>CM076949.1:3997500-6397500 GCA_039566865.1 Aurelia coerulea
GTGGTCTCTTAAACAGAAAATGTAAGATTGTCAGAAAAAAAAGGAAAATTAAGAAAATGAACATGCAGACTTTAAAGTGATTTTTGATGAAACGGGTCCGAATTTAAACATGTTTATATTGTTAAGAAAAGATATCAATTTTAGTGTCTGGTTTCGTTTCAGTTTATTTGTTATGCTAATTTCAAAAGGATTTCGAGTAGATTCTAAAAGACCGAGAAGATTTTTTTATGCGTTTTAAGCCATTTTCTGGCTGCTCTATAACACTGATTTGTGAATCTTTCGAGTTGATCAGAAGAGGACGTCATAGTGAGCCTTCTGTGTAGGAATATCGAGGCACGAGCGAAGCGAGCGATTTGCACGCTATACTTTCAAATTCAAAATGTAATACTGTAAAAGCTCTATTAAGCCCAAGGCGGGGGGGGGCTTATTTAATTGCCGACACTACAGAGGAGGGGCTTAAAATAGAGGGGGCTTATTCAAAAAATCAAAGGACAAGGATTTTGTATGATAGCTTTTAGTTCTTTTACGTCATATTTTGCGGATTCAGCATACAATTTTACGAGTCAAATACATAAATTCGACACAGTTTTATCTCAAATCATATCAAAATTAACATGCAAGCCTATTTAGCTCAATAAATGGAAAATCTTTGGCAACCTCTGGAATTTTATGTAAGTGGGATGGCTTACTAGAGCATTTACGGCAAGCCTGAAGCACTCTACAGGAAAGTCGCTGAGCGTTTTTGATTTGTAGGAAATGTCTTTGTATATATATTCAATTAAAACTTTTACAAGAACAACAACCCGTCTTCATCGAATCAAATCATCGAATGTGTTATTGCTACGCACAACATAGCTTATGACGATTTTGCACAGTACAGAAAATAGTAATCCAAAGTATCTGCGACAATCTTGGTGATCGAAGCTTTGGTGGAGTGTTTGTTCTATTTCTCTGACTCCGAGTATTCGAAAGTTTTAATGAATATCAAAAGTTCCATCACATTTCATAGACATCGACAAGAAAGCACTGCAACGAAACTTACGTAGAAACTGTGATGAAACTGGCCCGTACTTTCCGATTGTTTATAAAACTCTTCTTCCGCCCCTTTAAGACACTACACACGAGTTACTTTATAAAACTACAAGAACGATAACACGGGGAGCAAAAAGACAATGTTGGTGCATTACATAAAGACGCACAGCTAAATGACAAGTAATAAGCAGCAACAAAAGCTGCACATGAACGATTAGAAGGTGATAAATACTAGAAACATGTTTCACATTGGATATCAGGCCAGCAAGTGAAAACATTTTCCAAGGAGTCTTCTTTGCGATACGGGCTTTATCAACAGAAAAGGGAAAGTAGAAACTTGAAGGAAGGAATAACTTGTTTGGAAATAATTACTGTCCAAAGAATATCTCATCTAATCCATAGGATAATAGAGATCAAAAGATTCTTCTAACTTATGCACTTTTGGCTACTTTGGGCTTCAAAAAAGAATCATTGGATTGAGAACGAGGAGTCAATTATAGCTTATTACATCAACCTCTGTTATCACCACGGCAATGTAATCAAATTTAGGCCATCGTCCAACCGACAGGAGGGAATATTAGTTGAGGAAAAGTAAACGCGTTTCAAAACACGAAATACAGTTTTCCCTTTTCGCTAGTAGATGCAGAGGGAAACAAGAAAATAATTTGTAAACAAACTGAGTCCGTTATTTAAAGCTATTTCAAAAAAACAATTGTTGCTTAAAGGCATTGAGTCATGGTAAATAGCGATTCTCCGCTGGGGGTCTGTCTCCTTTCATGTGATCAGTCTGTTTTCATGTGATCAGAGATGAACTTGGCTGTCCCGTCTGGCTTCTCGTGGCGCGTGGCCTATGTTTCGCATTTTTTAAACCTAACTCTTTTTGTTAATCCCCACAAAAACTCGTTATTTAATTGAATCCCTTGGCCCTAAGCACATTGCTGTCCTTTTATTGAGATAATCCTGAAATTTTTCATGCGAGCGCTTTGTTTTATATTCATGGCCTCACTTTATCAGTTGTCTTGTAACGCCACGAGAGACGGTCGTCAGATCCTTTTGTTTTCTTTGCTATGTGAAATTACACCTTGTTGACTTCAAAGCGAAACCCCGATAATAAAGCTTTAAGAACATATTCAGGTGAGAATATCATGTGTGCAGTTTGGATTACAGCCAATCAGATTGGAGTAAGCTATCATCATGACTCAGCGATTTTTGCAAATTGGGTATACGCGGTCTATTTACCATGACTCAATGCCTTTAAGATAAATATTGCTTTTCTTTGTCCCCTGTGCTTGCTCTTTACGCAACTAGAACGCAGGGGGCAAAGAAAGACAATTTCTATTTTTAGCAACAATTATTTCCTGGTGTCCCTGTCGTAGATGAAGAAGGACCAAGTTAAGTTTCTATCTGAGAATTGTCTTCATGATAGGACAAAAGTGGTATATGACTGTTTGAGACCCGGGGGGGTACATGACTTGAGGATGGACGGGGGTCTACCGCCCAGTTTTCAGGAAGCTACCCTCTTGTAATTACCCAAACCTACTTTTGATACCCACTTTTATGATGAATTTTGGCGGAAAACTGCCCATTCTAACCATTTTTTCCGAGTTTCAGCGAAACCCCATCCATGTTTATGGAAAATCTGCTGAAAAAGGACCCTTGTTTAGAGAATTATGGACCCAAAAACCCACCCATATGGGCGGCACATACCCGTACCATAAATATGTTATGTACCCCCCCCGGGGTTTGAGCAGATTGCAAAGAATGGGCAGATGGTTATTTAGTTGTTGTATTTGTTTCTATTCAGCATATTTCTTTGCCTTAAGGGTTGGAAAGGAAGGCACACTGTCACGAAAGACTTGGTCTCTTTGACCAGATTTCAGAAATCCCTGGACTTAAGCTCGACACTCTTAACTCCGAGGCCTTATGTAAACGACTCCTCTTCTGTAATCTGTGTTTTATAATATTGTAGCCTGAAATCAGTTTCAAAGATCAAACAAACCGGTAACTTTTGGCCCCTAGTCAAAAGCTAACTAATAGATTTTAGAGACATCAATATCGCTCCTTTAAACAACTGAAATGCTAAAGTAAACGGAATATAACTATGCCCCTGCGTAAAGTAAAATGGGGTCATAATTCAGGGTATGCACATTGCTAATTTCTATCAATTTCCTGAGCGGACAACAATTTTTCATATCTTCAAAGCTTGTGAGCGTTTCGAGCATGCAATGCAACTGAAGAGTCCAAGTCTCAATTGATGAAAATAGGCCTTACATTGATTAGATACTGAGAACTTTTGATAAAATATGTCAATGTAATCTTTGTCGCACTAGTTGAATCAGTTGTGCTTATCGCGCTCTTAGTCTGTCAGAATCGGTTGCCGAACGGAGCACGTGGGAATAATAGTTTTTCATGATAAGGAGCTTGAATTCCATTAAAACAATGAAAGAAGGTTTCGAAGGATGCTTACTTGAAACAACGTAAGCGTTCAGGATGATAAAATCTGGTTAAGTCTGCCTTAGGTAACGATTTCTGGTTCTTTGCTATGGAGAGAGAGGCTAAGGCAAGGCCCGAGGGCATAAGCCTTGATAGAAAACACAACAACAGCTCTTAGTGCGTGACTGTTTCCTATCTCCATGTCGACGAATTGTGTGATCATTTCTAATTCAACAATACTAAAGCATACTTCACAAAATCAACTGCATGCAATGGTTCTTGTCAACGCATCTCGTTAAGCTAATTACCTAATTCCTGTTGCCAGTTGCATTGGCGTTATTACACTCCAAACTAACACGTTATACAATCGTTACACCTATTAAAAGTCCATTGTTTACCAAAATGTTTGCCCAAAAAGGCAGATTTTTGCAAGTTTTTGCAACTTTCAGGACATTGAGAACGCTGAGGACGTTGCAACGTTGAGAAATTTTGCAACGTCAAGAAACGTCACCGTCCCACCTATCTGGCTCATACGCTTATGACTTGAAGAGAGGATCCTTAATGGAAGATCACAACTGGGGATAAAGATTTGAGAAGGTGTATTTGTATATAGTATAAAGATGTACAGAAGAGATATGGAAGCTATCATGCAAGGAGAACCTGTAGGATTTAAGGGAGCAGTATGCACCTTTAGAAATGCGACACGATGTGTGTATCATTGCTAAGTATCATTGTATATAGTATATACACGATGTGTGTATCATTGCTAAGTATCATTGTATATAGTATATACACCATGTGTGTATCATTGCTAAGTATCATTGTATATAGTATATACACCATGTGTGTATCATTGCTAAGTATCATTGTATTGTGTGTATCATTGTTGTCAGTAGTGAGCAACGTTAACCTATCGTGTATGAGTTTGGAATTTATTATTATCATCAGTGAGCCAACCTATTCACAATGCACAACATTATTAAATTCGCAGATTGAATTTTCTAGCACTGAGCCACCTTAAGTGCAGATCTACCATCGGCACTCAAACTTGCTTACTATCACAGGATGTGCCAAAAAATTGTGCCCCAGTTTTTGGGCCGCTGTGGATGAGCATCACGTTCAATTGTCCTGGTCTGTACGCAGTTGTATAGGATGCAGGCTTCAACTCAGAGGCTGTGACTTTGATTGACACCTCAATTCAAAGCGATTAGCGATTGTAGACAAAGGAAATTCTCTCAACCAGTAATTCAAAACAAACCTAGCCGCAAAGGTTTCTCCGAAACTAGTAGGGGAAACTCTCGCCTTGTGCAAGCGAAGGGTGGTTTTTAAGAGAAGTTATGTGCTTTTAACGAAAGTATAAAGGTAAATCTAAAGTTCTGTCTGGCGGATTTTTTTTTTATTTGATTCAGGAGCCGAGTAGAGGGCACTGTTAATTCTGGCGTATCTAGGGCTTAAAAGAAACGATTACAAAACAGCTCCTGAATCAAATAAACAAAGTCCACCAGACAGAACTTTAGATTTACCCTTCTTCTTTCGTTATAAGCACGTAACGTCTCTTATAAACCACCCTTTGCTTGCACAAAGCGAGACTTTGCCGTACTAGTTTCGGGGAAACCTTTGCGGCTTGTTTTGTTTTGAATTACTGGTTGAGAGAATTTCCTTTGTCTGCAGTCGCTAATCGCTTTGAATTCAGGCGTCAATCAAGCGCAATTTGCTATTGCATAACAAAATCTGCCCTTGCTGGTCTGTACGCAGTTGTATAGGATGCAGGCTTCAACTCAGAGGGTGTGACTTTGTTTTAGCCAAACTGACGAGTGGTTACTGATTTATGGCACACCAACGTCAAAAAGGTGGTTGGTTCAAAAACAGAACTATCTTTATTCTCCAAAAATGTCAATTCATTTTTGAATTATCCACTGTTTTGTACGATTGGCTGATGACGTCATTTTGTTTGCAAAATGTAAAGAAAGTATGCAAGGCTGGCCATGTTTTCAAAGAGAAATCTAATTAAAAAACTTTGCACAATCAACATGCCTTTCTAAACATCATATTAAGTTATGAGGCAATTTATATAACATCTATTCAACTCAGCTGAAATATTTCTTACAACTGTAACCTTTCAAAGATCAGATACAGTTATATTTCCATATGTTATCCTAGTAATTTGCAAACAAAATGACGTCATCAGCTGCAACTTAATATCAGTGGATAACTTGAAAACGAAATGAGATATCAAAGAAATATAAACAGGATCCTTCGTCATTCGACTGGGCCGTCCATTTGCATTAATAAAAATTTTCGCTTCAGGTCACCTTTAAATGCTGCGAGAAATAGTTCCATTACGGTGCTGGAATTTTCAATACAGTTTAAAAAGAGTTGGTTGCATTGTTTACTGATAAAATTACTTCATTTCTAAATGTAGAAATAAGCAAATACTGCGCTGGAGCAGTTCCTTTCAAAATTCATGTGATTTTGACATGTGATATGCATCATGTTATTCAGTCATACCAGTCAGAGAAAGATCAAATTTATTTTCTCTCTGAATGGTCGCACTGTTTTGGCATCCACTATGCACATACGATAAATAGTTAAATAGGCGGTGATTTCTCCAAGAAGATTAGAAATTCAACTTAGAATGTTATTTCCGTAGGCGACTGGGTTTATCTAATATTCTAAACGGGCTTTTTGAACGTATAGTTACAAACATATTACCAAAAATCATTTCTCTAGTTTCCAGTAACATTTAGCCTGATAACCAGACCCAATTTCAAAAGAAATAGTGGTCTGTTAAACACTGGGGTAAAGCTTGTTCAAGACTCGTTTCTATATTGCTCAGAATCCAAGGTTTGATGGAAATTCATGCAAATAATTTGCTGATTTAATTTCTGACCCAAGTGTGTGCAATCCAACTGTCTGCCGAGATTAGATTTCTATGCAAGGCGAAACAAAAAGTAATCAAGTCGTATTCAAACTGCAATATTCCTTTTTCAGATCAGCAAATTATTCGCATAAATTTGCATCAAAACCTTGGATTCTGAGCAATATTGAAACGAGGCTTAAACAAGCTTTACGGCGGTGTTTAACAGACCACTATTTCTTTTGAAATCGGGTCTGGTTATCAGGCTAAGTAACATTATAATATTGCCATACCGATGCAGAAAGATATAAACCAGTCACACAAGTAACGGAAAGCAGAATAGATAAAACTATATAAGGCGAAAGCACTCGCTTCGCTCGCGCTTCAACGTCCCTAACTCGCGTCACCGGAATGCATCTATTGAATAGATGTCGGAGGTGCATATAAAATTTGAAACACCTAGAAACATCTATTTGATATATGTGAGAAGTGTATTGGTACATAATTTGAAACACCGAAAAGCATCAGCGGTAAAAAATTAGATTAGCGGAATGAAAAATGAAGTTTTTGAAACCAGTATAATATTTTGAAATTAGCCTTCTCCAAAGCCTTGAAAAGAAACCATAGATCTTTCGACTGCCAAGGATATTAGTAATACTAATTTTTTACAGAATTTCGAGAGACCAACTGGTACCAGAGCAATTAATCAGTTTCTGGAAGGGAAGATATCTGAAAACCGGCTGTCTGTGCTCATCAGAGCGGAAAGCAGAGTCAACTTATATGGTAGACTAATGATACATTTTAGATCTATCTTTCGACTTTGGCGTGACATAGACGTAGAAACCGGGGGCACTGGGGGAACATGCCCCTTCCAAGATTTTGCAATTATGAACAAACAGCTTCCAATTCGTTTCAGGAAGTAGGTACCTCTCTACCTTGTGGAAAAAGTGCCCTTTGCTTTCTTTTGATCAAGCAAAATTATCAAGGGGACAGACTGCCTTTAACTATATTGATACCCTTTAAGGCCCTAGTAGCCCTTAGAACCATTTTGCGCATGCATGATTTTCAAAATCATATTGCTCAAAAGTTATAGTTGATAACTGTACAAACCTATACATTTTCGGAATCCAAATTTAATGATGTTTCAGAAAATGGAGCCAAAAATCAAAAATGGGCTAACTGTAACAAATCTGAACCTGTTGAACAACAAGTGCCATTTTATTACCGCAGACAGGTCTAGAAAAGATTGAAGTGATATCTTTTATTCTGCATTTAAATTTCATCATGGAAACCTATGAGCAAGAGTACTTGATGGTTTTGAATGGATTCAAATTTTGATATCAGAGCCCAAAACAGCATTTCAGATTTTTTTTCGAAAGACATGATTTTGGTGCAGATGTGACATGAAATATTTTTTTCCAAAATAAATATAAAAAATCTAAACCATTCAAAACAATCAACTACAAAAGAAGGATAAATCCTGAAAATTTCATATAATTATGTTACTCCTATCTGTAATTATCCTTTCTCAAGTCCGAAAATCTTCATTTTGAGTAATCGCATGTTTTATACAAAGTCCCCAAAAAGAAGCAAATTTGCCACTTCCACCACTAACAAATTACAATTTGTGAAGTAATTTTTCTGCAAATGGGTCTTTGATGGCATAAACATGACTTTAAAAGATCATACACCATATGTCTCTCCTTCAATTTCTCTAAATGCCTCTTTTATGAAGTTCCAAGATACTGATACTGCAGTACAACTCTTATACACTTCTCTTTTCTATCCTAGCCTTCCCTAACAGTTTGACTCTTTCTTTGTGTTTCTTTCAACCCTTGTGTTGGGACATCAGGACATCATCTTCTCACACATAACTTCTTTGGTAGAAATGTGCTATCTTTGTGTATCAAGTTTCCACGTTGAAACACTTTCCGTAATGCTGTTGGTAAGGTAAGCCATCATCCTAACACCAATGAAACTGCTGCTCAGAATCTTGTTCTTGTGAAATCAAAGTCTCTTTCGTTCCCTCTTGCAAAATGCTGCTACAGGGCCTAAGAACTTTTGCCATAAACTCGTGGTTTGAATCCCTTCTTTTATCAACTTTATTCGCTACAAGGTCTTCTCCTGTTATTTCAAAAACCATCCTTGATTAACTGTTCATTTCCAATGCAGGGAAACTGCTGCTTCAATTCACTTTCTCTTGGTCCAAGAACTCTTGGTAAAAACAAACCAAAGCAAGCCAAGGAAGCCAAAGTAAAGTTTCCTGTCTTCTCTCTCTGTAGCGGCAGCAACAACAGTGAAGATCAAAACCGCTGACCAATGTGTCATTGGAATAAAATAGTGGGAAAAATTTGAACTTCTATTTTGACCGGGTAGTCACAGAGAAGCGCAGAGAAGATCACCCTGAGAAATTGTATAGGCCTGTATAGCGGAAATAGATAAAGGGATTTATTGCTCTGACCAGTCGATCTTAAAATGATTATATCTCTGAAAATATGGCAGGTAAAGCAAAACGGATTATTTCATTGAAAAGCTGACGAAATATCCTTTCATATATATTTTTTCCGATTTTTCGACCAATTTTTTATTTTTAAGGGCTACTAGGGCCTTAAAGGGACGACGTGATGGTACACGCTATTTGGTTATTCATCTAAATAGGTACTTGCAAGGATTTTTGGTATTTAATCGAGCAGCTTAAAAATAAACAATTCAATAATCAACTTTGCATACATAATCCAAAATTTGATTATTCAGCCTTAAAGGTTAGGTAAATAACAGAATCTGAACTAATGGATGTTTGAACAAATACTTATTCCGTTGACGCAAGCCCTTATCTTTTCTTGATTTTAGCGCAGAGTTATCTTCCAGGGCAGAATATCGGAATTCCCAAGATTTGAGGCCTATGCAGTACTCGGAATTCCATATCTATTCGCGGGCTTAGACTGGTTAATTGAGTCCGTTGTATCCCTATGGTAAACCTTGCTCAACAATAACTGTTGGCCGAATCATCATCGCCAAATCAAAGGGCACAGGGAAACAAGGGACTCAGCTAGCAAATCTACCAAAGGCTGCAAGAAATTTTAAATTAAAAATCAGATTTACATATGATACGTCTTCCTAGCATGAGCAATAGGACACCAAGAGTGTGCATCATTGTGAAATTTTTCAGTAGCGAGCCACCTTAACCAATTGCCTTTGGTGAGTTTTTAACTTATTCTTACTTGGTAGTGAACCACCTTATCGCTGTTTCATGATTTGAAATTCTCAATAGTGAGCCACATTAACTGAAGATCCACCTTAAGTGCAGATCCACCTTAAGCGAATTCCTCCAGTTATGGTGGCTCGCTACTGATAAAATGTTTACAATGAAACACACTCTTGGTGTCCTATCGCTCATGGTGATACAACCATACAACGAGGCTGCTTCCTTTCTGTCTCTTCTCCTGCTGCCAAGACGCCATTTTAATCCGAGCGAATGGCAGAGTGATGTGACCTTGTGCCACTGTGTCACTCAACTTCACTTCACTCTTCTACCACTTGGCTCGATATATCACGAACGAAATGATACACCAGGAAGACGCTTGATGTATCATAGGTAAATCTAATTTCAATTCAGGGTTTCCTACAGCCCATGATTTGCCATTCTGTTCGTCTGTATTGAAAGTCGCAAATTTGGAATCCTGATTTTAAAACAAAACTCAAGGAGGATAGCCTAAGAATACTGTCATGACAGTGTAAAGCAAAGCATATTATGTGGACTGACGGACAGGTATGTTTGTGCTGTCTTTGATTGGCAGGATCATGAAAAGACTCTTTGTTTGCTGTAGCCAATCAATTTCTTCTGTGTCTAGACTAGCTCTCCCTTGTCTAAACTTACAAGCTACAGATTAAGGCATTCTCTCAAAGTTTACATTACATCGACTCATATTTTGAAACTATATAATGCCACACAGGATAACGTGGTAGAAACATTTTCCTTGTTTTTACAATTGAAAGCGTTTCTTTTACTTGGTTTCAAATTGGACAACACATGTTTGGCAAACTGTTCATCAAGATTTGTCATATTATAAACGAACAACTATGAAACAATATTGCTTTCAAAATTTTGGTTATTAACAGGAAGGAAATAAATTTCATGCATATTAGGGCCAAAAATCATTATTAGAGGCTGCATTCATTATCTTTGCCGATACTTTGAATTGTTTTTATTGTATGATCTCCTGAAATGCACAAGACAAGGAAGTTAAGCGCTCGCTTCGCTCGCGCTTCAACATTCCTAGCACCTGCGGAGAGCTTTTTAACAATATCTGATAATTCACCTTGAATATACAGTAACAGGATAATAACAAACAATAAATTGCAAGATGATACTATGGGAGCATGAAAGTACATTCAACATAGATTCAGACACTGATGTGTTACCATTCTCGTACAAAAAATGCGGAAAAGGGTGCTTTTTGATTACAAAGTCCAACTTTGTAATCTAAGAGGGGGCTCCAGGTCAGTCAGAAAGCAAGTCAGAAAGAAAGAAAGAAAGAAAGAAAGTAAGTCCGTCACGCTCGTTAAAACAATTAATTAACGTTTTATCTTCTTCAGAGGAGGCACGGGCCAGTGCAGGCCCGTGTTTAGGGGTGCCAATTCGAGCATGATTTTAAAAAGGTGCAATTTTCTGCATTTGATAAATTCAAACTCTTCTAAAGAGAACGAACAAGGAATTAAATGAAAAAGGACAGATCTATACAGAATTCTTTACATAACAAATCATCAGGAACCATTAATCTAAGTCCAGAGCTCGTAGCTTTGTTCAAGAATTTTGGCCCGTTTTTAAGACCATTGAGATCCAAATTTTTCATATCGCTGGTAACTAGAAACCAATCAAACCGATTTGACCGATCAAAAACTTTTGCCTCTCCGTTAATATTCTAGCCATATGCTGATTACAAGTTCGTAGTTATCACTATTGATAGACAGTTCGCTCAAACTACGACTCATTGACTTTCACGTTGAAAATTAGGAAGAGACTGTTTCCCTCGGTTTCATGTTCGGATATGGAAACCATAGCAACACTGTACGGAAAGCTGAGTGCTCCAGGCAACGGCGGAAAGCCGATGTTGTCGGCTCAAGCCTCAGATGATAAAACGCCTCAAAAAATTAAAGTTTTCGGTGATGTTAGCCATGAACAAAAGCCACAAGTATCCAGATGAATGTTTCCTCAATCTAAGGATTAACAAACCTTTCACTTTCAACGAGAAGTTCCTCTTTTTGAAGGCCACTTAGCTCCCAACAGCTTCGCCACAACAATGAGAATTTACAACTGTCGAACGTTGTCATAATTACGCGTAGCCTCATTTGTAAGCGCACAGATAAACCTGCGCCCTTTCTGTCTCATATTTTTATGTGAAAGTCCATAAGTCCCAGCTTGAGCGGAAAATGTTGTTGTTGTTGCCGTCGTTGTTGTTGTTGCGATAACTGGGACTATATCGTGAGTCTTTGTTAGACTGATTGCAAGTTTGTAGTTATTGCTATTGATAGGCTGATGGACGCTATAACTACCAGTTTGAGCAAAAGTATATATTTTTGTTGTTGTTGTAATTGCTGTTGCTGTTGTTGTTGCGATAACTGGGACTATTTCGTGAGTCTAAGTCTATGTTAGCTACACAATTATCACAAGAAACAGAAAGCCACGCAACAGGCTAGCATCCTGCTAGCATATATCTGAACACTTTTCTGAGTAACCCAGTAACAGACCCGTAACAGTTTGGTTGTGCTGAAGTACATTTCTTGAAATATACACGCAGTATCTGCAAAGAACAATGAGTGTGTGAACCACAGAAATCTATTCTAAACCATATCATATTAATCATTAATTAAGGGATGGAAATAATGTTGGGGAAATAAGACCCAGGTGTGCTGCGACTTTTTTAGAATGTAAACTTGTAAAATTATAGTAATAGATACGAAATGACTTTGAACATGGATTCACAAAAGACTTAAAGTTTACTTTTCACCTGGTGTTGACATTTCGAATTGACATCGTAAAATTCGTTGTGCAAACTTTAAAGAATTAATTTAAAAACATTGATTAACAATTCACCAGAGACTTTTTAACAATGCTCAAAGACGGCGACAATCCTCAATAAAAGAGACGAAGTGAAAACAAACAGTATTGTTCTTTAGTGATACCAGTCGGAATGACTTTGTCTGCTCAAATATACTGAAGACTATACAGCTTATTCATGGTGGTGGTGGTGTCGGTTTGACGGTTAATCTTGACAACATTCAAAGGTTTTCTAGCAATCACGCTTCTGTCAATTTCACTATGTGGACTTTTTAACGTTTTGAAAATTGGATGAAAGTTAGGGTAGCTCATCAAATTGATGGTCACAAGGAAAACAAGCGAGATGGTTTGAAAGAAAATCACTCATGTTGTTATTTGATGGATAAAACTTTGCTGGTTTTTTATTTTATTTGTTTGTTCAAGAAACACAACACGATGTATGTTATTGGTTCAATGAAAGTTTAAAGTAGATTAATTCCTCGTAAAATCCTCGACCTTTCAACAAGAAAGACGAATTCTTTTGTTGACTGTACGCGTTTAAGAAGTGTCAATCAATGTTTTCGTTGAATAAGCTGCAATTTGGAGTCTACTGATGTCGATGTGGATATAAGGCAGAGGCATCGAGTGATGGCAACCCGAAGGCAGCAACTTGTAACATAAAGAGACTATCTTATCTTTGAAAGTTAAACATTGTATGATACCACAACACTGCAGAGACAAGAAAGAAGAAGGATAACAGCATCTTTGATACATGCGATAAAGTAAGATTTTTCATACTCTTTCTTAGCTATAGCGCTATAGTTTGTCTGTTTGGAATTAACAGTTCTTTTCAGAACCGAGAAAATCATGATTCTCTTGCTCCAATTAAAGCGGGGTTTCATTTGAAAGCAAATTAGACACGGATGGGTGCATTTGATTGACGTGTGATACAAAATTTAGTAGGGCAGAGGCAACTAACAGAAGAAGCAGGAATAAACCTGTCCGGGCTATCTATCCTTGATAAACCAAAAATTGTCTGATAAATCAAGGCTGCAGAGATACGAAAAGACAAGTCAAACTATCTAATGCATCCGATCAAGTATGTTTCTCGTGCTCTTCTTTAGCTATATTTTGTCCTTTCAAACAATTCTTTCAGATCTGAGAAATCATGCTTCTCTTTTCTTGAGAAAACATGCTTTTCTTCTCTTGCTCCAACTAAAGCGGGGTTTCGTCTGAAAGCAAATTAGACACGGATTGGTACATTTGATGATACAATCTGCATTGTTTCGATTGATAAATGTTGTTTTGCCTTGAGGAAATCAGTAGGGCAGAGGCAGCTAGCAGAGGAAGCAGGAATAAACCTGTCGAGGCTATCTTATCCTTGAAAGACTAAAATTGTCTGATATAATCAAAGCTGCAGAGATATGAAATGACAAATCGCTCCAACTACAGCTTTGTTTTATTTGAAAGCAAATTAGACACGGATTGGTACATTTGATGGACGTGTGACACATTCAGCATTGTTTTGATTGAATGAAAGAATCGGTTTGCTTAAGGATTTGATGGCAATAATTGTGTATGTGGATTACTGTGTGTGTGGATTAGTGTGTATGTGGATGTGAGGCAGACTAGAAAACTAGAAACAAGAAAGGCAACGCAAAGCAGCATCTTATCTTTGAAAGTTTAACATTGTCTGATAACACAACACTGCAGAGATAAGAAAGAAGACAAGTATAAATAGCTTTGACACATGTCAAAAAGTGCGTTTTCATATTCTTTCCTAACTATAGATTGTTCTTTCTTACAAAGAAGTCTTTACAGAATAGAGATGGTTCTCTTCAAGTATAAATAGCTTTGACACATGTCAAAAAGTGCGTTTTCATATTCTTTCCTAACTATAGATTGTTCTTTCTTACAAAGAAGTCTTTACAGAATAGAGATGGTTCTCTCAGTCAAACTGAAGCATAGTTTCATTTGAAAACAAATTTTTGATCGACGTGTAATATAATCTACATTGTTTCAATTGACAGAGATAGTTTTAACTTGAGAACCAGCGCGTATGTGGATCAGAGACGTGGGAACCGGGGGCACTGGGGGCACTGGGGCATGTGCCTCCCCAAGATTTTGCAATAAACAAAGAAGTGCCCTTTTCATTTTCAGGAAGTGCCCCTTTAGATTATTGATAAAGTGCCCTTTGAGTGCCGTGCCCCCCAAGTTTGAGATGCTTCCTACGTCCCTGGTGTGGATATTAGGTAGAAGCCTGGGGGTAGAGGCAACTAGTGAAAGAAGCAGGAAGGCATCAACTTGTAAACAGATAGAGGCTATCTTAGTTTGAAAGTTTAACATTGTCTGATAAGACAACATTTCAGAGATCAGAAGGTAAGTCAAAACATTTTTGGTACATGCGATAAAGTAAGTTTTGTCATGTTCTACTCCAACCGTAGTTTATCTGTTCCCAAATATAACTCCTACCTAAATCAGAGCAACGAAAGACTTTACTGTTTAAAACCAATGTAATATTTCATTTGAAAGCAATCAGACACACAGATGAGTGCATTTGATAGACGTTTCATACAATCTGCATCGTTTGATAAACAAAAGAACGTGGTATAGAAAGATATTTCTAAAACTTAATTAAAAATAATCGTAACTGAGATGTACTGATTTAGATTGCCATAATTGGAATGCAAATTTCAAACTAGAAGGCTTTCAAATTCAAACCAGCACTTATTCATTTTGTAAACAAAACATTCAGCCCTCTGAAAAGATAGAATAATTGTTCTCACTAGGAATCTATTTTACACCTTCAGCGAAGCTACAGCGAAGCTTGTTGGGGAGACGAGATACGGTTTATCCGATGGAAACGTATGCGTCCCCCCGTGCAGTAGGTTAATGCTTTTTTTTTTTTTTTTTTTATATTCAATATGAAAATTTACAAAAACGAGGTACTTAAGACCATACTTACAAATTACTTAACTACATAACAAAGATGATAACCCGGGAAGCAAGAACCCATGACTATCCCAGGGTCATTACATAGAACATTAAACTAAATTACATCTAAATATACAATTACAAAAGTTACATATAAGCGACGTATAATGACAATTACAAACAAACAAAAAATGAAAACAAAAATAAAAGGACCTTGTGGCTGTATGGCGTGAAAACAAAGGCTTAGTCTATCTTATACAAACCGACCTGTTTTGTGGATGAACTCTAAAATCAGTTCGAGTATACCTTTATTAACGTCACTTGAAAGGTCTTTATCACCATATAACAAAAGTTGTACAAGAACGTTGTTAGAAAGGCTGTTGATTTCAACAAATGGTCGTAATGCAACAGAAACTCCAGCGAGAAGATATCGTCGTTGAATATCAAATGAAGGGCAAAGCAACAGAAAGTGCTCCGTGTCCTCAATACCGTCATTCGTCGGGCACATTGGGTTTACGGTGTCCCTGAAATTGTGCTTGAATTTGTGGAAATTTAGTTTGCTGAGACCGACCCTTATTTGGGAAAGATGTGATAGGCCTATCGGGTTATGAATACCAAAGAAGGATTTTGCAGGGGGCGAATTATTGATAGAAGCTTTGTCTTAAAAACAGCAACGGACGGTGCTAGCCTGATTTCAGGGTCAAGTTTATTCCATTCAGACATACAGTCTGGATAGAAGCTAGATTTAAATTTTTCTGTTCTTGCCCTTATTCGCCCAATAGCATCCTGGTTGCGAAGGGAGTAGTTCGACTGATGAAGTGGTGGGATTGGCTCCTTTGTGTACAAGGGGGTAATATTATTCAGAATCTTATAGAACAAAGTCAGGCGTCTACTCCACCTGCGGGAACTTAATGATTCCCAGCCAAGCTCTGTGTACAGCTTCTCGCGCGATGTTCCCCTCCATGTTCCTGTTACAGCAAGAGCAGCAGAATACTGAACAGACTCTAGTTTTTCCATTAGATGTGGTAAAATTATGTTTTGGTTGAATTCACAAACTGTTGCTAGAATGTGAGAGACAACATCCCGTTAGTCCAGGTGCGGTTGCATATAAAGTTTATACAATTCGATCAGGGTATATATCTGGGCAGATATTTGGAGAGATATTTTAGCAGACTAATGCCCTTTCTCGTTTTAGAGATAGCTGATTTGATATGTGCTGAGAAAGAAGGCTTTGAGTCTAGGATTATACCTAAATGTTTATGCTCATTCACTTTTTTTACAGGTATATTATTGAAGAAGATCATCGGATGATCTATTTCATTTCTTCTCTTTGAAAGTAGTAGTTCGACAGCTTGTTTTTGCGGATCGGGATTAAATGACATCCTCCAATCATGGGCCCACTGATTTATCAACGCCAGGTCATGGTTCATATCCTCGGCAGCTGCATTAGGTTCTTGAACAACCGTAAACAAGGATGTATCGTCGGCAAAAAGCTTGACGTTACATTTCAAGTCAGAGGTGAGGTCGTTGATGTATACAAGGAAAAACAATGGTCCTAAAATAGAACCCTGAGGCACTCCTGCTAAAATATCTCCCCAATTAGAACATTGTCCGTTCAAAACTGTTCGCTGCTTTCGATCCTTAAGAAAACTCTGGATAAGCGAAAGAAGTTGTCCTGAGACACTCATTTTCATTCATTTTAAATTCTTTATACACGGTGGCCCCATCAACCAAGAGTGGCTGCTTTTCAGGGGGCCGTGGCAAAAACCTACTTACAATACTACCAAAATTAAAAATAAAAAGAATATTTACAATGTTAAATTAGAATAAAGGAAAAATTAAAAGCTATTTACATTTCAGTCTACATTTAAAAGTAGACAGAGAGGGGGCTAGCTTGACTTCATGCTCCAACTCATTCCAAAGCTTTGATCCACGGAACGAAAATGCTTTTTGGCCATTGCTTGTTTTCATTCGTGGAGCAAGCAAGTCAGTCTCAGAATTTCTCAAATTTACAATCTCCCTTGTCGAGTTTCTCGTGAATAGAGTAGAGAGGTAAGTGGGCGCGAGACCACTTATTGATTTGAAAACAATGGTAGCCGTCTCTTGTTTGATCATGTCGTGGACTGTCGGCCATTTGAGCTCTTTTATCAAGTTTGCTGCTGGTGCATCATAGCTACTGTTGGTAACTATTCTCGCAGCACGATTTTGTAACTTTTGTAGCGCCAACAGGCGAGATTCTCCACAGCTACCCCACACAGAGCAACAGTAGCGAAAATGGGGCTCAACGATACCTCTATACATTTGACTAAGGGTATGCTTTGGAAGCAATTTCTTAGCATATTTTAGGAAACCTAAAGAGCAAGATATCTTTGAACGTAAAGCCTTGGTATGCTCATCCCACACAAGATGTTTATCAAGTTGTACTCCCAAGTATTTCGCATTATCTACAACATCAATATGCGAATTGCCAATGGCGAAAGATGGGGTCGGTACTGATTTGTCTGATATCTTCTTGATATTAGGCCTAGAGCCTATAACCATTGCTTGTGTTTTGATTACATTCAGAGACAGCTTATTACCTCCAAGCCACTGTTTCAAGGAGTCTAAGTCACTGTTAAGGGTTTCATTAAGCTCGTTGATATCCTTAGAAGAATATGATATACTTGTATCATCGGCATACATCGTTACTTCACTGTTTTTAAGAGAAAACGGCAGATCATTTATGTATATGAGGAACAAAAGGGGCCCAAGGCAAGAGCCTTGAGGAACTCCACATTTTATTTCTTCCATATTTGAGGCTACCCCATTCACTCTACAAAGCTGCCGCCTATTTTTCAGGTAGGACGAAAACCAGGTATGTTCAAGGCCAATCACTCCATACTTTTCTAACTTTTGGAGTAGAATATCGTGATCTACAGTATCGAATGCCTTTTTCAAGTCAATAAAAACTGTAGCAGTGAATCTACCTTTGTCCATGTTAACATACCAGTCATTTGTAGACTTCAGCAGACAAGTGACAGCGGAGTGTAATGACCTAAACCCAGACTGTTTATAGTATATGAGCTTGTTTTTATCTAGATACTCATAAAGCTGGTTAAAAACCAATTTTTCAAATACCCTAGACAAGAAAGGGAGGACTGAAATCGGCCTATAATTTGATCGATCATCAGATTGACCACTTTTAAAAATGGGGGCAACTCTAGCAATCTTCCAACAGTCTGGGAATACACCAGTTGCTATAGAAAGATTGAAAATGTTGCAAAGTGATTCACCGATGACAGGAAGCGCAATTTTCAAGAAATGATTGGCAATTCCATCAGTGCCAAAACCCAAGGACTTTTTGAATTTTCCAAAGACCTTCTCCACCTGAGCAATATTTACAGCTTGAAATTCAAACCGCAAATTATGCTCGTTAACAGAGAACCTATTTTCAAGAAGGGGGTTATCTGTCTGTGGCAGTTTGTCACTGAGGTTTTTGCCAATATTGCAGAAAAAATCATTCATCGATTCTGCAATGGCTTTATGGTCGCAGACCTGCTTTCCATCAACATCAAGGGATGCGATTTGCGTGGTTTTTGATTTTTTGTTCAAAACAAGATTAATGGTCTTCCATGTGTTTTTAAGGTCCCCATTATGCGAAGCAATCTTATTTGAAAAATACTCACGCTTAGACTCTGTGTTAAGTTTGTTAACTTTGTTGCGCATTTGCCGATGGGCTTGCATCAATATTTCAGAGTTTGAGCGAACCGCTTGTTTCTTCAGCTTATCTCTAGCAGCAGACATAAGCTTAAGATCCTTCGTGAGCCAAGGACAGAACTTTTCTGAGACACGTCTTTCGCGAAGTGGCGCATGTTTCTCAAGAATCAATGAGAACGAAGAGGTCCACTGTTCAACGATAAGGTTAACATCATCGTTGTTACTGACAATGCCATTCCAGTCAATTAAAAGCAGATCGTTTATAAAGTCAGCAGAGTTGAAATTTTTGAGTTGCCTTGTAGAAATGTTTTTTTGCTGTCTTTTAGAAGCACCACGAAACTTTCTAAGACAGTGCACCATATAGTGATCACTGATGCTTGTTTCATGCACCCCAGACGTGACTATATTTGATTTATTTGTAGTCGCAATATGGTCTATGAGGGTGTTGGATGTTAAAGTTTCCCTGGTACCTCTGTCAATTAGCTGCTGAAATCCAAAAAGATTATAGACTTCTAACAATCTAGACGAGTGCGTAGAAAGGTTAGCACAGGCACCAGCACAATCCCCTTTCCTCAAATTAGGCAAGATATCGCAATTTGTATCTCCCAAAAGAATGATTTCTTTGTTCTCATTGTCTAAAAATTTTAAGTTGTTTTCAATTTCATTAAAAGTTTCGGGAGATGCATCAGGGGGGGCGATACCAGGCCAAAATGAAGAAAGGGGCGGCTCGCACAGGCTTGATTTCCACACATATGGTCTCCAAAGATGACACAGGGAGATCATTACGGAGTTTACATTTATCATAAATAGAGTCCCTTATGTAAATAGCTACCCCACCACCATGGCGGTTGCGATCACGTCTTATAATGGTATAGCCCTCAATACTGACAAGATCATCGTGAATATTTTCATCAAGTTTTGTTTCATTGATTGCCAAAATGTGTATCCCAAGATCCTTTACGAGGGTACGGATCTCGTCAATGTGAAGTAAAAGGCTATTCACATTCAAAGACGCGATCGCCATGCCTTTCCTATGTCCAAGACCTAACACTTGGTTTTCAGAGGAGCTGTGTGAGATAGCTGATGGAGGAGCCTGCTGCGCATGGGTCAAGCATGCACCCTCTCTGTCAATAGGACGATCTAGTCAATAACGAAGGGCACGAACTAAGTTACTTTCAAACAAATTTGCACCAGTCCTATTAAGATGAATACGACTTTGATTTAGATGCTTTGACGCATCGATATTTGTGTGTTCAATGAACGCGTAATCATTTTCGGAACATAAGTCTGCTAATATCAAATTCACTCTCTTACGTTTTGTTTCAAACTCATCACCTCGAGGCACTAGGCCAGAAATAACCAGAATGAAATAACCAGAATGAAAACACCACATCGTTTTAATTTATAAATAAGACCATCATGCCATACCCTGTCAAATGCTTTAGAAATATCAAGATACACGGAACGAACATCAAGAGGAGGATTACAGTCAAATGCTGTGAATATTGTATGCGTTATTGAAATTAATTGGTTGACTGTTGAGTCACCCGGACGAAAACCAGATTGATTGGGATTAAGTAAGTCACACGAAACAAGATGCGAGTAAAGGGAATTATACATAAGTTTTTCAAGCATCTTCCCAAAAATTGGTAGCAGAGAAATAGGACGGTAGTTACTCTTTACATTTTTTTCATTTTTCTTGTGAACCGGGACTACATTTATGTTAATGCTGATGCGAAGTAGCGTTTTTTGGATGGAACTCCAAAAAGCGCATGAGCATTAACCTACTGCACGGAGGGACACATAAGTTTCCTCGGACAAACAAACTTTGTCACATTGGCAAACTTCAAAAGAAAGGGTTCTGGCATTGCATCTATTTTTTCTGCCTTTTTACAAGGGTTGATACTATTGTTTATCCTTTGGGACTTAGGTGAAGGCGTGTCTTTTCTCGGTATGGATGGGACCTACAGGGTGTCTCAGAAAAATTGTTCGACGTTTGATTAAATGTTGAAAAATAACGATAAAAGGTACGGGCTCCTGGTTAGATATCCCTGTTCCTCAGATTTTAAATTAATTTTAGACGCAAAAATCTTGTGAATCCGCTAAGAATTCACGGAGTTACAAGCTTTTGAAGTTCAAATATGTGCGAAACTGAAACCAGACGCCCCTAACTGACTTGTTTTCCAAAAAGACGTTCTAAAATCGAGGTAAAAGAAAGCTGTCCAATGTTTTACCTCTCGTCGATATCAGAGCAAACCACAAAAGACTTCCAAAGTTATCTAATTCTTGTAACCGTTGCCAAAATTTACTTAAGACTGCAAGTATTTAAAAACACGGAATGAAAACTTAATAAATGAGGATGGGGCAATTCTAAATTGTGCTGAACAGGATTCCTCCTAGTATCCATAATTTGGATTCAATGTTATATAAAGCCAGTTGATCGAAAGTGATTTTCAAATTCCATTTGATTTGCTTTGAATAACCGAGTCTACTTTCACTAAGTATGCAATTTAGGGGCGTCTGGTTTCAGTTTTCGCACAAACTTGAACTTCGAACGCTCGTAATTCCGTGAATATTTAGCCGATTTGCTAGTTTCTGGTGTCTAAAATTAATTTAAAATCTCAGCAATATGGTTATATTAACAGGGAGCCCATTCATTATTTCGTTATTTTTTATATTTAATCAAACGTCGAACAATTTTTTTGGGACACCCTGTATAATGTATTGCATATTGCATATTTAGTTTAAATTCTACTTGACACAAAATTTTGTTTATCTATCAGACAAAATTGCGTTAACTGTTTTAAATATGTAAAGAAAATTCGAATATGACCCTAAAGAAATTTCTCTCAAACATGGAAGTGATGTATTTAAAGCCATGACTTATTTTGCCTTTCGTCTCCCATAAATCAGGAGCCACTTCTCAGATTGCATCAAACAAGGCATCAAATTCGAAGTTTAAGCCTGATCTATGCAACTGTATAAAAATCGAGACAATTAAAGCCACAGCCCCACCACACCGGCCACACATACAGGTCAAAACTTATTCGGGACACCTTGTTGTAGTCAACGTGTTTAAAAACGTTTATACACTGAGAAGAAGACATGATTTCAGCCCCTCGATGAACAGATGATTCATCAATACTAAACAAAAATTCATTCCATGAGCCTCACTCAGTTTCTAATCGCTTTAACTTGAAACTGTGCTCCCCTCTTTGAGAGAAAATTCAATACTGCTTATTTCTTTCTAAGTGGAGGGTTTGTGGAATGAAGAAATTCGCGCTATTCGCACATGGATTATGGATTCTTGCTAGATTTAGAACGGATCAACAAGAAATATTTCTTGATGTGGGTTTTCGTTTTTTAAGTAAGTACAACTTGGATACTAGATCTTTCCTATAACAAGGGCAGATAATGTTACAATAGGATCCGCTACTTTTGATTGACACCTAAGTACAAAGCGATTAGCGATTGCAGACAAAGGGAATTCAATGCCTGGTCAATCAACTTATAAACAAAAACAAAGCAAGCCGCAAAAGTTGCTCTGAAACCCAGGTGGCTAGCTCGCTCATTGTGCATTCCAGAAATGGTTTTCAGGAGCAAACATTAGCATATATTTTTTATATCACAGTTAAAAACTCAACAAGATACAAATGCAATATTCTGTGCCGTCCATAGCAGAAATAGACATGACGTCATCTGGTTCTGGCTATGAACGGCACTTGACAATCTCTTTAAGATCAATCTTATTAAGCACTTTGTGTACCATGGCACCATTCCATTTTGGCAGACGCTAGCATACGCCAGCTTAGTTTAGGTGAATTATTGTAAAACAAAGAAGGAACAAAAAGAAAAAGCAAAAATGACAACGACAAAAAAAAAGCATATATCGAGAGAAAAAAGATATATCTAAATTTCTACCTCGGGCATTTTATTTGCTTGGTTCAGAAGCTGAGCAGTAAATGTTTTAATCACATCTAACAAAATATGAGAATTGAATCACTTGTCAATCCGCTTCTGAACCAAACAAATAAAATGCCAGAAGCAGAAGTTTAGATATATCCTTCTTCTTTGGATTTAGGCTCATTTTTGCTCTTTAAAACTATATCTGGAATGCACAACGAGCCATCTAGCTACCTGGATTTCAGAGCAATTATTGCTACTTGCATTGTTCTTGTTTATGACTTGACCAAACAGGCATAGAATTCTCTTTGTTTAAGATCGCCAATCGCTTTGCAGTTAGGTGTCAACAACAAGTAGCGGATCCTATTGTAACATTATCTGTCCTTTTTTCTTTCTATATAAAGTACTTATGAATAGAAATTTACGTATTTCAAATGACGCAGAGTTTTACCAATCAACGAAATACTAACGGCCAAAAAAACCAAAGTTTAGATTAGGTCCCAGTCCTAATCTAAACTACACGTCATAAATGTACTTTGCGGACTAGCGCAACGGGACGAACAAAACAATGTCACAAATAATTTACTAAAATCCTCCGTTCATTTCTAATTATTAGGTGTTAATTATTTTGTTTGAAAAGGGAAACGGCTTCGTAAGATTCTAGAACCTGAGTTTGCAGTGCACATCTGTTCGCAAATTGCAAATTACCAAATGCAAATTACTTGCCCTAAATGAGAAACGAATGCGCAAGATTTTAGGAGGAAATTTTCTAACTTTCTATATGATCGGAAATTGCAAACTATTAGGATTTAATGATTTTTCTCAATAGGAAGGCGACTGGCTAGGTTTTAAGTCCAAAAGGTTTCCTGTAAACTTGTTAAGAAAATGCAAAAATAATTGAATGAAAATTCGTTTTTCTAACAGAGGAAATGAGACACGTATGAATTCTGGTACAGCGTTTCTTGTGTGTATGTGCAGTTAACTCGTAAATTGGAAATGAATCTGTAAGACATCAAGCGCAAATTTTCCAGCCCAGTTGTACAAAAGGGAAGCTATTTGTTCAAACCAACGAGTTTGAGGAATTAAAGCCTTTCTAAGAAGCGTTGAAAGTTATAGTAGCTTCGTGAAAGTAGCCTGAAGTAGTTAAAATATATTTCGCAAAAATAAAACAACGAAGTACAATGGGTCTTTATTTAGCCCCCACTCCCTACACCCCTAAATTCCCTAAGAGGCCCTTTACATGAGAAATTTCAACCCGGGTTGGGTTGAACACGGGTTGAGTTTCAACTCGGTTGACGGTGTAAGCCTTCATCGCGTTTACATGAAGGAGGCCGAGTTGAAACTCAACACGGGTTCAACTCAACTCGGCAACTCAACCCGTGTTGAAATTTCAACACGGGTTGAAATTCTCATGTAAACGCAAAAATTTTTCAACTCGGGGCGAGATTAGAATGCAAACAAAGGAGATCGAATCTACTTCCGCAATCATTCAAATATTTGAGTGGGCTCACATTCCTTCTTCTATTGTTTGCAACCATGTGACCTAATCTCAACCCGTGTTGAGATTTCATGTAAACGCAAGGCAAAATAAGCAATGCTGCTAAAACTCAACCCGTGTTGAAACTCAACCCGGGTTGAAATTTCTCATGTAAAGGGCCTCTAATTCTATCAAAAAAAGTTTTTGAAAGCTTTTCAAGAGTTTATGATAGCTTTGTGAAAGTAATTTGTTTCTTTAAGACCATTTACCAGCTGCACATCCCCAATCACTTACAGTTTCCTTAGCATATTACGCGTACAGAGTAACTCTTATGAGAACAGAACAGGGCTCATAACCCCACCCTTTTTCATCAGCTGTGAGCTACAACATCATTTAGGTGCTAGTCAAAGCACCGACAAATCATTATTGACATTATTTGCCATAGTACTGTGTGCAAAGTTGTGGTCAGAAATCCTTTGGGTGTGTAATTCTGCCGACGATTTGTCAGCTGGTTCCATTGATCCCGGGGAGCACTTCATTGTAAAGGGACACTTAACGCGCTCATATGGATGGGTCATTTTATCTGAAATCCCCTAGATATGGGTCTGTTATTGTTCTTAATTCTGATGGAGTGGCTAATATTCTTGTGATCTCTTGAGTCCTGAAATAATCATCCACATAAAGCGACTAAAACTCTCTTTTCAAATCGCTGCGAAGCGATAGATTCGAGAAAAATCGACATGTTTTGTAGCAACAACGACAACAGCAGTGCTGGTAAGCGTATAATGAATTTGAATAAACCTGTTTATCACGGATCATGGATCTCAAATTCATACACATTGATGAGAAAGGACCTGATATTCAAGCAAATGGGTTCAAAATTCTAGAACGTCCTAGCTTGCAAATGGGTCCTTTACCAAAGTGAAGATGCAGTTCTACTCTTGGTTACAATGAGCTCCCCCTCCCCGGGCCGCCGACCGGCAGATGAATCCTAAGATTAGTTTGTGTTTACATTAAGCTAAAATGTTTCCCAAGACATCTAGAAACATCAGCAATGCAAAGCTCAACCGAACACTGAGCTAGAGTAGTGATCCTGCTGTGACAAGAAGTCCGACGAGAATGATCTGGGCTTCGCCCTCCACCAACTTTGACATTAAAACAACTTAAAAATACGTATTTAGACAGGATTGATTATGCTCCAACATTGTGATTCTCACATTTCTTTGAGTTGTTGTTGAAACCATGTCGAGGCTTCAAAGGCTCTGACATCGAGATTACCTCAATATATTGAACACTTGTGAGAATGTAAATATTTTTCAAGTGAATCTAGAACCAGCGAAACCTTCTTGTTAGAAAACAACGTCAAGGCATTAACTAACATCAGCAGGAATGTTCAGGAGTTCCTGCGATATCCATGTTGATGTTGGCTGGTGTTATTCACAATCAACTGTAGGTAACTGCTCCGAATTGGAGACTTGGCCATTCTTAGGGACTGTGCAAAGTTTCTTCTATGCCATGGCCGGTGCAAAACGTAACGGGGCAACTACTTTTTTTTAGCTTGTACAGAACTGGGTCAACACTCTTTACAAAGCAATATATGAACGGGGCAGTAACTTTTTATGAGCTCGAGATGAAGTTTGAAATATAAAATGGCTCATTTTGAGGATAAAATTGTGAATCGTGCAAGATAAGAAATGCTTGGAAGGATGGGTATGAAAATGACGAAGAATGTCCTTGTCGTTTGCAAGAACGATGCATCAGTCATATCTCTTCATCTTCAAAGTCAATTTTTTCGTTGACAGAGACTCGTAAGGGCAAGAATTGATTTTGTTATGGTCTTTGGCTAATTCCTCGGTGGTACTTCTGTTGTTCATGAATACTTTTTTTAAGGAAAGGGTGACAGGGCAGTTGGTTTTTTGTAATAATTTCATCAGAGTTTTTGCAAGAATTTTTGTTCTCCACCGGCCATGTAATATAATAAATTTTGCACTGTACCTTATTACTATCATTATTATAATTGAAAGCTTTCTTCAATGAAAATTAACATTTTAATTCCTCATAAATTACTTCTCGAACTTTACCTCATCGCAAAGAATTCTGATGTTCGATAATGATACGTTTTTATTCTGGTTCAATGTCTGAGAAAGAAACATTATTTTATAAAGCTTTGAAAGACCACGAGAAGTAGTTGAAGAAAAACAAATGAAGAAAGACTCCTTTATAAGTAGTGTGAGAAGAGACCTCTAGCATATTGTCTATCGAATTACGTGTAGTATACTAATTTGAAATTGGCAATGAAAAAAAATTGACGGGTTTTGAAATTCGCTGTTTTAAAAGTCGAAATGGCTGCATTCTTTCAAACAGATCATCAACAGTCACAGAAAAGAATTGATCTTGAATTTAGATAATCTACAGGGTGTCCAAAAAACATGTGCGCTGTTTGAGTGGCTTCTGCGGAGCAGCCATAAATCCAATTTTTCTGTTTTTAAGATTCTTGACAGAAGAGACTTCAAATTAAAGGTTGACACCAAGTTTGAGTAAATCTGATCACTAGTTGCTGATTTATGGAGCAAGAAAGCCAAAATTATTGGCTGCCTCACAACCAGAGGATTCATTATTCTCCGTTGCGTTAAAATTAACGAAATTGATTGAAAAAAACATTCCTTGCCCTGTTTTCTGATGTTCATAAGTGAGAGAGATAGTCATACATTGAATTTTGTGACAACCAAGAATATTGGACATATCTAGGGTTGCTAGGAATGGTAATGTGCAACACAAGTGCTGCAGGCCATGGCATGCGTCCATCAGATATTTTGCTTCACAAAAGTGATGAAGTCGTTTCAAACCAACAATATTGCGTTCAGCAGGCTGCTTGGTCAATATTCTTGAGTTATATGGTCATTAATTACCGCCAAATGCGTTTCCTGGCATAACTGTAAAGTTTAAGTTCATTTAATGTTAAAATTCAAGTCATAAGGTTAAGTTCGGAAATAAAATCCTCTGGTTTTGAAGCAACCAGTGATTTCATTTCATTTCATTTCATTTCATTTCATTTCATTTCATATATTTATTTAAAGTTGGTATTTACATAGTTTTAAAAGAATAAAGCTAATTTACACCAACTATTTACAATAAACCTAAAGTAATACATGCTAATTTACAATCAAAGGAAATCATTGTCTATTCACAAATTGTACAAAAGCAACTGGTTCCATCCCAAGTTTTAATTTCCTTTTTGAAAGCTGCAACAGACGCTATGTTCTTTGCATCATCGTTTAGGGTATTCCACAGCATAGCTCCCCTAAATATAAGGGAGTTTATCCCATATTTTATTGTGTGAGACCTCTGAAGAAGTTCGCATAAAATTTTTTTCGCAAGTTGTAAGATATAGATTTTGTTTGGAAATTCTCCCAGAGGTATGACGGATTTAATTGGTGGAGCGTTTTGTAAACTTCTAAGAACAGTTTCTGTAGGTTTTGACTTTCGTCCTCAATAAATCAGCAACCACTTGTCAGATTTACACAAACTCGGTGCCAAACTCTAAGTTGACATCTCTTCTATTCACAAATCTGAAAAACAGGAAAGTTAGATTTATGGCTCCTCCACAGTAGCCATTCAAACAACGCACATGGTTTTTGGGACACCCTGTAGAAAAATCTGTTTTCGAAGTATTTACTTGTGGCTAGAGGGGTATCGCCCTTGTGGAGCTCCATCAAATTTTGACAATTCTGATCGCACTGCAAAAGTCGCTGAATAAAAGAGTCTCGGGCTAGTTTTTCACAAAAAGCGCGCGAAAACAGTTTGCTGATGCCACCTCCAACATCGTGACTTGTCCTCGCTGTGTAATATCATTTTGTTCCTTCACGAAATGAAAATAAAGTTGAACTAACCTGAAGGAGAATCGAAGGTATGTTCTTTTACAATCTGTTTTTTCATGGTCATTTCTCTTGTCGCTGCTTGAGTTCAAATATTGCAACCCTGATCTAAATTGGATGGCCTAACGTCGAGCTTCAACCTTTGAGATGACGAATTAACAGGAATCCTTGAAATCACGCAAGCGATCTTGCCACCGCATGCCTCGATTATCAGAGCATTCTCTCGGGCCTAAATCGCCCTAATGGTGCACCTGTGTTCTGTATGAGCTCGTGCTATGTCACATGCTCAAGCCTCGTTTTCGTCAGGCAATTTAAAACAATCCCGATGGGTCGCTATGGCTCCTTTAACAATTTCCTAGGGCCAAATGGGCGACCTTTTGAAATTAGGCCGCTCAGGCCTCTCGGCATAAAAATTGATGTTATGGCAAATTGAAATCACAATTAGTCACAAGGTTCACACAAAAGGGAGAGGAAGAGTAGATGATCATACTCATGGTAAGTTTTATTCAAAATTTCGCTTTATATTGCGAAAACCTGCTCTCCTTACAAAAACCGCTCCAAAAGGGCGATACCCCTCTATATGTAAAATGTAAAGCGCTCGCTTCGCTCACACTCCAACATTCATTTTCACTTCTCTGCATCAAAACTAAGTTAGACTAAGTTAACTAAGTTAGCTCTTTTAAATTTCCTATTCAACATGAATGATCAGGCCTCTGTATGCTTCTTGCATTTCTTGACTACATAAAGAAAATGCTGACGTGAGCAATGATGATCACCAATTTCAAGTTAATTTTTAAATTTCTACAAAGTACATGCCTGGAGCTATTACCACATCAAATCTGGTTGCTGTACCTTTTCCAGTCAAGAATGAGGTAGGAGGGCTATTTTGGCCCCCCAACAAGAATAGGACGTGTCAGATAGCCCGACCACAATACAGGGTGTCTCAGAAATTTGTTCGACGTTTGATTAAATGTTGAAAAATAACGATAAAAGGTACAGGCTCCTGGTTAGATATCCCTGTTCCTAAGATTTCAAATTAATTTTAGACGCCAGAATCTTGCGAATCCGCTAAAAATTCACGGAGTTACAAGCTTTTGAAGTTCAAGTTTGTCCGAAAGCTGAAACCAGACGCCTCTAACTGACTTGTTTTCCAAAAAGACGTCCTTAAATCGAGGTAAAAAAGGCTGTCCAATGTTTTACCTCTCGTCGATATCAGAGCAAACCAAGTAGGACTTCCAAAGTTATCTAGTTCTTGTAACCGTTGCCAAAATTTACTTAAGACTGCAAGTATCTAAAAACACGGAATGAAAACTTAGTCAGTGAGAGATGGGGCAGTTCTAAATTGTGCTGAACAGGAATCCTCCAAGCATCCATAACATTGATTCAATGTTACAGAAAGCTACTTTATCGAAAGTGCTTTTCAAATTTCATTTGATCTGCTTTGAATAAACGAGATTCTACTTTCACTAAATATGCAATTTAGGGGCGTCTGGTTTCAGCTTTCCCACAAACTTGAACTTCGAAAGCTCGTAACTCCGTGAATATTTAGCCGATTTGCTAGCTTCTGGTGTCTAAAATTAATTTAAAATCTCAGCAATATGGTTATCTTAGTGAACATGGAGCTCGTTCAATCGTTTATTTCGTTATTTTGTTTTATTTGATTTATTGTATTTCAAGATATTGGTTGTGGTTTTACAACGTCGAACAATTTTTTTGGGTCTATTTTTCCAGCATCTCGTATTTGTATTTTGTATTCTCTGAATTCAGGTTTTAATAATTTCTCATAGTGAATGCCCTAATTTTGATTTCAGCTTTATACCTAACAACTATATCAAATGATTTCCGAAAAAAGATATATCTATTATTACTGCTTGATTAATAATGCAGTGCTTCTTAGACTTATTTTGACTGTGGTTCTTGGACATAAGGCCAATAATTGAAATTCTCATGATAAATTTGAATTATTTCAAAGAATGACACCAGCAATGCAAATTGTTTGGGAAACATTCGTTGCAAATCTTAACATAAGGGAGGGGACATGTTTTTTTTAATTCAATTAAATCTAGGCACTTAACTTTTTCATACACTTTGAATTTATATATTGCAAAATATGCTTTGGAAAACTCAAATTTTTATCAAATATTTGAGCCACAAAAACAACTTTTTGCAATGTTTGAAATCACTAGTAGAAGTAGCGGAAGAAAACAAATGAAGGAAGGCCTGGTTACATAAAATACAAAGACACTGTCTAGTCTACAGTCTGGTTTTATAAATATGAAACTAATTTGAAAATTTCAAGGATTTCGTCATATTAAGCATTGGAAAGTTTAGTTTCTTATCAGTCAGATTATTTACGGTCTTACACAAAATATGCATCTGAAACTTTGTTGTCTAGATTGATAGCCATTTTGGAAGCCTTAGAAGTTTCAGCTTAGAATAAGCTCCGCCTCAAAATTTCGGTCGAAACGATGATTTTGCAATTTTTGATAGGCAATAACAACGGACTATCATGGTAGAAACGAAAGCGTTATTTTGAAGATAACGCTTTGTAGCTCACAGAGGAACAACCCAAATATTCATATCACTTACAATTTCTCGGGTATAAGTAGATTTCAAACGGTCACTCTTTAATGGCATGGGTGAAGGCACCAAACAAACTGCAGAATGCAATGGAAATGTGCCTAAAATAATGCTGTTTACAAATTTGTTTACAATTTGGCGATGGATGTCCCTTAAAGTAAATGCACAGAGAAATAGCGATCAAGTCTGAGAATAGGTCATGGCAGGGGTGGCGCCAGGAATCTTCCGACAGAGGGGCTGGAGCTTCCGACAGGGGGGCTAAAATGGCTAGAAAATGTAGCTTTCATACGTCATTTTACCAAATCTCCTCCGACAAGAACCCAAAATGTCCTCCGACGGGGGGCTAGATGCTTCCAACGAGGGGGCTGTAGTCCCCCTAGCCCTCCCCTGGCACCACCCCTGGTCATGTGACATTTATGTTGCTGTCGTTGTCATTTACCAAGAACATCAAATGAAATAGGCTATATTTACATCACTCCAGTCCCCAGCAGCTAAGCTTCTTTTAATACCGTTTATTTTCTTTAAAGGGAGTCTAAGCATGATAAATGTAGCTAAGCAAAGACAATAATTACGTGCCGAAATATATTTGGGTATCTGACCTACGTCAACAAAAAAACTGATATCTGATAGGCTAGAATCTGACCGCAAGTAGCCTGCGTGCAGACCCAATGTTCGGAATATTGGGTCTGCGCGCAGACTTGAGACACTTTTATATGCTTAGAGCATTTCAGTATATACAATCTTGGCCAAAATACTTGGGACAAATCACAAAGTTGCACTACAGTAAAAACCCGCGTATAAGAACCTACTATTTTGCAGTCAGCCTGGTTTCTTAAACAATGAATACAATGGATAGGTTCTTATAAAACAATTGAAAATTTGACAGTTTCAGCCTGTAGGTTCTTAATCGACAAGGTTCTTATACGCGGGTTTTTACTGTACTTCCATAGGCGTAGGAGACAGGGGGATGGGGGGCTGCAGCCCCCCAACGTCGGAAAATTGTGCAAAAATCAGTCATAATCGGGCAGAAATCCGCCTTAAGTCGGGCAAAATTTTCTCAAACAATGGATTTTTTATCGGGCAGCCCCCCCCAAATTTTATCTCCCCCTACGCCCATAACTACTTCGGTCTTTGATTACGTGCTCCCCGCTCCCCCGTTTCAGTGTTGCTTGAATCAAACGCCATTTGACCTTCTCAACATTGAATTAGGAGGAGGGGGGATCAGGAGGCTCTAAACGTATGTTTTTGCTTCGATATTTTAGGAAATATCATGAAAACACTGCATTTTGTCTATGTCCCAGCTTCTTTTGGTCAGGATTGCAGATTAGTTTTCTTTGAGAAGTAAAGGGCTCGCATCGCTCGCACTCCTAAATTCTTCGCTATCCAGCCCCTGTGAAAAGAAATGACAGCTTCCATGGACAGCGGGAATGGATAAAATTCCCATTTAAGTGCAAAATGATAATTAAAGGATAATTGATAAATGATAACTAAAGGATACGCACAAAGGATAACTTTCTTTTTAGAGAAAATTCTGCACTGGTATATGGTCCTATCGACTATGATTGAAGATTAGAAGGGCGTCGAAAGAGATTGACTGATGAAAGCATTTTCACAGACTGTAAATTCGCAGCATTGTGAAATTGTTCTCAAAGTGGTTCCTGGCTAGCTAATCAGCGAACCAAAAGACCACATCAGAGGGTTTTTTCCAATCCTTATAAACCCACATCGCCATATGGTTTAGACTTATGACATTTCGTCCCTTGTTTCCCTGCGTTCTTTGATTTGCAGATATCACTTGGTAATAGGGACTCATATCATTACTCTTATAAAGTGTAGCCACTTAGGCCAATATGGTGTGGATCCGTATTGACCAATCAAATTGCTAGAATTTAGTTTTGAACCGATAAGGAGGCGCTATTTAGACAGTTGTTGTTGTTGCGTACAAAAATGGTTGATTCGGCCTAGAGTCCCTATTACCAAGTGATATCTGCCAATCAAAGATTGCAGGGAAACAAGGGATGAAATGTCATAAGTCTACCTATGGTTACCTGTTGGCTGTGTATTGCTCGGAAATCAAAGGGCTCCAATCACCTGTGAGTACTGATGGCCCTGATGAGCTTTATGTTTCAACTTTGAAATCATCCGTGGGCGGCAGTACAGTTGATTCATTACTTGTCTCTGATATCTCAATATTGAACTGAATTGCTTTATTGACTTGAACTGCTTATCATTCCTAATCGTACGTATCGAAATCATGAAATAAAATAAGCTAATTCTAGACTTGCATATGCAGTTCTTGAGTTAGCTATTTATCTCCATCAACTAACTTTAATAATCTTCTTATCGTTACAGATCAGACAATTTAGAAGCACATTGAAAATGAGTCCAGCAAGAGCGTGATAAATGGCTTTCATATCAAATGGAACAATGAGCAACCTCGTAGTGTACAATGCAACAATGAACAATGCAACATTGTTTAACAGATCGTTATACAATGAGACAATACACAATGGAAGCTTGATCACAACAGGCGCATCAACACGAAGCCAACCCATTCCATCCAAGCTAACTGCTTTCAGTGTAGTCCTCGTTACAATGTACATACCCTTTCTGCTGGTCGCAGGAATCGGCAACTTACTTGTCATACTCGTCAGGGTGAAGAGATTCAAACAAAGCGGGCTGTCTGCATACAAGCAAATGATATGTCATCTCTCTCTAGCTGATATCATCTATGCAACGGCCATACCACTGGATATCTATCAGAGGCTGAAAGGCAAGCACTGGATAACGAATTCCGGTGTATGCAAGCTTCTACGTACAACACAGTCTGCTTCGCTAACAGCCTCTGTTTGCATCCTGACGGCCATGGCATTGGAGCGATTTCAAGGAATTTCAAATCCGTTAGCACACCACTGGTCAACCAAGAAGGTAGGTCAAATCGAGGGTCAAGTTCTTTTTATACTAGAGAGGCTCCGTCACCAAATTGTAAACGAATCTGTAAACACCATTGTCTTAGGCACGTGTCCATTGTTTTCTGCAGTGAGTTTGGTGGCTTCATCCAAGTCACCAAAGAGTAACCATCAACATTCCACACGTATCTGAACAATTGTAAGCGATACGCGTATTTTTATAAGAAAGTGCTCATAAGAAACTCAACTCTCAGATTGCCAAAAATTAAGAAACTTCAGTCCTGAGAGAAAGTATAACTTGAGAAACTATTTATTTTAAGAAAGGAAATCCTCAGCATAGTTTATTTTCACTTTTTTCTTGCATGGTAATATAGTATTACTCGGAAGGGGCTTGAGTAATGTCTAAACATTGAAAGGCTTGAACAAACCTTGTTTTGAAGTTTGAAAACCTGATAATGTTAAGAAACTTTCAGTACTGGCCCAAATCTTAGTTTTTAAATAAATGTTTGGTTTGTTCCTTTATGAAGTGCGAAGATTTATCGTCCAGATTACGCTTTCATTTTAAAAAATATGAACATGTTAAAGGCGGTAGTTCGGCCGAAGCCTTGCTAGGGTAAACACGAGTTAAAACGCTTCCAATATAGTTTCCAGTTTGATCTCAAATAAACTTTACACGCAGTGGAATATTAGTAAAGCTTATTTCTTAGGCCGAAATCTTAAGACTGTTCTCACAAGAACAAAAACGCGGCCTGTCTCGTTTTGATACTAGCCTCGAATTGCTTCGAGCTGCAAGCGAGAAACTTAGAGACTATTTAAAATAAACCTAAAGAAACATTATTTGCATAGTCTTAATCGTATCATCACAAACAGATCTGTGGGACATTAGTCTCTAAAAAACTGCAAGATCAAGATCACTCCACGTCAAGGCCTAAGTTTAGTGTCACTTTCATGGATGGATCGGGTTCATCTCATTATGAAAAGTATCTTACTGATTAAAATGACAAATTTTCTGATAGGTTACAATCATGGCTATTGTCATCTGGATCTACAGTTATGCCAATTTCATTCCATATGCCATATCTCTGAAGGTCTTCGAAGGGGAGTGCAGTGACCACGCCTACCCACACGCAGATTTTGCAAAATGGTACACATTGTATCAATTTCTGACGACATGGCTCATCCCCTTGCTCCTGATCATCTTCTTCCATTTCGGCATGATTGTAAAAGTGATCACGCATCGCAAGACCATCAAACGCAGCACATACCATACGACATCATCTCAAACAAACGGCAGCTCGAAACAACGACCAAAAGGGAAAAGAAGGAAGCGTAAAATGGTGAAAATCCTCATCGTAATTGTTACGCTTTTTGCTCTTCTTACATTGCCGATACATATCTGGTATCTTTGGTATGAGTTTAGCGATCGATCCGAAACAGAGCACTACAACTTGCAAATTTTAGAAATCTTCGCCACCTTGGTCTATCTGCACAGTGCGGTGAACCCCGTCATTTATAGCATCATGGATAAGAATTTCCGTGAGGATGTCAAGGCCTTTTTCAAACTGGCACCCCGCACACATGAGGAAATTCGTATGCGGGCAATCAATGGAGCAACCCAGGAGAGCTATTAGGGTTCATGCTATGTGAACAGGATAGCTTAAGCATCATGACAATTAGTAAGCCGTCAAAACAGTTTAGTTTAAGCACGGTGCAATTTGGAGGATTATGAAAGCGTCATACATGTCCTTTCAACTTTTTCACTCAAAATGATTGATTTCTAGGGTGGGGGGGGGGGGGGAGGGCATCAAACCATAATGTGCCATAACTCGTCAATGATACGGTCAAATGTGCCATTCTCTGAATCTACTCATCAAAGTCTAGCTTGTCAGTGTATCCGATTTTGTGGATTCCCGTGAAATCGAATTGGTACCTGGACTTGTGAAATTACTCAACGATGAAAATAAAGAAACGATTTCACCCAAAAATAGCGGCATGGAACTTTTACCAAGATGCATTGCGTTCCAGTTACGAATCTTTGATGATTCAATAGGGATTCGATTAAAGAACGCAATACATCTTGGTAAAAAGTGCTTCGCCGCCATTCAGTTATATATTATCCTTCCTTGCAATTTTCCCCCAAAATAGTCCAAAATTCCACTGATTGGAAGTGATTCTACATGGTACCGAGGCTACAGCCTTCGTAGCACCCCCGTGCACATTCTGGATAGTTTCATGTAAGCTTTTAGCAAAAGAGAAAGCAATATGGGATAGTTAGACTGGCCAAGACTGGTTAAGACTGGTTTGATTGGTTAGACTAGTTTAAATAGGCCTTGTTTAAGTATCGTAATTGCCTTGTCGAATCGAATTGTATTAAAAACTATAGTAGTTGCCCTGCTTAAAAATCTGACTTAAACATCGTCTTTTTGCTGTGCTGGATTGAAACTAAAATTGTTAAAACTGCCAATTTTTCCAAATATGCAAGCGCATGGGTGAGCACACAGAAACCGGCAACCATGGCCTAGAATTGATCAACAAAACGCGGCAGAAATACGATGTTTAAATCAAGTCGTGTTTCTGCCATTTAACATGACAGAGATGATGAACTCCTGCCGTTTTAACAATTTAAAACAGTTGGTGATTTAAACATCGTTTTTATGTCGAATTTAACTGACACTTTAAAAAGTTTTTAGAGGCATCTATCAAAAATTCGACATGGCAAAAAGACGATGTTTAAACTTGGCCTTATTAGGACTATAGTTACCCTGGGTACCAGAGCCAACAAAACTAAAAATGATAAAATAAAATCCTCCTTTCCTAAATTTTGAGGCTCTGGTACCCAGGGTAGACAATAGTGAGTTTCTTTTGAAAGCTAGAATTATAACAGGTTATTGCATGCGCTGGATATAATTTGATGTATTTGGGTATCAATTAGTATTGAGGTATATTGAGGCTTAAAGGTATTGAGCTTTAGAGAAGCCATAAACAGTATGATAACTGATGATAAATTTGTAAATAGTGAAAATATTATAATTTGGTCTCTCGTGTTGATATCAACATTTATTTATTAATCACAGAATTAATCGATATTCATTGAAGATGTAAAATTGCAAAATTAGGTTTTAAACTTCAAATACTTGGTGTAGCACTAAGTTGTTTTCCTCTTTGAAACCCCTTTGGATGGCAAACACATTTTTTCTACTCCCAAAATACCAATCTAACCATGTCAGAAATATAACAATGTTTTTACATTCAGTCGCTTGCAAAGCAGGTAAAACTCTTTTGGCATACGTTGTCTATGCAGTGTGATGCTGTTGTCTTTGTATCAAGCATTAGACTCGGTCACGGACAGCATCCTGTAGAAATTCATAAACAGTAGCGGAACAAGAACGGATTCCTGTGGTGCAGCACTGAAATTTAGGTAGCACTCGTTTCCTTGGCTTCGTCAGCTTGATATAACAATCACTAGACACCGACGTGGCTCTCATTGTGCAGACAATTCTGAAAATAATAAAGGAAAGCTAGAACCGTAGAATCACTCTGAAGAGATACGTAAACAGCAGCGGGCCAAGTGCGGATTCCTGTGGTACAGTAAAGATTCCTCGCCGCGATCTTTAGCGTAATCGTCTATTAAAATGGAAGGGGTTTTACATCCCACTACTTTTAAGGGAAGAAACTTTCACGTTTTCACATTTTTGGCAATAATTCACGAAACTTTATTCCGCGAAATTTTTAAAAATGTGAAATTCGCGAAAATTCATTCTCGCAAAATTTCCCAAGATATAGAATCGAATATTTACATAATCAGATATTGACATTCCTCTTCTTTAACATCGACCTTTTCGAAATGTGCTACTACAACAAGCTTATTTATGGACGATTCGGAAGAGTCATTGAAGAGTTGAGAATATTTGAGACATTATACAAATTTGATAAGAGAGCTAATTCGCGAAAGTTTATTCCCGCGAAAGTTTCTTCCCTTACAGTGGTTCCCTTACGAAAGTTTTTTCCCGTATTGAATGTAGTTCGTGTAAATAACTGGAAATGACATTGGAGGAAGAAAGCTTGTTTACTATTTGGTACAGAAGGAAAGATTCTCCTATTAATGCACGTTCCTTTTGACTGATATGTCACCACCAATTGGTTAGTGATTGCAAGCAAAGGATTTCTACAGCAGACTAATCAAATTGCGGAAGTAAACGACGTAGACCACGCAATATTCCCATAAACTAGGTAGCTAGCTCACTCGTTGTGCATACGAAATGGGGTTTAAAAAGCAAACAAGTTTGCCATCCCGAAATTATTTATTGTTTCTTTGAAAATAATATGACCATCCAGCACACTAGATTGCTCGTTTTTTGTCTTCAACTACTACAATCGCTATCTTGTTGGGGAGACGAGATACGCTTTGTCCGAGGAAACTTATGTATCCCCCCGTGCAGTGGGTTAAAGCTAATGCACAGTAACGTTTTGGGGTTGGAGCTCTGACGGGTGCATGAGCTTTATCCCACTGCACTGGGGGGGGGGGGGGGCACATAAATTTCCTCGGACAAAACGTATCTCGTCTCCCAAACAATACCGTCATGCAACCGCAAAATACATACCTTTCCAGCAGTAATCTTCCTCTGTAGAAACAAAATAGATCTATCGCAGCTACGAGAACTCTTTCCCGAATCAACCGTTTTTGTACGCAACAACAACAACAGTGTAAATAGCGCCTCCTTATTGGTTGAAAACTAAATTCTAGCAATTTGATTGGTCAATACGGATCCACACCATATTGGCCTAAAGTGGCTACACTTTATAAGAGTAATGAAATGAGTCCCATAAGGAGCAAGTGATATCTGCAAATCAAAGAACGCAGGGAAACAAGGGACGAAATGTCATAAGTCTATACAAAACACACACTGCTCCGGGATCATTCATTGGAAAACGTAAACCGGTGTAAATGGGAGGTTTGTCCGTTCGTTATACTTTTGTTACGGAACATAAGCTGTACCGTTACAGTGCAAATGAAGAGAAAACAAGGATTCCTGTCATAAGTCTAACAACATTTGGGAATAGACCATTTGCCAATTAAGAAAAAATTCCGACAGCCCTAGTAACAGTCGGAAACCTGGGGAGTCCTCTCCATCACAGTATAATCGGCAAGCCGACCCGGCCCCATTTTCTGACCCGAAGCTGCATTTGAAGCCGATGCTCGATGGTTACTCAACTAATTTCAAAACAGAAAAAAATGTACAAGAGATAATTCGTTTATGAGTCTTATCACGAATTTGGGGTTCAATATTGCCCCCAGGGGCGGAGCGCGGGGGCTGCAAAAATTGGGAAATATTTTGGCATACCCCATTTTCGGCCGTAACTCCGTTTTGCGAAGGGTAAACGGCCTCGGCATGTCAAAAATCGACGAGAAACAGTATTCTTTCACTAAAACACTATTAATCTCGAATTTATCTCTAAAATTCGCAGAATAACGAGCCTTTCTTTTTTCAAAGCTGTGGGGAAAATCCCGAAAATTTCTACTTAGGCCCTTTTTCCTTCCAAATGGATCGTGCTCGTTTTCCTACTAAATGCACTTACTAACTCCAGATTAATTTATGGATGATCCATGATCGAATGATTCGATTTTCGATCGTGGAGTTCGGATTCGCGCTGTTCTCCTGAGCTAACTATGTCATGAGCAGTTAAAGTTGCTGAAAAAGCAAATTACTTTTACGCTTGACAGAAAAATATTTGTGTAAAATACCGAATTGTAAGCATTCTGTATCTGGCATTTGAATGGTAATGGCCTCAAATATGGATTATGTTCCTGCTTCAAAGGCAGTCAGAGCAGAGGAAAGCGGTGAGTAACACCAAGATTACACTGTACGGGACAAATACACTTTGGTGGGGACACAGCTTTGAAGGAAAACAGAGATTGAATTGAATCGTTGAAACCAATTGTTGATTGGGGACAAATGCACTTTGGCGGACACAGTTTCCAAGGAAAACAGAGGTTGAATTGAATTGTATTGTTAGAACTAACTGCACATTGGCTTTCTAAACAATAGTGATGTAAATCCTATCATCTGATTGGATAATGCAAGATTCGAACGTAATTCCACTCATTCGCAATTACTGGAGAACATCAACATGGCAGCATAGGGCTCAAATCTTTTAAATCTTTAAAAAAGGTCGGTGTAAAATTATATGGCATTTTTCTTTGAATTGGATGGATTGAAAGGAACTTATGTTACTTTGCTGTAAATCTGCCGTGGAAATTTTTTGATATCTTGATTCTTTTCAAAATGGCGGCAATTTAACTATTTTTGAAAAAATTCATGGAAAATTTTTGAAAAAATGTAAATCATCGTAAATCCTAAACTGATAGAGGAAACATTACAAAACCTTAAAGAGAGCCATAGTTTAAGAAGGCCTACAACATGGTAGCAAGCAAAAGTCTGTAGCTTTTCTTGTTTATGATTTATAAATTTGATGACGTCATAGCCCTAAATTTAATAAATGCTGCCATCTTAAAACTAAGGAAGATATCAATAAATTGCCACGGTAGATTTACAGCAAAAATCCCTAAATTCCTTCAAAGCCATTTATTTCAAAGAAAACTGCAATAGAATTTCACACCGACCTTTTTAAAGATTTGAGCCCTATGTTCAACATGACCTAACTATGGCCTAAACCTGCAGCAGGAACCGGCAATCAATGAATTCGTTTCCCCGAAAATTTTTGGGAGCTGCCGCCCCAAGCCCCGCTGTTTCAATGGGAAAGCGTGTCCGCTGAAGTGCAAACTAGCCCACTTTTGTTACTGATCCAAAGTTATGCCGTACGGTGGTACAGAGTGGAAAGGGAAAAGGGGTCCGAGCAGGCGGAAATTCTATTGTTTACAACTTAACAGAAAATGTCGCTTTGCAATCAAATAGAATTTAAGGCTGAATACCTTTGTATTGTTGAAAATTGCGTCCGCTCGGAAAATTCCACTGACTGGAAATTAGCCTTAAATCAAACAATCAAAGGCGCGGACGTTCTATTTTTAGGCTTATTGATTACAGGCAGCTCCATGGCAAGGTTGAATTTTGTAATACAAAACCGAGGGGCGTATCACTCTGTAAAAATCCCTAAAAATCCTATTGTTTAAAAAATCTCGTACGCCATTTCGGAAGTGATACACCCCTAGCTCTACCTATCTGTTTATTCTATTTGATCGAATGCACCCAGAAGAGGTGTGAAATCTATTCTTCAGACGGTCAACTCGCTTCTTTATGTCGGAGAGGTCTTTGTGACCATCCTCATCCGGCTCAAGTCGCGTTTCGATGAAGACCCTATATCTTCTTTCAAGCTTAAACACTGTTCGAAGTAGTATTGTTGTTAAATTAATACTTGGCACATTACACACCAAATTCAGATAATAATGGAATGTCTTTTATTAAATGCTCTTGTTCTGTGTTAGCATTGTCTGCTGAACTTCAGTGCGTAGTGATGTCCTCAGTCTCATCATCAAACTCATCCTCTGTTTCAAGTTTGGATGTTTGGCAGATGTCTGCACAAAGAAGCAACTCTGCCACATCGTCAGGCAGGGTACGTTTTTCTCTATCAAATCTAGAAAGCTAAGAACTACAGAATACAATTCAACTGTGCCAATAATAGCAGAAAAAGACACAAGGTCATCAATTTTCCACTATGACTGGCATTTGCAATATTACTTCATTTAAATACAATAAGAAAAGACAAATCTGATAACGATTGAGGAAAACAAAATACAAGAAATAAGGGACATAAAACATAAACTGCTGCTTTCCAACTATTGATCATTAATCTACATTCGTGTCGTGTTTTCGATAAAGCACTTCATTTCCTCCATAATCATTTCCAAAAAGGAATGGATTACAAAGTGATTTGGAGCCCACATACCCGAAACGTTTAAATCAGGAATATTTTCGAGATGACCAAAAATATCTTGTCGTAATGTGTCATACTTAGGGCAATGCAGGAGAAAATGTTTCTTATTTTCATTCGCCTCGCCATAATCACAAATAGGGCGTAAATAGTCAAAATTGTGCCGAAACTTTTGCTCATTCAAATCACTAAATTTAACACGAAGTTTTGTCAATCGTCGAATGCCAATAATATCACGGACATGGAATATCGGATTCCTCGATCTGCTTTTGCCAACACTATCCTTTTAAATTCACCAAGAAGGGGAGCCGCGTTTTTGATTGATCGAGCATATTCCAGTCATATAGGGCATTGTGGAAGTAGGTATTGGAGAAGCGAACAGTTCTTAAATGTTTGGATTATAAGTAACTGCATGTCCAAGATTGTATAAGATATCGCGCTCAGGAGGAATGTCCTCAAATAGATACATGAGAGACGACGTAATTTTGAGGATGTAAAAATGACACATACGTCTATATCACCATCTATCATAAGGCATTCCCAACCCAGTTCATCGTAAAGTATTTGCCTGTTGGTGCCTCTCCAAGCACCAAGTTACTGAAAGTGCCGCAGAGTATTCCATTTGTACATGGTACATAGTTAGGGTACACAGTATCATGCCAAACAACGGATCTTTCCTCATTCCAACCATGCGTTGTCGGACTGTCTAAATCAAGCTTCAGTTCATCTGCTTGCTTGTATATGCAGGCAACGTAATTTGCTCCTTTGATATGCAAAAGAAGATTGAATGAACAGGAAGCAACAACCTTTAGTCTGCAACTTTATGACTCTTTTTTAAAGATTTTCAGAAAAGCTTAGCATAGACTTCACTGCGTGATTGTAGCTTTGGAAAATCCATTGAGGTGAAGTTTTCAAAACATTCGATAACAGATTTCAAGATCTCAAGTAGGTATCTACCATCTCCTGCAAAATGGTGATAAAAAGGAGATGCTGCTCGGTTGATTCCACAATCAATTGGAAATTCTAAAGATGCATTAGATGGAAAGGTAGTCTGTTTTCAAACACAAGCCAGTGCACAAATATTAGCCACTATGAAACATATATCTGACAAGAACGAGCAAGTAACCACAAAGAGGAGGCACCAACTTATTGGCACTTGCTCAAGCAGAGGAGCCTGTTTGGTATCCCACTCCTGTCACCATGTTGAGTTATACGAGCCAGAGAAGAGAACCTTTTTCAACTATCATGCTTACTAACTCACTCGACAAACAAAAAAATAACTTAAGAGTCAGAAAAAAAGTGCATTGTGTTCTTCACGCACCTATGCGAACTATACAAATTATTGTTTCTTGACTTTGTATCATTTTTGCCATGAACATAACGGAACAGGTACCTGATGAAACAGCGACGATTCACATTCCATCTGACAATATCAACATCCTCACCTTCTTTTTCGCCCATGACTTCACACGTGGCATGGTAATTACTTACAATTGAATATTTACAGGAGAAGAAAGATTATTGATGCTACATCTTTCACCTTTGTCCCTGGTCAGGATAAGAATGCTGGTTTGTAGAATTGCATGTTCTCTGCAGAAATGATTACGTTTCATTTCGCCATTCTATAGGAAGGGCAAAACGATGTGTTGGAAAGCAATGTTAAAGCGTCAAGAATTCATAGATGCTTTTGAAGAGCGTGGTATCTACGTTGAGAAAAATCTGTTATTGAATGTCTCGAAAAGTTCACCTCCTTTCTTTATGGATTTTCCAAGCAACAATCCGTCAGTATAGCCCTTGCTAAGTTTTTCAGGAAGTCTTTCACATAGAGGCATATATGCAGTTTTAAGGTTGATGCTCCCTGTTCATTCAATCTTCTTTTGCATACCAAAGGAGCAAATTAAGTTGCCTACGTATACAGGTAATCAGATGAACTGCGGCTTCATTTAGATAGTCCGACAACGCATCATTGGAATGAAGAAAGATCCGTCATCTGGCATGATATTATGTACCCTGACTATGTGGCAGAGTTGCTTCTTCGTGCAAACAACGAAGTTCAGAAGACAATGCTAGCACAGAACAGGAGCACTTCACAGACATTCCATTACGTTAACAAAATTAAACTTGGATGCGTAATGTGCCAAGTATCAACTTAACAATATATATTGTACGCTTGACTTGAATACCATTTTGAACAATGTTTAAGATTTTAAGAAGATATAGGGCTTTCATCGAAACGCGACTTATGCGCAGTAAAGAGGGCCAACTGAGGCCGAATTCCTCTATATAACTTCGATTTTCTGAATCGGCACCCCGAAATTGACCAAATGTATACGCTTTGGACCAACTGAGCCAAGGAGCCAAGATGTGTTTTTTCACAAAAACGAGGCTTTAACATGGAAAAGAGGCTCACAGCTATCGAATTTATCTGTCCAAAGATAGGCACTAAATCCTTACTGGCTGACAAAATTGACACGTGACACGCCTTGAACCAATCAAATGGAACCGACAACCAACCGGGAAATTTGAAATGTCAGATTTTAGGCCACTTTTTTGGATTTTAGGCCGCTTTTGGACGATTTTACCACCCTTCACCAAAATATAAATCGACAGAAGGAGCATGAAGATTTTCAACAAATTTCTTCACAGACCTGTTCCCGATACTCTAATACACAGTTAATCATCGTCGCTACAAATTATTTCAAAATTTGGAGAAATGCCAAAGTTTTGAATTTGACCTCATTGACCTCACTGTGGCTTGCCATAGCAAAGATCTCAGTAATGGCTGAAACGTTATGTATATGGAGAATAGATACTTTGCTTCGAAGGTCTTATTCTGTGTGTTCAAGTATCTCCAAAACTCCTCAAAATCAAAAGATGACAAAGATTTAGAGCAGTATCTGGATCTTTTTTCAGTGTCAAATTAACGTAAATACATCAAAGATTTAATGCTGAGCGCTGAGGGGTAAGATGGACAACAGGAAAAGTGACTTTTCGGGCCTGACAAAAACACCGCAAAGTCGCTATAAATTAGAGATGAATTTAACAGGTACTTACTTTTCTTTCTCACAAGAAGAGGACGACAAACCGACAATGTGAACATACAATTCCAATGAACTTTGAATCAATAACAAACATATCACTTTGCCACGCTCAAGAATGGCAAGAGCTGTAACATCCAACGTGGCCAGAACAAACGATTTCGTGATGTCCTTTTTGATAACCAAACCATTGCTTCCAATACTTTATCCAACTCTGCTCTCATCCTTACGAGATCGTAAGAATGGGAATCGGCACTTACATTGGCCAAAACCTCTTATAAATTCATCGATCGTATGCCTTGCTTTGGTGCAAGTAATGGCTATCGTTTCGTCATTAGTGTAGCAGGTACATGAAATAGATATGTTTGATTCAATGCACGTAAGAATAAAATAACAAACGGAAGAAATGTACATCTTGTTCTAAATATGAAAAATATATTGGCCACTTCGGCAAAATAACATTTGAAATACTATTTTTAAAGCTCCTTCACATCGATGTTCACGTTCTGTGCGGATATCCATACCCTGGGTACCAGACTTGTTAGAGAGGCTGGTACCCAGGGTAGAATATCCATAGAAAAATATCTATCTTTCGACAACTTGCATTTGAGGTAATCCATTAGGAAACTCCCATTTACGGTCAAACAACACAGCAACATCGAGCAAAGCAGGGCATTTGTATGGCACTTTGTAGACTCGTGGAAGCATAGGAAGCATACACATATTTTCTGTATAATAATAAATCTTTGAGACAATATCGAAAGTTTCTTCAAAATTCTTATTATCTGAGTACACACCGAGTGCAAAAATGTTCCACGGGAGTTTCTACAAGAGGCAGCACCCCATCGGCAGGAGATCTCAAATTTTATGAAGTCACGCCTTGCCAAGATTCTAGATCATACAAAGGATTTTTAGCAAAAGAAGCGCAACTGAAAAATGAGAAAAAAAGAAAGTATACTCCAATATTCTTAATTTCGATTATTCGGGGCTATTTGCATGACAAGAAACTCGTTTCAAGAAGTTGAGCTCTCAGGGGCTCTCAGATCAACAAAATATCAAAATCTTGAATGCTGGAGTGGGTGAAAGTTTCACCATCTTACAGAAAATATTTGTATGCTTCCACCACGAGTCTACAGAGAAGTATGAACCAGGGGGCACTGGGAGCATGTGCCCCCCAAGATTTTTCAACAGGCAAAGAAGTGCCCTTCTTATTTTCAGGAAGTGCCCCGTTAGCTTAATGAAAAAAGTGCCCTTGAAGTGCCATGCCCCCCAAGTTTGAGATGCTACCTACATCCCTGTGAGTCTACAAATGGCCATACAAATGTCCAGCTTTGCTCAGTTCTGCTGTGTTGTTTGGCCGTAAAGTGGAGAGTTTCTAATGAATAACCTCAAATCCCCTTTCAAATGCAAATAGTCGAAAGTTAAAAATTTTTCTATTGATATCCGCTCAAAAAATGAAATCGACATGAAGGAGCTTTAAGAATAACATTTCAAATGTTATTTTGACGAAGTAGCCAATATATTTTTCATGTTTAGAATCAGATGTACATTTCTTCCGTCTGTTATTTTATTCTTACGTGCATTGAATCCAACATTTCAAATCTATTTCATGTACCTGCTACACTGAGGACGAAACGATAGCCATTCCTTGTACCAAAGCAAGGCATGCGATCGATGAATTTATAAGAGGTTTTGGCAAATGTAATTGCCAATTCCTATTCTTACGATCTCGTAACGATGAGAGCAGAGTTGGATAAAGTATTGGGAGCAATGGTTTGGTTATCAAAAAGGACATCACGAAATCGTAGTTTTGGCCACGTTGGATGTTACAGCTCTTGCCATTCTTGAGCGTGGCAAAGTGATATGTTTGTTATTGATTCAAAGTTCATTGGAATTGTATGTTCACATTTTCAGTTTGTGGTCCTCTTCTTGCGAGATAGAAAAGTAAGTACCTGTTAAATTCGTCTCTAATTTATAACGACGGTGCGATGTTTTGTTAGGCCCGTAAAGTTCACATTTCCTGTTGTTCATCCTACCCCTCAGCCTTAATTCTTAGATGTATCTATGTTAATTTAAAACTGAAAAAAAGATCCAGATACTGCTGTAAATTTGTCATCTTTTGAGGAGTTTTGGAGATACTTAAACACACAAAATAAGACCTTCGAGGCAAAGTATCTATTCTCCATATGCATACGTTTCAGCCATTACTGAGATCTTTACAATGGCAAGCCACAGTGAGGTCAATGAGGTCAAATTCAAAACTTTGGCATTTCTCCAAATTTTGAAATAATTTGTAGCGACGATGATTAACTGTGTATTAGGGTATTGGGAACAGGTCTGTGAAGAAATTTTTTGAAAATCTTCATGCTCCTTCTGTCGATTTATATTTTGGTGAAGGGTGGTAAAATCGTCCAAAAGCGGCCTAAAATCCAAAAAAGTGGCCTAAAATCTGACATTTCAAATTTCCCGGTTGGTTGTTGGTTCCATTTGATTGGTTTAAGGCGTGTCACGTGTCAATTTTGTCAGCCAGTAAGGATTTAGTGCCTATCTTTCTGTCCAACGTTGATTTTTGGAGTCAGCATCCCGAAATTGACCAAATTCGTATGCTTTGGAATATGTAAGTGAGGGTGTCACTTTTCTCGAAAACGAGGTTTTAACATGGAATAGAGGCTGAATGGGACCGAATTTGTCCGTATAACATCGATTTTTGGAATCAGCGCCTCGAACTTGACCAAATACACTCAATTTCATAAATTCCCTCCTCGGGTGACGATTGCCCCCCATCCCCTCCTGGTCCCCCTTGCTGGCAGTTCTCGCAGGTCTGAACGTGTATGGCCAAGTAGTCAAGCAATCCAAGTAAATTTGCTAAAATCTAGGCCTATAGTCCTATAGGTCCAAGACATTTCCCACTGAAAATGAAATTCACTTCCTTTGCAGGATTCAGCAATAAATCAAAAACGAAAAAAATACTTACCACCGCATGAGACAGTAACTGCACAGTCTTTTGATCATTCACACAGCAACGACCAATGTCATGAAGAATTTTCTTGAATTATTTTCGATTTTCGATGTTTGTAGGTTACTTCAGCCCCACCCTGGCCATAATTTCAAGTTTATCCACAATTTTGCTTCTTTGCAAAACGATTTGTTCGTTCCTCTTGCAGTGGCCTAACATTTTTGTTCCTTCATTCTTCTGTCGACAAATTGACACCTTCGCTTCACTAAACACACAACGAATGCGCTTGCAAAATTTCTGTAACCGTAGTCCCAGAGGAAAAAGTTTTACATCGAAACAGTCTTTTCGAGGATTGTATTTTGTTGTTTTTGTTTGAAGAGCAGACAAAGCGATTGTTAACGGTTGCTTTGTCAAGACACAAACAAACAACCATGCCGTGAACGCTAGATGCAAAACAAACTCATGAAGTTCAGTCCCAAAGCAAAGCAAAATTTGTATCTTTGGGAGCATTCTTAGGGCCTGTTTATGCGCCCGGTAAACGGGCAGGCTCGGTAAGCGGGCTGATTTTACTCGTGTGTTTATATATAATGGCCTCTCCCATTCACACACAAACCGATAAGGCAATGAATCTTGAACTATAGAAATTCTGGCTGAGAGACAATAGTAATAACAGTAGTGATTGTTGTAAGAACGACCCGAAAACGCCAAAATCTGCGTTTTCAATTGTTCTTGCCATTATCTTTCTGCCACCACTGCCACAGTTTATTTTGTTCAAGATTCGATGCCCCGACGCGGTTTCTCAAGACAGATGGCAATACTCTAGGGAAGTTTCTGTATTGTATTCCAGTCTGCATTCATGGCACGAGCTTGTTTGTTTCGAAATAAGTTATACAGTTCAAAAGACGTTTCATCAAGAGGCTTTATCACCTGACTTGCAGTGGCATAAACAGGCCTCGACAAGCCTTCGCCGATTTTGTCTATTGGAGAGGTAATGACTCCGCCAAACCTGCCCTGAAGATATTTCAACCAGCATCCAAACTTGTATACCCAAACATCTCGAGAGTAGATATCTGCCAATCCCATTGGCTTATCGCACAATTCCCGCGGTTTTCCCGTAGCTTTGTATGTTCCAAATCTTTAACTCGGCGAAAAAAGGTGGGTGTAAAATTCAATGACCTATTTCTTCTGATTGAATGGCTTGAAAGAAACTTTAGATACTTATTGAAGGTTGAAGGTGTTGTGACGCAGTGGTGTAATCCTCTGACTTTGCAGCCAGAACAGTCAGGCGGAGTGGGTTCGATACCCGGTAGGACCCCATCACTTGAGCGCCATGACAGGGGTCGCGGACTCGACTAGGTCTGCTCTATCTCTGCGATCCCAGCGCTTGGCGCTGAAAAACGTAACTTCACCTACACCTTCACCTTCACTTATCTATAATTCTACCGTTGGACTTTTCAAAAATTTTGAATATTTTTGGAAATTACGGTGTATCTTATATTTCAACTCATTTGAGGATGTGAAATTTATAAAATGTGAAATTATATAAAATTTATAAATCATAAACCAGATGAGTGACAGACTTTTGCTTGATACCATATTGTAAGCATTCATAAACTATGGTTTTCTTCGAAATTATTTCATGTTACGTCAAACAGGTTAGAAATTACGATGATTTTAAGTTTTTTTGAAAATTTTTCTTGAATTCTTGAAAACGAAGAAAAACACTCTACTTCTGAAACTATTGAAGATTTCAGAAAATTCCAACGGTAGAATTATAGAGAATTAGCTAAAGTTTCTTTGAAGTCATTCAGTTCAAAGAAATAGGTCATTGAATTTTACACTAGCCTTTTTAAAGATTTGGAACCTATGCTCGAAAACGAGAGCCTGACCCGTTACATTTTTGTTATGGGTCCTAAGTTGTACCGGCATAGTGTAAATGGGGTGTTGATTTAGCCATTGCTCTTATTTTCATTAGGATCTGATTTGCAAGGTTGGTTATGGGAGCAAGAAGTTGACCCCGAAACAGATAAAGCAATGTTGAAAGCGAATAGAGAATTGTCGAAAAGATACCCAGACGAATATCAAGATTTCTACAACAAACTTTTGCTGGAAATCAAAGACAATATGAGAGAACGATACGAAAAGGAGATGAAAGAATATGAGAAGAAACTCAAGGAATTTTATGGAACTAAACTTGAGAAAGAAAAGCATGAACTTGCGAGAGTTTGCGAGCAGGAAGCTGATGATGAAATAAAAAAGGGCACCATAAAAGAAGAGAAAATCACAGAGAGAAGGAAGGAAATGGAATGTAAAAGGGCCTACTCGAAAATAAAGAATGAAATGATGAATGTGAAGATGGAAGACGACAAGGTAATTCTATTTTCTGATTGCTTTCTGAGAGAATGAATGTGATATGAAAAACGTTAGCCGACCAAACAAGGACAGATTTGGTAAGACAATAGCACGAGTTGGCTTTGATTGACAACGCAATTCAAAGCGATTAGCGATCGCAACAAAGGAAATTCTCTCAACCAGTAAATCAAAACAAGCAAAGCCGCAAAAGTTTCTCTGAAACCCAGATAGCTAGCTCGCTCGTTGTACATTCCAGTAATTGTTTTTCAGAGCAAACATGAGCATATTTCGAAAGAAGCAGGATATATCTAAATATTTGACTCGGGCATTTTATTTCTTTGGTTCAGAAGCCGAGCAGTAAGTGTTTTCATTACACCAAAAAAAACAAGAGAATTGAATCGCCTCCCAATCGGCTTCTGAACCAAATAGATTGAATGCCCAAGAATGCCACGAAAACTTAAGCTTAATTTTTTCACCGAAACTACAAACTTTTGGTCGTCTCTGAAGTTTATCCGCCGAATCATCTTCCAAAATTGTTTTCATCAATGTATGCAATTACTTTCACTCTTGACAGATCTGCTTACAGTGTGGAACATGCGATGTCGCATTTGGATGCAAATGTGATCAAGCGTTTTACTGCAACAAGACATGTTTGAAAAATCACGAGTGGATTCATGGACCATATTGCCGAGCAAAGAAGACATAAACATATTAATATTACTTTGATTTGAAATGACAGTTTGATTGATATCTTTTTAGCCATAGAAATTGTGTGGTCTTTAGCTCCGATTCTGCTCGCTCTAAGAGAATTCTCCTCAAATGATAAATTTGACATGCTCCAACATGTCGAGTCTTGGTATACCCGGGTACCCGCGGGTGAGTCTAAATGGACGTTTGAAAGCCTTGTAGCTAGAGAGCATGCGCACTAGGCAAGCGAGCTGGTCACCGACCAAAAACTACTGCAGTGGAACAAGGGTAGATTTTGCAATACAATAGCAGCAGTTGCTTTTGATTGACACCTCAATTCAAAGCGATTAATGACTGCAGACAAAGGAAATTCTCTCCACAGGTAATTCAAAGCAAAAAAGCTGCAATAGTTGCTTCAAAAAACCAGTAGGGCAAACTCTCATCTTGTGCACGCGAAAGATGATTCTTAAGAGCAGTTACAGTAGGTGCTTATAACGAAAGAAAAAGGGTAGATCTAAAATTCTGTCTAGCGGATTTTGTTTATGAATTTAGGAGCTGTTTTGCAATCGTTTCATTTAAGGCCTAAATACGCGAGAATTACAATGCCATTGTAACAAAATCCGACAGAAAGATCTGTAGATTTACGCTTTTTCTTTCGTTGTAAGCATGCAACTTCTCCTAAAAATCACCTTTCACATGCAAAAACGTGAGAGTTTGCCTTCGCTCTACTGGTTTCGGGGAAACTTTTGCGGCTTTCTTTGTTTTGAATTACTGGTTGAGAGAATTTTCTTTGTCTGCAGTCACTAATCGCCTTGAATTGAGGTGTCAATCAAAAGCAACCGCTGCTAGTGTATTACAAAATCTGCCCTTGTTCTGCAGTGGATATCGGCATTTAAATATTCCTCACAACCACCATCTTCAGAATGATGGTATATTCTTGTGCGAACCAAGCTTAAACAGATATCGGCTATCACTTCGACCATGACACAGAAGAATCCTTGAGACAATAAACTTCCAATAATTTATCAGAATCACACATTTCTTTACATTACAAATAAGTTACAAAATGATTTACCCATTTCATTTACAATCAATGTCATGTTCCTCTTTATGCAACACCTGGCATCTCTTACTGCAATAAAACATAGCCTTACATCTGCTGCAACATGACAACTGACCAACTTTTCCACACACGCATTTCTGTCGAGGAAAATAGATAAGTTTAGTTAGATTGAACGTGAAGATCGACAGCAAGTTTGTTGGTATTTCATAATAAGATTTAGCAAGACAGTTCTTTATGACTAAGAGGGAGAACCAAATTTGCAAATGACTCTCCGTGAAGATCGACAGCAAGTTTGTTGGTATTTCATAATGAGATTTAGCAAGACAGTTCTTTATGACTAAAAGGGAGAACAAAATTTGCAAATGACTCTCCGTGAAGATCGACAGCAAGTTTGTTGGTATTTCATAATAAGATTTAGCAGGACAGTTCTTTATGACTAAGAAGGAGAACCAAATTTGCAAATGACTCTCCGTGAAGATCGACAGCAAGTTTGTTGGTATTTCATAATAAGATTTAGCAGGACAGTTCTTTATGACTAAGAAGGGGGAACCAAATTTGCAAATGACTCTCCGTGAAGATCGACAGCAAGTTTGTTGGTATTTCATAATAAGATTTAGCAAGACAGTTCTATATGACTAAGAAGGAGAACCAAATTTGCAAATGACTCTCCGTGAAGATCGACAGCAAGTTTGTTGATATTTCATAATAAGATTTAACAAGACAGTTCTATATGACTAAGAGGGAGAACCAAATTTGCAAATGACTCTCTGTGAAGATCGACAGCAAGTTTGTTGATATTTCATAATAAGATTTAGCAAGACAGTTCTTTATGGCTAAGAAGGAGAACCAAATTTGCAAATGACTCTCCGTGAAGATCGACAGCAAGTTTGTTGGTATTTCATAATGAGATTTAGCAAGACAGTTCTTTATGACTAAAAGGGAGAACAAAATTTGCAAATGACTCTCCGTGAAGATCGACAGCAAGTTTGTTGATATTTCATAATAAGATTTAGCAAGACAGTTCTTTATGACTAAGAGGGAGAACCAAATTTGCAAATGACTCTCCGTGAAGATCGACAGCAAGTTTGTTGGTATTTCATAATAAGATTTAGCAAGACAGTTCTTTATGACTAAGAGGGGGGAACCAAATTTGCAAATGACTCTCCGTGAAGATCGACAGCAAGTTTGTTGGTATTTCATAATAAGATTTAGCAGGACAGTTCTATATGACTAAGAAGGAGAACCAAATTTGCAAATGACTCTCCGTGAAGATCGACAGCAAGTTTGTTGGTATTTCATAATAAGATTTAGCAAGACAGTTCTATATGACTAAGAAGGAGAACCAAATTTGCAAATGACTCTCTGTGAAGATCGATAGCAAGTTTGTTGATATTTCATAATAAGATTTAGCAAGACAGTTCTTTATGGCTAAGAAGGAGAACCAAATTTGCAAATGACTCTCTGTGAAGATCGACAGCATGTTTGTTGATATTTCATAATAAGATTCAGCAAGACAGTTCTTTATGACTAAGAGGGAGAACCAAATTTGCAAATGACTCTCCGTGAAGATCGACAGCAAGTTTGTTGGTATTTCATAATAAGATGTAGCAAGACAGTTCTATATGACTAAGAAGGAGAACCAAATTTGCAAATGACTCTCTGTGAAGATCGACAGCAAGTTTGTTGATATTTCATAATAAGATTTAGCAAGACAGTTCTTTATGGCTAAGAAGGAGAATTTTTCCAAATTTGCAAATGACTCTCTGTGAAGATCGACAGCATGTTTGTTGATATTTCATAATAAGATTTAGCAAGACAGTTCTTTATGGCTAAGAAGGAGAACCAAATTTGCAAATGACTCTCTGTGAAGATCGACAGCATGTTTGTTGATATTTCATAATAAGATTTAGCAAGACAGTTCTTTATGGCTAAGAAGGAGAACCAAATTTACAAATGACTCTCCGTGAAGATCGACAGCAAGTTTGTTGATATTTAATAGTAAGATTTAGCAGGACAGTTCTATATGACTAAGAAGGAGAACCAAATTTGCAATGACTGTTAAAGTAATACTAGACTTATTACAACATCATACCTATCGCTATTGATAAACCTGTCGCAATGTCACACGCTCCTAACGAGCAGAGGTTTCAAATCTTTAAATCGGCATAAAAAGGTGGGTGTAAAACTCTATGACCTATTTCTTCTAACTGATTGGCTCAAAAGAAACTTCAGCTACCTATCTATAATTCTACTGTTGGATTTTTCATAAATCTTGAATATTTTGAAATTACAGCATATGCTACATTTCAGCTCATTTGAGGATGTGACGTCATCAAATTTCTAAATCATAAAACAGAAGAGTGACAGACTTTTGCTTGATACCATATTGTAGACATCCATAAACTATGGCTTTCTTGAAAATTATTTCATGTTGTGTCAGACAGTTTAGAAATTACGATGGTTTTAAGTTGTTTTGAAATTTTTTATTGAATTCTCGAAAAAGAAGAAAAACACTCTCATTCTGAAAATATTGAAGGTTTCAGAAAAGCCCAACGACAGAATCATAGGAAAATAGCTAAAGTTTCTTTGAAGCTATTCAGTTTAAAGAGAAAGGTCATTGAATTTTACACCAGCCTGTTAAAAGATTTGGAACCTATGTTCTCCTGACGCTCCAACTACGACTCATAATCATACATACAAAGAACTTGGACTAAATTTGTGACTTTTACCCCATTTACACTGACCCAGTTAAACCAGCTTTGTGTAAACCAGCTTGAAGGGGCTATACAAGATTATTGTAAACAATCGGAAAGTACGGGACAACCCGCGCACGTGACTAAAGCCTTGAGTTTTTAATGGCGGCCAGTTTCATCGCAGCTTCTACGTAAGTTTCATTGCAGTGTTTTCTTGTCTATGTCAATGAAATGTGATGGAACTTTTGATATCCATTAAAACTTTCAAATATTCGGCGTTAGAAAAATAGAACAAATCCTCCACCAAAGCTTCGATCACCAAGATTGTCGCAGATGCTTTGGATTACTACTCTCTGTGCAAAATCACCATTAGCTATGTTGTGTTTAGCCTGAACACATTCGATGATTTGACACACAGAGCCACACAGAGAGGACGGGTTGTACAGCCCTTTAAATTTCAACCACTCAAATGCATTCAATTTGTTAGATTGACCAATTAGAATGCAATATTTGATAACCTTGTTTAGTTCAAGCTTGTTTGATTTGTAAGTGTAAATTGGGTATCTGACAAACGTTTTGATGGCGATGGCGGATGGCCTAAATGAACCCTGGCGATGCAACAGCTCCAAACTAAAGTCTCCAGAGCTGGAAGGTAGGAAAACAAACTGTGAGTACAAAGAGTAATGTCTCTTTTAGCCATAACGTGGAAATATTTCACTGTAATCCATTAGATACTGAGTTCTGACTGCCACGATAGAAAACCAAATCAGATCGAAAAATTAGTCCGGTTTTGGTGATATAAAATCATGAGTCCTAGGTTGAGCGATGAGGGGGGTAATTTTAAGATAGAATCAGGGATAATCAGGACGCAAAATCAATAGTTTGATGATGCCCTTGCCATAAATGACGAAAACAAATATTCAAAAAACTGGGCGTTCAAGTTTGAAAACATTTTTGGACATCCTATATTAAAAACGAATCAGTTTTTGTACACGTGTCGTACAATGATTGCTATTGTAATATACACGAAGATTATTTAAAATAAAATAATTGTACCTTGAACAGAGATGATAAAACATGACGTTCCGAGCTTAGCCCGTTATCAAGCTTAGCCCGTTATCAAGTGACTTGATAACGGGCTAAGCTCGAAACGTCGTGTTTTATCATCTCTGTTCAAGGTACAATTATTTTATTTAATAGTTATATTACTATATTAAAACAATCTCAGAAAACCAACCTGGATTCTTATCCACAGTTCTTGCCTAAAATGCTGGCTCATAATCTCAATCTCAAAGTGAAGCTTCGAATCTAAATCTGATTTCTTCACAGCCAAAGTTTTATCCGCTCTTTCTTGGCACTCTGTTTCGATCTTAACCTTGAAAGAATCCAAATTTTCTCTGTACTTATCTTCAGCCATTTTCTCCAAATCCTTTATCCTCTGTGTATAAATCCTTCCATAATATATCGTAAGATCCTGTTCCACAAATTTTTGAATCTCGCTTCGTGATGATTTCAGCATGTCTTCTGCACTTGGTGAGTTGTTGATTATTGGAGCGCATGCGCCTAGACTTAGTAAAGCGTCTGCTACCACAATCTTGTCTTGAGATGTGACCACTCTTGGTTTCACGCCTACAAAAATAAGGAGGTAGTAGCAGAAAGCTATGAAGAGGAAGATTTTGGAACTGTAAGGTCACATGAAATAGAGGAGAAGACTTGGAGCAAGTCCAATGAAATACTAGACTGATGTCCCTTGTATCCCTGTTGTAAAGAACCACAGGGAGTCCAGGAGCGTCAGTAAAGACTGTAGTTTTGGTTTCTTTGGTTCCTTGTGATTCAGATTATGAAAACAACAGCTGTGTAATTTGATAAAGATTACATCATCGTTGCGGTCGGCCTGCTATTGCTTTTCTCTTTTCTTACCGTTACGATGAGCAGGATTTGAAAAAACACCCCGAGCTCAATCCGCAACCAACGAGAAGAGCTCTCACAAAACAAAAGTTTTTCTACTGTAACAATAGCAGGCCGACTGCAACGATAATGCAATCTGTATCACATTACACAGCTGTTATTTTCATAAACCGGATCACAGGGAACCAAAGAAATCAAAACTACAGTCTTTACTGATGCTCCTGGATCCCCTGGCGTTGAGTCTGCACGCAGGCTAGCCTAAATTCGCACAAGATTTCCAGAGTAATCAGTCCCTGTTGACTGAAGCGACATCATTAAGTCAAAGAGCACAGCGAAACAAGAGACACAGGTAATCAGTCTGTTACAACATTTACTTGACATACGACAAGGGAACTTCATGGTGAAGATAGGGCACTTTGGGAAACTTGAGAGGGAACGGTGTTCCTTGGTTCCTTCGCCTCAAGTTCAAGGATTCTTTGAAGTTACTCACTATATCCTGATTCTAATTAGAACCAAAATTCGTCAGATTACTATAAAACGCAAAAATGTTTCTCATCTCCCAACGTTTGCAAAATAGGTAAACAGTCCATTTGCCCATCGCTTCTCAGCATGAAATATTATGCACTGCCAATTCAGCAGAATCTAATCATTTACGCTCGTCACTTACCTGAATGATGTGCTCAAAATTGCTTTTAGAAATACCAGGAGCACTTTTTACGAAATGGTCAAGTCATTTAATTTCAATTTCAAACTCTAAATAAAAAATAGATACTTTTATAGTTGACATCGAATAAAAACTCACCCCCATAAGATTCTGCATGGTACGCTTGATTATATGCTTGAGCATGCGGATCTGATTGCAGTCTTTCATTGCCTTTGTTACCAAATCTTTCATCGCCCTTCTGGTCACTTGCTGTATGTCCCATTGCGCTCTCGATTTGGCCATCTGTGGGCGACTCCATAGGCTCGACATCATCGCTTGAAGGCTCCTCCTTTTTAATATTTGTTAATCTAAGTAAAGAAATATCGCTTGCATATCGCATTCGTTTCAGTGGACGTATCAGACTGACTTCCACAGAAGGGCTACTTGTTGGAATTTCATCAGGACACGCTGTTTCATCAATAATCAGAACCGGATCATCTATTGTGCCAATACCTCTGTTTCTAAAATTCTTTGCTACATTGATACCTCTATCATCAGGAGATTCCTTTTTAATGCTTTTATTCCCGTCTTGACCTTCATTTATGCCATCTTGGGCGACAAAATATTCTTTCAAAAAAGCCTCAGTTTTCATTAATGCTTTCGTCTCCTCTCCTGTCAAACCACTACCCTTACCGTACATATTTGTTATAATTTCGATAATTTTCTCGAAGTCCTGCTTTCGTCGATCGCTGCCTTTATAAGGATCTGCAACGAAAGACTCCTTTCCAGTCATCATCAAAGACAACTTTTTCAACGAATCAAGACCCATGCAGTAAGTTACATCCATGGCCTCGCCTGGTTTGAGGCCAAGGACTTTGATCATCTGGCTTGGCGGGATGTAAACAGCAAGAGGTTCTGCACCTGACTTCTTGGATATTTCATCAGCAGCGTCTTCACGTAAACGAACACTGTTCAATGTCATATTTTCACGTCTTTCTGCAACAATGTAAACATCCTTCGATTCATTAGTTCCCTTGCTTTCCATTCCATTCTCGCTATCAGAAAAACTAGGCCTATCTTTATTTTCTGTGCTTACTGCAAAACAATCTCCCTTGTCATCATCACCACTGTGTTCATTCATGATACGGTTGATATCTTCGAAAAAATTACGGTCTGGGTCGTCTTTACTATCATCCAGTTTAACAACATCGATCGTGCTTGAATCTTTTCTTACGTCAGTCTTGCAAGGCCTTTCTTTGCCCGCTGCGAGATGAAGAAAACCCCGAGTTGCCGCTGTCTGATTAATCGCGCTCTGTAAACGTGCTCTCGTCTCTGCAGACACAATGTACTGCAACCTTTTACGATTTTTCTCTTCCACCTCTTTAACGTCTGCTTTGTTTTCTGCAATTGATATATCATCCCCTTCATCATTGCTTTTCAAACGTTTAGCTGGTGGCATCCCGCAAGGATCTCTCTTTGTGCCCCTCATATTCAATTTGATTTCACTGCTATCAACAAGCAAATTACTGCTTGAGATGGGATGGGCATCTATATCTGGATTGCTGCTCTTAATTTTAGTATTACTTGTAACGGTTGAAACTCGATTGCCACTCAAGTGGACATTGTTTGTATCACCATCCGATTCGGTTTGATTTTGGTCCGGACAAACAGTGCTAGCATCTTGATATCTAACAGTGTCCGGTGATAGGGAGCCCGGACTAACATCCGATCTCACTGTACGCAGTCTCTCATACAGCCATGAATAATACACATAACAACTGCCACATTGACCAGCTCTGATATTTTCTTGTCCGGAACCATGACTGACCCGGTTATTAGGTATACGACCGGCGTTCCTGGCCTCTTGTAAATACATAGCAAATCCAATATGATTGAAGCGATTTCCGCACGCAGCGCACACATTCACAGCCTCCGCTTGGCTGCTCGGATCATTATGTGTCGTAAGCACAGGAATGAGTTTTGGCAAATCTCGATAATCAACGGAATTAGCTGCCGGACTTGACTCTTTCCTCGCCCGGAGACTGTCCTTTAAATTCTGGATATCTTGGTAACAGAGCCTATCTTGCGGAACGATGTTGCCTTCCTGTTGTCCGATCTTCACCTGGCTTCGGCAATCCATCTTGGTCGTAACGTCTCTATCTTTACTTTGTCCATTTAGACAGGATGACATATCAGCAATTCTGACGCAGTTACCAGACTTCCACTGTCCACGCTGCTTCTCGTCGGGTAACAAATTCTGATACTTGTTCTCGAGGGGGTAGGCCCTGCAGTGCTGCGAGGATGGTGTTGCAGTGCTGACTGTTGTGCGTCTTTGGTTCGAGACCTCACATCTTTCATCTTCCCTTGCCACAACCTCTTCATTTTGACTGTGGTTCGACGGTCTGTGATACCCAGTGGTTTGTTCCTCAAAGCTTGGCAACGTCACGCTCGCACCGGAGCTGTCTTGTTTCCGCAAGATGACTTTCACGCTTGGAATTTGTGGTAGCTGAACCAATTTTTCATGGCTCGCGATGTCTTGACTTTTGCTTTGTATTTCAGAGGAAGATTTCCTTTGTGAAACTTTACTCTTGTTTCCAATCATTTTCTAACTCGATTTCAATGACTATCAATCGCAATGATTTCGTGTTGAATGCTGAAGAATTTAAGCGACCTTCCACTAAACATGAAGTCGAAGACTGAGCTCTTTTTAGTGACTGGGTTCTTTTCATAGCCTTCGATTCGACTGATCTGACGTATCGATTGCAATCAACGTCACATTACTTTACGAGGCTATTACTCCAGTGCGAGGGTAAATAATAATGGTGCTAACCGGAATAACTTGCACTTAAAGAGCAATTTCTTACCCAAGGGTTTGCACATACAGCTATCATAGACGGCGGGAAATGTTTGCCCTTTGAAGCGCAGTGTGCCAAACTTTCATAGGATTAGGGCTAGCATTAAGGGCATTTGATAATTGCGTTAAACGGACGATCGCGCACTGAATAGAGCTTGTTTACTCCAAAATTTTAGATGTATAGTTTTAAATTTAGCCACTTTGCCAGAATAAAGTTTTGGGGAAATTTTGCGCTTGCGCACAAAATAAATATTGTAAATTTTTATAGGATTTGCGCTCGAATCTGGGTTCGTTTCAAGATAAGGCTTCGAGTCAATTTGGGATTATGAACTCTGGTTTGTCTCGAGGGAAAATCTGATTTGACGAGACCTATCTGATTAAAGGTGTTCTGCAGTATAGTTATCTTGGACAGCGATCAACCTTTTCAACCTTAGGTAGCTAAAAATAACCCGAACATTTTCTTTATATATTTAAAGATACCAAAGATACAGGCAAGAAGTTTCCAAACTGTTCTGTCACTCTGTGTCGAATTGAAACTTTCAAGCAATTCAAACAGTGAAAAAACCTTGAGTAAGATAGCACCATAAGGGTATTATTATCAACTTAACAGAACATTTCTATACTACATACGATAACCAGTCCAAGCATATATACCTTTGTACCCGCTAATATTTACACGCAGCAACTATTGAAAATGGATACATTTGAAAAAGTCTGAATTAAAAAGACAGATAATGTTTATCAATTTTTTACCGAAGCCGAGGCCAGAGGAGCAAATACTGTTTGCAAACATTTGAGATTTGCTTGTGGAGGAAAAAATGTTGTACACGTTTGACCACGTTGCAAAACATTGTCTGCCAAATATTAGAGATTCGCTTGTGAAGAAAACAATTTTGCACGTTTGACAACGTTGCAAAACATTGTTTGCCAAACATTAGAGATTTTCTTATAGAGAAAAAAATGTTGTACGTTTGACTACGTAGCAAAACATTGTTAATTAGAGATTTGTTTGTGAAGATAAAAATTTTGTGCGTTTGACCACGATGCAAAACATTGTTTGCCAAACATGAGAGATTTGCTTGCCAAGTCAAATTTTGTCTGTATGATCACGTTGCTAAGCATTGCCTCACAAAAGTTTTGTGCTTGTGACAAACAGAAAATAAATGTTTAGAATTAAAAAAAAAGTAGCGGGGGCATGTCTTAGGGGTAGCAAGCTTGACTACCAATCTGAAGGTTTCATTCTCCCCTGATAATACCATGTGTACCTGCAGCTTTGGCAAGGCTAAAATGCTGAAGAGGCTTGGTTAAAGGTTCCCTCAGTTTGCAAGACTCCCATGCAAAGACAAAAAATTTCTTACGCCTCTGCTTATTTCTGCTTGTCAAGCAATTTTTGCAATATGGCCTGACGAAAAAAGCATTGCTTAGCAAGCAAGCTCGCTTGGCTAGGCCTTTTAAAGACTTTGTGCTTCCCATGATCCCCTGGCACCCAAACCATCGAAATATCATACTAGCTATACACGAATTAATTTAAAAATTCGAAATCGTGCCAAGAACTAAGATTTACATTTACTGTAAATCTTAGTTCTTTGTACAATGTCGAATTTTTAAATTAATTTATGACTTTAAATACAATCGACGTACAACACGCACAAAAACTTTGTTTTTTATTAGCTATACACGATTCACGATATATTTTGAACACACAATTTTGGGAAGTCAAATTGCTATAGTGAGCAAAGCTTTCCTAATCATTGAACTATTTCCAGGAATGTCTTCTCTTTGAGTTTACAAGCGATGCCATAACGACGGGCATTTGAAGATTCCCGATTGCTAGGCCGAATAATCTTCCTAAAGTATGAAGCTCAATGTGAGACCAAAAAGGGTCATGGGTAGTATACAGGGTGTCCCAAAAAATTGTTCGACGTTTGATTAAATATTAAAAAATAACGAAATAATGAAGGGGCTCCATGGCAAAATAACCATATTGCTGAGATTTTAAATTAATTTTAGACACCAGAAGATAGCAAATCGGCTAAATATTCACGGAGTTACGAGCTTTTGAAGTTCAAGTTTGTGCGAAAGCTGAAACCAGACGCCGCTAAATTGCAGATTTTGTGAAAGTAGAATTGCGTTTATTCAAAGCAAATCAAATGGAATTCAAAAAGCACTTTTGATAAATAAACTTTCTCTAACAATGAATCAAGGTTATGGATCCTTAGAGGAAATTTGTTGAGAAAAATGCTGATTGGCACCGTCTTTCGTCAGTTAAATTTTCATTCCATGCTTTTGGATACTTGCAATCTTAAGTAAATTTTGGCAACGATTACTTTTTAAGTCCTATTTGGTTTGCTCTGTCTGATATCAACGAAAGGTAAAACATTGGACAGTCCTCTTTTACCTCGATTTTGGGACGTCTTTTTGAGAAAAACAAGTCGGTTAGGGGCGTCTGGTTTCAGCTTTTGCACAAACTTGAACTTCAAACACTTGTAACTCCGTGAATTCTTAGCGGATTCGCAAGATTCTGGCGTCAAAAATTAATTTAAAATCTTAGGAACAGGGTTATCTAGCCAGGAGCCTGGTACAGTATATCGTTATTTTTCAATATTTAATGAAACGTCGAACAATTTTTCTGAGACACCCTGTAGAGTCTCTAAAGGTTAGTGGAACTCGGGGGTAGTAAACAAACTGGTACAACATGGTGTCCTACTTTTCCTTGAAGTGCTTACTCTGCCTTAGGGTGGATATTTAAATATGACTTTTATCCTGTCTCGGACCACATACGTGAAAATGTACAAAATGTTTTGGCTAAAGATCAAAAGTCCCAATACACTATGCATGTCAAAGCTTGCACTTCTCTTCTGGTGGAGAATGACACTGAATGAATACATAAAAGACTTGCCTCTGATGTGATACGTCACTTTTCTTTTCCTTTGACTTTTTTCGTTTCTTTAGAATCAAGTAAAGTCTCTGCAAGGAACAAGGACAACTTTTTAAGTGATGATTAAAATGACATTCTAATCGGAGTTAAAGCAGCAAATAAAGCTCATTGTTTATCACAGATTTGCGCCTTTGGCGACTTGAAGTACCAGAAGTTGTGGGTCTCTAGAGATGTACACTTGCTCCAAGTCTACTCCGTGGTCTATCAGCACACCCCCGTCCAAGTGCTCCGGTAAGGGGTCAGATATTCACCGGGGTCCTAGTGACCGAAAAATATGGTCAAATTTTCACCGGGGAGTTCCAATTATGCAGCGAGGACGGCGTAATTATTGGCGGGGAACTGTTTCTACGATGAAATATTTTCTCAAAATTCTCCCGGGTTCGCCAATTTGCAATTTGCAGGTTTCACTTGTGAGGTAAGGAAACCTTATTGGCTAGTTTGCACTTTGGCAGCATAGGTTCCAAATCTTTATCTCAGTGCGAAAAGGGATGAAATCATTCAGTTCAAAGAAATAGGTCAGTCAATTTTACACCAGCCTTTTTAAAGATTTGAGCCCCATGTTGTGAAACTAATTTTAATTTCATCATCTTACTTTGCCTTCAGCTTAATCTTCGATAATTTCCCCACAATTTTAGGTACCGATACCAATTAACGAGGTACCCATGTTCAATTCAACTATCGAAGAACATTTTTAGAGCTATTAGACATTGATTGAAGCTAAATTCACATCACTGGAGTGAACCAAACGACGTGAGGCATTTTATACCGGGGAGATTCCCGTCTTGTCCGGGGACATATTTTGTTAAAAAAATTTCACCGAGGAAATCACCGGGGTAGAATTTAACGGGGCACTTAGACGGGGGTGTATCAGCGCTAAAGTAATATAATTACCTCTGCGAAGGCGTACGTAAGGGGCGATTGAGGTCGCTGCGAAGGAGAAAAGAGGAGCAAGTCTACTAGAGATGTAAAATGATTTATTGTCTACGTGTTTGTAGATGGTCGTGCATGCGGCATGGTTTCTTTTATGCAGTATAAACAGAGTTTGATTTGAGAATTTAATAAGTTTGCACATTCATGCGGATTCGCCACAAATTGAATCTCCCAGCCACCCGCCTCTCTCATGTTTTGGTGTTGGATCTTCTTTCTTTCGCAGATGCATCTGGAAACTTTTTCTAACATGGACGGGGGGACTCTGGTTTTGCGGGGAAAATGCAGGTTTTCCTTTCAACCCCACCTTCGGGAGGGAGATTTGCTTTTTCAGGAGATGGGCTAGTTCCCTAAATCCCAACTTGCCCTAATGATGAGAAGATGCAGCCTTGTGTTTGTCTGATGCTTATGAGGAAAGATTTACAAAAAGCTTAAATATATCTGAAGCCCTAAGTAAGCCAATCTCCAGTAGCTTTGGGCCTATTAATGCGAGTGTAGCTTTAGAAGATTGTATTATTATTACTATTATTTCATTTCATTATTTCTTTCTTTAAAGTAGGCTTAAAATACACTAGATAGCAAAATTACTGCTAATTTAGACCTACTATTTAGCAAACATATAAAATGAAATAAATGGGGGAAAAGAGTCCTATTTACAAAACCGTTAAAAACATTAGATTGAACATAATGACATAATTATGAATATCATGTTAGATACCCAACCTGCGGAATGTATGTCTTGCATAGCCTATAGTTGCAGTTCTCGCCCTTCCAACATCTAATCAGGTTTTTAAAGATAGGAAGTGTGCTTGCTTGTTTCACTGCATTTGGCAAAGTGGACCAAAGTCTGTTTCCAAGGAAGGATACAGTCTCAATTCCAAAGCTCGTTGTACGCACTTTTGGAAGCTGTGAGTCGTTACCATGTCTTAGATTGTAGCCAATATTGCGCTCACTGATAATATCCTAGACTGATTACGATTGAGTCCTAGTAATCGCTACCACCCACCCACCCTACTCGCTCATACTAGGACTCATGGCTTCCCAGCCAAATGACTGGCCCTGTAAAGGATTTGCCTCGCTTTCAGAATTAACCAGTGCTAAATTACGGAACAGCCTAGTATGAGCGAGTAGGGTGGGTGGGTGGTAGCGATTTCTAGGACTCAATCGTAATCAGTCTAATAATATCCTTCATGAAAGGTGGATTTAGACCACCTTGTATTAATACATCCTAGATTTGAATACTTACAGACCCATAGTGTTAACTAGCCTCACTACACAAGGACCCTCAACTTACGCTCATCTAATTGAAGTGAATTAATGTTGTTGTTGTTGCTCCAGTCAAGGGCCTTATGGACTAACTCTTCTCAAAACGGCAAAAAAATTCTCGCCAGGAACAAATTTGTTCCTGGACCAATCAGGATGCAAGACTTGAAATAACTTGATGGGATTGGCTGATTCTTCTTCAATTTAAACTTCCCGCCAAAGGCAAACAAACCAATTCGAACAACGCGTTCGACTGAACTGCTGCAACGATCAAAATCTCAAAGTAACGAACGAATTTACGAGATATTTTGCGCCCCCAAATAACCAAAATAGCACTTATAGCTAAGAGTTTTTTGTTTTAAAAGCTTGAAGAAACATTCGTCTAAGTACTGATAGCTTGTTTTGCAGTGTAGCACTTCAGGAAAACCACTTTTTGCGGCAATTTAGGGTCTGTGGTTTCAAGAAAAAATACCAGGTGATTTAGGTCATGTCCGTTTCTGGAAGCGGAAGTCCATGAGTCGTAGTTATAGCGTCCATCACCCTATCAATAGCGATAACCTACGAACATATAATCAGTCTAAGTGTTAACCATGATCATGATGTTCTGATCATGATCAACAAGGTTCCGTTCTATGACAGAACCTTGAATCGTCGAATAAATCATATCCACGAAAGAGCATTCAAATATGTGTTAGCTAACGAATGTACCCATGGACCCTTTAGCTATTCTGAAAAGAATCAGGATCGAACGATATGTTGCTAAATTTCGCAGAATCTTCGAATATGCACAATAGTGATAGAAGCTCTAACGCCACTCGATCGAACCTCGCGTATAAAAATGTATGAAAGTAACGCTTGATCCAGGCTCTTTTGCAGAATAGCTAGAACGTTTATTGTTTGGACATATCAAAAACTTTGACAACCAAAATCTACGCCATGATTTGTACAACTTAAACGGCTCCCCGAACTTACACTTGCTTTGAGAACTTCAAAGAAAATTTTGGTGTGTTAGAAGACCCTCAGATGAAAAATTACTTAACGACTAAATTTTGCGAGCTTGCTAAAGATTCGGTTGCGCAGCTGAGCTATTTTGCTGCGTTTAGAGAACTGAAATAAACCGATTTTCAGACACGAGATAGTTTTTTCTTTATATAACACAGCTGCTGGAAAATTAAATATGAACTGGAATCAGTCAGAAAGCAATTTGGGAATTAAATCAAACAGTGCATTTTGTAGAGATTAGAAAGGTTAAACCAGAATTATTAGCGACAAACGGCGCAGCTGCTGCAGCGAAAAAGGGTTAATGATTGGAGAAAATAAAGTAAAGGCTTTGTAAGGAACACGACCGGAAAATCGCAACATTTCTACGCGCAGAATATCATGCTGCAAAGCATTTTTATTGATACATTTATTGACTTTTTTACACAGTTCATACTTTCTTCCTCATGCGATAAACAAGTGACAAAATTCCATTGATTTCTTCATTATTATTATCATTATCATTATTATTGTTATTATCAAACAATTTAGAGTTGGTACAACATATGGTTACAAACTAATTCAAACCAACAATTTACACTACTACAAAGATATAAGTCAAATGTGGGATCCTCATTGCAACCTTTTTTAAATTTTTTAAAAATTAAAAGAAAATGCTTCTAGAAAATTTTGCAGCAAATTTTTCAATACCTGGACATTTATTATAAGGTCTAACTAAATTACGAGCTACCTAAGTTTGAAGCAATCTAAGAAATTTCATGAAATTTATGACACTATGAACCTAAATCCTTAAAAATTTATGAAAGATGGGAGCCAAATTTCAGCATGTCCCCATCCCTGTGTCATAACAAAGAAAAACATGAAAAAACACAGACTGAACTCACCTACTCTGGATATCTGTGATGCTATACCTTCTTTCATATCAGGCATACTGCAAAAGAAAGACAATGAAAGATTGCAAATATTTCATGGTTGGTAAAAAAAATCTACACAGCCCTTGCACTTAGGCCCCGTTCACACTGCTCCGTTTTTGTTATGACCGGTTTTGATGCATCAAAGCTGCCCATTCATATTGCTTCGTTCACATTGACCAGCTACTTAACTGAAATAACTGGTTGATATTCTTGTTTCTTTACAGAAAAAGTATTCACTGAATTTAAAAACTGTTTTTTTTATTCAGGATTGTTTAAAAATTCTACAACAGCTTGTTTTCACTAATTCATTTCAAGTGGGCTGGAAGTATTTCTAGCTATTTAAAGCTAATTTAAACCCACTGTGCATGCCACATCCAGGCATGGGACCCTAGTATAGAGTCACTTCCGAAGGACGGCGAGGTGAGTTGCGAGGTCAGGCCTTTGAAGTTACCCATCCGGAGTTTGACCTCGCTCGACCAAGCTTAACTTCAGTCATCTGACGGAAACTGTATAAGCCACTCGACCACTCACCCCCACTCACCCAATCTCTTTGCGTGATTCTGGAGCAAAAAGAAAAAACACTTACCTCTCTTGGGAATCAAAATCAACAGTAACTCTTGTCTCTTTATCTTCAGGCTTTGTTTTCTTTGAACAAAGAAATGAAAAATTCTTCTAAGTTATGAATTAGTCAAACATTTGGTATTAGACCAACGATGATGAAAATTGGAATTCTAAAAAAGTTTTAGCATATTTTGAAATCATCTTCAAAATTATGAATTTTACAATAGCTGCAAATTGCAAAAATATATGAGCTTCCTTTTCAGAAATGTCTTGGTAAAGGAAAATGACAAAACAAAACAATGCCAAATACTGCAAATATCAAGATCAACTGCATAAAACGAACAACGCCGATTAAATGGCCGCAGAGTTGTTGTGAAATTCCATGCTCCCTGTGGAATCATTGTGTAGTTGTGTGTGATTGTGTTGTAGATTGTATTTGTAGTTTAGATACATTGTAAATATTATGAGCACATAAAAAACGAACATCTCATATTAAGTGTTTAAGCAAAAAGGACCAAAATGTAATTCAGAAATAAGTAAAATACAATATTCTGAAACTGAATAATGATTAAGATAGCAAGGTAGAATGTTGTAAAACAAAGGATACAGGTCTGATTAGGAGAAATGATGATGATGATAATGATTCATGAAACATATGAGTTAAACTAACTACATATAATTTCATACGCCCCAGAAGAAGCAAAGCTTATCAAGTCTGGGGCGCTTACAGCAAAACAGAACGGTATACAGCGCTAAGAAATTTAAGACTACAAATAACTACAAATACAAATAACTAAAAATTCAAAACTACAAATAACTATATTGTTTTTTTTTAATAATAATGATAATGAATATAAGATCAATAACAGAATGAATAAACGTTATGTTAGGTGTCGATAAATACATAACTATGAATAATTATGCTTCTAATACTACTAAGATAATATATGGAAATGGAAAGAAAGAAAGGTAAAAACTAAAATTACTCAATTACTGATAATTAAGCCCGTAATTAAGAAAAAGTTGATTTATGGAAGAGAAATTGTATCATATGACAAGACCCAATATGTAAATTAAATGCAAATTGTTGGTTGAAATATTTATTATAGGTAAGATCCTAGTTTGTAATCTTTTAGGGCCTTGATGTATCCTTTCAGAGTGACTATCTTATTTAATTCAGGAGGTTGAGAGTTCCAGAGCCTGGGACCTTTAACAGTTATAGCTCGGTTGCCGAATCGATTTATAGTTTTTGGTATAGCAAAATTGTCACTGTAGCGGGTGGGATATTGATGAATGCTTGATCTGGTCTGAAATAAATTTTGGAAAACTTCTGGCAATTTTGCCTTGTTGTGCGTGTGTAAATGCATCAGCTTTAGGATTTTTATCTCATATTGATCTGAAACTTTTAGTGTACTATATTCTCTATGTATGGTATTAGTTGAAGCAAGGTGGTTCTTGTGCTGTAGGATTTTGAGTATTCTATTTTGGTGTGTCTGCGTACGTTTCATCAACTTTTTGGAAGCATCGCCGTAAATTTCAATACCATAATCTATCTTACATTGAATAAATGCATTGTATAGGGATTGCAAACACTTTTTAGGAAGCAGATGTCGAACTTTTCGAAAGATCGAAGCATAACGAACGATTTTAGTGCCTAATTCTTCGATGTGTTTTTCCCATGTCAGTTTCTCATCAATGGTTAAACCAAGGTATTTTACATAGCCAGACCTCTTTATATCTTCTCCAATTTGGACATTGACTCGGCATGGGGTTGGGTTCCTTTTGGGGGAATAAATACAGTAAGATGTTTTTTCTATGCTTAGTTTCAGACGGTTTGCTTTGAACCAAGTATGAAGTTTTTGTAATTCGATATTGGTGTCTTGAACCAGGGCATCAATATCTTTACCAGATGCAAAAATGTTGGTGTCATCTGCAAACAGTCTAGGTTGTAATTTCGTAGCATTGGCCATGTCATTCACGTATAACGTGAAGAGAATGGGTCCTAGGACGGATCCCTGTGGGACACCTGTGTTTATTATCCCAAGTTTAGAGTTGCATCCATTTACGTAGGTAAATTGTTTTCGATTTGAAAGGTAGCTACAAAACCATTTGCTTGCTATGCCACGAAAACCATAGTGTTCTAGCTTATGTAGTAGTATCTTATGATCAATTGTATCAAAGGCTTTTTTGAGGTCAAGGAAAATCCCTAAAACGAACTTTCCTTCATCAAGTTTTGAGTAAATTTCATTCAAGGCCTCAATTAAAGCCAGAGCAGTGGAATGACTCTCTCTGAAGCCAAATTGCAGTTTGTATAGGATCTTGTGCTTTTTTAGAAAGTCTAGCATTCTTTTACACATGAGTCGTTCCAGGACTTTTTCAAAGCACGAAAGAAGGGAGATGGGGCGATAGTTGTCTTCATCGGATCTATCTCCTTTTTTGAAAATGGGAATAACTTTAGCAATCTTCCAGATATCTGGAAAAACACCAGTTTCAAACGATGTATTATAAAGGTGCGTGAGAGGGTCTACTAGGCTTTCAAAACATTCCTTGATGATATCTGGTTTTATGCCATCATGACCTGCAGCTTTACCAGGCTTTAGATGACAAATTTCGTCGAGGACCTCCTGTTTCGTGACTTTTGCGAGGAAGAAAGAGCATTCGTTCTGATTTTCAAGAAATTTAGAGAAGTGTATGTCCGTAGCACTAACTTTGCTATTAATAGTTCTACCAATATTACAAAAGAAGTTGTTCAGAGAATTAGCAATATCGGCATCTGATGTAAAAGTGCGTTTTGACTTATCAACTATTTTTGCGATTTTGCACGATGTTTTGTTCTTTTTTGGATTGAGCATTGGTCCAAGTATAGCCCACATGCGAAAAACAGCATTTGCCTTGTCTTTTAGGATATTATCAAAGTAATTTGCTTCAGCTTGTCTCAAGCAGTTTGTTAAGACATTTTTGTACTTCTTGTACTTTTCAATGGATGTTTGGTCTTTACGAGAGAGTGAAAGTTTGTATAGTTTGTTTTTCTTACGTATACACTTTCGCAGTCCTTTAGACACCCATGGTTTATCTTTAATCCGTTTTTTAGGAAGCGTTTTCAATGGAAAACAGTCATTAAAGCACCTAGATATCTCTTCACTGAAAATTTCAGCACAAGTATTAGAATCTTGGCATTCTTGAAAATTATTCCAGTCAATCTTTTGCAGCGATTCCTTAAACTTAGCACGATTTCTTTCACTGAAGAAACGTGTCTTTGGCAAAGTTTGTTTTCCTGCAGTAATCTTGTTCAGCATTAGGACTGAGGCAAAATGGTCACTTATGTCAGTCACTAAGTTACCTGCAATTATTTGATCGCTAGGTCGTTGCTGGTACATAAAAACATGATCGATTAGGGTTGCACTGTGACTAGTAACTCTAGAAGGTAGCACAGTTTGAGGCAGAAAGCCATGGGAGACGAGAAGTTCCAAATATGTTTTAACGTTCTTGTGCTTACTATCGTTGTATTTAAGTAAGTCTATGTTTATGTCACCAATCAAGATTGCTTGGCTGAAAGAGTGTTGACTTATTTTTTCGAGGGTGAGTTCAATTTTTTCACAAAATTCATTAATGTTACCATCGGGGTGTCTATAGATAAGACCTACAATGGATTCAGAGTTATTTTTGGACAATGTGAACCACAGGTTCTCACAAGGACTATCACATGTAAAACTGAAGTCGATAAGTACGTTGAATTTAAGATCATTTTTAACATATACACAGACACCACCCACGTTGCCCCTTTGGGAAGGGACAGGGTGAAACTTGTATCCATTCAGCAGGGATGAAAAGTGCTCCAAGTTGGTATTATGCACTTCGGTCAAGCAAATACAATCAAAAGAAAACTGAAATGAACTTAACAGGTTAACTAGCTCATTGGCATGTTTATTAAGGCTCCTAATATTCAAATGCAATATTGAAAGTGTTGATGAGTTCTTGCTCATGCCATTAATATTTTCAACAGTTAAATACTGACCATTTTCCGTAATTGGATGGAACTGGTCCAAAAAATCTCGTAAATCTTTACCAGCGGTAGCAAAACCCAAATCTACATCAGAATTTTGTGAAACACTGGACATGGTTCACACTCAAATATAACCAAGTAAAAGGGCAAAAGGTGGCCCTGGACCTAAAAATGCATTGGAAGATAGATGATTAAACAGAATTTATATAATAACGCAAGTTAATAAACCGGTATAGGTATACCTAGCTGTCTGTTCTGGTAGCCAAAAGGGTTACCCACGTTAAATTGATTCCAAGGGTTCTGGAACACTCCATTTTGTGGGTAGACGGAATTTCTCAAGGGAGGTTGATGGAGCATGGTCCACTGACTAGGATACTGCTGGCCAGGATACTGTTGAAGTGGAATACTGTAATTCTGAGAACCAAAAACTTCGGTGCTTTGGTTAGCATGGTTTGGCGATATGTTAGGCATTGATTGTGTATTAGCAGCCATCGTTGTAGGTATATTTATGCTGTTGTCGTGTTGAATTGAACCTCGATAGCCCTTGAAACCACTAGCCCGTTGTGGGGCAATATTACCTCTGGTTTCACTAGGCAAGTATGCATCTTTGAAATTTCGAACGAGGAGAGCCGTGCCTCTTTCCGTTAGATGGAGGCCATCATACCGCAGATCTGGGTCGTGCAGAGTATCATTGTTGTCAATTATATGGAAGTGCAATTTCATAGACATGACTTTAAGTTTTTCATTAATAAAGTTTATTTTCTCAGGAATTGTTGGTGCCTGTAGGTCTTCTCTTGGCAGTATGCTCGAAATGAATATAGTTAAATTCGGGTGCGCAGATTTGAGCTCTCTGATAGTTTCCTCGAAAAAAGCGACAATTTCAGCCCCTGTAAATTTTGGGACGTCATTGGTGCCTGCATGAATGATGAGGGTGTCAAGAGATGTCAAATCAAGCTTTGCAAGAAAATTTCTAACATCATGCAGCTGGCGCCCACGCAAGGTCCTTATTTTTGTAGAGCCGCTAAAGTCTATCTTTCTTGGGAAAATGCCTTTGAGAATTGAATCTCCAACTATAAGTGTGGATGTTTCTCCATTGTAAGAGGGACCATTTCGAGGGGTTCTTGGAGGCCCATTGAGGGAACGAGCCCCTCTGCTCTCGGATGGCCTCATCCTAACTGATTCCTCAAAAGGTTTTGCGCTAGTTGGTTCAGCAAGGGGGGTCTCAAATGCGGTGGCTTGGTGGCTTTGGGAGGAAACTTTAATTTTTTCAGATTTGGGCTGCTTATAATCCTCTATGACATTTTTGATTGCGTTTGTGTTTTCTTTTATGCTTCGTTTGAGGTCATTTAATGATGTAAGAAGTTTTTCATAGTTATCTGCATTCTTTTTGATTAGATCTCTTGCGTCAATAATTTCAAAGTCTAATTCGTTCAGCTTCTTTGTAAAATGCTTTTCTGCATTTTTTTCGATTGTTTTCTTGTCGAGCATTTCTGTCTTATCATTTTGAATAGCCGTCATGAACTGTTTTGTTTCCGATATTTCTTGCTTCATGCTTCTGGTGGTCTTATTTCTTTTTTCTGTTTCATATTCAAGTTTTGTTGCAAGCTGAGAGACCAGTTCTTCAACTGCCGTTAATTTTTCCTTTAAGCTCTCGATCTCACTTTTATTCCGTGTTATCTCGGATTTTAGCTTAGCGTTTTCTTTCACGATAGATTCATCAGTGTTTTCGAGGTTTTGTGTTTGAGTCTGCCTGTCGTTGCCAATCTCAACTTCACTCAACGATATGCGAGTATCAGTGACACTGCCATTAGATAGAGTGTCGTCATCATCGTCTTCTTCTTCATAACAGAATTCTTGTAGCAGAGAATCATTACTATTATTCAGCTTGGATTGAATCGTCTCCAGATCATTGGGATTTAATTCAGCTTCCGCATTTGGATCCGCTTCAAGAAGATGGCTAGGCCCACTGGCCTGCGCCATGTGTCGTACGTCTTTCGATCTCAGTCGTTAAAATTCACAACATATGCTTCTTTTCTTGTGTGCAATTTGAGGTCCAGGGCTTCTACATCATCCTACATGGCATATTACATATTTGTCGATAAGAATTATGAAAATAAATAGGAAATATCAAAAATATACGGTGTTCTGAAAGTCCTACCTACTCGCAGTTCATATTGTATTATTCATCCAATCAGTGCCATGACAGTGTGCCTTTAATATCTAAAATCATAATCTGGCAAGGAAAGATTGAGGTTCAAGGCAGGAAAACATTGAATTGAATAAAAAATGTCTTACATCAGTTGAAACACTCTCCAGTTCGTCTAGCATTTTATGCCTGATCAGGTCATTTACAACATTTGCCATTGATGCTATCTTCTTTGCACGCTTTGCTGGAAGAAAAATGAAGTTGCTGAATAATAATGAGCACATTAGTGGGCGTGCCCTTTATTAAATTATTATGGTTTTTGTCACATAGGAGCTGTAAACATGAGGTTTTGTCATTTATTGTCTTTGTGAATGTAAATTTCACCTCATGCCCTGTAATTTGGTACTGTATATTCCTGTTTACTTGTTAGAAAAGAGGTTTGGATCGAGCGTCCAAATCTGGTAAATTTTGTGAAGGATAACGAAAGCATGACCCCTGAATAGACGATTGCGCTAAAGATGGCGTCGAGGAATTTTTTACCAAGATGCACTGCATTCTTTAATCGAATTCCTATAGAATTTCTATAGGAATTCGATTAAAGAATGCAGTGCATCTTGGTGAAAAATTCCTCGACGCCATCTTCAGCGCAATCGTCTATTCAGTAAAACACTGCTAACTTTGGCAAGAAGTTGCTTCAGATCTCAAAATTTTTCAGAGAGTTTAATCAACGATAACTTTGCTTAAATTCACTTACAGTACGAGTGGTTCAGTTTAGAACTGGCAAGTTTTATTTGCCTTCTGAAATTGTTTATCATTATTTTCATTCATCGCTAGCTAATTTTGTTGTGTAACAGTTTCAAAACAAGGAAGGTGCGAGCATGCAAGGGTTTCATTTTGCGACTTCGCTAATCAAAGTCTGTGCTTTCAACTGTTGTTATTCAAATGAAAGAAAAATCAAGTGAAAATGAATGAAAATAACAAGAAACAATGCAAAAACACCAATAACATTTGCCTGTACATAAACTAAACCATTGCTAACTCACTTTGCGCAAAGTAGTTGATAATGAACTCTCTGAAAATTGTTGAGATCCGAAGCAACTTCTTGCCACTGCTAGCAATGTTTTTACTAAGAACGGGGGTCATGCTTTTGTTTTCCTTCACAAAATTTACCAGATTTGGGCGCTCGATCCAAACCTCTTTTCTAATAAGTAAAATGGTCTATTGCCATGAAATAATAATATTTAAGAATTTGATGAAATGAAAATAATGTTGTTTATTGTTGCACTCTTTGTCCTCCGTTTACAATTAAGCTATCGTTTCCTACTGGTAAAAAATACCAGACTGGTACAGTATTTTAATCACAGTTTGAAGACAATTGTCTGGCAGACAAATACTGTAATTATACCTGAAATTGGAGTTTTCTTTGCAGATGAAACTTTTGGAACAAATGCTGGACGTTCCTCTTCCTCTTTATAGTCAAATCCATATTCAGGCCTACAAAAAAATATTCCTAGGGTTAACATATCTTTGGAAAATGTCAAGGAGAGAAGGATGTTTCATATAAATCCATTGCTAAAGTCCATCTCCACTTAGAAATTCAAAGTTAGCCACTGCATTCATTACAGTACAGTAGCTTTCAATTAAAAAAGGGTACTGTACAGTATGTTGTACTGTACACTTTCTGTGAATTATACCATGGTCTCCATCTGATTATATTCTTGGGAATCCATACCCTCTATTGTGAACCCATTATTTCAAAATGCACTTATGTAGAGAACAGGTGTCCCAAAAAAGTTCCCCTGTTTGAACAGTTCCAGAAAAACAACCATTGTCTCATTTTGAATGATGTAAATGGCAATCTCTTGCTTAAAGGTTAACTTGGATCCATATAATTTTTCCTGATATCTTTGCTAACCAAAAGACCTCCAAAATATGAATTTTCCGAAAATCTTTGAGAGGGCAAAAAGTCTACTCTAGTGATGGAGATATGTTCCATTTCATCCATGTTTGACATTGTAGGTGTGAAGGCATGCAACCACTGGTAAATTTTATAGATTGGTATTCAAATCCAGCAATATGCTAAAGTGCGGACCACAGGACCTTATCTTATCAAGCATACTTTTTCTTCAAACATCAAGCAAAATTGTGTTTTTTACAGACAAAACAGACAAATGTAATTTTCTCAGGTCCTTTTATGAATTTCAATCTCCGTACTGGAACTCATTAGACAAGCAGAATAAACTGTTTTTCGTTCTTTCTTGAAAATTTCGGGTATTCTCTTTTTCAGGCAAATAATTAGAAAATCAATATGAGGAGATATAATGGTTTCACATTTACCATTCAGACCTTGTCGTTTGAGGCGCCTGGCCAGGCGCCCGCGCCTCATCACACACAAACGTCTTTCCAGATGCGTGATTCTTCATTCCCCTCATTTTGAAGTTCTCATAAAATTGGGTGCCTTGAGTGTTTGTTTATTTTATTACTTTGCAATCTTTGGGTTTCCTTTTGCAAATAATTAAAGGATTAGTCCTAATTCAAGAAGACATAACAAGGAAGTGAAATGATATCAAACTATTTCATGAGGACAATATTAAAATTCACAGGTATATTTTAATATTGGCCTCTCATTCTGAAACAAAAGAGCGAAAGTTTAGGTCATGAAGAGGGCATTCCCACAGAGCAAGGCAAGTATCATGGGGCCTTTGACTAGATGTCATGTCGATATCGCCATCTCTCGCTCTTCCAAGAACGAAGATTGGACCAAAATAAAAATTCTCAGAAAGCTACTATGAAGTGGACAAATCTACGTTTTATACGTAGACCCATGTTTTTGTTTACGACAGAATACGGAAGATAATACATACCACAACTTTATCAAAACTTTATATCCCTGACGGTCAAGTAATGCTTAAAAATCAATTGCTACATTACTTCCGTCATTTACAGTGTTATTCTTATGAATCAAATATCACGTGCCACATTTAATATGGTGAGTGATCTGTCACGCATCCACTGAAAATCAAATGACAAGGCCTGACCATTGAATGGATTGGTTTGGAAATGGAGTCACTTCAACTCTTCAACGTTCTCCCTAGTATTTTGATCAGGGTTATACTTTATGTTTACTGTAAGAGTAATTTTACTGTTAGAAATTTTAACTTGTGCATAAATACAATAGACTACCATTTGTAAATATCTTATCCTTTTTCAAATCATTGAATGTTGTCTGTTTTTACTTCTCAGCTTAGAATGTCAACAAATTTTAAAATCACCTTGACTTTGGTTTCAATGGAGACTGCCCCGCTGCAATGTGCGCATTTTCAAGTCTGTTGGTCATGGAGCCAGTAGATGACTGTGAACTTTGTGATTGTGAATCTTTTTTTGTTGGTCCTTTTCTGGGGCATTTGCATGTCAATTCAATCCATCCATTCTTCTCAATTTCTTTGTAAAGAAGTGCTATGCTCTTTGGGATTGGTTGCAAGCTATCTCCATTTTTGTCTTTCTTCTTTCGTTTCTTCAGATCTGTTGATTGATAATGATAAATTTGAATTTTACATTCTGGAAATCAGAACTGGAAAATTTGGAAATAATATCTATGAAATCACAAAATGTAACTCAACCTTTGCTATGACGCAATGAGAGTTGGCTATTTGCGTATGTTGGTATAATTCTACTTTCATAACTTCCGTTTAAACAATGATTTTTGTATTCTTTGGTATTTTTCTTTTCTTTTCTTTTTCTTTGTATTCTTTTCTTTGGTATGTAGCAGCAAAAGTATTCAATCCATCCATTCTATTTCTAAAAAGCCTAATAAAAGGAGCTTTCTAAAATGAGATTGCATGGAAAGGGGCCTTTTTTGCTTTAGGTTTCCTTGATGTCTATGTCAAAATGATGTCCAAAGGGTGTGTGGTGTTGGTTGTTGATATATTAATTATCAAAAACATTTAGGCCAAACTATTATTAAATAAAATTGGGATGCTCGTTTTGACATCGCAACCTCAGTTTTTTACCTGTTTCAGTAGGTCTAGAACCAGTTTTGGTTGCAGATTGAGGATCAGCTTCATCTTCACTTCCTGAAATATTCCATTCTTCCTCCAAATTCGTTTTATTCTGTTGCATTTTCTCGTTAAAACCTTTACCACATTCCTTTTCAGCAAATGCTCTCTTCTGTCCCATTTGCTCCGAATGTGTTCGTACCTTGCTTCCCTGTAAACTTGTGAAGTTTCTGCGAATTTTGCGCTATATATCCGACATTTGTCTTGCGAAATTATATCTTCATTTTAGCGCATGATCTCGTTTTGATGAAGACTCGATTTCTTTACAAATTCGATCCCAATCTTCTTTGTTGTTGTTGGCGCCATTTGCAAAAAGCCTGGAGCTGTGGAGCTTTTTTGGTGACGAGAAAAAGTTAAAGAATTGGGAAAATTCTGCTAAAATATAGACACTATCTGTACAGTTATTGATGACAGATATCTTGAGATGCTAGGTGCCTCCCTTGCAGGAGAAAAATGCACAGAAACAAGTCGTCAAGAGGGGAAGAAAGAGTGGAGTGGGATGTCAACAAATGCTAATTGATGACGCAAGATCATGGTTTAGGCCCAAACATTATTGGTTGCTAAAGAGAAGCAAGGAGCATGGCAGTGTTGATTAAAACAATCCTTGGTCTATTTGCAGTTCTGCTCTGTGATGCTGGTAATTTAAAGCATGCTTGTTTTGCTACAATAGTTTTAATTTGTGCTTGTATTGTGCATTTAAAATTTTCACGAGAAAGAAAATCTTTTGTATTCATTCTTGAAAGCGCAGTTCATGCACTTTATGGTAGTTGACTGACACCCAAGGCCTCTTTCCTTCATTTCTCAACATAAATACCAAAAATTTCGGAAAACAATTTGTTGTACTTAGATAATATGAAATATAGCAGCATATGGCCAGGCGAAAAGGTCAAGCATGTAAAGTCACTGAATATTTACCCCCAGTGAATGCTGAGACATTAGGAAAACACTGTAACAATTTTAGCTCTTCAGCTTAAAGGCCTTGCGCACATTACACAAAGAATTCTTAAGAGCTTTCAAGAATTTTTCATGTTTTGATAGAATTCTTGAGTGGTATGAATTGTGAAATATCTTAAACCAAAAGTCTTAAGAAACTTTATATATTCTGGAAAATATATGCAAGGCCCATTCTGGATCACATAAAGTTTCCTGATTTTCTCATTTATTTTTTTCAGGTGTGGTTGATATCATTGATAAAGTGAAAAATATGACACAGAATCAAGGTTCAGGCTCGTTGGCCATCAATTTAACAGAGATCGTCCAAACAAATGCAGTAAGTACCGTAAAATCTCTATTATTTGATTTTGGACACTTTTTAGTCCTTTTACACCACATTTTGCAGTTTTAACATACAATTTTACGAGTTAAATACATGAATTCAACATAGTTTTATCTCAAACCATATCAAAATTAGCATGCAAACTTATTTAGCTCAATAAATAGAAAATCTTTGGTAACCTCTGGAATTTGATATAAGTGGGGGGGGGGGGTTAATAGAGAAGGGGACTTAATAGAGCTTTTACGGTAATCAATTTGTCATTTTGAGGAAATTGAGGACACTCATTTTAGTGACAACTACTGTACAAGCTACAAATTTGCTTTGCTTTTTGATCCAGGTACAGTACAGTAGCATGGTTTCATTTTTGAAGAATTGAGTAAAAATACAGTTTCTTGCAAATGGTTCTTAAAGAAATGAATGTAACCTTTCGTTTGAGAACAATATGACGATAAAAAATGCTTTTCAACTGACAATGTTGATCGTAACTGACTCATTTTCTTTACCCCAGGTTAATGTCACATGCTACCAACTGCAGTCTGGTCCAAGGAAAACAAATCTATTGTTTGGGCATCGGATTGTGCCAGTTGGCAGTAAAGATGGTAATGTGAGCTTCAGGTATGTCTCAAAATTCCCTGCAATGACAAGATCTTATCTGGGCATTTTTTGTTTAAATCAATTCCATTGTATTTTATAGACTGGGTGACTTCAAAAAAGTTAAAACGTTTTGGTGGGCTGTGGAATAAAACATAAGTGGCCAATATTCAAAACTAAGATCTTAAGCTATCAGTCAAAAGCTAACTTAGATGTGAAAATTTTGTTTGGTGGAAGCATTCATCCTTTAGACCCAGAAATAAAAATAGAAAATTCTTCTTTCCTAATAATATACTGATTTCCTATCCTTCCTTTCCTAATTTCCTAATAACAACTCTACACTTCTTTTCTCTCCTTCTTTTCTCTCCTTCTTTCTTTCCCTTTCCTTTTCTTTTCCTTTCTTTGCCTTCTTTTCATTTTTCCCTTCTTCCTTCATGGGAAATTCGAGCACTTCTGCTTCCTTCCTGGTAGCGTCGCTACCGTGCTACTTCGTTTTTTTTAGCTCTGCCATGTTCGCTTATGGTCAATGAGTTTCTTACCATTGGCATTTGAATTCTATTTCTGAAACAGATAATTGTATTGAATTTATATTCCAATGGCAAGTAAATCAAGGACCAGGATTGAACACAGAACTCTTGCTCCCATACAAACCCCTTACCAGCATTTTCTTTATTTTTGGTCTAAAAGATGAGTGATTTTACCAAACAAGCCTTTGACTGATAGCTTAACATTTTGATTTTGAATATCAGCTACACACTTTGTATTCCACAGCCCTCAAAACGTTTTAACTCTTTTGACTCCCTGGTACTGTATACACTACATACTGTATGCCCAGTGAGTGATGCATTCTTGATGTGCTCTCTCCTCGATTAGTTTACCTACTGAGAGAGCCCCTCCTTTAAAGAAATTCCTATCATGCAAATATCTACTGTTGTTTTTCATCCTCCCATTGTATATGTTATTTCATGTATTATATTTTGTAGCTAATTATTTGTTGTTTTTTTTACTGTAGTTATTTGTATGTTGTGAATTTTAAAATTAATAAATTGAAAACTGAATGAAATTCATCCAGTATATGTTCTTCCTATTTTGATATAAATGTTTTTCCATTATCAGTGTTGTGTCAGCTGGAGAGGCTGTTGATGTTGTTTGCTATGGCATCAGTCTGAATGATGGAAACCAATATTTGCAAATCAACTCATCTGGACAAACAGGGTAAATATTATTGGTCAGGCCTGGTGCCCAATTTTCAAGAATGCTTCATGTTTTTATAAGAATTTTTCAGAAGTATGAAAGACGTGCAGAAAGTTTTCTCAGGAATTCTCAAGGTTTCTTAGGCCGGAAAACAATGTTAATGTGTGCACAGCCTTCACTGTACAGTATTTGCAATAAAATCTTTGTAATTGTGCATTTATACTCATGTTTAAACTGTTTGTAAGACACCAAACTCTCATCACTAAAAATTTGAATTTTTTAGATCCAGGCAAAGAATTGTCTGAGAAACTGTAGCACCTAGCTATTTCTCTATAATTCTACCTTTGGAATTTTCTGAAATAGTCTAGAAGTCCAACAGTAGTACTTCAAACAGTAGGAGTCAAACAGTATCTTATCTCTTCACTTTCTTGAATTAGGATAATTTTAAGAAACTTAGGACACCGTTCTCATCTTGGGTGGGTTGTGAATATACAGGATGTCAGAGTTTGTGATTTTACTGCTTAATTTGTTTCAGGAAAATAATTGTCACAAGTGCCCCTACTGTCAGTATTTGTGATGATTACATTTATGTGAAGGGATACACAAATGATTTCCAGTTCTTCAATGTTAGGCTGAGGTGAGTGTTTTTGTCATCTTTTATCATTACAGTATCCTGTAGAATTTCTGAAAAAGCTAGAAAAAGAGAATTTCTAGATATTTTGCTGGTTCTATAAACTGAGAGGAAAAGCTCCCAATTACCCAAAACTGTAACTCCGTAAAAATACTCTATGCAAGCCAGTTAATAACACATTTAAGGCGCTAAAGACTGGGCAAAGTTTACAATTTTTGAGCCAAAAGTTTTGAGCCTTTCAAAAAGTTGCAATTTACTAGAGTAGATAGCTGTTTTTGAGGTACTAGATTTTACGATCGATTCTATTATTGCAGCGAGCCAGCTATTTCTCCAGTCATCGTGGAATGCTCTGTAACCACTGCAACAACTGCTTCAAATCTCCTGTTGGAATTCTCGAGAGCAACAATATCACAACAACAAACACAGGTAAATGAAGTTATCAATCGACCAATCACTTTATGTTTTAAATTGGTACATTGGTAGGCCTCAATTAGCTGTAATTTAGCTATTTTAAACGCTTTCTATAAAGAAATTAATAATGATAATTGGAAAGGATTTGGTACAAAGTAATTTTGTGAATTTAAGCTCACTAAATGTAGTGGTAATTTTGGTAAACTATCTGAGAAAATTGGGAGAAAATTAGAAAAATTCTAACTACTGTAGCTATGAATAAATTACAACGAAAATGAGTGCAAAGTGCTCTGCTGATAACGGTTTGTATCATGAAAATGTTTATGCTCCTTATGAAAATGTTTGGAGACTTTTCAATGCCCTTTAAGTTAAATGCAAGCAATTAAAGTAAATCCCATGTTTTTTTAAAGTTCTGGATTTATTGCCAATTTTAATAACACCATTAAGAACGACTGGCTTTCCATAATGGGGAAATACAGGGATAGAATAGACCTTTTAGCTATTCTACAAGAGAGCCTGGATCGAGCGATATTTTTATACACGAGGTTCGATAGAGTGGCGTTAGAGCTTCTATCAATATTGTGCATATTCGAAAATTCTACAAAGGGCACTTTGTAGAATTTTCGAATTTGCACAATAGTGATAGAAGCTCTTAACACCACTCTATCGAGCCTCGCGTATAAAAATAACGCTCGATCCAGGCTCTTTTGTAGAATAGCTAAAAGGTCTATTTTATGCTTTGTCTTGATTTTCAGAATGACAGAATCGAAATACTCGTTATCAACCAATATAGAGCTCCCCATAATGGATTTATGAATTATTACCCCCTGCGAGTTGTTGTATAATAGAGCATCTTCCTAGGCTATTATGTGCTTTAATAAACAAGTAAATAAAGTAAAATATAAGCACTTTGATGCGAACTAAAATAAGCACGACGTTTCGAGCATAGCCCGTTATCAAGCAAAGAAATATTAGTAGAACCGACACTAATCAAGCTAAAAGAACGGCAGATTCGAAGGATAAGAATAGTAATCAAGGGAATCGATGTGACGTAAAGAGGACTGAGAATAAGAAAGAGATGTAGGAATAAAATTGTAATAAATAGAATGTTATTGGAGATATGTAAATTGCTTGTTGAGTCCTGAAGGGTACAATGTTCTTGAAGGGTACAATGTTCAATGAAGGGTATAATGTGCTTTAATTAACTATTTTCGTTTAGGTGCCGTTCCGTGTTCGTCGATCTGGATCTCCAATCAAAGTGTCTTGCCGAGCTCAGACATCTTCCTGCCTTAAAGCACAAAGCTCGAGCATATTCATTCCAGCATTCAGCTCAACACCAGCGGTATTTCCTTCAGTGTCAGTATCTGCTACCTTCTTACCAAGTAGTATCAATGTATCCAACACCAGGACCTCTCTCGGCACTGCCATTCCTACCAGCAACAGTACTACAATATTAGGTATTAGCATAACACCGAGCAGTTCCATACCCGATACCACACCATCTACTAATCTGGCATCAGCAGCAAATGCCTCTGCAAGTAGCACGTTTTTTCCCTCAGCTGCCATCTCAAATGCATCAAGCAATGCTTCTTCAAGTGTTAAAGAAAATGCCACAATCTCTGCAAGTGTTATTTCTACATCCTCAGTCAGTGTCCTATCTCCTGCATCAACAGTTTTGCCTCCTACTGCAACACCAACACCCACATCAGGCGCATGTCAGTTCTTATTCATGACTTCTACCGGTACGCACAATTTTGTTCTTAATCAAAACCTTTTATCATTAAAGGCAGTCTGTCACTCATCTGATTGAGTGATAATGATGATATAAAGAATAGGAGAATTGAATGGCTGCTGATCCTACTGACTCTCCACGACCGTAGTAAGTGGTGAAGATTAGCCCTTTTTGTTCTAAATACACAGCTTCACAAAGACATCCGTTATGTTGAGCTCTGACTTTATTACAGCCAATAAGGTGCGTGAAAGACTGCCTTTAAAGGAGGGGGTATGTGTTCCATTTAGATGCCATGCAAACTTAGATATTTTCAGCGTCCAAAGTTCTACAGAAATTTGATTCATTTGAAAGCTATGAATTGATTACTTATCTTTCGATATTTCCTTTTTACTTTCAAAAGTTAGTGTTTCTCAGATCTATCGAGTGAGTCAATAAAAACAATTCCCGTTTGAAAGACCACTGCTTCATGGATATCAAGACGATATGATATCGGCAAATATGTAATTTTGTAGGGATGTTCAAATCTACTTTAAGATTTACGTGACTGAAATCAGCTACTCAGTTCTGAAATTATGAAGGATTTTCTCGGGAAAGCCTCTTAGAGAAACCTTAAAAACATGCTCGAAATAGTGACCAATTTTTCCTAACATTTCTGCCTTACACGGGATTACAAGTGTTTTGGATGGGTAATTTAGGCATTATCACAGATATTGCGCGGCATCTAATTTGAGATTGACGTTAAAATACGCGACTTAACCAAAGAAAAACGAAAACAAAATAAAATGGGATGGGATGGGATGGGATGGGACATGCAACATGGTGGTTGTGGTTGAGTGGCTTACAACAGAGTTCTTTGGAATTTTCTAACCGAATCGACCAGGTTTGTGGATAAATTTTAGAGTTAGCAGTTCGTTGGGAAAATCTTTATCACCATACAATAAAATCTGCATTAGAACATTATTTTGGAGATTGGTATATCCATATGGTTGTAGTAAAGCAAAAACTCCAGGGAGAAGATCTACGCGTGGTACTAAAAGAGAAGAGCAAAGCAACAAAAAAGTGCTCTGTATCGTCGATACTATCATTTGTTGGGCACATTGGGTTTATGGTATCCCTAAAAGGGATCCCTATAAATGGTATCCCTAAAAGTGTTTTGTATCCTCCAAACCATCGTTTGTAGGGCACATTGGGTTTATGGTATCCCTAAAAGCTATGAATTATTCTTTCCCTTACAGGAGCTGCGGTTACTTTTGTAGTTCAGCAAGCAAGTATTTCTGCCTATCCATCATACGCTGATTTCGGCCACCTTAATAAACATTTGACATATATTTCGCTTGACAAGGCCTCGGAAGGCACAATCGACATGGAACTACGGTGTGCAATAAGAGCTGTCAATATTGCAGAGATTGAACAATCTGTATGCAATGCAGGATCGCCAGTTTCTGGGAGTGGCGAAGTTATTTTGAGGCAGGTTACTTTGAAATTGTTGGAGAGCAAGATTGTTTTCAAGGTACGATATCTGAATTTGCATTTCTCTTGCTCGGGTAATTTTCATTTTATCTGGTTTCATTCAAGGATTTTTAGGTGAAGTTGCGCTTTTAGCGCCAAGCGCTGGGATCACAGAAGTAGAGAAGGCCTAATCGAGTCCGCGACCCCTTGTCATGAAGCCTGCAGTCCACCAAGAACCCTTATCTTTGAATGGATAAGACAAGGTCTTAAAAAATGTTTGCATTACGTTGAGAGTTTTTGTATTTTCTTATAGCCTGGCGATTTATTCAAGAATATCACAGTGGAAGTATCAAATCTTGGAAATAACTCATTTTCTCAACTTTTCCATGCATACTGTTGTGCACCAACTTCAAACGCAAAATACACTGGTCAATCCGTCTCTGTGTTCTTGTGGATGGATACAATTGGGAGAATACCCTATGACTGGCAAAAAGTCCCCGGTAAGCACCACGTTGAATTTTAATACCTGTCATTTTACATACGACCTGTAAGATTTTGTTCGCATTAGGTCAGCCGTTGACGTATTCCACAAGTATCTTGTTTCTTTTAATGTATCGATAATGAAGCCTTAAGTTTATGGTAAACGTTTGCAGCCTTTGCAGTAGCCTATGTGCCCACTATACCCCCTGACGAAAAAGGTATACCTACGTCGTCAGGGGGGTATAGTCTGCATGCAGGCTACCTTTTGCAGCACCAGATTGGGTTTTGTCTTCCCAAAAGCCAAACTATAGCAGAGTCTAGGTAAATTTTACATCATTCAATCCGTAACAATGTAAGGAGTCCAGCTATATGAAAATAGCAGGCAGGTGAATTTTGTAAAAAGCTGCAGACACCAAGCTGCTCTGTAAGGTCAGGCCTCTAGAGCTCGGATGTCCGTAAATAATGTTTGATACCATGCAGGATGTCGTTTTGATTTACATTCAAGAAATCTCACCCCTTAGAAATAGATCATCCCCTTGAAAAAGAAACAAGACTGGTAGAATTGCTGTCAACTACAGGAACTGAAGTTGTTGAAAAAAGTTTTATTTGCCATTAAAAATCGAATGGACCAGTGATTCGATTGATTACTGAAAGGTGTCCTAATATTTTTTGTATTGTTTTTGCTAAAGAATAAATACTGACCTGAGAAAAGTAGGGCGAACATTTTAACCCCAGTCCACCCCTGGTACCGTCCTTGCTTATGGCTTCTGGGGGGTTGTTATGTAGTGAATCATTTTTGTTGCAGGTCAAACACAAAGAAGGATGACGGCAGTGGAGAGCCTAGATTCCTCTTGTCCTTGCAATTTGAATGCAAATCTATGTGACTTGAATTGCTGTTGTGACAAGGTAATGTTTTTGCTTTACCATCGAGGTCTACATTTCGCTATTTTTACCTGTTTATAGTAGATAAAAGACGCCTATATTGCCCAACCTCGTATGTAGTGTTCCCTCTGTATCCTGATTTTGTTCCCAGTTTCCCAGATACTGTGCGATGCAGAGCCAAGTTTGGAATAGCTGTGCGTACAATGTTGCTATGGTTTCCATATCCGAACATGAAGGCGAGGGACAAAATTTCGTCTTAATTTTCAATGTGAAAGTCCACGAGTCGTAGTTTGCGCGTCCAACTGTCTATCAACAGCGAAAACTACGAACATGTATTCAAACTAGTGCAGATTTTCTAAAATACCTCAGGAAATGGGCCTCTTAAACAAAAGGTGGGCAAATGCCAAATTTATATTACAGTTGCCTTGAGGTTGCTCTTCTGACGCAGGAATGAAAACTCCCAAATTTTAGTTATCACCGATTGTTGTTCTGAATCTTTTCAATAGGATTGTGCAACTGCGGAGATCCAAAGATTCGTGTGCACTGAAGGAGCCTTTGGTGGAAGGGAGAAAAACTCATTTGAATTCGACTGCAATGCTGTTTGGCCTGAAAGAAGAGATTGGACACCATTCCTTTGCGTTGTCACGAACAACAGTCCATTTCTTGGTTATTTCTTCAAGTACACATCCCCTGCAGTTGCTTCATCGTCGAATGATATGCAAAAACTTGTCGCTGGCAAAACACAGTTCTCATACGAAGAAAAAGAAGCCAGGACCTCTTCTGTAACCAGCTCAGCAGGTATAATAGTCTGTTTCAAATTAGATGTCACCTGCAAATGCCCGCGAATAACAACATTAGAAGTGTTTTGCAAAGGAATTTTTGCGTTATCGCAAATCTGTCTCAAATTAGATGCTACCTTCAAATGCTCACGAATAGCAACAATAGAATTATTTTGCAAAGGAATTTGCGTTATCGCAAATCTGTCTCAAATCAGATGCTACCTTCAAATGCCCGCGAATAACTACAATAGAAGTGTTTTGCACAGGAATTTTGCGCTATCGCAAATCTGTCTCAAATTAGATGTCATCTGCAAATGCCCGCGAATAACAACAATAGAAGTGTTTTGCACAGGAATTTTGCGTTATCGCAAATCTGTCTCAAATTAGATGTCATCTGCAAATGCCCGCGAATAACAACAATAGAAGTGTTTTGCAAAGGAATTTTTGCGTTATCGCAAATATCAGGTGGAGGTGACATCTAATTTGAGACGGACGTTAGTTATTCAAGTGATGAAATGATTAATTCATTTTGGCGGTTACCATTTCATTTCATTTTTATTTATTTAGGCACAGTAGCCCCGTCAGTCCATAAGAACTGCGTTTCAGGGGACCGTATTTCTTGTAGTTAGGGGTCTTAGGAGGCGCTCATTTAAAGGGATTACTCTCAAGTACCGAATAATCGTCCCCCCCCGCTTATTAATTTTTGAAAAATTTTCCAACCCCCCCACTTTTATTCCAACCCCCCCTTTTATTAATTCTTGAAAAATAGAAGTAATAGTGAACACATTTTTTTAATAATTCCTGCTAAGCAAATGTACTTACTGTATTTATTAACTTTATTCTCCTTTGTTTGTCTGACCCGTGTTACATACGTGTTTTACATTCGTGGTACCCATGTTAGATACGTGTTTTACTAAGAAAACGAAAAACGACTATTCTCAATTTTTCCAACCCCCCCGATTGTTCCAACCCCCCCGATTATTATTACATTGAACCATTTCCAGCCCCCCCCCGATTATTCTCACCCCCCCGTTTATTCGGTACTTGAGAGTACGATGTGTCAGATGCTTGTCTTAAAATCATAGAACCTCAAAATTACAGCATAGGTTCCAAATCTTTAACTTGGCGTAAAAAGGTGGGTGTAAAATTCAATGACCTATTTCTTCTGATTGAATGGTTAGAAAGAAACTTTAGATACTTATCTATAATTCTACCGTTGGACTTTCCAGAAATTTTGAATATTTTTCAAATCTACAGCGTATTCTACATTTCAGCTCATTTGAGGGTGTGACGTCATCAAATTTCTAAATCATAAACTTGATGATTGACAGACTTTTGCTTGATACTATATTGTAGGCATTCATAAACCATGGTTTTCTTCCAAATTATTTCATGTTGCATCAAACAGTTTAGAAACTACGATGGTTTTAAGTTTTTTTTTTAAGTTTTCTTGAATTCCTGAAAAAGAAGGTAAACACTCCAACTCTGAACATATTAAAGATTTCAGAAAAGTCCAACGGTAGAATTATAGAGAAATAGCAAAAGTTTCTTTAAAGTCATTCAGTACAAAGAATAAGTCACTCAATTTTACACCAGCCTTTTTAAAGATTTGGAACCTATGCTCAAAACTACGTTGTGTAATGGGAACCCTTGCAGAGTATCTTACCAGTGACCGATCCAGTAAAATCCCGCATATAAGAACCACGAGTTTTAAGAACAGCCTACAATTTTGGATGAAACTTTGCTGAACGTTGTGAAAATTACAATTATAATTGGAAAGAGTTTTTTTCAAAGTTGTAGATACAAAAAGCATGTAATTTATAGGGTTTTGGCATCAGTACGTGGCCTATTAATTGAACCATTTTTAGATTTTATAGCCTATAATTGAGAACGTTTGCTCGGAAGGCTAATACCGCTTTCACACTGACACAGTTAAACCAGCTTTATCTACTCCAGGTTACGTTTCAACCAATCAAATGCATTCGATTTGTTAGATCGACCAATCAGAAGGTCCCTCTCGATAACCTTGTTTAGTTTAAGCTGGTTTAGCTTGCAGTGTGAACGGGGTATAAGCTCAAAATGTGGTGGTTCTTATATGCGCGTTTTTACTGTATAGGAAAATTCAAATGACATCTGAATCTTATCGCTTGCTCTCTACAGGTCAGTTTCACCAAATTCTTCTTCCACTCTGGCATCGACAAAATTGTTCCGGTTAATAGCTAAGCTCTGAAAGAAAGCTGCGCAGTGACCGATATCGGCTCTGTCCTGACGTTATGAATAGAATTATTTTCAGTGACTAGCTGATCTGCCAAATATGTTTAGAAATATCAATCTGAGTTAAATTTCGCAAGGAATTAACTTAACTCTTGAGAAAATCAAGGAATTTGGTCACCGGGTTTGTTTTCTCAGAATTTCATGTTACTACCGGGTGTCCCAAAAAAAGTACTGCCGTTTGAAAAATCACCAAAATTTGATTACATGACCGATCTTCAATTTATTTTTTTTGCCAAGTAGATCAAGGACCAAATTATTTTCTCAGACATAGGTGACCTTGTAATTGGTTTGAAATTAACAAATTTAGCTCTTTTTAGGGCTACCTGGTTTTGAATCATACTGCAAAAAGCATGGATGCTTGCCAGGTCAATTTCTTTGTGCATATAAAGCTTCTAGTTTGGTCATAAATGACAGAAAGGAATGCACACTATCATTGGAGACTTCGATGACGATAATAAATCGGAAAATTTTGACTGTTAGGCAAGATTGAGTATTTTGCTTAAAAACTATAGCTCAAAATAAGGTTTTTCAAATTTTTCTATTTTGTAATTTTTCTACCTTGTTGCATCAAAAGCAAACATTTTAGCATCTATAAATATTTTTTGGTCTTTGACAAAGCAAGTTAAAAAGAAAATTTTATCAAAAGTTTGATAATCCATTTTTAGTGATTTTTTAAAGAGGAGTCCTTTTTTTAGGACACCCGATACTTTCATCCCCTCGCTGTTGTAAGATTATTTTTTTGATATCTTGTTGTATTTTCAGGGTATGAATATGGCTCTCCCATAAAGACAGATATTGGCCTACTCTCCATTCCCTCTCAAACTGGAGACAATTCATGCCGTTTCACATCAATCAGATATCTACAAGACACGAAATCTTCTTGTGTTTACAAATCAGTACAGGAAACCTGCAAAGAACCATCGTTTGATGCCCTAAACTATTTGTTACCTACCGGCCTTACAGTTCCCGCTTGCACCGTCCCGGGTATCCTAAGCGGACAAACTGCCACGTCACTCGCTGCAAAGAATGTAGAGTATTATTGCTTGGCAAGCAGTTCTGAATATACAAGCTTACAGGGAAATATATATTCCCAAGGAAGCAACGAAGAATCATTATTTTCAAGCACAACAACAACAGCCGGTAACGTACAAAGATGTGAATTTGATAATTCGAAAACTAGGCCTCCTCAGCCTTCGTTTGATAACGCGACGAAATCATGCCGAAATGCCGTTTTGGATGTGAAATACGACAATCATTGGAATGCTAAACAATTGAAATCAGTCGTCGCTAGAATAACACTTGGGAATATACCAATTAATGCAGTAACACAAACAGCAGTTACATATACTTACTACACTCAACGAGTTATCACCGTAACGCCATCTTCAACACAGGCAATTTTTACACCAAGTTTTAGCTCCAGTTCATTATCAGTAGCCCCAAGGCCTACGTACTCGCCATCAGCATCAAATAACGCTACAAATTCAACTCCTATTGCCACATCATTGAAAGATTCAGTCAGCGCCTCAATCTCTGTATCCTCGACAGTACCAAGTGGGTCAGCTGCAGTACTGGCGAATGAATCAGCAGCAGTTTTATCGTCACAATCGAACCTTCCATCGCCTTCTTTTGGAATATCCTCAGCAAGCGTTAAAAATTCAACCCAACCCATCCCAGTAAATATGTTGACTTTCACTGTCAGGACTTCCTCTGTCGTTCAGAGAACTGTAACTATTACGCCAAGTGTTCGCCAGAGATTCACTGTGTCTTTCAAATATCAGAAAAGTGTTGGAAATGTCGGGGTTAATGCATCAGTGTCTGTGAACGTGAGTCAAACACTGCCTGCTGTTTCAAGATCTGGCAATCCTGGATATGTACGTGGAAAACCGCTGGTAACGCAAACGAACTCAACGGTATTTTATCACTTGTCATTTATCATTTATCATGATTACTTTTACCACGATATCCCTTCAGTTTTTCTTTTTCAGTAATTATTTTGAGTGGGTTGAAAGTATTTCTAGCTACCTAAAGCTAATTTAGGCCCAATATGCATGCCGCATCCAGGCATGTAACCCCTAGTTTAACGTCCCTTCCGAAGGACGGCGGGGGGCGTTGCGAGGTCAGGCCTCCGAGAGGTCACACATCCGGAGTTTGACCTCACTCGACCGAGCTTACCTTCAGTCACCTGACGGAAACTGTTTAAGCCGCTCGTCCACTCACCCCTACGCCTTTATTGGATTCCTTAGTGACTTGCAAACATCTTCATTGATAGCCTACGCGTAGACCCATTATTCCAAAGGAGGAAAGGGTCTACGAAACAAAGAGCAAAGGCTTGCTACGGCCGTCCAATTAATCATTCTAATCCCCTTTTCAAATGATTTGTGAAGCGCGTTGTAATCATAGAAATAGAAATATTTCTATGGTTGAAACAGAGGCTGCATAAATTAAGTTTCCAGAAATCTGGAAAACTCAGTAGCAAGTTTTTGCTCTTTGTTTCGTAGACCCTTTCCTCCTTTAGGATAATAGGTCTACGCGTAGGCTACTTCATTAATTGCTTTGCTAATTATTCACTTTTTCAGCTAAATGCAACTTCAACCCTTGGCTTATTACTATGGAAACCAAGCAGCGATGGATTATGTGCAAGCTCGACCAAAGTTCCTGTCCAGTTTGGCAAAAACAGCGTCTCTGGGTGCACTCTTTACATTGGATTAGACAGATTCCTGAACTGCTCATCATTAAGAGCTCTGGTACTTGAAAATCAAAGGAAGCTGGTGGAAGCAAGCAGAATTGCAAAACGTGGCAACCCATCGGTTGATAAGAATGATGACTGGTTGAATATTATCAAGTATGTGATACATCACTTTATAATGATCTGTATGAGTATCGCAGAAAATTTGGTAGACAGCATAGGTTCCTAATCTTCAGAACGGTTGGTGTAGAATTCTAAGACCTACTTCTTTGAATAAAATAGCTTGAAAGAAACTTTAGCTACTTTGCAATAATTCTACCGTTGGACTTTTCAGGAATCTTGATGATCTGTCAGAATTACAGTGTATCTTGTATTTCAACTCAGTTGAGGATGTGATGTCATCAGATTTCTAAATGGTAAACCATACAATTGATAGACTTCTGCTGTATACAGGGTGTCCCAAAAAAAAATTTCGACGTTTGAGTAAATATTAAAAAATAATAAAACAATGAACGGGCTCCTTGGTAAGACAACCATATTGCTGAGATGTTAGATTAATTTTAGACACCAGAAGCTAACAAATCGGCCAAATATTCAAGATCAAGTTTGTGCGAAAGCTGAAACCAGACGCCCCTAAATTGCATATTTTGTGAAAGTAGAATATCGTTTATTCAAAGCAAATCAAATGGAGTTTCAAAAGCATTTTCGATAAATTAGCTTTTTATGACATTGAATCAAGGTTATGGATGCTTGGGGGAATCCTGTTCAGCATAATTTGGAATTGCCTCGTCCCATGTTCATTCCATGTTTTTAGATACTTGCATTCCTAACTAAATTTTGACAACGGTTACAAGAATTAATTAGCTTTGGATGCCCTATTTGGTTAGCTCTGATATCGACGAGGCATAAAACATTGGACAGTCTTCTTTTACCTCGATTTTGGGACGTCTTTTAGGAAAACAAGTCAATTAGGGGCGTCTGGTTTCAGCTTTCACACAAACTTGAGCTTCAAAAGCATGTAACTCAGAAAATTCTTAATGGATTCACAAAATTCTGGCGTCTAAAATTAATTCAAAATCTTAGAAACAGGGTTATCTAACCAGGAGCCAGTACATTATATCATTATTTTTTAACATCTAATCAAACGTCGAGCAATTTTTCTGGGACACCCTGTAGAGCATGGGAAACAAATGTTTCCGACAATTTTTGCTCGTGGCCTATGGCCGAAAACCTCCAAAGCCTCATGTTCATGGACCAATCAGACGGCGAATAAGTGAAGAGGACGAAAGAAACCTGTGAAGATTTTGATCAATTTTACCTACCTTCGTAAAACGCAACCAGGACAAAAAACTGCTAGATTTTCATTGGTCTGTGAAAAGAGGCTTTTGAGGTTTTCGGCCATGATGGGCCACGAGCAAAAATTGGCGGAAACATTTGATTCATATGCTGGTTTATGGCATGTTGTAGACATTCGTCAACTACGATTCTCTTGAAAATTATTTCTCGTTTCGTCAAAAAGTTTAGAAATTACGATTATTATAAGTTGTTTTAATAATCTTTCTTGAATTCTTTAGAAATGAGAAAGCCCCTCTAATTCTAAAAATATTAAAGACTTCAGAATAGTCCAATGGTAGGATTATGGCGAAATAGTTTAAATTTCTTTCAAGTCAGTCAGTTGAAAAAACTGGTCTTGGAATTATACGCCAACCTTTTCAAAGATTTGGAAACTATGCTGTAATGCTGTGGTAGAGAGTCTGGTCATTTGCTCGAAATCTCAACACCCAGGCTGCAAGTTTGACCCAGGTTTTCCAAAAAATTGAACTTGGACAATTTTTTGTCTAGAACGAAGAAATCCGTGGAGATGTGGTTGAATTTGTTTGATAGCCAAAATAATAGTACCGGGTTTCCGAAAAAAATGTATACGGATTTGGTTGACTCCAGCGCTGTGAATATAGCTTCAATCAATGTCTAATCATTCTTAAAATGTTCCTCGATAGTTAACTTGAACATAGATACCTCGTTTGTTGATATTGGTACTTTGAGAGCAGACATGTGTACCTTGAAAGCTTGAATTTGAACAATATTAGATCTTGTGTTATCCCGTTTTCCAGAAGTCACCCCCAAGTCACGCATTGGGAAGTTTCTTAATTTTTCATTAATTTCAGTTCTAAATTTCGATGTGCTTCAGGAATTTGCTTGGGCCAAAAGGCCAAAGCTCTGGTTTGCAAGTGGACGCAAATTTGAGCTTTCAAGATTGATATTTCTGCTCTCAAAGCACCAATACTAACAAACGAGTTATCTATGTTCAAGTTAACGATCGAGGACCATTTTGATAGGGATCAGCCATTGATTAAAGCTAAATTAACATCGCTGGAGTCAACCAAATCTGTATGCATTTTTTTGGGACACCCGGTATTCACTGCAGTTATTTATTTTAAGTCTTTTGATATTGTATATTTGAGAAATATTTGGTTGAAATTAGGTGAAAGCTATGAATGTTTTTCCAGTCTTTTGTTCGAAATAGCTGCGATGATACTATTGAAATATCAGAATTTTATAAACGTTTACGGTTTGTTTAGAATATCGCCAGCTGAATAAACACAAAGTCAAAATAGGAATGAAAAATTGTTATGAACGTTATTTTATAAATATAGAAATATCAGAATAGATTTACGACATCATGCAAAGTTTGCTATTCTTGGCAATTAAAAGTCTTTAGTTCTTCTTTTTATAAATTTAAGTAAACATTTTACCAGAAAATCTTATATCAGAACTGTTTAAGAACGAAGAAGTAGTCGAAAAGGCATCTTGATACAGTTAGACTCCGCAATCTCGAACACCAGTTAATTCACTATCTTGAAAAAATTCGTATTTTCTCCTCGTCTCCTAAAGGGATTTGTACAGAAACACAGCCGGTAATCTCCCCAAAAGATTCGTCGTTTCCAGCAAACCTTAATTTCGCGTTTGAAAAATTCCTGCTATTCCAAGCAAAGCCTGAATTTACAGAAGGTTTTTATTATCGAAATCATCTACTTTCAATTAGATTACTTAGAATGATTTCATATGCTGCAAAACTTTGCGAAGGTCTCACCAGTAAGTTGTCACGCAGCTCTAGGAAGAGGAAAAATTAGTTTTCTTTGGTACATTATCTACTGCTAGATATTTATTGATACCGTCTAGTCAACAGAACACAATTTCGGTTATATCGAAACTTTGCTATCTCGAAAAATTGTTCTGGTTTTTTAAGAATTCGAGATAGTAGGGTTCAACTATATGTGCTTGAGCAAATGTTTCTGGAAATGCTGGATACAAATGCACATGTGTGGGATTTCTTATGGATATGAATAGATTTTTTTCTCATTGTCAACAGGACAAAGCCTACAGTTTCCACACCAACACTAACAAGAGTCGGTATTTGCCATGACATACCTGCTCACATAGTCATTGAGTTACTTGTGTCAGAAGCTGGGATGACATATGGTGAATCACAGATGGAAATTAGTGGTGCTCGTGTCAGGTTGGTTACTTTTTATTTTTGATAATGATTATCATTGTTATCATGATTATTTTACCGGGTGTCCCAGAAAAGGATGGGACAGATCTGGCTGGAATTTAGCTTTAATCAATGGCTAATCACTCTCAAGATGTTCCTCGATAGTTTACTTGAACGTAGATACCTCGTTTGTTGGCATTGGTGCTTTGAGAGCAGAAATATTAATCTTTAAAGCTCAAATTTGTACCCACCTGCAAACCAGAGCTTTGGCCTTTTAGTCTACGCAAATTCCTTGAAACACATCGAAATTGAAAACCTAAATTAAAGAAAAATTAAGATGCAAACAGAATAAGATAAGATCGGACATTATTCAAATCTTATCAAGGCTATTGTTGATTTATTCGCTGTGCCTCAAGAATTTGTTTAGGCCAAAAGGCCGAAGCCCTGGTTTGCAGGTGGATGCAAATTTAGGCTTTCGAGATTCATATGTCTGCTATCAAAGCACCAATACCAACAAATGAGGTATTCATTTTCAAATTAACTATGAGGATTTTTGAGGGGTTTAGCCATTGATCAAAGCTAAATTCACATCGCTGGAGCCAACCAAATCTGTATAATTTTTTCTGGGACACCCGGTACAGGAGCATGCATTTTAAATGATATTATTTGAGATACGTTCAAAATGTTAACTGTCGTTAGAATAGGTTCTTCCAGCGATCTCTACATCTAGCTATATCTTGGACTTTGTTAAAGGGGCTCAGTCGTCAAACAGTAAACAAATCCGTAAACTCGCACGTGTCGGGGATTATCCATTTGTCATCCATTGTTCTCTGCAGTTTGTTTGGTGGCTTCACCCAAGCCACAAAAAAGTGACCGTTAAAAATCCACTTATATCCGAGCAATCGTAGAAGATATGAACGTTTTGGTTTGTTCCTTATTGAAGTACGAGGATTACTGCCCAATCAGCAACTTTCATTTTGAAAAAAAATACGAAAATCCTGTGTGATATCACCTTTCAAAAAACTGCAAAAATCATCGTTTTGTTTACATTTTGACGACGGAGCCCCTTTAAGGTCTTCAAAGTTAAATTACGCCGAGTGATTCAAATCGTTCTTTATCAATGTGAACATATTACACCTAGGTCTTCCAACGCGTCCAGTTGAACAGCTTTTAAAAGCAAATATCAGGGCAAAGTGAGCTGCTTTATTTTCATCACTTCTCAAAATATGATCAACCGTATTCATTAATTCAAACCAATAGCTTTGCATCATTACATCTCTTTCTTTTGTTCTTTTGTAGGTTTGTGCAAGAAACTTGGTCAGTTAATTGTGCATCAGGCTCAGGTTCACAATGCTATAACAGTACTGAAGCGAGTAGCAAATTTACGAATCCATTCATACGTTCCTTCTTCGTGACAAGCAGTGTTGTTTTTGTAAAGATTCCAGCGGTTGATCCACCGAGAGTGAAACGGTAAGTTCAGTTGTGCTCCATTCATAGACTTATGACTTTTCGTCCCTTATTTCCCTGCGTTCTTTGATTTGCTGATATAACTTGGTCAATAGGGACTCATAACATTACCCTTTTCAAAATGGCCTAAACTAGCGGGAGTCCTCATACACTCAACAAAATCGCTTCAAAGTCTGATTTAAAGAGCTTAAACATTGAAAAGCAAACTTTTAGTACAAAGAATGATGTTTTCCCGACCTACTAATCGCAAAATATATACCTTTCAAGCAGTAATCTTCTGCTGTAGAAGCAAAATAGATCCATCGCAGCTACGAGAACTCCAGGCCGTATCAACCGTTATTGTATGCAACAACAACAACTGTCTAAATAGCGCCTCCTTATTGGTTGAAAACTAAATTCTAGAAATTTGATTGGTGAATACGGAACCATTCTACGCGGGCCTAAAGGGGGCCCACTTTTTAAGAGTAATATTATGAGTCCCTATTGACCAAGTGATATCGGCAAATCAAAGAACGCAGGGAAAAAGGGATGAAAAGTCATAAGTCTACTCCATTCAGTTTAATTAGCAGATGAGTAAAAAACATGTTTCCTCTTTTTAAAATATGATACTTCAATGCTTTGCATTCGGTTGGTAAAATGTGGAGAAATAGCGGACCACAGCAATGGTCCCAGAAATTGTTTCAAAAATGGCAGAAAGAAAAATGAAAGGGTATAACAAGAACATTGAAAGGAAAAAATAAAATGTGAAATTTAATTCAATCGTTTCATAGTGCAGTCGGCAAAATTGCAAATTATCATAATTCCTCTGTCAGGTCGAAAAAGAGAAAAATTTCACACTTCATAAATGCGAATTCGTCTTTGCAGAATAATCAGGTTAATCTTTTTGTTACAGATCTGTTGGTACGTCTGGAATTTGCAAATACGACACATGCATGAAAGAGATATTTTACCCATTGAAGAATATCTACAGTGCAAGCATAGTCAACTTCACGTTAAAAATTACCCAGGATGCAACTGCGATGGCTATGACGTTGATATTTATTGCTTTCGGAGCATTGTATGTGTCTGGGCCTTGGCGAAAGTAAACTTGAATTTTGATCTACTTTTCTTAACACAAAGTTGTTGTGGCAGTTAATTTAGCTCCACAAAGACCAAACTTTGAGTATGGACGTTACAGCTGCAGCAAGGAAAATTTACAGTCTGTTCTTGTTATTTTGAAAGAAATCAGTGACAAGTAAAGGCAAATATTTACGAACAGTGAATATTTGTAGCAGCTTAATTATTGGGATGATTGCTTCGAAAGTCAAAGCTAGCTTCAACGGTTTTGTTTCTTGGACAACGTTAAAGCCACGGAGTTACTATACCATGAGTGCGAATCGCCTTTGCAAAGCCAAGCAGAAAGTTCCAAGAGTTAGTTATTAGAGACAAAGGTTTCATTGGTGTCTTTCCTTGCCTAAAACGATGGCAGAAGTTAAGTTATTTGTATATAATTGGTTTTAGATGTTCTACAAAGATTTGAATTGATGGAGATTTGAAGTAATTTTCCAGCTGATTAGCAGTTCTTGTTTTGGTTTCAACAGAGATTTGAAGTAACTTTCAGCTGATTTAGAAGTACATAAATATTGGTGATAAAATTTTGTTTGGATTTGTCAGGAAAGACGTTAAAATGAACAACCATCTTTCAAGAATTCTGTGCCCTAGAAATTTCATTTGTTGATTCTTCGAAGCAGTCAACTTTGTGTAAAGATAACTTTCACGTAAAGACTTTGTTAGTCATTCGAGCTTAGGAACATGGTCGAAATTCTTTGAAGTGCCTTAGAGCTTCTCTCCATAGCTTCGAATTTGTGACCTGCTTATTTGCAAAAAAATTTACACAAGCGGGTGATAACAGTCGACACTTGATAACAGAAGATTAGGTGATGCATTTGCTTGTTTAAGAATAAACATTCAATGGGAAGGAATTGGTATCATACATGAGGAAATATTGTTATGACTGACAACTGGAATCGGTGTGGAAGTGCCACGTGACAGTCAATTTTTGACGAAGCGTTTGACGCAGTTGCTGTGACACTGTTGTCACGATACTGTTGCTATGCTGCTGTTGCCATGATACTGTTGCCATGATACTGTTGCCATGATACTGTTGCTGTGATATTGTTGCTGTGATACTGTCGCCAAGAAGACTTAAAATTGTGTTGGAACATTTGAAATTGCCTTCCGAAAATTGGTTATGTGTTAGCATACATGAGCAAGTAGAAACTGGAGAAATTATACGATACTACTTCTATGAAACTGTTACTGTTAGCTGACACTCTTACCATGATAGGGTTGCTATGATGCTGTGTCTATGAAAATGAGCAATCGTGTGAGCATATAGAAAATTACTGTGGCAAACATATTGTTGATTGATGTTTATACATGGACACATGGAAGAAGAATTGTAAAGCCGTCTGCTGCATAAAGAGTTTACTTTGCGATATACTACAAATCAAGGATGAATCTCTTTATTAAAAAGGATCCTGCTGAGTAAACAGAAATCTCACTACTGGTGGTAAGTATTTTTTAATCCTAAAGTCTTTCTCAAATTAAATGTTATGTCAAAATTTCAGCGAATAATTGCATGAGTAATTTTGCGTTGTCACAAATCTCATGTGACGTGAAAATGCCCGCGAATAGAAACGATTCAAGTGTTTTGCATGAGTAATTTTGTGTTATCGCAAATCTCATGTGACGTGAAAATGCCCGCGAATAGAAACGATTCAAGTGTTTTGCAGGAGTAATTTTGCGTTATCGCAAATCTCATGTGACGTGAAAATGCCCGCGAATAGAAACGATTCAAGTGTTTTGCATGAGTGCGTTATTCCAAATCTCATGTGACGTGAAAATGCCCGCGAATAGAAACGATTCAAGTGTTTTGCATGAGTGCGTTATTCCAGATCTCATGTGACGTGAAAATGCCCGCGAATAGAAACGATTAAAGTGTTTTGCATGAGTGCGTTATTCCAAATCTCATGTGATGTTAAAATGCCCGCGAATAGAAACGATTCAAGTGTTTTGCATGAGTGCGTTATTGCAAATCTCATGTGACGTGAAAATGCCCGCGAATAGAAACGATTCAAGTGTTTTGCATGAGTGCGTTATTGCAAATCTCATGTGACGTGAAAATGCCCGCGAATAGAAACGATTCAAGTGTTTTCCATGACTAATTTTGCGTTATTGCAAATCTCACGTGACGTGAAAATGCCCGCGAATAGAAATGATTCAGGTATTTTCCATGAGTCATGTGATGTTAAAATGCCCGCGAATAGAAACGATTCAAGTGTTTTGCATGAGTGCGTTATTCCAAATCTCATGTGACGTGAAAATGTCCACGAATAGAAACGATTCAAGTGTTTTGCATGAGTGCGTTATTCCAGATCTCATGTGACGTGAAAATGCCCGCGAATAGAAACGATTCAAGTGTTTTGCATGAGTGCGTTATTCCAAATCTCATGTGATGTTAAAATGCCCGCGATTAGAAACGATTCAAGTGTTTTGCAGGAGTAGGGTAAGACGGGGTAAAGTGAACTACGGGGTAAAGTGAACTACTCAGAACATTCGCGCTTCTCTCCAAAAGCAAACACGCAATGATAAAACATGGTTTATGCCAAATGCTTTGTTACATGTGCTCACAGGAAATGAAATCATTTTTGCAAAATAGTTCTTCCTGTTGTTGCAAAAAATCCCTTTACCCGAGGCAGTAAAAACAACCTCGGGAAATCATGGTTGTTAGGTTTGGACTCCTATCTTTGGTCTTAATTTTTGACCCCAAGACGGAATTCATTTCTATAATTGTTTTGATCGATTTGAAGCACATACCATGTGTTTACATTTTCGAAAAGGAAAGGGCCAAGAAAGACTTTTTTGTCAGCTAACATAATATTTTAAAAGATCTACCTTTCAGTCGATATTTTTCTTCGACCGGGGTAAAGTGAACTACCCATGATTTTTCATTTTCTCATGTGAACATGAAGTCAGATGAAGAAGACCTTTTCAATCTCATTTGGTTCATAAGTCTGCCTTCAGAAAATCATAATTTGGAGGATAATTTTTCGCTCTGATGACACAGAACTATATTCTGATACCAGCTCCCTGAAAAACCTTCAAACATTTGACAGCCGAAGTTTGACCTTCATTCAGAAATGAGGTTACTGATCCAAGAATTTTGTTGGGATTTGATGAAGCAAGCATACCTATCGACATGAAAAGGATAAATGGCCATCACTCTGAAATTAGAATATAGATAATTATTATAGATTCATAACTATTTTTGGTTTTATTTCTGGGCGGAGGTTTCAGGGCAAAGTGAGCTACTTTGACAATATTGTTTCTCTTTGTGGTAATTTGGTATCTATATGCAATATAGTATTTTCGAAGAATATTCCCATTATTGTTCATCGACTTGTATTCAGGTCTCGCAATCTGACTCGAATTGGTGACTTAGACAATAGTTTTTGGTTAATATTTGATCTGCAAAGATCGTTCTCAACATAGGTCACAATTTAATTTTTTTTAATATCACTCTTGTCAAATTTTTGGGTGTGTTTCATTTTGGCATGCGAAGAACCCCTTAGAGTTGCAAAATAAATCATATTTTCGGGTATTACCAGCATTATTTTGGTTTTATCGAACAATTGCTAAGTAGTTCACTTTACCCCGGTCCGGGGTAAAGTGAACTAGGCAGAGCGGTCGCCAAAGAAAGCTCTTTTGTGAGACAATGGAAAAAGATTTGAAAAATATTTTTGCTGGATAAACTGACCCAAAGACATAATGTCAAAACAACGTTAAAAAGTTTGCCCTCAGCTACAATGTCTTTAGGATATCCTTGAAAAACCTCCAAAGTAGTTCACTTTACCCCGTCTTACCCTAATTCTGCGTTGTCGCAAATCTCACGTGACGTGAAAATGCCCGCGAATAGAAACGATTCAAGTGATTTGCATGAGTATGTTATTGCAAATCTCATGTGACGTGAAAATGCCCGCGAATAGAAACGATTCAAGTGTTTTGCAGGAGTAATTTTGCGTTATCGCAAATCTCATGTGACGTGAAAATACCTGCGAATAAAAACGATTCAAGTGTTTTCCATGACTAATTTTGCGTTATTGCAAATCTCACGTGACGTGAAAATGCCCGCGAATAGAAGCGATTCAAGTGTTTTGCATGAGTGCGTTATTGCAAATCTCATGTGACGTGAAAATGCCTGCGAATAGAAACGATTCAAGTGTTTTGCATGAGTGTGTTATTGCAAATCTCATGTGATGTGAAAATGGCCGCGAATAGAAACGATTCAAGTGTTTTGCAGGAGTAATTTTGCGTTATTGCAAATCTCATGTGAAGTGAAAATGGCCGCAAATAGAAACGATTCAAGTGTTTTGCAGGAGTAATTTTGCGTTATCGCAAATCTCATGTGACGTGAAAATACCTGCGAATAAAAACGATTCAAGTGTTTTCCATGACTAATTTAGCGTTATCGCAAATCTCATGTGAAGTGAAAATGCCCGCGAATAGAAGCGATTCAAGTGTTTTGCAGGAGTAATTTTGCGTTATAGCAAATCTCATGTGACGTGAAAATGCCCGCGAATAGAAACGATTCAAGTGTTCTGCATGAGTGCGTTATTCCAGATCTCATGTGACGTGAAAATGCCCGCGAATAGAAACGATTCAAGTGTTTTGCAGGAGTAATTTTGCGTTATCGCAAATCTCATGTCACGTGAAATGCCCGCGAATAGGAACGAAACCTGCAAAAATCACCTATCTGACCGAAATTTGAGCCCTTATGGTAATCAGAAAGCATTGCTAATTTTTGCCATCCCTGCCTTTCGCTGCATGAAAGCTTGTTGCTCTGCCTGAATATCTCAGTAAGGCGGATTTTCTGGCAAATTTTATTCTGTAATAAGCTTCATATCAGCCCTGATCTACTGCCCATTTTGCTGCCAAAGACAACAGTTTCTCTGCTTCCAAGCAGCAACTCGTAACCGTTAAAAATCTCTTGGAAATCTCTTTTTATTCCATAAGCTCCTCCTTCCTCAACTTTGTTTGACTCCAGGGATTTGCCCTCGATGTTTGACCTTCACAGTCTCTTGAAAAGGAGATCTATCTGTAGTCTTGTTGGGGAGACGAGATACGCTTCGCCCGATGAAACGCATGCTTCCCCCGTGCAGTAGGTTAAAGCTCATGCGCAGTAGCGTTTTGGGGTTGAAGCTCTGATGAGCGCATGCGCTTTAACCCACTGCACGGGGGGACACGTAAGTTTCCTCGGACAAAGCGATCTCGTCTCCCCAACAAAGTCTCAATAGTAAACAATCATATCTTTGTTATGAACTTATATTCTGAATTTTCATAAAATTTGATTGATTTTGACCATAAGTGATTCAAATTTTTATTTTTTGGAATAGATAGGGCAAAGAAACAGACAAGAATATTCTATCTTTTAAATAGTCAACAATAATATTTTTGTTATGTTTTCAAAACAGAAAACTTATCCTCTAAATTTTTGCACACTTTGATTGATTTTGATTGAAAGTTTTTGACACACGTTACTGTTCTATATATCTTAGATTCGAGTTTTTGTAATAAAATCGTAAAACAACGGATGAGAATTTTTTATTGTTCATATGATCAGAAATAGTATTTTCTGATGTTTTCACAACAGAGAAATGATCTCCTTTGTTGTCATAATTTTTAATTAGTTTTGATCAAAATTTATTCAGAGCTCAAATTAAAAAACACACATATCTTATCAGCATAGGTTCCAAATCTTTAAAAGGGCTGGTGTAAAATTCAGTGATCTATGTCTTTGAAGTGAACGATTTAACTTTATCTATTTCTCCATAATTCTACCGTTGGGCTTTCTGAAATTTTCAATGTTTTCATAATTAGAATGCTTTTCTTCTTTTTCGAGCAGTCAAGATTAAATTTCAAAAAAAGTTAAAACTATCGTGGTTTCTAAACTGTTTGATGCAACATGAAGTAATTTCGAAGAAAACCATAGTTTATGAATGCCTACAATATGGTATCAAGCAAAAGTCTGTCACTCATCTGGTTTATGATTTAGAAATTTAATGACGTCATATCCTCAAATGAGTTGAAATGTAAGATACGCTGTAATTTCGAAAAAGATCAAAACTTCTAAATAGTCCAACGGTAGAACTAAAGATAAGTACCTAAAATTTTTTTTAAGCCATTCAGTCAGAAGAAATAGATCACAGAATTTTACACCCACCTATTTACGCCGAGTTAAAGATTTGGAAGCTATGCATTTCTTATCCAAACTATCTGTTCGTGGTTTTTTTAAGTTTAGAAAGTAGAATATTAAAATACTGTGCATGGTATAGAAGAAAATTCGTAATTTGAATGGTCAGCAATAAAAATCTTGCATGTTTTCAAAACAGAGATATTATCATCTATATTCTCATAAATTTTTATTGATAAGAATTATTCAAATAAAGATGCACATTTTCCTTATCCGATGCAGGAAATACTGTATATCTTTTCTTGACTCTTTCAGGTTGAAGATTTAAAACAGTGTATTGAATAAAAGAAACTTTGTAGTTTGAACAATCAGTAATAACAATTTCTTATGTTTTCAAAGCAAAGAAACGATATTTTAACACAGAAATAATTTAAATCTCTGCTGAAAATTCACAATTGTCCTATTTTATAAATCTTTGATCGATTTTTTGTAATATAAAAATAAAGAATCTTTTTTAGACTTTAAAATCAAGATATGGGATAAAAATGTACTTTTGAAGATTTAATTTCGATATTAATGTTTTTAAAGTTTGCCGACAAAATCAAATCGACAGACCATTTCAATTTTGACATGTTTAATTACCTTTGTTAGAATCTATTTTCGCGGTCTTTCTGAAGACGCCTACAGTTTCTAAAGCAGCCTTAATTTTGTAATAAAAATGCTGTAAATTTAAATTTCACATGAATTTTGATCCCACCCGCTTATCCAACCTCGCATTTAATTCGAGTCCAAAGAATTATTTCGTATTTAACGATAGAATTTAGAAAACCAGAGTCTAATTTTTGCCGGATTTCCAACGACACTGAGTGAGAACGATCAGATCTTCCTTTATTCTAAATACACAGATTCACAAAGAAATCCATTGTGTTGAGCCCTGACTTTATTGCAGCCAATCAGATACAGGACAGACTGCCTTTAACCTTGTCAATTCCCTTTAATTTGGTAAATATGCCGTAAATTTTTGATTTCGCACATTAATGTGTTTGATCGCACCCGACACTTTAAGTCCTTTGTCATTCAAATTTATCTTCTTATTCGAATAGGTGACATACAGCCCGCGGGCCTTGTCAGAATTTCAATTGAAGAAGTTTCACTTGGAGACAACATGCTAACAACAGCGAAATTCAAAGTCTGAAATTTGAAATAATCAAGCTCTGAAATTCTATTAATGTCTTGAAGAGATCACCTGCACATATTACATGTTTTCATTTTGAAAGGTATGTTTAGAAATACAGATTTGATCAATCTCTGCATGTAACACAAGACAATGTCAATAAATTTCATAGAATTTCTAAGATAAATTTATATCATTTCAATCTTCATCGATGTTGGTTTTGGCATACGGTAAAAACCGGACCATAGCACCCTGGAACTCTGGAACAATAGGGTGTAGAAACAATTTGAAATTGATTTATTTACAATAGCATCCATCACTTTGATTGACACCCAAGTGCAAAGCGATTAATGATTGCAAACAAAATGAATTCCATGCCTGGTCGGTCAACTTGTGAACAAAAACGACGCAAGATTCAAAAGTTGCTTTGAAAGCAAGGTAGCTAGCTCGCTCGTTGTGCATTCCAGAAATGGTTTTAAGAGCTAATATGAGCACATGTCGAAAGAGAAGGTATTTTTGTGCTCAGAAGCCGCTTGGTAGGCGATTCAATTCTCGTATTTTTTCGATGTTATTAAACCACTTACTGCTCGGCTTCTGTACCAAAATAATAAAATGCCCAAGGCAGATGCTTAGATGTGTCCATCTTCTTTCAATACATGCTTGTATCTGCTCCTAAAAACCATTCCTAGAATGCATTGCGAGCGAGCTTGCTACCTTGGTCTCAGAGCAGCCTTTGCGACTTATTTTGTTTTAGCTTATGACTTGACCGACCGGGCATAGAATTCCCCTTGTCTGCAATCGCTAGTCGCTTTGTACTTAGGTGTCAATCAAAAGTATTGTATCCTATTGTGACGTTACCGGCATCTGCTCTTGTTTAGTAAATTTGCAAACGTAAACAAAGAAAGCCGCAAAAAAACACCTTCAAACCGGGATGGCTAGCTAACTAGCTGTGCGAGCAAAATGATTGTTAAGAGAATGTATGAATTTATATCGAGAAAAGAAGGAAAGGTCCAGGGATCCTAAGTTCTGGTTTTTACTGCTGGCTGTTGGTTTTGATTAAAATTGAAGCTGCCTCCGGTTTCAATGATGTATCTTTTGTTTTTTATATTTTAATTCATTTGAAACCACATGTGACTAAAAACTAATTCTTTTTTATTTTAGAAGCGCCGCCAAATAAGGAGAAGCCATTGCAGTGCTGTTGAAGCCATTGTAATGCAATCGCTTGCAAACTCTGTCAACTTGCTCAGCCGTCATTCATAAATTCAGCTGGTTTGGCGACGACGCATTTCACGTGAGTTAGCAGTCTATATTTTTGTTTAATTATTCAAGAATAATATTGATATTTCCGCACAAGCTTGCTAGCTGAAGTGATATTCTCATGAGTACACTCTTTTTTTTATAAGAATACTATAAATTTTGTCCAGCCTCAATATTCTCAAGAAATTTTCGTTTCGAGCCTTAGCATATTCTTAAAGTATTCTAATTTTTTTCAAATCTGACATGGTTTCAGGGGAACATAGTTAGAAGAAATGTCATGTCATTACGAGGAAATGGTCGAACGAAAGAAAATTTAAGCAATTATAACAATAAGAATGTTCTTAACAATCATAAAGTTTTAAACATGCTTTTTGAAAAAACGAGATATGTCAGTCATGCGATTCTCTGTTATGAACATCGCAAAATAAGCAACTGCTTAAAATGAGACACAAATATGGCGAGTTGAGCCTGAGCAATATTCTTAATATATTCTTAAAATTAGCATGATTCTGAGCCTGAATATTCTTATAAACAATATTCTTATAAAAAAAAAGATTGTAGGTTATCGAAATTCAAAAGAATTCAACCTCTGCCGAAATGAGGCAAGCAACCTTCTAAAAATATCCACTACACTCCTTTTTTATAGGAATAATGTTTATAAGAATATTCAGGCTCAGAATCATCCAATTTTTCAGAATATTATAAGAATATTTCAGCCTCAGCTCGCATATTTGTGTCCCATTTTTCAGCAGTTGCCTGTTTCACGATGTTCATAACAGAGAATCGCACGACTGACATTAATACTTTAAGAATATTTTCAGGTTCAAAACGAATATTTCTTTAGAATATCTAGGCTGGACAAAATTTATAGTATTCTTATAAAAAAGAATGTAACGGTCAGGAATCGTTTTCAGTGCCTGGCGTGTCGGCAAAACTATTTCCGTTTGTAGTCTTGCGTCCACATATGTTTGAATGGAAACTCTTTTTTTGTCAAGATCTGACTTATGTTGTTCCAAATCATCCCGAAATTTTGAGTGAATTTTCTGGAGATACGGCTGTGAGAACTTTAGCTTTGGGCGTGTCTCTTACCATAACATTAACGAGAGAGCATAATTACAATTCAACATTTTCCATATCGCTGAAAAGCAATGGAGCCAAGTAACACATTATTTCTCCGCTTTGATAGTTGAAAAGTGTACTACAGGGCGTTTCAAGAAAAACGCAATCCAACTTTATTCGAGATTCTCGAGGAAATGATAACCTATGAGTCAATTTGACGCATACCATTTCAAATTATAATCTATCTCCTTTCCAATGATATCCAGGTTAGGCATATTAATTCAAGTATTCATCATTTCATTGACGTTTTCGTAAATGGCCTATTTTAGATGCCGGAAAGTGAAAGAACAGTTTCATGGACGAAAATCTATCTTTGTTACACCTTATTTTATCATTCTTAATAAAGTCATCTTATGGGAATAGACGAAAATCTGTGTTACGCCTTATTTTATCATTCTCAATAAAGTCATCTTATGGGAATGAATTTGTCTTTTTCCAACCTTAGAGCATCACCTAAAGTGCTGCTAGGCCTGAAAAGTTTTGACAAAATCTGCTTCGTAATTTTTCGTGTTAAGAAAGGTGTTGATTTCGTTTTTACATCATGATGCATTTAAAATAAGCCATACGTATTAAGGCTTGGCCAAACTGGACAACATTGTCGGGCAACATGGACAAAACGCAAATGTTGCTCAAATGTTGCCCAGTTTGGCCACTTTGTCGACCGACAAATTCATCAGAAAATTTGTTGCCGAAATGTTCAAACATGCTCAAACATTTTGTGGCAACATTTGTCGTTCAGTTCGATGTTTCTCAGTTTGGCCACAATGTTGGGCAACAATTCAACTTAATTTCCCTTTCTTCTAACTTTCATCTTCATCAATGCTTCCAGTAACAGCAAGCAGGCTACAGCTTTCTTTCGTTCTGCCATATTTTAGCTAAATTTTGCGTTCAAATACAATATGGCGCGGTAAGCCAACAATCAAATCAAATTTGGCACGCCTTTTGATAACAACAGCAAACAATATGCTGCACGACCATGTTGCCCAGTTTGACTACAATGTTTCGACTACATAAAAATGAAAAAAATTTCAAGCAACATTGTCGGGCAACATTGTTGCCAAGTTTGGCCCTAGCTTTAAAATATCAATTAAATGATCAATAATTCTATCAATATATCCAAACTGCATATCAGAAAGGAGAAAGATTGTGCTTTCAGACGGCATACATCACAGCTACTCAAATCTTATCATTTTTAAAGATTTTCAATTATATTTGGGTTGCGTTTTTTCTGAAACACCCTGTGAATTGAGCAACGCGCTTATAATTTTTGCCAAATCCCATGGAAGCTGATTTTTGGTAATTCTTGATTTGAGGTTAAAAGTGTCATCAAAAGTATCATATGAAGATTCATATTTTTCGGTAAAATTGCATCTAGGTTACGCTAGTTTTCCCAAAGTTGCAAAAATATTTGGTAAAAATTCACAACGAAGATTTTTTAGCCGAAATAACCTAATTTTTAACGAAATTCGTTCGCCAAAGTTTATTCGCCGAAATTGTATCCACCTAGAATTGTATTTCTTACTTTATTTTCCAAAGTTGCAAAATTTTGGTTAAAGATGAACAAAGAAAACTTTTTTTTCGGAATAACCAAATTATGAATGAAATTTGTTCGCCAGAGTTTCTTCGCCGAAATTGTACCCAAAAATTGCTCATCTTAATTAATCTGATACTGAATGCATGCTACGGAATTATCAGGGATTTTCTCCATACAGACGTCTGCTTGGAAATTATCCTGACTGGAAACAACGCAAGAATAGTGAGATTATCGGCATCTATTTAAGCAGCTGTCTCTTGGGACGGTAATTTATTTATCAAACACGCGACTAGAATACAAGGCAACTTTTGGCGTAAGTCAATTACAAAGGAAATTACGACGATATAAATCTTTGCAATAAATCCATTGTCAAAATTTTCTCACATTATTATCGCTAAAACCAAACATTAATTTTTCAGCGAAAATCTGTTGGTTTTGTTGATTGTTTATTGCGATCTTCGTAACATAAATAGATTTTGTTTTTCTTTAATCGAATGCGCCGTCAACCAAAAACAATTTTTCGCCCCTGCAAGATCTTATTGCTTATCAAGTTGCTATAGAGACGGATCACATCAAATATGCCCACACAAACTTGTCATCTACAGTATGTAAGGAACTGTAGTTTCATGCTGCGCTGGAGCATTCATTATCATCATCATCATCGTCATCGTCATCATCATCATCATCATCATCATCATCATCATCATCATCATTCAACAATTTATTTTCCGTAGGGTAAACTAAAAAATAGCCAAATATAGGCTAATTAATGCCTACTCTTACTTACAATTTACAGTTATTTAAACTGTTTCTACTAAAAAATCGTGCATGTGTTATTAGAACAGGATCAAAACCCCGGCGCTCCCTAATCAAAACAATCAAACCATCCGAAACCGCCAACCGTCAACTACGAAAACAGTCAACCAAAACAACTTTTCGCCCCTGCAAGTTCTTCTTATTGCTTATCAAGTTTCGATAGAAACGAATCATATCAAATATGCCCACACAGACTTGTCGTCTATGTAGGAAGCTCCAGTACAGCATCATTATCATCATCATCATAATCATCATCATCATCATCGTCATCATCATCATCACCATCACCATCATCATTCAACAATTTATTTTCCGTAGGTTAAACTAAAAATTAGCTAATTAAAGCTGATTAAGGCCTACTCTTATTAACAATTTACAATTGTTCAAACTATTTCTATTAAAGAAATGTACATGTATTACGAACAAGATAAAAACAAGATGAAAACAATCAAACCATCCGAAAGAGGTCAAGAGCGACGCGCAACCCCCAAAAAGACGGCGGACACACCGCACGAGGGAACCTCTAATGCTGCACCTCACAATTTTCATAGCCCTAAATATGCGAGAATCGCAATGCCTTCTGCTCGGCTTCTGAATATCGGAGCCTCATCCTCCTCATATCAGGGTCTCATCTCATTCAACTTGCCATTGACAAATACTTTAAGCAAAAGGGTCCCTGAAACCGATCCCTGAGGAATACCTGCTTCAAGCTTTGTTAGATGTTAAAGTTAGAACTTTTCAAAGCGGTTATAAGGTTTTATGTGTAAATTTATCTTACAAAAGTTCTTCTGGGTCACTCTTCTTAGGATTTAAGCATGTTATCAACTTGCATATAGCATAGACAGCTGGTATGGCCCATGATGAACAGATACTGACAAATCCGTTATTCTTTCCGACAGATCATCAGATTTTGAGATATGCTATCATACATTGAAACATTATTCTGATTGCACGTTTGCAAATCTCATTAACCTTTTTATAAGATTTCATATATTAAAACATCCACAAATGTGTACAATATCGTAACGATGAGATATCATTTTCAGTTCGTTTCGTGACTTTTCAATGTATCTGGCTTTCGAGACTCTTTATGTATTCAATGTAAAATTGCTATTTTTAAGAAAAAGCTCTTTTCAATAATCCGCCTCCCTGCAAAATCTGTCTTTGGAATTCACGATCCAAAGGGAATATCCTATCTTACTCAACTCAGGGTTGGTCTCAGCAAGTTAAATTTCCACAAATTCGAGCATAATTTTAGGGATACCATAAACCCGATGTGCCCAACAAGCGAAGGCAATGAGGACGTGGAGCACTTTTTGTTGCTCTGCCCTTCTTTTGATGCTCAACGCCGAGATCTTCTCGCTGGAATTGTTGAATTATTACGCCCATCTGTACAAATCACCAATCTTTCAAATGATGCTTTGGTGCAGCTTTTATTATATGGTGATCAAGACCTTTCTTATGACTTGAACGGAAATATACTCGAATTAACTTTACATTACATTTTCGAAACTGGTCGGTTTGACTAAGATCTTTCAAACCTCAGTTATGCACAAAGCAGCCGTCAGGTCTCTTAACGTAAATGTTTCTTTTTCTTTGTAAATTCTGCTTCACATCAGATGACAGGCATTTGATTTGCTTTGAATAACTAGAACGAGTTGCGCTCGCATTGATCGCAACCCTGACCTGACATCTAATATGGGACGGAATCTAGTATAGTACGCAGTAGTTTTTAAATCGTTCCTAGTGTAGCTGTATTTAGTTGAACGTTGCGTGTCTTTTCATATTGGCCATGGGGTAGTCGTTGTCTTTCGTTCCCCATGGTATCGTCCCCGTAGTGTCGTATAGTAATTAGAAAAGTATAGTAGAATGTAAGATTTATTGTAATATTTCAATATGAATAAAAAAAATGTAAAATTTTGCAAAAACGAATTGTTCAAGACACTACGCACGAGCTGTTTTACTACACTTCAAGGACGATGCCACAGAGGGCAGGAGACCATGAAAACCCCGCTGCTGCTATAAGCCGGAGGGGCTTATTTAATTTCGGGCACTCCAGAGGGAGACTGAAAAGAGAGGGGGGCTTATTAGAGAGGGGGCTTATTCATAAAATCAAAGGACAAGGATACATATGATAGCTTTTTAGTTCCTTTACACCATATTTTGCGGATTCAACATCCAATCTTATGAGTCAAATACATAAATTCGACACAGTTTTATCTCAATTCATATCAAAATTAACATGCAAACTCATTCAGCTCAATAAATAGAAAATCTTTTGTTACCTCTAGAATTTGATATAAGTCGGGGGGCTTAGTAGATAGGGGGGCTTATTTAAGATTTTAGCTCAGAAGGGAGGGGCTTATTAGAGAGTGGGGCTTAATAGAGAGGGGGCTTAATATAGCCTGGAATCTAGCATAGGTTCCAAATCTTTAAAAAGGCTTGTGTAAAATTGATTGACCTATTTCTTTGAACTGAATGACTTCAAAGAAACTTTAGCTAATTCTCTATAATTCTACCGTTGGAATTTCCTGAAATCTTCAATATTTTCAGAATTAGAGTGTTTTTCTTCTTTTTCAAGACTTCAAGAAAAATTTTCAAAAAAACTTAAAACCATCGTAATTTCTAAACTGTTTGACGCAACATGAAATAATTTTGAAGGAAACCATAGTTTATAAATGCCTACAATATGGTGTCAAGAAAAAGTCTGTCACGCATCTGGTTTATGATTTAGAAATTTGATGACGTCACATCCTCAAATGAGTTGAAATGTAAGATATGCTGTAATTTCCAAAAATATTCAAAATTTCTGAAAAGTCCAACGTTAGATTTATAGATAAGTATCTAAAGTTTCTTTCAAGCCATTCAATCAGAAGAAATTGGTCATTGAATTTTACACTCACCTTTTTACGCCGAGATAAAGATTTGGAACCTATGCTCTGGAATCTGGTACGCAGGCTAGCTTGATAGAGGCTTTTACGGTAAATATTCAACTATAAAATGCTACTCAAAGGCGATATTTACTGATAGATACCAAAGCCGGTTTCGTTTTGTATGTTGGGCTGGACAACAGGACCCCAGCGTAGAGAACAACAACAACAACGAATGCGGCCGTCACTGCTCCTGTCCAGAGTCCCTATCAATCAAGACACCGCTATGAGGTCTTGGTCTCTTTTCACAATATCGTTAATGTGAAGATGAATTGTCATCACACCATATGTTTGTTTGTTTGTTTGTCCACTTATTTTACATCGATTATATACATCTAGCTTACTATATACAAATTTATATGTACATGCAAACTAATCCAAATCGATGAAAATACTCTGTGAAAATACTCAAATGTTCGATACTCTCATGTGCCATAGCATTCTCTTGCTTAGGGGGTCGGATTTTTATCCACAAAATCATCTTCAGACTCTGAAAACACAATGAAAAGCAAACTTCTTACCATTCTAGTGTGGAAAATGTGCTTTGCAATGTGTACATTTGTCCGTTATAACTTCATTGTACACAGAATATACTAGATTTTAGAGTTGCTCGTGCCTGATTTTGTTCGACTAGATTTTAAATGAGGCGCATTCCGTTTCTCAATAGTTAACTTAAGCTTTGGCAGATTGCTGGCTATAGAATTTCTAAATCCATAGATGATCATCTCTTTTGACTGTGTAAACTGTTTCTGTTTACGACGACAAAGAAGCAGAAGCAGCTACAAGCACTCTTCAGAAAATACACATATTCTTGGCGCTCATTTCTTGATATTAAATTCTTCTCTCATATTACTCTAAATCCCAATTGTGCATGATGGTTTTTATTTCGGCGTGTGCCGTCAAGGCTTGGGGGCTCCGGTGGTGGATTTTCCTGGCTACATCATCTTAGCCGCCTTATGAGGCGTATTTTTTAAATAAAGTTATGTTGCTCTGCAACGTTATATCGTGTATGTATACATTTAGAGTGCTGGCCGATATTTGGGACCTGGTTGGGAAGTTATTCATCTTCACAGTACAAATTTGCCACCATACCGCAACCAGAGCCTATGCTTAAAGCAAGATGTATCTCAGCAAATGCATAATTACGGCTGAATTTTTTACTTAATTGCTAAGTAAACGAGGCTATCTGTGCGAATTCGTCAGTCTTTCTAAACTTTGTTCAGAACGTTCTTGGCTTTCACTTTTAATACCTTTGAATATGCTCTTCATTTGCGGTTACTTTGAGATATGTAGGTGATTTTTATCTTTTGTACATTCATCCTCGATTGAGCGCATTGGCTCACGAAATATCAGCATAGTAAACTAAACACAGAAGTCTTATTACCGCCAGTCTCCCTTTGCCATGGATATTAAGCCTTAGGGATGATGGGTGCTATCAATTTTCAGGTGTGGTTATGGGTAGTTATGCCAAAGTAAGCAGAGGATCTATACGAAAGATACAAGTTTGATCACTCTGTTATCCTTACGAAGCTATCGTAAGACGGAAATACTTTATTTAAGGCCAGTATGATTTGAAGGGAATTTATGCAAATCTAAGCAACGTTGAATTTTTGGCCTTGTGTCATCATCATCATCATCATAGCATAAATGTATACCTAATACAAGCATGTCAGCTAAACTAATCTAAACTAGCTAAAATAAACCAACACAATGAAGCCAGTACAAAATACAATAACGGTAACTAAAAAAGAGAGAAATGAACTAAGATGAATCAAATAAAACAGCGGTACAATATAGAATAACAAACGCAAAGAATGGGTTTAGGGGCTTGGAAGCTCCAGGCTGGGCCTATCTAGGTCGCAATTTGAAGTGAGTCTCTCAATTTGTTAGCATCCATAATAGACTCAGCCAGGAATCTTATAACTGTAGTGTTTTATGTAATACTTATGTAAGGCTTATGTAATACTGATGTGTACTTTATAGCCAACTGCAGAATTCTATATTTCTACCAAGCTTTTGTTCTAGTATATTTCAGGGCCTAGGGTGCGAAGCAAGTTACCTTATGTCGAACAGACCACAAGCGATTATGCGACTCATGAATGGAAGATGAGTGAAATAATCGGAAATAATCGCCTGAAGTCCCGTCCGTTAGGCACGGTCAGTATTAACAGCACCTTCGCAGAGGAGCGCGACCCAGAGAAGCAACAATGCATGTACAATTTATTCATCTAGGCTGTCCATTTCTCATCATGGATTTATCATCACAAAAGCGTATAAAGTCATGGGTAGTTAGACACCACAGCTATGCTTAAGTGTGTATGCTTCTGAGGAAGAAAATTTATATCATTCTGTGAAGGAGGTAGCTCCTCCATAGCAGTATGTAAATTTCTCCTACGCAAAGACATAAAGCTGCTGCAATCAAGAACAACTGCGGTGTCAAAGCACCCATGATGAAACAAAGCACTTCCTCACTTCAGAGGTATGGTTGTGTTCACGTCATTTCAACGTTCGCTCAAATACGCACTGCCAGATCTTTAACGAGCAGCTTTAGAAAGTTGTAATGTCCCAAAGTATGACGTCAAGCTTCACACATTTTCCATTTGCACTTGTCATAGAGGAAACATTGATTTTGGCAGCTTTTAAATCAGTTTTTGATTGAGAAAGTCGGAAATTTTTAAATGTTGAATCCTTCAATTTTTCGTGCGTTTGAATTTCTCAAAGCATGACGTTACACCAAAGACGGTTGGAATCAAAATTGCACACATTTTCAATTTGCAGCTGTCATGGGCTCGATCATTAGATTTGAACGTACTTATAGAGCCTTGAAATCGGTTTTTAATTGAAAATTTGTCCTAAAATTTTAAATGATGAATTTTTCGCAATCCATTGCAAACTGCAAATTTCGTAAATACGCATCTTTTCATTACATTCGAACGTCATAATTAAAATGCTTTGCCAAATTTTGACGCCTAATTTTGACGCCTTCTGCGTCGAGAATAGCAAAATGATACATGAAATTTGCGGCTTCTTTTGTATCTCTAGCGCTTATCATAAAACTATATAGAACACTATGTATTTGATTAATTAACATGATTTGTTGTTTGTTTGTTGTTTGTTTTACGAGATTATCTTTCTTAGGAAAGTCATATAAAGTCTTGGAGACGTAAAGTTCACTTCAAGAAGGAGCTCGGATTCTAGCTTGTGATGGCAAAGATTGTTGTAGTAGTTCAGGTGAGGTAATATTTTCTCTCTTCTTAGAGAATCGTGCTTTGAGTAGGTGGAGACATTTTCATTCATTTTTCATTTCATTTTTATTTATTTAGGCACGGTAGCCCCGTCAGTCCATAAGAACTGCTTTTCAGGGGGCCGTGGCAAAACATTAACTAATTAAAAGATCACTACATAATAATTAACAAAATAAGAATTCTCGTCATGGCTAGTTTTTGATTCTTCTCTTAAAGGTGGCAAGGGAGGGTGCCTGTTTAGCATCAGGTTCGAGTTGATTCTAAAGCTTAGGTCCACGAAAAGATGACCATTCAAAACTAACCCTCTGCCCATTGTTAGTTTTTTGTAATGGTAACGAGAGATCAGTTTCGGTGTTTCTCAGTTTTCTGATATTTCGAGAAGAATTTTTTAACCAGACCATTTAGTGACTTGTACATTGTGGTAGCTGTTTCGCTTCTAATAATATCATTTACAGTAGGCCAATTTAAACTGCGAATTAATGCCATAGCAGGCGTATCAAATCGACTTTTTGTTACTATCCTAGCTGCTCGATTTTGCAGCTTCTGCAGGATTTGCAGTTTAGTCACCCCCACAGCACCCCCACACCGAACAACAGAACCGAAAATGGGGCTAGACGATACCCCTATACATTGCACTCAACGTGTTTTGAGGTAAAAATTTCCTGGAATATTTCAAAAATCCAATTGCACGAGAAACCTTAGTACGGAGATTGTTAACGTGTTCTTCCCAATCCAAATTTCTATCAAAAACAAGTACATGGTTTCCCAAAACATTGTGCCCCGTTTGTGTGGCTGCTGTGGAAGAGCAGTAATTTGAATGTTTCCATGTTTTACACAGTTCCCTAGAATAGGGGTCAATCTGACAACTGGTTGCTGATTTATATAAGTTGTTGCTTCAAAAATAGCACTTCTTTTGCTCTCCACCAATGTCAAAATCAAGTGAATTTTGAAAAGTACCTTGGTGGACGCGTTAAATGTTTGGCAAAAGGTGGTACTTTCAGAAATTCAGATCCTTGCAATATCTGGTTAAAATTTTCTTTCTACTGTAACATGCTTTTTTTTATCTCGCGTATCGCAAGTTCAAGCAGCGTTTCGTCAACTTTGGTTTAAAATTTGGCAAATTCGAAAAAAGTTTGGCCTGTTTTGATGGATATCCAGAGAACACATTTTCATGAATTTACCTTGAAACTCAGAAACCCATTGACGAACTAAATTTTCCGATCTAAGTTTGCTTTTTAGCTATAAAACAAGTGCAATAAGTAAAGATCCGGAAAGCTTGTTGCTAAGTAATAGGTTATAGAATGTGCATTCCACTTTTACTCACTCGGTATAATATCTATGAATAACAAATCCATGTTTACTCCCGAAATAGATCATAAAGAGACCGACCAGAGATTTGCTTCACATTTTTTCTCAGTGAAATGATTGTAAAGCTTTCATCGTCTGTCTGATTGCTAATCTTCAATAATATCTGTTTGCTTCTAGATTTTAGAGGATCACTGCTAGCAATTGATTTCTGGTGCTTTATTATGTAGATGATGAGCTGAAGCGTGTAGCAACCAAGGACATTTCTGGATGCTTTGAAAAGTGTATGAATTAGATGCTGCATTTCGCAAGCTTGAATTGGAGAGCAGAGATTGAACCTTATTAGGAAAAAGATTTATTCCACTGCAAACGGAGGTAATTTAGTTTTTTTTAATTCATTATAGTCTTTAGACTAATTCAAACTGGGACATATATCAAGAAAGGATTTTGCTACTTAGAGAATCGCGGAATTGCATCGTGAATTTTGCAAGTATGAAGCTGTGAGTAGCAGTTGAAATTTATGATACAAATTTATTCCTAAGCAGATTCAATACTTCAATTTTCACAAGCCATGCAGTTTTTTTTAGAATACTTTACCTGGCAGCTGTTGTCAGAGCTTTTATCAGTTTCATGAATGAAAACTCCAGGATTATTCAAGAGAATATTTTCCGTCACAAGGCAGGAGACAATATCAATTTGTCGCTTATCACAGCAAGTGCAACATCATTCCGCACTGCAAGATATCTTACTTGGCAGCCGTTTCAGAGATTTATCAGCAGTAATAACTGAAAATACTGAGCTCTTTCATTACTTAAAATCTTACAAAATTTATCAACAAAGATTTATAGGCAACTCCTTAGTTACCCAGCATCTCCTGAGGTTTCTTCAGAACATCTGCTTAAATTTTTTCATCAACTTCGATGACTAGTAAGTGGATCAAATCACATTGGAAACATTTCTCGCAACACAAATTCTGAGGTAACTTTAAACTACAAATTAGCACAACGAGTGCAACATTTTTTTACATTGTAAAAGTCAACTGCTACAAGATAGATAACGTGGTCGGAAGTCGATGTTTTTGTGATCGCGAATTTTTCCAGGTATGTACGAAAACATCTGATCTTTTTGTAGACTTTGGCGTGCTATCATTTGCAACATTTTACTGGCGCCCAGATCCTGATCTTTGGAAAACGGGACATCCAGTTGAACAGACATCAAATATTTGCAAACTTCCAGAAGTAAAGTTATTTTAAGAGAACAAGTTTATTGTGTGGTTATTTCCTGGCCTATGAATTGGAGGTTTTTCGGATTTTCTGTGCAACTTTGAGACATTTTAGGCTGGAGTATTTTTGGCAGTTATTATCTGGCTTGTCAATGTGACAGTATAAAGTTTCTTACAACTCTAATAAACGTTCCTCTGGACAAAGTTTTCTCTAAAAAATCGACAAACACTTTGCGCAACAAACAAAAAACGAAATGGCGTCAAATTGCACGTTCTTGAACAGCTCAAATCCTTGCAATTTTACAACGATGTCACCGTTCGGAAATACGGCAACATCAACATCATCATCATCATCAACAACAACAGCTTTAACTGACAAGAACAGAATCCGAATCGCAATCTACATCATCAGTATTGTATTGAGCTGGATTGGTAACAGCCTCGTTATCATGGTTTCTGTGATGAATCGACAATCGTTGTCGCCTTGTCGAATCCTGATGGCGCATTTAGCCGTAGCGAATCTATTGTTCTCTTTTCGCTTACCGTTCCAAATTCGACTTGAAATGAATGGCTCTAAATGGGAATGGGGGCTGTTTTATTGTAAAGTGATGCATGGGTTTAATTCTGCGTCACTTTTAGCCTCGATCGAAACGGTTGCGGTTATCGCCATTGAGCGATATCGAGGCATATCGAAACCGTATTCCTCGAAATGGACAAAGAAGCATATAATTATAAGTATCATAATCGTATGGGCAATATCCTTGATCACGTACTCTCCGTACATGTATTACTTGAATCTTACTGGAACGAGTTGTTTTGACACTTATCCTTCACTTACACTGCAGCAAATATACTCAATTGTCATCTTTGCAATGCGTTACGTCATTCCAGTCGGTATTTTATCGTATTGCTACTTCAAGATCGGTATGGTCGTTCATCGTCGCCCTACTCGAGTGTCGACGCATCAAAGCCAAGCTACCGAGCAGAACCGTAAACGAGAAAACAGGCGTGTTATTCGTATTTTAATCGTGATCGTTGTTGCTTTTGCGTTGCTAACAGCACCAACATCTGTTTGGTGGCTATGGTATGACTTTGCTGGCACTAATACCAAAACAGCATTGGATATGATCGAGGTATTCGCTGCATTACTATACCTACACAGTGCTATCAACCCTATAATTTATGGCATTATGGACAAACAATTCAAGAAAGGCGTTCGTGATTTATTTGCGTTGTGTTTCGGGGTGCGGAGAATGGAAGTTGATTCGATGGCGATGGAGAACAGAACGAGAAAGGATACAGCTAATAAGAGGACTGTTACATTTACAGCCAATGTAGAGACATAAGTCATTGACTGTTGTGCCAAGCAAAATAGTAGTTTAAATCAGAAACAGAGGTTGATTTGTTAATGAGACTTCGAAATGATGCGAAAGCTTCAATATTAAACAATGTAATTGTGGATGTTTTCAGAATCATTTAAAACAAACAAACAGACAAACAGGCAAACAAACTATAGTTTCAATTATAGCACTCGGGACTGAATTAAAGGTTTAGCCCATTCTGCTGAAAGAAGACATATCAACCAATGGAAAAATTGATTTTGCAAATAAAAGAATGAGAAAATATTTGTAAAGGTCAATTTATGATTAGCTACTGCAACTAAAATGTAGTCTATTTTAGTATAGAAGATCCATCTCTTTGCTTTGACAAATAACATTTAAAGACTCACTGTCGTGGCACTGATTGGATGAATAAGACAATGTAAAAGAATGGAATAAGGCAGGCTTCAGTAATTTCGCTGTACACTGAGATTCGTGAAGGTGATAACGATCTGACTTGCTTTATTCTCGAAACAAAGTATGATCCAAGAGCATAAAAGCTTGGTAATTATTCAGAGGCCAGGTCTTTTGTTAGTGATTTCAACATCACGACTAGCCAATCACAGCCGCGACAGTGTGCCTTTAAAGGCGAACTATCATGGCGCTGATTGGGTAAATAAGACAATCAAAGGGAAAGAATTAGTCAACCGTCAGTTACTTCAGTTACCATGGAAATGAATTCTATGGTAACCATATGACTTCTTTTATTCGGGAAAGAATGCATGACTCCAATAAGCATGAAGGCTTGATGCATACAAACCCAGTAGATCTTTTGTTATTCTTTTGTTTGGAGAGGTCGAACCAGACACTCTTCAACCTTACATTAAATGAGGCTGGAGTTCCTTATTTTTTCTGGGCATAAAGATGCAATTTAACTGAAACTTAATCCTTTCAGGTGAAACTTGGCTCTGAAATTTTTACCAGCTTTTATTCAGTTTGGGCGCAAATCTTAAAGTAAAAGTTCCTTGCAGAATCTCTCAAATTTTGATAAAATTGAGTTTCCCAATTTCTCAAAGTTCTTCGAGGGCTGCTTTTTTGAAATCCTAAGTAACTAATTCCATTACTCTTATAAAGTGGACCCCCTTTAGGCCCATATGGAGTAGTTCTGTATTGACCAATCAAATTGCTAGAACTTAGTTTTCAAACAATAAGGAGGCGCTATTTAGACAGTTATTGTTGTTGCGTACAAAAAAACGGTTGATACGGCCTAGAGTTCTCCGGATTTATGGGTATACTTTAGGCTAACATTCAAGAAATTTGTTAGCCGTTGACTTCAATGTTAAACTTGACATTTTTCGTCCTATGCTAGTCAGCGTTTTTCATGATTTTCAATTGTAAATTCTATTTAATTAAAGCAAGATACTGTTATGATATTGTCTTGATAACTTTATGTTATCTTGATTAAAGGGAGTGTGCAATTTTAAATATGCTTGTCTATAAATAGAACAAAGAAAATACTCAGACACAGCATTGTTTTTGGCTATCCTTTGTTCACGGCGCGTGTGTGAATTCAATTTCAATGGGATATTTTTAGATTTGCTTGCAAATTGCAAATGCAAGCTTATTATGTTGCAAATACCCTTTAAATATATAGGTGTAATCTCGTTCTTGTAACCTTTTTGATGTATTAATGTAAAAAAAGGCTTTTCCAACGTTATAATGCTAGTAAACTGTGAAATGATATTAAAAATGTATAACATTAATCATTATGATATTCAATAAATCGTCAATTTCTTTCCGACTTCTGTTCATCATACGCGACTGAAGTCCTTTTTTGTACTACTACATTTGAGACGTTGTGGTAATCTTTGGTCTATGTCGAACTTGAGTCGCTTTCAAGCACATTTAAAGTTGTCCGTCCGACTGCTTCTGTTATTTGTACACGACTGAAGTTCTTGCTCATACTCCATCAGACACGTCGTTATGTTCACTGAAACTTTGTCAGATTTATGTACAGTTATGTTCTTAAATCATACGTCTTTATTTCGACTTCCTCTGTTATTCGCATACGACTGAAGTTCTCTCTCATACTCCATCAGACACGTCGTTATGACCATTTATCTTCATTGAAACTGAGTCAGTTTCAGTTTCATGTACAGTTATGTTCTTAAATCATACGTTAAATCTCGACTGAAGTTGCCTCTTATACTCCATCAGACAGGTTCTTATGACCATTAATCTGCTTCGAATCCGACACGTCCTGATGACCTTTGCTCTGCTTCGAACTTGAATCACTTTCATGTGTATTTATATCATGAAAGCCGACGTTTTCCTTCTGACTTCCGCCATTCACCGTACTACTGGATGACCTTGATCGACTCCACAAGCCAGGTCGCTGACAATTTCCTTTGCATTTTAGCATCTGTATCACATCCGACCGGAACTTGCTATCCATAATGTAATAAACGACCGGATTAACGCAGCTATGCAAATAAACAAACGCACCGAAAACTTCTGCTATCTGTAGGACCGCTCCGGATCGGTCTAAGCCGCCAAAATCGTGCAGCAACCACCAAATAGTCGCCGGAAGAGTTAGAACGGCAAACGCTACAACCATGACTATCAGCATCCTTACAATGCGGTTATCATCGCGCTCTCTCCGTCTACGCTGAGATCTTTGCGTTTCTTGGATTTTAGGCCGCTTGCGAATTTCCGCTGCTATCTTCCAGTAGCAGTAACAAATGATAATCAAAGGGAAAATGTACTTGACGAGGACTACATACACCGAGTAGCTCTTTTGCAGGAGCAGGTTTGCATGGCTTTCGACGCATCTTCCGTTTTGTACCGTGCGTAACATGAATACTGGTGTGTATGAAATAACAGCGATCAGCCAAACAACCGCTAGACTAAGAATCAATTTCGACCGCGTGATCTTTGCTAAAAATGGCTTCGTTATCCCGCGATATCTTTCAATTGCTATCACTGTCATTGTTCCTATAGAAGCTAGCATCGACATTGAGTTGACACTGTGCAATATCTTACAGTAAAATATGCCGTACGTCCAAATATAGGAGTTTAGTTCAAGTATTATTTGCACTGGTAAACGCAATGAGAAAATGACATCCGTTAATGCAAGGTGTGCGATCAAAAACCGCGAACGGCTTAGCGTTCTTCGTTGAATAATACTTGTTGTTATGACTAAACCGTTGCCAGTTATGCCAAAAAATAACGACAGAGAGTAGATAACAACGCGAATTATGACTATAGAGCTGGTTGTTTCAGATTTGTGACCACCATCTATTGTCCTAGCAGTGGTACTATTGGTGAAGTTGTTGGTCGATAATGTTGTGTTGCTGAATATTGTTGACAGTGTTGTTGAAAAAGATGTCATGCTGAAATTGAGTGTTCCGTTTGCTGTTGTTGAAGACATGTTCATAATTTTGCCTCCTGTCTTCTTACTAAGTTTCTGCTTGTTATTGTACACTTTCAAGTGAGTATCTTTGTAAAATGCGCAGGATTCTTTATTGCAAAGTTCCAGTGCAGATTGCAATTCTTGCCGGCAATACTTTCCGTTTCAATTCTTGACCATGGTCTTTAGAAGTCAATTGAAAGTTCGGTCCCTTGTTTCTTTGTCTAGCTTACTTTATCGTTGTTTGAAAACAAATGCTAGTTAATTTTTGCCGTTTATATCCCTTTTTTATCTGTTCTGCAAAATCTGACCAAGTTCCGTCACCGATTGCCTAACTTTTCCCAGACAAACACGTCACTACTCTTTGTTGTTTTTCACTTGAAATTCATCAGCGCCACCAAATATCTTCGTAAGCTCTTAGATTCCTTCAATTTCTTGAGCTATCTTTCACTCCTATAAACAAACGAACAAAATGGTGAGTAAATAAAACAAAGTAATAATTTTCCAATCAATAAGTTTGAACATGCACTCAATACCAACATTTTGTGTTCATTTTTAGAAGAAAGTAAGTTGAGGGAATGTGACAAATAAAAATGGCTCAAGTCACTTGCGGTCAATTTCTAGCCACTAATCACTATTTCCTTCTTACGCGATCAGTTACGCACATGCCACGGCCTATTGTCTTTGCACGGCTAGTGTTATCAAAGGCCTATGTATGCTTAGATTCCCTTTTAAGCCCTGCCAGCAGAGTTGCAGCTCCTCTTCGTTTTGTCCAGAAGTAATCTTGATGCTCAACTTTTAAATCCTGCTTTACAATCTTATGATATTGAAACCAGCTCTGTTTTCCCTTTTTGTTAGACTTCGAATTTCATAATTTATTTTCTTCTTTTATAATTTTCATGATCTTCCCTCGAGAACTGCCAGTATTCCCTTGAGAGTACCTCTAGATTATTTTCTTTACTTCGCGTTCCACTTACTTTCTTCACTTTAAACCATGTCCTAAGTATTTGTTTTCAAAATCTGGTTTTTATCTTCATTAGGTTCCTCCTTGAATTTTGTAACTTGCCTTTTTCGTAGCGATTTGCTGAAGAGTCCCTTGGTGGCAGCAATATTGCCCTTGAGAGTGTCTCCAGGGTACTTTCTTTAAATTAAATTAAATGATGTCTGACATATTCTGGTATCAAAACCTTATCTTGTTTTATTTAGTCCCTGAACTTCCTAACTGTCATTTCATTCTTCATGATTTTCAGTAGAGTCCTTTCAGATATATGATTTCTTCTTTTAAACTCTAACGACCAGATCTTTCGTGTCGTCGTTCCACATCTGAATTATTCATCGAAGCTCGGAAACTTCATGTAGATGTCTCCACGCAGCAATCTGCCCTTGTTAAATTCTCACAGTACAAATCTTATCAGTGCAGTTGTCTTGATACTTTGCATAAACTGTGTTATGTTTACAAAAATATGAAGATTATCTCTGAGATATGCTAAATTTGTTTCGCGAGGTTGTTGAATCTCGATTCATAAAGTTTTGGGTGGCTGCTGTTAACGATCGTATAGCGAGATAGCGAGTCAGGAAACAACTTCATATATGGGTTGTTGCTTAAATCCAGCAAATTTTAACATTCGTGCTGCGATTTTAGCTCATTATTCTTGAAAATCTTGTGTACAGTAACTACGAATGTGTGCAATTTAAATCTAGCTACTCTTCTCGTTATTTTAACCCTTTCAGCCACAAGGGAAGTTATTCTGTTGGTCGGCCAGCCTTCCTGGTTATGTTTGTAAGCAGATTTTGATTTTGTAAAGATAGTTGAAGTAATCTATTTTGAATTTCCATCAGGTGTTAGAATCCCCCAGCACACAGAAATCTTAAGCGTCTGTAAAACTTCCAGTCTTCTGTTTGCTAAAAAATCAGAATTTATCAAAGATTGAATAAATCATTTGTTTGGACTTTGCAAAAGATTTTCTATCAGAGCATTGCTCGTCAGATGTTTGGGATCCGAAATAGCAAAGGTAACAATACGAATCTCTTTATGACTGTTGGAGAATTCTTCACCTCTAATATTCTACTTACCAATAAATTTAATGATATCAAAGACAAGTAAATCAATTCTTTGGACGTCCTGTGAGATTTTAACTCAAAGCTTCCGCTCACCAACAAATCTTATTCTGTTCTCTCAGTGCAAGTTCCTCTTGAGGCTAATAGGAAGTTGCCACCTCATATATTCTACTTACCAATAATTTTATTGATATCAAAGACAAGTAAATCAATTCTTTTGACGTCCTGTGAGATTTTAACTCAAAGCTTCCGCTACCGCTCACCAACAAATTTTATGCTGTGCTCTGTACAGTGCAAGTTCCTCTTGAGACCAATGGGCAGTTGTCTCCTCGTATATTCTACTTACCAATAATTTGATTGATGTCAAAGACAAGTAAATCAATTCTTTGAGCGTCCTGTGAGATTTTAACTCAAAGCTTCCGCTCACCAACAAATTTTATGCTGTTCTTTGTAGGAACTGTAACAGAGCAAGTTCCTCTTTAGACCAATGGGCAGTTGTCTCCTCAAATATACTACTTACCAATAAATTTAATGATCTCAAAGACAAGTGAATCTATTCCTTGGATTGGACGTCCCGCAAGATTTTTACTCAAAGTTTCCGCTTACCAACAAATTATATGCTGTTCTCTGGAGGAACCGTAACAGTGCAAGTTCCTCTTGAGGCTAGTAGGATGTTGCTACCTCATGTATTCTACTTACCAATAAGTTGATTGATGTCAAAGACAAGTGAATCTACTCTTTGGACGTCCCACAAGATTTTAACTCAAAGCTTCCGCTCACAACAAATATTTTCCGTTTCTGTAGCAGTTTCTCAAGGCTGCTAGGCAGCTTTTCACCTGAAATATTTTTGCTTACGAATAAACTTGCCGACAGCAAAAAGAATCGAATTTATTTCTTTGCAACTCCCATGAGATTTTTACTGAAAACTTCCGCTCACCATCAAAGTATCCATCTTCTATAGCAACTGTAACATCGCGAGTTTCTCAAGACTGTTAGAAAGCTTTTACCTTTAAAGGTTCTGCTAACCAATAAATTTAATGATATCAGTAGACGACAATCGAAGTTAATTCTTTGGCACTCCCACGAGGCTTTTACCCAAATCTTCCGCGCTCACCAGCAAATTTTAGCCGTCCTCTCTAGCAAAGGTAACAGCGCAAATCTCCTTAGATCATTTGGGAATTTTCACCTTTAAAATTTCTGCTTACCTATAAATTAGACGACAACAAATATAACTGAATTTGTTCTTTTTACGTCCCATGAGATTTTCACTTTGAAACTTCTTGCTCACCAGCACATGATTTGCAGTTTAATTAGAAACGGCTCTCTGTTAGACAATTTCTTACTCTGTTAGACTGTTTCCATAGTAAGCATTTTGTCTGCACAAAAATTTGAAATAACTAAGATAATGTAATGTACCAGCATTTTTTTCAAAATTCACATCGCCAGAACGTCTGCTCACCGGCAAATCGTACCAACCACTTCAGCAAATGTTGACTGTCCCAGTTCTTGTCTGCAAGTTTGTAGAAGTTTATTTGCACAAAGAGTCTTTCGTGCGCTTCACCTAACCATAAATTAAACAGAATTCAGACAAATTGAATGAACTCAAATTGTGATGACGCGGAGTAGGGCATGAGGTTTATAAAAGAATTCTTTCATCGGGTTAATTTTTCGTTTAAACTTGATAGTCTTTTTACACAATCTTCTCTGTAAGATAAACCCGGGGGAGGGTACTCAAACAAGGAAAGGTTTTGTCACACAGTGAATAGCATGAGTTGCTTTTATTGACACCTGAATTCAAGGTGATTGGTGATTACCGATAAAGGAAATTCCCTCAACCAGTAATTCAAAACAAACAAAGCCGTAAAAGTTTCTCGGAAACCCCGGTAGCTAGCGCGTTCGTTGTGCGTTCCAGAAATTGTTCTAAAGAGCACACAGGAGCATATATCGATAGAAGAAGGATATATCTACACATCTGCCTCGGGCATTTTATTTGTTTGGTTCAGAAGCTGAGCAATAAGTATTTTAATTACACCCAAAAAAGTAAGAGAATTGAATCGCCTCCCAATCGGTTTTTCAACCAAACTAATTAAACACCTGAGGTAGGTGTGAAGATATATCCTTCTTCTTTCGATTTATGCTCATGTTTGCTCTTAAAAACAGTTTCTGGAATGCACAACGAGCGAGCTAGCTACCTGGGTTTTAGAGAAACTTTTTCGGCTTGGTTTGTTTTGAATTACTGGTTGAGAGAATTTCCTTTGTCTGTGATCGCTAATCGCTTTGAATTGAGGTGTCAACAAAAGCAACTCATGCTATTGTATTACAAAATCTGCCCTTGTTGGTTGAGAGATATTCCTTTGTCTGCGATCGCTAATCGCTTTGAATTACGGTGTCAATCAAAAGCAACCCCTTGTTGTGTACTCATATATTTTTTCATACGGGGACGCGCCGCTGGACAGGACAGTGTATCATTTTCAGCATTCCTACTCCACGACAGGGTATCATTTATGTATAGGCGGCTTCATCATTGAGCCTTAACCGTTACCATTGGAAGCTTTGTTGTGGCCAGTGTCATGCGAACAAAATCAGCGAATGATGAACTTTCAAATAAGAGAATGCCCTTGAAGTGCTGTGCCCATTAGCCTGTTGACAGGCCAAATAGGCCAATGCTTCCTACGGTCCTGACTTTGTACCATGGACTAATCTGCTCCTTTCATTTATCGATCGATCTGAATTGGTACAATATTCCAGTATACATATTACACCTTGTTGCATTGCTGAGAAATTTCTTTCAAAAAATAAAGTTTTTCAATTATTCTAAGATGCAACCATACACTGAGAACAAGAGCGGCTGTACATAAGTTGAGGTGAGGGAAGTCTTCAGAACATTTTGAAAAATTGTATTGAAAATGTATCTATTGGAGAGGTACTGTACTCAGAGGCGGAATTGAAGGGGTTTGTGGGGGCAAATGCCCTCAGTTCTCACGAAAAGGTCTGGAAAGTTAGCAAAACAATGGATTTATTGGAAATTCAAAGCTTGAATCAGACAATTTGACCAGTTTCTCAACGTTTACCTCCCACTTGAAAACAAAATTTCCGCAACTGGCTGCACTTGATTCAATACAAATTATGGTGCAGAAGAGATTGCCGTGCTCACCATAGCAGAAAGCAGATTCATCCTAAATTTAGTAACATCTGCAGTAACAAAGCACTTGTGGTGAATTCTTGTCAGTTTGGTTCTACATGATATTCTCTAGGGGACTGGGTAAGAGTTCCCAAGTTTCTGACAGTAGCATTTGGCTAGATTTTAGAATCCAGACATAAATTCCCTCCTTTTCAGGGTGTAAAACAATGTATATTAACGGCGTCTAATGGTCATGGTATAGGTTTATTCAACATAACAATGATAATTGAAATAGTGGATGTTGGGGTACAACACCCCCGTGTCATTTGTGTCAAAATGCCATCAAAAGGGTATTTTGGCCAAGGGATGATATCTCACAGGTTTTGGCCCTTTGATTGGTTCATTTCATATCAATTTTGCGCTTTTTTGCAGTCTAGAGTTGATCATTATGCTGATGTTTTGAGAAAATTAGGCCCATTTCAGACATTACCCCCTGGTCAAAAACGCTCATATTTTTTAGAGGATCCCCCAAGCCCATTTTGTTCAGCACATTTTTCTGATATAGAAAACACCTTCAAAACAAGGTCTGCTGAAATTGGTCACGGATTCCTAGTATTTTCCTCTACTATCAATAACGTGGCTGAAGGCCATTTGCACCTCATACGTATGATGAAAATCGTTTTTTGGCAACATTTCCACATTTTCTAACAGATCAAATTCAGGGATTCGGCCGTTTCTTACAGCTCGTGGCGTAACTATTAAAAGTGTTAGAGTGTAACATCCCCTCAAATAATTTCTAAATTAAGCAAATACCACAAGCAAACGGCAAACTTGAGAAAAATTTTTTTCTTCAATGCGGCTCCTAGATTTGGTAAATTATTTATTTGATGTTTGCCTTCGATTTTTTTGCAATTTCTCAAAATGTGGTGTCTTGATTATGTGGTGTCTATAACCTATTTAAAGCAAGTCGACTTTGACTTTATAATTACAGTTCTAATCTTGGTAATGAAGGTGGCCCGGAAGGTAAGGACGGCGAAGTTCAATTCACTGGAGACCCCGGTGTGTCCTCTCCTCCGAGGGACCCCTCTGGGATTTCCGTTGAAAGTCCTGTTGCTTCACAACAAAGTAATTTACTCCCGTCTTTACCTGGTTGTGCCACCAACAATAGTAACAATTTAGGTGATGAAAGCGGTGATAGCGAATTGGTCTATGAACGGGATGATGCGAGCACTGCATTGAAAAATATTCGGCTGAAAAATCGCAACGGGATTGAATTCTGTTGACTTTGCCTTCTTTTTAATTTATTTCAACTCCCGGGGGGGGGGGTACTTAGTATATTTGTCCGACGGGGATGTGCCGTTTTTAAGGGTATCGTTTTCACCAATTTTTTTTAGCACAGGGTATCAAAATGAGGCAATTTTTCTAGAGCAGGTTGTCAAAACATGTCAAAGGGGAATATTCTGCTAGATTGGGTCGTTTTTCGGTCAAATTTCATGTTTTCTTTTCACCAATTATTTCTAGAGCAGGTTATCATTTTGAGAAAAAAATTCTGGAGCAGGGTAAAAACAAATTTTTTCGTGGGCACACCCCCGTACAAATTTAAGTCAAGTACCCCCCCCCCCCCCCGGGTTTCAACTAAAAGAGTTATCACTTTTTCGCTGACGCCTCCTCAAATGCACAAATTGTCATCTTAATAACTCTTGTTCAACCTCGTGCCCAGGGTCTTTTGTCATATGACGAAAGGTCCTGGGCACGAGGTTTCCTCTTGCTTTGTTTCCTGCAATGAGCTCTGGATTGCATACGCTTCTTTGATCATGTTTGGTTTGTAACAATCAACGAAATTTCGTTTTAGTAACAAAGTTATTGTTTGTAAAAACACACAATTAGCGGCAGTCAGCAAAGGAATGATTGATTAATGTTTGATTACAGGTATAACCAAAAGGAAGAATTCGTAATTAATGATATCGAATTTTGCGTTTTGTTAGCATGCCTAAACAAGATAATGGAGCATATTCGATCGCTTTGTTTTGATAAACAAACCATGCAAAAACAAGGACAGATTTTACACGACCAAGCACATTTTACGTTTTTGTAATGTGCCTCAATAAAACTGTATTGTAACTGTAACTGTAAATGTATCCAGGAGCAGAAAAATTGATTTAGACAGCCTCTTATTCAAAATGCTTGCGTAAACAAACCATGCAAAAACAAGGACAGATTTTACACGACCATAGCACACCTTACGTTTGTGTAATGTGCCTGAATAAAACTGTATTGTAACTGTAACTGTAAATGTATCCTGGAGCAGAAAAATTGATTTATACAGCCTGTTATTCAAAATGTTTGCGTAAAAAAAATCAAGCAAAAGCGACGACAGATGTCGTTCAACCGCATCAGATTTTATGCGGCAACCGCATCAGATTTCGTTCAACCCCCTGCAAAATCTGTCTTTGGAATTCATGATCCAAAAGGATTATCCTATCTAACTCAACTTAGTGCTGGTCTCAGCAAGTTAAATTTTCACAAATTCAAGCATAATTTTAGGGATACCATAAACCCAATGTGCGCAACAAACGATGGAATTGAGGATACGGAGCACTATTTGTTGCTCTGCCCTTCTTTTGATGTTCAACGACGAAATCTTCTCGCTGGAATTGCTTATTACTACGACCATATGTGCAAATCACCGATATTCCAAATGATGCTCTGATGCAACTTTTAATATATGGTGATCAAGACCTTTCTAATGACTTGAACAGAAGTATACTCGAATTGACGTTACGTTTCATTCACGAAACTGGCCGGTTTGACTAAGATCCTTTTGTACCAAGCAACCACCAAATCCCTTAACTTAAATGACCCGTTTCTTTGTAAGTTCTGTTTTACATTAGATGCCGGGCATAGTTTGCGACCTCAAACCAATGAAAAGTTGCGCTCGTGACATTTTAAATTTCATCACAAACCAGACCCGACATCTAATGTTAGGCAGAATCTAATATAGTATCCATTAGGTTTTAACCGTTCGTAGTGTACCAAATTGTATGTAGTTTAACGTTGAGTGTCTTTCCTATTGGCCATGGGGTAGTCATTGTCCTTCGCTCCCCTTGGCATCGTCCCTGTAGTGTTGTACAGTATTAGGAAGGTATAATAGAATGTAAGATTTAATGTAATATTTTATATGAATAAAAAAAGAAAGATTTTATGTTCCGTTAATGTGCCTGAACAAAGCTGTATTCAGGAGCAAACAATATTGTATTCAGAAGAAAAACTGCCCATCTATTAGTCAACATTTTCTGAAGGAAATATGCCTAAATATTTCTCATAAATAGCAGATTTTATGTTTCTGGTCCGTGTGCTTAGAGAAAGGGGACGATGTGCTTAAAGAATTGAGAACTAAATAAGAAGCGAAATTTAATCACTTATGTAGAGTTATTCTTGTTTGAAACCTCATACGCTGCATCATCTGTACTTTCTACGAGAAACTAGGTAGCAAAAACAAGGGCAGATTTTGTAATACAATAGCAACAGTTGCGTTTGATTGACACCTCAATTCAAAGCGATTAGCGGATGCAGACAAAGGAAATTCTCTCAACCAGTAATTCAAAACAAACAAAGCCGCAAAAGTTTCCCCGAAACTAGTAGGGCAAACTCTCGCCTTGTGCAAGCTAAAGATGGTTTTTAAGAGAAGTTATGTGCTTATAGCGAAAGAAGAAGGGTAAATCTAAAGTTCTGTCACTTAGATTATGTTTATTTGATTTAGGAGCTGTTTTGTAATCGTTTCATTTTAAGCCCTAAAGACGCGAGAATTACAATGCCTTCTGCTCGGCTCCTGAATCAAATAAACATAATCTAAGCGACAGAACTTTAGATTTACCCTTCTTCTTTCGCTATAAGTACATAACTTCTCTTAAAAACCATCTTTCGCTTGCACAAGGCGAGAGTTTGCCCTACTAGTTTCGGGGAAACTTTTGCGGCTTTGTTTGTTTTGAATTACTGGTTGAGAGAATTTCCTTTGTCTGCATCCGCTAATCGCTTTGAATTTAGGCGTCAATCAAACGCAACTGTTGCTATTGTATTACAAAATCTGCCCTTGTTTGGTAGCAAATTATAAATGTTGAGCTGCAGCAAGAGATTATCATTTGAACGGACATCGTTGTTTTTAAACACGTTTTTCATTTAATTTTGTTGTCAGAAGTGTTATTGTTCAATGGCAACAAAAGAAAAACATTTCAACATGTAATTTTATCTCTATTGTCCTATTTTCACAATGAAGGCTGAATGAAACTAGCAAATGAAACGCATTCTTTAGGTTGAGTTATTTCATCCAAGGTAACGCATTAACCTTGCTTAACATACCACACGACACCAAAGAAAACGTATTCAAAAACTTGCTTAGCTTCTTATTCATCCATCTTATACAGGGTGATTCAGAAAAAATGCAACCCAACTTTATTCGAGATTCTTGAAGAAATGCTGAAATTTTAATTAATTTGACACATACCATCTAAAAGTGCAATCTATCCTCTATTTGATTTGCACTAGTCCCCCATATACGCATGCAGTGCCAGTGAGTTGGCCACTCGGGTTTCAACGCATCCCTATGCCATCCCACTTGGATTACCGTTAAGTTGGATCTGCACTTAAGGTGGCTCACTACTAAAAAATCTAAATTGATGGACCAGCGATAAGATGGGTCACTACCAAATAAGAACAAGTTTAACGCACACTAAAAATAGCTTAAAGCGAATGACCTGAGTTAAAAGATGAGATCTCACAGGTTTATAAATAGCCTATTGTATTTGATAATCCAGCGAGTGGCGGAAGAAAGGCATAGCCAAAGAAAACTATGGAGCTATTAGGTGTTTCTTTGTCCTATTTATAGACAAGCGCTATATATCTCAGGTCATTCACTTTAAGATGATTCGGTAAGAACGTTTCAATGCTATGCTGGGCCAATTTTTTAGTTTAAAATAGAGGATAAGTGCATTTTGTTGGTTTTATTTGTTCAAAATATTCATTCGTGATACATTGCCATGCAATCCCATCCCCTTGCAAATCAAATACGGATTTTATTCATCTTGAACATGAAATTTTAAAGTGATTTGTCAACATGTTTGATCGGTTCACCATCTGATATTCCAAATAGTTGCCGAAGTAATTTGAAAAAGATTTCTAGAAATGCTGTTTCGTTGCAGCTGAGTAGAAATGGAAAATTTTGATTACTCGAATATTTCTATGAAACGTGGCGTGAAGTGATTTTTCTAATTAGGGATGAATTTTCTACTCCTAAATTCTTTTTCAAATCTGCATTTTAGTCGTATTCATTTTGCGACAGATATAGGGTATCTCAGAAAAATTGTTTGACGTTTGATTAAATATTAAAAAGTAACGATAAAAAGTACAGGTTCCTGGTTAGATAACCCTGGACTTAAGATTTTGAATTAATTTTTGGCGCCAGAATCTTGCGAATCCGCTAAGAATTCAAAGCTTTTGAAGTTCAAATTTGTGCGAAAGCTGAAACCAGACGCCCTTAATTGACTTGTTTTTCAAAATGAAGTCCCAAAATCGAGGTAAAAGGAGATTGTCCAATATTTTACTTCTCGTTGATATTAAGGCAAACCAAATAGGACTTCAAAAGTAATTAAATTCTTGTAACTGTTGCCAAAATTTACTTAAGAATGCAAGTATCCAAAAACACGGAATGAAAACTTGATCAAGGAGAGACGGGGCCATTCTAAATTGTGCTCTAGAGAATTCCTAAAAGCATCCATAGCCTTGATTAAATGTTAAAGAAAGCTAGTTTATCGACAGTGCTTTTCAAATTCCATTTGGTTTGCTTTGAATAAACGATATTCTACTTTCACAAAATGTGCAATTTAGGGGCGTCTGGTTTCAGCTTTCGCGCAAGCTTGAATTTTTCAAAAGCTCGTAAATCTGTGACTGTTTAGCAGATTTGCTAGTTTCTGGTATCCAAAATTAATTTAAAATCTCAGCAATATGGTTATTTTACCATGGAGCCCGTTCATCATCTCGTTATTTCTTTATATTTAATCAAACGTCGAACAATTTTTTTGGGACAACCTGTACTGCTTTTTGATGTGTGAATAACTGCAAGAAAACCCACAATCCCCGGGGGGGGGGCGTACTTCAAATATTTGTCCGAGATGTGCCGCTTTTCAGAGTATCGTTTTCACATCTTATCACTAGCACCGAGAAGTATCAAAAGGAGGCAAGCATGGGGCAAGTGTTCTGGAGCCGATTGTCAAAACATGTCAAAAAGGCCTAATGATGCAGTGATGGTTAACGTATTAAGGTAACTCTGCTTTCCTCTCCAGTGAGCAGCGAGTTGCCGCTTTGCAAAACCACTTCTCTCCTCAGGAAACAGTTTCTTTCTCAAATACCATTCGGCCTATCGAAAAACGGTAAATCTTGGCATAGTCTTAGTAATCGAAAGCTGTAGAAATCGCCATGTTTCCGTCAACGTGGATTGGTAAAGTGCGAGTTGCGAGTTACGAGTTACGAGTTGCGAGTTGGTGCTTTCTGCGAGTTGCGAGTTGCGAGTTGATAATGAAAAGTGCGAGTTGGTACATTTAAAATGCGAGTTGCGAGTTCGGTAAAAAAACTTCAGATTTTCCATCTTTTGCAGCTAGAACACCGTATTTTTTTGGAGAGCCTTTGTCAAGATCAGGGGAATTAAAGAACGGTTTTTTGATTCACAGAGAGCCGCTAATAAAGGATTTGCTTTGAGCTCTGTTAATTAGGCCTACAGAGAAGAAAAATTATTTTCTTTGGTATTTCTTGAGTTGGTAATACAAATAGTCTGTATGTCCAAAACATTTTTCAACTCATAACTAAGTTTATTAGCTTCGAATTGACCTCTCATCGCTTCTATAGAGTTTCTTAATTTTCTGGGATGCCCTTCACTTACTAGAAGCGGTCTCTTACTTCCTTTGTTGAAAAAATGACTACATACACATTTTTATATAAGAAACTGGTTTATAAGAAACTGGTACTAGGATTGCGAAAAATTTAAGAGACTCTAATACTATACTTGAGAATTGCTAAGAAACTTTTGAAGCCAAATACAAGGATCTCATGGGAAATTATCGTTAAGCCTTTACTTTTTGGTAATATTCATGATAAATTTGTGTTTTGATTCAAAGTGAAGTCTCTTTCTTGCTAAAAAGTGGCCTGTCTGTCAAGAAACGAATATGTGGCAGTGGTAGAAACTACATGCATCTAAAAAAAATAAGAAACACATTAAGAAACTTTTAGAACTAAAAAGCTGAAATTTTCACTTGAAAATAAGAAACTTTTAGTACTTTGGGCTTTTCCAAGTTCTTATAAAAGAAAAAACGTGTATCAGACCAGGCTTGACTGAAGGATGCAAGAAATCATGCTGAAGCTACTTCCTCCGTCGAAAATACCTACGAAATTTTTAAAATCAAGAGGGTGTGAAGGGAATTGCTCCCAATTCCTTGAAAAGCAAAGCGTTTTTGCTAAATAGCACCAGATTTTACTGGAGTGTGATGCCTCTCGAATTTGCCGTTGTTGACGATGCTTTTCCAAATAAAAAACACCCTCAGCAAAACTCAATTTACATCAATTTCTTTCCTGAGCTCAGCAATTAACATCGACTTGCACAAGTCGTCTTGAACGGGAAAGACAACGAATTAATGAATCTCCTTTAATTTTCTTTCAAGACAACTAAGGCAAGTCTCCAGCCCAGTTTACTGCATTACAGTAATATTCGTGAATGACTCGGGGGAATGAAAGCCACAAATTGTAATAGGCTGCAGCTTCTTATAATTGACTTATTATGAAGAAAAAAATTACAACAGCCTAAAAAACGCTAAATCAATAAAACAGTTCTAAATTAAATTGCAACGTCAAAAAGCCATTTTATTTGGTGAAAAATGCATTCATTCAAAAGAAAACAGGCAACTCGCAATTTTAGTTTCAACTCGCACTTTTGAGTTTCCAACTCGCACTTTTGAGTTTCCAACTCGCAACTCTCGTTCAACTCGCAACTCGCAACTCGCAAATTAAGTGCAACTCGCAACTCGTAACTCGCATAATAAATGCAACTTGCAACTCGCAACTCGCAAAATAAGTGTAACTCGCAACTCGCAACTGCAACTCGCAACTCGCACTTTACCATATCACCCGTCAACGGTGGCTTCACAAATAATTTTTCAAAACTTTCCATTGATTTTTTACTTTCTTTTGCTTATCTTTAGCTAGCTTATTCCTCTAGGTGCAACTTTACCAAATCTGATAGGAAAAAGCTAGGTTAAAGTACGTCTCAAATTATATGTCACCTTAGATTTGCTATAACGCAAAATTCCTTTGCAAAGCACTTCTAATGTTATTATTCGCGGGCATTTGCAGGTGACCTCTAATTCTAGACAGACTATAGATTTCTTGCAATCGAATTTTATATTTCTGTTTACTTTTCGACAGCGAAGGATAGAAACCTTGGTCAACAGAGTACCATGTTACAAACCATGCTTTCAAAAGCTCAGCTTTAGAATAACTTTCTGAAATGTTTCCATAGACAAAATCGGCTAAGGTTTGTTTACACCCATTTCAAGTCATGTGATCAATCTCTTGATAAAGCATCTTTTGATTTCTATAACATATTTCGTGCAATGCAAAGTGGTCCCATGAGTGCAAAAAGTAGCATAATACTAAAACTTCCCCTGGGTATGGTCGCATGACTTGAAATGGGTAAAACAAACCTTAGCCGGTTATTGGCAAACGAATGAGCGTGATCTGTTGGGAATGCTGTATCCAAATCTCAATAGACGTCTTTGGTTATTATTCCTTTCTCTTTGTTATTTCGATTTGATCGAGTCTACGCAAAGGTGTGAAATCTATTCTCCAGAAAGGCAAACCGCTTTGTCATCTCGGAGAGCTAAATCCTTTGTTTCAAAAAATTCACCTTTGCTATTTGCCAGCAAGAAGATCAAAGAATGCAACGGAATTCTTTTGATTAAATACTGATAGACCACAAAAGGGACATGAATTTCAAAATCTCAAGAGACTGAGGACACGTTCTACTAACTACTTTTCCAACTGGTAAACAATCAAAAGATAAAAGTTTGCAAGAGATGCAAATAATTTAATGAGCAACTTCATCACCACCACACTCGTGGCAAAGGCAAACGTTGCGAGATTTTCTTCAAAGATTTGGCCTATTTTGCAGCGCCTTCAAGAGTGAAGGAAACAGTAGGTGAAGTTGCAGCTTTTAGCGCCAAGCGCTGGGAGCGCAGAAATAGAGAAGACCGAATCAAATCTGCGACTCCTTGTCATAACAGTCAAGTGATGGGGCTCTACCTGAGATTGAAATTTGTCCGCCCGACTGTTTGACTGCAGAGACAGAGTATTACACCACTGCGCCACAACATCTACAACTTCATATTTCAGTGATAACTTTGAGCAATTCAGGTATGTTTTTGCATTTTCATTTCCTTTGCACATTTTACTGATTGGTGCCGTTTGGCGCTGTAATACGTAAAAACGCAATAGACGATTACGCTAAAGATGGCGGCGAGGAACTTTTTACCAAGATGCACTGCACTCTTTACTCGAATTCCTATAGAATCGTTAAAGATTCGTTATTCGAACGCAATGCATCTTGGTAAAAAGTTCCTCGCCGCCATCTTTAGCGTAATCGTCTATTGACATGCAGGAAATTGTTGCAAATTAAATGCCCGAGGCAGATAAATCCTTCTTCTTTCGGTCTATGCTCATGTTTGTTCTTGAAAACAATTTCTTGAATGCACAACGGGCGAGCTAGCTACCTGGGTTTTACTGAAACTTTTGCGGCTTTGCTTGTTTTGAATTATTGGTTGAGAGAATTTTCTTTGTCTGCGATCGCTAATCGCTTTGAATTGCGGTGTCAATCAAAAGCAACTCATGCTATTGTCTTACAAAATCTGTCCTAGTTAGCATCAACAGGAAATTTCCTTGTACTCACCTAAATTCAGCTTCCTCTTCCTCAGTTCCGTGACACCAACTCGACTGACTCTGACATTGCATGACGAGAAATATGCTTGCAAAGAACTATGATTTTACTTTTACACAATTATAAGATTCCCACAACAATATAACCAGTTAACTTGCATAATTGATAAGTTTCATTCAACCTTGCAGAAAAAATCGGCCCCGTTGCGCAAACAAAGTACCATTTATATCAAACAACCTCACCTGCCGACAGTGCAAAATTCATTCCATATAAATAGTGCCACTGCAGTGCGATTGCAGTGCTTTTGCGCTATTTACAAATACCACAAACTTGCCACTGGGCCTGTAGGGGGTCGGTATTTCATAGCTGATCAGCCAAGGTCATAGCTTGATAAGCGGCAATGGGGGTCCTTGTCCATCCCACCTTCTGTAAGTTTTAGATTCATTCCGCATGAATAGTTTCACTGCAGTACTTTTCTGCAATCGATAAATATCACAAACTGACCACTGGGTCTGCAGGGGGTTGGTATTTCATAATTGCTACACCAAGGCTGGGGTGCTAAGATAAGCGGAAATAAGGGGTGGTCCGTGTCCATCACACCTGTAAATTTTACATTAATTCCGTGTAAATAGTTTCACTGCAGTACGTTTCTACTATTGCAAATACCGCAAACTTACCACTGGACGTGTATTCATGCCTTCAAAACAAATTTAGCTTACAAATTTGCGTTTTTCATGGTCATTGCTCTGGGTGGTGTGCTGGCAGGATGGGGTCCTACGTTTTAGATTCTTTGCCTGTCAATACTAGCACTTCCCTAATTTAATGCATTTGGAAACAATGTAAACGTAACATTGGGTCGGCAGGGCATGGAGGAGGGGTTGGGTTTTTTAGCAGCGTGGTGCTATGTAAGGAAATACGTAACACAACACCGTAATAGCAGAGGAGCAAGAGAAGTGATAACAGAAACGCCCTTTGCAGTAAACATCCACAAATGGGGGTCTAAGTTCCACGTCATATCAGTCATGCCCTTCGTCCAACCAATTGAAATTCAGTAAAAGAGAATGACAAACCACACAGACAGAAAACATCTATGCTTTCTTTTTCATTACTAGTAGTGAAAATTCATCCCAGAAAAACTATTATCCAAAATTTTGAATGTTTGTCAACTTTCTCGTCCACAAACGCAGGAGTTAATGTTGTTTTCCGGCAAAAAACAATGGGCAATTTTTTCCTTGAGACAATTTTTCTACATTTTCAAAAGGGTTATCAATGTTGTCTTACAGATAAACAATACTATCGACCCTTTTTAAAATGTAGTAAAAATATAAACGGAACGCTAGGACGCATTCAGTCAAAATTTACCAAAGGCGATATGAAATGCCCGGTTCCGTATTGATTTAGGCACGATCGGAGAGCATGTGTAGATTCTTAGGCCCAATTTGCTCACATATATCGGTGCTTGTTTCCTACTCTGCGGTGCGACAATTTTTCCTCCCCCGTAGATGTCGCACCGCAGACTAAAAGTAGACAAGGTGTCGCAAGATTGTGCCCCGTTTATGTCGCTACTGTGGAGGAGCTGCAACTTCCGTCGTGCCGTTTTTACAAAGTTGCATAGGATAGGCTTCAACCTTGAATTTGATACCTTGTATGAGTGAATATGGCAAATGGTGGCTGATCTATGACAGGAGAGGCAAAATAAGTCAATGCTTCAAAAACAGCCCTTCTACCGGGTGTCCCAAAAAAGTACTCCTGTTTTTAAAAAATCGCCAAAAAATGATCATAAAACCGTTCATAAAATTTTCTTTTTGAATTGCTTTGTCAAAGACCCAAAAATGTTCACAGATGATAAAATGTCTGCTTTTGTCGTAACAAGGTAGAAAAATTGCACGTTGAAAAACCTTATTTTGAGCTATAGTTTTTAAGCAAAATACTCAATATTGCCTAAGAGTCATAATTTTCAGATTTTTTATTATTACTGAAGTCTCCAATGATAGTGTGCATTTCTTTCTGTAATTTATGACCAAACTAGAAGCTTGACATGCACAAAGAAATTTATCTGGCAATCATCAATGTTTTTTTGCAGTATGATTCAAAACCAGGTAGCCCTAAAAAGAGCTAAATTCGCAAATTTTGAAACAAATTACAAGAATAACTAAATATTGGGTAGAAATTTGGTCCTTGATCTACTTGACAAAAAAAGAAAATCGAAGGTTGGCTGCGTAATAAAATTTTGGTGATTTTTCAAACGGGAGTACTTTTTTTGGGACACCCGTTAGAAGGGCTGTTTTTGAAGCATTGACTTATTTTGCCTCTCCTGTCATAGATCAGCCACCATTTGCCATATTTACTCATACGAGGTATCAAAATCAAGGTTGAAGCCTATCCTATGCAACTTTGTAAAAACGGCACGACGGAAGTTGCAGCTCCTCCATAGTAGCGACATAAACGGGGCACAATCTTGCGACACCTTGTCTACTTTTAGTCTGCGGTGCGACCTCTACGGAGGAGGAAAAATTGTCGCACCGCAGAATATGCCTTGAAATGTCAATTATGTATCACGTTAATAGTTGCTCATGCAAAATACTTCACCAACAGTAAGTCCCCGCATATGAGAAACAGAAACAGTAGAAACTGAAGCCTGCCAGCATAGAGAATAATTTCTCCTTTATAAGAAACCAAGCGGCCTGATTCTTTCATGTTTCTTATTAATTGACAAAGCTGAGAAAATGCTCTACTACACAGCCGGTTTTCAGTGTAGCTTCTGCTTTAAAATTTGTAAAATCTGTTCAAAATCCAGATGATATTTCAATACAATACAATACTTCATACTTGGTTCATCCATAATCGTTTTTGGGCATCCTTGTTTAATATGCAGCATGATCCTTTAATTTAAATATGTTTTTTGATGAGAAAGCATTGCATGAAAGAAATTTTCAGAATGGACATATAAGAAATCTGCCAGCCTCATTTGAAAACATTTTCTTGCATATAAGAAACCAGACAGCCTGATTTGAAAATTTGAGTTTCTTATATGCGGTGACGTACTGTATCTTTATCCACAGAAACTTGAAACCGAGTTTAGTTTAGTCTAGGCAGATTATATTAGTGTAAAATAGACAAAAACTCACAAGACGCATTCTCATGGCAAACAACTGGAAAGATATAACATGACATTTCTATTTCTAATAAATAAGCTGGGCTCTACCTTTTAGACTACGCAAGTTGATTAAAGCTCACACAAATCATTTTTCCCATTGATAAATATTAAGCTACTTCTTATTTGAATTCTGCGTTTAAGGCCATGCTAGTTTATTGGTGGTATCTGTAATTTGGATATGTCAAGCTAACGAAAGTCCGTCTTAAATTAGATGTCACCTGCAAAAGCCCGCCAATAACAACAACAGAAGTGTTTTGCAATGGAATTTTGCGTTATCGCAAATCTCATACGGCATCTAATTTGAGACGGACTTTAACAAAATAAACAAAGCAAGCTTTGAGAAGGGCTGCTACTTCTTGAACACATTGAAATTCGTTCAGCACACCCTGACAACACTTGAAAATTCTTCAAACTCATCTAATTATAAACAGTAAGGCCACATATTTCAAGGCTGTTTAATATCTTTTAACCTTCGTCTATTTCAAAAGCTTTTCGCTTGGTAATTTTCTTACAAATAAACTTGATTAGTTCAGTTCAGGTAACCCCCTGTAAAACGATTATTTTTACTGGCTTTAACTTTGAAAAGGTAATCATACCGGGTGCTGATACCAATAAAAACTAGCAATGGCCTGTATTAAATAATTAAGCCAGCATAGCATCTATTTTTTGTATTTTTTAAATTTTCTTATTGAGAATCGTATCTAGTTGTCTACCAATACGAACAGCAATAAAAAGGAATTTTTCACTCTTAAATAGTCAACCCAATGTCACTGTAAATTCAAGCCACAAGGTTTCCACGTCTGTCTTGATCAATCTCAATTGCTTCGAACAAGGCCTTGAAATTTCCAGCTCCGAATCCCTGCAAGAAACAAGAAGTGTCATTTCCCAAATAAAACTCTTAAATTATTTTGTAAATTCAACTGAAATTAAATTGCTGCAGGAAAAATATTCAATAGCTATATTCAGCTAACATGGTTTATGCCCCACTTCAGATCACGCGATTGGTGACTGTCTCCTTGAGGAAGCTTTCTCCTGATACAAGTTAAGAACTTTGTACCACAAGTAAAGAGATGCGGGAAACCGTATCAACTGTACCGGGTGAGTCAGAAAGATGAATCCACTCTTGGAAGGCCACTGCTCCATGAATATCAAAGCAATAATATTGAAAATGTTTTGTTTTATTGCAAATATGTTCAATTAGGTTCAGTAATTTACCCGGCCTTAATCGGCCATTCCTTCCCGTGGATATGGGCAGAAAGCCCCTTCCAAAAACCTGCAAAAACGAATGAAAACAATGAGTAAATTTTCCTTCCTAATACTGATGACACTCACATAGATTCATTATTCATGTATTTTGTCCTCTTAGGAGAATGGAATCCCCTTGAATAGGTCATCGATACCAGGGGGAGGACTTGTCCATCCTCCCAAGAAGATAGCACGTGCTAAAGCGTCCACAAGTCATTGCTGTAAGGCCATTGTAAGGCAGAAATGTTAGGGAAATTTGTTCATAATTTTGGGCACGTTTTGAAGGTTTTTTGAAGAGGCTTTCTCGAGAAAATCCCTCATAATTTCAGAATGGAGTGGCGGATTTCAGTCAGGTAAATTTAATAGTAGATTTGAACATTTCTATCATTGAACTATATATTTGCCGATATCATTGTCTTGATATCCACGGAGCCGTGACCTTTCAAACGGGGATTCTTTTTTCTGACTCACCCGGTATAAAGCGATGATTTCCCAAGTGTATCGTCACTTGACTTGAAGTGAGTATTAGCAACGTTAGCTGAATTTATCTGCAGCTCTTGCAGGCAGAGCACACTTTGCGAGAAAAAGATCGCTGTCTTCCTTTGTCTCTCCAAACACGATTGAAAATGCTTCATTGATTCTTTCGCATTTAGCTATTTATGACTGACCAACCAGGTGTTGCTGACTAGGCCGCCAAAGTTTAAACCTCATAAGGAAAGATTTTGCCCCGCATTCGCCTTCAGATCTGTCATACGTCTCCGTCAATTTATTGTATCAGTTATAATAAAGTTTGACAGAAATTTTTGAGCAATTTTCGCATGTATAACAAGTGAGGCCTTGATGCCACCTTTTGCGATCTGCTGTGTAATTGGCAGTATAAATCCCTTTGTTTGTAATCGCTAATCGTTTTGTATATGCTCATTATCAAAAGAAATGAATGGTATCATTACAAAACATTGCTTTGCTGTTCCTGGGTAGTTGATAGCTTAATGAAAACCATCATTACCGGCTCGGAAGTGAAGTGAAGTTGCGGTTTTTAGCGCCAAGCGCTGGGATCACAGATGTAGAGAAGACCTAATCGAGGCCACGACCCCATGTCATGACGCTCCAGTGATGGGGCTCTACCTGGCTTCAAACCCTGTCCACCTGACGGTTCTGGTTGCAAAGTCAGAGGATTACACCACCGTGCCATAACACTTTCATGTTCACGACCCCTTGTCATGACGCCCAAGCGGTGGGGCTCTACCTGGCTTCAAACTCTGTCCACCTGACTGTTCTGGCTACAAAGTCAGAGAATTACACCACTGCGCCACAAGATTAGCCTCATCAAATGACTTACCTGGTGATTTTTTCGTTGAATGACCTCTAAGAAGAGGGTTGGACGATCTTGGCATGGTTTCGTGAAGATTTGCAACAAATATCCATTTTCATCATAATCAATGAGAACCTTCAACTTTTGCAGCTGCAAAAACAAAACAGATTACTGATGACAGTTTCAGGAGTCGGAGGATGAGGCAAGCGACGACAATCATAGTAAATTTATTCATCATTCATGTTTGACAAATCCAGTTATATTTACAAAGACAAATCCAGTTTTAAGACATGATCAGTAGTACGTTTCGAACCATACTTGGTTCATCTTCAGCGAATAATAAAATGTTAAGCGGTAATTTATACCCTAAGATAAACAAGTAATTAAGGGTAAACAAGCGTGAGTTACATTTCCTACGTGAGAGGGAACCCCTGGGCCTAAGACCCAAGTGAATAAAATAAGGCACATCAAAAAAGAACTAAGGGGATAATGACTGCTGGGAATTAAGTTCGGGCCGATCTCGTAACATCAAAAGGCTTTCATGAATAAGCAAATCAAAATCATTATTGGCTCTGTCCAAAATAGAGAAATCATTAACCGACGCGGCGTGTCCTGATTGGTCAATATGATCCCCGATGGCAGAGGAACTCCCTTTTATTTTAAGACCAGCTTTGTTAATTCCCAAGTTTCAGGAGTTTAGGCATTTATAGGTTGATATGATGGTAATTAGAAATTATATTCTATGAAAGAACAACATAGAATTAACAAACAGGACTGTTTTGAAGCAAGGAATTTCTCACAAAAACCATTTTTCTCTTTAGTTCGCGGCATTAGATGCTTATGAAAGAAAGTAGATCACATCTAATGTGCTCTAAAGTTCATCAGCAACCACTTGTCAGAATGTCAGATGGCCTAAAACAAGGTCCCGAAATCTAAGTTGAAGCCTATCCTATGTAACTGCTTAAAAAATGGGGCAATAGGAAATAAAGCTCCTCTGCAGCAGTCACACAAAAGAGGCACGTCTTTTTGGGACGCCCTGTAGAAAGTTGAATTTGATCTCTTAGGTACCATGAGCAGTGTTTTACGAAAACATCCCAGGATATTTCATCATTGTTTCATTATTCATAGAAATGTTTGCCTGTTTTGTAACACCAGTAATTCTGACAAAATTTGAGATAATTGACTGACTTTGCTCAAAAATTTTGGCGCGCTATTTGAATTTATTTCACAGAGGATGAAAATTAATTCGAAATGAGTATCTTCAACGACTTTATGGCTGTAGATTAGAATTATCTCCATGATAAACATACTTCCCCCTTTCGAATTCGTTGCAAAAATGGCAAAGCGCAACAAAACCGGAATAAGATCATGACGTCAGTAGCAACTTCGTTTCCAAACCAATGTCCAATGCTGGGGACCATCTGTATTGAAGCATAAATTGGCGATATGTGAAATGTCACCTCATAATTAAATCTACAAAGGTCTACAAATCTTCAAAAGTTTCACTCCTGTTCACACAAATTGGAATGACAGTGGAATATCTCGGATGCAGGAAACGTATCAGCGATCGTTGTCAAGGGCCAGCAGTACATCCACCCTTTCACCAAGAGTAGGACTTGGAGAACAATACAATACAACAGAACAAATTGATATCAAAAATGATTTAGATAGGATGAATTTGCAGTTGAAATGAAAACTCTATCGGATAAGATACAGAATAGACTAACTACTTCAGTCCCAATTTCCGCATAGTTCATTGAATTGGATGACGGCACTACGCTGCAAGTGGGACTGATAATCAAACTAACTGAAAATGCGGCCGAAATCCGGCAAAATTGGGAAATCTTTTGCGTCCCTAAACAAGTAGAATATCACTTGTAGGTAGGAGTTTTTTGCTTCAATTGCTCGAAGAAACATTCATCTAAGTACTGATAGCTTGTTTTGCAGTGTAGCACTTAAGAAAAACCGCTTTTCGCGGCGTTTTAGGGTCGGTGGTTTTTGAGAAAAAATAACAGGTGATTTAGGCCATGTCCGTTTCTGGAAGCGTTGGGATATGAGTCGTAGTTATAGCGTCCATCAGTCTATCAATAGCGATAACTACGAACGTGTAATCAGTCTAGATAACAAATTTTAAGCGCATCCACCACATCTAAGATAATATCCTACCCCTACTAAGCGAATCCACAATATCTACGATAATATACCGCCTCTTTTACGCTCATCCACCACTATTACGCGTATAAGTTTGCTAGCGTGAGATACAGAATGGGTAGCACAACAGTTTGTTGATTTTGTAAGCACTTCTTTTAGGATACTTTTAATCAGTTCAATAATCATTTGTTATTCTACTTAACGCAGATCAAAAAACATATGGTCAACTAATTATACTTTTCAAAGTTCAACAGGAAGAGTTTGTTTTTAAATTGCAAATAAGATAAAGTTCTGTCGTGGTAATTTCAATTTCAAACAAGTAAACTACAAAACCAAAATCTCGCTTTGTCCAATTACGAATCTTCTTCTCTGTGTTAATCATAGGAATCTTAGCGTACTTAACTTATAAACTCACAGGTTACTGACAGCATTAAACTTATACAAACTTGAATCATAGAAAAAGCTTGTTCTACGTTTAAGTAGCATGTGTGCGAACTCTACTGATTTGTTCTGAAGGAGGTTTCTCATAACTTTTAAAAGGCTCTTGACATTAGAAATCAACATCCATATGTGCAAATCACCGATCTTCCAAATTATGCTCTGATGCAACTTTTAGGTGATCAAGACCTTTCTAATGACTTGAACAGAAGTATACTCGAATTGACGTTACGTTTCATTCACGAAACTGGCCAGTTTGACTAAGATCCTTTGTAACTTCAGTACCAAGCAGCCACCAAATCCCTTAACTTAAATGATCCGTTTCTTTGTAAGTTCTGTTTCACATTAGATGCCGGGCATAGTTTGCGACCTCAAACCAATGAAGAGTTGCGCTCGTGACATTTTAAATTTCATCACAAACCTGACCCGACATCTATTGTTAAAGAATCTAATATAGTATCCATTAGGTTTTAATCGTTCGTAGTGTAACTATTTGTATGTAGTTTAACGTTGCGTGTCTTTCTACTGGCCATGGGGTAGTCATTGTCCTTCGCTCCCCTTGGCATCATCCCTGTAGTGTTGTACAGTATTAGGAAGGTATAGTAGAATGTAAGATTTATTGTAATATTATATATGTATAAAAACAAAAACAAAAAACAAACATTAGAAATCCCAGCCCGTGTTGGGTTGAACGCTGGTTCAGTTTTGAAAATAACGGATGAGTCAATAAAAAGAATCCCTGTTTGAAAAATCACCATTCCCTGAATATCAAGATGACGATATTGGGAAACATAACGTTCAACAGCAGACATGTTCAAATGGACCTCAACATTTACCTGACTAAAATCGGCCACTCCATTTTGAAATATGAGGGATTTTCTCCAGAAAGCCCTTTCAAGAAGTCTTCAAAACAGGCTCGAAACAACGACCAACATTTCCCGAGCTTTCTGCCTTATCTCAATGAGTTCAACACATTTTAATATGTTTTATCCTCTTGGGAAGATGAAATCGTCCAGAATGTTGTTGGTTTGCCCCAAAGGATGACATTTTCATTTCCCAAAGGGATAAAACGTACCAAAGCAAGTACATGTCATTGCTATAAGGCATAGACATACGAGAAAGTTGGTCGTGATTTTATGCAATTTTTGGAAGTTTCTTGGAGGGGCTTCCTCGAGAAAATCTCTTATGATTTCAGAACGGAGTGGCCGATTTCAGGCAGGTAAAATTTAGAATATATCAGAACATATTCACTATTGAATGACATATTTGCCAACATTGTTGTCTTGACATCGAAGGATCTGTGGTCTTTCGAACAGGGATTCTTTTTTTTTACTCACCCGGTATCACTTATTTTCCCGGGATTAGGTAGCATCATATGAATACAGCTTTTATCGCTAATATTGACTTTTTACTTGATTTCAACACGCCCCTACCTTAATTCTCTTTCCATTAACGTGAAAATTGTCTTTGATCTCAGAATTGGCTGAAATTTCAGAAATATCTTCCGTTCTAGCTTCATTGTAATTCATCACAACGTTCACCTTCAGACAATTTGGCTAAATTTTCTTAAAATTTGTGATTCTTATGAACGGTATTTACTGTAAAGCACTCCCTTGCATTCACAAATATAACGTAACATCTCTGAGGCAATAAGAAAAGGAGAATTTACCGTGTCCATATCTTCAGAAACCTTGATCTTGGCATGCTTCAATCGTTCTCTCAGGTTTTCATAATAAGTATCAGGAATGGTCAGGAAGTTCATTCCTCGGGCCTTAAGATTTGTGACCTGTAATTTAAGAGATAGCAATTAAAAATTCCATAACGGGGCTGCAAAGCCCGGGGGGGTACTTAGTATATTTTGCTGACGCCATGTGCACTCCTTTCCGGGTATCGTTTTCGCCTCTTTTTTCTAAAGCCGGGTATCAAAAGAAGGCAATTTTTCTAAAGCCGGTTGTCAAGCGTGTTATTTCATTGTTTTTCGACGAAGTTTTACGTTTAGGGGTATGCTTTTTGCCGATTTTTACGTTTTGGGATATGCTTTTCGCCAATTTTTTTCTAAAGCAGGCTATCATTTCGAGGGAAAATTTCTGAAGCCGATTGAACATTTTTTTCTTGGAGTGCACCCCCCCCCCCGTACAATTGACAGTCAAGTACCCCCCGGGCTGCAAAGGCTAAACTTAACAAAAACACGATGATTTTCTCTCACTAATGCAGGCAAACAGAAGCAGATACATTGCAAATGAAGACATTTTATACCGGGTGGCCCAGAAAAAAGTGACCCAACGCAATCTGTTACAGAATATTAAGTAAGTGGCCGATTGAAATGTTTCAAACGTTGTTCTGTCGTTAAAAGACCAGCCTATGTTATGAATATTTTTGGAAATTTTTTTCGGCACGGCAAATTTCCAAAATTAAGGATTTCGAGGAAAAGAGCATGCTTGAAATCCTCAAAAAGTCGTCAAAAACAGGGGATCGATTTACAGCCATTTCAAATCTTCAAAACAACGAGAAGCGTGTTTCATTTCAGCCTGGGAATAGGTAACCCATTCGGAAGTCTTCAAAGCAATTTTATAGTCCCTAGGTACCTAAAGATATTCCTAGGCTGAAATGAAATACGCTTCTCGTTGTTTTGGAGATCTGAAATGACTTTAAATCGATCTCCTGTTTTGGATTACTTTTTGAGCATTTCAAGACTGCCCTTTTCCTCAAAATCCTTGATTTGGAAAGTTTACCGTGCCCAAAATTTTGCAAAAAATACTCATAATGTAGGCTAGTCTTTTAACGACAGAACAATGTTTGAAATATTTCAATCGGCCACTTACTTTCTTTTCTATAACAGATTGCGTTGGGTCACTTTTTTCTGGGTCACCCGGTACAGTAGAATTAGCCAGTAGGGGAGACCGGGGTCAATTATAATACTTTAGTGACTAATTGCAATCTTGGAGGGAATGAAAAATATTTGGAGAAGTTATGCGCAAAAGTTCATTATTAAACATTATTCAAACTTACAGCACCAATAATGTCCGTCGTATTAAGTGCAATGTGTTGTACGCCACTGTCGCCATAGTAATCGACATATTCCTAGAAAGGAATGGTTTCAAATTAGAAACAATTTTATCCGATCTTTCACTGTAAATTACAAATTGAACTAATGGGATCAAGCGAATCAAAATAAACCTCTTTGAAAACCATACCTGCAGTCAGGAGGATAATAATCAAGGACGTCACTGTTTGTATGTATGTATGTTAAAATTTGCCACGTAAAATAAAACAATTTACAAGAAATAAATAGAATTTACAAGTTTTAAAAGCTAAAGAATAGATAAAATACGATGACAATGCTCATTAAACAAATACGTTAAAAACACCCCTAATTGTAGAGGCAGGGATAGCATTAAAAGGTCATTTTGACCTTATTTCCATAATGGTCCCCTTAGAGGTGGTTGCAAAATAAAAATAAAAAAGTAAACAACAGATGTTAAAGTGATTTTGGATGGAGCATAATTTAGTAGGGCCGAGTCATATATATGGGAGAGGAGGCGTGTTTCAATAGAACACATATACGTTGTTTTCTTCTCTCCGTATCTTTTGGAAAAATTTTCCTTTATCTTGTGTTTGAACGAGTTTATATTGTTTGTAGGTTTTAAATCAGAAGAAAGGCTATTCCATATTTTTGGCCCCAAGTAGGACAGGCATTTTTGGCCAGTTTTACAACGAACTTCCCTTGGAGATTCGTTCCTTGAACTCTATTATTCGATTTAGATCAAGACTGAAGGGGTACTATGATTAAAAGTGATTCCCTGTAAATAAGATATTCTTGTTGAAACGATTTCTTGTAAATATTCTTGTAATTACCTCGACCAGTTTTAAAATTGTATTAGGATTACTATCATCATTTTTTATTTATTTTTCATTATATTTTAATTTAACAGGGCCCTTGTTGATAACAATACTTTCTGGTATTACCTGACTGACGTTTCAAAAACGAGGCAATACAAGAATCCCGCCAATCCCATTGGCTAATCGCACATTTCCCGCGGTTTTCCCGTAGCCTTGTATAATACGATACAAGGACGCGTTTTTGTCACCACAGCAACTAATTTAGGCCTGTGAGATTTACAATGAACTCAAACGACATAACAGTAACAAAATGAGTTTGACTAAATGGTATAAGTCAAAATTAGAAGCTATCAGGTAATAAAACTCATACTAACCGGTTTTGTAGTTGTACAGGAAAATATAAAGCCCTCGGTCTTATTGCACAGACCTCGCAAGCTCGGTCTGTACTTTTAAGACCTCGGGCTTTATATTTTCCTGCACAACACAAAACCGGTTAGTATGCGCATAGTATTGATAAAGTATTTACCCTGTATGAACATGAATATTATTATTACTATAATCTTTTGATTTAAATTTCGGGCAAAATGTCAACTGCGCCCATGAAGATAGGTTGATTTAGTAGACCGGCGATAGATGGGGCATGGGAAATTGTATATTTGGATCTTATGCGTGATTAGCTTCGTAACAAGGTCAGGATTACGTTCATTGGTCTATTTTTCTCATCAATTTCTTGTCTATTTTATTCATAGGGATGAAAAATTTCTTTATCGAGTTCTTTATTCGTTTGATCTAATTTCTGCATGGGTAATAGCAAGGCTTGTAGTTATGGCTCTCAAGAGAGATTCTTCGTTCATGTTTTAGGCATGAGAACCTACCTATCAGGATGTACCTACTTGTAGAATTGGTCCAGTTGTGAACAGTAGCTTATTGGCATCTGGAAAATACAATGAATTGATACTATGTCTTCTACGGCTATTTTGTTCTCTTGTTGTTTTTCCTAAATGCACTTATTTTCCTGAAATGGACAGCAAAAACGCGTTATTTGAGATTAAAAGTACAAAATAAGAAAATTAAGGACGAATATGTCTACCGAACCTAGATTTTATCACAGCAGCACATTTCAGCAGATAGTCTGCCAATGCAATCACTCAGGATCGTGCAGGGGAAAAAGTTATTCTATTTTGAAAGTGGCCACTACCACTTTTTTGCTATTTTGAGCCCCCATTATTTTCATATGCACCTGCAGACAAACGCCAATCCTGTAACTCATGCTTACAATATATCATTCTGAATGGTTTTATCCTTTTTCAGCAAGTGTTCTGACAAAAGTTATAGTAAAATTGGATGAAAAGGCTCCTCCGCAGAGGCATTTTATGGCTCTCTAATTAAACTGTCTTGACCCCTGGGATAGCATGGTCTGACCATGCAATTTCAGCCTTAAAAAAGTGCACCAGGAACGCTTTGTAGTCCACCAGCTTCAAGACAAGGCAATATTATATGGACAATGTTATGTGTGATGTTTTTGTGCGCATCCTGATCATTTCACTTCAGTAATTACCATGAAATGGATGTAATCAAGTCAAAACGATAACATTTCACAGTTCCAACTCTACCAGTCTTGAGGAACCATCGCTGATGACATCTTCAACTTTGTATGGATCATTTTTATTTGTGCGAATTGAAAAAACATTAAAGAAATTATTATTACAATGTTTTTGGTAATTGCATACAGATATGAGTCCCAATGTTTAAGATAGTTCCATCAAAAAAAGTATAAAAGGCCTCTGCGGAGGAGATAGTGAATTTAATTTTACTTTTCGAAATGCCAGAACACTTGTTAACAAGGATAAAACCATTTAGAATGGTATAAGGTAAGCATGAGTTGCAGGATTTGCGTTTGTTTGAAGGTGCACATGAAAATAATGGGGGCTCAAAATAGCAAAAAAGTGGTAGTGGCCACTTTTAAAATAGAATAACTTTTTCCCCTGCACGATCCTGAGTGATTGCTTTGGCAGACTATCTGCTGAAATGTGCTGCTGTAATAAAATCTAGGTTTGATAGACATATTCGTCCTTACTTTTTTTATTTTGTACTTTTAATCTCAAATTATGCATTTTTGGTGTCTATTTCAGGAAAATAAGCGCATTTAGGAAAAATAACAAGAAAACAAAAAAATGGGTTCTGGAAGAAGCAATAAGGGACTCTCTTGTAAGCAGACATGTTGTTCTATCAATTAAAACAAACAGAATTAATATCGGATAACCCTGGGCAAAGATATTAGTAAATGAATTTGTTGTTGTAATGAGCATTCTGTAGAAATCGACCAAAAATTACATGAAAAGTAAACAATGTCAATTTCATCCAACTTTGGAAGCAAATATCTCCGGACTCAGAAATCAGAAAAGTTTACTTTTTGCTTTGTTTTCATCCTTAACATATCCTCTTCAAGACCATATATCATAATAACCGTTTCGACGTGGTTCGTAGCACCTCTAGAAATATTTTGCCCCTAAAAGATAATGGTAGTGAAATACTAACCTGAATTTGACTCTTTCTCTTGCCGGGGGCTGGTTCGTTGATCGGCATCTTGATTGTTTCTTCCCAGTTTGTGACGACAATAGATCGCAGGGCACTGTATTCTGTGTGCATCTGTCAAAAGAATAAACAGCCAAATTTAATTATTTCCATGTTCACTGAAAGGTCTTTTTATGGATTTCGTCGATCGGCAGTGTTTTTGAAACTCAAAATTTTCACCTTAACGACAATGCTGATCAATGAGGTAAAAAAACGTTTTGGTGCCCAGAAAAGTTGCTTGTGATAAAATTGCACATTGACCAACGGCAAAACTTTCAGAAATTTAATATACCTTCTTGCAGATTTTTTAACTAGTATCCCTTTCCTGCACCGTCACCTATTCAAGCGTTCGTTTTTTAAACCTATTTTTGCTCTTGTGCTGTATAACATATCATTCATGAAGCTATCGAAGCTTCAAGCTATCTAATGACCAAAAGAGTGGTCGAATTCACGATCTACTCTCATTTAGGGTTCATGATACAACACTACTGAACGTCAGTCATCTCCATCGATTATCAGAAATTCTGAATAACCACAACTAATTCGATAACCATAATCAATCAACTGGATATCATTAGCACATCCAGTAGAAAATACATATAACAATACCTGAGAATCGTCAACTGACCAAAATCTGTGAAACTGTAGCACTTTCTCGTACCTGACACAAAATGAAGAAATTTACAAAAGTTATCCATGCAGAAATCAACTTGGGACATGCAGTGCAAAAGTTCTGAAGTAAGATAGTTACATTCATCATGCACGGTTGTTGTTAGGTTCAAGAAGCACAAAACTCACAAATCACAAACTTACCAATCTGCAACTGGTGTCATCGTGCCATCAGGTTGATTGCCAACCACGTGATCAATAAAACTCAACTTACCAGGCGGCCTAAGGGAGCGAAAATAAAATTACTGCCTGGAAATCCCAGATGACAAAGTTCGAGTCCTACCTTACATTAAGGACACTAGGAACCATTTTAAAGGCAGTCTGCCACGCATCTGATTGAATGATGATAACAATACAAAGAATGAGAGAATTGAATGGCTGCTGATCCTACTGACTTTTTACGATCGTAGAAAGGGATAACGATTAGCTCTCCTCTCCTTTGTTTTTAAATACACAGATTTACTAAGACATCTGTTGTGTTGAGCTCTGACTTTATTAGAGCCAATCAGATGCGTGACAGACTGCCTTAAAGTGGTGCGGGTTGCATGTCATTTCAGAGTATGCTTCGCTTCAAAACCAGTAGCTTGTAAAGGCCGAAGTTCCGACCAATTCAAAGCCATTTCAAGACTTAACAATATGACTGAAACCTATTTGGTCCTTGACACAAATACACATGAAGCCATTTTTACGACCGGTATTAAATCAATTGTTGATGATTTTTCAAAGAGTTTCACTTTTCTTTGGTCACCCAGTAGTTAACGAGGTCATCACAAAGGAGGCCAAATCTTCATAGGATTAAACAAAAGTTTAGGTTTTTCCCGAGGGGGAGGGGATACTTGACTTTCAATCGTACGGGGGTGTGCACTTCAAGAGAAAAATGTTTTCGCCCGACTTTAGAATGTTTCAGTCGAAATAATAGCCAGATTTAAAAAAAAAACGGTGAAAAGTAAACTCCAAAACGTAGACATTCGTCGAAAACCAATCAAATAACACTTTTGACAAACGGCTTTAACTTTAGAAAAATTGGCTTCTTTTGATACCCGGCGAAAACGATACCTGGGAAGGAGTGCACATCCCTTCAGCAAAATATACCCTCCTCCCCCAGGGTTTTTTCCATGCAAATTGAAACGATTTTAAGAAGTCTGCACAACGCAATAACTACTTACAGAGTGGCCAAAAGACAATCTTGCTCAACAGGCTTTTTGAATCCAGGCAGGAAGAGACCTTTGTAGCCTTTGCGTTCAACAAAAGTGTGAGTTGTGTCTCCATACTGAAAAAGGAGGCACATTTCTAAGTCATTCAGAAGACTTTAGACATTGTTTATACAAACGAACAACTGTTGCCGCAAAAGAGGCAAGTCCGTCACAAATTCGATGTCATGTGAAACTGTCTGCGAATAGCAACGATTAAAGTGTTTTGCATTTAGTAATTTGCGATATCACAAATTCCAAGTGACATTTAATTTCAGACAGACTTTCGGAATGTTCATTTCTCGGAATCATTCCACTCCTAGAGAGACAATATTACCAATTTTAAAAACATATGAAATTCCTAATTTACAGTAGGCTGAATCCTTTTGGTTTTTCAAAAAAGAGCTTTCCGCAGTTGCGTATTTTGTGCTGCGTATTTCGGAATGGAGTGAAAACATTGGGACAAGTGGAGTAAGTCTAGTCCTCTGGCAGCGTTTCGGTAGGTTTCTTATCAACAACAATTACCGACTACTTGTTCAGCGTTCTTGATATCATATTTTCAACAGGATAAGCCATTACCACAAAGACTACGACTTACCGTTTTAACAGTTGCAAACATAACGGTTCCATTCTCATCTGTTTCCTCCCATGGCTCACGTACTCCAACTGCTCCACGTTCCACTGCTTTCTATATTTTGAAAAAATGGTATAATTCTGCGTGAAAATGGGGAAGTTTCGCAATAACAAAGGGGCATTAGAAGCCAAAGCTCCAAGAAACCAAGAAGTTCCCCCCGTAATGCAAACAAATAGCAACAGATACATTGCAAAAGAAGGATCATTTTTTTTAGGTTTGAACGTGAAAGTTTATAAATTTGCATTAATAGAAAGATTATCTCGTAATGTATCCACAACGTTGTCTTACATATATACATAAAACACAAATAGTGACTGGCCCTTGATTTATCGCACCTTGTAAAGATTAGCACAATCTTCAACCTCAAAGGCAACATCTTTGGCACCATCTCCATGCTTCACAAAATGCTTACCCATCTCTAGAAAAAACACAATTGATTCATAGCATGAAATTTCACTTAATAGGGTTACTTAGAATCAATTTGATAGTTTACAAATGAAACATGAACAAAATTCAGTATTTTCTATCATAAAAGACAGTCAGTGAAAAAGATAATGTACAGGCATTGTGTGCATTAATATAGGTTTCCTGCCCAAGAATTCTTTTGGAAGATTGTTAGTTTCTTAAGAATTCTTTGTTTCAAGAAAATCTACAATCTTTCATATGGCTCAAGGATTTTTATCAAAATGTGAAGAATTCTTGCAAATTCGTAAAAATCTTGAGATTTCTCGAAATGTTAATGTGCACAAGGCCTGTACTGTAGTTCTGGCTACAGTTTGAAAGATAAATACTGTATGTACACAGGCAAGGTACTGTCCTGCTGTAATGCTTACCTTTTGTGATTTCTGCATCTGGTTCGTATGGTGTTTGAAAGACAAATATAATCTACAACAAAGAGCAAAACTTAGCTATTGACTGCTTATGGTTATCTTTCATACATCTACAGTACCAAGCGAGTAAAAAACTGTAGTGATCCTCATTTGAAAGTACACTGCTCCCTGAATATCAATTCACTAAATTCAATTTCAATTCAACTTTTATCAAAGCAATAATGCAGTAGCGGATAAATTCGAATCAATTTTAAAATTCACTTGACTGAGAGGATATCACATACTAAAATATGTTCTGCTGTCTCCCAGAGGGCTGCTTGCCATCCTGGGCCTCTGTGGGGGCCTCTTCTGCCTTTATCTTGCAACATATATTTTGTACATTCTTAGTAAATTTATTTTTAGACATTGTAAAAATTTTTGTAAAGTAGGCCTTAATTAGCTCTAATTTAGCTATTTTTGTATTAAGCCTACTAAAAATACATAAATGATGATGGTGATGTAGGGATTCTTGTGAGGCAGAAATATTAGGGGAACTTGATCATGATTTCAGACCATTTATGGACTCCGATGCTTCTTGAATGGGGTTCTTGAGACCTCATAATTTCAGACAAGAGTGGCCAATTTCAAGTAAAATTAAATTTCAAAAACTATTGACATTTCCACCATTAAATAATAAATACATATATACAAATATTGTCTTCTCTTTCAATTTTTCTCACCTTATCTTGCCTAATGGCATGACAGCAAATTTGTCTTGAGCCAGTTTCAAGACCTTTGTATGCCAAAGGTTCAAATCCCATTCGAGTGCAGTAAAAGGAAGCAGCCTGGGGGCAAACAAAAAGATTCATTCACAATTCTTTATTCATTAAAATGGTAATTTGATGCTTTCCTGGCAGGGAAATTGGACTACATATTTGAAAATAAAAATTTCCTGCAGTAAAATTTGATCAAAACTGAATCACAGTCTACCAGCCCAAAATTATGTGTCAGCATTTGCCTTTGCAAGGATCTGAATGAATTACTATACAACTCCTTTAAAACACAAAAGGCTAAATTAGATGCAGATTCATTTCACTAAAAATCAGTGACGTTGTTCGAGAGCTTTACAATTTTACTTGGAAGCTACACAATATTTTTCAAAAGTATTGAGACTGAATGATAAACGTTCTTCACACAGAAGCAGCACACACACATCTTGATCTGTTAGTTTTCATGAATTATGAATGATAACAACGGTTTTTGATGGGAACAAACATCCTTGCAAAAATTTCTTGGGTGTGTTGCACCAATGCTGCCATAATTTCCTTACCTCTGGGCACTGGTATTGTGCAAGAGATGCAGCAAATCCTATTTTTGCAGTTGCAAATTCTTTTATGTGCAATTGCTGTGAAAATTCTCAGCACACAAAAACATTTAGGTCCAAACATTGCTCATAAGAAATGCTGGACCCTTTTACCTGCTTTGCATTTCCAACCCAGAATTTGATGTGATCAAAGTTGAGAAATTTGCCAACTTCTGGCTAAATGAAAAAGAAAATTCAGTATTACTTGAAGAACAGTGAGATAGTTTACTTGTAATTTCAACAGAAATAAGTTAATGAGATTCTTTAGGATGTGCTTATTTGTCCAACTTAGGTGAATATCTACACATCCAACTGATGTGAGCTGGACCAGCTGGACTAAGCCTCTGGAGAATTCTTATCAGAATTTCCAAGCCTGTACTCAGTACTGTAGTAGCTAGAATGCTTTTTTCACAAAAATGCTTGATGATACAGTAGACTTACAACGTGATTCCTTGTATTCATTCAACAGTTTTAATCTGATTTTTATTTTCTCTCAGTATGAGCGATACCATCCAATTCAATGAGCGATGCTGAGACTTATGTAATGAGTATAGATGATACAGTAGAAGAGGATTTCGAAACAACAATATTAACAGTAACATTGACCATACCTTTGCTCCTTTGTCTGTGTATGTTGTCTAAAACAAGATAATATGTGAATTAATTACAGTATAGCCAGAAGTGATAAAGAAAAATGACTGATTTTTTGTAGCTTTAGAAATAATTTTTCTTGGTTGCAAGACTTTCGCAGTGAGTGTGGGTACTTAGTTCTGATGAGGGCTCTGATAAGTATGGGCTTGTGCTCATCAACAAATATTTTCACCTAGCCAGAGACATAGGAACCAGTCAGGGGGCACTGGGGGCAGTTCCCCTAAAATTTTGCAATTATTACGAAAAAGTGCCCTTTTTGTTTCAGGAAGTGCCCCTTCAGCTTAATGAAAAAGTGTGCTTGAAATGTGCTGCCCCCAAGTTTAAAATGCTTCCTACAACAGACTGGAATTTTTTCTTCCAGAAAATAACAACTCTAGAAAAATCAGGGACAAAACCAGAGGAAAAGAAATGAATGGGTGCACATCCAATAGACACAGCTGATTTTCGAACATAATCAATGTGTTTCGAAGGAATTCTTTCAAGAATGCATCCTACATTTATAACAACACTGATATATTTTACAAAACAAATTTGATCGCTCAAATTTTGGCGAAAATGAAACACAGAAACGCTGTTTATACGCGCTGGCTGTCTATTAAGGCGAATTTCCAGTCAGTAGAATTCTCCGAGCGGGCGGAATTTTGGACAATAAAAGGTCGCTCAGCCGTAACTTTCTATTCAATTCCAGGGCGACATTTTCTCTTGCAGACAAAGGAAATTCCGCCCGCTCGGAAAATTCCACTGACTGGAAATCAGCCTTTATGATGAATGGGCCTAAAATTTAGACATGGAAAATCCTACCCTCATGATACAATCGCTACCTTTTCTTTGTTTTCAAAAATATACGTCTCTTGTGGTCTTCATCTAGCCCATCAAACACGTAAAATGAAATATAATCATCAGAAACTCACCATTTTGTTCGATGCAATTCCACAGTTGTGTTACTTTTTCTTGCTCGAAGCTGCGTTGGGCCTAAATGTGCGAATAGTGCCAGAGGTCACGCTCCCAAGATAAAGAATGGAACGATTTAATTGGTGGAAAAAAGGAGGCTGTGACGAAGGCGTGTTTTATGACGTCATAGTTGCTGATTCGTGGCAATCCAGGAACAAACAAAGGAATCCTTCACAGCGTACACCTTCTGCTCAACTGAGAAAGAGAACTGCACGCAGGCTAAGAGCAAGTATGTTATGGAAATTTCCTTGAAGTTCTGCTTGTCAAAACCCAGGCCCCCAGGAGGAAGCCCTAGGAGCAGTGGCTCCCCCTTTCCATAAATTGTTTACCCTGGCCTGCGTGCAGCCTCAACTCCTCCTCAGAGGAAAAATGACCCCCCTCAGTCTCCAAAATGAAGACTAAAACAAGTAGACTACTTTTCCCCTGAGTTGGAGGGGGAGTTGAACAGTTGAGGGGGAGTTGAGGCTGCACACACTGGTCATTCTGCAAAGCGAAGACATCCTCTAAATGAAAATCCTTTGGTACGTACGTGCGGTGTGATATGCATTTCCTCGCACCTATCTGAAGAAACACAACAACTGTTCATCAATCATCATCTGGGTTGCATTTGTCCACTTTCGCTTTAATTTGGAGCAAGTCTTGTCAGTCTTCGTTTTGCAGATTGAGGGGGGTCATTCTGCAAAACGAAGACCAGATACCTCCCCAGATACTTTTGTAATTCAATGCTCTGGATTAGGTTTATTCATGAATAATTTGCCAAGATCTTGCACTGGATTGTTGAAAAACTGCTCTTTATTGAATTGTGGCAGGAGCGGATCCAAGGTTTTTGTTGAGGGGTGCTGATAGGAATCACGGGGGTCTGGGGGCGAAGCCCCCAGAAAATTTTTTGGGGACCACGCCCTCTACTTTGCTGGAAACAATGACCACGCCCCTTTGGAGCTGCAAAAACGAATTTTTAAAGCTAAAAAATTTCACTAATTAACGCTATGATTTAAGACTTTTAGGGTAAACTAACAAAACATTCTGCAAAAGAGGAGAGTAACTTGTTTGCAAATCCATCTACCAGTCATGCTCATGCATTACATTTACACAGTTTACAATTTTAAATACCTGTCTTGTACTTTGGGAATTTTTTAAATTTTTGCATGTTGCGAAAATTCAGCAAATTACTACTCTCCTATGCAGAGGCTCCTTTCCATCATTTTGCTTTGCAAGAATTCACAAGGATAGTAAAAAGCTCTGCGAAGGAGAGTAGCATATTACAGCCGAATCAAAGGGCAAACATTCCTTCTCTGACCTTTGGCCACTAATTGAAATCGAATGACTCTGGTGGGCATGCTGTTATGTTTTGTTTGTTAATTTCACATTTCGAATCAAAAGTTTCAATCACCTGTGAAAGTGGCTTTGTGATCACAGCTGCAATCAGACAAATACATATTCCACAAAACAACAGAAGGCTTTTTACCATTCCTTTGACCTTTCATCCCTGCAAACACTTTCTATCGTCTGGAGGTCAAATCAATGACAATTTCTGTCGTGAGGGGCATTTCACTGCCAAAAAATCCCGTACATCTTTGGCTAAAATTCTTGTTTCCAAGAAAAATCCATCAAAATAAATCCGTAAAAATCCTTTTGATTAGACAAAATCTGGTACGCTTTTTCGAAAGGGGTGAAATGCACCTTGAATTTTTGATTCAACTCGATTAGAAATGCGGCTTTCGCTGCAAATAAGAATCATATCATATGAAGTATTTAGCATTTTAGCCAAAAAGGCTTGTTTATGCAGTGCATACCTGACTGGAAGAAATTCTCGCGCTCTTGTCCTCTCCTCGGCTGGGAACTGATAGCAAGAAAGTAGCAAGAAACTTCGCAAATGGTTCGGCCTAAATCTTTCAGCGTCGTGAAAGCTTCCTTCTTTTTCTTATCTCTGTTGTCCAACAAACTTCGTATTCTTTCCAAACATACCTCTTGCAGACCGACAGCCTTACATTCCTTCTCGTCCCTATGACCCTGTTTGTGAGCAGAATTGTTAGCGCGGTAACAAAATCGACTTTCAAGATTCAATGGAATCATTTGGGTCCATCAAAAGGATCTTCTGGATCAACGCCAGAACTCTTTGATGAAGCCGAGCACCCCTCAAACACAATTTTGATTGGTTTAGCCTTGGAAATTTGAATCTCGGATGCTCCCGCTAAAACTGAGCATCCATCAATCGATGATGCTATTGGTCAAGCATCTGATCATGTGAACTGATGGATGCTCAGCGCGATGGGGAAAGTGCGCTGAGATAAACCATGGGCCACTCTGCAATGAATTACGGACTCACAGAATGTATAACAAATCCCCTGCGATGTTAAGATTATGTTGCTGTTGTGTTTTACATATTTTATGGGCCATTTCATGAAACTGAAACAAAACCCTGTTCGGAGCCGCTGAGTTTTCAATCCAAGATATGTGGTGGGGGGGGGGGGGGGCAGTACAAGGGCTGCCTTATCACTTTACGTGTTTATATAGTGGTACTTAGCGGTACTAAATCAGCTAATTATGTAAAAAATAAAAATGCATATCTTTGGATTTTTGAGGGGTGCTTAAGCACCCGTAGCGCCCCCTGTGGTCTATTTGTCATCGGTCTTCGTTTTATAAACACCCACCACTGGGTACGTCGCTGCTCCCGTTGTTCTCCAAAGAATTTTTGCCATTCCAAATGTAATGTACTGTACATGTATGTTACACAAATTTCGTATACTGTATGTACGTATTGCAATATAAAGAGCTTTCTGTAGAGTTTCTATATTTAAAGTAAATAACCTGAGTTGAGATTCACAGATACCATGAGTATTCATTTCATTTAAAAGACTGCTAAACACACGAGCATTATCTCATTTACAAGATAACGATGGAAAAATGTGAGAGAAAAGAGAAAATGGAAAAATATAGAATGTTCACCATTTTGTTACCAAGACAACCGAGGACAACCGATAAGCAACAGTGGAGCCAAAGCGAGGCTATGGCCTAGGCAAGTAAGAATTACAAAGTAAAGAAAGCAAAGATGCCAGCTGAGGTATGCAATTTCTGGTATCAATCTGGTTAGAACTCAGTTTAAAGACATGTTTCAATAATAAAATCAATTGATGTAGGCTTGATCCCTTGAGTACCCTGCATTGATTTGAAAGATCCTACTAAATAATATTGATATATTTTCCGGAATGAAAAATGAGTTTCAAAAATCAACAAGGAGGCCTAGGCCTAAGGAGTGGCCTAGGCCTATATCAACTTTTTGGCACAAGATTTTCTGTGTTTTTAGACATCATCACGTTAAAATTAAATTATTACTTGTTTAATGGCTTAAACAAAGCTACTACTTTTTCATGCAGGTACGCTTACCAAAGGCTGGTCCAAAAGCACATATTTGTGTTTGGTAAGTAAGGAAAAATTGTTGGTGTGGTTATGTTATGTATTTGGTTTTTTGACTCATCACAATACGTAATGATTGTTGTTGATTTATTTTTTATTTAAAGTTTGATGTGACAAGTTTAGGAATGAACAAGGATCGTACAGCCAATGCGCTTCAGAATTTTTACAAATATAGAACATTATTATTTGTTCAGGATGAAGTCTTCTTGCGGTTTGATATCCTTCCTAAGTGTTGAAAGAGTTTTAAAACATTTGAAAGATTAGCACTAGATGTGTACTGTACGTTTGTTTTTTTAATTTCAGGTCAGATTTCACTCTGAGTCACATTGATGAATTGAATTCTTTGCAGCAAGTTGAACCAATCAGGAGGTTTGATGGAACTTTTTTATAGCCATGAAGTACTGTCTACAGCCCAGGGGGTATATAACATGTTCAGGGTACGGGTATGTGCCACCCATATGGGTCTGGGTTTTTGGGCCAGAATTCTCTAAACAAGGGTCCTTTTTTGGCAGATTTTCCATAAACATGGGTGGGGTTTCACTGAAATTCGTAAAAATACTTTAAAATTGGCAATTTTTCACCAAAATTCATCATAAAAGTGGGTAGCAAGGCAAGTTTTGGTAATTAGTGGAGGGTACCTTTTTGAAAACCAGGTGGCAGACCCCTGTCCATCTACAAGTCATGTAGCCCCCTTGTCTACAGATGATTAGCTATGCTAAATCATTGTCATAAGAGGAGATATAGTGATGAGGAACTTTTACCAAAATGTGTTGCATTCAAATTAGGGATCTTTAATGAATCTATAGGGGTCTGATTGCATAATGCAATGTATCTTGGTTGGTAAAAAGTTCCTCCCTACCATTTTTAGCATGGTCGTGTATTATTGCACTTCCTTATTTGTGGATGGCAGAAATTACAAACTGCCAACGTATCCATCAATTATTAGCAGTATTGGCAATCATTTGGGTTGCCAGTTAACAACTGAATGACAGAATTGGAGCCCAGTTTTCAAACTGAGAGAACTGAAAAATTGTTTTCCACAAATCTTTTATTCAACATATTTGGTGTCTAATCATATACTGCACAGGCCTTGCATGCTATCTTCTTGCTTGTAATTATAATATTCATAAAAATTATTTTCCTACACAAAAATCTCCATTTTCTTAGAATTCTTAAAATGTTTGTCATGTAATATTGAAAATCAGAAGTGTGGAGGCAAGTGTAATTTTGAAAAGTTACTGGGATGTATGTCAAAACTTAGGTGATAAATTGGAATGTAATTAAAACGTTTATTGGTTCATTGTAGATGCATGTGACCGCTTGCGTATGTGTTTTGGCATGACTATGTTTATCGGAGCATGCAGTTGTTTACTCCATCTCTTTTGAGCTAGCTCAGGCCATGAGCGGCCATACTTTTTGTATGAGAATGGATTTGTTGAAGTTAGTATGATACATTCCTCTATTTAGATCAAACCTGGTCTCTGTGTTATTCATGCACTAGCGTGGTATTTGTAGCACGTGGATTGATGTTTCCACAGGAAGTCTTTGTTAATAGTCTTTGTTGATGTTTATGTACGAATCTCCTTCACTGTATTTACACAGTAGGACAAAAAAATGTATAAATCATGATAATGCAGTAACTGATAAATTCCCGACTTTAATTTTCTTGACAGCAAAATTACTCACATCCTTCAACTGAATGAAGATGATAAAGATATGAAAAGTAAAATACTGGTGGATTTGTTTTACTTTGCTTACAGGTATCATCTTGATGTACATAGTTCATATTTGATGTGTTCTAAACAACAATTTGTTTATTAAGGATTCTGCTGTTTATTGTTGATTTGAATTTTCATTTGATTTCTAATTCTTCAGTTTATTTTTAAAACTATGAATTTTTAACCTTAGAAGAAGTTTGATGGAAGTTTGAAAGAAGTTTGTGTTTTATGATATACCTACTGTAGTGGCAATTTTTTGTTTCCAGAAATTAATTATCTCAAATGTATTTAGATGAAAAAAGTTAGACTTTCAACAACAGTCCAGCATTACTACTATGTAATATGCTGCAGAGATGTATATCTCAAAGAAAAACATTAATAGCAGGAAATTGTTAGTTGTCTTTCATGAAATCATATGGAACACCAACATCTTTAATTTTCAAATCCACAGTTTTTATGCAATCCTTTGATGTGTTACTGCATATGATATTTCGAATTTCATAAGAGCATTTGTTGATTGACTTATTTTATCTTCCATGAAAAAATTTCAAAATGTTCTCTAAAATTTCAGAAATTCCCTGAAGTCAATAAAATCACTGAAATATATCGTTGTAACCAGTATCTCAAGTCGAAATAACGATAAAGAATGGAAAACAAATTAGTGTAACCTTCATTCAATCTATCATAGGTTTGCAAAAGATTGTAATTTCAATGAAGAGCAAATCTCAGCATTTTTGTCCATTGTGAAGAGGACACATGAAAAAGCAGTGGGTAAGAAATTTGTTTCTATTTTGTCATCACTGACTGTGTTTAAAGATATCCGATTTCATTGACGAAACACTATACAGTAGAAGCAATAAATTAAAGCTTTTTGAGCCCGAAAAGGACAGAGTCCTTAAATTTCCACGAAAGACAACTTTGTTCCACCACTGCTCACGAGCATTTGCAATGGCCAAAATCCTTGAGAGTTTTCATGGAGTAACATTTTGCGTCGAGATCCCGGGGGGGTACATGACTTGTGGATGAACGGGGGTCTGCCACCCGGTTTTCAGAAAGCTACCCTCTTCTAATTACCGAAATTTGCTTTGGTACCCACTTTTATGATGAATTTTAGCGGGAAATTGCCCATTTTAACTATTTTTTGCGAATTTTAGCGAAATCCCACCCTTGTTTATGGAAAATTTGCCGAAAAAGGACCCTTGATTAGAGAATTTTAGGCCCAAAAACCCACCCATATGGGTGCCACATACCCGTACCTTGAACATGTTATGTACCCCCCCCCCCCCCGGGGTCGAGAAATAGATTCTTGATTGATTGTTTAACACTTACTACCTCTGTAGATGCTATTCTTAAAAACTATAATTCTTTTCTCGCACAGAGACCCCGTTTGGTAATGTTGATGTTACTTATGAACACTTCAAAGAACTACTTCTCCGGCATTGTGTCAAGGTAGTAAACAGTCCAATGTTATCGTAAAATACTAACGGGGGCGTCACCGAAACCCCAATACTGTGGGGTGGACTTAGTATGGACCTAAATATTTTATGTAAATATTTTACCCATTACTTTCTTATGTAATATTGTACCGGGTGTCCCAAAATGATGTATTATTGTTTGATTGCTTACATGTCCATAACCAATGAACCGTAGCCTGCGTGCAGACTATACCCAAGGAAAAGGTATAGTCTGCGCAGCGCCGCTCATTTTTGTGTAGTGCGTGCTTCAGCATTTATTTCGCAATGGTGATAACAAAGAAAGCTTATTGTTGTAGCAGCCAATAAGACGATTTTCCCGTGAAACAAGGAAGCAATCAGATTTGAGAACGGCCATCATGTGATTAAATCTCAGGTTTCACTTTGTTCTCCAGGCAAACTTCATTAGCAACACAATACTCTGGAATTTTAACTACCCTACTGCAGACAATAAACTGACGCCAAGGAGAAAGGGTCATTCAAATGCCATTGAAATAAATAGCTGGCGCATACAATACACGAAATAGAGCGGCGTTGCGCAGACTATACCTTTTCTTCAGTTAGGTATTGTCTGCACGCAGGCTAATGAACCGGTTTTCAAACACTTTGTTTTATTTGATGTATATAAATTTTTGATGTTGGGATTAAAATTAGCCACTACTGTTATTTTGCTACCATACTGTATGTTGTAACCCAACGATAAATGAATTGGTAATAATAATGTGGAAAAGAATACCCAACTCTTTCTATGTCGTGTTTGCTTATGGATAAATACCACCTTGAGAAACTGGGATGGACGCCCTTGCATAAAATAGGAAGTAATTGAATATTACTCCAGTACTCAAGTTATGGATGTAATGACATCTTAGCCTGCGTGCAGACTTTACCTTTCTACTGCGAAGGAGAACCGTTCATAAGGTCTCCTTCGCAGTGGAGAGTAAGTCTGCACGCAGGCTAATGACATCTTTACTATCTTTGCTCATCGAAAGCTCGTCAAGTATGCCTGTAAGAAATAAAAGTTGCTTTTCTGCAGCAATCAAGGTCAGAATAAAGTTGTTGTTTTTATTTACAGAGACCTCCTTTCAGTGTGCAGCTTTACAATATGGCAGAGTCAAAGCAAATAACGGATTATGTCCTTGAAACGTAAGTATGTGTTGCCTAGACCCAGGGGGGGGGGGTACTCTGGTATATTCAGGATAGGGATGCTCAGGTTATTTTTTGGGTCTATAATTTAGGCAAGGATTATTTTTTTGGGTCAATGATTTGTACAGTTATTTTTTTGGGTTCGAGAAACTCTGGCTTACTTTTTTGGGTATCAAATATGAGAAAAAGTAAAAGAATTGGGAAAAATATAATTTACAAACAAAATTAGAGTCAAGTAATATTACTAAAATAAAAAAACATAAATATCCAAATACATTATGAGAAGTTATCAGTTAGGGCACTTTTCTGCAGATTTAAGATTATGACAAAACAACTTTTGGGTATATAAGCTCGGAAAAATTATTTTTTTGGGTTGATGCCTTGTACCCCAGCCTGAGCACTCCTATCCTAAATATACCTGAGTACCCCCCCCCCCCCCTGGGTGCCTAGACTGGCTGCACAATCTCTGTATGCTCCTTGGAATTGATTTGTAACAGCGAAATTGAGGGACTAGTGTAACTAGTCTATGTTTTGCCAACGTCTTTGTCGGTAGCGAATATAATTTCTTCTCTTTCTTTGTCATTTGTGAACGATGATTTTCAGGGGACAATTCTAGTAGTCAAAATCTTTTGAACTCTTAGCTAATTCATTTGGAATGGAACCAAGCTTGGTTTGTTGGAAGCAATAATACACCAAATTACGGTACGTTGGCTGACGAAACAATGAGAAGGAAGGTTAAAATGCGTTGGGAGTTTTCACTATCTTCCCATCTTCCAAAATTGCTGAAGAAACACCATTTTCCAAAATTGTTCAAGGAAGCCCATGTGATGTTGCATTTGCACGACGCATAAACTGCGACAAACATGTTTTTGACGTTATTTGGCTTCTTTGAAATTTTCGGTATTTGACAATCTTCAGCTTGCCAAGCACGAGAGTGTTTCAGGATTTCATGTCAGGACATTCTGTTGTCTCAATTGGAACTTAGCGAGAACATTCATGTATATTTTTTACATTCTTTTTTTACAAGAATATTATAAATTTTGTCCAGCCTCAATATTCTTAAGAAATTTTCGTTTTGAGCCTGACTATATTCTTAGAGTATTCTTATTTTTTTCAAAGTGTTCAAAGGAAATAGCCGCCTTCGAATATTAACCAAGCTTTTGAAAAAACGAGATATGTCAGTCATGCGATTCTCTGTTGTGAACATCGCAAAACAGGCAACTGCTACAAACTGGGACACAAATATGCGAGCTGAGGCTGAGCAATATTCTTATAATATTCTTAAAAACTGGATGATTCTGAGCCTGAATATTCTTATAAACATTATTCTTATAAAAAGAAAAGAGTGGATATTGTTTGCAGTCAGTAGCAGAGTCAATTGAACAGACTCTTTGCAGGATGGCCCTCATTACTTTCAATAATATCCTTTCCTATATCCTCCTTATATCTCTTGGCTTTTTCATTGCAGGTACTTCAAGCATTTTAAACTTTACAAATATGCTTTCACTCCAAAGGTACGTAATTCACCTTAATGTGATCATTGGCCCAAACGTTGCTGTAATGTGACATGAAATATCAGTTGTTCTGGTCTTCTGATAGACGATTCTGCAGTCGAATGTGAAGCTGCCCTGCGCGTTGCATCTCATGATCGCATCGCATCGGAACTTTAAGATAAGGGAGCGCCTTCAAAATCGAATTCGACGCCGACTTTGAAGTTGCCGAAGCTTGTGTTTTTGTGCGTAAATAAGCCCGGGCCCCCATTTGATCCCATGCTGCATGGCGTTGAATGAATTCGCATTCAACTGTAGATTGGTCCTTTTGCCTCATCTAGAAGCACTGAGCCAGTTCATGTCTGATGTTTCTTGTTGTGGTAAAACAACTATCAGAAAGTTGTTACAGAGATTTGATTTGCAAAAGAGCTCAAAGCGCAAAGAAGACCTATCTAGCGCTTGCTTATGTGTTGCTTATGCTCTTATGTCCTCATTCCTTTAGATAAGACTTAACTTAGCAGTGGAATACAATGGATTACCTGAACCTAAGGTTGAGGCTGCAGGTTAGTAGACTTCAAATTACCTACACTTTCGTTCAAGACATTCAATCAGAGACGTAGGAAACGGGGGCACTGGGTGCACGTGCCCCCCCCAAGATTTTGCAGCAAACCAAAAAGTGCCCTTTTTGTCTCAGGCTATGCCTTTTTCAAGACCGATGCGGACAAAAAGTCGTTTAATTTCGTTATTATTTGTGAGTTAGTTATGTTTACTTCTCACTTTGTTTTATTGTGAAGGAAACCGGATATCAAGATTCACACTATTTTCTTCTATATATCACATTCTTACCGTTAAAAATCTGATGTATATTAAAGTGCCCTTCTTACGAGAAAAGCGTGCCCTGGAAGTGCCGTGCTCCTCCAAGTTTATGATCTTGTTCTGGCACAGTAGTGTAAATGGTGTCTAAGATTGTTATGGTAAAGGGAAATTAAATGCCACGAAATACTTGTTTGAACGTTCTGAGAATGATTCAGTCAGGCAATTCGTTAAGTGCACTCTGCTTTTTCCGCAAGTTATGATAGTCTGCAACCTCGTCCCCATAGCCTTTTGTCATGTTAGGCCTTTTCGTCTCCATCTCAATATGACAAAAGGCCCTGGGGACGAGGTTGGATAGTCTGAGCAAATCTGCTGTGTGAATCCTCTGCTTTTTTGCATTTTAACAAAGAAATCAGCTGAAATTTTATCTTCACTGCAGGTGACAATGAAGGGCTCAGAGAGGAGACAGAGAGCGTAAGTTCCTGGTTATACTGCTGTTTTGTGAGCCACGAAATATAGCTTGCTATCGTGGAATAGCCAGTTTATGATATCTATTGGATTTATTGGGGAGACGAGATACACTTCGTTCGACGAAATTTATGTGTCCCCTGTGCAGTGGGTTAAAGTTCATGCGCCCGTCAGAGCTTCAATCCCAAAACGCTACTGCGCATGATCTTCAACCCACTGCACGGGGGGATATACAAGTTTCCTCGGACAAGGCGTATTTCGTCTCCCCAACAATGAATGCGTCGAAAAATGTATCCGCCGTTCGAGATTTGTATTACAAAAACGTTATAACCGATTTGGAAAATTACAACTCCTTTACTTGACTGGGAGTTTAACCGAATTTTGAGAAGTTATTCATAATCTACTATGTAGTATCTTAATTTGAAATGAAGAAGTCTCGAAACCATCTTCCATGGGCTTTGTTTAAAATTATAGATGAGTGGCTCAATTTTATCCAACCATTAAAGTGATGAAATAATTTTTTGCAACTTTCCATTTGTAGGAATTGAGAGTGGAAGTAGCAGAAGAAAATGAAGAAACTGAAATGGAAGGTATTTATCACACATTGCTTGATAGTTGCTCATTAACTAAACATTTTTTCTCTTGGCTAGACAGTTCCAAGGACGAGAGGGGGACATCGGGATAAATAGCAATATATTCATTCATACTGTAGGACCTATTTTAACACAGCATAGGGCTAAAATCTGTGGAAAGGTGGATGTAAAATTCTATTGCATTTTTCTTTGGAAGGAATTTAGAGAACTTTCCTGAAAATCTGCCATGGAAAGTTTTTGATGTCTTGATTAGTTTCAAAGTGGTGGCACTACTGTTTTAAGCCTGGTTTCCATTAAATCGCAAAGTGTCGCAGAGTGTCGCAGAGTGTCGCAGAATTTTGGTTTGCTGAACTCTGCGACAGGACGTTTCCATTGGTCGCAGAGTGCTGCAGAATTTCGGTGCCTTGTTTCAAAGACAATAAGGCGGGAATTTTGGAAACAGATCAATATTACGAGACTGTTTTGTTCTGGGATCGCAATTGGTCGCAGAACTTTAGGACAGGTGTTTCCATTGATCGCAGAGTGTCGCAGAGTGTCGCAAAGTGTCGTAGAGATAGAAAATGGTCTATCTCTGCGACACCGATCGCAGAGTGTCGCAGACGGTCGCAGCATTTTAGTACAGCAGTTTCCATTCGTCGCAATGTGTTGCAGAACCAAAATTCTGCGACACATGCGACACTTGCGACACTTTGCGATTTAATGGAAACCAGGCTTAAAGTCTGTCACGTCGTCAAATTTCTAAATCCGAAACCAGAAGAGCTACAGATTTCTTGTTGCCACCATATTGTAGATCTGTGTAAACTATGTTTTTTTGAAGCAAAGTACCCTAAGTTCCTTTCAAGTCATTCAATCCCAAGAAAAATGAGTTACAATTTTACACCCACCTTTTCAAAATTGAAAGATTTAACCCTATTCTTTTTAACATAGAGAAGGCCCTGGAATTTGAAGTTGCTTGCATGCAATGAGAATTTCGGTTGGGCATGACATGTGTAGTGGAATTGACTTGCGGCCCATGAACAAAAATGCTAAGATGTATCTTTAAAGTTTTCCTCAAATATTGCAATCAATTAAAATGCATCAAAAATAAGCGAAATTTACGACGAATTGTAATCAGTCTAGATAAGAATAACAAAAGTTGTTATGATTAAGTCTGGTCATTATCCACCAAGGAACGTTTAAATCACTCAATTGGGCAGATTACCTTCTTTCATGTAGCAGATTTCCTTGGTTAACATTTTGGTCACCCGACTACCTTATATTTTTGCAACAGTTAATTCCGACTTCAATCAACCTTTTCGTGTAACTTCTATTCTAGTTGCAACCCCAGGGGGGTACTCCCTAACTTTCAATACGGGGGGGTCCATGCTACTGTTTCCTTGCTGATCCCTAAATATTAAGCCTAATGTTTTGGGGACCCCAAATATTGAGTCTAATGTTTTGGAGACCCCAAATATTGTTATCTATTTCTGGGGCCCCTAAAACCTGAGGCTCTTGGTCATTGGTTGGGTCACTAATGAATTGTACCAAATTGCACGATTCTTCTTTTCTTCAGATTTGTGGACCCCAAATATTGAATTTTTGTCCATGTTGTAATTCACAGACCCCAAATATTGATTTAACATAAAATTTCGGACCCCAAATATTGGCACGGACCCCCCCATATTGAAAGTCAATGAGTACCCCCCCTGGGATTGCACCTAACAGCTTCGCTCGGCTTTGTTATGTCACATGACAGAGAGATGCAGCATTATGTAGCAAATGTTGTATATGTTACTTTTTATCAATACGAGCAAAATTTACGACGAATTGTAATCAGTCTAGACAAGAATAGCAAAAGTTATTATGATCAAGCCTGGTCATTAGCCACCAGGGAACATTTAAATCACTCACTTGGGCAGATTACCTTCTTTCATTTGACACATTGCCTTGGCTAACTTCTTGGTCATCCGATATTTTCCTCATTTTGCAACAGTTAATTCCGACTTCAGTCAACCTTTTCGTGTAACTTCTATTCTGTTGCACTGAACCAGGATCGCTCGGCTTTTGTTATGTCACATAACAGAGAGCTGCATCATTATATAGCAATTGTTGTATATGTTACTTTTTATCAATATTCCTATCTTTAGATCCTCCAGCAGTGAAAGAACTGAAAGCATTGATCAATTCTACACTAACAGATCAAGTTCACAAGGTACGTTACGACTGTCACCTTAACTGCATCGGTTTTATGTTGCGATATACACCACACTCAACCTCGTTCCCAGGGTGTTCTCATGTCATACGCTGATCACGAAGTCGAATGAACAACCTGGTACACTTCAATCAAATACCCCCAGAAAATGGGCTTGTTAGCAGCCATTATGGATTTGCAGTTGGCCAAGTAATGCTAATTATGTGACCTCGATTAAAAACAATAAAGCAAAATTGCAATGGTTTTTGCTTAGTGACAAGATTACATTACTGTTGTTCATAATTAGGGAATTTTCGAGAAGTGTTAGGGGGGGTACTCTGGTATATTCAGGATAGGGATGCTCAGGTTACTTTTTTGGGTCTAAAATTTAGGCAAGGATTATTTTTTTGGGTCAATGATTTGTACAGTTATTTTTTTGGGTTCAAGAAATTCTGGCTTACTTTTTTGGGTCTCAAATATGAGAAAAAGTAAAAAAAATCGGGGAAAATATAATTTACAAACAAAATTAGAGTCAAGTAACAGCACTAAAACAAAAAACATAAATATCCAAACACATTATGAGAAATCTAATCAGTTAGGGCATTTTTATGCAGATTTAAGATACTGACTTCATAACTTTTGGGTATGTAAGGTCGGAAAAATTATTTTTTTGGGTCTATTTTCATGCTAGAAATTACTTTTTTGGGTTGATGCGTTGTACCCCAGCCTGAGCACCCCTATCCTAAATATACCTGAGTACCCCCTGGGGGTCACTCATTTTATAATATTAGACATTCCAAGTTAAATTTCTCAAATCCAGAATGTCACCTGGATTTGTCAAATTTAACTTGCAATGTCTAATATTATAAAATGAAGACCAATGCAATGATTGTCGTCGCTTGCTTCATCCTCAGTTTTAGAAAGCATAGGGCTCAAATCTGTCAAATCTTAGAAAAGGTGGATGTTAAATTCTTTCACGTCTTTCTTTGGACTGAATTGCTTCAAAGGAGCTCAGGGTACTTTTCTGTAGATCTGCCATGGAAATTTCTTGATATCTTGATTATTTTCAAAATGGCGGCATTTTGATTATTTTTGAAAGAATTCATGAAAAATTTTTGAAGAAATTAAAATCATCGTGAATCCTATATCAGTAGAGGAAAAGTGATACAGCCTTCAAGAAAACAATAGTTTATAAAGGTCTACAATATGGTAGTAAGCAGAAATCCGTAGCTCTTCTGGTTTAGGATTTAGAAATTTGATGACGTCACAGCCTCAAATATCATAAATGCTGCCATTTTGAAACTAATCAAGATATCAAGAAATTTCCACGGCAGGTTTGCAGCAAAGTACCCTTAGTTTCTTGCAAGCACTCTAATTCAACGACAATTGTAACCGAATTTTACATCCACCTTTTTATAGATTTGAGCCCTTTGCTGTTTTAGAAGAGGTTTTATAAATTGCACTGCAGTTTCTTGAAATAAATCCATTTTACAGCTCAAAACAAATATGGATCATCAACTAAAATCAAACGAGGAATTGATAATGAAGAAACTTGCAGAGGTATCTGGTTCTGAGAGGGGAGCTAGTCGAAAATCGCGCAAGAAGTAAGAACACTATCTTGGGCACTGTTCGCTGTAAAATTTGTATATATTTTGGATTGTAAATGTTTTGTGAGTTATTCTTAATCGTTCTTTGTTGCTGCCAGCTGGAATTCTTTTTATTTTCCTAAATCTTTCATATACTACCCATCAAAATTTCATTACACGGCCAATCTTCAATTTTCTTTTTTTGTCAAGTAGATCTAAGACCAAATTATTTTCCAAGACATAGCTGATCTTGTAAGTGGTTTAAAAATGAGCAAATTTAGCTCTTTAGGGCTACCTGGTTTTGAATCATACTGCAAAAAAGCACTAATGATTGCTAAATCAATTTCTTTGTGCGTGTAAAACTTCTAGTATGATCATAAATGACAGAAATGAATGTGCACTATCATTGGAGACTTCAATGATGATAAAAAATCTGAAAATTTTGACTCTTAGGCAAGATGAGTATTTTGCTTAAAAACTATAGCTCAAAATACGGTTTTTCAACGTGTAAATTTTCTACTTTGCTGTATCAAGAGCAAACATTTTATCATCTGTGAATATTTTTGGGTCTTTGACAAAGCAACTCAAAAGAAATTTCATCAAAGGTTGGATAATCAATTTTTGGTGATTTTTTAAACACGAGTACTTTTTTTGGGACACCAGGTAGCATGGGTGCTTAGACACCGCAGTTGTGCTTGATTCTCACAGCTTTTTTCTTTTGCGGAGGAAAACATTATTTACTACAATGGAGAAGCTAGCGTAAGAGATCTCCTCTGCAGAACTATAGAAATTATTCCTCCGCAGGTACATAGTTGTAGCGCTCCTCTTTAGAAACACACCAGCAGTGTCTAACTACCCATGATTCAATTTTGTTGAATTGAAGAACGAAATGAGAGTTGCAAATAATTGATGGATGCTTTGCCTGGACAACTTTCGATAGATTTTTGCCCAATTTGGCGCAGCAGCTACAGTGAAAATGATAGCAACGTAGGGTGGTCATTTAGCTACAAATACTGTATATTCTTAATGCCAATTACTTTAGTTTATGTGAAAGCTTTTTCGGGGTAGTTATGCCACTTTGCTACCCACGGTATCGTCCCTGTAGTGTTGTAGACAGTTGAGTAGTCGTATTTTATAGTAACTGGAAAGTATAGTAGGATGTAACTTGTATTGTAAAGTTTTATCTGGATTTTGAAAAAAGCTTTTTGGGACACTTCTTTACATTGCTGCAAAATTGCATAATTCATTGTAGGACATTTCATGTAAACACTGCCTCTAGAGCTAAACATTATAGCATTCTTAAAGTAATGGTACTGCTTCACCTATCCATACTATAGGTACAAATTCGTACAGTACAAAACAGTAGCCTTACATAAATTGCTATCAATGAGGCTCAACAATTAATTTCTGTATATTTACAAATACTGTTCGAACAAGTGCCGGCAGAATACTAGTCAATCTATATAGTCAAGTTCTTCAGGAATCCCAAAGTTCTTATTAATAGCTGCTTCTTCAATTGCAAATTTTCTTTTGCACCATGATTTCACTGAAAATATATTATCAGTCCATCTATTAACTGATTCTTTTGCAACCAATGTTTTCCCTTGCACTTCTTTTACCACTTCAGGGTCACACTCTCTGAGGCGCTCCAGCTTTGCTTTAATCTCTTGGGATTCCTTCTCTCTCTCTTGTAAATTTTTGAGTATTGTCTCCCTTTCGTCCTATGATCAATGATGAAGAGTTAACGAATACGGAGACAAGGAACGCTATTTATCAAGATCAAAATACCGGATGAGACAAAAAACAATCCACGTTTGAAAGGTCAGTGCTCCCTGGATATCAAGACGATAATATCAGCAAATATATGATCTACTGCTGGACATGTTCAAATCCATTTTAAAATTTAGCTCACTGAAATCGGCCACGCCGTTTTGAAGTTATGAGTTATTTTCTCCAGAAAGCCATCTCAAGAAACCTTCAAAACAGATTTAAAATCTTGACCAAATTTTCCTAATATTTCTACCTTGCATTACATCAATCGTCTTGGGACGATAAAATTACCCAGAATAATGTTCTTATGTTTCCAGGGATGACACTTGCTGATGCATATAAAATTCATTGCGACAAGACAGGAAATTTGGTTGTGATTTGTGATACAGCTAGGCTAATACTTGGTTTATCCCAATTTGAACATATCACTCCAGCTCTACACTGGTTACCAATTAGACATCGGATTCAGTTCAAGCTCATGACTATTGTTTACAAAGCAGTTCATAATGAGGCTCCAGAATATATACGTGATTTGATTGAGTCGAAACAGTCAAAGTATTCACTACGCTCTGTCAATGGTATCAATCTGAGTATACAATCACCTGAAGTCTTGCGGTTATAAAGCCTTTTCAGTGTGTGCACCTAAACTTTGGAACTCTCTTTCATCAGAAGTCAGGACTTCGGAAACTGTTTATCTTTTTAAAAAGCGTCTTAAAACACTTTATTCTAAACTTGCTTTTAATACCTTATAAGATATTTTAGATACTTCTGTATACACGGGTCAATGGACACTAGATACTGTAAAGCGCCAAAGATAAATAAGATTTTATTTGGTTTCGCGCTATAAACATTTTAATGTATTATTATTGTTATTATTATTACAGTTTGAGATACCAGTTGTTAAAAGGTGAAAGATCAACTAAACTACTTATTAAACTTTTTTTATATCTCAGCCAATCCTGAAGCATACAAAGACGTTTTTTGTTGTGTCAGTACGAAGTTCAAAATCGATCTTCAAGATGAGCCCAAGATGAGGCATTCCTTTTGAATTTATGATAAGTAGTAACAATAAAATAGCTCATCACAACCGCCACAGCGAAATTTTTCCAGGGCTTTTTCATCCAGCCCCGTTAAACAAGTTTGAAATTTTCATTCTGGTTCATTCACAGTTAATTTCTCTTATAATAAAATGTCAACTCACACTTTCTTCTTTGCCTTGGTTAGCTGATTCAAGTATCTTCTCATTAGCCTTTGTTCTTTTCTTCAGCTCAGAAATTTCTGATGTAAGAGCATCAAGTTTTCTCTTTCTCTAACAAGAAGATGATTGACATGTTTTAAAGCATCATTTGATCAGTTACGAGATGGCTAAATGAATCATAAACAATGTAGGGGGTAATCTCACAAATGCTTAAACCGTAGTAAACATAGACAATATTGGACAAATGGAATTTGGATAAAATGTTTTTTGACATTTTTTCATGCTTTTGGGTAGTTTCAGTATTATACTACTTTTTGCTTTCATGGCACAAGTTTGCATGGTGCGAAATTTGTTAAAGAATTGAAAAGAGGTTTTATAAAGGGATTGATCACCTGACTTGAAGTGGTAGAAACAAACTTTAGCCTATTTTGCCAATTGGAGATGCCATAGCTCCTCGACAACGTGAGACAACATCTTGAAAGTAGATTTCTTCTAAAAAAATTGGGAAATTTCAGTTGTTGCCCTGGCTGCACTATAATATGGTATGTAAAAATTAGGAAAATCTTCACAGGGTTTTTTTTGTCTCCTTCCCTTATTTGCTATCTGATTGGTCTGTGATAATGAGGCTTCAGAGGTTTTCGGCCATGGGCAAAAATCGGCAAAAGCATTTGAGTCCTATCTTCATGGGAGTTCATCCTTACAATGCTTCTTGATATTGATACCTCCCCCTCCCCCCCCCCTCACTCCCTAATGTAATGGTAAGACTTTGTAAAGCACTGTAACTGATATACTGCATATAATAACTTACACCATGAAGTGCTTTACTTGGATAAGCCCAGAAATAATTAGATGTTCCAATCCTCTCTGTATCTACCATGGCATCATCTACTAAGCTCTGTAATACATCTTTCACTGACATAGATGCTAAAATGAAAATATAATGTAACATTGTTAAGAAATGCATGAAAGTAATAGGATATCAGAAAGAAAATTTTTAATTTAAGAAAATTAGGATTTGAAAAACTTGTGAAAAGGATCATTTTTCTTTACTTTTTTGTAATCCATTCCTGCAAAAACTATTCCCTCTCTGATTAATTCTCCACAATTCCAAGCAAAAAATTGGGACTGATATTTACTGGAACAGCGTTGGTTCCTATTAACACTGATGTTTGCAAGATGTTTGTAACTTTGCATGGTGTGAGATCTCACATGTACCCTTAAGAAAAGTTCAGCTCACGATATGCTTGTGCAAGCTTGACAGAATCATGATTTTGGCTTGAAGGAGCCTAAATTGAATATTTTGACACAAATTTTTATCAGTTTGCATGTATGATTAGAGCTTGATCAAGCTGGACAATAATCTGACACCAGAATTATTCTCAAACATACTGCCATCAAGCTTGATTGTTTTCCTTCAGTTCAGAAGATGCAAGCTAGCGCAAGCAGTGCAAAATTCTTCCTTGAATCAAGCTCTCAAGCATACTCAAATCATACTCAAAATAAGTTAGTATCGGGCTTGAAGCATGCTGTAAACATACTCAATATTTTGCTAAGGGTAATCTTTACAGCTGCACAAATTCTCGGGTGTGCAATTTGATGGGAATCAGATCTTTATCAATTTAAAAAGAACTTACAGCAGTACTGTATATTAATCATTGCCTGGTACAAACATTATCAAGTGCAAAACTTTTCCTTCAAAGCACGCAAAAATGCTCCCTTAAAAGACCTGACATACACAGAAACAAAGCTAGGAGCCTGAGATTGATTAAAATCATGCATACTTATTCCTTTCTGTTTTGGTGCTATTTTCTCAAGTTCTTTGAGCTGATAAAATTCTTTCTAGAAAAGAAAGATGCAAATATGATTAATTGTTTTGCAAAAGTCACATTTTTGCTATGAATAGAACTTCTCACAAAAAATTCAAGTGCTTATTGTACCTTGAATGTAAATTATGGACAGTCCACAAAAGCTTTGATGGTATGCTGGATTGGCCATTTTTGGCAAACGGGATATGGGATGTACTATTCCTGGATCGGGAATTGAATATTTCATGTTGCAGAATAAGGAATGCACTAAAAAAATTTGAAGAATGATGTGACAAGATGATGTGTACCCTCATTATGGAGAACTTTGATGTGATGAATTTCTGCTTACCGTTTCAAAGAACAATTCAAGAAGCTTTGTTCTCTTTTCTTCAAGACTGAGGCCTCTCTTCTTTGACTAGACAGATGGGTGTAGAAGAAGGTCATAATAACAATGTTTTTAATGGTTGGTGCAAAATAATGATAGGATTAGGAAGTTAATTGCGAATAGTGAAACATTTATCATTCTTTTATCCTGTCTATCGTTGTTTTGTAATAAATGGAGATGATGCTCTTGTATGAAGCAGTCTCCTAAAATGAAATCCCATGAAACGAAATGTATGTAGATAGTAGCAATTTAGTTAGGCCAGGAAATTTGAAGAGTCCAGTAGCTGTCCCACTGCTTGGCAGACTGCCTTAAATAGGTAAATATATAATAGTATTCATAACGTTTTCTTCTTCTTTTGTTTGTTTGCTTTCCTTTCTCGTTTGGGTGTAAAAACCCCCACACAAAATGCCTATTATTGAGCCCTGTGTACTTGTGTAGTATTTCATGATATGTATTGTGCAGTAGCCTAGTTTTTAAAATACAAGTTTCAGATTTAAAGGAAAATTTATTTATAAAATCAATATGTAATTTGATGTTGTTCTTGAATTCTTGTGTGTTCTTTTTCTCTTTTAAACTGTTGTCAATTGCATTCCACAAAAGAGATCCTCTATATCTAAGACTCTTTCTGCCAATGTCTCTTTTGAATCGCTTTATGTCAAATTACATCTTATTCCGAGCTCTACTCTCTCGTTTTTCAAAATGTCTTGAGAGTAGAGAAGGGCAGTTTCCATAGAAAATTGTGTGCATGTAGGTTAAAAGCCTTTTCTTATAGATGTAACTTATTGGCTGCCAATTTACTTTGTTCATTATCTCTTCATTTGTAAGGGTTCTATCTTTGATCTTGTGTATGAGTCTTGCAGCCCTGCTATGTAGATTATCAATAGCATCCATGATGACATTAGAACTTGTGCCCCAAACAGAAATACAGTATTTCATAGAACTAACCACAGTTTTGAAATATATTCTGGAGACACAATAAATTGTGGTGTCATCAGCATACATAAAGAGATGTCCCGCCGATACGGAATGGAAGAACACAGAAGAACAATAGATTATCATGACTCCACGCCGGAGATCTCCGGCGTAGGCTGCATGGATTCCACCCTGGATCTTGTTTAGTAGATGTTAGCAACTTATATCATTGTTGTTTTTCAGTCCAATTTCTTTTATATATTGTCTGCAATATTATCTACTGTATATCGATCTTTCTAGAAAGTAAAAAAGCTATTTATGGACTTACCATTTTGCCAAATTTCAGGGAAAACACAGAGGAAAAGCCGAAACCAAAGAAAAAACGGCTGTGCCAAATTTGTTTCTGAAATTTTCGCGCCAAAATTCAATATAGCCTCGTTTCGGATGTACCCAATAAGAGGTCAAGCCACAGGGCGCTCACCTGTTGTTTTTGTGGCGTTGTAGCAAACAAAACTGTATACTTTTCAAACTCTTTCATTTAGATAGTTCATTTCAGTCATGGTTCAGTTTTGACCATGAACTCTTTATCATGTATCCTGTTATTTTATAGCTACTTTGACGAGAGTCCTTAATTTCTTACGGTATGATTGTTTTTGGTACTCGTTTTACTGTTGATGCAGAGGGACTTTGCCTCTGGACAGAGGGATCTTAGTTGCCATTGACTCACCAGAGATATTTTCATCCAGAACACATCCCAGATATGTCACCTGACGGTAGAATGTTGTTTGAGCGTCATATCGCCCCTCCTGATGTCCAGCTTTAGGTATATGCACTTTTTTCGTCCAAAGAGAATTAGTTTTGTCCTCTCCAAAATGAATGAATCGTTTGTTTTTTACAAGCCAATCGCAGAGAGAGTTGAAATTTCTTTTCAAGGTGTTCTCTATTTGCTCAATGTTTCTGCTAAAAATTAAGCAGGAATCATCTGCATACATAATCAGGTCACAGTCAACCGCTCGTGCCATGTTATTCACGTAAAGAAGAAATAAAAGTGGACCAAGAATTGACCCCTGAGGGACCCTGTATGTCAAATTACCATGATTTGAATATTGCTTTCCTATGTTGACAGTAAATGATCGATCCTGCGCGTAAGATTTAAACCATAAAATGGCAGATTTACTAAATCCAAGGTGCGTCATTTTATCTAGGAAAATTAAGATCCTGCCTGTAAACATCCTAGTTTCAAATCCTTGAAGGATCTTATCTTTCAAGTAAGACAAGCAGGTTTAGGGCTGGCAGAGCCAAACTCTTTCTGGAAATCAGCATTCATTCTATGAACGTTGGCAAGGCAATTTCTCATAATCTAATTTCTCTAAAAGGTTTATCTCTTTCCGTGCCCCAAAAATGGCACGACTTTTTGAGATGTGACAAACCTTCCAAAAACAAGGACGCTCCCTATGGAAATCCCGAAAATGTGAAAAATGTAATTTGGATTCCCTGTGTTTAGACAGGTGGTGTATTGTCTTGAAAAGCGTTTGCTTACATATGCATACCAAAGAAACAAGACCGAAGCTGTGGTGATCGAAGGTTAACCGAATTAAACCTTTTATTTAGCGGATACCTCAATTATTTCATTGCCAGAGAACGACATTATTCGAAAGGAGAAAAAGTACTAAAGCGTTCAAGACCATTTATTTGCTGTATTGATGGATATAAAGCTGCTGAGAGAGAATTTAGTGTCGGAAGCTGGACGGGCCTAGCCACCAAGACGACATACAACAAGGGGACGCCAAAGGCGGCGCCGGGCTTTAAATTCCTTTGAATGCAAGAGGAATCCGCCCAAACAGAACCAGCCTAAGTTAACTTGTGCAGAGCAATGTCAAATAAGAAACATGCAGTTTCACTGTACCGAATTTCGCTCGCTGCAGTTGGAAAAAATGTGAGATCATTTGAGACAGAGCTGAAATGTTTTCCAGTACAACAAGTGTGTGATGTTTATCAACAGGTAAACAATGCACCTGCAGCTTTTCATTGTTTACTATCAATATACATCCATTGTTCAAACAATGCAGTGGAATTTTGTAGAAAGATGGGAATGCGTTTGTTTGCATTAAGATTTTTGTGTAGCAAAATATCACAAACCAGTCTGATTGAAATACAATAATTATAACAAAACTCAGTCAAATTTTCCTGCATAGCCTAATAGCCAGACAGCATTGCTAGCTGTGCAGAGGAATGGTCTTTCCCACACAAATTCACTTAAACACACCAGAGACTATTGTCTATTCATTGTTCTCAGCCATGCACCTCGCTGTGCAAGTGCAGTTTGGTTGGATAGAACATTCACCATTGTCAGTAATTGCACCAGACTGGAAAGTTTGTATGGCGCATGCAATATCTTCCATACGCAGGAATTACATTGTTTTGAATCTGAGCCATGCTGTTGGGAACAAACAAAGAATCTATATTGTTAAACCTATTGTTCTCAACTGCAGAAACAGCTAAATTTCCGCAAAAGTCTTAGGCCATCTCAACTTGCACGCGCAAAATACAAACTTTCCAGTCTGGTAAGTTGCACATACAGAAAGTTTTTTAGAAATTGTTTCAAGAAGCATGTTGCTTAGAATGTTTTTTCTTCCTTGCTCACCCGGCAAAAAGAGATTGGAAATTTTCTACAAGAAACTTGTACTTCTGTAGCACATTTTTTTGCTGAAAATTCCATGTAATACTTTTTGCTAATGCATGCTGAAGATCCAAAGAATATTTTGAACCCAATCAAAGTTCACACAATCAAGCTCTCAAGTTTGGATAGATCCTACGTAATATCAAAAATATATTATATTAAAGGCAAGAAAAAATAAACAATCACACAATAATTCAAAAGAATGAAGGAAAATTCAAGAACTATCCAAAACAAATTCATCAATTTAAAAAAACAAATGGGAAAATGTAGCAGAATGATTTTGATGCAAATCTTCCCTGCACTCTGTGGTATGAGATGTCATTACTTTGAATAAAGAAATATATACTGTATACTGTTCTTTAATTACTTGTTGTAGGGTAATCATACCAGAACTTCGCAGACCATCATAATTGGTAACAAAAATGATTTTATCCATTTTTCAGCTATGCATTCAAAATCAGGTAAAAGATTTGACAAGCCAACTGATGGATTTTCCTCATTTTCTGAAAATACTGAAGTCTACCGTTCTCGACTGGTAAGAAACATTGTTATTTTCATAGAGCACATGATTATCTAGTCCCCTTGAATGACTCTTACAATCAATATAAACAATACAGTAAGCCCTCAAATAAGCCCCTACCTTTGAATAAGCCCCCCTTGAATAAGCCCCACCTGAAAATATTATATGCGAAATGAGCCAACACCCTCGAATAGGCCCCCATGGGGAGTTATTCAATTGTTATTTTCGTAAATACCTTTTTTTCTTTTGACTGACTTTCTCTGTGTTTTTACGGTAATCTAAAGGTCTTACGGTAATCTAAGAGACTGAATTTATGCCACTTTACTTTTCCTGACTTCTAATACTCCTTCATAATTTTGCAGGCAAGTCCTGTTCCAGTGTGTTCAAAGAGTCACTGCAGAGAAACCTAGCTTTGGAAAATGGTTGGCTACTTCTGCTATAAACGAGCTCTGCTCAGAAGACAAGAAAAATATGGTCAACAAAATTCAGGATTGTATTTTGATGAGTAAGTTGTGTGCACAGTTTACAAGATGTTTCTTCCTAGCGATTCAGAAAAAAATGTTAGGATGTTTAAAAGCATGCAAATTTCAAACTGTTCATTAAATTCCTATAAACTGGAACTGTTTGTGTTGCCAACATGTCAACTAAAGAAATTTAATTTGTAATGCAAAGCTTAAAATGCATATTTAAAGAGCATAATTAATAATGTACAAGTTCTGATATTGAACATGAAGCCATGTGACTCAACTAAAGCCTTGGATTCAGTACACTGGAGATCTCTAGACTCCAGACGAAAGTTCCATCTATGATATGCTACTATTTAAAAGTCAAGGAAATATGATATAAGCTACTGTACACTTTCAGCTATGAAAAAAGAAAAGATCTGCACAACATCCAGACAAGGAACATTGAACAATATACAATCTACCTAAAGTAAAAACAAATTGGGGCAAGCTAGTGTCATCTTGCCTGTTCATTGACGAATGGAATAAATTGAACACTAATGTTAAATTAGGACAGTATGAACTGATCTTATAGTACCTTTTTTGTGATAGAACTATTCTTTAACTGTTTGGATTTTATGTAAATATAATGTTTTAAGTGAATTACTACAGTTAGGGCCTGTTTAAATGAGGCGAGCCAGCCCGCCTGACCGGGCTGGCTCGCCTAGGCGGAATGATTTTAGTTTGTGTTTATATGAATGAAAACTATCCCGGCCAGACGGGCTGGCCTCGTAATGCTGCATGTTATGACGTATCAAGGGATTTTGAAAGACAATGGCCAAACAAAGAATTTCAAATTAAACAATGCAGTCACGCCTACCCAAATCAATTACGCAAATCAATCATTCAATTATACCGGGCCAGCCCGCCTGACGCTGTTTATATGAGCTCGCTTCACTGGGATCCTGCCTACCCAACTCACAGATCTCGGCTGACCGGGCTGGCCCGCTGCTCATATAAACACAACTTTATTCAACAAAGGATGTCTTTGTTCACTCAGATCTCACCTAGGCGAGCCAGCCCGGTTAGGCGGGCTAGCCCGCCTCATATAACCGGCCCTTAATTAATTAGAGGACCCTCATGAGAAGTACTCTTGAGTGACTGAGGCCTTCCTCTCTAAATATCTGTGTTGTTATTGTTATTTTTATTATTATTACTAACGTGCAAAGCTTTTTGTAAATTATTTACAAAAAGTTTTGCGCTTAATCAAATTTAGAAGTACTGTATATTTTTCATCATTGATACAGTACATTAAAGGCATTGAGTCCACATAAATTCTCGGCTGCCCTGTACCAATTTTATAGTTGATTTTCAATCAGTCGAAACAAAAGTGATATGCATTACAGTTTTTGTTTAGATAATTTTTATTATTACTAGACATGCAAAGCTTTTTGTAAATTATTTACAAAAAATTTTGCACTCAATCAAATTTAGAAATATATTTATTCATCATTGAAACATTAATGCATACATTCTTTCAGGTATATTCTTTGCAGAATGTGGAATGTTTAAAAGTGCAAGCACGGTGCTTTCCTGTCAGATTTTTGAAAGTGATGGAAATGAAGAAGTTCTAAGTCTAGCCTTAGAACTGTGGACCAGGTTTGAATTTCTCTGCTAGTCACTCTTGAAAATAACCTACCTTTGGTCAGACCGTGAGGTCAAAGAGAATAGCTATGATACCACTTTTGAAGATCTACTTGAGACATATCATGTATTTCAAGGTAAAGGAATGTTATCATTAATTGTACCTCTCATTTACCATGCTCAGGAAAAGAGGAGAATAATCACAAAAAATACTTCTGCCTTTCACCTGTCAATCAAACTTTGATTAATTCAAATCTTTCAAGTTTACATACAGTACAGTAAATCCTCGCATATAAGAACCTACTTTTTTGAGAGCCAGGCTGAAGTAGGTTCTTATTTCAAAGGTACTAAGACTAATTTCAAGGTATAAAGGTTCGAAGGGTGCCATGTGTAGGCCTTTTCAGCCTTTTTACATAAAAAGATCTTCAATCTGGTTACTTTCCCTATCAATATTTTAGATGTGATGCAAAAGGCTGAAGTTGTATGTCGTTCAGAGAATATATGTCTAAGTTCAGGGGAGAATAAAACTTTAACAGCCAACTGGTACAAAATATGAACTTGATGAGTACAATAAAGAAAAATCATCTTTGGTACTTTTGCAATAAGAACATATTTTTCATCAAACTGAAACAGGTTCTTAATTACAAGGTGCATAATAAAACTTAGTCTTTAGGTAATCAAAAAACAACCTCTATGTTCTTATTTTTGTAGGTTCTTATATGCGGAGATTTACTGTATTTTTCATATAATGAATTTTCAAAAATATCTGTGAAGTTCTTTTTGGCTCACCTGGTATTTGATTTGAGTTGCTTCTTTCTTTTTCAGACTTGTGCATGTTTACACTTCAGATTGCAAGTTTCCTGAAGCAAAATATGCCCTAAATGTAGCTCAAGAAATTATTCAATATTTCACAAGCCTGAAAATTGAAAAGATCTTCAGTAAAGCAATGTTTTATACAGCAAGGAGTACTCACATGTTTGCACTCTCAAGATATGCTGAGGTGAGGGCTCTTTTCTGAACGTTTTTTTGTCCACGTATAAAAAAACCAAAGGACCAAAGGAGCAGTTAATTTTTTATAAGAAACTATAAATTTGAGCCAAAGAATAAGAATATCAGAATATTTAAGAATGTCAGATTTTAGGACTCAGAGTTTCTTACCAGTTTCTTACAAGTTCCATAACGATCTCCATTATTATGCTTCGCTTGTTCCTTATAAACATTTCAAAAGAATTTTTTTTTCCCTTTCCAATCATTAGACATCACCCAAGTACCTTTCTTCGAGGAATATGATATAGGAAACAAGTGAATTTAAAGTAAAAATATGCAAGGGATTTCCTTGACTAAAATAGATAATATATAATTGCTAAAATATTATTCCAAATACTGGAGTTCATAAAAAATATCCCAGAACTGGAGCTTCTAGATTTTTAAGCAATAAAAGATGGGTAATAGGTAGTAAAAGTTTGATATCTTATGGTATTAACCACCTTTTGTAATATTACTAGGGGCAAATTACGTCCATGCTTGATCTTTAAACAGGTGAAGTGAAGGTGATGGTGAAGTTGCGGTTATTAGCACCAGGCGCTGGGATCGCAGAAGTAGAATAGGCCTAATCGAGTCCACGACCCCTTGTCATGACGCTCAAGTGATGGGGCTCTACCTGGGATCGAGCCCTGTCTGCCTGACTGTTCTGGCTGCAATGTCAGAGGATTACACCACTGCGCCACAACACCTTCAGTATCCACGCACGTGTTGAAATCATCAAAGTAGAATACCCAGACTTCTCCTGTGCGGGGCTTATCTCCGTTGGTTCTCTTTAAGGCTCCCTTCCGGACTCTAAAGGCCCTAGAGGGCCCAAAAAACGTAAAGAAACTTAAGTGAACATTATTTTGAAACGTGGTACAATGATACCGTAGTTTAATACTTTGTAATAAAAAGACAACGAACGTCACTTTGATTATTTCGTCACCTAAGAATACTAAATTTAATCAACGCTAAAAAAGAACTTGCCAATTTTCAAATTCGCTTCGATTACATGCAACATTGATTTCCTGAATAAGAGACCATTTACATGAGACCCGACATGAAACTCATGTCGATATGAGTTTCATGCCGGCACGAGTTTTCATATCGGGTGCTGGTCTGAGCTACTGTTGTGTTTACATGATGTCGGGGCGACATGAAACTTTCATTTCGGGGCGAACTGAAAATTTCATGTCGCTTTTTCATGCCGGCATGGAAATGGGATGAAAATCCCATGTAAACACAATTTTTCTATCGAGGCGATATGAAAACTAAATGTACGTGACAAATGTATGACGTATTCGGGAAGTTTCATGTCGGGTCTCATGGCGACATGAGTTCATGCCGGCGTGAGTTTCATATCGGGTCTCATGTAAACAGAGTGCATTTTCATGGCGGCACGAGTTCATACCGGCATGAGTTTCATGTCGGGTCTTCATGTAAAGGGCCTCTAAGATACGACATGTCCATCCATTTTAACATCCTGATATGCAGCCAATTTTCATATCTATCTCTAGTAAGTGCCTAGTGCTATAGTTTGGCATGGTTCTCAGTTATTTGATAGCAGAAACTCTTTCAAAGTGTTCTTCCAAAAAAGGATTGTTTCCTTCTTGTGTCAATATACGATTACGCTAAAGATTTCGGTGATGAACTTTTTACCAAGATGCAATGCGTTCTAATTATTAATCTTTAACGATTATATAGTAGGAATTTGATTAAAGAACGCAATGCATCTTGGTAAAAGTTCCTCGTCGCCAACTTTAGCGTAATCGTCTATTATTTGTTAACCTGAATACGAAACTTTTTTTTTCAGGCTTATGAATCAGCATTTTCAGCAGTCTCAGATCTATCGTCTGATTTACCATTCAAAGTAGGTCAAGTAATACTTTGGCGTTTTGTTACCAAATTGTGAATGGAAACTGATATAAATACTCTCAGCATTAGTTTCACATTAGTTTACAGATAGTTAACATTTGCTGTTGTTTTATAAGAGAAATTAATCATCCCTACCTTACTGCCACTGCCCTGCATCTCTTCCTGACTTTCGTTCTTTTTAAAGCTGGTGTAGATATCGCCTGTTGTCCTATTTTGATGGCCTTAAGTTTAGCCTCTGCACATTGTTTTCTTTCACAGCTTTATCTTGCTCGCCACTTTCCACTGCAGCAATGTCAGAATGGAAAGTGAATAAACAATTACAATATGAAAATTTTGACATTCCTCTGTGTGCATTATTTTCTTCTTAGGTAGTTGTTGACACTCTGCGGCAGGCCGCAAAGGTAACTTTTTGAACAAACTATTTTTAAATCACTTTTTGCTTTCACACCGTCCATTTTCGGGTACATCCATATAGATAAAATCTGTCTCAAATCAAGTGTCGCATGAGATTTTCGATAACGCAGAATTAATCATGCAAAATACTTGAATAGTTTTATTCGCGGATTTTTGCGTGAAATTTAATTTGATACAGATTTTACATTTATCAAGAATCGTTTGATATTTTTGTTTAAAACGGTTACGCGAACTTTTTAGGTGTACTACTAACACAGATCGATCTCATCTGCTGATCTTGATTTTCATGCAAACGGCTCATAAGATTGATGTTCTGTTGTCGATTCGCAAGATCAATTTATTTGATGACTTTAGGCCATATTAACTGGGCAAAAAATATCGGGCGGGTGACGGCTTCATATTGCATAAATGGACCTAAATCTTCAAAGCTCTCAAGCTCTATAGATCGCCCTAAATAGCTGTTCGGTCCTCCCTTTTTCCGCCGTAGCTTTGAAAAACAAAAGAGAACGTCAAATTTAAACTTTGTTGTTGCTGTCGTCTATGCTTTTTTCAGCCTTTGACTAGCCTTTTGCGTAAGATCAGAGAACAAGAAACGTTCTTCAACTCCCTGAGAGGTGAACATTGCATTGCGTGTTGTTGTACGTCGTAAATAGAAAACTAGTAAAGGGTGGATTATTTAATTTTCTTAGAATTAGGCAATACTAAATATGAATTTTCAACTTTCTATAAATCTAAGACGGGAGGGACTTTTATCTAAAACTATGAAAAAAATCGAGGTAGCATCAGATATGATACATGATGGGAATCCACTAATTTATTTTGTATGGCCTTAAGACATACCGTATCATTTAGTGCCTCATTTCTTCTCTAGACAAGCATCATAAAAAGACTGTTCAAACAAGCTGGTGTATTAATCAAGAAAGCTGTTTGTATTACTCGGTATGTATACAAGTTTATTCTAAATCTTCCTCCTTGTCTTTATTAAATTTTTCTTATATTTAGTAATTCTTCCATGCCCAATTTAACTATCGTTTGATAGTTAAATTCAATATATATATATATATATAATTGCAGTCACGCAGTCACGGCATGAAAGATTCATGTAGCTTCTGCTTCTGCTGCATTGCAAACTGTTTCTGAGATCTTTCTCCAAGCTTTTCGATCTTGTGCTGTCAATCTTATCTGTTCAAAGTCATCCATTTTCCTCTGACATTGAATGTTGCTAGATTGAAGTCTGATTCATTCCGTAGTTTGCATTGCTATAGACTTAAAGCTGCGACGAAATCGCAGCCGGAGCTCCGTCACCCGCTCCGCCAAAAAAAATTCAATTCAATTCAATTCAATTCAATGCGAATCATTTTTGTAAGGGGGGCTGTACAAGAACTTAGGGCCAAATCTTTAAATTGGTTAGGGTAAAATTCTAGGACCTAGTTATTTAAATTCAATGACTTGAGAGAAGCTGTATATTTTTAGAAGTAGAGGATTTTTTCCTTTTTATAATTCAAGCATGAGTGGTAGGACACAATTGGTTTGGAATGGAATAAATTAGGTTCTTTGCCTACCTCGAAATGCCATAAATATCCTTTCCTTGACTTTGGCAGCCTTTTGTAATTGTTTTGGGGGCTGTGCTAATTTTGCTGCGTAGGCCCATCCAAATCTTTAAATCCTGGTTAGGGTGAAATTCTATGACCTAGTTATTTGCAGCACAATTAGCAGAGAACCCATGACTTGAGAGAAGCTGTATATTTTTAGAAGTAGAGGATTTTTTCCTTTTTAAGAATTCAAGAAGAATCTTTCAAGAACTTAAAACCATCGTATTTTCTGAACTGTTTGAGGAAGCATGATATATTTGTCAATAAGACCATAGTCTATGAATATCTACAACATATGTATAATGAAACATTGAATGAAGTAATAAAATTTCTTCATTTTTTTTCAGATCTTTCGTGGGAGAGAATCATTCAAAATATGCAGATTGTTTGACTGATTATGGTTTTTATTTGTTAAACGTAGATGCCGTTGCAGCTTCTGTAGATATTTATCAAGTGAGTTATTTTTTATTCATCCAGAGCAGAGAGTCTACTAAGGCTCAGTTCAGTTCAGTTCATATATATTTTAAATTCACTGCACACAATTTATTTACTATACCAACAAATAACCAAACTACCGGGTGTCCCAAAAAAGTACTCCTGTTTGAAAAATCACCAAAATTTGATTTCACGGCCGATCTTCAATTTTCTTTCTTTGTCAGGTATATCAAGGACCAAATTATTTTCCAATATATAGCTGATCTTGTAATTGGCTTAAAAAGTAGCAAATTTAGTAATACCTGGTTTTGAATCATACTGCAAATAAGCACTGATAATTGCCAGATCAATTTCTTTGTGCATGTAAAGCATCTAGTTTGGTCACATAAATGACAGAATGAAATGCGCACCATCATGGCAGACTTCAATGATGGTAAAAAATCTGAAAATTTTGACTCTTTGGCAAGATTGATTATTTTGCTTAAAAACTATAGCTCAAAATATGGTTTTTCAACGTGTAATTTTTCTACCTTGCTGTTTCAAAAGCAAACATTTTTATCATCTATGAATATTTTTGGGTTTTTGACAAAACAACTCAAAAAGAAAATTTTATCAAAGGTTTGATAATCAATTTTTGGTGATTTTTGAAATAGGAGTACTTTTTTGGGACACCCAGTATGAGAAAAGAAGACAATATTACAGAAAATTAATGCATTGATACGGAAAATTAATATACAGATGCAAACCGAGAAACAAGATAAATTGTATGTGGGGAATTACTTAAAGGAGGAGCTCTCTCAATAGGTAAACTCATCGAGGAGAGAGCCCCCGCTATCCTTACGATGATTTTAAATGATTTAAAGGCCATGTGAAGGCCATAACCAAAAATTCTTGATATCATAAATCATTAAGATACACAGTCGCGCAATAAACATTACGAATGATTTTTAAAACTTAGTGCCTTTCCTTGGAGTAATTCCGTTTTGATCCACTACTTGTCATGTTTGCAAATTTGTGAGAAATGAGAGCACAGAACAGAAACTTGTTGATTTCACCAAGCTGATATTATTCTACAAATAAAGCTCACAGTAATCGTAAAAACCATAATCAATTCGTTTAAGAGTAATCGTAAAAACCAAGTGAGCAGAGAGGAAATCGATAGAATGTCATGAAATTGATATTTTTTAAGTATGTGTGTGCGTGTGTGTGTGTTAGGTGCCCTCAAGTGGCTGGCGACTTCTGGTGATCCTCTGAACAAACAATCTCCATTCTGTTTCGTTCATTTCTTTTTAATTAAGTTGATGCAAGGACATCCCAGTTAATTCTTTCAACATATCCAGCCGTCTTGCTTTTTAACTATATCTGCTGCCAAAGATGCTTGTGTTTAGGAAATATTATGCATGTGAAAATTATTGTATTTAATTATATTGCCTCTGTGGCGACCTTTGCCAAATACATGTAATGAATGATAAACCTTGTTCGGGATACTATCAGTGAAATTCTTACGGATTTTCTCCAGAAGAGCTAGACCCCCGTTTAAGCGCTTTGAAATATGCGCACTAACGATTGTAGGGTCGTCATCCTTCATTTTTCCTTTGTGAATTCGTGCATGCCCTAAATCGCTTCGCCCATTCCATTGATCAGCGCACCAATCAGAGTTATCATCTTTTCCATTGTGATTTACAAAAGGGGGAGTTCGCAGTATCCTGAACAAAACCGGATATGTATCAGGAAGACCAGAGTCAATCCATTGTGCAGGAAGAACTTTAGGCTTTTAAGAAAAATTCACCCTTTGAGAGCCCCCCCCCCCCCCTCCTGCATTGGATATCGTAATAAGAGTATGGACAATATATATCAATATACATGTTATTTCTCTTTCACAGGTTGCTTTAGATATTCGGCAAAAAATTTTTGGTGCAAACAATCTATTAACTGCTGGCAGTCATGAGGACCTCGCTTACGCATTGTATGTTCGCGACTATAGTTCTGGTAACTTTCACAAAGCAAGGTAAATATTTTATTCATCAATCTATTCATTGTGACATGCCGTTGAATCATTGTGCCATGCCGTTTTCATTCAAATCTCAACAGAAGTTGTTTCGTCATTATTGGATTTTGTACATTTGTATTTTTACAGTAAATCAGTTTGCCTGCAAGTATACAGGATCACACACACCTAATTAATCATTAGATTGAGGAAAAAATTATTGGTTAAATATGTTAGTATTTATATTTCCATGATGGTAAACTTTTATGAATACAGAATTTTTAAAATTTGTAACTATTGTCTCTCTAAGGGATCATGCTGAAGTAGCGATTCAGACATTCACGAAAATTCTTGAATCGGATCATTTGCTTCTTGCATCATCAAAGAGAGTAAAAGGTATGTTGCACTCAAATTAACACTTTTTCAAATTCCATTTGTTGGCTTGTACCCGATCGATTTTGAACCGTTTTCGAAATGTGCCGGCATCTTGTGAACGCAGTCTTAATTTATCAAACATACAAAGGTTTAGCAAATTGGCATTTGATTGCCTGTGCAGTTGATTAAGCTATCAATTGTCTCTAATTTAATTTTACCTGATATTAAATAAATCAAATATTTTCCCAACTGAAGATCCTACCTGAAAAAATTCTGGGTCGAAATTCAAGCAAATTTTAGCAGATGGCGCTATCCTTTATTGATGAATTTCATGTTGTGAGCCTTCGGAATCTTATTAATCAAATTCTTGTTTTTCTTCATAGCTTTGATATTGGAAGAAGTTGCAATCGATAGTATAGATGCTTGCAAAAAAGATAAATTATTACTCGAAGCAGAAGAACTTCATTTAGAATCCCTGAAATTAGCGAGGTATGTTTGTGAAATCGGCTTATTTACCGTTGAGTAACTCGTAGAAGCGGTCGAAGTCGAACAGACGTGAAGGTGAAGGTGAAGGTGAAGTTGCGTTTTTCAGCGCCAGGCGCTGGGATCGCAGGAATAGAGCAGACCTAATCGAGTCCGCGACCCCTGTCATGACGCTCAAGTGATGGGATCCTACCGGGTATCGAACCCACTCCGCCTGACTGTTCTGGCTGCAAAGTCAGAGGATTACACCACTGCGCCACAACACCTTCGTACGCACAATCATAGTAGAAGAAAGAAAACTCAAGTCGAAAAGAGAAGGCGAAATTGTCGTAGTAGAGGGGATGATATTGGTTCAACACTTTGAAATTTCTAAGGGTTATTTGGTAAGATATCGAATATTGTTAGGTAGGGACGGGGCTTTGGAGGAGAGTTAGTGATTCTAGCTTTCTTGGTAGAGCAGGCGATATATTCTACTGTCGGGTTCTCAACCGCATAATGATAAGCAGTTTCCTGTGCCCTGTCACCTTTAACTTAGATGGAATCGTTGAAATGTGTCCTTTGGGTTTTTAAAAAGAGAAAAAAATAGTTGGATGTGGCTCTTTGGTGCGGATTTTCTGGGTTCACTTCCTTGTCCTCTTTTCATGTGAAAGCTAGAAGTGTTTATTTTGTGTGTTGATTTTCAATGAATGAATATTCATAGATCGCTTGTTTAAGACTCTTATATTTCTTATAGAAATGCGTTCGGCGAAAGCAACGTTCAAACTGCGAAACATTATGGAAATCTTGGTAGACTGTATCAGTCAATGAAGCGGTATAAGGTAGGTGTTTCTGGGTGATTGGGTGGCTGGAAGATTTGTATTGCTTTTCGAGTGGATAAAGTAATGAATCCATTTTTGAACCTATTTGTTTGTACCGATTTCTGAAAATAAAGACTGTATTTAAAAACTGAATTTTTGTTTTTATTACCTAGTGTTCCGATCAAGACTCCCCTTTGTGAAAAGTCACGAAAACTTGATTATTAAACCAATCATAAGATTTTCCCGTTTATCTCTTGGTCAATGATTGTACAACAATGTCTTATGTTTCTTTCTGAAACTTTTGACCAAACTAGAAGCTTGATGTACAAAAAGATATCATTAGTTATTTTTGTAATATGCTTCAAGACCAGGCAGCCCTTAAAAGAACTGAATTTGCTAATTTCAAAACAATTCACAAGAAATTTTGTCCTTGATCTTCTTGCCAAAAAAAGAAATTTAAAAATAGCCATGTAATCAAATTTTGTTGATTTTTCAAACAGGAGTACTTTTTTGGGACACCCAGTGCTTGTGAAACGGCTTCATATCCGAATTGCTAAGTGGTAAAACCAAACGTTTAACTTGGTTTACTTTACAGGAAGCAGAGCAGATGCATCTACGAGCCATACAAATCAAAGAGAGTCTCCTAGGAAAGGAGGTAAAATAACATTGATGAAATATGTTTCATGTACCTTTCTCTTGCAAATTAAGGCCTAGTTTAAACATCGTTTTTTGCCGTGTCGAATCGAACTGTAGTAAAAACGGCTGAATCCGTTGTGTCTAAAATCTGATTTAAACATCGTTTTTATGTCGAATTTAATTGACACTTAGGAGTTTTCAGCAACATCTATTGAATTCGACCATGGGTAGTTAGACACTGCTGGTGTGCTTCTATGGGGGAGCGCTGGATGATATGTATCTGCGGGGGAAATTTTTTGTAGTACTGCGGAGGAGATATTGAAAGGACGAAAATATTAATTAAACTATTAAAACTATTATTGCTGCGAAGCGCATGCGTAGCAGCTATTATAGTATACTGAGCGCCCACGACTTGGATTTTGGGCGAGAAGCTCAAAGCTGGCTCACTGCTATGCTCACGTAGAAGACGGAGAGACGGAGACGGAGATTTTCACGCAGTGTGGTAAGTATAGCATCGTTTTCTACATCTAATTTCATCGCAAATATGAGATTTCAGAAGCGGCAAGGAAAGGAAGATGTGTCATCAACGAGGGCCTAGGCCTAAGCGTTTCTTACGCTCACAAATAAACCACCAGCTAGCAATAAACCACAAGAAGCATTGTTTGTGGAAAGAAAAAGTGAATCACCCATTGACCATTGTGGTGATAAAAAGTGAATTGCCCATTGTGGCAAGTAAACTAGATACTTGTGCAAAATCACCAAAAAGGAATTTGATCTTTCAGGAAACTCAATTACTTTTGAAAATATTTGTCAGGGCTCCGAAAAACTGCCTCTATCTAACGTCAGCTAAAACCAGTATGGCATCTTCCTGCATTTTGCATATACAACTTCGGCTCTATGCCGCAGCTTCTTTTGTAATAAACAAGATGATAATGATTCACCATTCATTCCTTTGCATACAGCACTTGAAAACGTTTTCACAAATAACAACTAATTGAAAATATCTTTCAACCATGATTCTTTGCATCTGACGGAATTTTGATTGGCTTCTTGAAATGTTTATGTTGTCTGCTTGGTTGCAATATGTACTTAAATTGGCCTTTCCAGCCACCATGTGCTATCTTTTATTGATGCTCATTTTTGTGGACCATTGTAAAAATGGCGACAACAAAGAGAACACAAAATGGTGTATTTGCAGACCATGCTTGATGTTGCAAAGGCCCCTTTGATGTTGCCACTTGACCATTTATAGATCTCATACACAAACAGCTTCACATCTCATGTATTTTGTTGCAGGAATGAAAGGCAACTTATTAATTTGAGACACCCCTGTAAAGACTTCCACTGCTTTGGATCAATATTGCTTCAGACATGTAAAGATTAACACAGCATTGGATCACTACCTGCAAATTAACCGTTTATATTCCTGTGACCATTTGCACAGCATTGGATCAGCATTTGCTTCTTTAACCATTGACATTCAAAGACCAATGCAGCATTGGATTACTTAAGGATGTACTTCTTTCAAAGACCAAACAGCATTGGATCAGCATTGCTTCTGTGACTGTTCTTCGTACCTTGTGACCTCTTAGCTTTGATACAAACTGTTACCAGATGAACCTTTGAAGAATTGTTGTGGTAAACTGCTGTGCATCATATGCTCTCAAGACTTGTTTTTATTCAAGGCACAATACAGAATCTGTTATTTGACACAGAATTGAATAGGGGAACACTTTGTATGTTGCCATCATGTATCAAGTTGCTTGAATATTATTAAAGAAGCTGACCCGGGGGGGGGGGGGGGTACATGACTTGTGGATGGACGGGGGTCTGCTGCCCGGTTTTAAGAAAGCTACCCTCTTCTAATTACAGAAACTTGCCTTGGTACCCACTGTTATGATGAATTTTCGCGGAAAACAGCCCATTTTCTACTATTTTTGCGAATTTCAGCGACAGCCCACCCATGTTCATGAAAAATTTCCCAAAAAGGACCCTTGTTTTGTTTAGAGAATTTTGAGCCCAAAAACCCAACCATATGGGCGGCACATACCTGTACCTTGAACGTGTTATGTACCCCCCGGGATGCTGATTGGTGCAGATGGAAGCAGATAATTGATATTCTAGGATAATTACAAAGAAATTGTCAAAGCTACTGTATTGCTACTAAAACATCACAACTATTTTAACTTGAAACTGCCAGTGTTGATCTATGGCCAAATCAGAAAATCATATACTATTTGAGGTACCACCTGGGGTAAAGAAAGCCTTGCAGTCCAAAAAAGAAATTGCAATTGAAGAGTTGAATTGAGACTAATATCACATTGAGTTTTAATGAGTATTATAGTTGTGTAATGCAGTCTTTGAATTTACAAACAGTTCTCAGTTCTATTAATTTTTCCCCTCAAAAAGCTGCAATTTAACTTGGTTTCAAACACTTGCCCCAAAAACTCCACTTTGGCATTTATTCTTTCAAAAATCTGCAGAATTATATTATGAACAACGCTATGAGCAGTGGCGTACCTAAGGGGGGAATGAGGGGGTCCAGACCCCCCCACTTTTCAAAAAGGTTGGCCTTGAGGTTCATACAAAAATGCAATAAACTTTGTATCGCAGAGAGGGGGGGAGGGAAGGGTCAGGCAGATCTTTCAGGCAGATCTGTCTTTTTGAGATTTCTTGAAAAAGCGAGGAGAGAATGGTTTTGTCAAGGTTTGCTGGAGCAATATTTTGGGTTTCTAAGAAATGCTTGACCATTGTTGGGAGAGGCATTTTAAGTAGAATGCATGTTCTCAATTGGGTATAAATTCTCAACAAATTCAACAAAACATCCTGCCTATATTTTGCTCATTCCAGCCATGTTTACGATACAAAATATAACTAAAAAGGGCGTTTCCCCCATTTTCCGAGCGTCTGAAGGGTGTGGTCACAGAAAATTTTCTGCGCTTATGCCTCAGACCCCCTCACTCCTTGAGTGCTGCGTACACAACTGGTATGAGCAGCACTTACTTAACTGCGTTAACAGCTAGTTAATTAAGTCAAATTCATCTTCAGCCAATATAAAAATTGAACTTCGATCTTCATTCATATTCGACAAACATGCAACTGCCATCTTTTATTGTGAATTCTCAGGGGAAATTCAGGCCCGTAGGAAGCGGGGGGGGGTAGGGGGGCTCAAGCCCCCCAATAATTTTTTAACACAATGGTGCTACGTCACATGACTTAATTAGATTTATTGTTCTCTATTGTTTTAAGAACAATTCCCCCAATCCGAAGCTTCTTCCTACGGCCCTGGGGAAATTGAAGTGTGGTTTGAAGCAACTCAAAATCTGTCTAAGAAGTCAAATTTTCAAGTTAAGGGGCATCAGTGTTTCACTTGGGCGTTGGAGGCATGACAGTTACCCAACGTTGGAAAAATGTACCTCTCAAATTGTATCTTCTCGTACGTTTATGATATTTCATAAAAAGCACTTATGAAGAGAAATGAAAATTTGTTCGAAAATGCGAATGTTGGAGAAATACGGGCACTCTAGATTTTTAAACTGTACCAGAAAAACATCTAATTTGGCTAACTTCGCCCGACTTTTCAAATTTTCTTTGCAGGATTACGAAGTAGCACTGTCCCTTGGTCATTTAGCATCTTTATACAATTATGACATGGCAGAGTATGAAAAAGCAGAGAGGCTGTATTTAAAATCCATTGAAATAGGTATGTATGGATAACATTATTGTCCCTCGTTTTCCTTGTAGCAAAACGCTTTGGAGAGTTCGAAACCATTAGATGTTAGGCGAGGTCATAACTGATTTGAAAATGTTCAAATTTTGTGGTGCGATACGGTGCAGTGCTATGGCCTCAGATCATTTCATTTGCAATAAACTTTGAGTTGTGTTTGAAGTTTCTCGCCGAATGTAAAACAAATGCACAGGAGTCGAACGGGAGTTTATCCTTGATCTCCTCGCTGTGATCTTGAATGCAATTGTCTCCTATATTTGGAAGTAATGCGTTATTTTACCCCGAAGTTGTTTCGTTAAATCGTATTGAGAATAAGCGACAGGAAATATTGCTCATGCCATTACTGATCTTTTGAAATGCACTTTAGTCTCAAAATCCGACAAATAGATTCACGACTTTTATGTTCTGGAATTCACGAAATGTTCCCAATTGTGCGCTCTTAGTAGTCTCATTCCAAAAATCTCTTGTTTTGCTCCCCTCGCTGACTTGCCGCAACAACTGGAGCGATAACAACAACACGCAAAAGATAGAGGGACTCATGTAATGAGTCTACGCTTTTGGTTCCAGTGTCAAGCAAGGGGCCCGCATCTACTGGTTGCCCCGGGGCCCGCCCTCGAGTGCTATACGGCGCGGTGTGATAAAGCTCGATAAAAAAGAAATTTGTGGAAAAGGTCCTCTTTAAATAAACATGTCCATGATACCTCAAAAAAGAAAGTACATGCAGCCTTTATTGATTTTCGGAAAGCATTTGATAGCGTATGGCACCGCGGCCTCTTTCAAAAACTTCAAAATTACGGAATTAATGGCAACGTCTTGAAAACTATCCAATGCATGTACGATAAAACAGAATGTGCAGTCAAAATTAACAACCAATGTACTAATTTCTTCAAATGCTCTAAAGGAGTCCGGCAAGGATGCCCGTTAAGTCCAACACTCTTTAACCTTTATATAAATGATCTAGTTGACGAACTTAGTAAGACCAATCCTACACCATTAGACCTTGGGCATGAGCCTATCTCTTGCCTCGTCTATGCTGATGATCTAATCATTCTCTCGTCTTCCCACGATGGTCTACAACAATGCTTGAATAGCTTATCTAATTATTGTGACCAATGGAAACTCCAAGTTAATAATGATAAATCAAAATGTATGACGTTCTATAAAAATAATACCAAATACAAACAAAATTTCAACATTAATAATTCCCCATTGGAGAACGTCACAGAGTTCACCTACCTTGGTGTCACAATAAATGCTGCCTGCAATTTCCATGAAACATTAAATATACTTAGTGCTAAAGCTAACCGTGCCTTGTTAGCCCTTAACAGCCGCCATAAAATAAAATTTCTTCCCATAAAAGCAGCATTGAAACTGTTTGATTCTACCATAGCCCCTATTCTACTCTATGGTTCCGAGATCTGGGGTCCTTACCTAAACCGAAACCAAAATTTTTGGGATAGTTGTAAAATTGAACGAATACACACACAATTTTTAAAACGCTTACTGGGAGTAAATAGATCAACCACAAATGCATTAGTACGCGGTGAACTAGGTCGCTACCCCCTCAGCATCCCTTTAAACTGCAGGACTAACAACTTCATAAAACATATAATTAATGAATCTGAACCACTCTCTTTAGTATCTCAGGCCCTTAAATACGAAAACTCAATAAACCATCGTCAAACAATAACCTCCTACATGAATAACTTGACTGATAACCCTACAGAGGATGGCCTAAATACTGAATCTATTACATTACTCTCAAAACATGCGACAAAAGAAACCCTTATACAAGAGCATCAGATACAGTGGAAAAATCACATGAGTGACTGCCCAAAAGCCTTATCATATAAAACATACAAATCTCAAATTACATATGAAAATTATCTCTCCCTAATTACCAACAGATCACATAGACGAATACTATCAAAATTGCGCCTTAGCGACCACTGCCTTGCAATAGAAAAAGGAAGACATTTCAAGCCTCCCATAGAAAGAGAAAGACGATTTTGCAGATCCTGCCAAAACAAAATTGAAAACGAAACCCACTTCATTCTCTCGTGCCAAACATTTATCTCTGAACGGACAGTGTTCCTAGATAAAACACAAAATCTCTGCCCTAATTTTAAATATATACCAACAGATGAACAGAAACTTATATACTTAATGTCCAACGAAGGAATTGTAATGTTTTCTGCGCTTTCTCAACGCATCGGCCGGCCGCTCAGCAGGAGCCTCCGACAAAGCAGGTTCCTCAATAACTGGATTTAGTAAAATATCTCCTCGAGACATGCCCAGTTAGCTCAGTCGGTAGAGCATCAGGCTTTTAACCTGAGGGTCGCGGGTTCGAGTCCCTCACTGGGCGATACTTTTTGTTGAGAGAAGGAAGAAAAGAATGCGAAAACTGCAAATTTTTCAGTTGTCTTCTTCAAAATGAAAGAGTGTTTGTATTTTGACAGGTGTGGAAATTTTCATTGAAAAGAATTCCAGGAACGTTTCCAACTTTCGTAACGTTTCGGACGAAAATGATAAATATTCGATATTCGCATTCATTGCCTAAAAGGGGCTGGAGAAGATTTTTGTAAATAAAGATAAAGATCAGCTGGCCAATATCATCAAATTCAATGATAAATTCCTCTCTAGTTGTAATTGGCGCGTGGCGTACAATTTCTTTAGCCTGCCTGTTGCCTTTCATGTGTTTAGGCTAAACACATCTGAAACTCGTCGCTCAGAATCCAGCTGTATCTTTATAATCATTGATGGCATGAAAAATCTGATTGCACTGGCGAATTCTACGGGGTTCAAACATATAGAAAATATCTTCATTTGCAATGTATCTGCTGCTACTTGCCTGCATTAGGGTGGAGAAAGTTTAGGATTTTTGGAAGTTTAGCTTGTACAGCCTCTTTACGTCTATTAAAAAGCGTCCAAAATAATTTTTCCCCCACATTTTCTTATGCTCATGATAATTCGATTTGAACATATGATTGGAAGCATTCAGTCAGTGATAAAGTTGGTGGAAATTAGGTTAATTCTATGCAAATATAAATGTTGCCTCGACATTTTTAGCCGAAACTTTCTAAATGTTTCCTTTCGTTTCCTCCCAAGGCATTTAGATTTTAATTCAAAAGGTTCCTCTCAATTTTTGTTATGAAGATGCATACACGTATTTTTAATAAGAAACCCTAAGAAACTAAGACTTTGGGCCAGTGCTGAAAGTTTCTTGAAATTATCAGATCTGTACCCTTCTAAACATTTCAAAACAAGATGTTTTGAAGCCTTGCTGATTTTTAGACATTACTCAAGTACTTTCCCCTTGGTGGAAACCATGCAAAGTCCACGCCGGAGATTTTTGCCAAAACAATGGAAGAACAAAGAAGAACAATAGATTATCATGATTTCACGCCGGAGATCTCCGGCGTAGGCTGCATGGATTCCACCCTGGTACTTTCCGAGTAATATGCTGCAGGAAATACATAAATGAGAATGGCAATCTGAGAGTCTGAGCTTCATATAATATAACTATAAGCGCTTTCTTATAAAAAAAAATACGAGTGACGCATGCTGAGAGCAATCTACAGTCTCTTCCTGAAGAGTTAGCCCCAAACCTGGCAGTTTTTCGTTATGTTGTTATACCTGGCAATGCCTCTAGTATTATAGCGAAATATAAGAATGGTCAAGTTTCACCCAATGAGATGTTTTTCCCATTGGAAATGTGATGTTTTTCTTATTCCTTCCATTCACAGGTTGTAATTTATTTGGACAAAGTTATAGTGGTTTAGAATATGACTACCGAGGACTAATAAACCTTTATGCAAATACAAGTAAGTGTTTTTACATGATCAGAACAAAACATCTGAATCTGCTTACCTTTCTTTCTATTCATCACTTACCCCCAAACTATTCCAAACTGAAACCAAATAACTGTGAAGGATTTGTAGTCGGTGGGGATTTTTTTCATTGCAAAATGATTTACCTCTGTGCCTCATTCAAATTTCATGCTCCAAAGCAAATTCAGCTTTTTTCACATCTTCCGAAACATGGACTGGAAAAGGAAGGAATAATCCGATAAGTGAATGAATTACCGTACATTTGAAACTGTTTTTTCAGACGGTTGGCATAACTTCGACCAACCAAGCAACATCTCTAAAGATAGCTGAGCCTTTCAGCTACATGCTGATACCTTGTTTGTGTTCATGAAATTCTTGTCTCCTCTTTGTTACAGGGAATTACGTGGAGATGGCAAGGTATCATTTAGTTTTTGCAGTGTGGAAAGAATTGCGAGAGAATGCGAAGAAACCCGAACCAATAGAACAACTAGACCTCGATGTACCGGTAGATTTTAATAACATTATAGAATCTTTCGAAATTAATGGCAATTTGGCAAGCTGATCATTTTCAGCCCGGGCTGGAATTTCAGTCCTGCTAACCGGGCTGAAAACTCAGCCCCCCTCTCCAGTCATATCTTTGTAAAATTGAGTTTGCGATTACATGAGAAATTTCAGCCCTCCTTCGGAAAATTTGTGATTCTAAAGCAATCTTGAAGTTTTAAACCTCGAATAATTTTGGCGCCATTTTTTTAGTCAATTTCAGGCCAGGCTGGCATCTGTCATATAATCGCACGCCATTTTCACCTCGGCTAACAGGGCTGAAAACTCTCATATAATCGGCTTCAAATTTTCTTCCTGATAAAATGAGGTATAGGTTACAAATCTTTGAAAATATTGGTGTAAACTTCCCTTTCCTGTTTCTGTGAATTGATTATTTTTAAAGAAACTTCAGCTACTTTGCTATACTCTACCGTTGGACTTTACAGAAATCTTGAATATTTTTCGAAATTACAGCGTAGTTTATATTTCAATTTATTTGAGGCTGTGACATCATCAGATTCCTAAGTCGTGAACAAGAAGAATAACGGACTTTTGCTTGATATCATATTGAAGACTTTCATAAACTATGGTTTCTTTCAAGTTATTAAGTTTATTTAAAAATGTTTCTTGAAAAGTTTGGAAATTGCGATGGTTTTGAACCCTGGGTACCAGACTCTATAATAAAATGGAGAGTCTCCATTTTATGTTAGAGAGTCTGACACCCAGGGTAAATTCTTTCCAACTTTTCTTCAGTTCTTAAAGAAGAGGAAGAAACCTCTGATTCTGACAATATTTAGTATTGCTGAAAAATCCAACGGTAGGATTATAGCGAAACAGCTAGTTTCTTCTAAGCCATTCAATTCAAGCAAACATGTCATAGAATTTTACAGCAACTTTTCAAAGATTTGAAACCTATGCTACAACATGTAAGGTACGTTGGCTAAGTGAGAATGTACTTTGTGGAGCAGAAAGCGATTGTTCGACGTTTAGAAGGCTTTTCCTTCGTAGTGCCAAGTGCTCTTTTCAACAGAGGTAATAAATATTCACCTATTGATGTCAATGAAAATGTTGAGTGAAACTTTCTGAGATCGTGAGGACTTAAAAGTTCTTTGAGATAGAAAGTAAAGAAGGGGGAGGCGGAATGATTGGGCGAATAAAATAACTAACAACATACAATGTCGATGATTTGAAAATGCATAGAACAGGTGATGTTTTCTGTATAGGAGCGGAGCTGCACTGATGGCAGGGACATATCGTTGTATTTTGTGTTGTCCCGTTGATGTCGAGACCAACAGTCTCCAAAATATTGAGTGCTGTGCAAAGCAAAGCCGTGAAGTCATAGCAAGCACATCATTTTGTCATTAACGAACCCCTAACGTACATCTTTTGGCTAATCTGATGAGGATGAGGTCCCTTTGTTATCGACTATAAATTTTCAAATCTTTGAGGAATATTTTGCTCTGTTTCTACTGTTTTTAGATTTGAGAGTTTACTTCTTCTAAATTCGACTTTTCGTCGTGGATGATGGTTTTCGGTTTTCCAAGAAAGATCTCTTCTTTAGGATCAAAACAGCAACGATTTGTTTATGGTGTTTATGGTCTTTGAAAAATTGAATTCAATCTTGATTATTGGGCAAACACAAGGCTTGGATTTTTTATTGCTGTATTAGAAGGGAATGCACTTGGACTAGAAATTCAGTGCTAGAATGTGACAATTTTTATCAGGAAAAGAAACTGATTAAATTTGATCATTTGGCAGCTTTATAAAATTTTTGATGATTTCAAACAACGATCCTTCAATTTCTGTCCCCAGTAGTTACAAAATATGAATGGAATAGCATACCCCTCGTGACAGTTTGCACTGCTTTCCCATGTTAGGTTTTGTTGCGTGTTACGGTACTTGGATGTTATTTGGTCATATACCCGTCAATATGTTTTGTACAATTGCAAATTGCTTAATTAAATGTAAATAAATAGTTATGTAAATAAATATCTTGCAATAAGTTGAATCTATGAAAATTTAAAACGACAAAGTACACGTCTTTTTCTGCTACTACTTTCCCAAAGCAGTTCAATTTTTGTATGCACGAATCTTCGATACAACATTTGCTCAAAATCCTTGCATGTCTTTGACAATCTGAACCAAACCTTGCACTTTTGTTAATTAGAACTCTGTGTATGTATGGTATAGTGTACCGTTTTTCTACAGGCAGTTTGAAGACTGACAACAAAGAATGGCTTATCAACAAAAATAATTTAAATTATATTCATAAGTTTTAACTTATACATGAATTTATGGATGACAATTTACGTTTTTAATATTTGCTAAGTATCTTAACGTTTCATGAGTCATTGTGAATTAGTTTACTTTCAATTTTCTGTAAAACTTAGCAGAACGTATCCAACAGTGCCAGCAAAACACAAATGAAAACATGTGGTTATTGTGAGATATGATGTCTTGAAAATCACACTCTTGAAATGTCCTAATTGTGGCGGAAATCATCGAGTACGAAAATGTATTCCAGGTTTACAAGCAACGGCAGGCTGAGGCAAAAAGTGAAAGGAAGGGGAGCAGTGTTTCCCTTCCTTTAAATGAAGGTGCCTCCCTTGCTCTTTGAGTCTGCATGCTGGCAAGAAAAAATCTTGTTGGATCCTCATGATAGAAATGTGAGTTTATTGAAAGCACATTTTAGCCATTTTTATTTTGTTCTGTTTGTTTTCAAGTTGCAGCCAAGACAAGACAGCACACCCCTCAGTTTTCCTAAATAATCTTATACTCATGAAACTAAATAAGTGCTGATAAAAAATTGTAATACTTTGGTCTAAAATAATTTCTGCTACATTTGATGTTCAATGTCCACAATAAGAGTTACAGTACTGTAGGTCTCCATAGTTATCAATCTTCAAAGACCATTTCCACCATTTCTTCCTTTGAGCATTCACTGTCTCCAAGTCTTTGTGGCTACAAAGTAGATGGGAATGAATCTAAGTACTAACATCAGCAAGTTCATAGCACCGAATGATTTAATACCGCAAGACAGCATAGCTTCCAAATCTTTAACTAAGGTGGGTGTAAAATTCTGTGCAAGACATTGTTTTATCAGAAAAAGCTTTATGAACAATCTTTACCTAAATGGGTATTTCAACTAAAATTATAATATTCATAGGCACGTTAGCTCCCTCAGTCCACAAGAACTGCTTTTCAGGGGGCCATGGATTTTAATGTTGCAGTCACAACAAGTCTGATGTTATTTCTCAAAAAGTTTCATTAGTTTTTTCCATTCCAGTAAATTTTTGCTTTTCTCCATATCTTGTAATCATTCCAGAATATGGTACAATTATCTTGATAACATACCTACTGTAAGTTTAAAATAGTTTTCTTCTTGATAGCCTTTTGAATACCTGTCTTCAAAACTGTGTTGGTCAAACCTTGCAATTGCAATAAAATTTACTAAAAAAATATGATAACTACAAAGAAAGTTCTCTATGCAAACCAAATTCATAGCAAATACTCACCGTATTATATTTGATTAGTGTAGGTATGGATGTGAGTTTGAATTTTGGGTGAGTTCTGAATGCATTCTGAGGATCTTTCCACCTGTTGGCAAAGGAAAATTGATATTGAGTATTGAGTGTATCAAGCAAAAATATCAAATTTGCCCAAATCATAGTTTGATAAAATCTTGCTCTCAAACCTTCCTTGTAGTCTTTGATGTGCACATGCAAAAATACCGATAAATATCTTCTTTGTGTAATCAAAGTCAATGTGCTCATGCGTGAAAATATCCATATGATAATAAAAGTTCATTATATCACTGAAGCAGGAGCCTGAAAATATGAGGTGTCTGTGATGGGAGTAATCAAACACCTATGGTTATTTTTTAAGGAGCCATTCATATTGCCTGACTGTACATTGAAACAGTGCAAATTTTTTATTATTCTTTGGTGGCAAATGGGAACATATGGGGCTCACCGCTATTTGTCAGATGGTAGGATAGCTAACAGATTTCCACAATAAGTCTGTTCTACTTATCATTATTTTTTTTCATGAATTTCAACAATTTTAGTAACAACAAGTTGCTTAATTTATTTTACAAGCTGTATTGCACAAAAGATTATGACTGCTTGTTGCATACAAACAATACCTTTCATTTTGTCAACCTCATATTTACAGGCAAACCTATGATATTCTGGATGCTACAGTATGGCCCGTCATATTTACAGGCTTGTGCTGTGCTGGACACTCCAAAAGTTTGATAATGCAATGAAAGATGGCACTTTGTTGAATTGTTTAATTGATACTCTGATAAATAGACATATGGTAAGAATATGACATACAAGTCTATTTTCCAAAAGAGGACAAATGTAGCATGATGCTAGACTAGATTTATTGATGACTCATTGCAATTTTACTTACGTTGCTCTGTCCCCCACGCTGCAAAGTATGAAAACCACTTTTGGGTCTGTAATTTTCTGCACACTCTTCTCAACAACAGGTTCAGCTACAAATACAATTTAATAAGTAATTACAAGAGCAAGGAGAATAAGTTGTCTAAGGTGCCATCATATGGAAGGGGCTATCCCTCTTTGCTGAGATCTCATTTTCTGTTCAAATCCTTTGCAGAATACTTCTTTGTTTAAAGTTAAGAGAAAAATTCCCTCCTCGTACAGTATAATCAGCACCTAATACACAGAAAATTGTCAACAACACTATCTGCTGGTGAAATGTTCACAAGGGAATGACCATAACATGGGGCATCATCCTCAATCTTAACTACTATGTGTACAGACAGCATTGTTTAACAAACAATGACACCTTTGTTGGTCATATCTTTTGCTTGCAAGTTGCACCTGTCACTTGAAGTTGAGCCCAAACAGTGCTGATTGAGGCTGGGTGGAGCCAACCAAACTCTTTAATTTTTCAACATTTTCGTGAAAATTTTCCCCAACAAACGTTGAATTTGAAGGAGGAAATTACAAATAAGTACTGAAAGTAGCCGTTGCATAAGCAAAATCATAACTTAATAAGTTCCTGGCCAAATTTTCTATTTGATCATCATAGAGTTGCTAAAGATTGCATTCGAGTTTTTGCTTGGAGGAGATTTAGGCCCATATCATGTACCGAGCCTTTTACTGAATAAAACATACCTTTCACACAATCTGGACACCAGCTTTCACCAGTGTCGTTGGTTTCTCCACAAAACAGAATATAAATATTCGATGCATCTTTGTTTTCTTCGAGTAGTTTGAGCAGATCATCCATTCCCGCACACCCAAGTTGTTTCGCTTGTCCTGCCATCTTTTCGAGTCTTCAGAGGAAGTGATGGAATAAATTTGGAACTCGAACTTATTTACCAGAAGCGAAATACTATAATTTGATTGGTTGAGAGGGCAATCAACTGGTTGAGAGACCATTCTGATTGGCCAAATACGTACAGCCTCAATACCAGGAAGAGGCTCCGCTTTGAGTTGATTAATGGTGGCATAGCAGTAGGGAAAATTGTACTTGCCATGCGCAAAGAGCGCACAGGGGACCATTAAGTACAATATTGCTCTCTTACGGACATTCCACGCGAGCAGAGTTGTGGTGCTGTGGCCTAAACTCCTTTTCATTGAAGATTTCTTGATTCAAGCACAGATGTAACATATAAATACAATTTCCATTGACAATTATTCTGGTTACTTTCTCATCAATCATTGGAAAGAGTGGTGCATTCAAGCTGACACAGAAACAGACTGAATTTTATTGTGGAAACTTTACTCCAGATAATAGAGATAAATCTAGGCCTAACTTACATGCTTCTGAAGAAGACTAATCGATTATCCCTTGAAAAAACTTGCAATAAAAAGCAAACACCTGTTTGTAAACATGATCTGGTTTGGCACTTGAAATTACAATCTGGCCTAGAAGAACCCCGAGTATGATATGATCAGCGTGTGATGGAGTATCACAACAAATTCAATGCTATTGATTACATCGTCTGTAATGGTAAAAAACAGTCCATCAAAAATCAAGTTTCACTCTGTGGTCATCCTCAGTGCTTGCCTGCAAACCATCTACTCATGCACTCGATGTTATTACATACAGAACTATCCCAGGGCAAGGGGGGGGGGGTACTCTGGTATATTCACGAAAGGGGTGCTCAGGCTCATGGGGGTACACAGCATCAACCCAAAAAATAACTTTCTTCACAAATTTGGACCCAACAAAATAATTTTTCTCACGCCAAAAATTATTAAATCTGCATCTGATTTGAGTAATGTTGCTTGATTTTAATTTTGTTTGCAAAGTATATTTTTCTCTATCATCATTTTTACTTTTCCCCACATTTGAGACCCAAAAAAGTAAGCCTAAATTTCAAGAACCCAAACAAAAAACAACTGCAAAAATGACTGACACAAAAAATTATTCTTGCACAAATTTTCGACCAAAAAAAAGTAACCCGATCACAATTATAAAAAAAAAACCAGTGTACCTCCCCCCTTGGGGGGCTATGTTAAAGGGGCACAAAATAAAGAAATTTTGTGGATAATTAAGTATCAGAGAATTTGCTGCTGCCATTAAAATTTTGATAGCTTTAGTTATTGCGGAGATAGAGGCAGATTTAACGAGTATGGTTAACCAAGTTGCTTAGGCTAAGCATAAAAATGCTGTTGGGAAATCGCAGCATCCTTTGTATTAATCCAAATTAGCAAAGGATTTTTTAATTCAAATTATGATATTGCCTTTTCTAGCTATGCGTATTTTATATTTTGGTGAAACTGCCCCTTTAACTGTCCAAACATTCTTTAAACTGTTCAGACTTCTCAAGATCACCTCGAAGGTTTGTGTTTGAAACACAAAGTTTGTGTTTGAAAATGCTGTTTTGTAATGGAAATAAACAGACTGAAGATCAGGGTGAATGAACGAATTATAAAACTCTTTATTCTGTCTGTCTTATTTGTTGTCTTATTCATTAAAGATATTACTTTGGTACATGATACAGAGACACTTGATGTATGGACTTGTAAAATTGACTGAAATTTTTTTACTAGAGTACTAGAGAGCTAGTACTCAGGGTGAATTTTATAAGATGACTGAATCACATGTTATGACTGATTAATGGGTTTTCAAGAATGTGTAGTACTTCAGAGCTATTATACCTCTGAATGTACTCAATGAACTCAAAATAGACACAGAGTGACACTGTACAGAATCTGTGCAGAATCTAGTTTTCTGAATATCATATTGCTTTAATTTCAATATAAATATCATATTGCTTTAATATCATATATTGCTTTAATTTCAATATAAATATCATATTGCTTTAATATCATATAAGCCTAAATTTCAAGAACCCAAACAAAAAACAACTGCAAAAATGACTGACACAAAAAATTATTCTTGCACAAATTTTAGACCAAAAAAAAGTTACCCGATCACAATTATCCAAAAAAAAATCAGATACCAAATTCTTTTGTTTTGCATAAATCATCCTCACTAAATTTTCTAAACCCTCCAACAACCTGTTAACACTCAACATGATGGGATAATTCTCAAAACTTTTCTGTGCAGGATCAACTTCTTGGTTTCTTTGAAAAGGATGTACTGTATTGGTGTAAAAATGCAGTCAATTTTGCCACAATTACAGTATTTCTAAATAGTTCATATGCAAGTACAGCAGTTAATTTCTCATTTAGTTCCTTTCCAAACCATCCCTCCAGGACACCTCTGGGTATTTGCTTACGAATATTTCCTGCCCTCAGGCATTTGACTATAAGTTTTTTCATCAGCTTTGGATGTTTGTCAACAAAGGTTTAACATTCTCAGAATTTGGGGGAATATAGCATGCTGTCAGTGCCAAGCCCCTGGTCATTTACCAAAAAAGATATCCACACCCAGGTATTTGTGTAAATATTTGTTTACCTCTGGGCTGCCCTGGGAGATGGTTACAGTAGGAATTGAAGGAGACATAGTGAAAATTGTTATTATCAAGGAGAACAATATAGATTTTCTACAGTTGGCATGCATCCTTGTTGCTGGCCATTTTGCTTCAGCGCCATCCCATGAAGCACTTGCATGTTGTAAGGCAAGAGTCTTTTATCCATCCAATTTGTATTTGTCCTTTTTCTATGATACAAATATGAGATTTGTAAGTCTTTGAATTTAGAAAAGAAAATCTTGTCAACACTTGTTCCTACAACAAATCAACAACCACCCAAACTGCTGTTAGTTTAATTTTTCATACTAGGGTGAACTTCAAAAGCTCATACTAACTCATTAATTTTCTGAAGAACTTTTTGAAAGGATTGCATCCATACTTACGAGTTAACAGTAGTGGAACAATAAAATCATGGAAAATTGGACCCTTCATGTTTCAACCAGTTTTATGTTATTAGTTTACCCTATTTTGCATGCAAGGGGGGTTTTTCATGGAAGGGGATTTTTCACCCCCACTCTAATTTTTTTCGCAACCAGTTGTGATAAAACAATGCATATCACCCTCAAACTAGTGTAATTAGCCTTCAAAGTATGGTAAAAAAATTAATAAGTCCAGTGTGTTATTGCAAGGCTGCAAGGAAACAAAGGAAATTTGGCAAATGGGATCTATGTACAGTATGTATCTCAACAATGAAGACTTATATAGCAAGCTGTAAATGGAATTTTCTTGAGTTACACAATTTTCCCAGGTACTTGCTGCACATCAAAATACTACAAAAACATTCTTAATTTCAATTCTTAAAAAATTCTTTTGCGGGCATGGGCCAATTTTTCTCCTTTCGTCACTCTTTCAAGGCACGTTTTGCCTTTTTCCCAATAGGAACTGCAGTAACAAAACAGTTTGCACCAAGATTACAAATATGGAATTTTCTTGCGTTACACAATTTTCCCAGATACTTGCTGCACATCAAAATACTGCAAAAACATTCTTAAATTCAATTCTTAAAAAATTCCTTTGCGGGCATGGGCCAATTTTTCTGTTTTTGTCACTCTTTCAAGGCACGTTTTGCCTTTTTTCCCTATAGGAACTGCAGTAACAAAACAGTTTGCACCAAGATTACAAATGGAATTTTCTTGCGTTACACAATTTTCCCAGATACTTGCTGCACATCAAAATACTGCAAAAACATTCTTAAATTCAATTCTTAAAAAATTTGTTTGCGGGCATGGGCCAATTTTTCGGTTTTTGTCACTCTTTCAAGGCACGTTTTGCCCTTTTCCCTATAGGAACTGCAGTGACAGAACAAATATTTCAAATAGAATTTTCTTGAGTTACACAATTTTCCCAGATACTTGCTGCACATCAAAATACCACAAAAACATTCTTAATTTCAATTCTTAAAAAAGTCCTTTGCGGGCATGGGCCAATTTTTCTGTTTTTGTCACTCTTTCAAGGCAAGTTTTGCCTTTTTTCCCTATAGGAACTGCAGTAACAAAACAAAGATTACAAATTGAATTTTCTTGAGTTACACAATTTTCCCAGATACTTGCTGCACATCAAAATACTACAAAAACATTCTTAATTTCAATTCTTAAAAAATTCCTTTGCGGGCATGGGCCAATTTTTCTGTTGCCGTCACTCTTTCAAGGCACGTTTTGCCTTTTTCCCTATAGGAACTGCAGTAACAGAACAAAGATTTTAAATAGAATTTTCTTGAGTTACACAATTTTCCCAGATACTTGCTGCACATGAAAATGCTGCAAAAACATTCTCAATTTCAATTCTTAAAGAAGTCCTTTGCGGGCATGGGCCAATTTTTCTGTTTTTGTCACTCTTTCAAGGCACGTTTTGCCTTTTTTCCCTATAGGAACTGCAGTAACAAAACAAAGATTACAAATTGAATTTTCTTGAGTTACACAATTTTCCCAGATACTTGCTGCACATCAAAATACTACAAAAACATTCTTAATTTCAATTCTTAAAAAATTCTTTTGCGGGCATGGGCCAATTTTTTTGTTTTCATCACTCTTTCAAGGCACCTTTGGCCTTTTTTCCCTATAGGAACTGCAGTAATGAAACAGTTTGCACCAAGATTACAAATGGAATTTTCTTGCGTTACACAATTTTCCCAGGTACTTGCTGCACATCAAAATACTGCAAAAACATTCTTAAATTCAATTCTTAAAAAATTTCTTTGCGGGCATGGGCCAATTTTTCTGTTTTTGTCACTCCTTCAAGGCACGTTTTGCCTTTTTTCCCTATAGGAACTGCAGTAACAAAACAAAGATTACAAATTGAATTTTCTTGAGTTACACAATTTTCCCAGATACTTGCTGCACATCAAAATACTACAAAAACATTCTTAATTTCAATTCTTAAAAAAGTCCTTTGCGGGCATGGGCCAATTTTTCTGTTTTTGTCAGCTCTTTCAAGGCACGTTTTGCCTTTTTTCCCTATGGGAACTGCAGTAACAAAACAAAGATTACAAATTGAATTTTCTTGAGTTACACAATTTTCCCAGATACTTGCTGCACATCAAAATACTACAAAAACATTCTTAATTTCAATTCTTAAAAAAGTCCTTTGCGGGCATGGGCCAATTTTTCTGTTTTTGTCACTCTTTCAAGGCACGTTTTGCCTTTTTTTCCCTATAGGAACTGCAGTAACAAAACAAAGATTACAAATTGAATTTTCTTGAGTTACACAATTTTCCCAGATACTTGCTGCACATCAAAATACTACAAAAACATTCTTAATTTCAATTCTTAAAAAATTCCTTTGCGGGCATGGGCCAATTTTTTTGTTTTCATCACTCTTTCAAGGCACCTTTGGCCTTTTTTCCCTATATAGGAACTGCAGTAATGAAACAGTTTGCACCAAGATTACAAATGGAATTTTGTTGAGTTACACAATTTTCCCAGGTACTTGCTGCACATCAAAATACTGCAAAAACATTCTTAAATTCAATTCTTAAAAACGTCCTTTGCGGGCATGGGCCAATTTTTCTGTTTTTGTCACTCTTTCAAGGCACGTTTTGCCCTTTTTTCCCTATAGGAACTGCAGTAACAAAACAAAGATTACAAATTGAATTTTCTTGAGTTACACAATTTTCCCAGATACTTGCTGCACATCAAAATACTACAAAAACATTCTTAATTTCAATTCTTAAAAAAGTCCTTTGCGGGCATGGGCCAATTTTTCTGTTTTTGTCAGCTCTTTCAAGGCACGTTTTGCCTTTTTTCCCTATGGGAACTGCAGTAACAAAACAAAGATTACAAATTGAATTTTCTTGAGTTACACAATTTTCCCAGATACTTGCTGCACATCAAAATACTACAAAAACATTCTTAATTTCAATTCTTAAAAAATTCCTTTGCGGGCATGGGCCAATTTTTTTGTTTTCATCACTCTTTCAAGGCACCTTTGGCCTTTTTTCCCTATATAGGAACTGCAGTAATGAAACAGTTTGCACCAAGATTACAAATGGAATTTTGTTGAGTTACACAATTTTCCCAGATACTTGCTGCACATCAAAATACTGCAAAAACATTCTTAAATTCAATTCTTAAAAAATTTCTTTGCGGGCATGGGCCAATTTTTCTGTTGCCGTCACTCTTTCACGGCACGTTTTGCCTTTTTCCCTATAGGAACTGCAGTAACAGAACAAAGATTTCAAATGGAATTTTCTTGAGTTACACAATTTTCCCAAATACTTGCTGCACATCAAAATACTGCAAAAACATTCTTAAATTCAATTCTTAAAAGAATCCTTTGTGGGCATGGGCCAATTTTTCTGTTTTCGTCACTTTTTCACTTCAAGGCACGTTTTGCCTTTTTCCCTTTATTTAGGAATTGGCATTGATTGCATGTGCAGCAAGATTATAAATGAAATTCCTTGCTCATTTAAATACAAAATATGAAATCGAAATCATTTTCACTTACGGTTGTCTCGTGGTATCAGTTGATCGGGAGCCCACCACACTGCACCATCTGTGCCAGATCTTGCTGGTTATACATCATGTGGTGAAGGCCAGGTTGCACCTTGTTGACGTCTAGGCCTACATTTCTCCAAGCCAAATGAGCTTGGATCGTTGTTTGATTTGCATGTATCGAGTTATGTTCTGCTTCAATCTATTTAGGGACAACCATCTGACTGTAGATCTGATTAATTTTCCATTTTGGTCGCAAGATATTCTTGTGGGGCATGAAAAACGATGCCCTTCTGGCCCACAGCAGCACAAAAACGCGGCAAGCTTGCAAAAGAACGCGCTTCGAACGTATGAGAATTTCAGCCAATCAGAGCAATTTTCCCCACTGCTTGGTGGCATGGCCTAAGTTTGTTGCTGCGATAATTTATGTTTGGATTGCCTTACCATAGGCAACGGCTCCATGAAAAATGTCTATTTTTGACGAAGAAGACATAACTGAAAAGGATAAAGTACAGGTAAGTCAATGGGTGAATTCCTTCAACTGGTAAGAACGAAGACGACAGGATTTTGGAAGACTAAAAAGGAGGGAGCGATATTATCATTGTAGGCCTAAATTTTATGCAGTAGGGCCTAAATAGATTAAGATGAGCATTGAATCACAGTGAATTGTTAAATAGTTATTGAATTAAAGGCTCATAGTTTCAATTTCATAAAATATGTTGTAAGGGCTGTCAACACAATAATGCTGCAAGACTGTAAAGTTGTGTTGCTTATAAATAATAGAGCAGCTATATTGTAGCCTGCGCGCAGACCCAATATTCTGAAGAAGAAAGGGTCTGCGCAACAAGGAGCAAAAGCTTGCTACCGCACAATTCTGGGTTTCAGGGAAAATAATTTATGCAATCATGAGCTGATTAATTCATGCGTATCGTTTTGTTGCTGTCATAATATCACAGTGATCCAGAGCAGTACAGAAATACCAAAAAACAAATTTTGAAAAATGATTTTTGCTCTATTTTTACTCCAAAGATAACACATGGATTAGTTTAACACAAAACACCTCATTCTAATCGGAGTTATACTCGTAGAGCTAAAAATTCACAAAGTTAACATAAACAAATGAATGCAACATTTAGTGAATTTCAGGATGAAATCCACTATTGCCTGCAATAAAGTAAATTTTCAAATGTCTGTAGAATCACTTTGCCATATCGGATCTTTACAAACTTTTTTCTACTTGAATGAGAAACACTTTGACTATATTGTGACTTAAAAGATAAATTTTCGCGATTTTCGTTCCTTTCAATTTTTGCGAATGCCGAGATGTACTTTTTGTGAATGCTTAGGCCTGAAAATTGTTAATATTTTGAAATTTGAGTTAAAAACATGAAATACATGTCAAAACATGTCTTCACAACATACTTTGTCATTAAATTTGAAGCATTGGCTGCACTTTTACCAAAGGTTTCGTACATATTCGTACCCAAAAAATTTTCATGCAATTTTCTTCTTTTCTGGTATTTTCGGGGAAATTGGCAAATTTCTGCAACAATTGTCATATGATATGAAATGTGTTTCTGAAGTTGTGATATACGTAAAACCGTGGATGAACCAAATGAAGATATACTTGCAGACAATCTAAATGCCCTTTCATGCTACTTTTATCAGCATATTGTACTCATTTTGTTCGTGAGCAGCGTTCAAAAATCCAAAATTATGAATGGAGATATGGAAACTAACAAGAAAAGAACAGATATATTTTTGAACGTACAGTATACTGTAACCGTTTCAGTCAGCAAATATACATGGAGTTTATGACCATCTAATTCTTGGCTAAAGTATCGAGAATTTATGTTTTGAAACTGTCTGATGTCCTTTGACTATATATCTACAATAGTACCCCTTAACTATTTGTATACAGTTTAAGCCTCATTAAATTGTGAGCCGTTTCTTTGTCCAATTGTATATCATTTCATGTAAATCAGATTTTTGTCCTTTCATCCCGCAAATTGTTTTCGTAAGTTACTGGGGACTTAGAAAGCACGCAGTAAATAAGGCAGCGCTGAAAAAAGCAAACCTAATGGAAATGTTTTAGTTCAACAACTTCTTTAAAAAAAACATGGTGCAGCTAAAGCTACTCGAAAATTTTTTATTCTTGAGAAGTTTCAACCAACAACTGCTTGGCTTTGGTCCGAAATAATTTAATAATTAATAGATGTTACTATAAAAGCTTCTTTGCTGATTGCAGAATCCGAACACAAAAAGAGAAGTCACTTCATATTGACCTATTTTTATATTTCTCTCCTTATGAATTCCCTAGAGACATATTCTGCAAAACTTACAAATCAAATGAAACCATACAAATTGAGCTTTCAGAGCATCATTATTCAATTTATTTCCGTTCAGAGCTTTTGTTCCGGGGAGTGTCAGTCTTGCAGTAACCCTTTGTTTTGATGCACCCTATGTATCACCATTGCATGCTACGATTTTAAAACACTGCCTCACGAACAAAATGAGTATAATATGCTGATAAAAGTAGCATGAAAGGGCATTTAGATTGTCTGCAAGTATATCTTCATTTGGTTTATCCATGGTTTTATGTAATATCACAACTTCAGAAACACATTTCATATCATATGATAATTGTTGCAGAAATTTGCCAATTTCCCCGAAAATACCAGAAAAGAAGAAAATTGCATGAAAAATTTTTGGGTATGAATATGTACGAAACCTTTGGTAAAAGTGCAGCCAATGCTTCAAATTTAACGACAAAGTATGTTGTGAAGACATGTTTTGACATGTATTTCATGTTTTTAACTCAAATTTCAAAATATTAACAATTTTCAGGCCTAAGCATTCACAAAAAGTACATCTCGGCATTCGCAAAAATTGAAAGGAACGAAAATCGCGAAAATTTATCTTTTAAGTCACAATATAGTCAAAGTGTTTCTCATTCAAGTAAAAAAAAGTTTGTAAAGATCCGATATGGCAAAGTGATTCTACGACATTTTAAAATTTACTTTATTGCAGGCAATAGTGGATTTCATCCTGAAATTGACTAAATGCTGCATTTCATTTGTTTACGTTAACTTTGTGAATTTTTAGCTCTACGAGTATAACTCCGATTAGAATGAGGTTTTTTGTGTTAAACTAATCCATGTGTTGTCTTTGGAGTAAAAATGAGCAAAAATCATTTTTCAAAATTTGTTTTTTGGTATTTCTGGACTATTTTCTCATTTCTGGATCATTGTGAATATGCTGTCACGCATTTATCTTCAGTCGTGTATTGTGTTGTTTGTTCTCATCACTTTTATGTTTTGGATTGTATTGTGGCTTTTGTTTCGAACGTTTAATCGTTTATTCGTAAAAGGGCTCCAAGAGGATTGGACAAGGTGTGATTTTTATCGATGTGTTGTTTTAGCGTGTTGAATAACATGTCGTTCGCTATTATCATAGTCATAAGAGAAAAATTAAGTTTTCTCTAATGACTATGCTATAATTTATCCTTAGTCCGAGTAAAATGAATGGCATAAAGGGATTTGCACTGTGTAGCAAGCTTTTGGTCGTTGTTGCGCAGACCCTTTCTTCTACAGAATATTGGGTCTGCGCGCAGGCTACTATATTGTTGCCAACAAAATTTGTTGATATGAATTGTTTCACCCAAAAATTGACAAACGATGTATTCTAGATCTTCTTTTTTGCAGATGCCATCATGTCTGAGTCTTTTTAATCAGTGGCGAATTTGCAGTTGTAAGTATAAAGAGTTCCATATAAATGCAAAGAATGTAAGCTGAAAGTAAAAATCCACAGACATTGTGTCCTAAAAAATTCAACAATTTGCTATATTTGTTCAATTTGAAGTTATTAAGTGTAAAGATAAGATTTCGAAGGAGTAAATTGTTGATGAGCTTCTCTTTAGAATTATTAAGAATTAGCAAGACTACTTCTACTTTCTTGAGGATTCTTGTTTAGAACTTTACAGTCCTACACCTGACTCAAGAATTCTTATCTGAATGTAAAGAATGGTGAAATGTCTTTAGAGTGAAGAATTCTTGTTATGTTAATGTGCACAAGCCCTGTACTGTTCCTAGCAGGAAACTGCTTCTGTGCTTGACAAGTTTGCATCAATAAACGATATGATAAAAAACCCTATTGTGCAATCATTGGAATTATAAACTCTTTGTTTCAGCATCACAAATGCAAATTCATAACTACTATATTCATGGCAATTTTTCAAAATGCACTGAAGAACAAAGTAACTGGACAAACTGCCTTGCTTGGAAAACAAAGAAGAGTAAAGAGGCAAGGGTAAGAGCTGCATTGATAAATCTAATAGTTATTTCATAACTGGAAACAAAACAGGAGTACCACAAAAAGGCACAACTGAAGTTCCAAAATTTAGATTCAAATCTAAACATTTTGGGTGGCTTGCTTTGTAAGTGTCTAAATTCTTTTCTCATGATAATCTTGGCAAACTTTGGGAATGGGGATCATTTCAGACCAAGGAAAGCTATCCAACTTACACAGACTCCAACTATTGCAAATTTATTTGAAGAGAAAAAAGCAGAATATGGGAGGTTATATTTAGTTTAATCAGGCCTGAGCTTAATGCAGAGGCTGATGAAATGTGAGTACAGGGAACACTTTCCCCGGAAGTTTTTGGCAAGATGTTTACTGTAGGTTGCAGGAAATTTTTGAAATAAGTCTGAATTTTTATGCTGCCATCAAAATTTGAAAAGTGATTAGATGTTATATAGTAGATTTCCTCCATGTCATCAAGCTGTTCAGTTTCTTTTTGTGTGTAGTGCTTTTCATTTCAAGGAAAGAATAAAGTTACAACCAAATTTTTATGTGCTTTTTGCTGCTCATCTTCAATCATGAGATGCCTATTTTAAGCTGCCTACCTAGTAATCTTTCTATAACTTGCAGGCATTGTAAGTTTTCCCTTATGTTGAATTTAAACCTTACGTTGTTGGTTGATGAACGTGTGAAATTTCACCAAGTAGTATGCGAACTTTATTCTACCTACAACATGCACGACTACGCTGTACAATTCATTAAATCAATGTCCGATCAAAAAAAACTTTTGTAGGACATTTTGACGAAATTTTCCTGTTCTCGGGCAGGAAAAAATTTTATCCGATTTTATCGGCCTTTGACTTGGTGTGGATTCATATGAAGCATTCATGTTGCCAAATTTTTGTTGAAAGTGGGGTAATTCAATGTCCATTCGAATAATTTGGATATTGCTGTTTGCACCCATAAAAAAATTGCCACTCATGGAAAATGTCTGGTGAAAAAGTCCACCTTGAATTTTGTCTGATTTTCAGGATTCAATTTTGATGAGTGTCAAGCAAAAAGAGGAAGAAAAAAAGAAAAAACATACCGCCTGTATTTGGAAGTTCAGGAGAGAGCCAGGAAAAGACTGGAATGCAAGCTGATATCCACGAAAGGGAGCATAAAGTCTGCAAAGAAGCCATCGTTCATGAGAAGAAAGTAGAATTCCTCCAGAATTCCCCAGACGGAGAATTTCCAGAAGTTGTCAACGACAGTCTTAGCATCCAAGTGGCAATGAAACCTACGTTGTGACTACTTCCATGTGTATTTTGCTTCAAATATCTTAAAGAGCATTTAAAAAGATGTTTGATGTATATGTGTGAGACATGATATATCTAAATTCGTGAAGTATTACGAACCGTCTGTATGTCTGTCAGCCGTCAGCGTTGTTTCTTAGCCAAGATTGTAGACACTGTAAAATAGGGATGAGATGAGAGTACACTAAAAGTCAGGAGTTTTTTCCGAATTCTATTTGAAACATTCAGTACCGATTTTTTGTTAAAATTCGGCATTGCAAATATAGTTTTGCAGGCAGAAACACTGCAATACGACAAAAAGCAACAGCTAATATGATTGAATTTACAGCCATTAGAGCCCTGAAGAAGTCCTGCATGGCAGGACGAAATATTGATATTAGATAAATTCAATCTTTGCTGTTTTTTTGTCGTTTTGCGGTGTTTCTGCTTCGAACTTATTCATTCATTCGTCACCGCAAGCATCCTCGGATCCGAAAATCGACGCTGGTATCGTGGCCTTTCCTTTTTCAAATTATTTTATTGCAAATATTGCCCATTTCAAGCGAAAGACTTTACCAATAAGTTGCAAAAAAGACACTTCCGATTCTTCAGAAAGTCTCCGAAACTTTTTTGTGCGAAAGAAACCCTTCCAACCGAAAATGGTATTTCGCCGACGATCATGAAATCTGATCGTCAGATGGGTTCTAAAGAGAACAGGCCCGTCGGAACGAAATTCATATTGGGGGGCTGAAGCTTCATGCGAGAGGAGTGATGATAAATGGGGGTCCGGGGGCTTGCCCTCGGGAAAATTTTTCATGGTCACGTCCTTTAGATCGTTGGAAAGCGCCCCATTTTTGGAGAATTGGTCATTTAAAAAAGCAAAGGATGAAGTCTGATGGGGGTCTTTCCGAGAAAATTCTGAAAAATGGGACTTCAATTTCAGGAGGATATAGATTATATTTGAATTCCATAATATCAAGGATGATAGCTTGATCAATTCTAATAACTTCCTCGAATATAATTAAGTTTGAATCTTCATTTCCATGAGATGGGCTTTTGCAGCCTTTTTTACTTACAAAAGTGAACGAACTGCAGCAAATTATTGGGGGGGGCTGAAGCCCCCCAGCCCCCCCCCCCGGTTCCGACGGGCCTGGAGAAGGAGGAGGAAAGAGAAGAGACAGCTTTGGAGATTATCTGAAATGGAAAATCAATGATTGGGATGTGGTTTTATGGTGGTTTTTATTAGGATTTTGCGTATGAAAGGGATACAGTATGTCTACTATTCTACAGTGTTTTTTATCGCGTGGAACTCAATGTTGTAACGCAGTTTATCAGTGTTATTTTATATTTGGTTTTGTTCTTATGTTGTGGTAATTGTCGTGCCCACTTATTTTGCCTGCCGCTGTTGTAATCAAACTTCGCAATAACATTTCTCCTTCAAAAGAAAATTTAATGCTTTTTCGGTCTTGGTTACCAACAATAAGGGGATTGTATTTGTGGGTAGGTTGTAGGCGGGGTACCTACCGCAACCGCATCTGGGGGTCATAGATATCAATGTCATCAATGTATCAAAGCGCATGCGCTGGTTGTTGGCCTAAGGTGAAGTCAGCAACAGCTTTGTAAATACAAGAAATGTTGTTGACATGGTGTGAAAGAAAACATTTATTACTTGAAGACGCCGGACGTATATTGGAATGACTGAAACAAGAAAGAAAGCGTGAAGTATATTAAATTAACAATGAATACCGAACAAGCTGCTCTGAGGGCTCTGCTGTTGTTACTTTCAGCGTTCTGTTTGCTTCCTTGGAAGTCATTCACCACAGCCTCGGGCCTAGACAAGAAACACTACATTCATTATGACGAACTTGAACGAATATTAAAAGGCTTAGCGAAGAAATACAGCTCGATAACAAGGCTTAAAAGCATTGGAAAATCAATAGAAGAACGAGATTTATGGGTTTTACAAATAACTGACCAGCCTGGAAAGGTTGAGCAAGGGGAACCTATGTTTAAATATGTCGGGAACATGCATGGAAATGAAGCAATTAGTAGACAAATTTTAATTTATTTAGCAGATTACTTATGTCAAAATTATGGGAAAGATGAGCGAGTTACTAGAATTGTTAACACAACAAATATTTTCATTCTGCCATCAATGAATCCAGATGGGTTTGAAAGAGCAGAGGAGGGTGATTGTGAAGGGGTCAAGGGGAGACCAAATGCTAATGGCCATGATCTTAATAGAGATTTTCCGGATCAATTTACAAACTGGCATAGTTTCAATCTAAAGAAAGCACAACCTGAGACGCAAGCAATAATGAAATGGATTTATAAGCTTCCATTTGTTTTATCCGCTAATTTACACGGTGGTTCAGTTGTAGCTAGTTATCCATTTGATGATGGACCTACTCATGTAGAAAGTGGAGCCTACAGCAGATCGCCAGATGATGCAATATTTAAACAGTTGGCGTTAGTGTATGCGCAGCACCACCCTATCATGAAAACAGGGAATCCTCAATGTGGTGATGGGGATACCTTCCGAAATGGCATTACCAATGGTGCACATTGGTATGATGTTCCAGGGGGGATGCAAGATTTCAACTACCTGATCAGCAATTGTTTTGAAATCACAGTTGAGTTATCGTGCTGTAAATATCCTGTGAAAAGTAATTTGTTACAAGAATGGAATAACAACAAGGAGTCTTTGCTATCATTCGTTGAACAAGTGCAGAAAGGAATCAAAGGTTCTGTCAAAGATCTGAATGGTAAAGGTATTGAAAAAGCTGAGATACATGTGGAAGGGATTCCACATAAAGTCATAACTGCAAAAAATGGTGATTACTGGAGACTGCTTGTACCTGGAAAATACAACATTAAAGTTATTGCAAAGGGCTACCAAACAGCAGCAAAATTAGGCGTTGCTGTAACGTCTGGGGATGCGAAAGTAATGAATTTTGTGTTAAAAGAAATTGAAGCAACAGCTGCTCAAACCAAGCCGTTCACACCAAAATTAACAACACTGGAATTATCAAAGACATCAGTCAGGAGACAAGAAACTCCTAGTGAGCCATCAGTTATCACAACTTCTGAACTTCAAATGACAAAATCAACAGCACCATCTACAAATGTTCCAACATCAATTTCCGTCACTAAACAAACGTCCACCAAATTTTTACCATTAGAGACATCACAAATCAAAGAAATGTTTAAGGTAACAAAAGAACCATCTGATTTCAAACATCATAATTATGCAGACTTGTGGAAGTTTTTGACGATGATAAGTACAAAGTATCCAAAAATCACAAAGCTTTACACTGTAGGGAAGTCTGTGCAAGGACGGGAATTATGGGTGATGGAAATCTCAGATAATCCAGGGGTTCATGAGGTTGAAGAGCCTGAGTTCCGGTATGTTGCAAACATGCATGGAAATGAAGTTGTAGGTAGAGAATGCCTTCTCTATCTCATGGAATATTTATGTGCAAATTATGGCAAAATTTTGACTGTGACAAGTATTGTTGATAACACAAGAATTCATTTGATGCCATCCATGAACCCTGATGGGTATGAAGTTTCCAAAGAGGGGACACAACAAAATGGTCCTGGTAGGCCAAATAGTAAAATGGTTGACCTCAATCGAGATTTCCCAGATCAGTATGACAAACCTGGAGATGATCATATTAGGCAGATGGAAACAAAGGCTATGATGGATTGGATAAAGAATGGCTCATTTGTTCTCAGTGCCAACCTACATGGTGGGGCTCTGGTCGCAAATTACCCATTTGATGATACAAATACAGGAAAAGAGACCCCCAACCCAACCCCTGACAATGATCTCTTCAAACATCTTGCTTCAGTCTACGCAGAGGCACATCCGATAATGTCACAAGGGAAGGCATGCCCAGATAATGAAATCCAGCAACCATTTCAAAATGGCATCACCAATGGTGCTAAATGGTACAACGTAAAAGGGGGCATGCAAGATTATAACTATTTGCACTCCAATGATTTTGAGATCACAATTGAGATGGGTTGTTATAAGTTTCCACCAAGTGGTGCAATGCAGGCTTATTGGAACAGCAACAAAGTACCGCTGGTGCGGTTTGTCATGGAGAGTCACAGAGGCATCAAAGGAATTGTCACAAGTACCAATGGAAATGGCATTAAAGATGCATACATTTTAGTCAAGGGTAACAAACATACAATACATTCCCTAAAAGATGGGGATTATTTTAGATTGTTATTGCCTGGAGTTTATGAAGTAACTGCAATGGCTAATGGATATTTTCCAGTTACAAAAGAAGCTGTTGTCCGTGATGGCATGGCTACTGAGCTAAATTTCGAGCTTGCTGATATAAATCAAAATACAGCAAAAATAACTGAAAAAGTCACCCCTGCGAAAATTGCTCCAAAAACCACTGAAATTGCCTCCACCATGATTGTACCAAAGAGTCATATTGCAAAAGAAACAAGCAATGAAATGACAAAGACAATGGCAGTTGCAATAACTGTCGAAGGGTCGAAACATACAGGTAAGTGCCTTTACAACTGAACTATGGGGTACGCTTGAAAAGTACATTATCAACAGAAAGTTAGGACCGAAAATGTACCGATAGTGATTTTCGGACAAAATATTTCGGATCTGCTTCACAGAAATTTCGGACTTCATTGCTCGTAATTTGGGACTAACTTGGACTTGACTGACTTATATAAATTGGTGCACTTAGCGTTTTGCAAGATATCAACAGATTGGAAATCCCATTAACTAATGTTCTGGAAAATCCCAATAAATGGCGTATAAGTTAAGATATTGACAGATGTTGAATTGTCGGTCTTCAAAATCGGACAAGTGCATGATTTTGCATGGCCTCACCGACAGCATAGAATGCGAAGGGACCACTCGAATTGATCAGTTAAATTTCGGCACAGTGAAATCTCTTAATAGCTGCAAGTTGCAGAAGAACAACCGATAAAACTGCTTAAACACGGGCATTTGGATGATAAGACATTTTGCCGATTTCAGGCCAAAATAGGAAGTGCCGAATGCGTCGATTAGATATCCAAAAAATTGGATCTTTTCACCCGATATTGGGCTGTTCTGTTCCTTGCTGAGCGGCCAAATTTGCCTGCTGAATAACTCATTTCTGGGATTGCGATATCCGAATACGTAGATTGCAGATAAAATTTATTGTTGGTATAATGCAGCTACGAAGTGACTGATAAGTTTGGACGATCCCTAATCTGCTTTTGTGGTGACGCAGTTTTATACATACTTAAAAAGATTTAACTAAAGCCTATATCACTTCAAGGTGTGTTTTACATAATATCAGACATTTTTTGTTTTGTAATTGCTTCAGTACGCCGACAAAGGCCACCCATCTGTTCACACCACATTTTAAATTCATTTATTTAACCTTACCGTAAACCTATTGTCGTTTATCCACCTGCTTATTTTAACTATGTTTTAACAACATCATTTATCTCGCTGCTAAACAATATTCTTATTCTATGAAAACTGGGTTTGATTTTAGCTGATAGTCAAAACAAATTCCTATACGAGGCATTCAAAAGAAGTCGCCCCAGCTTTCATCCCTGTGGTCCTTCAGGGATATCTTATGCCGTTGTTGCCATTCGTTTATATATAAACCAGGCGGAGGAAATGAAGTGTTTTCGATGCAGAGATCATTTTATTGCGCAGATAAAACGGCTCTTTCTCCTGTGTCATTCAACAGCAAGGGCACCAGCTTTGATCCTTGCAGACCTACATCAACATCGCAAATTCCTTTGATGCCATTCATGTTATGGGATCCAAAAGACTTTCTTGCAGTAGATTATGATGAATGGACAATTAGCAATTCAAGCTAATTACCGCACTGATCTGCTAGTGTTTTTCCGACCTGTTTAGCGGTTAAATCAAAGACATCAAAGCGATGTGGCTCAGACCACATTTAGAATGGTAAAGATCGAAATCAGACTTTTAGCCAACAAATGCAAGTGGGAAGGGATGGATCTCGGATGTATTAGCTTCTTTGCTCGTTTACAAAATGACAGCCAGACGAAATGTCTTATTCACACCCTTTAGCGGGATGCTCTTGCAAACGAAATTACACCCAATGCTATGGACGATCACCATTGAAGAAGTTTTCAAACATTTAATATGGAAATCTTTACCCAAGAAGCAGAGTTAGATCTAACGAGCAACATTTATTCTTACACTGCTAGTGTTCGAGGGACCAGTCACTTCAAAAATCTGGTAGATTTTTCAAAGATTTTGAGATATTTCCAGAGACTTTCTAAGACTTTTTAAAATTTCATAAGACTTTGAGATTCTCAAAATTCTTCAAGATTTTCTGAGGTTTTCGAGATTTGGCAAGATCTTCAAAGATTTTGCAAGATTTTTGACGATTGAAATGATTTTTGACATTGTCAAAGAATTGTCGAAAGATTTTTTGGGATTTGTATCATTAGTTGGCGGAGAAGTCTCGAATATTTTGAGATGTTTATAAATTTATAGGATTTGCTTTGGGACTTCTAAAATTTTGTGAAGATTTTTCAGGATTTTTTACGAAAGCTTACAAGATTTTCGGAGTGATTGGCCCCTCGCTAGTATTCGTGATATTGATAATTTCATGACGATAAAACGTTTTGGAGACTCTCAAAGGATTTTCATAATTTGAAACATTTGGTGTGAACTATTTCCCCAAATGATTTGGTACCCTGTGTAATAGAGTGAAAAAATGAATTGAAAAGATATCCGTGAAAACTAAAAAGAAATTGGAGAGAAAGAAAGAACGAAAAAACGAAAGAAAGTCTTCCTTCCCGCTCTTTAGCATTATTTTTGATTTTCTCAGTTTGTTTTTTATTTGCTGTTTGGCTCTGGTTCCAGGGTTTGCTAACATTCAATTTTCTGTTTTGATAGTTGCAAAGCCATCGACATGGAAATATCATACACACAAAGAACTTGTCAAATACCTCCAGGATCATGAAAAACATTTCCCAAAACTTGTCAAGCTGCACAAAATCGGAATGAGCAAAGGAGGCAAGGAAATTTATTCTGTCGAGATCACAAACAACGTTGGACAAAATGGCGTCGTTAAACCGAACATTGGCCTACTGGGAATGATGCACGGATATGACGTCATAGGTCAAGAGCTGTCACTCATGCTCCTACATCATCTAACTAAGATGTTTACGGATAAAAATCCAAGGATCTTAAAATTGTTGAATGCTGTGAAAATTCATGTTATTCCCACTGTGAATGTGGATGGTCTTCCACTGGCCCAAAAGGGAGATTGCAATGGTACACTGTACAAAGGGAATGATTTTTACAATTATTTTGGCACTGGAAGGGAAGAAACTGCGGAATTGGAGGTAAAGTTGCTTGAATTATTTTTCTTCGAGTTTTGCCGGTGAATCAATAAGAAGAATTCCCATTTGAAAGGTCACGGCTCGCTGGATATCAAGATGATGATATCAGCAAATATATGGCTTAATGGTAGACATGTTGAAATCCATTTTAAAATTTACCTGACTGAAATCAAAGTCATTCGAAAATAAATTTTTTGTGATCACTCTGCAGAAATCGGCCACTCCGTTCTGAAATCGGCCACTCCGTTCTGAAATTATAAGGAATTTTCTCGAGAGCGCCTCTTCAAGAAACCTTCAATGCGTGCCCAAAATCACGAACAAATATCCCTAGCTTTTCTGCCTTATACGGGCCTTACTGCAATGACTCATGCATGCTTTAGCACATGCTGTCCTCTTGAGAGGATGAACAAGTCTTCCCCCTTGTATCAGTAACCTATTGAGGGGATTCCATTCTCCCAAGAGGACAAAATACATGAATACATTTGAGTGTCATCATTTTTAGGAATAAAACCAAGGAAAATTTGCTCATCGTTTTTGCAGGTTTTTGGAAGGGGCTTTCTTCAGAAAATCTCCCATATCTACGGGAAGGAATGGCCGATTAGAGCCGCGTAAATTACTGAAGCTAATGGAACATATTAGCAATAAAACAAGACACTTTCAATATTATTGCTTTGATATTCAGGGAGCAGTGGCCTTCCAAACGGGGATTCTCTTTTTGACTCATCCGGTAGTAAAAAAGGTTAGAAGCCGCATGGAAGTACACAATTTTCATCAGGAACCATAAGACGGTATCAGTGTTTGCTTAATTTTACGATTCCGAGATTTGAACCAATTTCTGTGAATGAGCTATTTTTCTAACCAACGTATCTGTGAAATTTTACTTCGCTAAAAATTGGTCATATCGTTCTGGATTTCTCGTTGATCTCTCTCAGATTTTCAAACGTAAAGGGGCTCCGTCGTCAAAATGTAAACAAAACGATTATTTTTGCAGTTTTTGGAACGGTGATATCATACAGGATTTTCGTAGTTTTTTCAAAATGAAAGTTGCTGTTTGGGCATTAATCATTGTACTTCACTAAGGAACAAACCAAACATTCATATCTTCTACGATTGCTCGAATATAAGTGGGTCTTTAACGGTCGCTTTTTGGTGGCTTGGGTGAAGCCACCAATCAAACTGCAGAGAACAATGGACGAACAATGGATAATCGGCGACACGTGCGAGTTTACAGATTTGTTTACTTTTTGACGACGGAGCCCCTTTAATTTGCACAATGAAGAAATCTACAATCCATTCAATTGATGCACATTTTTTCATGGTACTTTACTCCTACATTTTTCGCTTTGATTTGACTTGCTTTATGAAACTTAGAGTGAATATGGCGGAATTCAGATCTTCCTAGGCCTTTTATCGAAACAAAGGATGAAACAAATGTGGTTCAACTTTTATCCCCAGGAGGTGGATACGTAGCATGTTGAAAATACAGATATGTGTCACCCATATGGGTGGGTTTTTGAGTCCAATTCTTCTATAGGCAAGGTTTTCGTCAGATTTTCTTTAAACACGGGACGGTTTGGCTGGAATCGGTAAGAGTAGTTCAAAATGGGTAATTTTCCGCCAAAATTCATGGTAAAAGAGGTTACAAAGGCAAATTTTGGGGCGGCAGACTCCCTTCCATCCTCAAGCCGTGTACCCCTCTCCTCCTCCTTGCCTTGGGCTTTAATGTCATGAAAGATTTAATCTAATTTTGATCTGATCATTTTCATCACAGCTAACAAGCAATCCAGAACCTGTGGAGGTGCAGGCAGTGAAACGGTGGATGACAAAGAATGATTTTATGTTTTCTGCAACACTTGAAGCTGGTGATTTAGTAGCACGGTAAGCACAATTCTTAGCAAGGACGTTTTTACTGTTGCGAGCAAAGTGAGTGGTATTGTGTGCTCAAAAATATTTTCCAAACAGTTTTTAAAGAAAAGCGTGAAGCTAATTTGTCTTTTTGGCTTTCAATCCCCCTAAATTTTTGAAATGGTTATATTTCATAGTTTTGAAAAAATTGAGTTTTATCCTCTCCACATGGAGCAAGTACATTGCGAGCAAAAATTTTTGGAGGATAAAATTTCACCGAAAAACATGGCAAATGAATGTTTGGCCAAAATGTTGTAATGTCATCAAAAATGATTTTAGTGTAATTATTGCGAAGCTTGATCAAAATTTTCGACCTTTTTGAAATACCGAAATAGGTAAAACACATTTCTTAACATTAACAATGGATCGGCAGCAAAGAAAAACATTGCTGCTTGTGTGAAAGTTTTCGGTATATTGCATATGTTCTTCAGTCACTGAAGGAGGGCTTGCTAGTCTTGAAGGAGACTTCTCGACAATTTCTGGTTTTGTTTTTACTCACCTTTGATTTTTAGGTACCCCCTTGACGAACTCATAAACTCGGACTCGAGGATCACTGGCGAATCTTCCGGAGATGATAAATCATTCAAGTCTCTGGCCTCAGCGTACGCATCGAAACATCTATCAATGAAAAATGGAAAAGGATGCTCGGAGAAAGTGAAATATCCAAATGGCATTGTTAAAGGCTTAGATTTCAATCGACAACAGAAAACATTGTCTACTTATGCTTATGTTGTCCTCAATTCACCACAAATATCATTTCACGTATCGTGCTGCCAATATCCTGAAGAATCTGGGCTTGCTTCGTTATGGCAAGCGAACAAGGAGTCACTCGTTAGCTTTGCTGAGCAAGGCATGACTTATATACACGGGCATATCAAAGATGCCAAATCCAAGCCTTTGAAGCTGGGATCTTTGGTATTCGAGAAGAGTAAAATGTATGCTAATGTAACAAATGACGGCGAGTTTTACAAGTATCTGCCTCCTGGAGAATATCGAATAACAGCTCTTAGCCCCCATTTTGAGAGTAACAGCAAGACTATCTCATTGAAATCAGGACAGCCAATGCATTTAGAATTTGTGCTCCAGACAATCCCCAATTATCATATACACAGCTATGAAGAGATGCACAAAGCCCTTGAAGGCCTGGCTAAGGAATATCCGACGATAACAAGACTGTATAGTATTGGTAAATCTGTTCAAGGAAGGGATCTTTGGGTTTTGGAAATCAGCGATCAGCCTGGTATCCATGAAGCTGGAGAACCGGAGTTCAAATACGTCGCAGGTGAGACCTTGAAGCATTTTGTTCTTGCTTCTGTGCGAATTGGGAACATAGTGCTCAAATCTTTAAAAAGGTCACTGTAAAATTCTATTACAGTTTTCCTATAATTGAATGGCTTGGAAGGAACTCAGGATTTTTTGCTGTAAATCTGCCGTGGGAATTTTTTGATATCTTGATTAGTTTAAAAATGGCAGCATTTATTGATATAATTTCTAAGTCCTAAACCAGAAGAGCAACATATTTCTGCTTGCCACCATATTGTACAGCTTCATGAACTATGAGTTTTCTTGAAGGTTATATCATTTTTCCTCCATTGGTTTAGGATTTATGACGATTTAAATTTGTTCAAAATTTTCCATGAATTTTTTCAAAAATAATTAGATTGTCGCCATTTTGAAAAAAAATCAAGATAGAATTTTCCACCCACCTTTTTAAAGATTGGAAAGATTTGAGCCCTATGCTGCGAATGCAAAATTATTCTTCAAAGGAATGATGTCGTTTTTAGGAAACAACATAATCGTTGTCCAGATCCATTACTGTAACAGTTACAGCCAGCCTCTTCTCTTACAGGATACAGTAAAAACTCCCACATAAGAACCTTTATCTATTAAGAACCTACAGCCTGAAATATTATAGTTTGTACCCAATGAATAAGAACCATTCAGGCTGATATGTTAACTAGGTTCTTAATAAAGCGTTTCATTCATTCATTGGGAAACAAATGCAACTTTTTGCCAATGAACCTCCTTCATGGACTTTATAATATCCTCCGCCATAGGAATAAGAGAAGAACACACTCCGTTTCAGAAACCGAACATAACAACTACTTTCTACTTCTTGCATACGATAACTAACTACTTTTGGAGTCTGGGCTCTAGTCTATATACACATCATTATATCACTTCCCTTTTTTGTAAGTCAAACGAGTGAGGAAGGAATGTCTGTTCCGTAACGTTCGGGAGCTCTGCGATTTCTTACTGATCTTCTTGCTACTGCTTGATTGTTTTCAGTGTCTTTGGCGCGTGTATCATAATCAACATTTGAATCAGTGTCACTATCAGAGTCTTCTGGGAGATTAGGTATCGGTATCGACTTGAAGAATGAAGCATTACGGGTAATACGATGTCTACCATTCTCAGCTGTTATTCTGGTACCTTTGCACTTAATGATCTTATATGGTGCATCATTAAATCTGCTTGTAAACTTGTTTCGTTTCTCTTGCTTCACAAGTACGAAATCTCCAACGCGTAAGTTCGATGGTTTCGCGTTACGTCTCTTATCTGCATAGGATTTATGATATTTTTGACTGATTACTTCATTGCTACGTGCCTCCTTATGTCTGTTTTTAACTTTTTCTTTCAGTAAGGTTGGAAGTCTGCCTTGAACAGTACGGTTGAACAGAAGTTCACATGGTGGTACTTTCGTTGTGGAGTGTGGCGTGGTGCGGTACTGCAATAAAAATCTATTTAGCTCTTGCTTCCACACTCTTCCTTCTAAACGAGCTGTCTGCAATGCTTTTCTGAGGGGCTGCATGAACCTCTCCACTTCTGCGTTACTCTGTGGCCACAACGGTGTGCCTGGGTCATACTTGATGCCTAACGCTTTCACGTAATTCTCAAATTCTTCTCCGTTGAACGGTGGACCATTGTCCGTCTTGATTTCTCGAGGAATTCCATGAACTGAAAATATTCTGTCTAAACGTGGAATGACTGAAGACGTCTTAGTAGATTTCACTACTTCTACCTCTGGAAATCTTGAATAGCGATCTATAATCACTAATAAATACTCTCCCGTGGGAACTGGTCCAAAGAAATCGATGTGAACCATATCCCAGGGTCCTTCTGGCATACTTGTCATATTCAAAGGTTCTGGAGGGTTAGCTTTCCCCGTTGCTTGACAAGGTATACATTTTTCTACCGTGGTTTGAGTGATTTTATCAATCCTTGGAAACCATACCTTTTCACGAAGCAATGCTTTAGTTTTAACGAGTCCTTGATGAGAATCATGGGCTAAGTCTACTGCTCTTTGCTGTAGTACGCTTGGTATGACAATTCTATGTCCTCTTAAAACTACATTCTCTGAATTGATTGTCAATTCATCTTTGATATTCTTAAATGGTTGAACGAGATCTATATTCCATTGATTCGTTCTGATTGCTGCTCTCACTGCTTTCAGTGTTCTGTCTGTATCTGTGGCTTCTTTTACTTCCTTGAGTGTCATGGCTTTCGGGACTGCATAACGAGATATGAAATTGACGTACTCTTCAGTAAGCTTCTCTTGACGCATGATTGGTTGATTTTCAGAATATCTAGACAGATAATCAGCTGGATTCTCTGCTCCTGGTTTGTACTTGACTGAAAAACTGTATGGCTGAAGTCTCAAAACCCATCGTTCTATTCTCGCTGATGGTTTTGATTTTGGACTTCCGTATATAATCTCTAACGGTTTGTGATCTGTGACTAACGTGAAATGAGATCCAAACAGAAAAAGATGAAAGTGTTCAACCGCCCATACAATACTGAGTCCTTCTTTTTCAGTCTGTGAGTAGCGTTTTTCAACATCTGTCAATCCGCGACTTGCATAAGCTACGATGCTTTGTTTCCCTGTTTCTGGTGATCTTTGTGCTAAAATTGCGGATATTCCAACAGGACTTGCGTCTACTGTGACTATACTCTCTTTGCATTTATCAAAATAGGCCATGACAGGCGCTGATGTCAATGCTTTCTTCAACATCTCAAAGGAATCTTGATGCTTTTGTTCCCATTTGAAAACAACATTTTTTTTTGTCAGCTCACGAAGTGGTGCTGAAATAGTAGCATAGTCCTTGATATACTTGGAACTGTAATTAACCATGCCAAGAAAACTTCTGATTTCTTGGGCTGACGTTGGTTTCTTTGTGTTTTCAAGGGCTGAAATGCGCTTTGGATCTGGAGTTGTACCTCTTTCTGAAAATATTTGACCAAAGAAATTCAATGATTTCTGCAAAAACTTGCATTTGCCTGGATTCAAAGTGAGTTTCTTTGCAGCAAGTCTGGAAAGGCACTCCTTAAGGGCGTGGTCATGCTCCTCCCTTGTGCTTCCAAACACGATGATGTCATCGGCTAAATTTTTCACTCCCTTGATTCCCTGTAAACTCTTCTGCAATGTATGCTGGAAAATTTCAGCTGCTGCGTTGGTGCCATAATTAAGTCGCGTATATCTGTAAAGTCCAACATGAGTACTGAATGTGGTGATTCCTCTGCTGTCAGGGTCGAGCTCTAGTTGATGATAAGCCTCATTCAAATCTAATTTTGAAAAATACTTCGCTCCATTCAAATCGAGGCTGATGTCTTCCACGGTTGGAATGAGATATCTGACTCTTTTGATCGCTGTATTGGCTACCCTCATATCTATACATAGTCGTACAGTGTCATTTGGCTTTGGAACTGCGACTATTGGGCTAATCCAGTCAGTTGGCTGATCTGCTGGGACTTTTTCAATGAGTCCTTGAGCCTGCAACTTTTCTACAGCTTTTTCAACTTTGCCACGGATGTGGTAGGGTATTCTCCTTTGTGGCTGAGCTACGGGAATGACCTCTTTGTCAATGTTAAGGGTTATACAATGGTCTTTGAACTTTCCTATTCCACTGAATACTTCCGTGTGTTTGTTAACAATGTCACGAATCTTTTCATCCTTTGTGTCGATGTCAACGGTTTGCACTTCCTGTTTTTCGGTTGTCGTGACTTTGTTCAGATGAAAACTAATTAATTTCAGGTCTTGGGCAGATTCTGCACTCAGTAAGCAACCACTGTCTAGGTGTTTTGTGACATAGAACGTTGCTATGGTGTAGTGTTTCTTTGTTTCAATCAACGCTTCAAATTTCCCAATAAATTCAACAGGCGTATCGGTATTGTATGCAAACGCTTTTGTTTTAGTGCGTTCTAATTTGACCCCTTTCATTTGGCGGAATGTTTCTTGATCTAAAACATTGATAGAAGCACCAGTATCGACTGTGATCGGGAATTTATGACCTTGAACAGTTATAAAGGTTTTGGGAATTTTCGACTTCGACTTTGCTCCCACTGCGTATAAATAATCATCTGAACTGTCTGTTTAAAGGGTGTACTGCTTTCTTACCTCTGCGGAAATTTGGCTTAGCTTTATTTGTCTGCACTTTTTGGCGTTTCTCTTTACAGACCTTGGAAAAATGGTTTTCTTGCCCACAGTTATTGCATGTTTTCCCTTTGGCTGGGCACTGGCCTCTGTGAGGAAAAGTTCCCCCACAATTCCAACAAGACAATTTGGGGCGTGTCTGTGCTGGAACACTGGTTTCTCGTTTCTTTGTTATTGTGTTAGCCTCCTCAGCGTGAGGGGTTTCCTTAGCTTCGATATCTTTGGACTGATATCTGCTCATTTCATCACGTCGCCCATCTAACAACATAGCGGCTAAATCGTATTTTGGGTCGCGAAGGGCACGTTTTCTGATCTTGGAAGATTTTCCCCCAATTATTATCTGCTGTTCTACTTCAAAGTCTAACTCTTTGAATTCGCAGTTTTTCGACAGTGTCCTCAACCGTGTATGAAACTGATCGAGTGTTTCCGTCGGTTCTTGTGCGGCCTGACGAAAACAATAAACTTCATACCTTCTGTTTTTCTGCGGTTCGAAAAAGGCTGTCAGCTTGTCTTTTGCTTTCTCATAATCTTTGTCTTCTCCTGTCTCAGCTAACTGATTAAAAATTTCTCTGACTCTGGCTCCAGCTTGGTATAGCAACAACGCTCGCTGTCGTTTTGCATCGGTGATACCACTTGCAGTCAAGAACATCTCGAATTCGGTGAGCCATGTTTTCCATCTCGAAGCAAGGCTGGCACCAATGTCTGCATCTGGACTAAACTCTGGCATAGGCTGAATTTGCAAAGAGTTGGCCATGGTTATATGAGTCTATTATTCACTTTTACTCGTCGCCATCTATAATATCCTCCGCCATCATTACTTGCAGAACTTTGATAGGCAGGGCAGGGCCTGCAGGGGTAAACTGGGTAAGCTTGGGTTGAAGTGGATAGGGCCAAGAATGTAAACAAATTTGGTTAAGATTTAGATTCGCATATCTCCTTGTTAAGAACCGACACCCTGATTACTGGATGTGCCTCATTGCATAAGAACCTAAACAGGCTGAGTTTAAAATCTTAGGACCTTGTTTGCGGGTTTTTACTGTAATCAAGTAATATGAGTTCCAGTTCCATTGACCATCAAAATTGCTGAAATTAAAGAGAGAAAAATTCCGTAATCCTTATCTATGAATTGTAAACGCAACATCTCGCAAATCTGTAATATTGAAGAAAATGTTATCAAAATAAGAGCTTTAAGAAATGTTATCTTTTTAATCTGTTGGACCAATAAAATGAATTACTCTGTACTCTGTTCGAAGTAATACTTCAATTGATTTATTTGGTAGTTGTGACCTCTCACTGACTGTTGCGATGATATGGAAGCCAAGAAACCAGGCTTTACATCGATTCTTCTTGTTCGGGATACTGCGAACTCCCCCTTCCGTAAATCACAATGGAAAAGACAAAAACTCTGATTAGTTCGCTGATCAATGGAATGGGTGAAGCGTTTTGGGACATGCGCGAATTCACAAAGGACAAATGAAGAATGATGACCCTGCAATCGCTAGTGCACATATTCCAAAGCGCTTAAACGGGGGTCTAGCTCTTCTGGAGAAAATCCCTAAGACTTTCACTGATAGTATCCCGAATCCCGAACAACTTCTTGATCTTCTTCTTTCCAGGCGTACATGGTAACGAGGTAGTTGGCCGTGAACTGCTAATGCTATTGAGTGAATACATCTGCAAAAGATATGGACACGATCAAATGATAGATCATTTGGTAAACAATACGAGAATTCATATAATGCCAATGTTGAATCCTGATGGGGCAGTGAGAGCGGTCGAAGGTGACTGCAGTTCAAATAATGGACGGATGAATGCTAATGGTATTGATCTAAACAACGATTTTAAAGGTAACTTTTGTTGTTGTTTTGCCTACTTGATAGAATAACAAACTATTTTCAAAACTTCATATATGCCTTCTTGTTTGATTATTTCATATCGAACCAGAAACTCGAGAAAAGGAAAGCTTTTCAGAAATTTACACATTATTACTCTGAGATGACTTTGAAATGCAATTTTTCTCCGGCTCCGTCTCTTAATTTGGTTGCTTAAATCCTCATTACAGCTCTGTTATGATTTAGGACTCGAAACTTTTATCTAGATTCTTGTTTTCGCATGACATAGTGTTTTGTCAAAATTTACGAGATTTTATCAATGTTATTACTCAGGATAAGGTGTCGACTTCTTCATCCGCCTTGAGTTGGTTCTTGGCAGAATCACAAAAATCATCATGATTAGTAATGAGAATATTCATAGAATATTTTATCGTTGAAAATACTTGATTGGTCCTTGCTCGTTAATCTTTCGAAACTTTTGAATATGTTTCGATTGCGTGTTTCAAATAGCTGAATTTTGTGTCAAGAAACGACCAGAGTCGTCCAGATTTGTTGTTGAACTTCATATCCAAACATTGTTGAATTATTAATTAATTATTTATTTCCATCTTCTTTCACAGCCAAGAAAATTGCTGACATGCAACCTGAGTCTAAAGCTGTTATTAAATGGATGAAATCGACACCTTTTGTCCTCTCAGCCAATCTTCAAGGAGGTTCTTTGGTTGTCACTTACCCATACGATGGCAGTCCATCAGGTTTACCTGAAACGAACCCAACCCAAGACGACGACATTTTCAAGCACATATCCCAGGAATATTCCAAAGTTCACCCCACAATGCATCATGGAAGGCCACTATGCCCAGGGCCTGGTGTGCATGACTATTTCCCTAATGGTGTCACGAATGGGGCACAATGGTTTGCTAGGGCTGGAACCATGCAAGATTATAGCTACGAAAATGCAAGTGTATTTGAAATAACAATCAAGACAGGCTGCTGTAAATATCCTTCGCTTGGGCAGTTGCATCATCATTGGAAAGGACACAAGAATGCATTGCTACGTTTTATGGGTCAGGTAAGTACGAAAGTGTTGACTAACTCAATGGATTCTAATAGCTGTGCAGCGTGTTGCGAGGCATATATATGTAACAAAAAGGAATTTATAATTCCTATCAGAAATTACTCTAAAAGCCCGATTACATGGGATGTTTCACCATAGGGCTGGGATCTCAGCCCGCTTACCCGAGGTTAAATTCCAGCTCCCCTCTCTGGTGAACGACTTGTATGTAAATTGCTTTGTTCGATTACGTGAGAAATCTTCAGCCCTGGGTTGAAACTCACCATAGGGTGAAATCTCAGCCTTCTTTGCTCAAGGAGGGATGAAAATTCAATCTTTATTGTCACACCTAATTATCGCCTAATCCCTATCGTTTTACATCGGATTTCAGCCCTGGGTTGAAAACTCCCATGTAATCGAGAATATTTTCACCTCGGGTAGGAGGGCTGAAATGCCATAGAATATAGTCAATAAACGTAATATTTTTAGACAGAATGACTCAAAACCATTCTAATATTAACATGATTTAGTCGTCGAGTTTGTCGACCTATTTTAAACAAGTGAATCAAGTATTCTTTAATAAAACGACAATGTACTGAGAAATTGATAAAACACAACGTTTCGAGCTTTGCTCTTCATCAGGTGTGAAAGTAAGGCCCTTACTGACCTTACTTTCACACCTGATGAAGAGCAAAGCTCGAAACGTTGTGTTTTATCAATTTCTCAGTACGTTGTCGTTTTATTAAAGAATGCTTGATTCACATGCTTACGACGTACTACACGCAAACAAACATTGTTATCTATTTTAACAAGGCCTGGCCATTTGCTAATCAAATTGTCAATAGACGTTTCAGCTATCTGAATAGAATCAGAATCGCACGATGTTTTGCTACATTTTGTAGAATTTTCCAATATGCACAAAGGTGATAGAAGCTCTAACGCCACTCGTTCCAACCTCGCGTATAAGATAACGCTCGATCCCGGCTCTTTTGTAGAATAGCTAAAAGGTCTATTTCATACTCATTTTATTGAAGTTCATTAGGCTTCGTTTCGCAACTGCTTACTCAAGAGGAGTTTTCATGTTTAGCTCGGGGTTTCCTAAATTTTGGCCATCGTATCACAGGTGGCGGAGAATGGTTGAGTATTTTTAAGATGGGATTGTTCAGTTTAAAATTAGTAAAAACAAACCTTTCTTGTCAGTTAAATGTGTCTGATTTCTCTGTGAATCTGATCCTTAGGCCAACATGCGAACGACTGTTTAGTGTTGTTGCTGTTGTCTCAGAAATGCTCACGACAGCAACAACACTAAACAGTCGTTCGCATTTTGGCCTAAGGATCAGATTCACAGAGAAATCAGACACATTTAACTGACAAGAAAGGTTTGTTTTTACTAATTTTAAACTGAACAATCCCATCTTAAAAATATTGAACCATTCTCCGCCACCTGTGATCGTATTACTTGTTTCTAATGGACTGGTTTTTTTCAGAATTATATAGTTTCTTTCTGCCCCATAGGTACGTTATGAAAGTAAAACTGAAGGAGAACTTATTGACAGTATTTAATTTTTTCAGGTTCACAGAGGGATCAAGGGATTTGTATTTGACTCGAGAACAATGGCTGGCATACCTGATGCTACAATAAGCGTAAATGGTCGTGATCATCATGTAAAGACCGCTGACGAAGGTGATTACTGGCGCATACTTCTTCCTGGATCTTACAAAGTATCCGCAAAAGCTGACGGCTATGAAAGTGAAAACTTCATCGTGCATTTACACAAAGATAAGAAAGTTAAAATTGTTAATTTCGTTCTGAAACGAAAGATGAAGATTCTTGGGATTCGACCGTTGATTTTCGTCAGTCTTACAGCGTCAGCAGTCCTTGTTGCGTCATTATTGGTCTACCTCGTATACAGGTTTTGCTGGATTAAACGAAAACGAGGCAAAGGATTCATGAGAATGGATAAAGATAAAATGTATAGAGAAGAATATTTGGATGATATGGGTTACAAGTCCTTCAATTCCAAGAACTTGCTATCTGGTGTCTATTCCGATGAATCAGATGGGGAAGAGGAAGTAGTTTTTTCTGATGATAATACCAGGACATGAGAGCATTGGCTCCAAATCTTTAACTCTGGCGTAACAAGGTGGGTGTAAAATTCTATGACCTATTTCTTCTGATTGAATGGCTTGAAAGAAACTTTAGCTGCTTGACTATAATTCTACCGTTGGATTTTTCAGAAGTTTTGAATATTTTTCGAAATTGCAGCGTATCTCATTTGAGGATGTGACGTCAACAAATTTCTATATCATAAACCAGAAGAGTGACAGACTTTTGCATGATACCACATTGTAGACATCCATAAACTATGGTTTTCTGCGAAAGTACTTCATGCTGCGTCAAACAGTTTAGAGACTACGATGACTTTAAGTTTTTTGAAATTTTTTCTTCAATTCTTCAAAAAAAGGAAAACACTCTAATTCTGAAAATATTGAAGATTTTAGAAAAGTCCAACGGTAGAATTATGACAAAGTAGCTAAAGTTTCTTTGAAGTCATTCAGTTCAAAAAAATAGGTCATTGAATTTTACACCAGCCTTTTTAAAGATTTGGAACCTATGCTGGACATGAGTGCTTGTGCTCTAGTTTATTTTGAAAGGTAAGATTGGGCTAGAAATTCGATCGTATGATACTAAAGTCTGTTTCAAATTAGATATCTCTTGAGATTTGCGATAACGCAAAATTATTGATGCTAAACTCTTCAGTTCTTTTTATTCGCGAACATTTTCACGTGACATATAACTTGAGATAGACTATAGAAATACTAGATTCAAAATTAGATAATCGTTGGGCTACGCGTAGGCTAGTAAATCAGAGAATATACCACCTTTTCAAAAATCTTAGTTGGCCCTCATTTTCAGTTATCAAAAAATATAGAAAACGTATTCGAAACAAGGTGCTTTAACTTACTGTTAATTTATATCCCTTCCAGGGGCTGTACAAGATTTTTTAAACAATCGGAAAGTACGTGACGACCCGCGCACGTGACGAAAGCCTTGGGTTTTTAATGGCTGCCAGTTTCATCGCAGCTTCTAAGAAATGTGATAGAACTTTGATATCCATTAAAATTTTGAATTATTTGGAGTTAGAAAAGAAGAACAAATCCTCCACCAAAGCTTCGATCCGACCAACACATTAGCTAACAGTGAGTTTTGAAAAAGGTGGTACATTTGTTTATCTCACCTATGTCGTTGAGACTAACAAGGACAATTTTTTTTAAGACAATAGCATGAATTGTTTTGATTTGTTTGACATTTTTTGACTTGTTTGACACAACACTTTTGATTTGTTTGACCGTAGACAAAGAAATTCTCTCAACCAGTTATTCAAAACAAGCAAAGCCGCAAAAGTTTCTCTGAAACCCAGGTAGCTAGCTCGTTCGTTGTGCATTCCATTCCATTTTTGTTTTTAAGAGCAAATATTAGCACATATCGAAAGAAGAAGGATATATCTAAACTTCTGCCTCGGGCATTTTATTTGTTTGGTTCAAAAGCCGATTGGGAGGCGATTCAATTCTCTTATTTTTTTAGTGTAACTAAAACACTTACTGCTCAGCTTCTGAACCAAACAAATCAAATGCCCGAGGAAGATGTGTAGATATATTCTTCTTCTTTCGAAATATGTTCATGTTTGCTCTTAAAAACAATTTTTTGAATGCACAACAAGCGCGCTAGCTGCCTGAATTTCTGCTTTGGTTGTTTTGAATTACTGGTTGAGGGAATTTCCTTTGTTGGCAATCGCTAATCGCTTTGAATTCAGGTGTCAACAAAAGAAACTGGTGCTATTGTCTTACAAAATCTGTCCTTGTTATGGAGACTATAAGTAGTAGGTAATATCTTTGTAATATTTGTAAATTTTAGCTGCTTTATTGGTAAGTTGTTGCTTGGAAATAGCGTAGCAATAATGCATCAATTCCATTACCGAATTAGAGTAATACAGTTGATGCTATATTTTTCGTGCTATACCTACTTGCACAATACTTTTCGTCGTTTTAAGAAGCACACGAATTTGATCATTCTGCCAATGTTTATGTGTCTTCGTTTCATGCAGTTATAAAAGTCACCTAAGTACAGACCTTCACGTTTACTTGTACTACAAAAGAGTCTGGATCGAGCGATAAATTTTCCTCCACAGAAGCATACAGGTTGAAGCATAGTATGGCATAATATGTATTTGCTTAGCTTAGAATTTCTGGACCAAAGAAGACCATAGCCGTAAGAACCGGGGGGTATTGGGGGCACGTGCCCCCAAGATTTTACAATAAATGAAGAAGTGTCCCTTTTATTTTCAGTAAGTGCCCCTTTAGCTCAAAGAAAAAGTGCCCTTGAAGTGTCGTGCCCCACCCCAAGTTTGAGATTCTTTCTACGGCCCGGAAGATGACAAGGGTTAAAAGAATACAGCACAAAACGTTACCTTTTTGATGATCTCCTGTGCCCGAGTATTTATTAGAAATGCAAGTCATGGTTTGACTTTCTAAACGTACTACGAACATCCTTGAAATCCTTTTGTCCCCGTCACCTCCTCGTATTTTGCTGAGGTAAAAGTAGTCAGTCAGTTTTTGTGCTTGATACTTTTGGTTAATTGCAGAATTTGTACTTTTTATGTTTTTTGAATAATTCATGTGTTGATAATATGTAATTTGAGATGTGTCGTGGATGGTTCACTTCTTTAGGTTCGTAAGAACGTATTCAGTGGTAGATCACAATATGTCCAGATAGATTATCTTGCAATTCGTATTATTGTCCACCTGTCGCAATAGTTTCCACTGCGTTTAACTGCAGGGCCTTTTTGGGAGATCAACGAGGACGAAGGACGAAATACACGTCCAGCAAGAAACTTAATCAAATACACGTATTTTTTTAATAAGAAACTAAGAATTTGGTCCAGTACTGAAAGTTTCTTAAAATTATCAGATTTTGAGTACTCAGAGTTTCTTACGAGTTTCTTTGAGGTTCCATAACAATCTTCATGTTCACTACCTGTGACCTCGTAAACATTTCAAAACGAGGTTTTTAAGCCTTGCAATGTTTACCCATTACTCAAGTACCTTGCAAGAACAAGGGCAGATTTTGTAATACAATAGCATGAATTGCTTTTGTTGACACCTCAATTCAAAGCGATTAGCGATCACAGACAAAGGAAGTTCTCTCAACCAGTAATTCAAAAGAAACAAAGCCGCAAAACTTTCTCTGAAACCCAGGTAGCTAGCTAGCTCGCTCGCTGTGCATTCCAGAAATTATTTTTAAGGGCAAACATAAGCATAGATCGAAAGAAGAAGGATTAATCTACACATCTGCCTCGGGCGTTTTATTTCTTTGGTCCAGAAACTGAGCAGTACATGTTTTGATAACACCCAAAAACATAAGAGAATTGAATCGCCTCCTAAACGGCTTTTGAACCAAACAAATAAAATGCCCGCGGCAGATGTGTAGATGCATCCTTCTTCTTTCGATCTACGCTCATGTTTGCTCTTAAAAACAGTTTCTGGAATGCACAACGAGTGAGCTAGCTACCTGGGTTTCAAAGAAGCTTTTGCAGCTTTGTTTGTTTTGAATTACTGGTTGAGAGAGTTTCCTTTGTCTGCAATCGCTAATCGCTTTGAATTGAGGTTTCAACTAAAGCAATTCATGCTATTGTATTACAAAATCTGCCCTTGTTCCTTACAAGTAATATGATACAGGAAACGAGTGAAGGTAAAGTAAAAATATGTCAAGGATGTCCTTTATCAAACTAAATAGTTTCTTAACTTATATTCTCCCAGTATTGGAGTTTCTTAATTTTTTGGCAATCTGAGAGTTGAGTTTCTTATAGACAGTTTCTTATATAAAAAATATGCGTAGCCAAAAATTGAGGAACTCCAGCATTGGGAAATATAGCTTTAGTTAATAGGATCTATTTATTTTGATAAAGGAAATCCCTTGCATCTTTTTACTTATTTCCACTTGTTTCATGTATCATTTTATTTACTTGGAATGTATTTGAGTGATGTCTGAACATTGGAAAGGCTTGGGCTTGGCAAAACCGAGGGGCGCATGTCACTCGCTAAAAATTTCATGGAGGGGTACTTCGGGGGGGTCCCAATACCGCAATACCGCACCAAAAAGACACCAAATACCGCAATACCGCACCAAAAAATAGCGAAATACCGCAAACGCTAGAAAGTTAAAAACAGCGCTCCTAATACAGTATACCGGTCTGTAGCAGTTTGATTCCGACCTAAATCCACCTTTCTTCGTCAAAATTTGTAATTTCGTCTATTAAATCATAGTTAGATGTTTTACAGACCAAAATGTGACGCGAGAACGACGGGAAAAGTTTCATTGATGTGCTTTCAGTAAAACTGCATTGAGGGCAGAAATTATGAATATATACCGGGTGAGCCAGAAAAAAGTTCCCACCTTCGAAGATTCGTAGCACAACAAGTTTTTCATGGATTTGAATGATTCAAGTTCTAATTAAAAGCCAAAAGATCAAAGTATTTTTGTGATTTTTCTCGTCTTCTTACGAGCACTGCAACTATAGGTGAATTCAACTTTACAAAAAGTATCATGTTTTCAAAATGACTGAAAAGGGGCCTGAAACACTTGATCAAATCGTTAGGACTCTCCTAATCCAGAACAATACACACGAGCGCTTCACCTCTGTCAAGAGCAATAATACATTAGTAAAATGTGCAGACGATATCTCTCACCCATGAGAAATTGCTTTTTTTTTTCTATGTTGTAGTCCCTTATAATTTGATCACGTATTTCAGGCCTTTTTCAGTCATTTTGCAACCACAAATTTTTTCTAAATTTGAAATTACCATTTTTCCAATGCTTGTAACAAGGCGAGAAAAATCACAAAAATACTTCGATCTTTTGGCTGTCAAGCAAATATTGATTCATTCCAACCCATCCAGTACTCTTGATCCTATGAATTTTCAAAAGTGGGAACTTTTTTCTGGGTCACCCGGTAGAACATATCATTGTTTTGAATATCGATTCTGCTACATAAAGGCGAATACGAGATTAAAAGTTTACTCTGCCTGACGCATTTTTATACACATTTTCTTGCCTGACGCAGGCGAACATTTTCCAAATGTCGATGTAGGTTCATATGGTTATCCAAATCTACACCACGGTACTTGTATGATTTTGTCTCATGAATAGTTTGATTGTAGATTTTGATGTCCACGTTTGGCTGTTTGGACAACTTTTGATGTGATCCATATAGCCCAGATTCAGTTTTACCTTTTTTCAAGTTAATGAACAGGTTATTTTCATCAAGCCAGTCTGCAACTTTCTGCAGTTCACTGTTTAAGTAAATGTGCTATTTCGTTTGAGTTCTTTCTTGCACAATATAAACAGTATCGTTGGCATATAATATAATGCCAGCATCAGTGAGCGGAATATGGATGTCGTTGATTATCAGCCCAAAGAGAAGGGACCCCAGGACGGATCCTTGTGGTACACCACTTGTAACATTTTTTCGCATGAGCTGGTGTTATCAAAGATTTCTTATTGTTTCCTATTAAAGAGATAATCACCTATCCATTGTAATGATTCCACATCATCTATGCCATAACTTGGTAATTTTTCCAGCAAGGTTGCATGACACGTACTGTGTCGAAGGCTTTACGGAGGTCAATAAAAACAGCACCACAAAGTAGCCGTTTTCCAACGCTCTGTCTAACCTTTTCTGACAGTAAGGTACCTGCATGTTGCGTAGATCTCCCTTGTCTAAACCGAAACTGATGTGGCCATTCGATTCAAGGTACTGGGACAGTTGATTATAAATGATCAGATAACTTAGATCTGATAGAGCAGGAATTACCGTGAAAGGCGTATAGTTATCCAACATTGCTGGATTGCCTGATTTGAAAATAGGGGTGATTCTCCCACATCTAAAGTTTTGATTCGTGCAAACATTTTGATTCGTTTTCTTCAGATAAAAATTTTGCGTGCTCTCCTCCGCAGGTACCTTTTCAAGGTTGAGCAGGTGGAGCAGGCACAAGGAGAAAGGGATAAGGGACCTCCCTCTCCTTCGTTTTTCTTTCTTCTGTCAATTTGTCTCGAAGATGCTTTGTTCTTCAACAGGAAAATGGCATTACATAAAGTTTGGATGTTAATGTTCGTAAAATACCGCATACCGCGCTGTGAAAGCTCGATACCGCAATACCGCAAGTTTTTCCCGTCATTACCGCAATACCGCACAAAATTTACCCCCGATACCGCAACACCGCAAACCCCGAAGTACCCCTCCTCATGCACCTAATGCTCACCAGGGCACACAGAAACAGCATGCAAAAATTATGCAATATTCCTAAACAACACAACTGCCATTTGGTAATTCAAAAGATAGATAAAAATACAGTAGCTGATCAAGTCCTTTGGTCTTAAAGTCACCAAATCTGCACAGTTTACTGCGGAAGTAAACCACAAAGCAATGTTACGGAACTCGTAAGAAAGTCGAAAAAAACTTTCAGTACTAAAATCTTATAATTTTAAGAAACTCTCAGTCAGGGACGTAGGAAGCATCTCAAACTTGGAGGGGCACGACACTTCGAGGGCACTTTTTCCATTAAGCTAAAGGGGCATTTCCTGAAAACAAAAAGGGCACTTCTTTGTTTATTTCAAAATCTTGGGGGGGCACGTGCCCCCAATGCCCCCCCCGGTTCCTACGTCTCTGCTCTCAGTGCTGGCTCGCATTCTAAGTTTCTTGTAAAAAGATGCAGAATTCAGAAACCCTTGTGTGTAGAATTAAGAAACTCTTCGCTCTTGCATTAGATTATGAAGAATTTTTGAGAATTAATGCAAGAGTCGAGACATGTGTACCAGATTTATCAAAAGTGGACCATTTTTGATTACAAAGTCCAACTTTGTAATCTAAGAGGGGGCTCCGGGTCAGTCAGAAAGTCAGAAAGAAAGAAAGAAAGAAAGAAAGAAAGAAAGAAAGAAAGAAAGAAAGTCCGTCACGCTCGTTAAAGCAATTGATTAACGTTTTACCTCTGCTAATTGGCACTGAAATAAAGAAAGCGCACAGAAAGCGCACACAAGACAGAAGTTTCCCGCGATCAGATAGAAAAATTTGACGTCGGCATGTTTCATGTTAGACAGATTTGACACCATAAGATGGATAAATCACCATGATGTTTACCCTGGCACAGCAACAAATTTACCCAGAATTGGCACGTTCTTGACTTCATTAGCAGCTTAATGATGTTAAAACAATCGTTTTCTAGAACGAACGCATCATTAGCCACTTATTGATAGTATTCATTATGCAAATAAGTCAACTTTGGAGGATGATGTAACCGGCGGCCTGCACAGAGGCTAGCATTCGCAGCATCACCGAAGGTAGAAGGACCGCCCTCCTACACAGCTACGGATGCAAACGTCGCAGGTGAAGTTGAGAGGAAAGGTGCAGAATTCCAGCAAACAATGGCCCCATTGACTGGGGGAAGGCACGTGATCACACTGAACCAAAACATCTTCATGCATGTGAATCTGCACAGAGGTTATTTTCGTGACTGCTTGTCTCAAACTAGATGCCCGCGAATAGAAACGTTCTGCAGGGTTCTGCATAAACATAAGTAATTTTGCATTATCGTAAATCTCACATGACATCTAATTTGAGACATACAAGGCGCTTGATTTTCTATTGAAGGCGATTTTAGCAGCAACACTCTTACACTCAGCTCTCTGACTGTAGCTAAAAACAGCATCAACGATCATTTGGGGTTATGAAGAAATCAATTTTCAGATTTTCATGCTTGCTTAGCTCAGGACGGACTTTGTAATCATCCAAAAGGATCTTATGTTTGATTACAAAGTCCAACTTTGTAATCTAAGAAGGGGCTTCGATGTCAGGCTGTCAGAAAGAAAGAAAGTAAGTAACCCACTTCCGTCACGCTCGTTAAAGCGATTGATTAACGTTTTATCTCTGCTAATTGGCACTGAAATAAAGAAAGCGCACATAAAGCGCATACAAGACAGAAGTTTCCCGCGATCCTATAGCAACATTTGACGTCGGCTTATTTCATGTTAGACAGATTTGACACCATAAGATGGATAAATTACCATGATGTTTACCCTGGCACAACAACAAATTTACCCAGAATTGGCACGTTCTTGACTTCATTAGCAGCTTAATTATGTCAAAACAATCGTTTTCTAGAACGAACGAATCATTAGCCACTTATTGATAGTACTCATTATGCAAATAAGTCAACTTTAGAGGATGATGTAACTGGTGGCCTGCACAGAGGCTAGCATTCGCAGCATCACCGAAGATAGAAGGATCCCCCTCCTACACAGCTACAGAAAGGTGCAGAATCCCAGCAAACAATAGACCTTTTAGCTATTCTAAAAGGAGCCTGGATCGAACGTTATTTTTATACATTTTTATACGTTACGTTCGATCGAGTGGCGTTAGAGCTTCTATCACTATTGTGCACATTCGAAAATTCTACAAAGTGTAGCAAAAGTTTGTTCGATTCTGATTCTTTCCTGAATAGCTAAAAGGTCTATGGCGCCATTGACTGGGGGAAGGCACGAGATCACACTGAACCAAAACATCTTCATGCATATAATTCTGCACAGAGGTTATCTTCGTGACTGCTTGTCTCAAATTAGATGCCCGCGAATAGCAACAATTGAAAACGTTCTGTAGGGTTCTGCATAAGTATTTTTGCGTTATCGTAAATCTCACATGACATCTCATTTGACACAGATGCACCAGTAGTTTCGTGCACGAACTAAGCAAACTAGGGGTAATGACTTTTGATTTTTGCGTATCATTCTCGTTTGACATAAAGACCAAAATATTGCCTTTGAGGCGATTCTTGTCCTTATACAAGGCGCTCGATTTTCCATTGAAGGCGACTTTAGCAGCAACACTCATCTCTCTGACTGTAGCTAAAAACAGCATCTACGGTCATTTGGGGTTATGAAGAAATCCATATTCAGATATCCTTATGCTTGTTTAGCTCAGGACAGACTTTGTAATCATCCAAAAGGATCTTATGTTTACCTCAGACATGACAAAGATGCAACTCAAATATGAGCAAGAATTTCTCACAAAATTCATGTATAAATGCCATAATGCTTATTGCGTATGTATACTGTATGCTTGTAACTTTAAAAAATATCCTGAATACATATTATTTACAATTTTCTATAGTGATGTATTAACCCAAACATAACATTAGACTAAAAGTTCCATATATAAAATGCATCTTCTTGCTATCTCCCTAAAATCGGATGATTTCTTCCTATGTAGCATTGCTCCATACTGTCAATTCATCAACAAATTATTTATCTTTCAGCTGATTAAATATTGTAATCATACCAGACACTGTGGAGATATACAAAGTAAATTAATGTTAAGAACAATACAAGCTACAATATTGTAGCTAAGGTGGAGGTAAGCAAATAAAATTATTTGCTCATGAAATTGACCACAATGTTTCATGTTCAGTTTGATTTTTTGAAGAGATGTGCCTTTCACGTCCCAATCAAAATAACTATTAATTACAAATGATTTATTATTGCAATAGACATCAGATATCTACCAAGCAAGTATCAGTAAATATTCATCCTTAGTGCATTGTATCTACTAAAATATGCTGGCTATTTATTCTGAATGACTGTTCACGCTTGCTTAGAAGAGAGGCACTGAAATGTCTCTTTGTTGCAAACTGCTCCTTTATGGCTGAACCCTGAACTGTAGAAAAGAAAATATACAGTTAACAAAGGTATATCATTGCTTTAAAATGTCAATATCCAGTATTCCATACCAGTGAGTGTAATCACTATTATCAAGATGTTTTTGAATAATTTTCTTCACTTCTTCTGGGGGATCAAGACCAAATCTCTCTGCTCTTTCCCATCTTTCAAGTCTTGTCATTCCTGCAGAGGCAACATAAATGTGAATAGACTTATAAGGAACTGCTAACTACAAAATTTAAGCTACTTGAACCAATCCGTTTACAAAGCTACATTTTGTTCCATTAGCATGTGAAAATAATTAATACAAAGGATTCATTCTTACCCATACAAGGACCATATTCCGATTCCAAATCAAAATTCCTCAAAATGGTGAAATCGGTTGTTGTTTCTTCTTCTGAAAGGAAAAACGAAACTTTAGTATCGAGAAACTATTAAAAAGATGAGAAAAACTGATGAATAACTGAGAAATGTTTAGCTACAAAGTAGATATTTTTGGAGTCTTTTCTCCATGTCCTTTAGTTTAAGGCACCACGTATTTTCTTTTAAAAGAAATTGCCCATAAGGAACTCAACTCTCAGATCGCCAAAAAATTAAGAAACTCCAGTAATAGGAAAATATAGGTCAAGAAACTATTTATTTTGATAAAGGAAGTCCTTAACATATTTTACTGTGTTTTCACTCGTTTCCTGAATGATACTACTCGAAAGGTACTTAAGCAATGTCTATACATTGGAAATGCTTGGAAAAACATCGTTTTGAAATATTCATAAGGGCATAGGCAGTGAACATGAAGATTGTCAGAGAACCTGTAAGAAACTCGTAAGAAACTCTGAGTACTGAAAATCTGATAATTTTAAGAAACTTTCAGTAATGACCAAAATTCTTACAGTAGTTTCTTATAAAAAGATACGTGTATGTAGGTTTTACATATTTTTGCTACACACTTCTTTACAGTTAAATCTAACATCGCTTTTCGGTTTTCATAATATTCCAAGTAAGTTGACGTTTGAGAATGTGTACTTGACCTGAACTGCCCACATTGTATGGGGTGGGGCACGTCCGGGCATGACAGATAGTCACTTTTAGGCCGTTTTCCTTACCACTTGTGGATAAATCTTTTGCCTCTAGCTTTTCCTGAACGGTCGGTTTTATTTGCTTTCTTGCTTCTCTTTGCGTTGAAGACTTTGCCTGCTTGAAACTGTCTGTGATCAATCGTGTCGACATCGTGAAATCGTTGAATGTTTCTTCGCTGCTCAACTAATCAGCTGATTTTTAACGAACTTCCTTTTGTTTTGGTTCGAAACACATGGCTATGCGCCTCCACATCCTATGGAAGAGAACCTATGACGTCACAGTATGATGACGTACATCCGACCTCGTATTCATAAAGAGGTCGTGTAGGTCAAAAAGTTCTTTTTGAACAAAACGAACCACAAGTAGGCCAGCAGTTTTCTGTTTTCAATCAAGAATTGGTCTAAATTTGGATAAATTCTAGGGTTCCAGGATGCCAACGGGACATGGGAAGACCCGTACATCAGCCAACGCACCAGACAACACTGGATTGAGCGTCAATGAGAAGTTATTACGTGACTGTCATGGGTTATATATTGACAAGACTTCCCCTGAAAGAGGTCTGTATTTTATTTTCCTGAATGATGAAGAACAGAAATATTTTTCTGTGAAGTGTATTATGTGCCAAAAATCTGAAAATATCTGTGCACCAATAAACACGTTTACTCCATCCACCATGATGAACCATACTGACTGGAAATTTTATTTTCTGTGGGCCAAAGATTTTATGGTAAAGAGTAGGTAGGTCATACCAGAAAATCACAAAGGAGAAGAATAATCCTTTTGTTGAAAGAAATTGCACGAGAACCACGCCAAAATGCACCAAATTCTCCAGGTCTTGCGTGCCATAGAATATTGGCGTAACAGAAATGTTTTCCAGGATGGTTCAGAAATCATTCTGTAAAGTGAAAGCCTACCCTGGGTACCAGCCTCTCTAACATAAAAACGGAGACTCTGTTTTTATGTTAGAGAGGCTGGTACCCAGGGTAGTGAAAGCCAGGCTTTCATCAGAATTCTTCGTGAAACATCCTGGAAAACATTGATTATTGATTTTTGTTGATAATATTTGTACGAGGTAAGTATTCAACTTATATATATAATTGATTTACAAACATAGGCATAGGAGACAGGGGGCTGGGGGGCTGCAGCCCCCCCCCCCCCATGTCGGAAAATTTAGCAAAAATCAGCCATAATCAGGCAGAAATCCGCGTTAAGTTGGGGCAAAATTTTCTTAAACAATGGATTTTTTATCAGGCAGCCCCCCAAATTTTTTATCTCCCCCTACACTGATGTTTACAAACTGCCCTGTTAAATAGAGAAAAGCTACAAAATTATGGTATGTTAATACAGAATCTAGGTATAATACTGTAAATATGTATTAAGATAAAAGGAAAAATTAGATAATTCTCAAAATATGGCATTTTTAGTGATGGTTTGAAACAGGTGAAAGTATTTGCTATCTTACTTTCTTTGTCTGGGGACAAAACTCTTGGAAAATGCTGACAACCTCTTTCAAGTAAAACCAGTACCCAACACTCATTGACTAGCCTACTGTATGCACATGCTATTTCTAATATGATAGGCATTTGATAAGAAGCCACCAAGGAAACTGTACATTCAGTTTTTTTGATGTTTATAAAACCATGCTGCCTGGACTGACAAAATTTATGCTTGGTTTTGCATTTATTGTCTTTTCAGGCCTCGTTTACATAGCAGATACTGTAGGGATATCACTTCTTGCTCCAAGGAAGAAAATCACAGTAATGCTGATGGGAAACCATTCTGCTGGAAAAAGTTCATTTATCAATTGGTAAATTTTCCTTTTGAAACATACAATTATTTGTCACTCGAAACTCTAAAACGTCTGCTCTTGAATATATTTAATCAGAGAAAATATTTTGAGTTCTTCCTGGAAATTGTGTCACTATTTTCTGTATCTATTTTTCTCATACTGTTTGAGCAACCCAAGGAATATTCAAAACAATAAACTTAGATACAGTATGAAACTCTTAAAATTTGATAAAAGATTTCAAAATCTACAGTAGACAGTTGCTTTGAAATTTTGCTAATGAAACCTAAAAACAAGTTTCTACTGTATATCTTGTGAAATCTCTCAAAAAATTGACATAACCCTTTATTGAAAAGTATTTTTCCAAGAAATTGCAATGGAAAAAATCAAGTTTAACGTTTTTACAAGCACCAAGGTACATTATGTGGTTGCTATTGTTCTAAGAAACTTTAAAAGCTCATAATACAATGTATTTTTCAAAAGAAGTTTTTGGTTATTTTGCTGCAAGATCTTTGGGAAAAAACAGCTTTTGTAGTGAAACTCTTGATGACTTTTTGCAGGTATGTGGAGGAACACATTCAAAAGACCGGTGTAGCTATCGAAACTCAAGGATTTACTTTCATTACCAGTGGCAAGAAAAGAGAATCTCTGACGGTAACTAAATTAGGTTTCTGCTTTAAACAGCTGATCTTGAAATTTTGATACTTTTTTGTGTGTTGTATAAGGGAATCATTTTGATTCCATGTTCCACCATGTTCTCCAATCCTAGTCTGGTATTACTGTTTGCATTTCGTTACATGATCAACCTCCTATTTTGCTCACTGCAAACCACCTTTTTCTATCAAAGAAATGCTTTTCACATTCATTGTAGGGAAATGCAACATTGCATCTCTTTCCACATTTCAAACCATTGCAGGAGATAGAAGGTACAGTGTGTCACATACCATTTTTACTTCTTCAAATATATTAGAGCATTGTCTAGTTTAATTTTGTGTACCCTACAGTATAAACATACTTTAAATATTTTATATTAGAATACGGTGATTCAATTTTGTATTTGGTATATTGGTAAATATTTGTACTTAAAGATAGATACTAGCAGAGTCAAATGCAAAAAACTGAAACTTTTCTTAGCACTCTAAGGCCTTTCAATCTTATGTTATCATGAGAGTGTGACTGTCTAAAATGATAACGAAGAAACTGTATATGTATATAAATTTTTGTATGACTATTTGATGTTGGTATGTGTTGAAAGATTAAATTTGATATCCTGTGGCAAAATATGAAATCACATTGAAATGAGTCATGAGCTTAGAGTGGCACGTGTCCAGCTTTGAATAGCTTATGCTTTTGTAGTGCAATGAAAAAGTTTAGGGTCTGTAAGAGTCATAAAAACAAAGACTTTGAAAAGGGTTCTTTAAGTGAATTACAGTATTTGCCTTTCTGCTTTCAAAAATGTGCTTTGGAAACTTGCATGATGATTTGCCAGTTCTGCATTCGGAAAGTACTATTGGTGTAGGGAATTATTATGAATACTGTTTTTTCTTTATCAAGGTGTTGGTGATTATGTTTCAACTGAAATATCAACTTCAAAGCAGAAGAAATTCAATTTAGTGATGTTTGTTGACACGCCAGGTTTGGTTGATGGGGATATGTTATATCCATTTGATGTCAACAAATCAATTGAATGGCTTGGTAATAATCATTATTTTACATAATCTTAAACCGCAATTTCTATTTGAAAAATGCTTTATAATGTAAATTTTAGAGACATGAGGATATTTAGGAATAAAGGATGTAGAGTTGAACAATTATCAAATAAAGTTGTTGGATCAAGTAAGTGAAGAACAAAATGTGACAAGGTGAAAAAAGAAACTCACAGAAAAGATAAGAAAATGGAAATATATGATAAAATATAATTTATCAAATCTGCCCTAATTTTTAAACAATTGCCAAATCTTTTTAAAGAGTTACAAATGGCCTGTTAATGTATACAGTTGATTCAGATGATATGATGTCTTGTTTTAAAGCATCCTGTTTCACTTAACAATAGTAAGATGGTTTTTATTAGAAGTTTGAAATATTTCATTTCTTTCAGGTGGACTTTGTGACTTGATATTCTGCTTTTTTGACCCAATTGGACAAGCACTCTGCAAGAGGACTTTGAATATCGTTGGTAAGTTTGTGGTCTGCTATACAGCTGTTTATCTCAGGATTGTCACCTATTCTTAGGACGAAGCAGTCTTTTTAACTACTTCATAATCAGATACCTCCATAATTGGAAATTTGATACCCATTATCACATCTTTTAAATTTTGCAAAAAAAGGAGTTCTGAAACGAAATCAGACAAAAGTTGATGAATTTTATTTTTGCTGTTCTTGTTTAGGTGGTCTTGTATCAAAATGCTGATTTAAGTAAAAACAAATTCGCCTTCGAAATCTAATGCATCTACCTGACACATAGGAAAAATAGAAAACAGTGCTGTTGGGGAAAATTCCACTATATTGCATGATATGCTGATCATTTTAGAAATAATGAAAATAGCGAAAAGTTAGTAGTTATGACGTGAGTGTAAAATTTATTAGTCACTCGAAGTGAGAATTTTATAATTTGTGGAGAAAACCAAGCATGTTTTTAAGGTTTTTTCCAGGCCTGGTAAACACTGTCAAAGTTTTTCATTTCCTATCCTTGTAAAACCCAATTTATTCTCCTTCTTAGAACGTCTAAACGAAAATGATACAGACAAGATTCGATTTTTCCTGAGCAAAGCCGACACTGCAGGAACTGAAAGTGATCGACAAAGAGTATTGATGCAAATCACTCAAGAATTATGCAAAAGACCCGGTCTAAACAAATGCGGATTTGATATGCCTACAATTTACATCCCATCGCTTACAGATAGGGTATGTCTTGCCTAAGCTAGCAAGGGCAAATTGTGCAAAACAGAATATTCACGTTTCCAAAAGTTCAAAGCGATTTTCCTGTCTAGAGAATTGATTTTACACATCTGAGTGCAGTCAATCAAATCAAAATTAACAGAGAAAGCCGAAGACTATGGTCGGCTGCAATGAATCTACGGGGGGGGGGGATACATAACATGTTCAGGGTACGGGTATATGCCGGCCGTATGGGTGGGTTTTTTGGGCCCAAAATTCTCTAAACAAAGGTCCTTTTTCGGCAGATTTTCCATAAACATGGTTGGGGTCTCGCTGAATTCGCAAAAAATGATTATTGGGCAGTTTTCCGCCAAAATTGATCATAAAAGTGGGTACCAAGGCATGTTTCGGTAATTAGAAGAGGGTAGCTTTCTGAAATCCAAGCGGCAGACAATCTATTCTTCAGAGAGGCAAATGAGTCGTTTGTTTTACAAAATTCGCCGTTGCTGTTTGGTCGTACTTTTCAAGATATCATATTTTCTTGGGGGTGACAACGTTATTCAATTCCTTGTTTGAATTTAGAACTTGTTTTATTTTATCAAATCCCGATTGATCTAGCTTGCAGGAATTTTATTGCGTGAGGCATAGGTCTTTTTTAAAGACGGCCTAACAGGTGAAGTACGGCACTTCCTTCTCTTCATTCTTCATCTCGTTAGATGTCGCTGAAAATTATATTGTGCTCCCTCGCCGCTACTATGCTCCAAATAGTCAAGTAGTCAAGGTCAACTTCACGTACATAAAAGCTGTTTAACTAATAACATAGCATTTCTTTGCTCTTAAGCACTTTTTTATTTTCTATACATTCTGCTAAAAATTTACAATACATATCTACTTAATTACTCTACTTGTAAGCTACTGTACTCTACTACTAGGAAAAGACCACGGGAAGCAACAACTATGTCTACCCACGGGGCCATTTAGATAAAAAACAATCGAACAAAGACATAAAACTACACGTAACTACAACAAAAAAGAGAGAACATTTACTTAAAAGGGACGAGGTGGTTGTATGACTTGCAACCGAGTTTTAGATTTCTAATCAAACCGACCAGTTTTATGGATACAGCAGAGAGTTAACAAGAGTATATCTTTATTGATACCATCGGGAAAATCTTTATCACCGTGCAATAAAATATGCATTAAAAACTCGTTTGAAAGATTGGTATGGCCAAGTGGTAGTAATAAAGCAGAAACTCTAGCGAGAAGATCTCTACGTGGTACTTCAAAAGAAGGGCAGAGCAATAAAAAGTGTTCCGAATCCTCAATGCCATCGTTGGTGGGGCACATTGGGTTTAAAGTATCCCTGAAATTGTGTTTGAATTTGTGAAAATTTAATTTAGTGTAAGTTGGGTACTCCTAAGATGGGTAAGATATGATAATCTTATCGGGTCATGTATCCGAAAGACAGATTTTGGGAGGGGACGAAACTCTTTAGCACTCTGTACATACAAGATTGTCACTTTTGATTACGTCAAAAACAGCGTATTTCATGACACTCACCTTATTACGGGGAGTTTTTTAGTTGAAGTTTGTTTTCCTTTCTAGCCTCGTTGTGAAAACAACATTGATGCAGTTTGTAAAGCAATAGAGAAGACAATTAATCAGACGATTCAAAATACATTGAACACTTTAGAAAAGGATTGCTTCTCTGTTACAACGAAGATTGAAGAAATTCTAGAAGCTGACTCGTAAGTTGCTTTTATATTTTCAATCTATTTGTAGAATTTAGGCAGAGCTTGTCAGTCCAGAAAACATATCGAAAGACCACATACAACATGACTTTGTGCTTCCTTTACATTCTTCAGAGGGTGTTCTAGAAATGGGGTCTTTTATATCGTCTCCTAGTCAAGTAGCTGAATCCATGTTATTCTCGATGCACATTTCAATCCCAAAGCCTGTCTTCAACAGCAAACCATTATCTTCAAATCAAGCCATCCATTTTTCCAATACTTTATTTCAGGCTGGAAGGATTTATAGCTGTTTAAAGCCAATTTAGGCCCACAATGCTTGCTGAATCCAGGCATGGGACCCCTAGTTTAATGTCCCTTCCGATGGACGGCGAAGTGAGTTGCTTGGGCACCCATCCGGATTTTGAACTCACACGACCGAGCTTAACTTCACTTTTTTATCGCAAATAAAAACAACGTAGCTACAACCACATAAATGTATATACCCTATGGCTACTATAGCTGGAGAGGACATAATGTCACCGAGTTCCAACCATGACAGAAACTTCAGTTACCTAACGAAAACTGCATAAGCTGCTCGGCCACTCCCCCCCCCCCCTCTCGATGTTTGTATTGTTATAAGCAGATCTCACATGAAGGTATGCAACTGAACTTGTAACAGAAGTGTTGAAAGTGATTTTTTCTTGGAAGCCATTTTTGTAAAAAAGGCTCTTTGGTATGAAATTGATTTCTTTTGGAAACAAACGCAAGCTTGGAAAAATCTCTGCCGTTTGAATCGTGAATCCTTCAAAGTGAGAGGACGGGATTTACTTTGAATTCAAGTTGTTTAACTTTTGCAAGTGTGTTTTTCTGTTTGTCTGTTTTTCTGTTTGTTTGTTTGTTTGTTTGTTTGTTTGTTTGTTTTGTTTGTCTGTAGATCATCATCTTTATTTCTTTTCTAGGAAAGCCTGGGAACACAACTTGAAGTCAAAATTTATCAGTTGGATGCTGAGTTTGTTTTCGTTAATATTTATGGCATTCCTCGCTTTCACCATGCTCAGTGGAACAAAGCAATTTGACGATATTTTACACCCGTATTCGGTAAGAAGATGCAATTTGATATTCGTTTGATATTTCCCTGGGGGGGGTGTATTTTTCTAGCACAGGGTATCAAAATAAGGCAATTTTTCTTGAGCAAGTTGTCAAAACATGCCAAAAGGGGATACTTTGTTAGATCGGGCCGTTTTTCGGTCAAATTTTCATGTTTTTGAGTATGCTTTTCACCAATTTTTTCTAGAATCAGTTATCATTTGGAGCGAAAAATTCTGAAGCAGTGTAAAAGCAATTTTTTGTGGTCACACCCCCGTACAAATTTAAGCCAAGTAGTCTCCCCGGGGATATTTTGCTCAGAACTGGCTCTTTATTAAAGTTAGTTGACGGAGGTAACTCAAGAGCTGCATATGCAGGTCTAAAATTGACCTATTGTATTTGATGATTTCGACACGTGCGTGCATATATTTTCACTAGGGTTGAAATTACGTGCGTGAGCGTTTCTTTGTCCTATTTATAGATTGCCTCTACTTAGCTCCGTAATTTTGCTGAAAATGTATTTCTTCATCAGCCCCCTCTTCGTATGCACCGTCAATCATATATGTAATCTAAAGAGAGAAAATTATTGTCCTTGTTCCAAAGTAGCATGTTTTATGACAGAGATCAGTGATAAAAATGTCATTAATCTAACAATTGTTTTATACATCTAATGATCAATTTTTGTTTCAGAAACCAGTTGACGATTTCTGGTCGTATATTCCTAAATCATATCATTATCATGGAAAGATTGCTTTTGGAGTTGTGGCGTTATTTCTCTTTCTGCTTTCAAGGCTTTGGTCGCGGTAAGAAAGGCAACAGTTTATTGTCAATACATTTAAGAATGTTATGGAAGGAAAATTGTGATATTTCACTTGCATTCGAATCTAAGAAAGCAATCTACCGGGTGTCCCAAAACCAAAGTACTCCCGTTTTAAAATCACCAAAATTTAATAACACGACCGATCTTTAATTTTCTTTTTTTGTCAAGTAGATCAAAGACCAAATTATTTCCAATACATAGCTGATCTTCTAAGTGGTTTAAAAGTGAGCAAATTTAGCTCGTTTTAGGGCTACCTGGTTTTGAGTCATACTGGAAAAAGCACTGATGGTTGCCAAATAAATTTCTTTGTGCGTGTAAAAGTTCTAGGATGGTCATGAATGACAGAAATAAATGCGCACTATCATTGGAGACTTAAATGATGATAAAAAATCTGAAAATTTTGACTCTTAGGCAAGATTGAGTATTTTGCTTAAAAACTATAGCTCAAAATAAGGTTTTTCAACGTGTAAATTTCCTACCTTGCTGTATCAAAAGCAAACATTTTATCATCTGTGAATATTTTTGGGTTTTTGACAAAGCAATTCAAAAAGAAAATTTCATCAAAAGTTTGATAATCAATGTTTGGTGATTTTTTAAAGAGGAGTACTTTTTTTGGGACACCCGGTAGTCTTATCCTAAAATAACATTCTGAACTTTTGTTCCGTTTTTCTATCCTGAATTTTCCTTTCATTGTGGGGATTTTTTGGGTTTTTATAACTTTTATCCTGCTTCTTTCGCTTATATGCGTTCTTGTCATAATTTTGAGATTTGTTTCAATTCAGAGAAATCGATGCCGAAATACCCAGACACGCTTCCCAAAATTGATCTTTGTTCGGTTTTTCAGTCCAGTTTGGGAACAAGGTATAAACGTCTTCTATGCGCAGATTCTAAAGTTGTTACTAGATTTTCTCATCGTAATCGATGTTCTTTGATTTGATTTGCAGGACAAAATCTCGGTTAACTAGAAGACAGAAAAAGAGACTGGAAGAACAAAAAAGCTATATCATGTCACATGTAAAACCTATGAAGGTAAGTTCTTATTTTGGATTTCTGTCTGAAGCACATTTTCAGCGAAAGTCTACAAGGTGTCCCAAAATAATTGTGCCCCGTTTGTCTGAAGATTGTGACAAAAATGGCAAAAGATTCGCGCCAAACTTTTGCATGATGGTGCTCTTCAGATGTTCAATTAAAGTTTGCTACCATCCCCATGAACAGCCGTTGAAAAATGATGGAGCTATGACGTTCAGGAGACCAAATTTGCCCGATCACTGAAACCAGCGGTCGGCCATTTTGTCTTCCTATTTTGCAGCGATAAATAGCTTCATGGATTGAAAATGAAACAGCAGCCTCCAATGTCATAGCACTTGTGAAAATTCCGATAATCCTCGAAGAGTTCCACTATTTCTGACCTCACAAATATTATTTCTTACCTGACGTGAACATACTTATCACTGCAAAATAGTAAGACAAAATGGCCTATCGCTGGTTTCAGTCATCAGGGAAATTTGGTCTTCTGAAGGTCATAGCTCCATCATTTTTCAACGGATCTTTACGGAGATGGTTGCAAACTTTAATTTGATATCTGAAGAAAAACATCATGGTAAAGTTTGGCGAGAATCTTTTGCCGTTTTGTCGCAATCTTCAGGCAAACGAGGCACAATTTTTTTGGGACACCCTGTATTTTATTACATTGTTGGGGAAACAACCAATTTGCCTGAAGTAACCTATGCTATCTCCATTTGATATTCACAAGCTGCTACCAAGTGCTTTTATTGTGTGGTGGTTATTATTGTTCATAAGCACCCCCATCTAAGTGCTATGATGAGAGGTTAAACGATCGCTGGGGTCCTGGTGATCGACAACATGTTCCCCGAGGAGCTCCGATTTTGTACCAAGGTTTGTTTTGCCTGGGGAACTGCATCTGCGTGGAAATAATGTCTCAACTTTCTCCCTGGTGTTTGCACAATTTGCAGTCAAAGTTTTTCTTGTGCGGCATTTTGTACCTGGAAGATTCATATCGTTTCCGGGGACTTTGCTTCACTTTTTTCACCGGATAAGTCACCAGGGTAGAATGGACATTGGCAGCTAGACGAGGGTGTACCTAGCTTCATTAAATCCCACCTTCAGCGATTTCGAATATTCCTGATTTAGAAACTTAGAAATATCTCGTTGCTGCCGTTGTGATACCTTCGAACCTCGTTAAACTAAATGATTGACAGTACCAAATTTCATTGTACGTTGTTAGGATAAGGTATGATTCTTCGATTTTACTTTCTAGGAAAAGCTCTATGGTGAATACTTGAAGCAAAGTGTTGCTGATCATGATCTGTGATTTGACTGGTTAGCTGAATAAAGAGAAAGCTTCAAAATCTTGGATTCAAGAAGATCAACCCAAGACGAAATACTTACAGCAAACTTAGATATCTTGTACACTTTGTGCAACGTCTTTCGAATTGTTTTACTCTGTTTAAAAATGACCTCAGAGGTCTCAATTACTTATAGTAGGGAAGCTTTATATCAATATGGGGCATTTGTCCAAAATGTAGTACTCATATCTTTTTCAACAAGTCTTTCTTCTCACGAGATTAAAACGCCACTGGCACTGCTGGTTGGCTAAAATCATGATTAAAATTGAGGTGGATGTCATAACGAACAACAACAGAAGATTACGTTAAAATTGGCATCAGGGAACCTTGAATCTAGGGGAATCTAGAGAATCTAGGGGAATTTAATATCTATATGATCCGTTGCATTTCATGATAAATCAACATAGAAAATCAATATGAATTATTTTAAGTTATCGGTAAGGATGTTTTCGAAGCTTAGGAAGGCGTTTATAAATGTTGCTAAACGTTTAGGAACAGCTTAAAGGAACACGTTCATAACTGCTATTAAAATTGTGTGTGCCAAACTTGTAGTGACAACAGGTTATGGAACAGAACAGGCAAAGTTAAGTAGATTTGTCTATGAATAGCCCAAAGAAGACTCATTCATTCATTCATTCATTCATTCATTCATTCATTCATTCATTCATTCATTCATTCATTCATTCATTCATAATTTATTTGTGAACGCAGGTTAAAAATTGGCAGCCTCAAAATGGCCGATGTAGACCTGCAGACACACTGAAATGGCATGGTTTCTTTGGATATCATTTGTTCATGGCACATGATGGCACTTGCCAAGTTTCTATTTCAATGAGATAATTTTTAGATTTTTCTGCGCCGTGCAAATGCAGACTTTTCACCTTCCACTACACAAACCTTTCAAGAGTACCGTAAAAGCTTTATTTAGCTTCCCTTCTATAAAGCCCTCCCGCTGCTGATATGATCAGACTGATATTTTGCGGATTCAACATACAATTTTACGAGTTGAATACACAAATTCGACACAGTTTTATACCAAATCACTTAAATTAACATGCAAACCAGGCAAAAGAACTGAGGGGCCCTTTACATGAGCAAACTCAGACCGGCACGAGTTTCAGATCGGTTTGAAATTTTGCCATGTCTGCTTTTTTGCGTTGCGTTTACATGGAGATTCAGACCGGTCTGAAATTATACTAGCGTCACATTGCACATGCGTTGAATGCAATTGAGGCAACTGTGACAATGGTTTCTTTTCTCATGTTTTGGATTTAGGCCTATTTTCATTGTTGCGTTAAGTTATCAACAACACAGGATGTTATTAGAGTTGAATCAAGGATAATCAACTGTATGTTTGTACTGCATTACAAATCTATTTTGGTTTGATGGTTCAAATGCTGCTTCAGAACCTGAAAATAAAACAGGAGGCTTTAGTTTTTTATGTTTAGTTTCTTAGTTATAGTTTCTTGTGTCTGGAGAAAAACAAATGGACGACCAAACAATGAAAATGGCTCCCAATAGTGCAGTTATCACTTCCGCAATTATTCATTTCGCCCCGATCTGAAAAAATTTCTGTTTACATGAGAATTTCAGGTCGACCTGAGTTTTCAGATCGGTCTGAAAGACCGAAACGAACCCAGACCGGCACGAGTTTCATTTCGCCCCTTCTCATGTAAACACTCTAAGGGCCTTGACCAGACACCGAAATGAAACTCGTGCCGATCTGAAACTCGTGCCGGTCTGAGTTTGCTCATGTAAAGGGCCCCTGAGAAACTATAATGTTTGTCCTTGCCATTTGATTTTGTGAATAAGCCCTATCATAGGCCCCTTTTCTTTTAAGCCCCCCTCCATCTAGAGTGTCCAAAATTAAATAAACAGGGGCTATAATACAGCTTTTACTTCTTAATCAAGTGCTGTTTGAATAGGAAGCATTCAACTGTTTCCAATTACTTTATTTGAAAATTGACCAATCGTTGCAGTAAAAAAATATTTTGCTTCCCAGAAGCAAAAAATCTTTTGACTTATTGGCGCGAATGAGCCACCTTGATGCAGTCGAGCCACCTTTATTTATTCTCTCCCGCCATATTTGAGAATCTGGAGCAGAGTGGTACTGACCAGAAAAGAGACTCGAAGTCGGGCCAATTGCACAATAATGGCGCGATATATCCTCATTGAAAGCTACTGGAATAAAGTTTCATTATTGCTTGACGGGATGAACTCATTACCAAACTTTAAAACATTTGCAAAACATTATACAAAGCTTGGAAAGTCGCTGCATGTGGTTAGGCCCATCTCGTCCACAGCAACAACACAAGAACCTTTGTCAAATGCTAATAGATGTGCTTGCCTTTGCGCGTCTCGAAACAAATTGCAATACAGACCAATGACTGCACAATATGTACAGAAGGCAAGGTTATTTACTGCCAATAACAATGATTTGAAATCAACTGCAAAAGCAACACAAACCTGCAATTCAATGAAGCCATTATTATTCCCCAGGACAAACAGACTGATGTGCTCCCTTGGAGACAGGGAGCGAATATGTTGGAACTGCAAAAAGAAGATTGGTCCGGAGATTTTCTTTTGTGACATTTGTAGAATTATACAACCACCATTGTGTGAGATGTCCTACTTTGAGATGTTTGAAAGGTAAATAAACACATAGAATGAAGAATGGAATGTTTCCTGATGCCCTTCACACTTAAATGTATCAATCTAGCCATACAGCAGTCATAAAGTAGTACAATGTCCATATTGTTCAGTGACACTAAGCATTTTTAAAGAAGTAGAATGCTAGAAATGAAGCTAGAAAGTATCTAAAACAATTATCGGTGGGAGCAGACCCCCAAGTTTGCTGAAAAAGTTGGCATTATTGTTTGATTATTGATGACAATGCAAATGGGCTAGCTTTGCCAACAATATTGCCAAACTAAAAATTTGGATGTGCGAGACACCCAGGCACCCATTTTGGCTCTGGGTCTAGCAATCTTTCCATTTTGGTAACCTGACATGTGAAATGCACATGCATGCACAGGAAAGTTATTTTGTTTTAGTCTAAGAAGCTAATTCAATCCAATAAAATTACTTCCTTAAAAGATCCCAAAAACATGTTTAAAATCCCATAAACAATTCCTGGTCTTGAAAAAGTTACCTTAAAAAAGCCATCAAAAAATTAACAATAAAAGAGTTGATACAATTTGTCATGACTGCAACAGATTTGAACGAAAGTGTCCTTGAGTTGACCTTTCATCAAATCGGACATGGTAGGGTTGATCAATTAGACATGAGAGGATGTCTGAAAATGTGTCGGTGACATAGATCTTGACCAAAATGACTAAAAACTGCAAAGCCATAGATATTATTCACATTACTTGAGCTATTTCATCAGTTTTAAGATTTGCCTTGTAGCACTGAAACATTTGAGATAGATGTCAAGAGACTGTCAGCACGATACAGAGAACTTCAAGCCCTTCTGCACCCAGACAAATTTGGAAACTCAAAAGAGGTATGTAAGTTGCAGCTTTGCCTCAATCTTCTTGAAGAATTTATGGAAATACTTCTTCAAGGCCTCCATTGACACAAATATCACAAGAAACAAGGAATCTAAAGCTTGTCTCATATAAGATGTTAGTTGAGATTTTTTGATGATACAAATTACTCAATATGCAAAACTCTATTACCTGTATCTAATGTGAGACAGCCTTTAAGGTAACTCTACTTTCTGTTCCAATGAGCAATGAGTTGCCGGTTTGCAAAACCACTCTCCTCAGAAAATAGTTAATTGCTCTAATACCATTAATTTGGTCTATCGAAAAACGATGTAGGACTTTGTTCTACATAGTCTTTGGCAACATGTAAATCGCAATGTTTCTGCTAACTCTGGCTTTGCAAATCGATTTTCAAAACTTTTTATTAATTTCAAAAAAGTGGATTTATCTCCAAACTACTTGAGAAGTTTTAAGTTTCTTTTGCTATGTCTTTAGCTAGGTTGTTGATCAACAACTGTACCAAGTATGATTGAAAAGCTAGCCTAGATTTCTTGCAATTTCCTAACTGCTTCCTGAGGAGAGTGGTTTTGCAAAATGGCAACTCGCTGCTCACAGGAGCAGAGAGCAGAGTTTCCTTAACTGGCTAATATGTGACCAGATGTTTGCTGTGGTATCAGGCTTATCAAGTTTAGATACACAGGACTGCTTTGATGGGGTTGGATGAAAAGATATGTAGATTGGTGTACACGTTATTCATTGGAAGCATGCTCCTTAGTGAAAGAACACTGATTTTGAACCGTCAGAAATAGCAAAACACGTGTTTTAAAAGTTTTTTCAAGTACATATGTCAGTCAATTTTTGTTGTTCAATTTTTCCTTTTTTCATCTGATCTTGATGCTCAGATAGAAGCTTTTTCTGGCATAGTGAATCAATTGTGATTGAACAGAACTATCAAAGTGAAGCAAACATGCTAAAAAGTCTTCCCTATTTTGTAGGAAGAACAACAATACTCCCTGGAACAGTCAGCATTGATAAACAAGGCCTATAATACACTTCTGGATCCTTTGTCAAGAGCTGTCTACTTGGTAGGTTCCTTTACTCTTTCATGAAAAGGGTTTGCACAATGTTTCAAGGACAGTTTAGAAATCAACTTGTAATATAAAGGCTAGGCACTGACAGTACCACACAGTCACAAACGGTACAGGCATTGTGAACATTAATATCCAAGTATTTTTCGTCATTCTTAACCATTCTCCACATCCTGAAGGGAATCCTTGAGTGGTTTGAAAGCCATTGAGAGTCTGTAAACAAGAATTCTGAAGAATTTTGAAAAGTTCTTGGAGAAGATTTTTAATTTATGTAAAGCCTGTGTTGTATAATCATCATGTTATTATCTATCTTCAGTTGCACCTTTATGATATCAATATCACAGAAGAAAACACTGTTGAAGGAACTGAATTCCTCATGGAAATAATGGAGATAAATGAAGCACTGAGTGAAGTGAAGTCCACCAAAGATCTTGATGAAATTAGAAAAACAAACAACGGTATGATCCTAAAATTTCCTCTTTCTCTTTCATTTTTATTGTTTTATTCTTCCAAAGAAGGCAGTTACTGTTAGTCTCTCTGTCTGTCTCTGTTGTGCATTCCTGTGGAAATGATTAACATATTTTGTGAAACGCATCAAGGATATTCAGAAAGCATACAAACATACTTGAAGGTGTTGTGGCGCATAATCCTCTGACTTTGCAGCCAGAACAGTCAGGCGGAGTGGGTTTGATACCCGGTAGGACCCCACCACTTGAGCGTCATGACAAGGGGTCGCAGACTCGATTAGGTCTGCTCTATTTCTGCGATCCCAGCACTTGGCGCTGAAAAACGCAACTTCACTTCACCTACTTTAGAAACCTTTACACAAACAGACTCACTCCACAAACCCTTGACAATTACTTTTCCAGTCTTCTTTTGATTTTGGTTAAACTCAAGACCAGTTCTGCAAGCAAAATTTGTAGCTAATTGCAGATCATCTCCATTGCAGTGCATTCAGTGTTTTCAGCAGACTCATTACTGAAGAGCAACAAGGCAGCAGTCAGTTTTTTGTAACTTGAATATAAATATATAAATTAGGAACATTTCATGATGATTCTTATGGATGAAATTGAATCTGTGTTCAAGTTAAGAAGAACTGTACCAGGGGGTATTTCATCTGTAGTTTATTGATCTTGACTTAAAGGGAATAGACATAGCTATATCTCGTAGCCGCTATAAATAGGTTGAAGAAACGCCCACAAACCCATTGTTTCTTTACCTACACAATGAAACCGGATGCGTCAAAGTTGTCGAGTACAATAGGTTATATTTTTGACCTTGACCGGGCCAGCTTTTAACTATGTTGATTCCCTTTAAAAATTTCCGTATCTGTGACGTTGTAGATTCAATTGACAACTGCATTGAAGATTTGGCATCATCATTTGAAAGAGGTTTGTTAAAGTGTATCATTCAAACTCTGATAATTGAATCTGTTTTCTGCAATGTGAATTTTCTGAGCAAGTTGAGACACTTGCGCCAAGTCCGTCTCTTCAGTCTTCAGACCATTCCCTTGCATCCGCCATTCCAACATTCCACCAAGAGAGCTTGAGGGATCTCTCTCACGCCCTCTTCCGGAATGTTGGAGTGGGGATCCAGGAACTACCAAAAATGGAATGGTAAAGATGGACTGAAAAGATAGACTTTGGGCAAGTCTAGTTGAGACACTGCAATTGATATTCTGTGCATCATTCATCAAAGTTTATAAAATTCCAACCACAGTTGTTTAAATCACTTGTTGGAATTTTGAAGTCTAGTTAATGGATCCAGAAAATCTTTAATTGTAATTTTGTTCCTTAAAACAGCAAAGAGGGCTGTGTTGCTTGATTATGATTCACAGTCTGTCATGGAAAGAGACCAAGAAATGAATAAAACACTACAAAAAGCCTGTCAACAATGGTGAATGGCTTTGCTATAACTAATTTTACCATATTGCAGTGTCCTGTACGATTTTACGAAAATACAAGGCCATGTACAAGCCTTGTAGTTATAGCCTTGTAACCTGGTTCTAGCCTAGAAAAGCTTTGCTGTAACCTTGTAAATGGCTTGAAAAATTTTAAGTGGCCTTGTGGAAACCTTGTGTTAGACTGGCTGTAACTTGGAATCTTACTGATAGCCTCGTAAGTTTGTTCAAAGGTTGGAAACTTGGAATCTTACTGATAGCCTCGTAAGTTTGTTCAAAGGTTTGGACAAGATCATAACAAGGTCATAATCCCCACTACAGGGCCAAGTTTAGCCTTGTATCTTTGTACAGGGTATCATCCATTTGAGAATGATCTTGATTTCAGTTTACATTGGTTGTTTTTCCAGGTGATTTTGAAAGTGCTAAGGAACTGACAATTAAACTGAGATATTACAGAAATATATTGGAAATCATACAAGACAAAACTTTAGAGCATGACCAAAAAATATTTTGAGGTGATATTTTAATAATCTTACCTTCTTTTGATCTAATTTGTACTTTTTAATGACTGTATGTTTTCTAAATGTAATGATATGGTAAAGGGACAATATTTGTAGGCAATATTATGGTATGTACTATGAATACATATATCAAAGATTCCAAATCACTTCTAATATTAGTGCAAAAATAGAACCCTATTATGTTCACCACCAAGGGCAGATTCAGCCTGAAGTTGAGTGGGGGGCAACTTGCAAAGAGGGTGTCAAAAATATAATGGAAAGTGCGTGCGCTGAAAGCGTGCGAAAATTTTTGGATGCTTTGTAAAGAAAATTTGTTGATTTACTACTAAATAACGCCTTGATTTATAAGTTACCCCCATATCTAAATCGAAAAAGTTAGAAAATTTTGCGTTAGAGTCAGGATGAGGGGCGCTTCAGGATGAGGGGCGCTTTTCTCATAAAAAAAGGGACGCCAAGCTGAATTTTCATCATGAAGGGGGCAGTTGCCCTCACATGCCCCCTAAATTTGCCACTGCTCACCACTCATGCACAGCTTATACACTGTTCATGGTCAATTCAAACTGAAAGATATATTTAAAAATCATGATATCAGTGAAGAAGGTTATTATAACTTTACCCACTTCAGTATAAAGGCAATATACCTTTTAGGTATTGTACAAAGGAGCCTGAATCAAGCGTTGTTTTTACACAATTTTATCTTTGATATTCAATTGAGTGGCGTTAGAGCCTCCATCGCCATCAAAAATTCTACAAAATGTAGCAAAATGTTGTTCAATTCAGATTCTTTTCAGAATAGCTAAAAGGTCTATTCAAGGTGACGCTATGTCTCTCTTTGTCACTCTGTGTCTCCGTCTCTCTCTATTGTGCACTCCCATGGACATGATAAACATATGGGACCAGTCATTATTTCTTACCGGGGAGGGGGTGGAAGGCATCTGGGAGGGGGTGCAAAAATTCTACCTACTTAAAGAGAGGGGGGACGAAAGATAACGCACATTTTGGGGAGGGGGTATGAAAACATATAGTTCAAGATACTGTAAGTCCTGTAGAGTTCTACAGGCTAGTTCTTCAGTGAGTAAGTTCACTTCTATATAACACTAGTTCATCCTTAATTCTTAAATGCAACTGCTTGCTCTTTTCGCATCATATTTGAAATAATATCGTTCTCACACATACCAGTCAGCTATAACAATGTAAATTTTCATGCAATTGAATCAAAGCAGTATAGTACTGTTACCATACATACATGTTCTAGGGGGGCTGAACATGTTTTCTGCAATGTTGGAAGGGGCACCAAAATTTGCAGGACAATCAGAGAGGGGTTACAAAAATTCCACAAAATATTTGCAAATGTCTTCCACCCCCTCCCCAGCAAGAATTAATGACCCGTCCCTATGTAGTGAAATGCAAGGATATCCAGAAAGCATGCAAATAGTACACTTTAGAAACTCTTTCTCTCCCTTCACAAACCCTAACAATTACTTTCCTATCAGCCTTCTTCTTTAATTTTTCGTTAAGCTCAAGAACAGTTCTGCATGGTAAACCTACAGTACATAACTAAATAGCAAACAAATCATCTTCCTTGCAGTGCATTCAGTATAATCAGCTGGCCTATTAATGAAAAGCAACACTGCCTTCAAATAATGTGGCATTTAGTTTTCTTCTTCAGGCTTTGGTTAAACTCAAGACCAGTTCTACAAGCTAAATCTAAAATTAATTGCATGTTAATCATTTCCTTTGCACTGCATTCAACATAACCAACCGTCTCAAGACTCGCAGCAATCTGCTTCCCTTCTTCACATGTGACAAACCCACCAGATTTACATTCCTCTGTGCATCCATCTCTTGTATCAACTTTTGTCCCACATAATATTATTGGTACACTTTCACTTTTATCACAAAAATTTCTTATCTGTGGATGATAAAGATCTTGAATCTTTGCCAGTGATGTTCTGTCGTTAATTGCAAATGTTAATAAAAACACATCAGTGCCTGGAAACGAAAGGGGTCTCAGAATATCGAAATCTTCACCTCCCGTTTCATACCAAAACGCGATGTCCACTTGTTGATTGTTGACAAGATGTAAGATATGATGATATCCTTCCATATTCATGAACTTCCTCAATGCAGTTTCTGATGGGAATTCCTTTTCAATCAAAGTTGATATGAGACTTCTACTGCCTATTCCATATTTGCCAATTACAAAACATTTCAGATTTTTGATGTTATTTTCAGAGGTCATTTCTTTTTTTTGAACCCAAGAAATTGTTATAACGCATGGGATACAAGAGGCCGTTCGGCAATTTGATTGGCTATTCGGAAACAATAGCAAAATCAGATTATAACTGGCTCCGATTCAAAAATGGCCTTTATTGAATCGGTAATTTCACAAAATCAATGGGGTGTATGGGGCAAGTGAGGAGTTTGAGGGGGTAATGGACCACGGCGCATCCGAATTTCGGAGTTTCAGGAAATTTTGGGGTCATTATGACGTCATAACAGGGGGTTGAAAAATAAATGTTGCGATTTTCCGACCCGAGGTTACGTTTGGAGTCGATGCTCCATGGTTACAAGCCCGATTTCAAAACGGAAAAAAGTTTTCAAGAGACCATTCGTCTGCAAGTCTAGTAACGCAATTTGGGGTTCAATATTGGCCCCAGAAGCAGAGCGCGCGCCCCCCAAAAATGGGGAATAATTTCGGCCTACCCCGTTTTACGCCGTAACTCCGTTTTGCGAGGAGCAAACGGCCGCGGCATGTCAAAAATCGACGGAAAACTGTATTTTTTCACTAAAACACTTTTAATCTCCAGTTTATCTCCAAAATTCGCCGAATAACGAGCCATTCTATTTTCAAAGCTGTGGGGGAAATTCTCGATAATTTCAACTTAGGCCCTTTTTCCACCCAAATGGATTGTGCTCGTTTTCCTACTAAATGCACTTGCTAACCCCGGATTAATGATTAAATACCTTAAAAAGGGCCAGAATAGAGTCCTCAAAGTGTTTGTTTTTGATTTCTCAATTTGTATACTTCAGAATTAGCGCTAGAGCAACGACCATTTTTCGTCGATTATCGTTGCCTAGCAAACTGCAAATCCATAATGGGGCGCATCTTGCCATATATTGGCAAGATTGATGCCAAGTGTACCAGGGTGTTCATTCGGCTTCGTGACCAGCGTATGACGTCAGAACACCCTGGGAACGAGGTTGCAGCGAGACTTGCCTTGAAATTGTCAAGTCATAAATTATCCTGCGCGCAATCAGACCCAATATTTGGGTCAATGCGCAGGCTTGTCCACAGGAAGCCCAGGCAGTTGATTGAACGATAATAAGTTTAAACTTCAAAATAGACTTGGTTGGGCCCCAGGGCTCTCGTATATCTAGGATAGGGGTGCTCAGGTTACTTTTTTGGGTCTAAAATTTGGGCAAAGCTTATTTTTTTGGGTCAATAATTTGTACAGTTATTTTTTGGTTCCTGAAATTCTGGATTACTTTTTTGGGTCTCAAATATGGGAAAATGTAAAAAATCGGGAAAAACATAATTTACAAACAAAATTAAACTCAAGTAACATTACTAAAATCAAAATACTTAAATCTCCAAATGGATTACGAGAAATCTAATCATTCATGGCACTTTTCCACAGATTTAAGATACTGACTTCATAACCTTTGGGTAAGCTGGGTCAGAAAAAAATTTTTTTTTGGTCTATTTTTATGCTAGAAATTACTTTTTTGGGTTGATGTTTTGTACCCCCACGGCCTGAGCACCCCTATCCTAAATATACCTGAGTTCCCCCCTGGGGTTGGGCTGGTCAATTGTAATACCTTTGTGTCTTATTCGTTGCACTTCTCTACGGCTGTATTGTGTAAGACGCCTGGGCTTCCTGTGGCTAGAATAAAAATATGTAGTCATAAATAAAAACAAAGTAAGCCGCAGGGGTTACTCTAAGTATCCAGCTAGCTAGCTAGCTTTTTGCGCATGCCAGGAATGTCTTTTAAGAGGAGACACGAGCATAAAACGAAAGGCGAAGAAGGATATATAGGCGTCTGCCTTGTGCATTTTAGTTGTTTCGTTCAGAAATACGAGAGCAGAATCCGTCTACCAATCGAGCAAGCTAGCTACCTTTGTTGACTTGAGCCATTCAATCCCATTTGTCTACAATCGCTTTGTGCTGCCGTGTCAATCACAAGTATCAGATCTTATTGATACATTGTTTGGTACCCTTGTTGTTGCTCCACAAACGTGCTTTATGCCCCTTTGTATTAGGATCAGTGCAGATTCCACTGGTTTCCTTTAAAGGACAAGTCCGGGGTTGGTATGATTGATGATAAAATACAAGATAATAAGGCTATGAATGATGTATGATACTTTTTTCCACCATTTTTCGCCTTCTCCTTGCGAAATTACGTATTCAAATAAGCAATTTAAGCGAAGTGACGTCATATCGCGCAAACGAAAACGAGGCTGTGTAATTTTTTCCGCCTTTTATCGTTGCAAGTCTTTTTATCGTGTTCTTGTGCCATTTTCATTGCATGAGTAAACGATAAAGACGCTAGCAGCGATCAAGAGGCGAAAATACAATCGCACAGCCTCGTTTTCGTTTACGCGATATGACGTCACTTCGCTCAAACTGCTTATTTGAATACGTAATTTCACAAGAAAAAGGCGAAAAAGAGTGAAAAAAAGTATCATACATCATTCATAGCAGTATTATCTTGTATTTTATCATCAATCATACCAACCCCGGACTTGTCCTTTAAGAAATGGAGGAGAAACCACATAAATCTTTCATTCACCAAGGTTCTTTCTACAATCGAGTTTGTATGTAAGCTATCTTTGTACTAGACTTGTTAGTTGTTACGTTGAATGAAAGTAATCGCTTTACCCACACCCTCCCTTGGCGGTCGTGATTACTAGGACTAAAATAATAAGCTTGTCTTTGTACTCGCAATTAAGAACCTGTTTAAGTTTGATGAAAAATATGTTCTTATTGCAAAGGTAGCAAAATTGATTTTTGGATTTTCCTTGTTAAGCTCATTTTTTTGTCCCAGTTGGCTGTTAAAGTTTGAATCTCCTCTTGCTGTGCCAGTTGACTGTTAAAGTTTGAATGTCCTCCCATGCTGTTTGTAAGCTTAGAATTGGGTATACTATAGGGTACAAAATTACTTTACCAAAGCAAATAACAAGGGTGGATCTAAAACGGCCTATGCAAGGCACTCTTCAAATAGGAACCTTTATACCTTGAAATTGGACTTGTTACCTTCAAGATAAGAACCTATTTCAGCGTGGCTTTCAAAGAAGTAGGTTCTTATTGCGGGGATTTAAGTGCGGGGATTTACTGTATTTTGAGCATTAGTATGTTGCAAAATATAATATTTTAGGTAGAAAGCTATCTCTTGTTATTTCATGATTTACCCCTAAATCAACTATGAGCTCCTCAAAGCCTGTCCCAATTTTCTCACCACGGCAGTTGCTTCCAGTATTTAGACGATTAATGCAAATCCTCATGCCATCCCTGCCATATGCCACTTGATGCGCGGACCGTTCGTCCGGTTAGTTCTTATTGTTCTTGTAGAGCTTTGGAATTCACTTTGCAAGAACGTTCAGAAACGAAGAGTTTGGAACAGTTGCCAGACATCCAAGAGTGTTTCGACAACAGATGTGGTTTCTGTTCTATACTTGGCCATGTGCAGAACCCAGCCAAGGATTTGACTCTTCTAGGTGGGTAAAAGAATCTTGAAGGAGTATTTCACGTAGCTGTAGCTGAATGGCTCATAGAAACAATAGGATTTAATTGTTATACGCCCTGGCTAGACTGATTACATAGTCGTGTCGATTGCTATTGACAGACTGATGAAGGCTCAAACTACAACTTATGGACAAGCACATTGAAAATCAAAACGAAATGTTTTCTCTCGATTTCATGTCAGGATATGAAAACCATAGCAACAGTGTGTCAAAAAAGCTGTGTGCTAGAGACAATGGCGGATGGGCCGAAGTTTTCGGCTCAAACCTCCGATACTAAAACGCGTCAAAATTCAAGTTTTCAGTGATATTAGCAATGAGCAAAAGCCACAGGTACCCAGATGGATTTTTCCGCAATCAAATATCATTGTGAAGGAGAATTTCTCATAGAAATGGAATTCCTATTTTGACGGCCTGCAGCAATGAGAGTTTCCACCTGTCGAAGGTTGCCAACACTACGCCTTTGCCTCTCTTCCGTTATCTTATGTGAAAAGTATTTTTTCTCCTCTTTTCAATTTTTGTGTGAGAGAATGCACGCAAGCTAGTCTATCTCGGAACACTTTTCAGAGAGTTAATCAACGGTAACTGTGCTCAAATTGAGTCATGAATGCTTCAGTTTATACACGTTTCATTTGCCTTCTGGCCTTGTTTCTCGTTATTTGCATTCATTGTTAGCTGATTTTGTCGTGTTACAGTTGCAAGTGCGAGCATGCAAGCCTTGCATATTGCGAGTTAGTGAGTCGAAGTTTGCTTTTTTCAACTGTTGTTATTCTCAAATGAATGAAAATAACGAGAAACAAGGATAAAAGGCAAGTGAAACTTGCTTGTGTGTAAACTGCACCATTCCTCACTCACTTTGAATAAAATTATCGTTGATTAACCCTCTGAAAAGTGTTCTAAGATCAGAAGCAACTGCATGCCACAACTAGCAAGGTTTGTACCGCGAACGGGGGTCGTCCTTCGTTTTCCTTGTCAAACTTTACCAGATTTGGAGGCTCAACCTAAACCTCTTTTCAAGCAAGTAAGGCCTATTGGAGGATTTACAGGCCTTACAGTAGTGCTGCATCAGAGTAAAACGTCATAAAACCAAGGTGTTTGCTGCCTTTGACAAACGGGTGGTTGAATGGCTTTTGACACTCACGATACCAATGTTTACGAGCGTGTTCAGCGAACTGTCAATACAATTCAGTTTGGTCGCAATCTTTTAGGCTTTATGCCTGTATGGTATTAAAATCAATGTTACATTTATTTATTTTACGTTGCAGATTATTTGACGATTTACTATGATCATATTTTGCATTCTCGTGTCTTGGATTTACCAGTCAAATGCCAGTGGTATGTGATTGTATTTGAATCTTATCTGACTTGTTGAATAATTGATTAATGATACACCTCCAGTAACGACCCCGCTGAAAGGATGCCCAGCCAATGTAAAAATGTGGCCCGCCAAGAAGATTTATTTCCCCGCTTAGTTTTAGTTTAAAAATTTCCGCGCCTTGTTTCTGTTGTTCCCCCGCTGTTTCCCCTTCGAAAATTATACAACTTCCATCACAGATGATAACCGAAATGCTGCCTTTCATGATATTTCTAATCCCCGTCGAAAATATATAATTTCACAATATCTACTCAAAGTAGCAGAAACAAGGCCAGAAGGCAAATGAAACGTTCTTGTGTATAAACTGAAACGTTCATAACTCAATTTGAGGACAGTTACCGTTGATTAACTCTCTGAAAAGTGTTCCGAGATAGACTAGCTTGCGTGCATTCTCTCGCACAAAAATTGAAAAGAGGAGAAAAAATACTTTTCACAGAAGATAACGGAAGGGAGGCTAAGGCGTAGTGTTGCCTTCGACAGGTGGAAATTCTCATTGCTGCAGGCTGTCTCCCAACTTAAAGCCCTGTTTTAGCTACTGGGGGTTGTAATGATGTTTTGACATGATTGGGGGAAGGGGGTTATTCAATTAGCTGGGGTCCCAGTGACTAACCTTACGAGGCCCATCATCCAGCTTTATATTTTAGGGTCAACTTGCTTGATGAAAAGCTCGCGGGTAGGTGGAATTTCGAAGATCAACGCATGCATCTTTGCAAGACAAGTGACAGTTCTTGTTAACCTGTAGTTACCTTACCTCCAGAGCCGCACCACCATGTTTCAAAGCCTGAAGTGCTCGTTGGTCCGGTCCATCTGGTATATTGTGGAAATTTTGTTATTTGTTTTAACCGTTTTTACTGTTTTAACCGTTTAACCAATTTTGGGTTTCCGATTTAATAACTTTCGATTTTTATTTTTATTTTCATGTTCAGTAATCTATGGGCACATTGGCGACCCTTTTGATGACGATGGCCTACTTATCCACGCATACCCTGGCAAACCCCCAGTTCTCACTACGAAGAAAGACGGAGCATCAGTGTTTAGGATTCATAGGCCAGCAATAGGCGAAAGCGAAAAAGTTGAAAAGGCCGTATCTATAGAGTCAGTGAAGTATCCTGGAATGTTCTTAATTGCTACTCCTGATAAGCAGTTGTTGCTGAAAAAACCAAAGGATAGTGCAGACAGTAAGTGGATACATAAGTTTTATAGCATTAGACTTGCCCTAAGTCTATTTCGTCAACTGTAATAAGTCTATCTAAAAGTTCGCTTTCCCATTCAATTTTCTTGACGAAATAGACTTGGGGCAAGTCTGTTATAACATTGACTTCCTCTTTGATTCGATTTGATTTGATTTCATTCATTTCATGCCAAAAACATGTATACAGGGTAACACGAAGAAGAGTATCTGATTTACAATTAGTTCCATTGAAAAGAAAATCAAATAAAGCTACAATATTTACAATGTAAGCTCAAAAAGGAACTTCAAGAAGAAATATTCGCTATCATAAGATAATGATTTATTTGGTGGCTAGGGAATACTGAAATTCCCTTGCAAACTTATTGACCTATGAACTTTGAAAGATCAAGTTTGTGCAAAATCTGAGACCAGAGACCCTTCACTTAAGTTGGTGTACATGTATTTTTATAAGAATCCGCTTGTAAGAAACTCAGACTCTTAGATCGCCAAAAATTAAGAAACTCTTGAATGCTTTTCTTCATTCCCATTTGTTTCCTGTATTATCATATTACTGAGAAAGTACTTGAGTATGTTTAGGCTGCAAAAAAGGCTTCGAAACACCGTTTTGAATTGAATTGTTCAGGAGGGCACAGATCTGATAATTTTAAGAAACTTTCAGTCCCGGTCCAAATTCACTGTTTTTTATAAAAAAATGCGTGTACAGGAAAGCGTCACTGTCTGTTTGAAATAGGGATATCCGTTGAAATGCTTCTCGCTGTTTTCTGAGCGAAGCAATTGCGATTTTTGAGAGAAAATTACTTTTTGTAAGCATTGTTAACAAATTACCCCTTAAGAATACATCAAAACTTAATCATTAAGACACGTTTCTAACAACGCTGCATCAATCTGAATCTTTGTTTTTCCTACAAAATCTTGATATAATCCGTAGCCCCCTTGATCAGTGCGTACTAAAATATTAGGAACAAGTTCGTGAAAAATAGTTTCGAAAATCTTCATTTCCCTTCCGTATCTTTTTATTTTGTCAAGAGTTTGAATTCGCTTTCCTATAGTTCTTGCTTTCTCAACCAGAATTCGCTTTTGTTTCAGATATAATAATAGTAATAAATGATTTATTTACAGTTGGCAAGTAACAGAAAAGATAGCTAACTACAGCTAATTAAAGCCAACTATTTACGTATTTACATGATAACTTCTACAAATACAAAATCTTAAAAATCAACTATAAATACCCCAAATCTGCGATGTATATTTTACAAAGTCGACAGTTGCAGTCCAGTCCTTTCCAGCTCCTTAATTTTCGTTTGAATACTGCAAGATTTTCTGATTTTTTCAAACTTTCTGGCAATGCATGCCAAAGCAGTGAGCCTAGAAATGATACAGATAATTCCAGAATTGTTCCAGAATCAGCACCTATGCTGCTAATGGCATATTTCTTTCTTCAGAACAGGGCGCTACATTCAGACAGCATATAAAAGTTCGTACGAAGTTCTACATCTTCTCAGTAGAAGGAAATCAATATGACTTCCTTTGCAATGACAAGGATCCACCGTATCCAATGAGAATCAAAACAGATGATGACACAAGGTTCTTCGCAGATCGGTGTTCGTATGGATTTAAGGAATACACCGAACCTGTTGCTGATAAAAAGATGATAGAGACAACTGGGAAAGGAATCAAAGATCAGCCCACGCCAGGTTTGTTATTATTTTACAGGTTGGGGCTGTGTATCAGATTAGAAAATGTCTCCTGCAGAGAATAGAAAAGTGCCTCTTTAAGAGAGTCAGTTCATAGTTAAAACCTACGCAAAATTCATTTTTGCAGAAGGTCTGAACCAGGGAGGAAATGAGCGCTAAAGGTAAAATTTTTACCATGATTTTTAATTCCATCAAGTTCCTGTAGCCCTTTATGATTTTCAAGGCAAACTCTCAATAGACGTTCTTCTGTTCTTTAACATTAATACATTAGACTTACCCTAAACCATTGCAAATGCTGTTGTTAACCGAAAACTAAGAACCCTGAAACATGGAACATAGAGCCGGGGATGACAAAGGAGCTCTCAGTATCCTCCTTATGTCCCCTTTTCCATTATTTATCCTTCAGTTTTTTTCATATTTTTGAAAGACCCTCCCCTTCCCCCTGTTTATGACTGACTCCGCTGTCCGTCTAAGAATACACGTACCGAAACGGCCTTGTTTTTCTTGTCTTTTCATGGTACCGTGACCAGGTTATCTCATCATGTTTGGCGCTTCCCAAACGAAACACTATTGGAAAAGGAACAACTAAAATTTACTTCTAATCGGGTCTGGTTCCCTTTTGTTCGACTGCATACGTTGTGGATGCAGTCAGCAACCGTCACTTTGATTGTCTGAAAACTACGAAGTTTGGTTTAACGACCATTGACGCCTAATTTGATGAGACTACGAAATTTTGAAATTTATCCCTTGCTTAGGATTCATAAAGTGTATGAACAAGATTGTTTCCTGCTTTTTGACGAGCAATTTGGAGTGAAAGAGAAGAGTCTTTGTGGACTATTTTAGAATTGTATCACAAAATCTTTCCGATTTGAATGGTGTGAGCCTATAGGCTTCTCAGACCTTTAATTGCGTCCACTTGAAGGCCTTCAAAGGCTATAGCATCTCTAGAAATCTCCAATGGAAAGTCCAGCAAAGCAAACTTCTTGGAAGGCCAATGGACATCTGGAAATCACAAACCAATGGGACAACAGAATGGTTAACCAGTTGGAATGGTTAACCAGTCAAATCTATTACAAGCAGCTACGTAAGTGTTTTAAGATGATCAGCTTTCCATCTTTTTCAGTCTCGACTTTATTTATTTTATGTTTGTATGTTTACTTGTGTGGTTGTTTATTTCATTTACTCATTTGTGGCCAAATACTAAACTGATTGTCTGGCCGTAGCTATCGCTATTGATGAGCTGCTGTACGCTGCGCTCGGATGCTCTAACTACCATACCAGTATGAGCGGTCTCGGTTTGGTGTTAGTCTCGTGTTGATGAAATCATTAATGAGACATTCGTTATCAGTCTAACCGAGTAGGTAGATTTACGCAACTCTGCTGTGTTAGACTACTTTTGAAGGAAAAGTTTTCATCAGTTATTCTTTCAATTTGATTCTTTCCCTCAATCGCTTTTTTTTCAATTTCAAATCTCACATGCTTGATAAAGATTTTGAGTTTACAAAACACAAGATTTCAAAATTTCTTTGTCTCTGACCAAGTGTGCAAACCTTGTAGGAACTGTGTTTATTCCCAGTACTGTTTTAGTGACTTGGTACACAGAGTACTTGCTGTCCTGTCAAGGTCAAGATGGCGTAAGAATAATTTTGTGGTTTCAAATTCCGGTGTTGATGTAATACGAGATCAACTGCTATACTAGATGACCACAGGAAACCAGACAGCGTGATTTTTTATTGGTCAACGCTAACAGAACTTAGAATTTGAAAATCATTGTAACTAAAGCACGGCTTAACAGGACAGCAATTACCCTATTTACTATGTCACAAAAACAATACTGGGAATAAACGCAGTTCCTATAAGGTAGGCGCCCTTGCTCTAACCCTACCGCTTAATAAGCCCCTGACAGTAGTTGCATAAAATTTCAGCCTGTAAAAAGTTAAATTGCAATTGGATTTTTGTTTCCTGTATTCATTTTCATTTGTATTATCAAATTATAGTGAACGTACACTGGTATCACCGAATGGAACTTGCGGCAAAAACTAGTATCAGCGATGAGGAATTTTCGAAGAATGCGACAAGGCTTGTTAAGGTACGTTGTAGTATATTGTAATAAAATCTCTTGAATACTTCAGCCTTTTGGCTATCAACTAAACTTTAATTTAATCTAATACCTCTTTAAGTTTTCTCCGCGGAACTGATTTTTTTAAACGGTTGAAGTTCTTTTTAGTTCAGCCGGTAGGATATTTTCATACCAGTTCCCATATGTTATCTTTTGTGTTAGTGAGAAGAAAAGGACGGCCAATGACGTCTTAATGAATAAATCGAGGAATAAATGCAAGGAATAAATTTAGCAGGAGAAACCTGCAAGAAACTTGCGTATGCGTTGATGATTTTGTAAACAGCTCCACAAACTTCGGCGATTTTAAGATGAAGGAACCTTTGTACGAAAGGCTTTAATCCTGAAAAGTTGTCAAAACGAATGAAGTGACACAAAATGTCATCTGCGCAAATGTTATTGTTGTATATTTTGAAAAAGGTTGCTGTAAAGTTCTATGACCTACGTCTTTGACTTGAATGGCTTGAAAAGAACCTTAGGTCCTTGGCTATGGCCCTACCGTTAGACTTTTCAGAAGTCTTTACTGTTTTTCAAAATTGCAACATACGCTCTATTTCAAGTCATTCGGGAATGTGACATCATCAAATTTTTAAATGGTAAACCAGAAGAGTGAATGACTTGTGCTTTATACCATATTGTAGACATTTCATAAACTGTAGTCGTTTTGAAAAATGTTCTCTGTTCCTTCAGAAAGTTTAGAAATTATAAAGGTTTAATTTTGTTTCAAAATCTTCCCTGAATTCTTTAAAGAGAGGAAAAACCCTTTAATCCTAAAAATATGGAAAACTTCTGAAAAGTCCAACGGTAGAATTAAAGGAAAGTGGTTAGCGTTTCTTCCAAGCCATTCATTCAATTCATAGAAATTTGTCATCGAATTTTACATCAACCTTTAAACTGATTTGAAGCCCCTGCTGCCTGCTGCCTGCTGCCTGCTGCCTGCTGCCTGCTGCCTGCTGCCTTTAATCGTGACAGTTAGAATTTTTGCAAGGATTGGTGTACCAGCAAAAATGGCTATTGTTATTAGCAAGATCTTATTGACGGTTGCTTCCGCCTGATTAACCAAACAGGTGGCGGAATTTTTCAAGATCACACCAGAATCGAACGAAAGGAGCAAAAATATGGAGATAAGATAGAATTCCTTGTTTAAAATTATCAAAAATGTTGTTAACTTTGTTATCGATAGTTCTCTTGGTTGGTGTTGAAGCCGGTTGTGAGTATAGATCTGTTTTTGTTTTGTTTTAGTATTTGAAATCTTCCAACAGTTGCAATTAAAGTGAATAACCTGAGTTAAAAGATGAGATCTCATAGGTTTATAAATAGCCTTTTGTATTTGATAATCCAGCGCATGGTGAAAGCTAAACTAAAGCAAAGCTAAAGAAGACAATGATGAAGGGGTTAGGTGTTTCATTGTCCTATTTATAGACAACAACTATATTTGTCCGGTCATTCACTTTAAGTGGGCCTTTGCAACTGTTTGATGTCAATGTCAGAAGTCTGAAAGAATTAGCAAGCTTGTTAAAGCTTTACTGTCACTATAAATGCATTTCTAGCCTCTCTTTTATCATTGTCTTGTGACGCCATGAGAGACGGTTATCAAATCCCTTTGTTTTACATGTTACGCAAAGTGATGATAGCTCACTATCAAAGAAAACCACGCTAATCCCATGGCCATACTCTGCACAGTGATCAAACGACTGAACTGTTGGTTACCAACAATTTTCAGTAAAGCTTTAAAGGGTCATTTTTTGAAACAATAGGATTTTTAGGGATTTTTTCTGGATTTTTCTTGAAAACAAGAGGATTTTTGCCACAGGCATACGAGATTTTTACACAGTGATACGCCCCTTGTCTTAAAGGGTATATGCAAGGTTGAAAGGTTGCTTTTGCAGAGAGCAGAAAATCTAAATATAGCCGATTAAATCGAAGTAGCACACGCACCGTGAACAATAGAAACAATGAGACAATAGAAAGAAACAATGCTGCATCTAAGTTTTGTTTTTATTCTATTTATAGACAAGCTTATTTAGCATTATTATGCACAACTTGTGGTACCGTATGCTAGTTTCTTAATTTGAGATATAGTTGCAACTACTGGTCAGTTGAATTGGCCGTTGAAGCGATAAATGCTCACATGGAGGCGAATTTTAGAAGCTCCGAGGCATCGAGAATGAATTAGCAACTCGTGTTCGTTTACATACGGCATCGGGAGAGTTGTTTTGAGCAAAGCTAATGACATTGCATTCTGCTAGGATATACGTGCAAACAAGAATAACACGACAGTTATTTTCAAACTTTTTAAGCGCAGGGCCAGGTTTTCACGCCCGTAATTCTTTGGGAGTAATTGCAGATAAGCATTTAGTCACGCTGAGGTGTAATCGCCTGGAATTATCGTTGATTTAAAAGACTCTTGAACTGGGAAATTTATTCGGGAAGAAATGTTTTTTTGCAAACTCACGCATTGTGTTGTGCAAAGATGACTCCCTTTTGCAAATCATTTACTAAAATTTTTTTCTTTGGAAAACTGCAGAATTTCTCTTCTGTTTTTCTTCGGAGATAACAACTAAAGTAATACTTACTTTCTCAAGCACGTTACGTGCCTGCGATCTTTTGCTCTGTTTGTTGGGTGTTTGTTTTGCCTGTTTGATGGTGTCGGGAATCATAAAGAAAGTTAAACATGTTTACAGTTTAGGTGGCTGCGGGTAAACGCAGAATAGCCACGACTGACGATATTCATGAGATATAGGCCTAAGCCATCCATCCCAGGTCATTGCGAACGTTTACAATGTCTGAAAACCGAGCTTTAGGGAGACACCAGGATTCTACTGTAGTTCAATAATTTTATTCATATCGTTGAGAGGTTCTTCACAAACTTATGAAATCGAAAGCAAAGCTGCAATAGCTAATCTGAAATCTTAATATGCAGTTATAAAAGTTACCGCTCGCTAGGAATCTAGGGGAAATCTCGAACATTTTCGATAGAAATATTTTGTTCTACAGTTGCTTTTGCTGTCATAGAAAATCTCGTAAATTTTGGGCTTGATTTTGGGCAGGACACAGGTAGTGGGGGAAGATTAGTATAAAATTGATAGGAACCTCTCTGTTTGCTTGAGTGATTGCCAAATTTAGTCTACGTAGGCCAACCACGATTTTTGTGATATAAGCAGTCTCAATCTCCAAAGAAATAAATTCATTTCTTTGGAAACTGGGACTGGTTATATAAAAACATCGTGGTTGGCCTAATCCAGACAAAATTTTGCAAGCGCTCAAGCAAACAGAGAGGTACGTACACATTTTATATTAATTTTCCCCCACTACCTGTTGGCAGGACTGAAATCTTTTTAGTTCTCGAGTATCGGTGATATTCTGCAGACAAGGATGTGTTCTCAAAGAGACCGGGTACTCCTTTTTCGAGAGAGTGATATAGACTTATGACATTTCGTCCCTTGTTTCCCTGCGTTCTTTGATTTGCAGATATAACTTGCTCAGTAGGGACTCATTTCATTACTCTTATAAAGTGTGGCCACTTTAGGCCAATATGGTGTGGATCCGTATTGACCAATCAAATTACTAGAATTTAGTTTTCAACCAATAAGGAGGCGCTATTTAGACTGTTGTTGTTGTTGCGTACAAAAACGGTTGATTCGGGAAAGAGTTCTCGTAGCTGCGATCGATCTATTTTGTTTCTACAGAGGAAGATTACTGCTTGAAAGGTATGTATTTTGCGATGAGTAGGCTTGTAAAACATTATTCTTTGTACGACAAGTTTGCTTTTCAATGTTGAAGCCTGTTGAAGCACTTTAAACCAAACTTTGAAGCGATTTTGTTGAGTGTACGAGAACTCCCGCTAGTTTAGGGCATTTTGACACAGGGGGCTCATTCTATAAGAGTAATGAAATGAGTCCCTTATCGAGCAAGTGATATCTGCAAATCAAAGAACGCAGGGAAACAAGGGACGAAATGCCATAAGTCTAAGAGTGATACACACCTCTTAAGAAATATTGCGTTAAAAAGCCCATGTAATAGAAAGCTAGGGAAAGAGTATACTTCATGCAGTGCTGATGATTAATCTTAATTCCCATAGAACTTTATCTTAACCCTAGGTTATTAGCTTTATTTTATTTACTTTGCAGCAAAAGTTGGTTTATTGGCAGATCCTGAATTCAAGAAGTCTGGTCTGACAATTCTGGTAAAGGGTCCGCATAAACGCCCGTACCTTGCTAAAGAATATGATGGCAGTGAGGTTTGGAGAGTACACAATCCACCGATCATTGGAACTACGGAAGTCCCAAGAAAAGGAGTCAACATCGAGTCCGTAAAATACCCTGGCTATTTCTTCATGGCTTCGAAAGATAAAAATCCAGTTATTTCGATTGAAAAACCGACAGATACTGATTCACGTAAGTTTTTACTTGGACTGATTACATGAGTTTCAGTTTTCTGCATTGCACTGAATGAAGGTTATGGCTTCAAACTGAGACTCATGACAATACAGCTTCAAAACAGAGAGTAATTAGGCCTAATGCGCCGCGTTTAGGACGCATCCAATTAGATCGCTACTTTCTTAATAAGGTTAGACCACCGGCCTCTCCTTAGTGTTTAATTGGCTAGTGTTTAATTAGATCAAAGCTCGACTTTTCGACTCGAAGCAACGTTCGTGGCGACGTTCAATTTTTGTTCACCGTTCGAAGGATAGAAGACGAATGACTTTTGTTCAGATTTTTCGCAAGATTTTGTTCGCGTTCAGAATCTGTTTGGTTGTGAGTCCTCGTATGAGTGAAAATAAAGAGATGAGATTAGAAACATTGAACGAATGCACGGAATCACGTCGTCAGTCTAGTCTAATTTTCGTAAAATTTAGACTAGCCAATGGTACCAATTTGAATATGCTCGCCGCAGACCATTTCCCAAAATTTAGCCAAGAACCCCCCCCCCCCCCCCCCCCCCCCCCCCCCCCCCGTTACTGTTCTCTGAAAAGTGAATCCACACTGAAAGCTGTTTCATGGCCGCTATTCTAAATAGTCTTGCGTTGACCCATACCGTGTAAGTCAGTACTATAATGAAGTTTTCCCCAAATAGCGGACTTCCAACTGGTAGCTTTTTATCGCGGCTGTTCGAAATAAGCAATTTACATATCTCCAATAACATTCTATTTATCACAATTTTATTCCTACATCTCTTTCTTATTCTCAGTCCTCTTTACGTCACATCGATTCCCTTGATTACTATTCTTATCCTTCGAATCTGCCGTTCTTTTAGCTTGATTAGTGTCGGTTCTACTAATATTTCTTTGCTTGATAACGGGCTATGCTCGAAACGTCGTGCTTATTTCAATTCGCATCAAAGTGCTTATATTATGCGGTTATTAAACGATTACGAGGGCCATGCTGGAAAATATTTGGATCGCAGTTTGACGTACGGACCGAACGCAGTGAGGTCCGTACAATGAACTAAGGTCCAAATATTTTCCAGCATGGATCGAGTAATCGTTTAATAAAGGCTTTATTATATGGCAGAACCTTTTGAGAACGTTGTTTACAGTATCGTACTTTCCTGTTGTGTCTTTGATCCTGTGCATTACTGTAGTTGCTCGTTGCTACGTTAACTACATTGGAATTTTCTTCGTGTACAATTGCAAGTTCGTCTTCAAAGTTTACAGAAAAGAAATCTTCGATGAATAAGCTAAACTTTGCTGACACTTCTTGCGGCCTAAGCCTACACAAGAAGCTCCTCCCTTGTTGTTGATTTTTAAGGCAACGCCTGGTCCAATACGGCTTCGAATGGAAAATACGGCTTTTACGGACCGATCAAGAACCAATGGAATTGCTGCGTTGCCGGTCCGAGGTGCCGTATTTTCGAACGCCATATAATAATTTACTTTATTTACTTGTTCGAAATAAGGCTTGCGTCTACTGGATGTTCCAGAAAATGATATACAGATTTGGTTGGGTCCATCAATTAATATTTTGCTTTAATCAATGGCTAATTAATTTCAAACTTTTCCTCCATTGTTAACTTGAACGTAGATACTTTGTTTGGTGGCATAGGTGCTCTGAGAGCTAAAATACTGAGCTTGAAAATTCAAATTTGCTTCCACATCCAAACCAGAGCTTTGAGGTTTTGGCAGATTTGGTTGGGTCCATCAATTAATATTTTGCTTTAATCAATGGCTAATTAATTTCAAAATCTTCCTCCATTGTTAACTTGAACGTAGATACTTTGTTTGGTGGCATAGGTGCTCTGAGAGCTAAAATACTGAGCTTGAAAATTCAAATTTGCTTCCACATCCAAACCAGAGCTTTGAGGTTTTGGCAGATTTGGTTGGGTCCATCAATTAATATTTTGCTTTAATCAATGGCTAATTAATTTCAAAATCTTCCTCCATTGTTAACTTGAACGTAGATACTTTGTTTGGTGGCATAGGTGCTCTGAGAGCTAAAATACTGAGCTTGAAAATTCAAATTTGCTTCCACATCCAAACCAGAGCTTTGAGGTTTTGGCAGATTTGGTTGGGTCCATCAATTAATATTTTGCTTTAATCAATGGCTAATTAATTTCAAAATCTTCCTCCATTGTTAACTTGAACGTAGATACTTTGTTTGGTGGCATAGGTGCTCTGAGAGCTAAAATACTGAGCTTGAAAATTCAAATTTGCTTCCACATCCAAACCAGAGCTTTGAGGTTTTGGCAGATTTGGTTGGGTCCATCAATGAATATTTTGCTTTAATCAATGGCTAATTAATTTCAAAATCTTCCTCCATTGTTAACTTGAACGTAGATACTTTGTTTGGTGGCATAGGTGCTCTGAGAGCTAAAATACTGAGCTTGAAAATTCAAATTTGCTTCCACATCCAAACCAGAGCTTTGAGGTTTTGGCAGATTTGGTTGGGTCCATCAATGAATATTTTGCTTTAATCAATGGCTAATTAATTTCAAAATCTTCCTCCATTGTTAACTTGAACGTAGATACTTTGTTTGGTGGCATAGGTGCTCTGAGAGCTAAAATACTGAGCTTGAAAATTCAAATTTGCTTCCACATCCAAACCAGAGCTTTGAGGTTTTGGCAGATTTGGTTGGGTCCATCAATGAATATTTTGCTTTAATCAATGGCTAATTAATTTCAAAATCTTCCTCCATTGTTAACTTGAACGTAGATACTTTGTTTGGTGGCATAGGTGCTCTGAGAGCTAAAATACTGAGCTTGAAAATTCAAATTTGCTTCCACATCCAAACCAGAGCTTTGAGGTTTTGGCAGATTTGGTTGGGTCCATCAATTAATATTTTGCTTTAATCAATGGCTAATTAATTTCAAAATCTTCCTCCATTGTTAACTTGAACGTAGATACTTTGTTTGGTGGCATAGGTGCTCTGAGAGCTAAAATACTGAGCTTGAAAATTCAAATTTGCTTCCACATCCAAACCAGAGCTTTGAGGTTTTGGCAGATTTGGTTGGGTCCATCAATGAATATTTTGCTTTAATCAATGGCTAATTAATTTCAAAATCTTCCTCCATTGTTAACTTGAACGTAGATACTTTGTTTGGTGGCATAGGTGCTCTGAGAGCTAAAATACTGAGCTTGAAAATTCAAATTTGCTTCCACATCCAAACCAGAGCTTTGAGGTTTTGGCAGATTTGGTTGGGTCCATCAATTAATATTTTGCTTTAATCAATGGCTAATTAATTTCAAAATCTTCCTCCATTGTTAACTTGAACGTAGATACTTTGTTTGGTGGCATAGGTGCTCTGAGAGCTAAAATACTGAGCTTGAAAATTCAAATTTGCTTCCACATCCAAACCAGAGCTTTGAGGTTTTGGCAGATTTGGTTGGGTCCATCAATTAATATTTTGCTTTAATCAATGGCTAATTAATTTCAAAATCTTCCTCCATTGTTAACTTGAACGTAGATACTTTGTTTGGTGGCATAGGTGCTCTGAGAGCTAAAATACTGAGCTTGAAAATTCAAATTTGCTTCCACATCCAAACCAGAGCTTTGAGGTTTTGGCAGATTTGGTTGGGTCCATCAATTAATATTTTGCTTTAATCAATGGCTAATTAATTTCAAAATCTTCCTCCATTGTTAACTTGAACGTAGATACTTTGTTTGTTGGCATAGGTGCTCTGAGAGCTAAAATACTGAGCTTGAAATTTCAAATTTGCTTCCACATCCAAACCAGAGCTTTGAGGTTTTGGCAGATTTGGTTGGGTCCATCAATTAATATTTTGCTTTAATCAATGGCTAATTAATTTCAAAATCTTCCTCCATTGTTAACTTGAACGTAGATACTTTGTTTGGTGGCATAGGTGCTCTGAGAGCTAAAATACTGAGCTTGAAAATTCAAATTTGCTTCCACATCCAAACCAGAGCTTTGAGGTTTTGGCAGATTTGGTTGGGTCCATCAATGAATATTTTGCTTTAATCAATGGCTAATTAATTTCAAAATCTTCCTCCATTGTTAACTTGAACGTAGATACTTTGTTTGGTGGCATAGGTGCTCTGAGAGCTAAAATACTGAGCTTGAAAATTCAAATTTGCTTCCACATCCAAACCAGAGCTTTGAGGTTTTGGCAGATTTGGTTGGGTCCATCAATGAATATTTTGCTTTAATCAATGGCTAATTAATTTCAAAATCTTCCTCCATTGTTAACTTGAACGTAGATACTTTGTTTGGTGGCATAGGTGCTCTGAGAGCTAAAATACTGAGCTTGAAAATTCAAATTTGCTTCCACATCCAAACCAGAGCTTTGAGGTTTTGGCAGATTTGGTTGGGTCCATCAATTAATATTTTGCTTTAATCAATGGCTAATTAATTTCAAAATCTTCCTCCATTGTTAACTTGAACGTAGATACTTTGTTTGGTGGCATAGGTGCTCTGAGAGCTAAAATACTGAGCTTGAAAATTCAAATTTGCTTCCACATCCAAACCAGAGCTTTGAGGTTTTGGCAGATTTGGTTGGGTCCATCAATTAATATTTTGCTTTAATCAATGGCTAATTAATTTCAAAATCTTCCTCCATTGTTAACTTGAACGTAGATACTTTGTTTGGTGGCATAGGTGCTCTGAGAGCTAAAATACTGAGCTTGAAAATTCAAATTTGCTTCCACATCCAAACCAGAGCTTTGAGGTTTTGGCAGATTTGGTTGGGTCCATCAATTAATATTTTGCTTTAATCAATGGCTAATTAATTTCAAAATCTTCCTCCATTGTTAACTTGAACGTAGATACTTTGTTTGGTGGCATAGGTGCTCTGAGAGCTAAAATACTGAGCTTGAAAATTCAAATTTGCTTCCACATCCAAACCAGAGCTTTGAGGTTTTGGCAGATTTGGTTGGGTCCATCAATTAATATTTTGCTTTAATCAATGGCTAATTAATTTCAAAATCTTCCTCCATTGTTAACTTGAACGTAGATACTTTGTTTGGTGGCATAGGTGCTCTGAGAGCTAAAATACTGAGCTTGAAAATTCAAATTTGCTTCCACATCCAAACCAGAGCTTTGAGGTTTTGGCAGATTTGGTTGGGTCCATCAATTAATATTTTGCTTTAATCAATGGCTAATTAATTTCAAAATCTTCCTCCATTGTTAACTTGAACGTAGATACTTTGTTTGGTGGCATAGGTGCTCTGAGAGCTAAAATACTGAGCTTGAAAATTCAAATTTGCTTCCACATCCAAACCAGAGCTTTGAGGTTTTGGCAGATTTGGTTGGGTCCATCAATTAATATTTTGCTTTAATCAATGGCTAATTAATTTCAAAATCTTCCTCCATTGTTAACTTGAACGTAGATGCTTTGTTGGCATTGGTGCTGTGAGAGCTAAAATACTGAGCTTGAAAATTCAAATTTGCTTCCACATCCAAACCAGAGCTTTGAGGTTTTGGCAGATTTGGTTGGGTCCATCAATTAATATTTTGCTTTAATCAATGGCTAATTAATTTCAAAATCTTCCTCCATTGTTAACTTGAACGTAGATGCTTTGTTGGCATTGGTGCTCTGAGAGCTAAAATACTGAGCTTGAAAATTCAAATTTGCTTCCACATCCAAACCAGAGCTTTGAGGTTTTGGCAGATTTGGTTGGGTCCATCAATTAATATTTTGCTTTAATCAATGGCTAATTAATTTCAAACTTTTCCTCCATTGTTAACTTGAACGTAGATACTTTGTTTGTTGGCATTGGTGCTGTGAGAGCTAAAATACTGAGCTTGAAAATTCACATTTTCTTCCACATCCAAACCAGAGCTTTGAGGTTTTGGCAGATTTGGTTGGGTCCATCAATTAATATTTTGCTTTAATCAATGGCTAATTAATTTCAAAATCTTCCTCCATTGTTAACTTGAACGTAGATACTTTGTTTGGTGGCATAGGTGCTCTGAGAGCTAAAATACTGAGCTTGAAAATTCAAATTTGCTTCCACATCCAAACCAGAGCTTTGAGGTTTTGGCAGATTTGGTTGGGTCCATCAATTAACATTTTGCTTTAATCAATGGCTAATTAATTTCAAAATCTTCCTCCATTGTTAACTTGAACGTAGATACTTTGTTTGTTGGCATTGGTGCTGTGAGAGCTAAAATACTGAGCTTGAAAATTCAAATTTTCTTCCACATCCAAACCAGAGCTTTGAGGTTTTGGCAGATTTGGTTGTGTCCATCAATTAATATTTTGCTTTAATCAATGGCTAATTAATTTCAAAATCTTCCTCCATTGTTAACTTGAACGTAGATGCTTTGTTGGCATAGGTGCTCTGAGAGCTAAAATACTGAGCTTGAAATTTCAAATTTGCTTCCACATCCAAACCAGAGCATTGTCGTTTTGGCTTATCATGGGTGACTTCTAGTAAACACAATATGATTTGATTCAAGTGTCGTTATTGGCTGTGCTTCAAGAATTTGTTTAGGCCAAAACCTCAAAGCTCTGCTTTAGAGGTGACAGCAAATTTGAGTTTTCAATATTGATATTTCAACACTCAAAGCACTAATTTCATCAAACGAGGTATCCATGCACAAATTAACTATCGAGGGACCATGGGTAGCTAGGAAGCATCAAACGGGCTATAGGTAACTATCTGGGTTGCTCTGTTCTGCAGCTTTTACAACTTTTCAAGATCTGCTAGTTACCCCATGCAGTTAGTGATAGATCCAGTTCTTTTTTATTTGCATATGCTAATCCCATCTTTTCTCTTTCTCCAGAGCAAAGAGCAACGTTCAGAAAGAACTTAAAAGTGAGAACGAAAGCATCGATATTTTTGATGGAAGGCCATGAATATGAGTTTGTTTGTAACGAAGGAGATAAACCATATTATCTCCTCATAAGAACAGACGATAATTCAAGGTTCTTTGCTGATCGATGTTCATATGCGTTATTCGAGTTGACAAAGGATGAAGCAGCTAAGAGACTTGGCAAACCTGTTCCTAAGTCTGGTAGGAAGCCTAACGGAGAATCAGGTGATGTATGATGGTAGTATGATAGACTTTTGCTCTCCGGGCAACCTTTGATTGGCAGCTAAATCCAAAACAACTGTTTGTTCTGTAGGGGGTATCCAGCCTCGTTCCCAAGGGTATCTGTTGTTTCCAATAGAAGGCTAGACCTCAACAGATACCCTTGGGACCGGTTGACAAATTTTTTCAATTTTTATCGGAGTAATTAGCACAGTTTGGCAGACAGCAGGTCCTTTCGAATCCCATATTTCGACTGAGCGCCAGGTTTTGAAGGTGAGAAACTTCTTTTGTTTCGAAAAGATCCAATCAAATTGCAGAATAGCCTAACAGGCTCCAGGGTCAATGTAGGGAGTTGAAGCTTACGGAAAATCTTCATTGTCACTGGGTACGAGGTTGGGGGGGGGGGGTATAAATTGCCGAGAATTCTTAACCCTATCCAGCCCTAATCAGCTTTTGCTTGAAACATGCTTGAAACAACGTGTGACCTTCCCGGAGTAGCGTCACGTCTCTAACTTTGCAGGTCGAGCTATAGTCTCGTGACTGTGGCCGAACGTATGATTTTTCATGCCTAGTTATACTGTGCTCGGAATCCCGAAAGGTCTTCTAGCATAGTGCCACCTCTCGAACTCAAAGGGGCTTGTGCTATTGCTCAGTGTGAAAGCGCTCGCCTTGCTTGCGAAGCTAAAAAAATCACAGAAATTATTCCATGGCAGCAACATCCCTTGTAGAGACGACTGAAATCAATTGCAATCATTTTTGTAAATGATTATGATTGTCGAGACATGATTATATGACCGGTTGAAATAGACATCTGTAGATTACGATGTAGGCCGGTGCAATGTCTTCCTGTTCTGCCTCCACTTGCATTGTCTTTGAGACCAACTTCAAGTGCATCCCACTGTTCCATCAGCGTAGACAAACTGGCTAATAAACATTGCCATGAATTGTTGTTACGCAGAAGATGGTCTTAGGCCTATTGGCTTAAAAGCCAACGAACAAGACATCCATTGGTCTGGTAGTATCTTTATGCCCCTGCAGATTTCATATTCAAGATTTAGGTCGCTTCTTTTGCGTGTTTCCTGAAGTTTGATAATGCATTGCTAATTTTCAAGAAGACCATACGCACCAGAATTTATCGGCTTCCGCCTTGTTATATTTTACAAACCTCGGAAGACTTCAGCGTGTTGCTATGGCTAGAAGCATGATGGTGCAGATCACATTACAGAGATTGTAGTTCCAGGGTGACAGACAAGCTCATCAATTTTCAAGAAGACCATACGCACCAGAATTTATCGACTTCAGCCTTGTATTTTACAAACCTCTGAAGACTTCAGCGTGCTGCTATGGCTAGAAGCATGGCGGTGCAGCTACCGTTAGTGCGACAGACAAGCTCGCCAGTCCTTGCAAGAGAAGATATAAAGAAGGAAGGCTTAACTTCATGATAAGTCCCCATTGCAGTAAAGCAGCTCCAGATTGCAGTTCTATGGTGACAAACAAGCTCACCAGTCCTTGCAAGAGAAGATGTAAAGAAGCAAAGCTTAAGTTCATGACAAGTACGAGGATGATAATATAAGCTATGGGTTGAAGGAAGGTAATACTATTTCATGAGAGTTCTTATTGCTTAACTCATCTTGTGTGTAGTGCCATGCGCTGATGCTATATCTTTGAAACTACTGTCAAGTCAAGTTGTTTTCATAAGAAAGTTGTTTTCATCATCATCATCATCATGCTAAAATGCACTACCTATATTACAAGGTATGGCAGCAAAAGGTTAAGAACATAACAAAAAACAGGCGAACTGAACTAACTAAGGAAAGGAAAAAAAGAAACTAGAAACTAGAAACTGTTTTGAGAAACTAGGTCCAATAGGGCCAAAATTTTACGGAACCCTAAAAGCACCAGGTTTGAGAAGCATTTTTAAACAAAGGATTGAATTGCCAAAATCAAGGCTTATTATGAAAAGCATGTCACTGCACCCGTATTCTTGAGTAATAATCGCTGCAATTTTAGAACTTTACTAGAGCTTTTCCATACCAAATTTATATGTCACGCGTTCTTATGTTTCGTATGCTATAACACATAGCTGTCTACAGCAATGGAAACTAATTTTCATAATTGTATCAGCCTAAAATTTGGAAGCTAGTTGGGAAAATTCTTAGTACTGAAACAAGGAAACACTTTTGAGAAACTAAGAAGTGCTAATTGGCATATGCACATTTGTAATCAAAATTCGGTTTTATGCCCCCATATCACAGTAGGCCTGGAGCATATGTTCCAAATCTTTATCTCGGTGGTGTAAAATTCAATGACCTATTTCTTCGGATTCTAAAGATTTGGAACCTATGCTTAGGCCTGGTCGTTCGAAATCTACCGGCTTTGCTATACGATTGTAGCACCTCCTCTTTAATGCCTGTTCCAATTAAGTTGATTATTCTACAACAGCAACAACATTAGCGTAGACAATGAAACATGTAACAACTTCTATTGTTACGACACAAAGACCAGTTTAATCTTTTGACCTGAGATTTGAAACTGTCGTGAATTTTGAGTACTACTATTTTCTAGACGATGACTTTACAATTCAGCGAAATGTTGGAAAAGATAGTGTTCATATGGCTCCTTCAATTCTTCCTGATAAAAGGTAACATTTTTGCCTTATTGTCTAAGTCCGTTGATCTTGTTATGTATTTTATCTAGATATTTCTTCGCTAGGCTCCATGATTTGCTGGTAGCTGGCTATGTTATCATGTACAATAATGAATACACCTGGTGGGATACGATTTGAAAAATTCGAAAACCTGTAAAATAGGCTAGTTATTTCAGTTAATAAAGACCGAAAAACAACCCAAATGCTTATGTTTACGAAACAACCCCTTTTGATATGGCCAATAACTATCTGTTCGTGCAATCTCGGTTTTTTTAGGTATTGCCCTGCAAATTTAATGTGTACATTTGTACGAATTTTAACGCTTCGTTGTTATTTCCAAACACACTCTGAAAGCAACGTTTTCGTTATCTACACGTCTAAGATTGTAAAGCATCCTTCAATTTATTCATGAGCTGAGAAAGCTATATTTATTCCTAGTTTTCTGTGAACGTAACTATCATTTGTTGCTATGGATGTAGCTACTTCTTTGGAAATTTTGGCCTACCGGGTGCGCCAAAATAAATTATGCACGTTTGGCAGGCCACAATAAATCGTACACTCGACCAATTTTGAAGATTTATGACTTAATCTTTAGCAGAAAGCCTGAACTAGATTCTTGGACTTTTTGCAAATTTCTCCGTTTTCAGTTTTTAGAGGGAGAAGCGAGATTCTTAAAATGTTCGTTTTCGAAAACATTGAAAACGATCAAAAAACGTCGATCAAATTTTAAAAGATTCAACATGAATGAACAAAGAGAAAACGTTTCAGGGGGATTTGGGGGTTTAGTACGAACTCTCGTATAGCAGATTACAATTGGTCGATTTCTGAATCGTAAATCACCACGAACATTCATGTCAATTATTTAGAAAACTTGATCGATGTTTTTTTGATCGTTTTCAGTGTTTTCGAAAACTAAAATTTTAAGAAACTCGCTTCTAGCTCTAGAAATTGAAAATGAAAAAATTGCAAAAAATCTCAGAATCTAATTCAGACTTTCTGCTAAAGATTAAGTCATAAATCTTCAAAATCGATCGAGTGTACGATTTATTGTGGCCTGCTAAACGTGCATAGTTTATTTTGGCGCACCCGGTATGAATACAGCTGGGCTCGATTTTATCAACGTACTTCGATTGCATTTGTGTTTTGAAGTAAAATGAAAATTACATACTGGGTCAGTCAAGATTCACTGCATTAGTCGATTTATCTGTTTGGGAAAACCCCCATTGACTTGTTACTTAAAAGTTTAGATTTTAGAATGAAGGCCATTTTGAATATTAAAATCACTTGGTTGAATAAATCCTCTATGCCTTATCTATGGTTATCGCTGATTTTACCAAGCCTTATCTCTGAAAACACCAGTCTTGGGCAAGTATTGTTTCAAGCAGATAATATTCACAGTATTTGCAAATGAAAGAAAATGACATTAATGGCGCTTTTGCAACCGGCATGCATTGCGACCGTTTGTTTTGTTTTCCGTTGATTTCATGGATTTCATTCGATTCAACTTCATTTTTCAACACATGTAAAGAGAAATTAGACTGATTCTATGGTCGTAGGTTATCGCTATTGATAGACTGATGGACGCTATAACTACGACTCATGGCCACACGCTTCCAGAAACGGACATGGCCTCTAAATCGCCTGCCATTTTTTCTCAAAACCACCGACCCTAAAACGCCGCAAAAAGTGACTTTCCTGAAGTGCTACACTGCAAAACAAGCTATCAGGGGCTGTGTGGTAATTGTTTCATTTGAGCTCTAAATATGTGAGATTCGTAATTCCTTCTGCTCGGCTTCTGAATCAAATAAACAAAGTCCGCCAGGCAGATCTTTAGATTTACCCTTCTTCTTTCGTTATACGCACATAACTTCTCTTAAGAACCACCTTTCGCTTGCACAAGGAAAAAATTTGCCCTACTGGTTTCAGCGAAATTGTTGCGGCATTGTTTATCTTTAATTACTGGTTAAGAGAATTTCCTTTGTCTGCAGTCGCTAATTTGCTTTGAATTGAGGTGTCAATCAAACGCTTTGCTATTGTCTTAGAGAATCTGCCCTTGTATTGAGCACCATCACAAAATTCTTTTGATGCTTCATGGAATTAGGCCATGTTGACAAACAGGGTTGCAATGCGTGCCAGCTTGCCTAAGAGTTGACTTGCTACAAGTCTTCGTTTGCTTTCTATTCGTATTGTCATGGTGTATAGTTCATACCGTGCCGGAGGCGAACGAGCGCGCAGCGCGAGGGCTGCGGAGGAGGAGAAGAAGCAGTTTCTCTCCCTTCCTTCTGACTCCTTCATTTGGAACCCTCTCATCTGAGGCCTTGGCACTGTTTGCGATTTATACTGAGACTTGTAGCAAGTCAAGCCTAAGAGCCTTTAAGTACTATACGAAGAAGGGTCAGGGCTTGGTAAAGTGTAGTAATGTCTGAAATGTTTTGGTCCAAAAAGGAAATGGACACAGCAAGAAAGAAACGCCTACACACCCATTGTTTCTTTGGCTACACAATGAAACGGCATGTGCCAAAGTCGTCAAATGCGATAGACTATATTCTTAACTTGGCCCGGGCCAGCTCTTAGATATGTCAATTCCCTGTAATGTTATTTAAGAGAACATTATAACACTAGTTTCGAATCTCGATAATTTTTGAACATCAAAACTGTATTTACTCACCTAAAGACTTTAATTTTTTGTTCTTATTTTATTGCACAGGTGAGCCAGTGACTTTCGTTCAGATCACCACCCCTTTTGCTCATAAGGGTAAACTGAGAATTCACTGCGTGCCGGACAAACGATGTTCTTTCAATGGCCACCTTAAAGGCGACTACATTTTCAAGCAGATAAGACCAGCTTTAGGTGACCTGTTGGTTATGCCTCACTTTCGAGAAAAAGGATCGTCTTTCGAATCGGCCAAGTTTCCAGGCTACTTCTGGATGATGGAGGATGAAGGTGGTAAAAAGACGCTATATCTTCGTAAAGTCGACATGTCATCTAAGGAGCAGAGTAAGTAAGATTATTCTCTTCTGAGGAATCTTAAAGGGGCTCCGTCGTCAAAATGTAAACAAAACGATGATTTTTGCAGTTTTTTGAAAGGTGATATCACACAGGATTTTCGTATCTTTTTCAAAATGAAAGTTGCTGTTTAGGCATTAATCGTTGTACTTCACTTAGGAACAAACCAAACATTCATATCTTCTACGATTGCTCGGATATAAGTGGATTTTTAACGGTCACTTTTTGGTGGCTTGGGTGAAGCCACCAAACAAACTGCAGAGAACAATGGATGAACAATGGATAATCGGCGACACGTGCAAGTTTTCGGATTTGTTTACTGTTTGACGACGGAGCCCCTTTAAGAACTGTACTGGAAAATGGAATAGTCGAACGTTTGCAAGCCTTTCATTTGAAATCGGGTGTCCCCAAAAGAGAGTACTATGCGCATACTAACCGGTTTTGTGTTGTACAGGGAAATATAAAGCCCGAGGTCTTAAAAATACATACCGATCTTGCGAGGTCTGTGCAATAAGACCGAGGGCTTTATATTTTCCTGTGCAACACAAAACCGGTTAGTTATGCTAATGAAAGAGCATAATTAAATTTCAACAGTTTCCATATCATTACAAAGCATTGACGAAGCTAAAAACATTATCTTGCCATTTTGTTGGTTAAAAATGGATTAAATTGAGCTCTTCACTTATTGTTTTAGCCAAAGCCCATGGAAGCTGCTAGTTTTAGGGAATTCTTCATTGAGATTATGACTGTGCATTATTTGACTTTTTCAGATTGGTTTTATAATTTTTGAAGTACCGGGTGTCCCAAAATGATGTATTATTGTTTGATTGCGTACATGTCCATAACCAATGAACCGATTTTCGAAAAGAAGATCGATAAACCTGCTCAAATTCAAGCCTTAGATGGCATGAGAAAGAAACGGCCTATTTTCCAGTCAACATTTTAGATGTGATACAAAAGGCTGAACTCCTATTCGTATTCTCTGAACTCAGTATTAACTGAATTCGTATTCTCTGAACGACATTTATTCTCTGAACGACATATAAGTTCAGCTTTTTGCATCACATCTAACATATTGACTGGGGAAGTAGGCCGTTTCTTTTTCATGCAACATAAGGCTTGAATTTGAGCAGGTTTATCGATCTTCTTTTCAACATGAAGGCATCGGCCTAAACCACAACTAACATCCTCGAATACAATTTTAGCCTTTCGGATATCGGATAAAATATAGTTTTTGAAAGTCAGTTCATCGGTTATGGACATGTAAGCAATCAAACGATAATACATCATTTTGGGTCACCCGGTACAATTTTTCAGACAGTGAGTGGATACTTTCTCTAAATTGGTGTGGCATGAATAATTATGATAAAGGAAGAATCTTGTAAGTTCGAAAGATTTATAAACTACCGGGTGAGTCAAAAAAAGAATCCCCGTTTGGAAGGCCACTGCTGCCTGAATATCAAAGCAATAATATTGAAAACTGCCTTGCTTTATTGCCAATATGTTAAACTAGGTTCAGTAATTTGCCCGGATTTAATCGGCCATTCCTTCTCATGAATATGAAAGATTTTCTGCAGAAAGTCCCTTCCATAAACCTGCAAAAACGAATGAAAACAATGAGCAAATTTTCCTTGGTTTTCCTTCCTAAAAGTGATGACACTCACATGTATTCGTGTATTTTGTCCACTGGGAGAATGGGATCCCCCTGAATAGGTTATTGTTACCAGGGGGAAGACATGTTCATCCTCCCAAGAGGATAGCACGTGCTAACGCGTGCAGGAGTCATTGCTTCAAAGCCCGTGTAAGGCAGAAATGTTAGGGAAATTTGTTCGTGATTTTGGGCACTTTCTTTTTAAGGTTTCTTGAAGAGGCTTTCTCGAGAAAATCCCTCATAATTTCAGAATGGAGTGGCCGATTTCAGTCAGGTGAATTTTAAAATAGATTTGAACGTGTCCACCATTAAACTATATATTTCCCGATATCATTGTGTTCATATCCAGGGAGCCATGACCTTTCAAACGGGGATTCTTTTTATTCACTCACCTGGGTTAAGTTGTGGTTAGAAGGTCCTTTTGGTCTATCAATAGCGATGTTTTATTCAGTATGCTTACATTATACATTATCTCGTAGAGATCAAAGCTACATTTACGAAGCAATACAAAGTTAACACAAAATCCGATATCTTCCAAGTTGCTGGCGAGCCGTACTTTTTCCTCTGCAATGAACCAAGAGATGGCATCTACAAAGGTGGCCTTATGTACGTTGGAATCGATGACGACAGCAAAAATTTCGCTGACGCATGCTCATACAAATATGATGAGATGAGTGAAGAAGAGGCTGTAACAGAGCTTAAGAAGTTCCCCGCATCGAAAGATGGTGAAAGCCCCGGAGGAGGAGCACCCGGAGAAGGTAGCTAGGTTTTGCTGCTAACAACTCGTCTTTCGCAAAATGATAAAAGCTATAAGTCATTTTATTGAGAGTTATACTGCGTGCACATGCACCTACCACATTTACTGATGCACTCACTATATAGGAACTTATGCATGCATTTGTATTGTACGTGCATACGCATTTATACTTTACACGGAAAGACGCGTGTTAAAACGCCATCGTACACGAATATGAGTACCTTTACGTACTCGAAACCTTTGCAAGTAGTAAATCCGAGAAGGCGCTTTATGGCTATTGCCCATGCACATTTCATGTACGCGTAAACATGCGCACGTGCACGCATCTGCGAGAAAGTTTATTTACACGCACATCTCACCTATGCCTGTACACAAATTTGTTACGCACAGAAATTATGATCACTCTAGGCAATTTCATCCTCCCAAGAGGATAACACGTGCTAAAACATGTAGGAGTCATTGCTCTAAAGCTGAAATGTTAGGAAAATTGATCGTGATCTTTGGCCTGTTTTGAAGATTTCTTGAATGGGCTGTCTCAAGAAAATCCCTTATAATTTCAGATCGAAGTAACCGATTTCAATCAGGTAAATTTAAAAATAGATGGGAATATTTTCACCATCATTGAATTATATATTTGCCAACAAGGACAGATTTGGTAAGACATTAGCATGAGTTGGTTTTGATTGACACCTCAATTCAAAGCAATTATCGATCGCAGACAAAGGAAATTCTCTCAACCAGAAATTCAAAACAAGCAAAGCCGAAAAAGATTCTCTGAAACCCAGGTAGCTAGCTCGGTCGTTGTGCATTCCAGAAATTGTTTCTAAAAGCTCGAAAGAAGAAGGATATATCCACACATCTGCCACGGGTATTTAATTTATTTGGTTCAAAAGCCGATTGGGAAGCGATTCAAATCTCTTATCATTTTGGGTGTAATTAAATCTCTTGCTGCTCAGCTTCTGAACCAAAGAAATAAAATGCCCGCGGTAGATGTGTATATCTATCCTTCTCCTTTCGATATATGCTCATGTTTGCTCTTAAAAATAATTTGTGAAATGCACAATGAGCGCGCTAGCTACTTGGGTTTCAGAGAAACTTTTGCGGCTTTGTTTGTTTTGAATTTATGGTTTGGAGAATTTCCTTTGTCTGCAGTCGCAAATCGCTTTGAATTGCGGTGTCAATCAAAACCAACTCGTGCTATTGTCTTACCAAATCTGTCCTTGTTATATTTGCCAATATTGTCGTCTTTGTATGCAGGGATCAGTAGCCTTTCAAAGGGGTATTGTTGTTTGCTCACCTCGTAGCAAGGGCGATATGAAGATCGAAGATAAACCAATACGCAGTTTTTCTGCGAGAGAAATAGTCTGCACATACCAAATTCCAGGCAATTAAAAGCGGAAAAATATTATATTTACAGAGCTGTAAAGACAACAAATGACATGGAAATTGTAATGGTACTGCCAGTAAGGTATGAACAATTTTATGTAGGGAACCAAGCCAGAAACAAGCACCGAAACATGTGAGATGTGAGTGAGAAAATTAAGCCAATCTAAACATGCTCTCCGATCAGGCCTAAATCAATAGCGAAACGAGTCTGCGCATTTCATATCGCCCTTGCTGGTAGTAAGTTTCAAAGCAAGAACTCCCTTTGAAAATCAAAGAAAGAAACCTCAATGTCAGTACTGAAAAAACTGAAGAATTTTGTGTTGGTGTAGATGGCAACGATGAATGGAAGACCATCAAATATCTGGGAAGCATTTTAGACACCGAAAGAGACATAAAAAGAAGGAAGGGAGGGAATCAATGCCTTTAACGACTATGAAAGAATTCTCTGCAACAGACAGACAACCATAAAACTAAGAATAAGAACGCTTGATGCATTTATATATCCAATACTGCTTCACAGTTGCGAGATATGGACCTTAACCAAGAAATTGGAAGAAATTCTCGATATCTTCCAAAGAAAATTGCTACGTTGTATGCAAATTAATGGATAGAATAAGAAACGAAGAAATATATAAAATATCACATCAGACACCCATCACAACCGAAATAAAGAAACGGCGATTAAACTGGCTTGGGCACATGTAAAGGTTGCCAGAAAGAACACCAGCAAAATTTCCTTTCAAAGAACATTTGAAAAAAGCGACGGGTGAGCGAGGAAGACCAAAACAAACATGGATCAGACAAAGTAAATAACGATCTGGAGCCAATAAACAAAACAGTAGATGAACTAACTGAGAACGACTACGAGCGAGAGGAGTGGAGAAGAACAGTGGCAAAGCTAATGTCTTGAATAAGACGGAAAAAGCCAACAAGAAGAAGTAGTAAGTCAATCAGACAATCATTCAATCAATCAATCAATCAATCAAGCTAGCGATGTGAGGGAGGGACATCTTTGCTGATTCTGCTTCGTAGATTGCTGAGGTAATTTTGTGCAATTTTCGTTAGTTAACCATTATACACAATTAGTAAAGCATTATGCCTAGGCCTATAAACAGTTATATGAGGGGTAAATCACCCTAAAATTTTCGTACACTTTCCTACAATATCTACAAAAATCCCAAAAGTCTCGAAAATCATAAAAATCATCTTCAAAATCTAAAAATATCCAAAAAATGTTTGAGAATTTAAGAAAATCGCAGAAACTCCCTCCAACAAATGATACAAATTCTCCAAAAAATCCTTCGACAATTGTTTAAAATCTTGATAGTCGTTTAAATCCTCGAAACTCTTGCAAAATCTTGAACAAATTTGAAAATTTGGTAAATCTAGAAATCTTTGGAAATCTCAGGAAAAATCTCAGAAAATCTTTGAAAAATCTGAGAGATTGTTAAAGTCCCCAAATCTCTTACGCTATTTTAAAAGTGATTAGCCCCTCGTAATTATGGACTGGTGCTTATAGACAATCAGGCAATGAATTAAATGGCAGGTTGCAAGTTCCTACTGATTGACGTAGATCAGACACGACATGTCATACCTGCCTGTGTTTCATTTCACGGTTTGAAGGCGATGTTTACATTTGCTAATCAGGATCGTTTCGCTGAAGCTTTGGTATTCTGTCGATCTCCAACCTTTTAAAGATGAACAGCTCTCGGATTACACCAGAGATTTAAAGAAGGTATCTGAAGGTATCTGAAGGATTATAATACATCCAATTTTATATCGCTTTAAGCAGAAATTTTGCTGTTTAACTGAATGAAACCTGCTCCCTTATCATCCGGTAAACTCAGTTGTTTTACTTGTTTATAAATAACGTCAAAAAGCTTTTCCTTACACACTCGTTTTGGAGACCATTGGCCTTTTGTTTGCTGTTTATCAAACCTTCTCCTTGAGATGTTTTCCGTGTTTTCTCTCCCAAGAGTAGTTATGCTAAATTTCTGAGAGAGCTGTTAGGCCATTTTGTTGAAATTTTTATAACAATAGCCAATCTAGTGTTATAGCACCAGTTCAACCTTTTGACCTTGTATTTGAAACAAGTTCGAATTTTTTACTGCTCCTGTTTTCTAGGGAACGAAGCTTCATAATCAAGCGCTATGTGGGAAAAGATAGCATTGATATGGCTGTTACAGTTATTGATGATAAAAGGTAACATTTTTTTCTTATCTTGTGAAGTGATTTATCTTCATCACATATGAAATGGCCTCATCAAGTGGCGTTTGTTGCCCAATTTAGGTCATTTTTGCATGCATAGCAAGAACTAAGTAAACAAAAGTTAGCGGTTAAGTCAACAAAAATCTGGGTGTTTTAAGAAACGTACGGTCGCGTGAATCTTTGATCAATCTAGACAGACCAAAGCTTATGTTGTAAGACGAAGCTTGGAAATGACAAAGTTTTCATAGAAATCGCTAAAACTGTTGATAAGTTATGGGGAATTTTGCATGGAAGCTGTTGCTCAGTTCTGGCCGATTTTGATCAACTTTGTCCAGCTATAAACTGAGCTACAGTTTGTTGTAGCTTGTTGATAAATTCACGCTCATCCACAAACACAGAAGCTTTTGAGCCTCATAGAAAGTGATGTCGGGCTATGCTCGAAACGTCGTGCTTATCTCAATTCGCATCAAAGTGCTTATATTTTACTTAATTTACTTGTTTATCTCCTAGAAAGTGGCAGGCTAGCATCTAATAATTTAAGCATTTACCAAAGCTCTTAATGTAGGCCTTATAATGCCTTGAATACAGCCAAACAAGAGGACGAAATTATTTTATCTCTAGGGTGCCGGTAGTGGCAATCGGACGCTTAAGTAAAACAAACTATTTTCATAGTAAAAATTTATCAAAGACAAGACCAAAATTACCAGGTGAATGAACAGGTATTTGGGCATATTTTCCCAAAGTGTTTTGGTTTCTAACTTTGCCTACTGTTCTTTGACAACAATGTTTTTGAGAGTGACGGATTTTTCTCGTCCCGTTATCCTATTCTTGAATGCGAAAACAATTGTTCGACTATCGGTTCTCTTAATGACATTCTGAAGGGCTCTCAGTGCACGCAAACCAATGTATAAACTGGGAGATGACTTTAAATTGATCTACGTACAGACATCTATGAAAGAAATGTGAAAATCCTAATCAAATTCACATTGGAACTTTATTCATTCTCCCAAGCAACTGATTAATTTGGTGTCCGAAAACCACCGCCATCAACTTTTAAGACTATTCGATATGGCATCCGCTGCCATTCCTTCATCAAAACTGTTTTAAGTCTTAAGCACCATCTTATGTGCTATTCACATGCCTTACATCCAATTCTTTGATTTTTGTTTCGTTCGGCAACGGATTCAGAGTTTTGAATCTGGGTGTGATGTTCACAACGACAACTTCTTCACTGCCATAAGAACAGCGAAAGCAACTTGTTTTCGCGTATTTTCCATTTAAGTAGGCTTTTCGTAAAGATGCTTAGTGTCTATAATTTTGGCTTTCAGTGCCAAGAAATACCGTCTTTGGTGGTTTTATTTGTAACGTACTTTTCTGTTGGTTTTCGAGAGTTTTTCGCAAGTGTCCGATTACCACCGCCGTCCGATTACCACCGCCGACGCCTTAAAGCTAGTGAAAAGGCCATGATGAAAATGAAGAGTATGAACGGCTATGAACGTTATAGATACACGTGTTTTTTATAAGAAACTGGTTTTTAAGACACCAAAAATTTAAGAAACTCTAGTACTACATTCAAGAACAATTAAGAAACTCTCAAATTTTATTTCTATAACAAGAGTCGGTAGATTACAGTTCTCGCAGCATTGTGTTTGTAATTATCAAGTTTGACTTCAAAAAATTTATAACTTTTTGAAGTTCAGACGTTTTATGGATGAATCAAAGTTTGCTTGATAGCAGAAAGACTGAAGTGTTTTTGTGATTTTTCTTGCATTTTTATTAGCATAGCCTCCAAATCTTTTCTTTTGTCCGAAGTTCCCCTGGGACGCTGACTCATCCTCTGATCAGATTGCGTTTTCTCCTAAAATTGACCAATCAGGTGCCGTCATTTCATTACTTCCGCGTTTCGCAGCTAGATTTAGGCCATTTTGGGTACCCCCCAATAAAAAAATATTGCACGCTCGAATAAATCGAATTTTTTGAAAATTTCAACGGGAACAGGATGCTTATACATAGGACCACAAGTGTTTCGCCTTGACTTGCGAATTTGCGACACCTCCAAACTCTGTCCTTCTTTTCTTCTGTATGGTAACTTATGCCTCTCTCTGGTCTGGACACAACATAACAGGAAAAGGCGGGAAAAGAAATCTTTAACGGTGGCGGTGTCATCATGCTGTTGTTGGTAAAATCATTTATCGCCTCAAATATTTGTTCACAAATCTATAAGAAGATTGTTGATTACCATTGAAGTTGAAGCAAAGTATCGAAATAACTGCCAATATCTTTAATTCCCGCGCTTGGGATGGAGTGTGAGTGAAACCAAACTGACAGCATTGCAAACAATTCTCAAAGAAGACGACGGCATTGCATCAGGAGCGATCAAGATCACGATGAAGTAAGTTTTCCAGATCACGATGAAATAAGTTTTCCTTCTACTTCGTCTTGCAGTGAGGGCATTTCAAATTTTTACATTCTTATCAAAAGACGATTTTGACAACGATTTCCGCTCAATTTTTACAAGAAAGAAGCCGCCTGTGCTGTGTGAAATTGTAAAATTTAATTTTGTAAAATCTAGGAGAAACTTTTACCCCGGGAAGAACTGGGGTCAAGTTTGTTGTAAAAGTTAGTGCAAGAGTTTATAAGAAAATAAAAATTTGGGCCAGTTGTGAAAGTAATAAATGTTTTTTAGATTATTAGATTTTGAGTAGCTACTCAAAGTTTACCTGTACCCCCGTGAACATCAAAACAAAGATTTTGAAGCCTTTCCAATGCATAGACATATAACAATCTTCATGTTTACTACCTGTGCCCCGTGAACATTTCGAGACAATGTTTTTGAAGCCTTTCTAATGTTTAGACTTTTCTCAAGTACCTTCCGAGCCCCTTCCGAGCCCCTTCCGAGCAACATGATACAATAACTAAGTGAAAATAAAGTAAAAATATCCCAAGGACTTCCTGTATCATAATAAATAGTTTCTTCCCAGAACACGTATTTTTTTATAAGAAAGGGTAAAAAACTCAACTCTCAGATCGCAAAAAATTGCAAAACTCCAGCACTGGGAAAATATAACTTAAGAAACAATTTATTTTTATAAAGATTAAGGAAATCCTTGACATATCTTTATCTTATTTGCACTTGTTTCCTGTAATACTTAGCATTGGAAAGGCTTCAAAAACCTTGTTTTGAAATGTTCACGAGGGCACAAGTAAGGAACATGAAGATTGTTATGGAACCTCTATCAAACTCAGAGAACTGAAATTCTTTAAGGAGCTTTCAGCACTGACCCAATTCTTAGTTTCTTGTAAAAAAGTATGTGTACAGCAGTTTCTAATAATATTTGGCGATCTGAGGGTTGCGTTTCTTAAAAAGCAGCTTGGTAATTGTTGTCTGTGAAATTTGTGTTGTTTTTACAACTCCAACAAACCTTTTGATACAGGGGTAGACTTATGATTTTAGTTGGCAAAATTCTTGTATATTCTCTCTTGTCGAGACATATCGACATCAGGCAGTCAATGCAAAAAATTTGTTCATGGCGTGTTATTTGAAGAAGATGTTGCCGATGTTGCCAAGTCCAAGATTTTAATAAAACCGTTGTCAAGCTCTTCCAGTCAGCAGGCATTGCATTTAAACGAGACTATTCTTTTCTTTTCCCCATTTTTAAAGAAATATTTGGGACGATGAATGATTTTACCAACAAAAACATGACGACACCGCCACCGTTAAAGATTTCTTTTCCCGCCTTTTCCTGTTATGTTGGGTCCAGACCAGAGAGAGGCATAAGTTACCATACAGAAAAGAAGGACAGAGTTTGGAGGTGTCGCAAATTCGCAAGTCAAGAGGAAGTAAAGCGCAAATTTCGGAAATTTCGGAAGAAGTATGCATGGAAATATGTATATGTTTGATCATTTTGCTAAAAACTAATTTTTGGGGGGAGGGCAAGCAGGATGCCGCTACCTGTTTGAAAAATACCAAAAACAAACATTAAAATCGCCGTAATTTTTCAACCTTAGGTGATGGCAAGGGGGTTAATTTTTATTGTAATTTATTGGATTCAGAAGCCGAGACGAATGCATTGTAATTCTCGCGTATTTAGGGCTTAAATGAAACGGTTACAAAACAGCTTCTGAATCCAAGAAACAAAATCTGCCAGACAGAACTTTAGATCTACCCTTCTTCTTTCGTTATAAGCACATAACTTCTCTTAAAAACCACCTTCGCTTGCACAAGGCGAGAGTTTGCCCTTCTAGTTTCGCGGAAACTTTTGCGCCCGAGGGGGGTACTTGACTTAAATTTGTACGGGGGTGTGCCCACGAAAAAAATTTTTTTTACCCTGCTCCAGAATTTTTCGCTCAAAATGATAACCTGTTCTAGAAAAAATTGGTGAAAAGTATGCTCAAAAACATGAAATTTGACCGAAAAACGACCCGATCTAGCAGAATATTCCCCTTTGACATGTTTTGACAACCTGCTCTAGAAAAATTGCCTCATTTTGATACCCTGTGCTAGAAAAAATTGGTGAAAACGATACCCTTAAAAACGGCACATCCCCGTCGGACAAATATACTAAGTACCCCCCCCCCCGGGCTTTTGCGGCTTTGTTTGTTTTGAATTACTGGTTGAGATAATTTCCTTTGTATGCAATCGCTAATCTCTTTGAATTGAGGTGTCAATAAAACGCAACTTTTGCTATTGTATTGCAAAATTTGCCCTTGTTGATTCATTCAAATCCCTACGGGTTTTCAAACTTTTTGACGCACCCTGTGCATTCTTTTCTTGACCCCCTTTTGTATTTTTATCCCACAGGTCAGCCAGTTACTTACATTCAATTCGGTAGCCATTTGCCCAAGAAGTATAAAATTAGAATACACTGTGAACCGAACAAGCAATGTGCTTTCAATGGCGACCTCAAAAGTGACTATGTATTCAAGCAGATAAGACCAGCTTTGGGTTATGAACTGGTCCAGCCACAATTCCGACTGAAGTCATCCTCTTTCGAATCAGCGAAGTTCCCGAAACATTACATAATGTTGTCTAAAGAAGGTGGTAAAATGAAGATCTCCCTTCGTAAAGTGGATATGTCATCAAAGAAGCAGAGTAAGTACTGAGTGTCTTATGATATTAGACTCAATAGTCCTAGTCATCATATTGAACTGAATTATTACAACAACAACAACAACAACATATTGAACTGTTTGAACGAACGTTTTATGCTCCTCCGCAGTTGTGTATTCTGTGCTGCGTATTTCGGAATTTTGGAAATGGAGTGGAAACATTCCGACGAGTGGAGTAAATCTAAAATGATGTATTGGCGTTTGCAAATCTGCAAAGTTTTTAAGAGGATACAGGTCTTTTTAATTAAAGGACAAGTCCTGGGTTGGTATAATCGATGATAACATACAAGATAATACTGCTAATGATGTATGATTTTTCCACTATTTTTCGCCTTCTTCTTGTGAAATTACGTATTCAAATAAGCAATTTGAGCGAAGTGACGTCATATCGTGCAAACGAAAACGAGGCTGTGCGATTGTGTTTAGCCTCTTGATCGCTGCTAGCTTTATCGTGTACTCATGCTATGAAAATGGCACAAGAACACGATAAAGAGGTTTGCAGCGATAAAAAGGCAGGAAAAAAATCACACAGCCTCGCTTTTGTTTGCGCGATATGACATCACTTCGCTAAAATTGCCTATTTGAATACGTAGTTTCACAAGGAGAAGGCGAAAAATAGTGGGAAAAAGTATAATACATCATTCATAGCAGTATTATCTCATATTTCATCATCAATCATACCAACCCCGGACTTGTCCTTTAAGACAAAGCGATTTGGGAGCCTAAATAATAGACTTCAAACCTTCCATGCACCTTCCACAATGCTTTGCATTCTCTGTTTATTTTGATTTGAGTGAGTGCACTGAGAGGTGTGAAATCTAAGGCCTTATCTAAAGTTAGCCTTTTTTGGCTCTCTCGGACGTGACCTGAGAATTACAAGGTTCTAATTCACATTTTGAGTAGATAGAACCAGCTTACAGGTAGAACCTTGTAACACTCAAATGGATCTTTGTAGCATCAAATCGAAACCGAGGCTAGTAGATGATCGTCAAACAAAGGCTTACTGCAGATAGAACCATGTGACGTAGTTACCTTGAATCTGAGGTCAATGTTAGTTAGAACCTTGTAATTCTCAGGCCGCGATTACGTTACGATACTCTTGATACTCATAACCTTCTACATTTTCTCATAGAGATCGCTGCTACTTTCACAGAGCAATACAAAATTAGAACAAAGGCTGATGTCTACCAAGTTGCTGGTGAACCCTATTATTTTCTCTGTAATGAACCAAGAATTGGCAAATACAAAGGTGGCTCCATGTACGTAGGGATTGATGACGACAGCAAAAATTTCGCTGATGCATGCTCATACAAATATATGGGGATGGACGAAAAAGAAGCTTTAGCAGAGCTCAGGAAGTTTCCTGCATCGAAAGATGGTGAAGGTAGCTCGCTTTTGCTACTACTAGCTACTACATTGCTTCATGCAAGAGAGCATCTGAGCAACGGCTTTGCTACGCAGGTCCACGCATTTTTACGCAGATATACTTTTGCTCGTAAATACATGCACGTACATATACGCTCAGGTGCCTTTTGATCGTATACACCTCCTTCTCACAACTAAATCGCCTTTTGCAAGATTTTACTTTATTCGAAAAGTTGATCACTCCATATACCTACACACATGAGTCTCTTATGTGCGAGTAAACATGCGTGTGAGCACGCACACGAGCACGTACATTTTCGCATACACCAATGCATTTGTCACATTTCACGCTACTGACATGGATTATTACGCATGTACGCACACAAAGATCCGCGGTAAACTCGCGCTTATACACAGACACTAGTGTATTACACGGACAGCAATTCACGCACTATTGACCTGCACTCATTCATAAAAACACACAAACAACGCAACTGCATTAGTACATAGGCCTATTCGATAATATTATTTGTATGCGTGCGTTTGACTGACAGCTCGTACGGTGGGAAAATTTTATGACACTACTGTTGACCGATATGGGGAAATGAAAATTTTAGAATCAGCTGGCCGCTTTATATGTCAATCCATCCATTTACCAAGCAGGCAATCATCGGTCAATCAGTTGATCACACTACCAATCAATCATTCAATCAATCAATCAATCAATCAATAACGTGATCAATAACGTGATCAATCGATCGATCAAACCATCAATCAACTCATCAATCAGTCAGTTGATCGCACAATCAATCAATCAGTTGATCGCACAATCAATCAATCAGTTGATCGCACAATCCATCAATCAATAAAACGAGCAATCTAGCTGGAAAGACGAAGAGGAGCAATTTCCGATGGTTTGCCCGTACGAGCCAAAAAGTCTCCAGAGGTATTTTTTAGAATTCTTAGATTTTTTTTATAAAAATCTTTTATCTATGGTTCGATATTCAATTACAAACTCTTCCCCAATTTGTTCAATTCCAATCCTATTTCAATCAATTTTGTACAATTCTAATATTTTCATTTTTTGGTATTAATTACAATTAAGTGGAAATCTGAATCACAGGGCACACTGAGGACCAGAAAGGCCCATAACATGAGAAATCTCCATGCTCGAGGAAGCAGAAGGGAAGTTGGCAAACACATATAGGTTTCAAGAGAATTAATTAATTTGTTTGCAAGCGTTCTTTATGTTTGTAAATACCTCTTAAAAGCCATTTCTGAAAACCAAGACTTTCTCACGATTCTTGTGCATCAGAATTTTCCATTGAGTCATTTCCAAGCTTTGTCGATTTATAAAGTTCTGAGTAAAAACTTTTCGATTGTTTATTTCTGATACCTACATCGCGAAATGAATATCCAAAAATATTTCTTTGACAGGTTAACCCATTGTTTGTCATTACACACTATTGAATGCTACGTTTGATCTTTTTACAGGGGAAGCAACAAAATCATCTTGGACATGCATGATTGCCTCCTCCACTAATTACGGCTGCATCTCCTAATTAAGGACTAATCACGGGTGTTGTGTCCTAAAATTGTGCAGGTATGTCTGCGTTCGTTGTTTCTGGAAGATATTACTACCGGGTGTCTTTGAAAAATCACCCAAATTTGAGTACATGACCGGTCTTTAGTTTTTGTTTTGCCAAGTAGATCAAGGACCAAATTATTTTCCCAGATACAGCTGACCTTGTAATTGGTTTAAAATTAACAACTGTAGCTCTTTTTAGGGCTACCTGGCTTTGAATTACACTGCAAAAGAGCATTTGTGCTTTCCAGATCAATTTCTTTGTGCATATAAAGCTTCTAGTTTGGTCATAAATGACAGAAATAAATGCACACTATTATTGGAGACTTCAATGACGATGAGAAATCTGAAAATTTTGACTGTGTGTAGTTTTTGGGTCTTTGACAAAGCAAGTTAAAAAGAAAATTTTTTCAAAGGTTTGATAATCAATTTTTGGTGATTTTTAAACAGGCATACTTGTTTTGGGGACACCCGGTAGTTCAAGCATTTGAGGTCTGAAAGTCTGTTTCTCTTGTAGGTAATGGGGGCTCTTTACGAACAGACATTTTTCTGACAGGTTTTGCTTAAAGGGGCTGGATAAGAAATACTTAAACAAATCCATGGTTTGTGCATCAAATATCGCACTTTGAAAGGAGAAATTCCTTTTTAATTAGCTAAATTCAAAAGGAAAGATCCTTTATCTAGCTACAGGCCGATCTTTGGGTGAAAGATCAACGGAAATACTCGTAGGAAATCCATCTATATCACAGCAATCCCAAAACATATATAGAGATCTAATTTGTATCAGAAGAAAGTCCAAAGCCTACTCTCCAAGATGAGACATTTATTTGAATTTTAATTGAATAGTCGCAATAAATAAGCTCATCAGAAAACTGCTAAATCCAAAATTTCAACGGCAGTTTCTTATCCAGCCCCTTTAAGGAAATGCTTTGGTTATTTAAAGGCACATTGTCGTGGCGCTGATTGGATGAATAAGACAATACAAAGAATAGAATTAGGCAAGCTTCAGTAATTACGCTGTACACTGAACTTCATGAAGGCGATAACGATCTGACTCCCTTTATTCTCGAAACAAAGTATGATCCAAGAGTTTAAAGGCTTGGTAATTATTCAGAGGCCATGGGTTCTTTGTTAGTAATTTCAACATTACGACTAGCCAATCACAGCCGCGACAGTGTGCCTTTAACTGTATCCCCAAGCTTCGTACAAGAATTTGTAGCAAGGGCTGTCGAACGGATGTCTTAGCAGTAGGCGAATCCTACCATAGAATACTGCATTTTCACAAATCAATAATGTCTAAGAGATCAAGAAATTCGTATATCCCTTGCATTAAAGATGAAGTGCTATGCAAGGTAAAGATACCAGATGCGCAAAATGAACGACTATTTTGTCCACTAAATGCGCAAAATGAACGACTATCTAGGTCTGGAAGAAGCAGTTAACTTGATTTGAAAGACAATCACGATACGCATGACTGCGTATTGTTTATTGCAAACACTTTGACATGTTGCCTGCGCGTAGCATCTCCTCCTCCTCGCAGCTGCAACAGCGCTCCTCCGCCGAATATTTCAAAGGCTCTGCAAGGACATGGTTCGCTGCTCTTAGTAATAAGTCAAGGTTACAACGGGTGTCGCCTAGATCTGTATTGCGGAAATGTTACTGTGAGTACAATCACGATGCTGGTACTTGACTGATTTTGTATCCCCCCAAAATACCTGATCTTATTTCGAGTAGCATGTATTGAGTTAGAAATGAAAAAAGTTGTCCTCAAATTTTTCCTTGACTCGCTTGACAGCACATTTTAATAGTACTCAGGACGCACGGGTGCCATTCTATAATTTTCTTTGGTACTTCTAAGTTATTGGTACTATTCCTTGCAATATTAGAGAATTTGTTGACCCCCGAGAAGCTTTTTGTTGTTGTTGCGCCAAAGTTTATTATTGTTATTAGTAAAAAAAATAAGTGGGATATCGCTTAGGACTGGAAATATTTTTTTGCGGGCTTGAAAGGTTTTAGAATGTAGAAATGTTCACGAAAAGATCTGAACGATGCGTTTGTTATGGTTTTTCGCGCTGCCTTCGTTGCTGTCATTTGGTAAGGCTAACATTTTTATAGCACATGATTGATTGATGCATTGTTACTTGTAGACGATTTAACTGTACGCGATTTAAATGAACGCCATTAGAGAAGGCAGACTCTTACGCAATGAACGAATTAACGTAGATAGTACTAAGCGTTGAAACCTTAAGGCTAACATTTTTATAGCACACGATTGATGCATTAAGTACATGAACATGAATATATCAAGCTAATTCTAGTCTACTTGCAGCCTCAACTTCTGGCTGAGGTTGCGTGCAGACTGGCCAATTCAAGCCTACTGACGAGAGTTTAATTTCAATAGTCCTTTTAGGCCGAATTTTGCATTGCACTGACATCAATATTTTGAATGATTCTGTTCTGCAAAGTTAATGCACCGGGTGTCCCAAAAAAATGTTTACGGATTTGGTTGACTCCAGCGATGTGAATTTAGCTTGAACATAGGTACCTCGTTTGTTTGTATTTGTGCTTTGAGAGCAGACTTGTTAATCTTGAAAGCTCAAATTTGCCTCTTCCTGCAAATCAAAGCTTTAGCCTTTTGGCCTCAGCAAATTCTTAAGGCACAGCGTATAAATCAACGATAGCCTTGATGAAATTTGAGCAATATTAGATCTTCAGTAATTTTGTTGTCCAGAAGTCACCCTTTAGTCACCGATTGGGCAGTTTCTTAATTTTTCATTAATTTCAATTCTTAATTTCGATGTGCTTCGGGAATTTGCTTGGTCCTAAAGGCCAAAGCTCTGGTTGGCACGTGGACGCAAATTTGAGCTTTCAAGATTGATATTTCTGCTCTCAAAGCACCAATACCAACAAACGAGGTATATATGTTCAAGTTAACTACCGAGGAACATTTTGAGAGTGATTCGCCATTGTTAAAGCTAAATTCACATCGCTGGAATCAACCAAATCCGTACACTTTTTTTTGGGACACCCGGTATCTTATCACATGTTTTTCTCGGATTTTCAAGCATGTTATTCAAAAAACTTTCCACCTTTTTCTTGTCTTGCAAGTTTTGACTTTACTGTTTATGATAAACATTGTTCATTGTTTTTTTATACCTAACCTACTTTTCTCTCATGTTCTTTGAAGCAAAAGATTTCCAGTACGTGCAAATTGGTGACCCAAAAGACCTTGGAAAAAAATATTTGATCGCATGCAAGCCATTTCTACAATGCAATTTGACTTCGAAATTTGATGGCGACCAGATCTTTAAGATGGAGCTCGTTGGCAAATCAGCATCAGAGGTTGATAGTATCTTAACCAAACATGCTGTTTCATTTGAATCAGCTAAATATCCTGGATTACACATGATGGAACGCAGGAAGAATGGCAAGGATATTATTGTGCTCGATTACGCTGACCTGAGCTCAAAGTCTGATCGTGAGTTATACCTATGTTCTTTTAACTAAATTCATGCATGATTACACTGATCTGAGTTCAAAGTCTGATCGTGACAGATTTTGGACACAATAGCATGAGTTGTTTTGTTGACACCTCAATTCAAAGCGATTAGCGATCGCAGACAAAGGAAATTCCCTCAACCAGCAATTCAAAACAAGCAAAGCCGCAAAGTTTCTGTGAAACCCCCAGGTAGCTAAATTGCTCGCTGTGCATTCCAGAAATTGTTTTTAAGAGCAAACGCGAGCATCTGTCGAAGGAAGAAGGATATATCTACACATTTACCGCGGGCATTTTATTTCTTTGGTTCAGAAGCCGAGCAGTAAGTGTTTCCATTACACCCAAAAAAATAAGAGAATTGAGTGGCCTCCCAATCGGCTTCTGAACTAAACAAATTAAATGCCAGAGGCAGATGTGTAGGTATATCCTTTTTCTTTCAATATATGCTCATGTTTGCTCTTGAAAACAATTTCTGGAATGCACAACGAGTGAGCTAGCTACCTGGGTTTCACGGAAAGTTTTGCGGCTTTGCTTGTTTTGTAATACTGGTTGAGAGAATTTCCATTATCTCAGATCGCTAATCGCTTTGAATTGAGGTGTCAATCAAAAGCTTCTCATGCTGTTGTCTTACAAAATCTGTCCTTGTTATTGTGAGTTACTCTTATGTTCTTTTTATTAAATTTCCATTCAGTTTATTGCTGCCAAGACCGCTCCTTTTCGTGAGAAACTTGACCCAGTACTGACCGTCTATGGAAATTGTCGATAAAAGTGAACCGAGGAAATCTGTTACAAAAAACAAACTATTTGACCGAAATCACTGATTCAAACGTTATTTGGTAGATAAACAGCTAGGCTGCGTCAACATTATGTTTTGTTATTTTTATCAAGATCGCAAACTGGCGAAAATAAAGATTTAGTGAATACATGCAGTTCTGAAACCCGTTCTATAAGTATTTTGAAAGCAGCACACCTTTCAGGGCCGTAGGAAGTAACTTTGGATTGAGGGCAATTGCTCTTAAAACAATAGAGAACAATACATCTAGTTTATTCTTGTGACGTAGCACAATTGTTTTCAAAATCTTTGGGGGGCTTGAGTCCCTCCTCTCCCCCCCCCCCGCTTCCTACGGGCCTGACACTTTTTGAAGTCCTTTAGGAATGGATGCTTTCAATTTATTTATATTCAAATATAACTTGCACAGTTTTTCTGTATCTCTTACAGGACTGGCAGCAACCTTCATCAAGCATTACAGAGTCCGGACCACAAGTATTGCCTTCCAACTTGCTCGGACCGGACATTATGGCTTTATGTGTAACGATCCTGTGGAAGATGGCGGAGGCATTCATTCAGCCATTGATGATGATACGTTTAACTTTGCGGATAGTTGTTCATATGATTTTGTCAAAATACCGGGTCAAAATATGAGCGGTATGCTTTCGATGATAATTAGTAGCCCGCTTGGTAGTTATGCAATTTAATTGTGTTGTTGTGGATGGGGATCCATTACTGCGCAAAGGAATCTTATCGTTACGTGAGGAGACTTAGCTGTCACTCAAAGGCAAATTTTGTACAAAGCACCTTATTTTGCGCAAAGCATACGTGGAGATAATATTTCTCGGTGGGAAAGAATTAGCAAGTAATAACGAATCACTTTTATTGTAGATACGCAATTTTATGTCGCAGGCCTAATATACACTCACGCCTAATTACTTTCCTTTAATCCATAATCAACCAGAGCAAATCGACTGATTTATGATTACCGAATCATCTTGGCAGCAGGTATAGCCTTTCCAGTGAGAGAAGTGCCTAATCACTCATCATTAATCGACAATGAACCAGAGCAATCGATTGATTTATGATTACCGAATCATCTTGGCAGCTTTCGTTGTTGTTGTAGTCCAGGTATGCACTTTTCAGTAGAACAAGTGTATATTTCTCAAGATTATTGGCTAAGAGATGAATTCCTCCTGAGTAAGAATCTCTTGTAAAAGACAGGAGACGTTGGACAGAATCAGTTGCAGTTCAGTATTTTAGTTGGTAAGCCTTTTACTCATACAAGCAGCACCTCTCCTTCACATCTTCCTTTAGCCCTTGAAAACAACAAGGCAGTGCCAGTAAAATGCTGGTTGGGCTATTGTTTTACATCCATTCATTTGTAATCGATAAATGTTCACAAGAGCGACTTGTTTACACGGATGAGTACTCTTTGCTTGTTTGTACCTGGCAGGGGGCTCTACCTTGCGAAAGTGGCCTAAAAACCTGTGAATAAAATTGATAAAATTGATATGTTCAAGTCTGAAATGAAGCATTCAGCAGTTCATCCTTTTTCAAGTACCATGATATGGCCTTCAAATTTGATTTAATTGAGGCCTCATGTAATAATTTACGTTCCCTTGCCTGATGTCGTTAGTAACTGAATGTTGTTGACATACCCCCTGGATCTACATATCTTACATTGCAGGTAAGGAAACTTTGTCAAGAAGATGCAAATAACACCTTTTCGAATGCAAATGTAGAAAACAAACAAACTTCGTTTTGTACAATTAAAGATGAAATTACTGTCGTTGGTCAGCTGGGTTTTTTATGTGAACTGGGTTCTATACGCTGCATTTTTCGTTTATGGTGAGTACATTTTCCCTTGATATGTTTTGCAAACTCTTTTTTGCGATTTCATTCCTTGACGAATGTTTCCAGATAGACCATGTTGCGACGCAAAAAGTAATCATTAAACAGAATAGAACAGTAACTGATGACAGAAATGAGAAACAAGCTAAACCAAGAAATTATTGTTTGCGCCCAATGGAACCTCACATTCATTTTTGTGAGCAAGTAACAAATAAGTTTTTTAACTTTTTCAAAAGCACATTCTTTCATGCTTTTTTATACATTCTGCTAAAACTTTACAATACATGTCTACTTAATTACTATACTTATAAGCTACTCTACTCTACTACTAGGACAAGACCACGGCACGGGGAGCAATAACTGTGTCTACCCACAAATGTCTTCCATGCTTTATTGAGTTGTGTGACATTTCTCTGAAAACGTTGTCTGACATGCAAAATCTGAAATGCTTGTGAAACAATATTTCTACATTCACTCTTATAGCTACTTTGCTTCTCGAAGATAGATGCTATTGAATCAAGTCTTTTTAGGCTTCTTGCATGTCTTTGCAACTGACATTTCGAGAAAAAAAATTTAATTCTCAACAAATTGTTATTGACCGTAATTGTGAACATTTTGACAACAGTTATTGTGAGTAAACACAGTATGCGGCACTTCCTAACTATTATTATTGCCACTCTTATGTTGTCATGTTATTGTTATTAACAAATGCTATCTTCCCTTTGTTCTAGGGCGTAAGAGCGACCAATATATTATCATAGGTGACCCTACGGATCCTAACAGTAAACTAGCGATGCACTGTAGACCAAAAGAGCAATGTTTTTTCTCCGAAGAGCATGATGGAAGCATGTTGTTTATCCAGCGTTTCGATGGAATTGGCGAGAAAGATATTCTCCCCGTTTTTGAAAAGGATGCGGTTTCTTTTGAGTCTATGAAATGGCCTGGTCAATACATAACTGAACGAATCAAAAACGGGAAAAAGATTATCACATTGGATAAAGTCAACAAAAGACTAAAGGACGAAAGTGAGATATATCTTGTTTATAACTTTATTTAAATCTTTTGGAGCAAAAGCAAACACATTTATCTTAGTCAGAAGCTGACCAGTATGCATTGCAATATACCTTACAGCTATTTTCTACAAAAAGGGGATTTGTTCAGTGATCTTTTCATATATTTTTATACGAGAGCTTCGAACAAATGGCGTTAGAGCTTCTATCACTATTGTGTACATTCGGAAATTCTTCAATATGTATTGCAATATCTTAAGATTCAGATACTTTTTTAGAATAACCATCAGGTCTATTCTCGTAATTTTCTGTGTGCAAAATTCACACTGTTAGTGCAACTGCCTGGTCTAGAGATATCAAAAATGGGCATGTGCTTGAATTCAGCCTTATAATTTCGATAGATAGCCACGCCTTCTCTCTTTTAGCGTGCGCGACGAATGAGATTGCCACCCATGTGGCTCATCTTACTTTCATTTGTGGCTGAAATAATCAGCCGTAAAGATCCCCTTGTCTGCAGTCGCTAATCGCTTTGTGCTGGGTTGTCAATCAAAACTAATGGATGTCATTCTTACAAAAATTTGCTATTTTCTACAGACTGCAAGTTTTGGATCATATAGGGCCTAAAGCAGGGCATTTTTAATGATTTTTACTGGTGGAGAATCCATTGACAAGGCAACTAATGATGGCCCTTTAGAGCGTAGTAGCTACCTTTTGAAGCAAACGGCATAGTTGGACCAATGATGAATGTCTTTAAGCAAGGAATCGTGCGATACCAGATTAAAGGGAGTAGAAAGACCAGCAGCTTTTGCCATCGTTTGTCTTTGTTTTGTGACTTTCGTACGGTCAGTTATTCTAGAAGCTGTGGAAAGCAAATCACTGATTTGGCGAAAGGCATGCTTGTCTTTCTACTCCCTTTAACATCAACACAAACTGTCAATGAGAAGACGAGTCTGATCACGAAAGTTGATCCAAAGGGATGCTACAAAATTGGACAGCTTGTTATTCTACCGAGTCTTGCATTAAACTACCTCTCTTGTGGTCTGTCTTCAATTTACATTCATGATATTCTGAAGAAATTTTTACTGAAACGGGCTCTTCACTTGTGGAGAAAATTTTCTTGACTGGTGGGGGATGTTGAAAGGGCTGGTTGGAATCTCCGCACTACTTTGTACGTTAAAAGATACCCTGGCCTAAAGTAACCTGCACGAAATTTTGTAGAATTCTGTTTAAAGTTTTTGAAATGTGATTTGATATTTCTTCTCTGACGATGCATTTATACTTTTTATCATCTAGGACGAGAAGCCACCTTCGTCAAATTATTCAAAGTTCGCACCCAAGCTCACATGTTGCAAGTTGGAGGAAGATATTACAATTTTTTGTGTAACCAGGCGAAAGAAGATGGCTATCGCGTATTCACTGGAATCGATGATGATTCGAAAAATTTCGCGGTGCGATGTTCATACGGTTTCTATGTTCTTCCTAAAGATGAAGCAAAGAAAAAGCTTATGGCATCTGCCAAACCCAAACAAAAACCGGCACGGAAACCGAAACTGGAACGCCCGAATGGTAAGCCACCCGAGTCGTGTCAGCTGCCCGAGTGTTTTCCTAATCATCATCATCATCATCATCATCATCATCATCATCATCATCATCATCATCATCATCATCATCATCATCATCATCATCATCATCATCATCATCATCATCATCATCATCATCATCATCAAATTAGAGCTAATTAACGCCTACTATTTACAATATATATATTTAGAATATGATTAGATAAAACTATTAACGTGTCAATATATAATAAAGGAAAATAAGTTAAAAACCTATCCTGTTAGAAACCACACTTTCGGGATATATACTTTGCAGAGCCTGCAGTTGCATTTATCACCATTCCAGCATCTAATTTGTTTTTTGAAGATATCGATCCGGAAGGGCATTCATCTTCACATTTCAATGTTATGGCACATACGAGTTGTTATTGGATTGTTTGATTTTATGCCAAATTTGTGCGTCGCATGGAAGTATCGCTGCCACGCTGTTTGTTTATTCGAAGCGTTGGGTGTGTTGCGTGTACCATTGCCCAAAGAGTACATACAGGCTAACCACTTTAAAGAAAGTTATCGGTTGTTAAGGGGAAATTGCAAAATGGCAACGGTATTGAAAGGCTTGATTTTTCTCACCAAGTGCTTTCGTAGCAGTCTGATCTGTATCGATTGATACTGCGCCTGTATAACTGGGTCACGGAACCATGAAGGTGAAGGTGAAGTTGCGGTTTTTAGTGCCAAGCGCTGGGATTGCAGAAGTAGCTAATGCTAATCGAGTCCGCGACTCCTTATCATGATGCTCAAGTGGTGGGGCCCTATCAGGTATTGAACCCTGTCCGCCTGACTGTTCTGGCTGCAAAGTCAGAGGATTACACCTCTGCGCCACAACACCTTCAAACCATGTAATTTGATTTTGCTCACGATGACCCCCCTCTCCCTTTCGCCATTCTAACGCACTCAAGTGTTAAGTTTTCACAATTTAATGAAACCTTTTTTCCTCTTTGAATGGAGCTTGAAGAGTGGAATACAGGAGGCAAACTAACACGGATCCACGTTTTGTTCATAGGGGTGGCAGCATCCTAGCGTATCAATGAGAGATTAAAGCGCGTTTGTAGGTGTCTGCTCTGTGTCGAGTGCTACTGCGCCTATATGACTGGGTCACGGTACCATGTATTATATCCTATCATATATGATCCTCTCTTTACACTGCCTTCAGCGATTACCAATGAGTAACATTGAAACCAATTTGACCACATTTACTTGGAACCAACTAAACGATGAATTTAAAGAAGCTCCTTCGATTCAGTCTTTCAAACTCAAATTTTTCTTCAGCGCAGTTTTCGATCTTCCCCTCTTGAATTTTTCCCTTTTATATTCTCCATCGTTTTGGAAATTTATATTTAGTTACCCAAGCGGAGGGGGCACTCGGAAGTGTTCGTACAAGGAGTTTCACATGACCTAAAAAGTATCAAACCTTTTGAATGTTTGGCAGAAAAATGTCATCTTTTTTCGATATACAGGGCTTAGTCATGTTGATGATAGTATCTGAGATCTTCCAGCCCAGTACTAAACTCAATGAAATTCAATTTATGAAGGGATGTTATTCAGAATTCTTGGAGAAAATCTTCGTACGCTTTTGATAATTAATTTACATTCACCTGAAGTACCACATTTTAAAGATATTCAACCGAAAACAGCTCACTGAGGCCCCCTCCCCTTTTAAAAACAAATGAGTGTCCGCCCTGGATTTCCTTAACGCCAGTTCCCAGTCAGTGAATTTTTCCGAGCGGGCAGAAATTTTGCTGTTTACGACAGAATGTGTCACTTTGCAACTGAATAGAAATTTAAGGTTGAGTGACTTTTTTAGGCTAGTCAGTGGAATTTTCCGAGCGGGCAGAAATTTTGCTGTTTACGACAGAATGTGTCACTTTGCAACTGAATAGAAATTTAAGGTTGAGTGACTTTTTTAGGCTAGTCAGTGGAATTTTCCGAGCGGGCGGAAATTTATTGCTTGCGAGAGAAAATGTCGCTCTGGAGTTAACCCGAAAGTTACGGCTGAGCGACCTTTTATTGTCTCAAATTCTGTCCGGTTGGAAAATTCCACTGACTGGAAATTAGCCTTTATTGAGTAACATTCCGTCCGCTCGGAATTTCCACCGACTGGAAATCAGTCTTCAGGCAGATTGTACTCTGTCTGTTTTATGGGATCAACTTTTCCTGTAATGTTGCTTCTCTTTCACAGATGACAATGGAAAGCCTGCCAAAGGACTCCCTGGTGGCCCTGATGACAAAGATGGTGGTGGCAAAGGAAAATTTGTCAAGCTCTTCATCCCTGGCCCCCCTGGAATCAGGCCAACTCTTGGACTGAAAGCTGACTTGTTTCAGAGAGTCAGGGTGGGCATGCCACCAGATCAGTTTATAATAAAATCACCTGGACTGAATGGTATCGAGGGAACGTATTCATTTGAGTCTGCGAAGTATCCAATGTTTTATCTGCAGAGGATTGGAAGGGATATTTATCTGGAGGCGCTGAAGAGGAATCAGGATTTTTGTAAGTATGGATACACGTATTTTTTATTATAGAAACTGCCCATAAGAAACCTAAAACTCAGATCGCCAAATATTGAGAAACTCTAGTACTGGGAGAATATAAGTTAAGAAACTATTTACTTTGATAAAGGAAATCCTTTACATATTTTTACTTTACGTTCACTTGTTTCCTGTATCATATTTAACTCGTAAGAGTAATGTCTAAACATTGGAAAGGCTTAAAAAGCATTGTTTTGAACGAGGGCACAAGTAGTGAACATGAAGATTGTTATGGAACCTCTAAGAAACTCGTACGAAACACTGAGTACTCAAAATCTGATTGTTTTAAGAAACTTTCAGTGCTGGCCCAAATTTTTTAGTTTTTTGTAAAAAAATGCGTGTAATTCGACGTTGTAATTTTCAGTACGAAGTCTACAATTTTCTTTCGAATTTTAAATGAAATTATTCTGGAAGCATCAGATATGCTTGCGTTTGGTCGTAAAACGTTGACTGAAGCGTGTTACAAACTCCATAGGAGCTACCTGTTCTGCTCACAGGGGGTCCACGAATGTCAGTAAAGACTGTAGTTTTGTTGGTTTCTTTGGTTCCCTGTGATCTGGTTTTTGAAAGCAAGAGCTGTGTGATTTGATCAGATTACATAATCGTTGCGGTCGGCCTTCTATTGTTACAGTATTCACAGGATTTTGAAAAAACCGCGAGTTAAAACCGCAGCCAATGAAATAGCAGGCCCGTCGGAACCGGGGGGGGGGGGGCTGGGGGGCTTCAGCCTCCCCAATAATTTGCTGCAGTTCGTTCACTTTTGTAAGTAAAAAAGGCGGTGAAAGCCCATCTCGTGGAAATGAAGATTCAAACTTATTTATATTCAAAAAAGCTATTAGAATTTATCAAGCTATCATCCTTGATATTATGGAATTCAAATATAATCTATATTCTCGTGAAATTGAAGTCCCATTTTTCAGAATTTTCTCGGAAAGACCCTCATCAGACTTCATCCTTTCCTTTTTTCAATTGCCAATTCTCCAAAAATGGGCCGTTTTCCAACGATCTAAAGGGCGTGGCCATGATAAACCCTCGACCCCCATTTATCGTCACTCCGCTCGCATGAAGTTTCAGCCCCCCTAATATGAATTTCGTTCCGACGACGGGCCTGAAATAGCAGTTCTCACATAAAACTTTTTCTACTGTAACAATAGCATGCCAACCGCAACGATGATGTAATCTGTATCAAATTACACAGCTGTTGTTTTCATAAACCGGATCACAAGGAACCAAAGAAACCAAAAGTACAGTCTTTACTGACACTCCTGAACTCCCTGTTGTGGTCTGCTTAGCTGCTCAAATCTTTAACGAGGATGGTGTACATTGCTAAGTGAATAAAAACGATCCCCGTTTGGCATAATACTGATCCCTGAATATCAAAGCAATGATATTGAAAACTGTCTTGTTTCATGGCCAATATGTTCAATTATATTCAATAATTCACCCGGCTTCAATCAGTCATTCCTTCCCGTTAAGATGGGAGTTTTCCTGCAGAAGGCCCTTTTAAAACCCTGTGAAAACGACGACCAAAATTTCCTTGGTTTTCCTCCCTGACAATAATGACACTCACATGTATTCATGTACAGGGCCGTCGAGAAGGGGGTGGGTAGCCAGGGTAGTTTCCGGGGCCCGGAAGAAACAAGGTATGTATTTTTTCTTTGTTTTAGTTTTCTTTCAGGAACGTTTTCAGGCCCGCGGGCCTACTGAGATTCTAAATAAATAAAACTCTAAAAGCAGCGTTTTGACAGTGCATAGGAGGGCGTGGCCCAAGGATAAAAGAGCGTGGTGCAAAAATTTTTAACTCATTTGAGGATATGACGGCATCAAATTGCTAAGTCATAAACCAAAAGAGTGATAGACTTTTGCTGGATGCCATATTGTAGACATTCATAAACCATCGTTTTCTTGGAAATTATTTCATGTTGCATAAAACAGTTTAGAAGCTACTATGGTTTCAAGTTTTTTATGTTTCTTGAATTCTTAGAAAAGTAGAAAAACACTCTAAATCTGAATATAGTGAAGATTTCAGAAAAGTCCAACGGTAGAATTATAGAGAAATAGCTAACATTTCTTTGAAGTCATTCTGTTCAAATCAATAGGTCATTGAATTTTATGCCAGCCATTTTAAAGATTTGGAACCTATGCTCTAGTTGATTCATTTGGCCTTTAATTTCAGACGCATCAGCAACATTCAAAGCGACACCATACCTCAACAAAAAGAACAGATATTTTATCAGTCCATACAGTCAGCCTGAATGGTTCCTTGGCCATCTACACAACCCTCCTTTCTACGTCAGAGCCATGTACAACAACAACACAGCTGAATTCGATTTAGACGTCTCTTGGGTTCTCAAACACCAGAAAGAAAAACAACTGTTTGGCCTAGGCACACATCACGATTTATTCCAAGCCTTGATAAAGCTACTGTCACTTGTCCACGGTCCTTTGAGCACAGGCCAGGAATCCGCCATCTTTCAAGCGTTGCATGGCAACACCGATCTGACAGAGCTCGGTAATTCAACTGCAATTATGCAACTGTTGCAATCACAACAAAGCAGTTTGCTTTTATCTCAGCTCGCTACAATCAATGGCTTACAAGGCATCCAGCCTCCTCAATCCCCACAGGCTGACGCTAGTGTACTCAGTGATCCGACAACAAACACCGGATCAGTTGCGGGCTCGACCGCTGGAGCAGCTGCTGGCAGCACAGCCGGTGCTGGAACTCCAGGTGCAGGAGGGGCCGGTGGTGCAGGAGGAGCTGGTGGTGCCGGCGGAGCTGGTGGTGCTGGCGGAACTGTTACGGACAAAGCCAAAGCGACAGGTTGGTATTCATAATGTCTCTTATGGGTGGTTAGTCGCTGTAGTCGTGCTTGATTGCCGAAGCTGTATGCCTGTGCGGAGGAAAAATTCATGTATTTCTACGGACGAAGTAGCGAAAGTTGAAACCTCCTCTGCAGTACGATAGAGAGTTTTCCTCTGCAGAAGCCTACAAGCTGAAGCATAACTACGGTGTCCAACTACCCATGATTTCTTAACCAACTTTCTCAGCTCTGCAATATCAAGAAATTGAGGAACCATTTGATTGGTATACCAATTTCCGTCAGACTTTGCGATAGATTGAACCAAATTTCGGAAAGCAGATTTGCAATGCATTCCAAGTATTTGCTTCCCATTTTGCTTCCAAGATGGTGCAGATATTCTTAGTTTGATTCAAAAACTGCGGACTTTTTGTGAAGAGTGTTTAATCTGGTTGCTCGTGATACCAATAATACCATCAGGTTTAATGTAGTCTCCATACCATAGAACTGAAAAGAGTTTGAATCTTCAAAGGTAATATTTTCTTTTCCACAGCCTTGCAAATATGCTCTGGGGGTATCTTTGTATGCTGATGGTATGGAGGCATGCCATTTTCAAAGGGTCCTTCAAAAATTGCAGAAGTATAGCTATCATTTTCAGAAATTTCGCAGAATTATGAGTTCTATTCCTGAAGTTTCGCAGAATTTCACGCATTTAAAGAATCTTTTCATAATTTGAGGCCCAACTTTTTATCAAGTTTGTGGAATCGTGTCCTTAAATTTTTCAAAGGTTTATAGATTTATGGTTACCCTTTTCTCACGCAAGAGGTTTTTTTACTGTTGGTTAGCCCTGTGTATCAGAACTATTCTCTTTTTTACAGACAAAAAGCCACCAGTGGAAGTTGTCGTTGAAAAGTATGAACCCGAAAAGTTTCGAAAAGTTTATAGACTTATGGTTACCCTTTTCTCACGCGATAGGTTTTTTGGACTTTTGGTTAGCCCTGCATATAAGAACTATTATCTCTTTTACAGACAAAAAGCCACCAGTCAAAGTTGTCGTTGAAAAGTATGAACCCGAAAAGTTTCGAAAAGTTTATAGATTTATGGTTACCCTTTTCTCACGCGATAGGTTTTTTGGACTTTTGGTTAACCATTCATATCAAAACTTTTCTCTCTTTTACAGACAAAAAGCCACCAGTGGAAGTTGTCGTTGAAAAGTATGAACCCTGGAGTGATTGGAGCTCTTGTAGTGCAAATTGTGGAACTGGTCATCAAATTAGAGTGAGACCCTGTAAAGTCAATGCAGCCGCGTGTACACCTTTACAACAGAGTCAACCTTGTGCTGCTGCGGCTCCCTGCCAGCCCGCAGCTGCAGGTATTTCTTCTAATAACTTTTTAGAGACCCATTGATAACCATGATCCTTTGTGGCACCGAAGCCCCTGCCAAAGTAAACTATTTTCATTCAGATATAAATTCTACAATATGTCTTACATTACCTTTCTAATTACTATACATCACTATAGGAACGATACCATTGGGGAGCGAAAGGCAACGACTACCACATGGCCAATAAATATAAACACGAAATGTTAAAGGTATTGAATCATGATATATAGACCTGCTTTGCCGTGTATCATGTGACCCATGTGAGAAAGATCAATTGTCACTCCCAGCAAACTGAAGGGACCTACTGTTGCGCAGTGCGCTTCATGTGATCAGTTTCATTTCACACGAACGTTAGCCAATCAGATTAGCCATGCAAAACCATGAGTCAGCAAATTCTGACAGATAGGGTATACGTTGCTGTCTTATGCTGATTCAATTCCTTTAAGCTGTATACAGTCACAAATTGCTTAGTACATAGCTGAAGTCTCAAAATATCTTAATCAAACCGACCAGTTTCGTGGACGAAGCGTAAAATTAATTCGAATATATTTCTGTTCAACTCATTAGAAAGGTCTTGATCACGATATGATAAAAGCTGCGTCAAAGAATCATTTGAAAGATCGGTGATTTGTACAAATGGTTTTAATAATTCAACAATTCCAGCGAGAAGATTTTGTCGTTGAACATCAAAAGAAGGGCAGAACAACAAACAATGCTCCGTGTCCTCAGTGCAATCGCTTATTGGGCACATTAGGGTTTATGGTATCCCTAAAATTATGCTTGAATTTGTGGAAATTTAAGTTACTGAGACCAACCCTAAGTTTAGTAGGATAATCCTATGATGCGAAAGTCAAATTTCTTATAATATGAGAGTCTTTTCTGACATAGGTTCTGTTTATCTTGCTTTTCATTGTCTTCATTCGGCGCATGAAGGATCATGGTTGACATTTGCCGTTAACAGAGGTTGTGAAAGCTTCTTTTTATTCAGACAAGAAGAATCAATGTTTCTTAAAAAGGTACCGCCATCAAAGTTGTATTCGGTTTTGCCAGAATATAGGACAAGTACATGACTCGTAGATGTGCCGTCGAACTTTTGAAACTCATCCACTTGCAAAGGTTCAGGGTTCTGAGATCGATTTTCTATATGAAAAGACCTTCTATTTTGAAACTTTGTTAATAATCTAAGAAATCATTGAATGAATTTCGATGCTTCAAACCCATCCACAAGGGCAGTACCATTCAGCTGACCTTACTATGCAGTTATGCGCCTATGAGCCCTGAGGATATATGGCGCAGTATATGTGCTTTTATCATTATTATTGTTATATGTATCTGCTAAACTACATGAATTGCTCAAATGTCCTTTCTTTACTTTCTAAGTCATGTGCTGGGTCAGTTAGTATAGTATGTATAAAACCAGTGACGCCAGCCAATACGTCAGCTTGTATCATGCATCCCGAGTATCGTTTCTTTGAACGCTACCTTTTTTATGGGTATATTTGATGGGTAATTCAAAACGTTCAAAACTCTGAAAGCGCCTATATTTCGCAACCGAACACAGAAAATATGAAAACGGTGGGTTTTGGATTCACGACCGAGTTTGCTAGTGAATACGAGAATCTCTCCAAAAATGTTCAAACCTTCTGCCTTTCGAAGGAGAAGGCCCATACGCTCTTACAAACCTACCACACCTACCATTTTGAGAATTTCAGAGTCAATCAAACATAAATTCCGAGTGTACCAAGCCTACCGTTTTCAGAATTGGTACCTATCAAATGCACCTTATATTTTCAAAACTGCTGAAACTATTCATTAACTTTTTCATCTATTTATTTCAGCTGGTCAAGCCACACAGGTAGCACAAGCTCAAGGTGCACCGCAGGTAGTCCAAGCTCAAGCAGCACCACAGGTCATCCAAGCTCAAGCAGCACCACAGGTCGTCCAAGCTCTAGCAGCGCCACAGGTAGTCCAAGGGGGGTCAATAGCAGCACAAGCTGTCCCTGTTAGTCAGCCTTACCAGAGTGGAGCATGCCCCGCAACATGCAGCTTTGACTGTAACCCAGCGTCATGTCCATTGAGTTGCTGCTCAAGTTTAGTGAAGAAACACAATATTGCAAGAGTTAAGGTACCAAAAGGAAAGCATACATCGAAGAAGGCCAAGGGACACAAAAGGCACCACAAGAGCTAAGAACTGGATGTGGTAACAAGGGCAGATTTTGTAACCTATATTTGAGTCGCGCCCAAAATGAAAATATGAAGGCTTTTAAGGGGCTTTGCAACCGGCATGCTTTGTGAATACATCCTTTTGTGATATTTTTGTTGTTGCTACCGGGTGTCCCAAAAAAGGTACCCCTGTTTGAAGAATCGTTAACACTTGATTACAAGGTCGATTTTCAATTTTCTTTTTTTGTTAAATAGATCAAGGACCAAATTATTTTCCAAGTTATAACTGATCTTTTAATTTGTTTTAGAATTGTCAATTTTAGCTCTTTTTGGGGCTACCTGGTTTTTGAATCATACTGCAAAAAAACACTGATGATTGCCAGATCAATTCCTTTGTGGATGTAAAGCCTCTGGTTTGGTCATAAATGAATGAAAGAAATGTGCACTATCCTTGGAGATTTCAATCACCATAACAAATCTGAAAATTTTGACTGTTAGGCAAGCTTGAATATATTCCTTAAAAACTATAGCTCAAAATATGGTTTTTCAACGTGTACTTTTTCAACCTTGCTATATCAAAAGCAAATAATTTATCCTCTGTGAATATTTTTGGGTCTTTGACAAAACGACTCAAAAAGAAAATTTTACCAAAGGTTTGATAATCAATTTTTGGTGATTTTTCAAACAGGAGTATTTTTTGGGACACTCGGTATTTTCATGGTCCACGAAAATCGCCGCCAACAAATAGATGGCACGTGCAAGGTATGCTGGTTGCAAGGGCCCCTTTAATGGCTAAAGCTCAGCTTCTCAAGCAAATAGCTGCAGTCTGCGTCAAATTAGACATCATATGATATTTGCGATAGCGCAAAATTGCTCGTACAAAGCTCTTCATTTATTTAATTCGTGGGCATTTTCAGATGATATCTAGTTTGAGACAACCTATCAATTGGCCTGAGGAAAACTATCAGTTCTATTGGTTCTAAATCTTTGAATTGGTGTTAAAAGTAGATGTAAAATTCTATCACCGTTTTCTCTTAATTGAATGGCTTGAAAAGAAAATTTTATATTTAAACTCAAACTTTGTTCACACGATGCCGGCACATTTTGAAAACGGTGAAAATGTGACGGATAGGCCTCCCATTCACACGAAAACGGCACATTTTTTGCAAGCAGATCTAGAAAACGGTAGATTTTGAAAGCGGAACTCTAACCATATCATAGAAAATCGTATCTATATGAAACTTTGTAACCGGCACATTTTCAAAACGGCATTTTGCCAGTATCGTGCGAATGCTAGCTCAAATTTTGCTACCGTCTCATTTATCACCGCTTTCAGAATGTGCCGGCATCGTGTGAACGCAGTCTCATTTGAGGATGCAACGACGTCAAATTTCTAAATTGTAAACAAGAAGAGTGGAAGACTTTTGCTTGATACCATACCTATTATAGACATTGATAAACTAACTCTTTCGTGAAAATGATTTTGTGATTCCTCGAAGATTTCTTGCAAGCCATTAAATTCAAAGAAATATGTCAGATAATTTTACACCGACCTCTTCTAAAGATTTAGAATCTATACTATCTGCCATCGCTAATTGGTTTGAATTGACGTACCAATCAAAAGAAACTGAATCTATTGTTACAAAATTTGCCCTTGTTGGACGCAGTTACTTTGGCATATAAAAAGAACGAGGGATGAGACGAAATAGACCGTTTAGCTATTAGAAAAGGAGTTTTCGAAGGAAGAGCCATGATTTGAAGGATGAATGACCAGGCAACCAGTTCTAATTTCTTTTGGAAAATTCAACTGTCTGCCATTTGATAAAGAAATGTGGCATTTTCGAACGCCTTTTGCTTGATTGCTAAACGATTTATTTTTGTAGCATCTGTACCTTGTCAGATGTTTCGAAGGTGTATTTTAGTCAAAAGTGTATGTGTGTCAGTTGTCAAAGAATAGTTGAAAAATCAACTTTTATGTCGTAACGTATCATGCGAACTCATTTTCAAGTTTTGTAAGCAAACAGTATGATCCAACCTCTCTGTGGAGTGGAAAAATCTTGGAAAAGTGTTACTAAACAGTATTTTATGTCAATCGATGCAGAACTTTATTCTCTTCAGCATATCCAAAATTTAGTGCACATCTACTGTGGGGAAATTGTGAGGAAAGGTGTTCATGAATAGCCCTATAACATTTTTTGAGACCGTGAAACATTTTTCATTACCAAATCGGTTACAATGATGAGAAAAGCGAGGGGCGCATCACTCTGTGAAAATCTCCGACACCATTGGCAAAAATCCTTTTGTATTCAAGAAAATTCCGTAAAAACTCCCTAAAAATCCCATTGTTTAAAAAAAAACTCGTACGCCGTTTTGGGAGAGTGATACAACCCTCGGAGAAAAGCTTGGTGAGTGGATTCTGAAAAAGCATTTTTTGGTAATTTTTTCAAAATGTCATTTGGGAGTGGTGACAACTTAAAATTTCGACTGCCCATTCCCCCTACAAATCAATTTCCCGTAAAAACAATTTTTAATAACTGATGTACACTGCCCAATTAGCCTTTCTTAAAAAGAGTCTGGATCGAGCGATGCTTTTATACATTTTTATACCAACGGTTTTGATTGAGTGCCATTTGAGCTTCTATCGGTGTTGTGCACATTCGAATTGCTACACAATTTGTTAAAGGGAATACAAAGACCAGCAGACTTTGGCATCTTTTGTTTTTGTGAATTTCGTACAGTCAGTTATCCTGGAAGCTGTGCAGAGCAAGGCGCTGATTCCGCGCAAAGCATGCTGGTCATTGTATTCCCTTTAATACATTATTTGATTCGGACTCTTTTAGAATAGCTAAAATGTTTATTGGTGACATGTGCTGATCGCCAGATAATTGTACCTACCGTACTCAAATGAAATGTTACGATTTACAAGAGTGAGAAATGTTTCATGAATGGCCTTGTAGATTTTTTTATGTGAAATTGCTGATTTTCTATCGTAATGCCATCTATTGCAACAAGGGTGAATTCCGTTTTCGCCCAATAAGATGCTTTGTTTACAGAAATTTTCAACCAATCAGGACCCACCATTTTTGCTGGGTTTGTTGACATATTTCTCAGAAACAGCCCTAGCTGTGGGGGGAAAGCACTATTCAGGTATGTGACCCCCATGAAAATATACATCGAAAACGAAATTCACCCTTGTTATGTATTGCGTAATTAGCTGCACCTTGAAAGAATGGAGAGAGTTACAAGTACCTAGAAGGGACAGAATTATGTTTCATGTTAAAATTATGTCTTGGAGAGTCATGTTGTAATGATCAGTATTAATGTATTTATTTTTTTATTCGTAAATTTCAATCATTTTTGGTGATTGAATCTAGATGTAAATTATTTCCATACGAATGCAAGAAAATAGATTTATACAAACTGTTCTCATTTATGTCATTCCTTCTTCGAATTTCAAGTAGCTTGTTTCACACCGATCAGTGCGAGGGGTGTATCACTCTTCCGAAAAGACGTACGAGATTTTTTAAAACAATAGGATTTTTAGGGATTTTTTACGGATTTTTCTTGAAAACAAAAGGATTTTCGCCAAAGGTGTACAAGATTTGTACAGTGATACGCCCCTCGGATCAGTGCACAGTCTTGTTCTGAGAATATGAATGATCTTCTCATTTCGAGTAACTTCGAAGCGGTAAAGATGTAATTATATGTTGATAACAGAAATTTATCGTACCTATTCGAGCTGGGAAATAGGTAAACTAATACAAGTCTTGTATACATTCTTTTTTATAAGAAAAATGTTTATAAGAATATTCAGGCTCAGAATCATCCAAATTTTGAGAATATTGTAAGAATATTGCTCAGCCTCAGCTCGCATTTTCAGCAGTTGCCTGTTTTGCGAAGTTCATTACAGAAAATCGCATGGCTGGCATATATCATTTTTTCAAAAAGTGTGGTTTCTATTCGAGGTTAGACTGGCCCAAAGTCTCGCTCATTCTCTTATTCTCGCCATCTCGGTCAGCAATGAGCTACGAAAATGGAACGAGCAAAGCGAGCGATGTTCGCCTGAAGCAATTAGAAGAAAAAATTAGGCTCAAAAAGGAACATTTCTCAAGAATATCGAGGCTGAACTAACTTTATAGCATCCTTATAAAAAGAGTGTATTTTTGTTTTTGCTTCAAACATTTATTACTCTGCTTCCAAAAAAGGGGTACCCTGCGTAGACTTATTTTCGCAAAGTCTGCACGCATGCTCGTGTATCTGTGGCATCTGTTCACACTTGTCCTTCTTCTTTCGATGAATATTCATGTTTTCTCTACAAAACCCCTTTTCGCGTGCACACAGTGTGATTAAGCCATTCAGATTTTGGACTTAGCTTAGCTGCTTGACTAATGGACCGTAGAAACTCTTATTTTTTCCTTTTTTTGTAAAATTGAATATCATCTGGAGACTTCTTGTATGGATGACTCAGCAAAATGAAATCAATGAACGTAATCAAACTGTCAAACTATCAAACTGTTCAATTTCAAACAAACACAAAACAAATAAAGACGCTACGTTGCTGCTCGACCAAAATCTCTAACCAGGTTCAAATTGGTTCATACATATTACAATAGACCTTTTAGCTATTCTATAAAAGAGCCTGGATCGAGCGTTATTTTTATACACGAGGTTCGATAGAGTGTCGTTAGAGCTTTTATCAATATTGTGCATATTCGAAAATTCTACCAAGTTCACTTTGTAGAATCTTCGAATTTGCACAATAGTGATAGAAGCTCTTAACACCACTTTATCGAGCCTCGCGTATAAAAATAACGCTCGATCCAGGCTCTTTTGTAGAATAGCTAAAAGGTCTATGTGGGTCCATTATAGTTTCGCGGTTATGCGAATTTGGCCTAAATTTGAGTGCGGTTAGCGGATATTTTGCTAATTAAAGTGCGGTTAACGGTTAACGAAATCCCTTGCGGTTAAGGAAAAACTTTTTGCTCGAGAGTGGATATCGGATTGGCAGAATACCAGGATTGGCGAAGGCAAACTCACTTTGGAATTTTCTCGTTCCCGGTTTGATTTAGATTTGTTTCATGGGTGTTTCTCTGTCAGTCAAAAATGGAATCCCCTAGCATATATGACGGGCTGTAGGAAACGCAGAATTTAGAAAAAGGATTACTTATGATCATATAATGTATCGAGTTATTCCTACCCTAATCTATCATTTCGTTCGTGATAAATCTACTTGAAAATCGGACCTCCTTAAAGCAAGATTGCATTCTCCATGGACAAGTTTTCTGTTTTGAAGAAGCAAGTAGATGCAAGAGAAGTACATTTTTGCGAAGGAGTTGCTTTTCTCAGTGGTGATCATTCTCCTATTTCCTTCCTTGATGTTGATGGGAATATCAATGTTAACTTGGGAAAGCTGAAATCTAAAGCAGCTATCACTCAAAGATGTCACTGATTAAATGTTTCTGCTAATGGCACTGTCCAGCAAATGAGAGAAAGGTTGTTCAGAGAGAAGAAACGGGTCAAAGATGATTCTGTATCAAAAGGTTTTGCAATCAATGATTTGAACTTTTGGCAACATCAGCCCTCAGAGGATCAACTATGATTCTTGGCAATCTGTCCTGTAAATAGCAAATTAATTTACGTTGCTTGTACTACGAGAAAGGCAATTCTTTCAATCTCAATCATGTACGATGGTGTTGGAATTCGTGGCTCTGCAAGTCAGGTTTGTTCATATGGCAGTCATTGGGGCTCTGTATCAAGCTTGTAAGTGGTTGAGAATATGTTATGCGTTGTAATGTCGACAGGAATTGATGCGGTTCGTTTAAGTGCAGAAGGTGAGGTCAGAAATGTGATTGACAGGGTTAGAGATTATATTAGCCCATTCCAAGTTAGAGCAAGAGTTCAATGTTGTATTCACGGATACAATACATCACAAGATCTTCCAGTACCATCCTACATCAAATGTGACTGAGGTACTGAGCACTTTGCAGGTAATGGGCAGTCAGGTAGTGTGGATGGGCGTACTGAATGCAGATTTTGGCAGCCCTGTCGCCTTGCAGTTTAAATCGATAATGTTGTGTATGCAACAAATGTCGCTTCTACAACGGTTCAAGTCATTTACCCATCTCCAATACAATTGAGTTTCTAGAAGCTGTGGGAGAAGTGTACAAGGCATTTGCTGTCGACAATAAAGGTGCAAATTTTAACAAGTATGACCTGGAAGTTAGGACTGCATCTTGTTGAAAGATGAAGGGTAGTTCTGGGGAAAAGCGAAGAAGCCATAGGCCAAGACATAACCACAAGAATATGACCGAAAAATTTAAATAGTCCTGAAGGAAATGTTGCCAGTGAAACTGTCGAGTCAGTTCGATTAGTTGAATGGGAACTGAGCCGCCTAATTGATATCACTGATCTTTATGGGTACAACAGATGCAATTTACAAAGCTGTTTGACTCTCGATGCTGAACATTTTCATGCCACAAGATAAGATGCCAGTAATGTCAATGCTGCAACATTGTCAATCATTTGGAGACTGCATAAAAGAAAGCCTTAAACGATTATCTCATTGGAGTGTGCACTACTTCACTCATATGAAAAGCTGGTATCCTGTTCCAGAGGGCTCAGTATCCAAGATTAAAGCCTCCTCCCGTGAAACAGATGAAGAAGGAGAACATCCAAAGGCTTATTGACTTTTCAAATATACGGAAGAGCGGTCAGACAACGAACTGGACGTCAGGAGACCACAATGGTGAAAGCTGGGACCTTTCCATCTTTTTGTTACAATAACGCCAACCTGCCAGTGGAGGTGGTCAATCTGAGAACTGCTGAACAAATTCCGGATAATGGAGACCAGAGAATAGAGACTGAGGAGGAGATAGTGGTAAGAGTAGATAGCAGCAGCGATATTGAAGAAAATGGCAGCTCGGACGAGTATGATTCAGTTGAGACTGAAGATGAAGAAGTTATCAGAGATGTTAATGAAAATCAAAATAGGTACGATGATAGAGCACAAGTGGCAGAAGAAGCATTTTTTCTTGTTGGCTCCAGATCAAGGTTTTGCAGAAAAATTAGGTTCAATGGAACGTTTTTTGACTGAAAAGGGTGCAGGAAAGAGACATGGGATTTATTGCAGATTCAGGCGGTCCACCTTTCGTATTTCCTGTATTTCTCATGGGAAAAGATAGCAATCAAGTTTGCATTTCACAGAAATACACCTATCATACTTGTCTTTACTTTTCTATATATAACACTTCTCCGTCAACGAACATCAATGTTTTGGATACGATGTTTCGAGATAGGGAGAATTGATCACAAATTTTACAATGACCTGCCTCAATGAATTCTTCTGAATTAGTTATTAGCACTGTTATAAAAGGGTGCTCCTTTTCAACAAATTGGCTCGAAATTCTCGTAGGAAAAGATTGCATCTGCCTGACAACAGAAAACTTCATTAACGCAAATCACTATTGCAATATTTTGGTTTCACAAACTTTATCAATACTATTTCAACATCCCTTCCTTTGTGGTGAAGTCCAGGTACTTGTGGGTTTTCAACACCCTTAGCGAACATGAGTTATATAGAGATGTATTTCAAAAAGTGCTAGAAATTTACTCTAGACGCGCACTTCTATGCTAAATGTTCTATCATAATGTAACACCACCGCTATTTTGTGATGAAATTAAAGCATCAACGACCCTCTTCCTATAAAGCGCTGCTTTTTGTCATAGGATCCCGATCTTAAACCGAATCGCTGCGGTTACGGATATTGCCGAAAAAATTGCACGGTTAACGAATATTGGAGCAAAAAAGGCGCGGTTATGCGGATATCGGACCCCCTATAATGGACCCACGTCTATGGATTTACACAAATATAAATTCCTGGAAATAGACAGCCCACATCTGATTATTTTTAGAGATTTTTGCCTGAGTTTTTGTTGATTTGAAATACAATGAAAACAAAAATACAACATAATGTGCTCATTCTTCGCACATAAAAAGCCATTCCAGGCTTTGGACACCCTGTTTTTGAGTTTGACCTTGTGTTTGCTTGTGACCTGGACCACCCATAAATTCATCCCTGCTCCCTGTGGAGCGCGCAAAATTCGAAAAAGCTGACTGCTGCTGTGCGGAACAACAACAACAATGAAGTTCCTTTGCTACGAAACCTCGACGAAGTAGGAACCAAAAAAGGAAAGACGTGACATTTGGCCCGTCTGTATCAATAATTAACATCTCGCGTGTTGGTGTATTTTGAACCTGTTCAAAATAATACAGTTTGGCCTGGCTGGTAGGCATAGAAGAGAGCTCACAGCCGAGAAACAACATCATTTGCTGTTTTGCTGACTTAGGCCCAAGATCAAGAACAACTTTCAACATGGCAGAAATTAAAGCACCAGCAGTCGTAAGCACAACTTGGCTTCAAAATGAACTGCAGTCAAAAGATTTCAAGCAGAAATTCCGAATCCTTGATGCTACATGGGATTTACCAAGTTCAAAAAGAAATTTTGTCGAGGAGCATAAAAACAAGAGAATTCCTGGCGCGAAGTTCTTCAGGTATAGTTTCAAAGGGGCGTCACCCGCTAAATTACTAAACAGTAAATTATCCTACCGGGTGTGTGCCAAAATAAACTATGCACGTTTGGCAGGCCACAATAAATCGTACACTGGACCGATTTTGAAGGTTCATGATTTAATCTTTAGCAAAAAGCCAGAATTAGATTCTAAGATTTTTTGCAAATTTTTGTTTTCAGTTTTTAGAGCTAGACGCGAGTTTCTTAAAATGATCGTTTTCGAAAACACTGAAAACTATCAAAAAAACGTCGATTAAATTTTGTAAAGAATCGACATGAATGGACAAAGAGATGGTGATTTTTTTCAATGTCAGCAAAAGATTCCATGTCTGGCATGAAGGTTGCTGATTGGCTGAAATTTCACACCCGAAGGAGATTGTTGATTGATGGAACCAGAAGAGCCTCTCATTTTTCCTTTATTTCTTTTTTCATTTTTTTTCAGATCTAAATTTTTGGCTCAGGCACCCAGGGTAGGAAGTCCTTGTAAGAAGCTTGTAAGAAACTGAAAGTACTCACAATCTGATAATTTTGAGAAATTTTAAGTTCCTGTTTCAGATTCTTTGTTTCATATTCTGTAGAAAGATATGGTCTTGTGGCGCAGGTTTTGTGGTGTAATGGTGTCATCCTCTGACTTTTGCATTCAGAACAGTCAGGCGGACAGGGCTTGATACCCAGTAGAGCCCCACCATTTGAGCGTCATGACAAGGGGTTGCGGACTTGATTAGCACTTCTTCTGTGATCCATATGCTTGGCGCTAAAAACCACAACTTGAACTTCCGGTACATATGTGTTATCATGTGATGGAATGTTACACAAGAAACACATAGTCAATGGAATCACCTAAAAGGGAAAAGTGTGGTTATGCCAACTAAAAAGTCAATGTGCCAGAAATAGATCTAAAGACAGGGAATTCTAAATTCTGTTCAAGTTCTAACTAATCTAAAAAAGATTCCAAGAAAAATATTCTTACATCCTCTTGCAGGTAGTCAGACAGTTAAAAAAATTTTCAGCGTCTTTATTCACCACATTATATCATCACCTGATAGCTAATTTTCGCATGTAAACAATTTCAGTCTTGTAGAATGCAGGGACAAAACATCAAAATTGCCAATGATGTTACCAAAACCTGAAGAATTCGCAAAATATGTCCACGAGATAGCTGGCATTGAAAACCATCATCACATTATCATTTATGACAACAGCACAAAGTTTGCAACATTTTCAGCACCCAGAGCATGGTACATCTTCAGATCGATGGGACATGAAAATGTTCATGTGCTGGATGGTGGATTGCCAAAGTGGATCAAAGATGGATATCAAACAGCCACAGGAGATTACACAAGTGATGAACAGTTACCAGGTAGATAAACCCAAATTTAAAAAAAAATTGTTGTGCCTGTTAGGATATGAAACTAGATACTGACCCATATCTACAGGGTGTCTCAGAAAAATTGTTCGACGTTTGATTAAATGTTGAAAAATAACGATAAAAGGTATGGACTCCTGGTTAGATATCCCTATTCCTTAGATTTTAAATTAATTTTAGACGCAAAAATCTTGTGAATCCGCTAAGAATTGACGGAGTTACTAGCTTTCGAAGTTCAAATATGTGTGAAACTGAAACCAGATGCCCCTAACTGACTTGTTTTCCAAAAAGACGTTCTAAAATCGAGGTAAAAGAAGGCTGTCCAATGTTTTACCTCTCGTCGATATCAGAGCAAACCACAAAAGACTTCCAAAGTTATCTAATTCTTGTAACCGTTGCCAAAATTTACTTAAGACTGCAAGTATTTAAAAACACGGAATGAAAACTTAATCAATGAGAGATGGGGCAATTCTAAATTGTGCTGAACAGGATTCCTCCAAGTATCCATAACTTTGATTCAATGTTATATAAAGCCAGTTGATCGAAAGTGATTTTCAAATTCCATTTGATTTGCTTTGAATAACCGAGATTCTACTTTCACAAATATGCAATTTAGGGGCGTCTGGTTTCAGTTTTCGCACAAACTTGAACTTCGAACGCTCGTAATTCCGTGAATATTTAGCCGATTTGCTAGTTTCTGGTGTCTAAAATTAATTTAAAATCTCAGCAATATGGTTATGTTAACAGGCAGCCCATTCATTATTTCGTTATTTTTTTATATTTAATCAAACGTCAAACAAATTTTTTGGGACACCCTGTATACCAGATTTTCAAAGAAGTACAGTATGCCCACATTTGTACCAAATTTTCAAAAATGTATACCCATATTTTCCAAAGATGAAAAACTTAATTTTAACAAAATTTCTAAAATCTTGGTCCAAATTTTTGTCTTTTCCAATTTTGGAAAAAATAAGACCGTTATCTACGGTATAACAATTTAAAAGCAGGAAGACCCACGTTTGTACCAAAATCTTGAAAAAGCCACCCAAGAAATAAGATACAGGTCCCCCCTTTGAATGGCACACTCCCAATGCCTAAAATATGTTAAGAAAATATGTTTTAAATAATTTCCCCCACCGATTTGCACCAGGTTTCTGTGTAAAACATAGATAAGGGTGCAGGTTATTTTTCTGTGGCACAAAACAAACTAAATCTCCAACAGGGAGGATAGTCACCAACCAGTTCTTTTATTATGATAATGAATTTTCAATGACTTATCTGCATTTCAAAATTGTCACTGGAAAACTTTTCAAAAAACTTCCACTTCACTTGACAGAAGAACTTCTTCGTTCCAGAAAGCCAAATTTTGACAATGTCCTTTGAAGTAAACTGCTGCTTCTGCATAAAATGTGAAGAATACAAGGGTCTGAATTTAGCCTACATTACCTTTATTATTTTTAAAACTGAAACTTCAATAGCAAACCTATTTAGCTATTCTTAAAAGAATTTGAATCAAATGAAATGTTCATAGGCCTTCATATATTTGTAGAATTTTTGAATTTTCACCAAAATGTTAGAAGCTTACGCAACTGAATCAAATGTTTTGCACAAAAATGTATAAAAATATCGCTTGATCCAGAGTCTTTTGTAGAACAGCTACAGTACAAGGTACAACTTTTTCTGTCAGTCATCATCACATATGACAGTGTGATGTTATCCCTGAACCTTGTCCACTTTTTATATTAGTTTTTTACTGTGAGGCTGTTCTTCGTTGCAATTTAAGCAATGCATTTTTGCCCCAGAGTTTCCTCCTATTTTTTATCACAGTTCAATTATGCAATGGTGAATGTACAATTTTCCTATTTTTCATAGCCTCTACTGGCAAATATGAAGCTAAACACAGGCCAGAACTTGTCCAGCACTTCGACTTCATAAAAGAAAACAGCACCAAAGACAACCCAGTGCAAGTTATTGACAGCCGCCCTGAAGGCAGATTCAAAGGTATTGCTCCTGAACCGAACCCAGCAATACCTAGTGGTCATATTGGAAAGACAACAAACATACCATTCTTTGAATTGCTTGACAGCGAGAAGAAAATAATGAAGGAGCCAGGACAGATCCTTGAGGTATTCAAAGCAAATAATATTAATCTTGACAAGGAGGTGATTGCTATGTGTGGTGCTGGTATTCAAGCATCAACTACTGCCTTGGGAATCTACTTTGCAAAAGGCAAAGATATCTCTCTGTATGATGGTTCTTGGGCAGAATGGGCAACAAAGGTCCCAGAGCTGATTATCACGGAGAAGAAAGACTAGTAGGTATTTTGATAGCTGGACTTTTATAAGAATGCAACAGACTATTTCTTGAATGATAATGTTGCTACTCACAGACAGAAATTCATTTGTAGATTGTAGAAACTCATCATAATTCAATGAACCGAACAAGAAACAAATTCAGGTTATAGATCCCTTTTTAACCACCTGTTCGTTCTCTCTCACTGTAGCTTTTGTAATTCTTTCAATCTTCAATCATACTCCCCAAAAGGGCTAGCCTACCATGGAGATACATGTTACTTACATTAAATTACGTTACATTGCATTATATTACACGACTTACATTTATTTACACATACATTAAATCCCCGCATATAAGAACCTACTTTTTTGAGAGCCAGGCTGAAGTAGGCTCTTATTTCAAAGGTACTAAGACTAATTTCAAGGTATAAAGGTTCGAAGGGTGCCACGTGTAGTGCTTTTCAGCGTTTTTACCAAAGATCTTCAATCTTGTTACTTGTTTTGGCAAAGTTATTATGGACCTGATAACTAATTCTAAGCTTACAAACGGCTTGGGAGGAGATTCAAACTTTAACAGCCAACTGCGACAAAAATTAACTTAACGAGGGAAATTAAGAAAATCAACTTTTGCTACTTTTGCAATAAGAACATATCTTTCATCAAACAGAAACAGGTTCTTAATTACAAGGTGCATAATTTAGGAAAACAGCCTCTATGTTCTTATTTTTGTAGGTTCTTATGTGCGGGGATTTACTCACATGTATATACAAAACAGCCTCCATGTTCTTACATATATTACATAATATATTACATAATATATTACATGTATACAGCAGTGCAGTTTGAATTTTGATCTATTTGTTGAATTACCATCAGTGACTGAAAAAGACATAAGATATATCGACCATTCTCGCTCAAATTGTTTGTTTTCTTCAATATAATCATATCAACTGCAGAGAAAATTAACCAAGAATGACAGGTATGATTTGATCAAGCATTTAGGCCCGTTTTCAGGAATTTCGCTACTATGACAGTTTGGTTATGTCAAATTTACCTAGGTATGTTTCCTGTGCTAATAAAAACACGAGCAAAATTGTAAAACTTCTTCCATCTCTTGGCTACCTACTATTGTATACCAAGCAGTATTTGAATAATTCCAATGAATCCATCAAGTACCCTTGGTGCTATGAATTTTTAAAAATATGAACTTTTTGAACTTTTTCCAGCTCAACAGAGGCTAGAAGACAAAGTACAGTTGAAGGTGAAGGTGAAGTTGCGGTTTTTAGCGCCAAGCGCTGGGATCGCAGAAGTAGAATAGGCCTAATCGAGTCCGCGACCCCTTGTCATGACGCTCAAGTGGTGGGGCTCTACCGCGTATCGAACCCTGTCCGCCTGACTGTTCTGGCTGCAAAGTCAGTGGATTTCACCACTGCGCCACAACACCTTCAACAGTTTTTTTTAATGTTCTCCGTTTGATAATTTTCGGCGTCACTCTTTAATCCAGCAATGAAAATTTACGTTAGGTGGGGCCACTTTTTCATAAGACATTAAAATAATTTCATATTGAATTATCAGAGTTTCCGTTTATAAATTTCGAAAATCATTTCATCTCCACCTGTTTTCCGTTTCGGAATATTTCTGACTGAAGGTTAAAACGAATCTAAAAAAGGATAATCGGTGAAGATAGAAAAATCAGCGGAAAGTTTTCATTATAACATTTGATTTCGTCTTCCGGATGGATGATGTAATTATCTTATCCAATAAGGGTTTTGGCTATCAGAATTTTGCATTTTGATTACATTTGTCTTGAAAGTGTGCGTCAAAACGCAATATGGTTTTAATATTAGTTTTTCACATATTCACATTACATTGCATTACACTGCACGGTAGCAGGTGACTAGTTTCTAGATTTCTTTAAGTTTTATATATTCATGCCTTGAATATTTCGCAATAATTTAATATTTGCTACTATTTTGCACACCCCCGTTTAAGTGCCCTGACCTGGCACAAACAAGGACAGATTTTGTGACACAATAGCATGAGATACTTAGTTGATACCTGAATTCAAAGCGATTAGCGACTGCAGACAAAGTAAATTCTCTCAACCGGAAATTTAAAACAAACAAAGCTGCACAAGTTTCTCTGAAACCCAGGTAGCTAGCTCGCTCGTGGTGCATTCCAGAAATTGTTTTTAAGAGCAAACTTGAACATAGATCGGAAGAAGAAGGATATATCTAAACACCCACCTCGGGCACTTCATTTCTTTGGTTCAGAAGCTGAGCAGTAAGTGTTTTAATTACACCCAAAAAATAAGAGAATTGAATCGCCTCCCAATTGGCTTTTGAATCAAATAGATTAAATGCCCGTGGCAGATGTGTAGATATATCCTTCTTCTCTCGATCTATGCTCATGTTTGCACTTAAAAACAATTTCTGTAATGCACAACTTACGAGCTAGCTACCGGGGTTTCAGAGAAACTTTTGCGGCTTTGCTTGTGTTGAATTACTGGTTGAGAGAAGTTCCTTTGTCTACGAGTGCTAATCGCTTTGAATTGCGGTGTCAATCAAAACCAACTCGTGTTATTATCTTACCAAATCTGTCCTTGTTCCTGGCACATGCTACCCCTGTGATTTTCCCGTTGAAAATGGACGAACGTTATGCCAAAAGAACATGAATTGCCTAATGTTTTGGTTAAATATCTACAAAATTGGATCTTTTTTAGATATTATTTATCTGTTCCTCGCTGAACAGTTGAAATCGCTTGCCCCTTCGCTTGCTAAGTAACTGATTTCCATAATTGCGATATCTGACTACTTGAATTGCAGATGAAATCAGTTTTGATAGGATTCGGCTAAAAACAACGGATCTATTCAGACGATCGCTTAGACGGGGGTATTGTTGTTGTATCTCTTGGTCATCTAAGCTTATTCAGAACATGAACATCGTCACTCTGGCTAGGCAGTCATTCTGTTCAGCCGATATTTTCAAAGTAATCATTGCATCGACCAAACATCCCAACATCTGCTGAAAAACCACGAGTTGAGTCTCGTTGATTAGACCAAATACAAGCTGCCGTATTCGCTGCTCTCTGTTCCACAGAAGTGCATGGACTTCTTGCTTCGACCAACATGCAGCAAACTAAAGAACATTGACAAAGATTTGGATCATTTTTGTACTGAATTCGTGAGAGGTTCTAGCTCTTACGTAGTTTGATTTGTTGCCTTATTTCGACCAGTAACGAGCTGCCGTGTTTGCTGCTCTCTGTTCCACAGAAGTGCATGGACTTCTTGCTTCGACCAACATGCAGCACTCTAAAGAACATTGACAAAGATTTGGATCATTTTTGTACTGAAATCGTGAGAGGTTCTGGCTCTTAAGTAGTTTGGTTTGTTGCCTTATTTCGGCCAGTAACAAGCTGCCGTATTTGCTGCTCTCTGTTCCACAGAAGTGCATGGACCTCTTGCTTCGACCAACGTGCAGCAAACTAAAGAACATTGACAAAGATTTGGATCATTTTTGTACTGAAATCGTGAGAGGTTCTAGCTCTTACGTAGTTTGATTTGTTGCCTTATTTCGACCAGTAACAAGCTGCCGTATTTGCTGCTCTCTGTCCCACAGAAGTGCATGGACCTCTTGCTTCGACCAACATGCAGCACACTAAAGAACATTGACAAAGATTTGGATCATTTTTGTACTGAAATCGTGAGAGGTTCTAGCTCTTAAGTAGTTTGATTTGTTGCCTTATTTCGACCAGTAACAAGCTGCCGTGTTTGCTGCCGTAGGTTCCACAGAAGTACAACAACCATTGTTACAAAGAAGCCAGAAGAACGATCAATCAAAATACCTACAAGACATTATCCAACTAAAGATGAATGCTGTTATGTACACATACTGGATAATGACATTAGTAAATGAAGTAGTCAGTTTTCTTGCAATAATTTTGAACATAGCACAAGTTGTACTGATGATATACAAGAAAAAAACGAAGGTGCCTTTTGAGAAAACCCTGCTTAGCTTGGCTTTGGCTGATGTTCTCGTTTCAATATCCCACTCTTTGTTTTACGCATTCATTTATTTTCAATTCAGGGGCTTCTTGACCATTCCGCTGAAAATCATTGGAATGCTTGCCACATTGACGGTATTCTCGATCTATTCCTCCCTTTTTCACACCATTTTCATCGCCATTCAACGCATCTATGCTGTTTTCTTGCCAATTCAATTTCGAGTAAACTTTACGTCGGCAATTTGCCTCATATCAATTGTCGTAATTTGGGCAGTTTCTCTCACTCTCAGTGTTGTTGTAATATATCTGAGAAATTTCACTGGACATCCGTACATACTATTAACAGCCAGTGGAGTTCTTGCTTTATGCTACATTATGATTTGCTATCGTGTGCGTTTACAAAGATCTCGTGTTTCAATTTTAACAAATCCGCACCAGCAAAATGATTCGACCTGTAGAACACTCGTTCATTCCATCCTTGTCACTGCAGCTTTCCTGCTTTGCACCCTGCCAAGTGCTGTTTTCATACTAAACAGAAGTGAATCGGTCTTTGCACAAAAGTTTGTTGAGTTGTTGCTGTCCTTAAATCCAGTTGTTGACTCTTTACTCTACTTGGCATTTTCACACATGAGTCAGAAGAAATGTTGCTGTTTTCCTGGAAATATTCGTAGAGTAAGGGTAGCAGAGCCCTTGGCAGTTACAAGATCATCTAATGTGGAATTGACTCCGGTAGAGGAGATTCGTAGTTAAACTGTTCCTGAAGGACATAAAGGTAGCTCTTTGATGCAGATAGAATGGAGTGTTTGATGAAGAATTAGCAGTTTCCACGAAAGGGCTCCACGTAGAAATCATGCAACCCAACAAGCCATTTTTTCTCTCTCAACGTTTGAAGGTAGTGTTTAGAATACTGGGAAGCTAAATTCACCCGCTAGACGTATCGAAGCAACGTCCTGGTCCTTCCTCTCGATGTCACCACACCTCGTGATTCCTTTGGCCTGGCATTACAGACAGTTGGTGACTCTCCTTATTCTACGAATTAGGTTCAACAAGGTAGAGACTGGACTTGCTACAAGTCTCGCCCCGTAATTAAAATTGAAGTTCCTTGCTTTAATTACGGGGCGAGACTTGTAGCAAGTCCAGGTAGAGACTCGAACCAAACTTACTTTGAATCATAGCTTGTTATCACGTCATTCAAGCACGTGCGTATGACATAATCAGCATTTTTTCAGAAGATTACGACATGGAGAGAAACAACAGTGTGTGTTCAATTCATTCATACAGTTTTCAGAGATAAAAAGATAACAAGAAAATTTGGCTGGAGATAAATTCACCTGAATTTGATATGTTTGTGCACAGCTGATTTTAGTTATTACTTTTTGAAACTAGTGTAAAATGACAAATATTGCTTGGCTTGTGAATGAGACAAAAAACATCAGATTTAGATGGAAGATGATGTTTGGATACATCCATCTTCTTTCAAAAACTATTCATTTTTTCTCTTAATCTCTTGAAACTCCTTTTCGTGTGCATAATGATTGAGTTTGCCACCTTTATTTCAGGGCAACCGTTGTGTATCTGCATTCTTTACAACCGTGACTTGCTTTCAAATGGCTTGTCGGGAATATACGGGACCAATTTTTTCTCTATAGTGCAAGGGATCCGTGTTGGACGGGAATTACGAAAGAAAATTCAACTCCATCGACATGGAAGACAACAATTTTATTCGAGAGAATGATATTTTGCTTGATGACTCTAAGCTGAAAAGTATTGAAAGGAAAATTGATGAACATGAAATAAAACTAAAAGATCAAAAGTCAAATGACACAAAAACCCAAGTCAGCTCTGTCTAATGAAGACTGTAACATGATGAAACTGGAACCAAGATCAGTAATATAATAACGACGGCTGCATTCTTTCATTTGTCCAATTGATATATAACCTCTCGATATCACGGCTACAATGGAATGCAATAGGCTATATTTAGATTGCCCAGGCCTTATATCTCCGTCATTAGTCGACTCAGAGACGTAGGAGCCGAGGGGCCCTGGGGGCACTTGCCCCCCCAAGATTTGGCAATAAACAAAGAAGTGCCCTTCTTATTTTTAGGAAGTGCCTCTTTAGCTTCATGAAAAAGGTACCCTTGAAGTGTCGTGCCCCCCCCCTTCAAGTTTGAGATGCTTCCTACGTCCCTGAATAGACTAAAATGTATCAAACATAGACGCTAGATTTAACTTAACATTGATTATACGTCATATGAATAGAGTAATTTGTATAAGATAAACACTGCTGTAAGATTTCACCATAATGCCTGAAGAGTCTTCATTGATAAGACGAAACTAGTAGCAATTCAATCGAGTTGTCTTTGTTCAAGCCTTCCGATCAGTTTTGGCATAATTTTTCAATTTGTTTTAAGAGCATAGCGAAACATATACTTTTTATTTATTTTTGACTTTTACCATTGATTTTTGAAGACAGAAATTTGTCAGAAAAGTACCATTGAGCTCTGTCTAATAACATATGCTAACTAACCTATACGAACTACTGTGGTGGATACACCATACAGAGGCGGGGTGTTGTGATGCTTGATGTGGTGGATACGCCATACAGGGGTCACGAAGAATCTTGAATCTTGAATCTTTGATGAATAAAGAATCTTGAATCTTTGGGGTCACGGGTCACGACGGTATCAATATTCAGCCATCGCAACCCAGGTCCCTTGCAAGGACGCGGCAATTTCAAACTTGTCTGAAAAAAAAGCGAAAAAAAAGAATCTACACTGCAACCAAAACTGATAGAAAAGTTTGACTTCGATTGACTTGTCTCTTAGTTTAGCTATTGCAGTGACGGCCATTTGATTTTCTGACCAGTCTGAAATTGCATGCATGGTGCACGCAAAGGACCCCGGGAGACGATGGCATTTTAATCAACTAATCAGATCGGGGGGCGGGTACATAACATGTTCAAGGTACGGGTATGTGCCGCCCATATGGGTGGGTTTTTGGGCCCAAAATTCTCTAAACAAGGGTCCTTTTTCGGCAAATTTTCCATAAACAAGGGTGGGATTTCGCTGAAATTCGCAAAACATGGTTAAAATGGGCAATTTTCCGCCAAAATTCATCATAAAAAAGTGGGTACCAAAGCAAATTTCGGTAATTAGAAGAGGGTAGCTTTCTGAAAACCCGGCGGCAGACCCCCGTCCATCCACAAGTCATGTACCCCCCCCCCCGGGAATCAGATATTCTTATGCTGCTTGTTTTGGCAGGGAAATACTAGACTGATTACGAGTCGAGTTTCGCTCCTCCGCCAAACTGATCGGTTTTGTAGGCTGTAGTCTTGTTTTGGTGAGCGATACTGGGACTCACTGTCATCAGTCTATGGAAATACATAGACAAGGCAAAATCCTGAGCCCACGATCATAGAATACGACTGACTTTTAAATCATTCAAAAAGATCTTGTGCCTTATATGTCTTGTGTCTTGAAAACCAGCTTCTGCTGAAGGGCAACCCTCCTTAAAAGAATTAAATGTGTTCAACCTTGGTTCATCGTTGGCTCCTGTAAGGATTTGAGGCCCTTCTGAATCAGCTTAAGCTTGAATCTCCTCCATCTGAGGCAACTCCAAGTGAGATGGTCGTATGACTGCCAAGGGCTCTGCTACCCTGACGCTACGGTTATTTCCATGAAAACAGCAACAATTCTTCTGGCTCATGTGTGCAAATGCGAAGTAGAGCAAAGAGTCAACAACTGGATTTAAGGACAGCATCAATTCAGTAAACTTTTGTACAAAAATCGATCCACTTCTACTTTGAATGTAAACGGCAGTTGGCAGTGTACAAAGCAGGAATGCTGCAGTGGCAAGTATGGAATAAACGAGTGTTCTACAGGACGAATTATTTTGCTGGTGAGGAGAACAAGGGCAGATTTTGTAATACAATAGCATGAGTTGCTTTTGTTGACACCTCAATTCAAAGCAATTAGCGATTGTAGACAAAGGAAATTCTCTCAACCAGCAATTCAAAACAAACAAAACCGCAAAAGTTTCTTTGAAAACCAGGTAGCTAGCTCGCTCGTTGTGCATTCCAGAAACTGTTTTTAAGGGCAAACATGAGCATAGATCGAAAGAAGAAAGATGCATCCACACATCTGCCGCGGGCATTTTATTTGTTTGGTTCAAAAGCCGTTTAGGAGGCGATTCAATTCTCTTATTTTTTTGGGTGTTATCAAAACATCTACTGCTCAGCTTCTGGACCAAAGAAATAAAATGCCCGCGGCAGATGTGTAGATATATCCTTCTTCTTTCGATCTATGCTCATGTTTGCCCTTAAAAATAATTTCTGGAATGCACAGCGAGCGAGCTAGCTACCTGGGTTTCAGAGAAAATTTTGCGGCTTTGTATGTTTTGAATTACTGGTTGAGAGAATTTCCTTTGTCTGTGATCGCTAATCGCTTTGAATTGAGGTGTCAACAAAAGCAACTCGTGCTATTGTATTACAAAATCTGTCCTTGTTGGTGAGGAGGATTTGTTGAAAAAGAAATGCGGGATCTTTGTAAACGGACACGGAAGCAAATGATGCAGTAACATAGAGGAAAAACTGCACTGATTGCGAAGATGATGTACGAATGTTCAAGGAATTTTTCCCGATAGATCACAACCACACTCAGAGAGAGGGATACTGCCCAAATTACGGCGAGAGATACTAGGCAGACAGCCGAGGTAAAATGTATTCGAAATTTGATCGGCAATGCAACAGCATAGATTCGTTGTATGGCGATGAAAATAGTATGAAACAGAGAAGAATAGACTGAAAATCCCACCAATGTGGCAAGCACACCAATAATTATCCTTGGAATTGCGAAGGAGTCTCTGAAGCGAAAATAAATGAATGCGTAAAACAAACAGTGGGATATTGAAGTGAGGAAATCAGCCAAAGCCAAGCTTAGAAGTGTTTTCTCGAAAGGTGTCTTTGTCTTTCTCCTCCGAATCATTTGTATAAATTGTGCTATATTCAAAATCATGGCGAGGAAACTAACTATTCCATTTGCCAATGTCATTATCCAGAACATAGACGGCAACGTAGAGGCAGCCATCTTCTTTAAGATAATGTCTTTCGATTTTATCGCTTTTTATCTGTTTGCTTCTGACACAGCTAACATTGTTTGTTGAACTTCCGTCAAACATACAACAGCAAATTAGGCAGCTTGTATTTGGTCAAAACTAATTAATAGCCACTGGTTGTTTCAGTATAAAGTGATCCAAATCTTTTTCCACTCTCTTCAGTTTGCTGTACATTTGTCGAAGCGAGAAGCCCGTGCACTTCTGTGGAACAGACGGCAGCAAATAATGCGGCAGCGTCTTTGGTCAACACCCAGGATATTAAAGTAGTTAAGAGTGAAAGCGTCTCGCTGTTTCAGTATTAAAAATGGTCCATATTTAAGGTGGCACACATACAAATTCGTACACAATCTAGAAATGGGTCACCTGCTGCAGCTGCAGTCAAGTGTATGCAATGTGAACATAACATATGTATTATTATTTTACGTACATTTTCAATACAAATGCAATCAAAGTGAAAAATTGAATTTTCAAATTAAAATGCTGAAATGCAGAGACGGAAGCAACGGAAAAGTTTACAGCGGAAAAATTTACTCATCACAACGGGCATGTTATCAGACAAGACCCACGTGTAACGAAATGTAATTTTCGATCACTGGAGTCATTATCACCCAGGGTCCTTTGCGAACACGTTGAAATTTCAGACTGCAGAAAACTAAATTTGGCGCAAGCTGAAAGTATGGATCCACAGAATCAGAATCGAACGATATTTTGTTACATTTTGCATAATTTTCGAATGTATACAATTGTGATAGAAGCTCTAACGTCACTCGATCGAACCTTGCGTATAAAAATGTATAAAAATATCGCTCGATCCAGGCTCTTTTGTAGAATAGCTTAAAAGGTCTAATAGATGCAAGTGTAAAACAGGTTTGCAGGTTGGTAAAACGCAGGCTTGCAGGTTGGTAAAACGCAGGTTTCAGGCCAAAGGGATGTGGCTAGAGGCAAGGAGCCTGCTATTAGTGACCAATCATTTACATGGGTTTTCTAGGACAACACACGATACTGAACACACGAAGATGCCCTCTGCAATAAATAGGGCAGCTATCGATTATTCACACTCAAAACAATCATGCTCGACAAGAAAATTATAAGATAAGAAGTGGATACAAAATTAAAAGTAGTGCTACAAAAACCTAGAGTTGGGTTTCTTAAAGGCAAATATCAGAAAGAAGGAGACTTAGAAAAGAATGAAACAGATCAAGAATCTCTCGGTATTTGACAGAAATGGAGGAAGAAACCAATGTTTGTGATTATATCGTTGTTCAAGAATTATTTTCCTGGTCATTGGTTGGATTAGCAAAGCACATCCATTTTTATTCATTCCATTGTTCACATTAGGCAAGCATAATTTATTTTCATTCATTCTGAAGTTTTTAAAAACAACTGACTTGAGGAAAAATTGGAGGTCTATGAACAGGAAAAAGAAACTGACAAACGGCACTGTTCCTTTTTAGCCTTATTTGTTAGTGCTTGGGTCTAGATTGTGAAATACAATATAATACAAGACAACACAGTAGGCTATTTATATATCTAATGATTTGTTCTTTATATCAGGTCATGCATTTAAAATTCTCACTATTCTAATACTCACAAGTCCCAAGGAGTTTCAGAAAAGAAGTTTGCATTGTTTACCGTGTTGCCCTTTTAAATATTACACAACAACATCTTAGCAGATCATGCCACTGTTATGAAGACACCACTGAATGCATTCCAGTAATATTACCTTATTTTCATTCAAACAAAACAATATGAGTCAATCTGCCTGCAAAAGTCCTTGGTTTCCATCATTCATTCTAATATCATGCTTTTGGAATGAGAATTTTGAATATAACCATAAGTTTAAAATAGTAGGCACCTTGCCTCTAGCCACAGCCCTTTGGCCTGAAACCTGCGTTTTACCAACCTGCAAGCCTGCGTTTTACCAACCTGCAAACCTGCGTTTTACACTTGCCGCTAATAGATGAAATGTATAAAAAAGTTTCGCTGAAGTTGTTTGACTCAACTACGACAAGAGAAATGTTTGTACAGGGTGAACATTGTCAATGCTACAAGTACTGCACGCAAAGGACCCTGGGTGACTATGGCTCTTTAACCGCTAGTTTTTTGTATAGACTGGGAAGGAGCTTTGTGCCTCGCATGAATTTTCTTGTTCGGAACAACACCAAGACTTAAGATTTTGCTGTTTGCCCCCGATATTACTCAAACGCACGCGCATTACGGATTTGTTGTAAAGATACACTTCTACGCTTGCGTTATAGATGCCACCGGGGGTTGACTATAAATTCTAAAGACTATATCCTCTTAGCAGCTGAAATAAATTCTGACTTGTGATGATGGAATGTTGTGAGCGGCAGAGGCCTTGCTGCGGGACTGGAGAAAAGAACACATACAAAGGCGTAATTCAACTTGAACCATAAAATATCATTGAAAACTGAAACATTTTATTATTAGTCAAGCAGACTAACGAGATATTTATTGAAGAAAATTAGCCAAGAAGCTCAATTTTTGAAGGAAAGACAGCTCACCGAACTTAGGCCCAAAACCAAGATGGCTGCCGAGAGTACGACGACTCAAGCTGCTGTAATAAAGGGCTCGCCCATGAAGTATGTGAAACTGAACATTGGTGGATCGTTGTATTACACAACCATTGGAACATTAACGAGAAAACCATGCACAATGCTAGAGGCAATGTTCAGTGGAAGAATGGAAGTATTAGCAGACAGTGAAGGTATGGGGTAGCCAAACCACTCAAAGGCCTTTAGACTACAAACCTCAGGCCTTTAGACTACTCCTTTTCCTTCAGGCTAAAAAACCTCTCAGTTAAAGTGATAACCACTTGATCCATTCTGTTTCACCACTGTCTGGTTATGATGAAGTTATCCACCATTTTTAGCTATGTGGGTGTGGTACTGTGTGGTAGCAGTATAATAATTTTGGTTTGCTGAAAAATGAAAAAATTACGACTGATGATGAAATATTTAGAAAAATGGAGGTATGCATGCATTACAAGCTTCTAGCAGAACACATTCTTATGGTATACCTTTATGGATTTTGAGCTCATTAAACCTGTATCAGTATGCAAATCCCGGAGGGGGGGGGGGGGGGTACTTCATTGTTAAGTTGTACTGGACGTGCCGCTCATATGGATGGGTTTTTTCATCCGAAATTCTCTACATATGGGTCTGTTTTTAACCACAATTCTGGTAGATGGGTACTTCTTTGAGAATTTTCTCATCAATCGGCCCCATAATGATAATCCAGGCCAAAAAACTGAAATTTTCCTTTGTTTCAAATTGACAAATTCATGCACATGGGTCAAAAATTTCCTGATGTTCATGCAAATGGGCTCAAAATTGATGCACAACTTTTTAACTCAACCTGTACAGTACCAAAAGGTTGGAAAGTTTGTACTGCATACAGATTCATTATTAAAGAGCAAATTTTCCAAAATTGGGGTGTGGTTCAAATGCATGGAACCTGAGAAAGTAGTTTCTGTACAATCTTGATGCATATATGTTTGCTACACAAAATTTTATCAGACGGTATTTTTACATTTGGGCGCATAGTTTGTAAATTCTTTTCAGGTTGCATGTACATATCTTTTGGATGAGATCTCAAATGCATCAAAACTGTAACATTTGCCCCAAGAAAGTAAAATTTCAAAACAGACGTTCATTTACCCCATCAAGTTATTGATTGAGGCCTGACGTGAGCAGTCCCGTGTCAGGTTTCAAAAGCAGTTACAGCATCTGCGATCTACAATAGACCTTTTTGCTATTCTAGAAAAATCTGAATCTACAGTATTTTTATAGATTTTCTAGAATTTTGGAATTTGTACGAAAGTGAAGCTCTAACACAACTCAGCCTGCAAGTGTCTTCGAGGTCGAACGCGGCAACCTCTGCGGTGGCACATAAAGGCAATGTAGCCATTATGGGATTTGGCTTCGAAGCAGAAGTCCGGGTACCAATGAAGATATTTATTTATGCCAAATGCAACTTCTGCCAAACCAAGACTATTTGCCGATGACACTTGCATCTTTACTTTTCATGTAAATATTGCAAAATTATCCTCATCAACAAATCAAGAACTTAAGATGCTCAATGGATGGCTAAAAGCAAACAAACTATTAGTAAATACTGACAAAACAAATTTTTCCATTTTCTTACCTTCCAAAAACAGTCCAACATCAACTAGCACCATATCAATGGGGGATGAACTTAGTAGAGCCGAGGAGATTAAATACCTTGGCGTTAGGATAGACGAAAAGCTATCTTGGAGTTCACATATCAATAAGGTCAAAAGTGAAACAATTAAATTTTCTTCTATATTTGCTAAAATTAGACATTCTATACCTAAACAATGCCTGTTAACCTTGTACGACTCCCTTGTAACTTCTAAGATAGGTTATGGGCTCGAAGCATATGGGACAGCTGCGACCAATAAACTAAATGAACTCCAAGTCCTACAAAATAGAATTCTGAAAATAATTCACTTTAAAGATCGTAAATATTCTACAAATCGCCTCCATAAAGAACTTAACATAGTTAAAATTTATGATCTTTACCGCATGAAAATCTTGAAATTAATGCATCAAGTGCACTTCAGCAAAGATAAATTACCCGAAGTATTTCAAAATTACTTCAAAACCAACGAGAACTCTCATAGATACGAGACCAGAAAAAAATCAGATTATAAAATAGTGAAATCTAATAAAAAGTGGCGTGACTACACCATACAAAACATTGGTGCTCGCATGTGGAATAACCTTCCTCCTTCCTTAAAGTCAATCTCAAAACAAAAACACTTCCGTAAAAAACTTAAAGAAAGCATCATCTTAGCTTACCAAAATGAACTATAAAAGATCTGCATGATCAATAAGACTTACAAACCAATAACATTCCTTACTAACAAAAATATATCTTACTGTTGAATTTTCCTAGCTTTTGTACTATGACGTATTTTTTCTTTTTCGCGTATCCTTTTGAATTTTAATTTACGGCCCAAGCTAGATAAGCTCCGCTTTTCTTGGGTCGTGTAGAATACATTTATTTTTTATATTACATTGTATTAGGTTGTTGTATTCTGCGAATAAAATTGAATTGAATTGAATTGAATCTTCTAGAATTTTCGTTGATCACATGACATCGAAAATAATTAGTGCAAATGGTTTGTTTTCCTGGTGCTCTGCCAAAAAAGTCTCAGCAAATGCAGTGATCTGATGGTGCGGAGGCGCAGCAACAATACAGCAGTTGGCAACTGATTGCATTCTTGGCATTCTTAGCTGGTTCGCGGAATGCGTTCTTGGTTCGTGACGGGTTAGTGAGTTAGTGCGTTACACCACCTCACTCCTATATGTACTCGTTTTACTTCGTACATAAAAATGACTTTGGTGGGGTGTTAAAATCTTTCTATATTTCTACCTAGCATCCAAAGGCAGTTTGAGGATGCTGAGAAGCTAAGCTTATCGAGGCAGCATCCTGGTCCTTCCTCTCAAAGTGACCACACCCCGTGATTCCTTTAGCTTGGAATTACAGAGAGTTTGCGACTCTCCTCACTCTACGTAGCAGGTTCAGCAGGGTGAGGACTCAAAATACCATCCTTCAGATTGGATGGTAGTCAAGTATGCTACCACTGAGCCATCCCCACTGCAAAAATCAAGCAAAACAATAAATTTTAACTGAGGCATTTAGAATTTGTTAAGAATTAGAATTTTTAGGTGCACCCAGAGAATTTTTGCTGACACCTATGGGTGTTATTAAAAAACAACGCCTGATGCTTGAAAGGCTACTGCTCTCAAAATATGTAAGTAATCACATTTGGCAATATCTGATTGAAAACCAACACGTTCAATTATTTTGAAAAGTTTCTGGTCAAAATTGGTCACTCTATTCAAATATTACAAGGAATTTTCTGAAGAAGGTCCTTTCAAGAAGCCTTCAAAAGCATGCTAAAATTACGACCAACTCTCCCTAAAATTTTTACTTTACAGCATTGCAGGGCTCAAAAAACAAAGTAGTGTGATAGTGGCGCTACCAGGAAGGTGACTGAAATGCTTAAATATCCTAGGTAGGAGGAAGGGAAAAAAGGAAAAAGAAATGGAAGGAAAGGAAAGGGAAGGGAAAAGAAGAGAAAGAAGTGGAGGAAGGGAAAATTAGGAAGGGGAGAGAAAGAAGGAGAAAAGGGATAGGATTGGGCGGTATACAGGGAAAGAAGAAAGTGCGTAAGAAGAAACTTGCTACCAGGAATGAAAATATTTTTTTGAGCCCTGCAGCAATGACTTAAACAAGCTTTAGCACCTGCTATCCTCTTAGGTCTTCACCTTGGTATGAATGTTTATGGAATTCTTTGTCATCCTTTTATCAAGGTTGGATTCTGATTGACAGGAGTGGAAAACATTTTGGCATCATACTCAATTATTTGCGAGATGGCTCAGTGCCTTTACCAGAAAGCAAGCAACACTTAGAAGAACTTTTGCAAGAAACAAAATTCTATCTTCTTGATGAATTATCAACGGAAATATCTGAGGAATTGAGCAAAAAAGAGGAACCTTATCAAGCTGCTTGCAGGGTCCCACTAATATCATCGTCAAAAGAAGAAAAACTCATATTGGCATCAACGACAAAGGTATAGATATGCATAGATGCTAAAAATAAACATTGTTGGTCAGATTAATTTTTCCCAGATTTCTTGCAGAAAATTTGCTTCTCCAAATCTTATTGTGGCTGAAAATGTTTCACGCCAAACTGCTAAATTTAGTTTTTCCAGAATTGATGATTTTTGGTGAAAATTGGCAAAAACGATTTTACCCTTCCCACCAAATTAGCATACTTTTATTTTAGTCAAATTGGTTCCTATGTAAGTTTAGTAACCAAATTTTAGTTGCCATTACTTTCTGTTTTTAAAATTTAATGATTACCCTCCAGAGAATGGCACAATGAAAATGGCATGAGCTAATCCAGTAAGCATTGAGTTGATAAATTAATAATTGACAAATCCAAACTGACAAGTTCACTGTAAATCTAGTACGGGCTAGTACTACAGTATGCAATTACCATAAAAACTCTATAAAGCCCCCGGGGTGCTTGCTTAACATTGCAAAATAATGTTTATCTCAATATGGTGTTAGGGGCTGGTATTTCAGCCCTGTTAGCAGAGGTGAAACTGGCATGCGATTGTATGACAGATGCCAGCCTGGGCTGAAATTAACTAATAAAATGGCGCCAAAATTATTTGAGGTTTAAAACTTCAAAATTGCTTTAAAATCACAAGTTTTCCGCTGAGAACGCTCTCTGCTTTCATCTGCCACCCCACCTTTGAAAATCTTCACTTTACTCGTTTTTGGTGCGAAACTATATTCAAGCTGCGCATGCGCAAAGCAAAATCTGAAAAATCTGTCTGTTTTTTGGGCCCTTTTTTCTCCTAGTGCCTATTATTTGTATATGATAAATATACTGGATTTATCATTATGGATTTTTCAATTGGATTTGTTGATTTTTTCATTGGATAAGCCCATGCCTTTTCATCGTGTTCTCTGGGGGGTTCATCATGCAACTGTACTTATAATGAAATTTGTCATCATCTTGTGGTTTCCTAAGCATTTTACAAACAATGACTTTTTTTTTCTTTCCTAGCCGGTCATCAAACTTGTGTCGAACAGATCCAGCAATAAATACTCATATACAAGGTATGTTTTATTCAATATGATTAGTTAACTTTGTCTATATGTGTATATGTGTATAAAGTGTACCGTTGAAGAGGGCCTAACCATTCGAAGAAAACAGGTGTCAATTTGGTCTTTTGCGCTTTTTATTCTTTATTTCAGTGCTGACTAGTTTCGCCCACTAGGGCATCTTCAGAGCAACAACGGTCTCATCGGCACACTATATGTGTATATGTGTATATGTTGCTAGCTATGGTATTACATCAAACTAAAATAAATTTACACCAACAAGTATGTTAAAAGAATATCCAATATGGAAATAGTAGGCTTTCACAGTAAAAGTTCATCCTTTGAGAAAATAACTTAGTAATTTATGCTCTGAAAAAGTTAAAACGATTCAAAAAAATTTTAGCGCCACTGTGCACAATGGTTTAGCAATCCACTTGTATGGTTTAAGAGCTGTTGATTTTTCTAAATTTTGGTTAATATCCACAACGGTGTTCCAAAATTTATTTCCCCAAAAATATAACAGGATTGAGACAATAAAACAGACTACATTCTGTGTTGCTACTCAGAGTTTCACGCTATACGGCGATCATCAGACAACTGAAAAACTCTATTCATTTTTACGCATTTATACATGATATACCGTGATGACATAATCTTACAACTATTCTTTACGTGGGGTCTCTTTTGAAATTAATTAGATAATATTTGTTCTCATGGCGGCACTTGGAGATTAACTCTGATCTTTTGTTCAGTAGGCGGGTCTTGTTGGCTTTGCTAATGCAGAGCTTTTCCGTAAGACACAAATTACACCTCTTTGTTTCGTTTGTGTAAGCCGCTGCTTGGTTGGAGATAGACCATTTTAGATCATATGCTTCATGTCTATCTTTATGTTCCCAAATGTGCTTTCCCCAATAATACAAATTTGGGCAAAATTTATCGTCAGATGCTTTCACCGCAATCTTATTCCCATTAACATTCTCGTTCGTAATCGAATCTTTATTTTCAGTCAATCAGATGACAACCTGCTGAAAAATCTTGAGCTGTTTGATAAACTGGCACTTCGGTTCAATGGCAGAATCTTCTTTTTCAAGGACATTATTGCGAATGACGAAATATGTTGCTGGTCATTTTACGGCAGTGGCAAGAAAATTGCAGAAGCTTGTTGCACGTCGATTGTTTACTCGACTGAAAAGAAACAAACAAAGGTTGATTTTCCAGAGGCAAGGATATATGAAGAGACATTGAACATATTGCTGTATGAAAACAATAATTTGCTGGACGCAGAACTCCTGCGGGCCACGAAACGCGTGCCCATTGAAAAGGATGATCCGAATGAAGCAAGAAGACAGAGGCTACACGCTATGGCAACCGAAAATTAAAGTATAGTGTACAATGTTGACCACATTCCATCAATATCGTACAGAGCCATTTGTAAGTTATTGTCTAACCCAGAGGGCCATATGTAACTTAGGGTCTGTTTATATGGGGGAAAACACCTCACCTGCCAGACCCGGGGATGACAGGTGAGATTCCTCCTTCCTATAGAATCCCATTGCTTTTTCATTTCGCGTTTATATGACAAACGCAACACCACCGGTATAATGATATATCGCCTCACCAGAGGTGGAATCTCAACTGGGTGAGGTGAAGTTTTTCCATATAAACGAAACACTACCATTAGGGTGAGGTGTATTGGCTTTCTTCGTTGATTTCTATTGGTTAATTCGTTCTGATTTCACGGATGAGAGACTTTACTCCACCTGATAGGCGAGGTAAAAATCTCATATAAACAGTGGCCGAAATTTACCTCGTCTGTCAGCCCCAGGTCTGGTAGGTGAGGTGTTTTTTCCTCATATAAACAGGCCCTTATAGTGGAAGCGAATGCCAAGCAAGGAGGCTTCTTTCGGAACGGGCAAATTTCCATGTGATTGAGAGTCCTTAAATTTATGTTAAAAGCTCTCTCTCAAACATTCAAAAGAATGTTTGTTCATGTATTTCCTCCAGAAACTGGCCTAATGAACCACATCTGACCTAAAACGCTGGCAGCTCAGTCAAATAGATTCTACACTTTTGCAACGATTATAAATGTACTGAGAAAATTAGGAGAATTTCCTTGTGAAAATTCTACCTCCGTAGAACCTCTCACAAAGAAAGTTTGTTACGTTTGAGAGAACTTGACCATAGTCTTTGAAGATCAAAATGATTATGAAATTAATTTCATTTCATTAATTATCGTCACAAATAGAACAATTTTGCTGAGCTGTTCCCATCGTTTACACCGTAGATTTGCCGACTTCGATTACAAGTTGTCTCTCAAAACATTTTAAAGGACAAGTCCGGGGTTGGTATGATTGATGATAAAATACAAGATAATACTGCTATGAATGATGTATGATACTTTTTCAACTATTTTTCGCCTTCTAATTGTGAAATTACGTATTCAAATAAGCAATTTGAGCGAAGTGACGTCATATCGCGCAAACGAAAACGAGGCTGTGCGATTGTTTTTCGCCTCTTTATTGCTGCTAGCCTCTTTATCGTGTACTCATGCATTAAAAATGGCACAAAAACAAGATAAAGAGGCTAGGAACGATCAAGCGCATCAAGAGGCGAAAAAACAATCGCACATCCTCGTTTTTATTTGCGCGATATGACGTCACTTCGCTCAAATTGCTTATTTGACTACGTAATTTCACAGGGAGGAGACGAAAAATAGTGGAAAAAGTATCATACATCATTCATAGCAGTATTATCTTATATTTTATCATCAATCATACCAACCCCGGACTTGTCCTTTAAAGCAAAGAAACAGCCCCACGATATCAGCGAAATCTGCTTTGCTTTTAAATGTGTGTTAAGCCTTTGAAACTGATCTTGAGTCTCCACCGTTCTTGGCATGGCTCTCGTCTTCTAGCCTACGTGTAGACCCCCCCTTCCTAATTCTTCTCTCGGAAGGGGGGGGGGGGTCTACACGTAGGCTATCGTCTTCATGCTGAAATGAATTCACACTCGAAGAAATCACTTGTATTACCCCAGCCAAAAATCGGCTCTCGTGCATCATTACAGTAAATCCCACATATAAAAACCTACTTTTTTCAGAGCCAGGCTGGAATGGGTTCTTATTTTGTAATCTCAAGGTATAGTTGCTCTTATTTGAAGAGTGCCTTGCGTAGGCCGTTTTAGAATCTTCGCCAAACATGTTCAGCCCTGTTATTTGTTTTGGCATAACCAATTCTAAGCTTACAAACAGCAGGGGAGGAAATTCAAACTTCAACAGTAAACTGGGACAAAACTGAACTTAATAACGACAATGCAAAATCATCTTTGCTACCCCTGCAATAAGAACATATTTTTCATCTAACTGAAGCAGGTTCTTAATCACAAGGTGCATAATTTAGGAAAAATTGCCTGTAGGTTCGTTCTTATTTTTGCAGGTTCTTTTATATGCGGGGATTTACTGTACAACATAGGGTAGGGTGGGGGTAATGTGGGTCTAAATTGTGCAAAATCTCAAAATGCATAGCTAGTAAAACGACAATAAAGTACATGCGCTTTCAAATTTTGGTTTATTTGACATTCAGTGCTTCTTGGTTCCTGCCAAAAAAGCTCAGCTCTAATATTTTTGAAACTTTTTCTATTTTGGCGACTAAAATAGGCCCACTTTTTCCCAACAAGTGGGAATTTTCAAAACTTGTACGGCGTAGTCATGAATATAAGTGCGAACATTTAAAGCGATTAAAGGCTTCATTGATTTTGAATATGGCTGAATTCTCAGTAGGCTCACATTACCCCACCTGGTAAAGAAATATACATGCAAAGAACCATCGCTTCAATAAATTTGAAATAAACGTTATTTCATTTGTAAACGACCAAACTCTCACATCATGGTCATTAGATGGACCAGAAAAGCAAAATAACAGTGGTAGGAGAAAGTTTTTCTGAGCTTTGAGATTCTTGCACAGTAAGCCATTCAGTAAAATTATTTTTGAAAATTATTTTAGAAAATATAAAAAGACAGCGTAGCATGTAAGCATCACAAGAAATATAGCCAACCTTTCTTCCATTTGACGGGGAAGGATGTTTCTAGCAAAAAGCTCAGTAGACCCAATTTACCCCATTGACCCACATCACCCCACCCTACCCTAGTCGTGAGACCTTTGACTAATTTCACAATGGTTAGTGCGTCTTCCGTTTAATTTAGTGGCTGTGTTTTGAAAGCAACTTTAAGGGACTTTGCAATAATTCTGTTTGTGCGATTTTTGATGTCTTGAATGTTCTCAGATTGCAGCGTTTTTCTTTTTTTAAAGAATTCATGAATAGCTGAAAACATGATCAGCCACTGTGCTCGTGCATTTTGAAGTGGAAAGCTCTTTAATTGTCAATTAAATTCGACATAAAAACGATGTTTAAATCACCTGCCGTTTTGAATGGATAAAACGGCAGGAGTTCACCAGGTCTCTCGTGTTAAACAGCACAAACACGACTTGATTTAAACATCGTATTTGTGCGACGTTTTAGTTAATCAATTCTAGTCGCCGGTTTCTATATGTGATCAGCCACTGCACTGGCCATTTGAAAAGATTCGTTTCAATGAGACACGGCAAAAGATGATGCTTAATTCAGATATTAAATCAGATTCTGCCGTTTTTAATGCAGTGCGATTGGACACGGCAAAGATACGATGTTTAAACTAGGCCTTACTTTTACAGAGGAAGCAAAAATGCTACATGTGTGAATTCACTTTATGACAGCTTCAAGCAACATCAAACAAAACAACTGTGTATATAAAATCTAGATTTGTTATTAGGATATTATGTTTTCATTTCAATCAGAATTAGCAATTTTATTAACGCTTGAATCTATAATTTGTTGAATAAAATAATTAGATAAAAATTATTTTGATTGTGTTTTCAGCTTCATATTTTCTGAACTAGAGGGGATTCAGGGATGTCTTTTTTGTCACAATCGTTCAAAATCATTATTTTCGCAACAGTAGCTAAGCTTATACAGGATGGTCACTTCTTAATCTAAACAGACATCATGTAGGCCAGCAAGGAAGCAGAGATGCCTTTTGTTACGTTCGGTGAAATTTTCTGCAGAACCATATTTTGGCAACACATCTTTCTTATCTTGTTCAAGACTTTTAGAATTTGTTTGGATGTTGCATTTTTCTTGTTGATATCATAAAGGAATAGGATTAATTCTTATTTCTAATTTTGAGGACCGAAGTCATCCTACAATATTTACAATATTTTCAATATTTTACAGCGTGGAGAGTGTTTACCTAAAATATTCCAAGATCTCTCTACTGCTGTGTCGCTCTCCGTGTTAGTTAGAATAGATTAAGTGAATATTGGAGCTCGTAGTGTTTGTGGTACTTCAAGATGGTGATTGTGGCAAACGCGTCTAGTAAGAGAGAACCACCGATTCGAAAGATGGGAAGAATCTTCTGTCTGAAGATATAGGGGGTAAGTAGGGGGAAGCTGTTTTGGGACGTGGCCAGTCGGATAGATTTTTTCACTCAAAAGGCAAACAATATCAAATATTTGGCAAACGGGGGTGCAACGCAAGGGGACAAACAGTGTATGCGCATTTAGCCAGTAAACGCTTCTAACATGTTGACACAAATTTAGCTGTGAAAGTTTCTTATTTGGTTTCTATGATTTGGTTTAGGCGCACGATTTGTGCGTCGACAAATAAAACATAGTTTTTGCCAAAAAAGGGCTCAAAGTGCTCAGAAAGTTTGAAAAATTTTGAAAATCAAATCTGCAGTTTTATTAAAAAGCAAAATGCTTGGCAGCAGTCAATGACAATCAGCATAAATCTATCGAGTGTCTCAAAAAAAAGTACCCCCTTTTGACTCAACAAAGCAGGAAGACGATACTATTTCGGGACTTTTTGAATTCATGGCTACATTTGTTGGTCTTAAACTTAAATGCCCATACCTTGCATTTCGAAATCGATCACCAAACACCGGAGATATGAGTTCACAAGGTCAAAATTTGGAGTGCACCTGAAACCAGAGGTTTTGAGAAATGGCCTAGCCATAATTTGACAATAAACAGGCATTTTGCAAACGAATTTTCGACTTTGACCTTTACTTTTTATTTTTGAAAAGATTTATACCTTAAGTTACTTCAATTGTTGTTGAAGTGACTTTTCTTTTGAGGAAACGGTCCTTGCATTGCATTCGATCCCAAGTGTTTTGTATTAAAGAAGAGGAAAGGGAGCACATGCACGCTTATTTTGGAGAGGTGGCACGACTTTATCACTCTTACTACATTTTTACTATATTTGTTTAATCAGCGCCATGTCCATACATCTTTTATTCTTTTCAAAAGCAAAACACGGAAACTTAAAGTCTGCAGGTACTTTGGAAAATGTCCACGATACAAATCATGACTAGGCCCTTTTTCAAAACCTCTGGTTTTGGGTGCACTGTAAATTTTGACTTTGCGAACCTGTATCTCCGGTGTTTGGTGGAAGATTTCAAAATGCAAGGTACGTGCATCTAAGTTGAACATTGATAAATTTAGCTGTGAAGTCGGGGAGCAATGATAACTTATTGCTTGGTTCCTATTTCCAGTCAAAAGGGGGTACTTTTTTCTGAGACACCCGGTAGTCTCTCAGGTGCTACCACCATCATCACCAAAGGAATTTGGTGGCTTGTGTCATTTTACAAACGTAGAAAAGGGACTGGGGTTGAGTGTTCTTGTTGATAGAAACGACGCCATTGTTGCTTTGGGATTTGAAAGTGTTGTGTTTGCAAAAGAAGAAGAGTTTGTTTGCTCAAGAACTGCTCATAAAAAGAACATCAGCCATTAAAAGAGCAGAGAAGGATGTTGAAATACATCACAGCAAATCTGTCGTAATTTCACTCAATGAATTATGGATTCAGAGATTCTGCGGTCACATTGCAAGCCGCTATGATTTATGTGGCATTATGTTGAAGTGTCGCTACCGTGTAGGCCTATTCTTGGTACTCCAATGTTTTGCTGTTCGAAATGTTGATTCAAATGAAGTGAAAAGAAAACAGGGGAGGCGAGAAGACCTTTAAATACATGTCTGAAGTACTGAAGATTGTTCAAGAGTGCTTCATTGTGGTAACGATTCGAAGAAACGTGGATAAAATTGTACATCATTAATTGGAGCATTTGGAGTGGTTGTATTTTGCTTGGAGCGAATCGTTATTTGGCTTGGTTTGGACATTAGTGTACGACTCTCATAGTAGTTGTAGCGAGAATTCAGGTTACCAAATACCTAAGCAGAAAATTTGTTGCCTTACATAACATTTTAGTAGATTGGATGTTCCAGAGAATTCAATGAGACATTTAAAAGTAAGATTAAAGTTAACCATGACAAGACACTGTATAAACAACAACAGCAAGGATGTTGTCAATGCAGTCTGGTTGATTTCCGTATGTGAGGAAAATTTTGTTTGACTGACAGGCGAAGTTTTCAGTCATGCCAACAACAACTTCACAAATGAATGGAGGATCAAGAAGCAAGCTGCCTGTATTTCATAGCAGTTTGACCTCATCAAGCTCGCCCTCAAATCTCAAAAGAACGAATGATGAATTACGGCAACACATATCAAGACTGAAAGCTGAACTAGAGATAGAGAAAGCTAAATCTAAACAAATTCATCGTGATAAGGTTGCTGATATAAAAAGATTAAAAGATGAGTTTGACAAGGAGAAGATTGTTGCCCATGGATCAGTTCTTGATAAACTAAAAAATGAACATGAGGTAGAAATAAAGAAACTAAAGGATTCTTTGCAAAAGGAGAAGGAGGTTGAAATAAAACAAATCTTGAAATTCAAAGATGAAGAGCTACGGACTACTAAAAAGATTTTACAAGAAGACAAAGATTTCTCTCTTAGAGAACAAGAAGAAAAATTAAAAAGGGGATTTGTTATAAATAAAACTAACAATGATATTGAAATTAAACTGAGACAGGAACTAAATGAATGTAGAAAGCAAAAACAGCAATTTGAAGACTTGTGTAAGCAAAAATCAGCTGCCGAATTAGAAAAAAGTGAGCTCATAAGACAGCTGAAAGATGAACATGAAAAAGAGAACCAGCGAGTTCTTAGAGACGCAAGGATTCAGATCGCTAGAAATGTTCATGAACTCAAGAATGCGCAGAGAGCATTGGCAGAAAAAGAACAAGAAATGATAAAGAGAGAACTAGAATTAACAAGATTAGAAGAACAAAAGGAATATTTATCAGATAAGATAAGAGCAGATGTGAAAAGAAATTCAGAGCATGGTGAAAATGGAATGATTGTAAGTTACTGTTTACTTCTACAGTTTGAGACTTTCTGTAGGAGCCAGTGGTGGAGTTAGGGGGCAAGTGGGGGCAACTGCCCCCCTTCATAATGGAAACTCAGCTTGGTGCACCTTTTTTGGCGAGAAAAGCACCCCTCATCCTAACCTTAATGCACAATTTTTTTGACTGTTTCAATTTAAATATGGGGGCAACTTATAAATCAAGGTGTTATTTCAAAGAATTTTCTAAAATAAGCGTCCACAAATTTTTGCGTGCCTGCGGCGCGCTCACTTCCTTTTATATTTTTGGCGCCCTCTTTGCAAGTTGCTCCCCCTTCAACTTTGGGCTGGATCCATCCCTGGCATGAGCTGCTTGAAATAGACCTTTTAGCTATTCTACAAAAGAGCCTGGATTGAGCATTATTTTATACATTTTTATACGCGACATTCGATCAAGTGACGTAGAGCTTCTATCACTATTTTGCACATTCGAAAAATTCTACAAAATGTAGCAAAATATCGTTTGATTCTGATTCTTTTCAGAATAGCTAAAAGGTCTATTATGGGTCTACAACTATGGATTGGGTAATCTGTGATAAAATGGAGCATTTTATGTCATAGAGATTAATGTTTAGAAAGATGGGTGTATCATTCCTAAAAAACTGTGTATCTCGTTTTTTGTAAAAATCTGATAACAATTCGTAAAATCCTTGAAAAATTCTCTTGTTAAAATCTTGCACCCCATTTCTAAAAAGTGATGTTATACAACCCAAACCAAATTTCCAAATATAATTGAACATGTTGATTATACATGTGGAGAAAGTTATAGTTTTCCCATATGCCAAGAATTACTCTCTTCTACTGTATGTCGTACCTAGTTCATCCCAGCAGAATTTTGAATGTTTGAAACTGAGAAAAGTTCTGCCTCTTGTAAAATGAGAAGCTCTTGCTCCATACTTCATTAGAGAGCTTTTTGAGGGGATGATTATATAGTGTGTCTGTTAGCACAAGTCTTTATGCTTAAGATTTATTGAACCCACAAGTGTGTTATTTCATTAAGTTTTTGGATCAGCAAATCAATAAAGATTATTACAGTGTAGAATGAGTAAATTGATAAGGACTGTCAGTGCTATCAATAACCTCAAGGCTTTTCCAGCAGCTGGTGCTGATCAGTTTTCACTCTTGAATCCTGAAGGGGCAGGGGGTTTGGACGAAAAGGGAGGGATGGAAAATTTCATGTATTCAGGTAAAATGCATAAACTGTTTTCAATTTAAAGAATATGAAAGTCTTCTGAAGAATCATAAAACTGTTGAAAACAAAAATGCAATTTGAGTCACATTTCTGGAAACATGATTTCCCATGCTTAATGTAATTCAAGAAGTTTGAAATGTAAAAGTGTGATGTCTAGAAGAGGGATGTCATCTATACAGTAGGTGGAGTTTTTAAAAAATCAATAAGGGAGGGTCATCTATTCTGGTCATGGGAGTTACTGTACTAAATTCTCAATGTTTTCCAAACAACTAAATTGATTTCAGGTGTTTTTAAATAAAGAAGAGTAGTCCACCTTCCTCTTTACTCTGCATGACGTATTGCAGTTTGTGGTCATAACATGCTTTCTTTTAATGTCAGAGAAGTGAAAAAGAAAAGGAGTTGCAACTGAAGAACCTGGAATTAAGAAAGACATTGGATGACATCACCAGAAAGAATCATATTTTGGAAAAAGAAGCTAGTCTGGTAAAAACATATTATGTTGCTTCATTTCATCATGTTCTGATATCAAATAGGTGTTTAATGAAAACTATTTATTATATGGTCTTAATCAAACACCAATTTTGATGTTAGAATGCTTGGAATTTTTTCTTTTTTATAGTTATCCTTCATCTATCTTTACTGTCCAACTCTCTGATCTTGTCTCTGCAATGGATAAAGTACTGGCCTTGTGCACATCAACATGGTTTTCCTGCCTAAGACTTCTCGAAAATTTCTTGAGAATGTTTTTAGTTTCTTAAGAAGTCCTGTTTAAAAATTTACAGCCTGTGACTCTAGAATTCTTATCAAAATTTGAAAAATTCCTTGGCATTCTGAAAGGACAAGTGCAGCGTTGGTATGATTGATTATAAAATACAAGATAATACTGCTATGAATGATGTATGATACTGTTTTCCACTATTTTTTCGCCTTCTCCTTGTGAAATTAGGTATTCAAATAAGCAATTTGAGTGAAGTGACGTCATATTGCGCAAACGAAAATGAGGCTGTGCGATTATTTTTTGCCTCTTAATCGCTGCAAGCCTCTTTATCGTGTTCTTATGCCATTTTCAACGCATTAGTACAGTCCAAATCTTCAGGTTGTATGGCAACGTGCCTAGTGAACTTGAATGATGCCACAAAACATGGGGGAAAAGGCGCTTTGAAGCAATCACACAGCCTCGTTACCGTTTGTGCGACATGACGTCTCTTGGCTCAACTTGCTTATTTGAATACGTAATTTCACAAGGATAAGGTGAAAAATAGTGGAAAAAGTTTCATTCATAGCAGTATTACTGTATCTTGTATTTTATCATCAATCATACCAAACCCAGCCTTGTCCTTTAAGAATTCTTGAGAATTCTTGCAGTGTTAATGTGTGCAGATTATGGATAAACCTTTTGGTTTCTTAGATCCAAATACAGTAGATTATAACTTTTGATTTATGTTTGTAGAAAAGAGCTGATTCCAAAGACAGTGAGCCATCTTCCAGAGCTGAAGTTAGAGTAAAAGAGCTGAAGAAAAGAAATGGAGAATTAGTAACTTTAGCAAAGAAGCTTGAAGAAAAGGCAAAAAGACTGCAAGAGGAATTGAGGGATCTTGTGAGTTTCAAACTTTTTTTGAATTCATGAATTAGGCCCATTTGATTCATCTGGAGATCAGTTCATCACAAGAAATTGTAAAAAGTTTGAAGTTAGTGCCTGGCACTATCAAACTTGATGTTTATGATAAGATTCCAGCATCACATCATAAAAACCTATTACAGTACATTCCTTGTGCACATTAATGTGACAAGAATGGTTACATTATGAAAGAGTTCTTGAGCTATACCAGGTGAACCAAAAAAAAGTTCCCACTTTTGAAAATTCATAGCATCAAAAGTATTGGATGGATTGGAATGAATCAATATTTGCTTGACAACCAAAAGATCAAAGTATTTTTATAATTATTCTCGCCTTCTCACAGCACTGGCAACATTGGTAAATGCAAGTTTACAAAAATATGATGGTTGCAAAATGAATGAAAAAGGCCTAAAATACTTGATCAAATCATAAAGGACTCCTCACTCAGAACAATAGAGAAAATGCAATTTCTCATGGTGAGAGATATCGTCTGCACATTTATTGCCATGGATTGAATATCTTTTAGTACCTGTTTGAGAATCTCTGTCTTCTAACTCTTGAGAGAGGTGAGATGCCTGTGCGTATTGTTTTGTGTGAGGAGAGTCCTAATGATTTGATCAAGTGTTTTAAACCCTATTTCAGTCATTTTGCAACAATGAAATTTTCGTAAAGTTGAATTTACCCACTGAAATGAGGTTTAAGATCAAAATTGATGCTCTAAGCCGTAAATGATTTATGGGAGCTTTTTCACTTCCTCTGAAAAAAGTGCCATTAAACAACTTGATTGCATTTTAGTTAGATAATTGATGAAAAATACCAATTTGCAGTAAAAAATCGTTTACTCATGCTCTAATGGAAACCCCCATTTGTGTTTTAGCATCTGCATCTTATTGTTAAAATTGGCCTATCTGACAACAGATCGAACTGTGATGATATTTGGAAATTTGTTGATTTTTGTTTGCTTGTCTTTATCATAGGTTCCAAATCTTTGAAGAGGCTAGCATAAAATTCAATGACCTATTTCTTTGAACTGAAAAACTTCAAAGAAACTTAAGCTATTTCTCTATAATTCTACCGTTGGACTTTTCTGAGATCTTCAATAGTTTCTGAATTAGAGTGTTTTTCTTCTTTTTCAAGAATTCAAGAAAAATTTTCAAGAAAACTTAAATCATCATAATGTCTAAACTGTTTGAAGCAACATGAAATAATTTCGAAGAAAACCATAGTTTATGGATGTCTACAATATGGTATCAATCAAAAGTCTGTCACTTTTCTGGTTTATGATTTAGAAATTTGATGACATCACACCCTCAAATGAATTAAAATGTAACATGCGCTGAAATTTAGAAAAATATTGAAAACTTGTGAGAAGTCCAACGGTAGAATTAAAAATAAATAACTAAAGTTTCTTTCAAGCCACTCAGTCAGAAGAATTAGATCACAGAATTTTACACCCACCTTTTTCCGCCATGCTGAAGATTTGGAAGCTATGCTCTTGTCTTTTTATAACAATTTACAATTTTCAGAAATCAAGAGATTCAGCAACAAGATCAAATGGAAACGAGTCAAATGCGTCACCTCGTGCTTTTGAAAACTTCAAGAAGTCTTTCACGATGCAAAGAGCTAAAGATCTGGCTGAGAATGCTAGAGCAACAATGACTAAAGACAAAGAGATTGTTCAGTTGAAAGAGAAGATTTCAGATCTTGAAGAGCAGTTGAAAAATAACGTAAGTGTTACAAATGTGTAGGTAGAAACACCGCAACATGACGAAAAAACAACAGCAAATGGGTGTGAAAGAAATATTTGTTCCAATTTAAGTGTTGCACCCTATTGAACTATGATTGAATCTATGAAATCATCCAATCTGAACTCAATTTGCATGGTTTAAATTTATTATTTTTGAATTTAAATTTAAATTTATATATAAATTATAAATTATATTAAATATATGAATTATATAAAATATAAATTTATAAATTTAAAGTTATTATTTAAATTTATTAAAATTTATTAAAAATTATAAAATTCTAAATTTATTTATACAATACAATACCCTTGATGTTTTGGACATAATAGAACACTGTTTGTTCTCATATGATGTTTCAAATGTCAAGAAACATATCAGGAGCAGTGTTAGGGACCACATTGATAAATCATGCATTTGAAAAGTAAGAAACGAATTAAGAAACTTCTTGTACTAACATACGAAAATTTTATTGTTGAATTAAGAAACATTTAGTTCTATGGCCTGATCAAAGTTTCTTATAAAAGAAATTTGTGTATCGATAAATCTTTCTCCAGTGACCCATTGAATAACTGACTATGAAATCGTTGAATCTGAACTTAATTTACGTATTTTTAAACGTTGGATAAATTTATTGCGAATTCCTGAAAAGCAGTCAATTTTGGATAATACCATTACCACGTATTTGTTCACATTTTTGCTCACTCTCTTGTTTGAACAAGGGAATGAACAGAGATTTAAACGAATTCTGAACAGTTTCAGTGTTCTGCAGTTTCAGTTTCATTGGCAAATCTAAATTTATTGATACAACACAATACCCTTGATGTTTTGGACATAATAGAACACTCTTTTTTCCCATATATTGTTTCAAATGTCCAGAAATATATCAGCCGCAGTGTTATATACCACATTGATAATTCCTGAATTTGAAAAGTAAGAAGCCAATCAAGAAACTTTTCGATTAAATCTCTTTCCTGTGACCAATTCAATCGTCGAATTTGAACTTAATTTGCACACTTTTAAATTTGGGATAAATTTATTGCGAAGTCCTGGAAAGCAGTCAATGTTGCATAATACCATCACCACATATTTGTTCACATTTTTGCTCACTCTCTTGTTTGAACAAGGGAATGAACAGAGATTTGAACGAATGCTGAACAGTTTCAGTTTCTCTTCAGTTTCATTGGCAAGTTTACATTTATGGAGACAATACAATAGCCTTGATGTTTTGAACACGATAGAACACTATTGGTCCCCTGAATTCCTGGAAAGTAGTCAATTTTGGATAATAGAATTACCACGTATTTGTTCGGATTTTTGCTCACTCTTGTTTGAACAAGGGAGTGAACAGAGATTTGAACGAATTCTGGACAGTTTCAGTTCTCTGCAGTTTCAGTTTGATGGGCAAGCCTACATTTATGGATACAGTGCAATGAATACCATTGATGTTCTGAACATGATAGAACACTATTGGTCCTCATGTGATGTTTGAAATGTCCAGAAACATATCTGCAGCACTGTTAGAGACCACATTGATAATTCATGCATTTGAAAAGTAAGAAAGGAATATAGAAACTTTTCGATTATAACTTTTCCTGTGACCTGTTGAATCGTCGAATTTGAACTTAATTTACGTTGTTTTAAACTTGGGATAAATTTCTTGCGAATTCCTGGAAAGCAGTCAATGTTTGATAATAGAATTACCACGTATTCGTTCCATTTTCTGCTCGATACCTTGTTTGAACAAGGAAACGAGCAGGTAGTTAAACGAATTCGGAACAGTTTCAGTTTTCTGCAGTTTCAATTTCATTGGCAAATCTAAATCTGTGGATACAGTCATCTCTGAATTCTGGTCTGATAGAATTAAGAATTACCACGTATTCGTTCCATTTTCTGCTCGTTACCTTGTTTGAACAAGGAAACGAGCAGATAGTTAAACGAATGCTGAACAGTTTTATTTTTCTGCAGTTTTCATTTCATTGGCAAATCTAAATTTATGGATACAATCATCTCCGAATTCTGGTCTCGAATTCAAGTCACATACAAGAGGCTATTGCGTTGAAAACTACTTCTACTTATAACTTGTTTTTTATTCATTTTTAGGCTGAAGACCTAAGAGCAAAACACATCTTTTTACAACATTTTAACACTAATTTACTTTATGAAAATTCTCATCAGTTTTCATTTCATTTCACTTCTTAATGGAAGTGCACAGCTCATGTCCTGTTTCATCTGTCCTCTTTAGCCATTTCGTTGTGAAGGTGAAGTGAAGGTGATGTTGCAGTTTTTAGCACTGTTGTTCCTCGATCCGCCGAACATGCCTAAGAATCAAAACTCAAAAGACATGCAATTTGTGATGCTTGTTGTTCAAATTGACATTTGTTGTTTCAGGACGAAGACACATCTGAAGTTCAGAAATTGCAAATGATAATCCATCAAATCGAGAAAGAAAAACTCAAGCTGGAAAAACAGTTTGCAGCAGATATAGCCGAAGCTAAGGTATATATCAAAAGGCTTTTCTTTGAAATTTAAGGAATCTTTTATTTTAACAAAATGTAGCATGTTAGCAGGAGGTTAAACAAGAATATTGACAGACGCAGAAGAGCTATAGGGTGTCCCAAAGAAATTGTTCCCCGTTTGCCTGAAGATTGCGACAAAATGGCAATATATTCTCACCAAACCTTTGTATGAGTGGCTCTTCAGATATTCAATTAAAGTTTGCTACCATCCCCATAAAAATCCGTTGAAAAATGATGGAGCTAATGACCTTCAGGAGACCAAATTTGCCCAATGGGTAGACATAGTTATTGCTCCCCGTGGTCTTGCCCTTGTAGTAGAGTAGAGTAGCTTGTAAGTATAGTAATTAAGTAAATATGTATTGTAAATTTTTAGCAGAATATATAAAAAAATTTGCCTAATGACTGAAACCAGCGGTCGGCCATTTTGTCTTACTATTTTGCAGCGATAAAATGGGGGGGGGGCTGATTGAGAGGGGGCGCATTTGAAATTTTGGCTTAGAAGGGCGGGGGCTTATTAAAGAGAGGGCTTAACAGAGACAGGGCTAAGCAGACCTTTAAAGTAAAATGAACTTTTTTTTTAATCAATGACTATACCGGAGGTACATGGTCTCTACAATCTCTACAACTCTACAACTACACAACTACAAGCTAAATCTACAAACATAAGTTATAACTAAGTAAAAGGAGAAACAAAAACGCGAACAGTAAGAACGAATGAACGAGGCCTGGGATGAATGGACAAAGAAATTAAACCTTCCTTAGCTAATATCGATTCTGCTTTTAAATGCTTCTTTTAAATATTTTGCAATTGATAAAATGTTTTCTGGGTCTTCATTGTTATTTATCAGTTTGAATGCTTCATTTTTTTCATTTTGATTGTTAATTATTTGTATGATTTCCAGACTCTAAGCATTGTCGCCTTAAATTTACGTATGCACTACATTCGAGTAGCAGATGAATCTCAATACTCCCCTACTTTCAGGGGCTTTTGGGGGCACTCATTGCCAAAATGTCACATTTTGGGTGATCTTATCGAAATTCAGCGATGATAGAATGTTCATATATCAAATTTTCGTAAGAGGTGATATTAGCCCTTTAAGTTGTGATCGCTACATCTAGATTTAGCAACTTGCTGTCTCAATGAAAAATCCTTGAGATGAACAAGGTATTTCGCTATTTCGAATTTACTTTTAAATAATTTATAGTACCTAAGTTTTCTATACTTGATGCTAGTTACCGATGCCTGGCGCACACACTCGCTCCTTTTTATCTCGAAGAGCGCTGCCACTTTTGATTTCAAATGCTTTTTTACCTGCGATGGCTTTAACTTCCAGGGATCATTAAATAGGAAACGTAGATCAACGCAACTGCAGTCAAACAGTTCCTCTCGTGAAAGACAAGCAAGACCCTACTGCTATTCATTCAGTGTAGGTCAGTTGCTTACTTAGATTTTCTTTCCTTTTATCATAGAAAACGATGAGTGTTGACCATTCACAAGAACGTGCGTTAAGAAATGATCTTGAAGATATGCAGCAGCAAAATGAGCAATTACAAAAAGCGAATGGAATTGAAGCTGAGAAGATCAAGGAACTGCAAGAAAAGGTGAAGTATAAGACGGTGTAAGAGCTATGAATGAGTATTTTAATATAATAGTAGGAGGAGAAGTGAACATAACTGTAGGCTAAGAAAGGTACCGCGAGGCTATGTTGTTACGAAGCTTTGAGCAGGCTTAGAGGAGTAATTTGAGAAAGGAAAGGCCACGATACCAGCATCGATTGTCGGATCCGAAGATGCTTGCGATGACGAATAAGTTAATAAGTTTAAAGGCAGAAACACCGCAATACAACAACAAAAACAGCAGCAAATGGTTGAATAGATTTGATGCCAATATTTCGTCCTTCCATGCAGGACTTCTTCAGGGCTGTAAAGAAGTCAGCCCTGAAGAAGTCCTGCATGGCAGGACGAAACTTAGAGGAGTACCCGGGGGGAGGGGGGGGGGGGTACTTCACTATAAATTCAAACAGGGGTGTGCGCTGCCAGGATTTCTGTTATGACCCAATCCCAGAATTTTGGTCAGATATTGATACCCTATCCCAGAATATAGGTCATATTTATACCCAATCCCAGAATTTTGAAGAAGTAACAAAAACAATTCAACGTTAAAGAGGCATTCAATTCAAGGCGAAAGTAAAGATATCCTCTCATATATGGTCACAAGCAGAACAAATCTGTTCTGAATCAATGGGGACATTCAACACCCATTACCAGCATTTTTAGTATAACGATAAATCATGAGCCTCCTCGATAACTATGTAAAATTAATAAAGATTTCTCAAAAATATAGAACTTGCATTTACGTTTCGCTTTCGCTTCATCAGAACTGACCTTACAATAATTTGGGGCCTACCTATAAACCTAAGTTACAATGGGGTAACATAATAGCAACGACCTAACAAAAGGGACCTACCTAATACAAAATGTCGAAACACACCTAGATGAAAGGGAAAGAGAGCCGAAAAGGAGACAAAGGGAATAGCAGGAGAGTTGCAGAAGCAGAAAGAGGGAGCCGTTAATCTCAAGAGAAATTTGAAATGCGTTGCGACGTGAAATAGCGGCAAAAATAGAAGAGCAGAAAAAGGCACCGTCTGTCCCAAGAGAGGTACTAGTATAACAGTTGGTATAGTTCCTAAAGCCTGGTTTCCATATAATCGCTACGATCGTTTGGATCGCTGTGAACGACTCCAGCGATTGGGATCGTTGTGATCGCTGGTGGATCGCTGGAATAGAGCAAGGTTCTATCCCAACGATCCTGATCGTCGCGATCGCTACGATCGTTCGTGCATGTTTCCATAAGATCGCTGGGATCGCTGGAGTCGCTTACAGCGATCCAAACGATCGTAACGATTATATGGAAACCAGGCTTAAGTTGCTAATTAGATCAAGAACGTGCCAATCAGGGCAAACATCACAGCCATTTATCAATCTTATGGTGTCAAACTTCATTAACATGAAATAAGCCGACGTCAAATTTTGCTATAGGATTACAGGAATTTGTGTATCGTATGCGCTTTCTGTGTGCTTTCTTTATCTCAGTGCTAATTATCAGAGATATAACGTGACTTCGTAATGAGGAACTTTTGATGTGAAAACAAATTCTGAAGAGAGGAGAAAGTTCTCGATGCCGAAATCATCGCATAAGAGCGTACTTTTTGCCTGTACTATTGAGTAGTGAGGATTATGTGAAGAGACTCTGAAAAAATGTTCTCGGTCTATGCAGCATTGGTTTTCTGGATTTTCTTTTATCATGTTTACAACTTGAAACGAGCTAACGAAGCAATCTCTTTTCAGATCGAAAGGCTGCGAGGGAAAGGAGAACAGTGTGACTCTCTGGTGCTTCAATTGAGCGAACGAAACCAGGAATATGAGCAACTGGTATGAAATTTGTCTTTTTCTTTATGAGGTAGCCGAGAGCTAGCAGTGTTTCGACTTGCTCATACATGAAAGTCTATAACAGGGATCATCGACAAACAATTTTCGTGACAGTTAACGGAATTGAGCCGTTAACGGCTGACACCCCCTCCCCCCTTCTTAACGGACTATTAAATTTATCACTACGTAGATTTTTCGCTTGCCGTGGGCCTACTGCCTCCTCTCATTATTAGCCTGTCATGTTTCTTGGGTTGGGCCTAAGCCCACCGCGACTTTTTCGTCCAGATTGCGACGTCAAAATTGCTTAGTGCGCTGCCGAAAAATTTACTGAAACACGTTATTTTTAAAGGTTGATAATGAAATATTAGTTATTTCAATTTTCATGACAAAAGTAAGATTTTTAACGGATTTGAGCCAGACCCCCTCCCCCCTAAGGGCCCAATTCCGTTAACTGTGACGAAAATTGATTGTCGATGACCCCTTACGTGATCGCGATGATCGTCCTTCTTAATTCCCAACAATCTTCAATTCCCTTAGCTTTCTTTTAAGGTATTATCCTTCGGGCTTGCCCCTTATCTACTTTTCACGTAGGAATTATAATCACACACTTTCAGTAGTTAATTTTCTCATTATGCGTATAAGTATAGCCTCGTGCTTTCGTAATTTCGTATTCCAAAGATGAAGCACAGCTTTGCCTCGCAACTTCAACAAAAATGTTGCCTAGTCTTACAATAATTTATATATACAACATAGCATAGGGCTCAAATCTTTCAAATCTTTAAAAAGGTCGGTGTAAAATTCGATTATATTTTCTTTGAATTGGATTGCTTGAAAGGAACTTATGGTACTTTGCTGTAAATCTGCCTTGGAAATTTTATGATATCTTTATTTTTTCAAAATGGCGGCAATTTGATAACTTTTGAAAAAATTCATGGAAAATTTTGAAAAAATTTAAATCATTGTAAATCCTAAACTAATAGAGGAAACATTACATAACCTTCAAGGAAACCATAGCTTATGGAGGTCTACAATATGATGGCAAGCAGAAATCTGTAGCTTTTCTAGTTTAGGATTTATAAATTTGATAACGTCATAGCCTCAAATTTAATAAATGCCGCCAAATTGAAACTAATCAAGATATCAATAAATTGCCACGGCAGATTTACAGCAAAAAACCCTAAGTTCCTTCCAAGCTATTTATTTCAAAGAAAACGGCAATAGAAATTCACACCGACTTTTTTAAAGATTTGAGCCCTATGTTATACAACATGATAATCGTCGTAATTTGAGTCGCAATCCGAGTCGCAATCTTTGCACTTCGATTTTTGATGAAACCACGGTTCTCTGCGAACGCTTCAATAACTAGTGGTACGGCTCTAAAATTCTGCCCTCATCTATTTCCAGTGTTGTTTCTTTGTAGAAGTTTTCTCCGTCGAAATTTTTGTTGAAAACCGATGAAAACTATATTCCTAAGTATCAAACCTAGTGCATCGAATACACATTTTTTTTAACTGGTTCATAAGAAGCTATCACTAAGATGGCCAAAATTTTAAGAAACTCTAGTACTATATCTGAAAAGTATTAAGGAACTTTTATAAGTTAAGTTCAGAGATATTATGGCAAATATGCCGTTGAGCCTTAAAGGAATTGAGTCCATATAAAAAGTCTTTGATCTCCACTACTAATGACTTTAGCACAATTGTGCGATAATAAAGGGCCGTCAGCAGTTTGTCAGCATAGCCGTTAACGCTCAGCTATTTATATGGACTCAATTCCTTTAATTCTTGGGAAATTTTAACTATAACCCCTGATGTTTTGAACATAAAAGAACACCGTTTGTTCCCAGATGATGTTTCAAATGCCAAGAAACATATCTGCGGCAGTGTTAGAGAGCACATTGATATTTTATGCATTTGAAAAGTAAGAAACGAATTAAGAAACTTTTAGTACTAAAATGTGGAAATGTTCATGTTGAATTAAGAAACTTCTAGTTCTATGGCCTGATCCAAGTTTAATGTGAATATCGATTAAATCTTTTTCCAGTGACTTATTGAATAATTGGCCATGAAATCGTCGAATTTGAACTTAATTTACGTATCTTTAAACTTGCAATAAATTTCTTGTGAATTCCTGGAAAGCAGTCAATATTGGATAACAGAATTACCACGTATTCGTTCAATTTTCGTTCATTTCCTTGTTTGAACAAGGGAATGAACAGATGTTTGAACGAATTCTGAACAGTTTCAGTTCTCTGCAGTTTCAATTTCATTCGCAAATTTAAATTGGTGGATACAATCATCTCCGAATTCTGGTCTGATAGAATTACCACGTATTCGTTCAACACGTTGTTCGTTGTCTTGTTTGAACAAGGGAACGAGCAGATTGTTAAACGAATTCTGAACTAATTTTTCGTCAGTTTCAATTTCATTCGCAAATCTAAATTGGTGGATACAGTCATCTCCGAATTCTGGTCTGATAGAATTACCACGTATTCGTTCGATTTTCTGCTCGTTGCCTTGTTTGAACAAGGAAACGAGCAGATAGTTAAACGAATTCGGAACAGTTTCAGTTCTCTGCACTTTCAATTTCATTGGCAAATTTAAATTGGTGGATACAGTCATCTCCGAATTCTGGACTGATAGAATTACCACGTATTCGTTCCATTTTCTGCTCGTTACCTTATTTGAACAAGGAAACGAGCAGAGAGTTAAACGAATTCTGAACATTTTCAGCTCTCTGCACTGTCAATTTCATTCGCAAATCTAAATTTGTGGATACAATCATCTCCGAATTCTGGACTCAAATTCAAGTCACATACAAGGGGCAGTCGCGTTGGTAATGATAAATACACGTTTTTTTTATATAAGGAACTGGTTTATAAGAAACTAGTACTACGATGACCAAAAAATTAAGAAACTCTAGTACTACGCTCAAGAACAGTTAAGAAACTCTAAAACTTTATTTCTTTGTGTCTCTCTTATTCTATGTCTTTCTAACAAAGGCACATTCATCTTTTCTTGACTTTTAAATGCAAAATTGGTAAATTTTTGCCTTGATGTACTATGTGCTGATCCAAGTTTCTTATAAAAAAAAACGCGTAGAACTGCTTTGCCGTGTATCGTGAGACCCATGTCAGAAAGATTAATTATCACTCCCAACAAACTAAAAGGACTTGCTGTTGCACAATGAGTTTCATGTGATAAGTTTCATTTCATATGCACGTTAGCCAATTAGATGCGCCATCCAGAACCAAGCAAATTTTGGCAGATAGGGATACCCCCGGGGGGGGGATACTTGACTTTCAATTGTACGGGGGGGGGGGTGCACTCCAAGGAAAAATTTTTTCACCCGGCTTTAGAAATTTTCCCTCGAAATGATAGCCGGCTTTAGAAAAAATCGGCGAAAAGCATATCCCAAAACGTAAAAATCGGCGAAAAGCATACCCCTAAACGTAAAAATTCGTCGAAAAACAATGAAATAACAATTTTGACAACCAGCTTTAGAAAAATTGCCTTCTTTTGATACCCAGCATTAGAAAAAAGAGGCGAAAACGATACCCGGAAAGGAGTGCACATGGCGTCAGCAAAATATACTAAGTACCCCCCCCCCCCCGGGGGTATACCTTGCCGTTTTATGCTGATTCAATTCCTTTAACTGAATTTTAGGTTGAAGATCTAGAGCTTCGTGAAAATGAATGTAAAGAGTTAAAGGAGTCTATAGAGAAAGCTGAAAAAGAAATCAAGAAACGTGTAAGTCCTATGCATCTGTTCTCAAGTTTAATTTGTAAAGTTATTGTCTGACTCATGGAAGAGTTAGTTTCTTCGGATAAGATAAGAAGTGTGAACGTCACTAGCCTACGAGTAGACCCATTATCCTAAAGAATAAAGGGTCTACGAAATAAAGAGATAACGCTTGCTACGGCTGCCCAATTAATTATGTTAATCCTCTATTCAAATAATGTGGGAAACCCATCTAAACAAAGGCTGCATATATTAAGTTCTAGAAATCTGGAACTGCAGTAGCAAGCTTTCGCTCATTAATTCGTAGACCCTTTCTCCAGTTGGATAATGGGTCTACACCTTGTGATACCCTGTCGCATAATTTTTTTTACCTATTATAATACCCTGTCGCATAATTTTCGCTAGAAAATGATACCCTGTCGCATAATTTTTACTGCAAAAGGACACCCTGTTGAGCGGCACATCCCGTCAGGTCAAGTATGGGAGTGCCCCCCCCCCGGGGGGGGGGGGTCTACACGTAGGCTAGAACGTCACTAGAATACACTACCAAACGGGTTTGTGGTTACCGGGGAACAGAATGTTACACAGGACCTTATTACACCAAATTAGCACATTGTATCGTAGATGGAGGGCCCCTTGAAAATTAGGACTTGCTGAAGGGCTACCCTCCCTAAATATATGAAATCAAATCAAACATTGCACTAGTTAACGCAAACTTAAAACTTCTGCGTTAATTAAAACCACGTTAACTTGCATTAAGTATAGCACACTTGAGAAACTAGCTTCACCATTGGCGTTAATTTGTGATTGCTTAAATTTCCGCCACGTTAAAATAATACCCGTGCTAATGTTGTGTAAGAAGGTAACTCACAATCAATTTTCTGCCAATAATATCGTTCAAATGATGTAGGCATAAGGTAACGTTACTTTGTGTGAGCATAGGGCTCAAATCTTTCAAATCTTTAGAAAAGTTGGTGTAAAATTCTGTGGCATTTTCCTTTGAATTGAATGGCTTAAAAGGAACTTATATGGTACTTTGCTGTAAATTTACCGTGGACATTTTTTGGAATCTTGATTTTTTTCAAAATGGCACCAATTTGATTATTTTTGAAAAATGTTAAATCATCGTAAATCCTAAACCAATAGAGGAAAATTGATACAACTTTCAAGAAAACCATATTTTATGAAGGTCTACAATATGGTGGCAAGCAGAAACGTGTAGCTTTTCTGGTTTAGTATTTAGAAATTTGTTGACGTCATAGTATCAAATTTAATATGCTACCATTTTGAAACTAATCAAGATATCAATAAATTTCCACGGCAGATTTACAGCAAAAAACCCTAAGTTCCTTCCAAGCAATTTATTTCAAAGAAAACTGTAATAGAATCTTACACCGACCTTTTTAAAGAGTTGAGCCCTATGTTCTTTGTTTACATATTACTATATTATATTGCATAGGTTCCAACATTTAAAAAGGCTGGTGTAAAATTGAGTGACCTATTTCTTTGAACTGAATGACTTTAAAGAAACTTTAGCTATTTCTCTATTATCCCACCGTTGGACTTTTCTTAAATTCTTAATATTTTCAGAATTAGAGTGTTATTCTTCTTTTTCAAGAATTCAAGTAAAACTTTCAAAACATCTAAAAACCATCGTAATTTCTAAACCGTTTGACGCAACATGAAGAAATTTCGAAGAAAACGATAGTTTATGAATGCCTACAATATGGTATCAAGCCAAAGTCTGTCACTCATCTGGTTTATGATTTAGAAATTTGATGATGTCACATCCTCAAATGAGTTGAAACATAAGATACGCTGTAATTTCCTAAAATATTCAAAATTTCTGGAAAGTCCAACGGTAGAATTATAGATAAGTATATAAAGTTTCTTTCAAGCCATTCAATCAGAAGAAATAGGTCATTGAATTTTACACCCACCTTTTTTCGCCGAGTTAAAGATTTGGAACCTATGCTTTACTGAATGAGTGAGATTCTCTTTCTCACATTTCTACATTTATGTTTCTGTGTTCTTCAGGAAACTGAGAGAGAAAAGGACCATATTATGTTGAAGAATTTACACAATAAGATGGCCGATATGAGTCAAAGACTTGTGGAAATGGGAGATGTAAGTTGCATTACTTTTAGTATAAAAAGCTAACTAATACCACAGGGATTTTGATGTCAGTAGAAATGTCCCTTGTAACAATTTAGTTATGACGACATAAGTCAGAAAGGCCTCAGTGTGCTAGCCTACTCGTAGACCCATTATCCCAAAGGAGGAAAGGGTCTTCGAAACAAAGAGCAAAGGCTTGCTACGGCCGCCCAATTAATCATTCTAATCCCCTTTTCAAATGATTTGTGAAATAGAAATATTTCCATGGTTGAAACAAAGGCTGCATAAATTAAGTTTCCAGAAATCTAGAAACCTCAGTAGCAAGCGTTTGCTCTTTGTTTTGTAGACCCTTTCCTCCTTTGGGATAATGGGTCTACGCGTAGGCTATCAGTGTGCTAAATCTTCTCGTTTTTCTTGCATCCGAATCTTTTTATAATTTCTTGTAACAATTTATATTTTTTGCGATCAGGATTATGAATCGAATGCAGCATTTTCAAAAAATATGACACACCATTGATTAGATATGACATACCGTCAATTGAATTCGATATGAAAAAGATGATTAAATCACCTGCCGTTTTCAATGGATAAAACAGCAGTAGTTCACCAGCTTTGTCGTATTAAACGGCAGAAGAACGACTTGATTTAAAGATTGTATTTCTGCCGCGTTTAATTAATCAATCCTAGGCCATGGTTCGCGGTCGCTACGAGTGACCAGCCACTGCGCTTGTGCATTTTGAAAAATGGCCATTTTAACCATTTTAATTTCAATCCGACACGGCAAAAAACGATGTTTAAATCTTAAACACGGCAGATTCCGCCGTTTTTAATACATTTGATTCGACACGGCAAAAAAAACGATGTTTAAACTGGGCCTAACTAAGAGGCATATTTACTTATTTTTACTACAGGTTGAGAATGAATGCAGAAATCTTCAAGAGCGATTATCTGACGCAGAAAAACATTGTAACTTGATGACAGATCAGTTAGAAACGCTGCAAGATAAAGTCAGTGATTTCAAAAGCCTTGAGCAGGTTTGTACAACCATTTGAGATTACTTGAAAGCCTCATTGATCGGATTAAAATCATCAATAACCACTGTAAAAGCTCTATTAAGCCCCCTCTCTATTTAGCCCCCCTCTCTAATAAGCCACTCCCCTCTGAGCCAAGATTTCAGATAAGCTCCCCTCTCTATTACGCCCCCCACTTATATCAAATTCCAAAGGTTACCAAAGATTTTCCATTTATTGAGCTAAATAAGTTTGCATGTTAATTTTGATATGATTTGAAATAAAACTGTGTCGAATTCGCAAATAAAATTGCATGTTGAATCCGCAAAATATGGTGTAAAAGAACTTAAAAGCTATCATATCATATATATATATCCTCGTCATTTGTTTTTGTGAATAAGCTCCCCCTATCTATAAGCCCCCTTCTCTTTTAAGCCCCCCATCTGGAGTGTCTGAAATTAAATAAGCCGGGCTTAATAGAGCTTTTACGGGCACTGTGATTGTTAAAGCTGACTTCAAAAATCAATATTGTAGTTGTCCGTTGTTGAGCGATTTGAAAAGTTTTTTTGTAAATTAAACTCCAGGGCGTATTTGATGAAGGAGGCATAAAAATAATTTGGTTTTCGAAACATGATTCTCAATATTCATTCCCTAATTTTGCCATTTTTTATATCGCTCTGCATTCCCTAATATTTTTGAACAATATCAATTGCCTTTCAGGATCTCAAGGACTGTGAAGAGAAGTGTAAGAAATGGGAACGGGATTACGATTTTGCCGTTGAAGAGATCAATAAACGCAACAAAGAAATTGGCAATTTACATGAGGTAACAAATTTTTTTCTTTGAGTGATCAAACGATCAATAGCCTGAAAAGCAGTCTGTCCCCTTTGACGAATGAAAATATACTCGATAAAGATCTCCATTGTATATTCCAGAAGTTTGCGCTAATTTGCTTTATCCTGAGAAATCAGGGTCATAGAGGCTCGCTGATGCATGAATTCCATGGCCACGCAAATAAGCAGTCACTAAGCTCAGAACAATAGGGGACAGACTGCCTTTAACCAACATCACGTAACCCTTCTCTCTCCAGACACCCTCTTTGAGTACAGACTGAATTGTTGAACTAAGGGACTTCTCTGATTTGACTTAAAAGAGACCTGCAGCCGGTATGCTTTATGAATACATCTTAATATGGTCTCTTTGTTGTCACCATTTTCATGGTCCACGAAAATGGCCAAACAAGTAAATAAAGTAAAATACAAGCACTTTGATGCGAATTGAAATAAGCACGAAAATGGCCGCCAACAAAGGTATGGCACGTGCATGGTACGCTGGTTGTAAAGGCCTTTTTAAGATGCGTTGTAAATATTGCTAGTCCGAATCTATATATGGACTTAGCCTTAATTTAAGTCAAGGAAATACAAGCTCTGTGCTTAGTACCTCCGTTCAAGGGGATCCCATTTGTATGATTATGTATACTCAGTTCCTGAGATTGATACATTGAGTGATTGTTATGATTCATCTTTCATCTTTTATACTTTCAACGTTTATAGAATCCTCAAATTCTCCATATCCTACATTTTTTGATACATGAACTTGTAAATTACTCGAAAATTTAGATGCCTTTATAATACAGTTACCGTTACAGTTACAGTTACAGTTATAATTACAGTTACAGTTACTGTTACCATTGCAATTACCGTTACCGTTACGGTTAACCCAGCTGCCATTTCCTTATTCTTTCAGACACAATTAGAATTGAATCAGTCACATGACCAAGAAATTTGATACATGAACTTGACAATAACTCGAAAACTTAAATGCCTTTATAATACAATTACTATTACTGTTACCATTGCAATTACCATTGCAATTACCGTTACGGTTAACTCAACTACCTTTTCCTTATTCTTTCAGACACAATTAGAATTGAAAAAGTCACATGACCAAGAAATTTGATACATGAACTTGACAATAACTCGAAAACTTAAATGCCTTTATAATACAATTACTATTACTGTTACCATTGCAATTACTGCTACCGTTACGGTTAACCCAACTACCGTTTCCTTATTCTTTCAGACACAATTAGAATTGAAAAGTCACATGACCAAGAAATTTGATACATGAACTTGACAATAACTTGAAAACTTAGATGCCTTTATAATACAATTACTATTACTGTTACCATTGCAATTACCGTTACCGTTACGGTTAACCCAACTACCGTTTCCTTATTCTTTCAGACACAATTAGAATCGAAAATGTCACATGACCAAGAAGTTGATGATTTACGGGAAGAGATTTCACGTCTTGAGGAAATATGTGTTGATTTAGAAGGCAAAGAGAATGAATACAAAGAACTACTTGAGGCGCAGATATCAAAACCTTCACAATTCAATCACGTATATGTGCAAACATCCCGACAGCATACTCCTGTGTCATCCCAGCGAGACGTCATTATGGAGGATATCGTTCCAGGTGAGTTAATAATAATTGATAATAATGATTACGAATATTCAAGCTGGATAAACACTTCAACTTACAAAAAGCTGTTATCAATGTGTGTCCAGTAAAAATTAAAGAAAGTAACCATACATAACCTAACCTACAGTAAGCAATATATAAAAATGTACTTATAATTTCTTCAATAAAAGTGTCAACGCATTTCAACTAAAATGTTTCTTTAAAAAGGAAGTAAAATCAGTTGTTGGCATTTCACGGGTTTCCAATGGAAGCATGTTGTACTCTTTTACACCAGTGAATGAAACACTTTTTCGGGCATACTCTGTTTTTATCTTTGGCAGACGTATCATTTTTGAACCGTTTCTTGTCTGTATCGAATGTTCTATCAGCTGGAAGTAATTTCTGAAATTGTTATCTAGGCATGATCTGACAAGGGTACAGGCTCGTTTCTTGTTGGCATTGGTCACAGACTGCAGTAGTTCAGTTTTTGCTCTTTGGCTTTGTTTCTGCAAATCGAGCCTGGTCGTCTTTCTTCTCGATGTCACCACATCTCGTGATTCATTTAGCCTAGAATTTCAGAGATTTGGCGACTGTCCTCACTCTATGAAGCAGGTTTTGACAGGACGGGGACTCGAACAACCAGCCTTCAGGTTGGTAGTCAAGCACGCTACCACCCGAGTTATCCCTGCTTTTGGTCAAGTGCACTACCATTGATAGTCAAGAACACTTACCACTAAGCCATCCTCTCGAACCTCTGTTAAAGGCACACTGTCGTGGCACTGATTGGGTAAATAAGACAATAAAAAGAATAGAATTAGACAAGCTTCAATAATTACGCTGTACACTGAAATTCATGAAGTTGATAACGATCTGACTCCCTTTATTCTCTAAGCAATGTATGATCCAAGAGCATAAAGGCTTGGTAATTATTCAGAGGCCAGGTTCTTTGTTAGTGATTTCAACATCATGACAAGCCACTCACAGCCGCAACAGTGTGCCTTTAATCTATCAACCTAAAAATTTCTAATGCATTCTCCGGAAATGCATTTACTTCTTTTGCTTGTTTTCGGAAAGCTGTTTTCCTCTCCTCTCTTTTGTTAGTTAAGGTAAGTGAAATGAGGCGAGGAAATGTGGTAACCGAGGTATACTGATCTTTCCTTGCATTTAAGATGATCTGAGACTATTGTTGTGAATAGAAATATTACGAAATTCGACTATTGACTTCAGCTTGCTTTGCTGAAGTTTTAGGAAGGGATTTCTCTTAGAAATTTTCCTTACAATTGGTAAGTTTCAAAATTGTGACTATGCAAGAGCGCCTTAGTACAAATGCAATTCGATTTAACGAGACTGTGACCGTCTAGCATTTCTTTAAAGGGTAAGGGTTCTGTACGTTATCTGATACAACGTAACAAAGCAAACATGATTTTTATGAAGTACTGTCCTGCATTTCCATACCTATTTAGCATTAAAACTGTGCATTGCATTGTTAAAGAGTTGCACGGCGTACTTCTTTTCCACACACTTTAGCTCACATTTTTAATCTCTATCATAGTAACGGTTCCTTGCTTAGTGACACTGGCTTATTTTTTGACATTTTTCTTGAAGTATCTCGCATCAGTGCAAGAGTAACTAAGATGGATAGTATTCAATGATGGGTTTCGATGACTATGGGCTTTTGATGCACAGGGAATATAAGCGTTTTGCTAATCGCTGAATATCGTTAGAAACCTAATTTTGACAGTAAATGCAGCAATGGAACAATGATTAAAATGTGCTTGCGGTTAGTTTCATCTTCTGGCTTGGAAAATTCGTCTTGAGTGACTCTTTGCAGATCTCTGTGCTGTATTCACTGACTACCGTATTTTCAGATCCATTTTGTACTTACCATATATCATTTAGACTGCACAGCCCTTATAAAATCACGAAGCGGCTCCTGATTTTAAGTATTCCTAATTTTCCTTACCTTATACGTTAGGTGCACAATATTGTTGGTTCAACTGGGGAATGCTGCATTAATCGATAGGCCTTTTGGTTTCATTTTCATAACAAATCGATACTTTGTGACCTTTTGCTTACTTTCTTATCAGATATTGAAAGAGTTACTGAAGCTGACATTGGCCTCGAAGTTTTTGAAGATCCTGGATTGCAAGATCATGAGAAGACTGATGATCTGTCATTGATTGAATCAGGTATGGCTGCGTTTTTTGTTGAAGAAATCTAGCAATAACGATTGAATTTCGTCTCGTTTCAGCTCTGATCAGATGATATTTGCTTCAGTTATCTTCAACTTATATACATATACACAGGCCTCATTAATCTATGCCTGCGAGCAAATAGTCGGGAAAATGTGCTTGCAATCAAACCACTCTGCGTAAAGTAAAGGGGCCAGCTATTAATGTGTAGTGAAACTTCATACCTGCGAGCGGCACCCGTGCGATCGTGCGCTTTAACGACGCCTGCATTTTCGTTTATAAAAGCATATTTGTCATTGGGTTTTTCTCTGCGGAGATTGAGCATACTTGCTGTTATTTTTTAAGTTGAAACGTGGAAAAATGTAATCTAAACACTTCATTCTCTTTGAAGCATGTTGAGAAAAAACTTCGAAGCCAAATAACGTGTATAACTCTAAAATGGTATGACCCATATTGGTGAAATATATTTCTCCGTCTAAGTTGGGCTTTTTGCTACAAAATGATTGTTATTTCATTCATGTCCTTGCAGAATTCATGATAATACATTTTAGAAAACGCAGCTGCGTGAAGTTGCAGGTTTTAGCGCCGAGTGCTGGGATCGTAGGAGTAGAGAGGGCCTAGTTAGCCTGCGCGCAGACCCAGTATTCTGAAGAAGAAAGGGTCTGCGCAACAACGAGCAAAAGCTTGCTACCGAACAATTCTGGGTTTCAGGGAAAATAATTTATGCAATAATGAGTAATTAATTCATGCGTATCGTTTTGTTGCTGTCACAATATGCTGTCACACATTTATCTTCAGTCATGTATTGTGTTGTTTGTTCTCGTCACTTTTATGTTTTGGATTGTATTGTGGCTTTTGTTTTGAACGTTTAATGTTTTATTCGTAAAAGGACTCCAAGAGGATTGGACAAGGTGTCATTTTTAACGATGTTTTGTTTTAGCGTGTTGAATAACATGTCGTTCGCTATCACCATAGACATAAGAGAAAAGTTAAGTTTTCTCTAATGACTATGCTATAATTTATCCTTAGTCCGAGTAAAATGAATGGCCTAAAGGGATTTGCACTTTGTAGCAAGCTTTTGGTCGTTGTTGCGCAGACCCTTTCTTCTTAGGAATATTGGGTCTGCGCGCAGGCTAGGACCTAGTCTAATCTGTGACCCCTTGTCATGACGCTAAAGTGTTGGGGCTTTAACTGGGTTCGAACCCTCTCCGCTTTGCTGTCTTGATTGCAGAATTAGAGAATTACATCACTGCGCCACAACACCATTCTGTAATTTTGCACACAGATTTTGCAAATTGATCCCATTTGTATTGTGATACATAGCCTTTTCAAATATGGGAAACCGAAATATTTCATTTTCAGATGTAGATGTCTGCTTTAATAGATAGCCCTATAAAATAGTTGTTATCTTTGCTTCACAGAGCTAGAAGTTTCATCGAAATGTGAAGACGATATTTTAGATATTGCTTCATCAAGGATAGCAGCTTTAGCGGCCATGTCTAGCAGTGAAGGTATGCATATTTTTGTTATAACAGCTTAGCGCTCAAATCTTTAAAAAGGTCGATGTAAAATTCCATTGCAGTTTTCTTTGAAATAAATGCCTTGGAAGGAACTTGGGGTTTTTTGCTGTAAATCTGCCGTGGCAATTTATTGATATCTTGATTAGTTTCAATATGGCGGCATTTATTAAATTTGAGGCTATGACGTCATCAAATTTCTAAATCCTAAACTAGAAAAGCTACAGATTTCTGCTTGCCACCATCTTGTAAACCTTCATAAATTATGGTTTTCTCGAAGGTTTCATAATATTTCCTCTAATAGTTTAGGATTTACGATGATTTAAATATTTTCAAAATTTTCCATGAATTTTTTCAAAAATAATTTAATTGCCGCCATTTTGAAAAAAATCAAGTTATCGAAAAATTTCCACGGCAGATTTACAGCAAAGTACCATAAGTTCCTTTCAATCCATCCAATTCAAAGAAAATTGCGATAGAATTTTACACCGACCTTTTTAAAAATTTGAAAGATTTGAGCCATATGCTTGTTATAAAAATCTGAATCTGAACCAAAATACACCTTCGAACAAATTTGAAGAGGAAATAACGTAATTCTTTGGAATATTCAAGTAATTTAGAACGAAGAAATTTATCAGTTAGATCTCTGTGACGGATGTATCTAGTTTCAGATTTGCCATAAATTCGAACATATAGCCTCCAATATTGTCGGACTGTCGAATCTATTTATTTGGAAAAGTGATGTCTCGTGTTTCGTTTCTTATAGATACCTTTGAAAATATTATTTTGAATTGAAGAATTCCTCTCCTTTTATGAGAATTTAGAAACAGATCAAATCTTGCCTTTCAGGGGTCAAATATGTCCTGTTGATTGAATTTTTTAGAACATTTAAAGCTACTTAATCGATGATTCCATCCAATTAAATTCTGGAAACAAATATCACTTTATTTACTGAACGGACTAAATGGGAGCAAAATGATTCAGAGGGCATCCTGTGGTTGTGCGCTCTGATCATCTGAGGATCGTAGCCCAATTTGAGATGAATATTCATGCTGCATGTTGAATCTATCTAGAGAAATGAAAATGAAACTGAAAGCAATCATTTATGCTCTTTCTTACACAGGTGAGCTTAGCCGAGAGGATCCACTTGATCTTGACAAATACATTCAGAAATCTGAAGAAATAATGGAAGATCAACCAACAAATAACCAGGACAAAGCGCACGAGAATCAAGGCAAATTAGAGAAAGACAAATTTCAATTCGACGATGGGGACACGTCGGATGAACTCTCGCTTTCACTTGACGAAATGGAGAGTGATGATGATGATGTCATTGATGCGAAGGTTCCACCGAGCAACAACAACATGATAAGAGCAAAACCGCACCATGGCCTCCAGAGCAAGCCCAGAGAGCACCGAGAAAACCAATCAACAAACAAAGCTCACCCTACAGCAGTTAAACGATTGAATTTCAAGGATAAACAAGACTCTGATAGCTCCATTTTTGGGCCTATTACACCTCAAGGATCTGTTGATGAGATGTCACGAGATACGATTAAGCAAAGCAGTATTGATGAGTCTGTAGGGGATTCCGTTTCAAGTAGGGTTGATAAATTATCAGTGTTTATTGCAAAGTACACATATGACCCATTTGAACATTCACCAAATGATGACCCTAGTTTGGAGCTTTCTCTGGAAGCTGGCGATTATGTTTACATCTTTGGTGAAGTGGATGAGGTATGAATTACTACTAATTTAATATTTCAGAGGGTGGCAATATTTGTATGACTTCTGGCCTAACTGTCGCAAGTAAGGCTTGGGTTTTATTTCTAGCGTATATTCTCCAGATAGGTCTCGGCATTACAGTAAATTGCCGCATATAAGAACCTACTTTTTTGGCCGCTAGGCTGAAATAGGTTCTTATTTTAAAGGTACAAAAACTAATGTCAAGGCATAAAGGTTCTTATTTGAAGAGTGACTTGCGTAGGCCGTTTTAGAACCTCAACCACAGATGTTCAGCCCCACTAGTTGATTTGGCAAACTTATAATGTTCCTAATAACGAATTCTAAGCTTACAAACAGCAGGGCAGGAGATTCAAACTTTAACAGCCCACTGAGAAAAAAACCAACTTGATAATGACAACCCAAAATGAACTTTGCTACCCCTGCTATGAGAAGACATTTCATATCAAACTGAAACAGGTTCTTAATGACAAGGTGCATAAGTAAGGAAAAACAGCCTCTAGGTTCTTATTTTTGAGGTTCTTATATGCAGGGATTTACTGTATTGGGAGTCAGAAAATATTGCGGACTTAGTCGATTTACGGAGTCGTCATAACTATTTCGCTTACTGGCGTACCTTTAGAAAATAGTTCTTGAAACTAAATGGATGTAGGTACGTGCTAAAAAGCTTACAGAAAACTGCGAAGCAATGAGTGATGATTCCACGTTTCATGAAAAATGGATGCTTTAACCGAAGTGGATAGAAAGCTGCTTGCTAACTTTTCTGATTCTGGAACTTTTGACACAGGTCAGGTCATGTCTTGAGGCAATCTGCTACTTTCTCATTGCTAACAGTCCGTTAGATACTGGAGAACTGTGGTTAAGTTGCTGTATCATTACTTTGTATTTAGATGTCATATCTACCGGGTGTCTCAAAAAAGGTACCCCCTTTTGACTCAACAAGGCAACAAAGCGATAATATTTCGGGACTTTTTGAATTCATGGCTACATTTGTTGGTCTTCAACTTAAATGCTCATACCTTGCATTTGGAAATCGACCACCAAACACCAGAGATCAAAATTTGGTCTTTATAAGGTCAAAAATTTGGAGTGCACCTGAAACCAGAGGTTTTGAGAAATGGCCTAGCCATAATTTGACAACAAACAGGCATTTTGCAAACGAATTTTCGACTTTGACCTTTACTTTTTATTTTTGAAAAGATTTATACCTTAAGTTACTTCAATTTTTGTTGAAGTGACTTTTCTTTTGAGGAAACGGTCCTTGCATTGCATTCGATCCCAAGTGTTTTGTATTAAAGAAGAGGAAAGGGAGCACATGCACGCTTATTTTGGAGAGGTGGCACGACTTTATCACTCTTACTACATTTTTACTATATTTGTTTAATCAGCGCCATGTCCATACATCTTTTATTCTTTTCAAAAGCAAAACACGGAAACTTAAAGTCTACAGGTACTTTGGAAAATGTCCACGATACAAATCATGACTAGGCCCTTTGTCAAAACCTCTGGTTTTGGGTGCACTGTAAATTTTGACTTTGCGAACCTGTATCTCCGGTGTTTGGTGGACGATTTCTAAATGCAAGGTACGTGCATCCAAGTTGAACATTGATAAAATTAGCTGTGAAGTCGGGGAGCAATGATATCTTATTTCTTGGTTCCTATTTCCAGTCAAAAGGGGGTACTTTTTTCTGAGACACCCGGTATAGGAATTTACTGTCATATTTCATTATGATGTTGTTGTATTTCACTTTATTTCATTGTCAGTTTTTGCTTAAGTTCATTATGTTTGCTTTCTCTATGATCTTGCTCAAATTCTTTTCATGACATTCAGGATGGATTTTACACTGGAGAACTTGTAAATGGTCAGCGTGGTTTGGTTCCATCTAACTTCATTGAAAAAATTGCTGGTAAGTCTTCTATTATTTCTGCCTTCGTAAATTTCAGGATAAGCAATAAGAAGACTAGACTTGTCCCAAGTCTATCTCTTCCGTCCGTCTACCGTTCCCTTTACAGTAGTTCCTGGATCCGCCATTTCCTGGATCCGCCATTCCAACATTCCATCCAGAGAGCTCGAGAGATCTCTTGACGGAATGTTGGAATAGTAGATCCATGAAATGGCGGATCCAGGAACTACCGTAAAAAGGGAACGGTAGACAGACGGAAGAGATAGACTTGGGGCAAGTCTATAAGAAGACCAAGATGTATGACATTTCATTTCATTGTAATTCGGTCCAAATCATGCCAAAGGGGCTCTGTCTCCAAATGTTTGTCGAAACGGTGCTTTTGCAGTTTTTTGATGGGCACTATCACACACGTTTACCTGTTTCTCCCAAATGAAAGCATCAAATTGAAGATAAATCCTTGTACATTACAGAGGAAAAAATCAAACATTGATATCTTCTACGATTGCTTGGATGTAAGTGGATGTTTAACGAGTATTTTTTATGGCTTAAGTGAAGGTGTATCTTAAATTGAAGCCACCAAACAAACTGCAGAAAACAATGGATACGTGCCTGAAGCAATTGTGTTCACAGATTTGTTTGCTACTTGGTGACGGAGCCCCTTTAAAAGCATGTGTGGTGTATGCACCAGTTTAGGAGATCATGTTATAACGGTAATTGTAACGGTAATTGTAACGGTAACGGTAACTGTAACGGTAACTGTAACGGTAACTGTAACGGTAACTGTAACGGTGACTATGTTATCTTATACTTCTTTAATCGTAGATGAAAATGAACTCATTCCAATATCAACGGGACATGATGGATGTATGTATTGTTCTCTTTTTTATCGTCTAATTTCTTCCTAAAGCAGAGTTTTTATATAATAGAATTTTACAATACACATTACGAGCTACACTGCTTACAAAATTACTCTACAACACTGCTAGGATGATCAACCCCAGGAAGCAAAAAGCTGTGTCTACCCCGATGCCACGGGCACGGATACACATGTGCCACGGGCATTTAATTTTTTTGCTTTAAAAGCCGATTGGTGGCGATTCAATTCTCCCATTTTTTTTGGTGTAATTCAAACACTTACTGCTCAGCTTCTGAACCAAAGAAATAAAATGCCCAAGGAAGATGCGTTGATATATCCTTCTTCTTTCGATATATGCCCAAGTTTGCTCTTAAAAACAATGTCTGGAATGCACTACGATCGAGAAAGCTACCTGGGTTTCAGAGAAACTTTTGCGGCTTCGATTTTTTTTGAATTACTGGTTGAGGGAATTTCCACTGTCTGCATTCGCTAATCGCTTTGAATTCAGGTGTCAATCAAACGCAACTCATGCTATTGTCTTACAAAATCTGCCCTTGTTCAGTCAAGCAATAACGAGTTTTTCTTTCTGTATGGTAGATCCTGGTGATGAGAGTGACGAGGATCTTACTGAAGGTATCAAGTTTATCTTATTAGTTTTCTCCACATGAATTTATTCTATATAAATTGTTAATCAGGGATGTTGATAAAAGGAAAAGATAAATTTGTGGCACATAAGTCATTTCGAACCCAAGTGTCACTTTGCATTAAAAATAGATTCATACCTTGTTCATTTTACAGGGTGTTTCAGAAAAACGCAACCCAACCATAATTGAAGATCTAAAACAAAATGATAAGATTTGTAATAAATTTGTAATAAATACCCCATGTTTAGTTGAGCTAAAATGGTTTGGAGATTAGTCCAATGCTGCGAAGGAAGTTGAAATTTTAAAGATTTCTTCCTTTTATATTATTAAAAACTTTCTTTTGAAATGATAGCTTCTAACTTGAAATATTAGTGCCCTCAGATTTGATTTTCTCAAACCCTGTGATTTAAGGACTATTTTGAGAGTTGTAAAGTTGCGATAATTTAAAACTATTTTAACGTATTAGATTATTAAATGAATTGTTCGCTTCGCAGTGAGTGCTTCGGTGTCGCCAGCCAGTTCGTTATACATACCAGAAGAAGATAGACCTCTTGATGGTAAATGATAAAGTATATTAAATTTAAACCTTTAAACTAAAATTACAGAAATGATTATGTAGCATAGAATTGCTCGGATAATAAGCTCTTATCGTGAAAGGTAAACTTAAAGACGAAAGAAACTACAAATTTGAATATTTTTGCACCAAATCAAGGGCGCCTACCTTGTAGGAACTGTATTTCTTCCCACAGTACTGTAGAGTAATTGGTGTCCTGTGACCCAGTACACAGAGTATCCCAATACTGTACCGGGACCCAGTACACAGAGTCAGTACTCTCAAGGTCAAGATGACGTATGAATAACTTTGTGGTTTCAAATTGCGGTGTTGATGTAATACGAGATCAACTGCTATACGAGTTGGCTACAGGGAACAAGACAGCGTGGTTTTGATTGGTTAACACTAACAGATGTTAGAATTTGAAAATCCTTGTATGATATACACAGATTAACAGGACTGGGTCACAGGACACCAATTACTCTGTGTACTGGGTCACGGGTACAGTACTGGGAATAAACACTCTTCCTACAAAGATAGGCGCCCTTAACCAAATTTGCAAACATAGTAATCTTCTGACATTAAATAATATTTTAATCCAAGGCTTTTATGATTATAAAACTAAAATTTTATTCACATCAATATTGGACCAGTTTTGCTATTCAAATTACGACCTAACCTAGTTTAATTTAAACTAATTCCAGAAATAGAGATAAAGTATGATAACGATGGTGTCAGTAGATTGGCACAGTTAGTGAACAAAATATAGAAATAAACCAAAGTTTTCAATAGAATGATGGATGAAAATATATGCAATCTTAGCTCTTGCATAAACAGCTGCTTTTAATTTTTTGAACTTGTTAGGCCCAAGCTGAGCCACAAGCCGATCTTAAAGAATTTATTAAATGTGATTTTATTGCATTACACTTGCTAAATTCAGGCTTTTTGGTTATAAAGTATGAGAAAATAGATCAGATACATCAAACATTGATTTCAATTGAATATAATGCTGCTAATACTAAGCTTTTTTACGTTGACCAGAAAGCTGCTTAATAAACCATGAAAAGTTTGACGTACTCGATAACAGTAAACTTAAAAGGGAGTAGACATGGTTAGATCTAGAGTAATCTATGAGTACTGCAAAGAAACTCCCAAGTGCGACGTTGTTTTTCTGGCAATACTCTGTTTTTACAGGCCTGGTAAGCCCTGATTTCAATATGCTATCGTTATGATTCTTTACATTCCAACAGTTTAATCACGTATATCTCCTTTAAGGACATTGATATCAAAGGATTGCATCTGTAAAATGATAGCTGTTTATTGCAGTCTATTTTTGGTATTAAGGACGATCTCAGTTAGCTACATGCATGAAAATAGTTAGATTAACCTGAAGCATAATTGTAAAATGTAACTCATCAAAAAATCTAAGCTTTTCACCCCTGGAGCGACCTCGATGCCCAGTGTTTACCAGTGAGACATGGCACATCATCAGGAGGTGATGTCTTTCAGTATTCGACTAACTTTCATACGTACTTGACTTTTATCTATCAAACCTAAGCTTTTCACCCCTGGAGCGACCTCGATGCCCAGTGTTTACCAGTAAGACATGGCACATCATCAGGAGGTGATATCTTTCAGTATTCGACTAACTTTCATACGTACTTGACTTTTATCTAGCAAACCAACTGGCTTGGAGTTTGACACCCCCTACACAATTACAATTTTGCATTGGATGTTACTGTTGAACTGAAGTGTTAAAAGGGTTGAAAGATATGTGCTGTGTAGCGTTGGACACTTTGTTCACGTTCTTCATTTATTTTTAGCGGAATACCTGAAAAGTACACCAAGACCTTCGTCGTCACAAAATATCAATGATGTATTTAATGGGCAGAGCGAAAGCGAAGATGATATTACTAAAGTGAAAGGTAGGATCTTTCTTTTATTGCTTAGAGTCTCATATTTGAAAGTATTTTAGTTTCATTTTTCAGAAAGATGTTCAGGTCCTGTATGTGTTGTTTGACCAAGAAATGAAGAAAGGAGGAAAATATAGAAAAGTGCTGTAAATGTGGAGAATTTCTTATGATTTCAGGCAAGGGCTGCCTAAGAGTTTAACAGCCAAAAAGAGTAATATGCTATGAAGTTGTACGATACTGTAATGACCAGCTATACTGTTACTTTGGTTTCTCCTTGTCTCAGCGGTTAAGGCTCTTTCTAGTGGATTTGGTTGGAGAAAATTCACTCTTGGCAGGCTGTAATAAAAATCATAGATTCTCAATAAATATATTCTCAATAAATTCGCATTTCAATTAAAATGTAGTAAAAAATCGTATTTTCAGGAATTAAAGTCTTCCCATACTGTAATCCCAATCAGGTCATGCCGCGTCGTTGGAAGATTTCTCTGTGTTGGACAGAGCTAACAATGACTTTGATTTACTTATCCACGACAGTCTACTTATTTTGCAGTCTTCCATCCCCCTAGCTTTGTTTTAATCATTATTCCTTTGGGCTTGCCCTTTCACTTTCTTTACACGTAGGAACTGTAAACATGCACTTTTAGTTGTGTATTGTCGTTATGGTATAAATATAGCCTCGTGCTTTTGGAACATTTAATTCTGATGATGAAGCACAGAATTGCTTCGAAACGTCAATAACCATGGACTAGTCTAACATCAATTAATTAATTTATTTATCGGATTTGTCATACTGGATATGTCTCAAAATTAACTTGTCAAACTTGGAATGTCTTTTTCAATATGAATATGATTATCGTTGCAATTCTTGTACTCCGCCTTCAAAGCTCGTATGCAGTTCATTTATCAATCAGATAAGTAGTTTTGACTTATTGTACCATTTTCAGGAGCAATGATTCGCTTGAGGCAACAGACGTAGTCCAAAGCTATGCGTGTACAGGATCTGTAACTGTTTATTGTGATCTCAGCACGCGCTTGAACTTTGTGTAGCTGAAGAAAGAGTAGCGGGTGTAGGCATTTATGTCCTGTTTCGATTTACAGCCATTTCAGATCTTCAAATCAATAAGGAGCGCGTTTCTTTTTTCTTTTTATGTTCTCATAAAATTTACAATAACAAACAATTACAACATTACAAAACAACGGCGAAGGGAGCATGGAAATACATAACAACCCTAAAACCTACACTTAACATAGCGACAAATATTACAAAACTACCAAAATGACTACAGTGGTGTCGCCCATTATGTCCATGTTGTCGCAAATTTGAATTTGTTCTCAAAAAGTATAATCAGAAAGCCATCTAGCTAGTATACTTGCGCGTTTCTTTTTAGCCTGAGAATAGGCACCTCAATTGAATGTTTTCAGAGCAAGTTTATAGCCTCTTTGTACCTAGAAATATTCCCAGGATGAACCGAATACGCTCCTCTTTGTTTAGAAAATCTGAAATGGCTTTAAATCGATAAACTGAAAAAGTCCTGCATGGCAGGACGAAATATTGGTATAAAATAAATTCAATCAGATTTGCTGTTGTTTTTGTTGTATTGCGGTGCTTCTGCCTTCAAACTTTTAAATCGATCCCCTGCTTTTGAGGACTTTTTGAAGATTTCAAGCAGGCCCCTTTCCACGCAATCCTTAACTTGGGAAACTTACCGTGCCGAAAATTTGTTTGACAAATGCTCATAACATAGGCTAATCTTTTGACGGCAGAACAACGTTTGAAGCATTTCCATCGGCCACTTTTTTGTGCAACAGATTGCGTTGGGTCGCTTTCTTTTGGGTCCGTTCATTCACTTTAAATTTAAGAATTCTAACCGTCAAAGTGTATTTCTTATATCAACAGGTCTACCGCCACCAAGGAAACTGAAAATGGAACGACAGTTGAATAACAGTATTGTAATTAGTTGGTTGCCCCCTGCTGATATCGATGAAGGCGAGGTTGTTGGTTACTCAATCAAGGCCGATGGAGAGGTGAAAGAGACGGTGATTGGTGTAAATAGAACAAGGGCTATTGTTTCTGATATTCATCATGATAAGGTAATTGACAATGGCATGTTGTGTGTTTTTAGTTGTTTGCTACACTCTTCTCAAGTTTTAGCTTTTTTAAATGAAGTTTTGCATCTCCCTTTTTAAGTATTATACCCTTTTTCTGTTAATTTCAGACAGAACTTGATAGTAGCTTTGTATATAGCTGATTCAGTTACCCTGTAAAAATAGAGAATTGTTATTATAGATTTTTGTTGACGTGAATCATGATTGTTGCTTCGCCATAATGCCCTTTGCAGGGCTTTCTCGTGTCAGGCGAAGCAATTGAAACTCAGCCCATAGTAAATTTTTATCTGCACAATTATATTCTCTGCCTTTTTTACTTCGAAAGCTTTGATATCTGCTTAATTTTTTTTCTCAAAGTTTAATGGGAGACATTTGGTGCCCAGCACTTCGCAGTTTAATGTCTAAAATCCCTTTTTGAATTCAATTGTGTACGAAAGTCATCAAATAAAGCAAAATCAATATCTCTTTACTCTTAAAACACTTGTTTTAGCAAGACAAACGTTTATTTGATGCAAAATGCAAAAGTGCTGGTCCAAGCTTTGTCTTGGTGTTAAATCTTTTAAATCATAATTTAAAAATTTACCAAGTCGAGTCACTTGATCTACATTTTTTGAGGATTTCCTTCAGGACTGCTTGAATTTGATTTGTCTTTATTTGTAGGTTTATCGAATATCTGTTCAGTGTTTTGATAAACAGGAACAAGAATCCCCTGGTTCAGTTGCTACGATAACAATCGGCCGAGGTAAGTCCTTAAATTATGGTAAGAGTTTGTAGATTTGATTCGTCTTTGTTAAAGGCAGTCTGTCACGCATCTGATTGGGCGCAACAAAGTCAGAGCTCACACAATGGATTGCTTTGTGAATCTTTGCACTTGAAACAGAGGAGGGCTAATCGTTCTCACTTTCTACGGTCGTAGAAAGGCAGTAGGATCACCAGCCATTCAAACGCTCTATTCTTTGTATTGTTATTATCACCCAATCAGATGCATGACAGACTGCCTTGAAACAAAGGAGGGCTAATCGTTCTCACTTTTTGCGGTCATAGAAAGTCAGTAGGATCACCAGCCATTCAAACGTCCTATTCTTTGTATTGTCATTATCACCCAATCAAATGCATGACAGACTGCCTTGAAACGAAGGAGGGCTAATCGCTTTCACTTTCTACGGTCGTAGAAAGGCAGTAGGATCACCAGCCATTCAAGCTTCCTATTCTTTGTATTGTCATTATCACCCAATCAAATGCATGACAGACTGCCTTGAAACGAAGGAGGGCTAATCGCTTTCACTTTCTACGGTCGTAGAAAGGCAGTAGGATCACCAGCCATTCAAACGTCCTATTCTTTGTATTGTCATTATCACCCAATCAAATGCATGACAGACTGCCTTGAAACAAAGGAGGGCTAATCGTTCTCACTTTTTGCGGTCATAGAAAGTCAGTAGGATCACCAGCCATTCAAACGTCCTATTCTTTGTATTGTCATTATCACCCAATCAAATGCATGACAGACTGCCTTGAAACAAAGGAGGGCTAATCGTTCTCATTTTTTGCGGTCATAGAAAGTCAGTAGGATCACCAGCCATTCAAGCTTCCTATTCTTTGTATTGTCATTATCACCCAATCAAATGCATGACAGACTGCCTTGAAACAAAGGAGGGCTAATCGCTTTCACTTTCTACGGTCGTAGAAAGGCAGTAGGATCACCAGCCATTCAAGCTTCCTATTCTTTGTATTGTCATTATCACCCAATCAGATGCGTGACAGGCTGCCTTGAAACGAAGGAGGGCTAATCGCTTTCACTTTCTACGGTCGTAGAAAGGCAGTAGGATCACCAGCCATTCAAGCTTCCTATTCTTTGTATTGTCATTATCACCCAATCAGATGCATGACAGACTGCCTTGAAACGAAGGAGGGCTAATCGCTTTCACTTTCTACGGTCGTAGAAAGGCAGTAGGATCACCAGCCATTCAAGCTTCCTATTCTTTGTATTGTCATTATCACCCAATCAGATGCGTGACAGACTGCCTTGAAACGAAGGAGGGCTAATCGCTTTCACTTTCTACGGTCGTAGAAAGGCAGTTGGATCACCAGCCATTCAAGCTTCCTATTCTTTGTATTATCATTATCACCAATCAAATGCATGACAGACTGCCTTGAAACGAAGGAGGGCTAATCGCTTTCACTTTCTACGGTCGTAGAAAGGCAGTAGGATCACCAGCCATTCAAGCTTCCTATTCTTTGTATTGTCATTATCACCCAATCAGATGCGTGACAGGCTGCCTTTAAACCGGCGAAGAAAAATTTTCACGAAGCATATTGACAGTTTGTCACACTTGGTTAATTTATATTAGACTTTTTTATGATATACTTTTAAGTTGAAAATTTCCAGTGCTCAAGTGCATATTGTAAATTGACATGTCTGTTTTCTTTGCCTTGTATACTTTTTCTGCATAGTTTGATATCGAATAGGTCTGTTGCATAACTCCTTAGCAGAAATCATTTGAGTGAGTCTTGAGCTGCAATAGTTATCATTGAAACTTTTGCATTCCTTCATGATTTAATTTTGAATTCAAACATTTATTTCTTAATCTGAAAATATTCTGACAGACTAAACATTGTTTTTAATTGCTAGTTTGCAATACTATGCCACCTGGCCGGATGAAAACTACAGATAAAATTCGATATGTCAGTACATGCGCCAGGATATGTAAACTTCTGCCCTAATTCTTCATCATCATCATCATCAACATCATCATCATTGTCATCAGTCATTTATTTACAGCAGTCAAAAGAAATAGTTTTAGCTCTACATCTAATTTTAGCCTACTTACATTATATACAATGTACAAGATTTGATTAATATATATACCAATTAATACACCTTTTCAAGATAAGAGGCGCGAACATGGAAGTCTGTTGTTATTTGAGATTTTGAATTTTTGAGGCTAAAATCTTGTTCTGTGTACAAAGTTCAGTAAGAATACAAATTTTCACATTCATGTCTGTCTTTGTTTAGAATTTATGGCAATTTTAAGAATTTAAAGTCAGAAGGGCCTTATGTTTGTCCGAACTCCGATTTCACGGTAAAAGCCCTTATGAATTCTAATTCTTTCTTCGCCATAATTTCGAAGTAAAGACAGATATGAACCTGAAAATTTGTCTCAACGCTAAACTTTGTACGAAGAACAAGGTTTTAGTCTCAAAAATGCAAAATCTCAAAACAGCAAAAGACCTCCGCTTTTGTGCCTCTTATCTTGAAAAGGTGGATTACAAAATTATCTGTCATCTTGTAGGTGCAAGTGCAGTTCCTAGCGATTTGAAGATCCAAAACTTGTCACCAACTTCAGCTGATCTTGAATGGGCATGTGGAAACAGTTCTATGTTGCATGCTATTTATCTTGATGGCAGAGAAGTACATGTTGTGAAACCAGGGATTGATAAATTCAAGCTAACTGATCTTGTTCCTGACCATGAATACGAGGTGAATGTCGAGGCGAGGCAATCTAAAGATGCTCATAAAAAGTCAAATATTAGACCAGCTACGTCACGCAGCTTGCTTTTCACAACTCCCAAAGGAGGTATGTAATGAGGATTTTTTGAGTTACGTTCTATTTATCTTATGGAGGAATCGATAGGTTTACTGAAATAGTTTTTTATGCAATTAATTCATTGTGACCAGTTTTCAAACGCAACATTACAATTTTGCATAAGAAACTTGGATCAACCCCTATTGCTATATATATATAAAACGATATAACGTGGCAAGCCACACAACGTTCTTTCAGAGTTACATCTCGTAGAGCAGCAAGGGCGATACCACCATGAGAGTCCACCACCAGAGTTCTCAAGAGCTCAAAACCATGCAGTCCAAAAGAAAGCTGAAAGGTTGAGCGAGACTGAGCAACATGAAAATTTTAGGAAAAAAGGCAAAAATGTGAAGAAAAAATTCTTTCGGACAACAAGGCTCAAGAACCAGAAAAGCTCTGCAGCAGACCCCACAATGCCACCACCCCTGCTCTCTATCGTTTCAAAATATCCTTCCATTTGTCGCGATCCTTTGCCAGGTGACTTGCCTTTTCCCATGTCAAATTTATTGCTTGCAATTGTTTCCTCATCAGTTCAATCCATGTGAGTTTGGGTCTTCCTCGCGGTCTTTTGGACTGCATCAATGCTACTCTTAGCGCTTTTCGTGCGGGCGTGTTCTCGTCTAACCTCATCAAGTGACCAAACCATTTTATTCGCTTTTTCTCGATTTTTTTGCTCCATGGTTCTATTTTCGTTTTTTCATTTTTTTTTTTTTTTATATACTCCTTAAAATCAACTACATTTAACAGATAAACTAAACATAAGATAGAGTGTGCCACTCACAGTGAAAATGGACACATGGTCATCGAGTTCCCACTGTGAATAGCACTTACAATAGATAATTAATAAATAGTATAGTTTATCAACACAACATTACCACAAAAAACACTACATTACGAAGACGTAAACGAATGGGCGCTGCGATTTACTCAAAAAATTTAAGGTAACTCTGCCCCCATCCCAACCAGAGCAGAGAGCAGAGCCACCCTAACTGAATCTTTTTGTTGCTTTCAAATATGCCATCGACGCTTCTAAAATTATACGATTTGCAACAACGGATAAGTTGTTGCTTCCAAACAGTAACAGTTGGCATAAGGATTTTGAATCCATTGATGTAATATCAATCCCGGGAATGTCAGAAAGTTGACCAAGGAGATCTCTTCGCATCGTGTCAAAACGAGGGCAGTGCAGGAGAAAGTGTTCATTATCCTCTACCGCTTCGCCACAGGCGCAGCAAGGGTTTATACAGTCAAATCTATGTCTGAATTTATGTTCATTAAGAGCACTAAATTTCAATCGCTATCCCTGCCCGCCATTCATCAATTCCTACTGGCATTTGAGACGAACTGTAAAATCTCCTGGGTCATACTTTACTCAAGAGAACATTGAGAATAGATAAAGATTGCTGGAAGATATGTGTGAATGATTTTTGTTTGTTACTATACCGACCATCATTTCGTTTATTTTTGTCTTCCTTAGGCCCACCAGATCCTCCCTTGAATGTTCAAGCTCAAGTAAGGCGAAAATCGGCCAGTCACAGGCAAACCAGCATTCTAATATCATGGCTTCCAGTGACCATTACAGACATCGGAACTTCAAATGGTGCAATTGTCCAAGGCTACAAAATTTACATGAATGATAACGAGGCTGCTATTGTTGATTTACCAACATCTGATCATGTTGATATTCTTGCGAATAATTTACACGAAATACTAACTGATTCAAAGGTGGATGTAATTGAATTATGGGTAAAGACACAATCTTCGTTAGGGGAATCGATGATTTCAAATGTTGTTGTCTTAAAAATGGATAGACATCTATCTGATGAGATTTATCGAGGGGGGAAGAAAGCCAAGGATTCAGAAAAGCAGCTAGGTTTAGAGAGAAAATTGTCCACCGGAGACTTAAAATTACCCAAGGAAGTCGACACTTTTGAGAAGAAGCCAAATTTAGAGAGAAAATTATCAACTGAAAAGGCAGCGAAAATTTCAAAGAATTTAGAAACTCAACCAGCGGAGGTTATTGAGCCTGCTTATGCTAGTGTATCTGTTTTGGAAGTCGAAGCGACACAAACGGATCCAACAGGGGCTGGGACTTTTGACTTGAATCGCAAAGACAGTGATCTTGATCGAAAGCTGAATTGGATTGATCAGTTGGCAGCCGCAGAGGAGGGGAAAGGCAGAGACGTTGCTTCAAAGAAGAAAGAGAATGAAAGCGAGGTTTCGAAATTGGAGGCTCAGAAAGAGGCTCGTAAAGATGAACTGACGAAGAAGGCAACAGTGATTCGATATGATGTTGTTGACAGTGATGATTCTGGATCAAGTGATGAGAGTGATTCGGATGATGAAGTGCCGCGCGTGTACAATATAATGAAAGAAGAAGAAGAGGAGACTGGCAGGAAAGCATCTGCTAAAACGGTAAGCTTTCTTGAATCTTCACATGTTTCTTTTGTCTCCTTTGATTGAGTTCATTAAAACCTAGTTGTATACGCCACTCAACCACTAAGTCCGTTGTCACAGAGTCCCTTTTTGCAAACTCGCTTATCGTAATTTCCTTTCTTCGTGTAGCTTTAAGTTGGACATGGTTTCATTTTCTTCTTCATGTAATGGCTACGGGGTAGACATAGTGTTTTGCTCCCTGTGGTATCGTCTTAGGGCCTATTTACATGAGGAAAAACACCTCACCTTGCCAGACCTGGGGCTGATAGGCAAGGTAAATTGCATTTGTGTTTTATATCATCTCTGTTCAAGGTACGATTGTTTTATTTTAGATAGTTATATTATAATAGCAACATTGTATGACACGCATACAAAAAGATTGTTTCTAAATTGCATCCACTGTTTATGTGAGCTTTTTTACCTCGCCTGTCAGCCAGACGAGGTGGAGTAATGTCTCTCTTCCGTGAAGTCAGAACGAATTAACCAATATAAATCAACGAACAATTCAATTCAATTCACCCCACCATATACCAATTCAATTCAATTCACCCCACCATATACCATACCGGCAGTGTTTCGTTTATATGGAAAGATTTCACCTCGCCCAGGTGAGATTCCACCTCTGGTGAGGAGCGATCTCACTATACTGATGGTGTTGCCTTTGTCATACAAACGCGAAATGAAAATACAAAGGATTCTTTGGGAAGATGGAATCTCGCCTGTCAGCCCCGGGTCTGGCAGGTGAGGTGTTTTTTCCTATATAACCATGCCCTTAGTAGCGTAGTTTGTAGGTATTGTAATTGGTAACTTGTATTCTGAATTTTGAATGGAATGTGTAAAAAACACTTCCTTTGATTTCCTCCATTTAAGTTTAGATTTGGAGTAATGATAATAATAGTTATAAGGATATAAAAACACGTCTTTTGTTACAGTAAATCCCCGCATATAAGAACCTACTTTTTTGAGAGCTAGGCTGAAATAGGTTCTTATTTTAAAGGTACTAAGCCAAATTTCAAGGTATGATGGTTCTTATTTGAAGAGTACCTTGCGTGGGCCATTTTAGAACCTTCGTCAATGATTTTCAACCCTACTATTTGTTTTGGCAAGGTTATAATATACCTAATAACCAATGCTAAGCTTTCGAACAGCAGGAGAGGAGATTTAAACATTAAAAGCCCACTGGGTAAAACATGAACTTAACACTGACAATCCAAAATCAACTTTGCTACCCCTGGTATAAGAACATATTTTTCATCAAACTGAAACAGCTTCTTAATTTCAAGGTGCATAAGTTAGGAAAAACAGCCTGTGGGTTCTTATTTTTTCAGGTTCTTATATGCGGGGATTTACTGTATTATGAACGTTTCGATAAAAATCTTCTTCTGTGTCCAATGATAATAATAATAATGGCAGATCGGAATGATGCTGAACGGGAACAAGATCAATATATGACTGACCCCTAACTAACGTTTTCGTATTTATACCATAGGAATCTCCAACACAAGACAACAGCTCAAAATCTTCAGATGCTGTCCCTCAAGAGAACTTGATTTTACCGACAATACCAATGCCGGATTATCCCGATAAATCTGAAGACAGCCAAGAAGGTCCGGAAATTTCACTCCCTGACTATCCGGATGCAATAGAAGTCAAACCAAGAACCAATTTCCCACTTGATGATCTTTTATCAGATTCGGATTCGAACTCTGAATTATCCGCAATCGAGGAAGAAACCATTGATGAATTATTAGCATACAACAAAGATGGTAGCCGCTGTGTTTCTCCCGGCAAAATTAGAAAATCAGCAAGTCTTGATAGGGCACGGAGTGGATTGTCACCGGACACTGCCGACAAAACATACAGTATACATTCTGATAACGGCAATAAAACGTATAGTTTACATTCGGACGAGGAGAAAAACCGGACATTTGATCTGGAGGAGAAAGCAAGAGTGTCCGATAGGAAGAGTAGCCGGACGTCAAAGGATACCTTGACATTTAGCTCAGATGATGTGATGGATATTCTTGATAAGGATATGATTGGAACAGTGCCTGAGCTTCCTCTTGACGAAGAAAAGAATCGAAAGGAAGCAGACGAAAAATCAAAGAAGAAAGGAAAGATAGACAATGAAGGAAACGAGAAACGAAATGGTACTCGAGTTAGAGACGAGAAGCCATCGGTTGAGACATCAAAGAAGCCGCAAACACCGGAAGACAGCCTGAAAGTATCAGGTAAAACGTTAGACTCTACCAAGAAAAAGAAAATACCCGAAAAATCCCCAGAGCATGAAACAAAGACTGCAAATCAAAACCGAAGCTCGGGAAAAGTAGATACTGTATGGACAGAAACAGGCACTGTAACGGCAGATAAAGGCGAATTATTGCCAGAACCTGCCCCATTATCGCCAAAAACACGTGCACTGTCGGCAAAAACACATGCACAGAATGTTATTGAGTCTGATGAGCTACCACCCGCAAAACAATCACCGGTGGCCACCAAGGATCAACCCTGTGTTGATGCTAGGCCAGAATTGCGAAAATGGGCACAAAAACCTACGGGTTTAGCGCAAAATGAGTTAGATTTTGCTGCAGGGGAAGAAGAAATCATTGCAAAAGTGGAACAGCTTGTGGAACCTGTAAGATTTGAAGAAAGATCTGCAGAAGATACTGATAGTCCCCATGAGCTGCTACATGCTAAAAGTAGTACTGCAGATGCTAATTTAGAGGCTGGTAATGCTAAAGGTGGGGCTGATAGTAAAAACCAGCCATTAGATGATACGGAATCGAATATTGGTGAGAATTTATTACCAGAAGCTCATAGAGACTGGAAACAAACACAGGAATTGCAATATAACGAAACCCCTGCTGTGACAGACAATGGAAGCGGCTTTGCTTCAAATTTAGCACCAGAACGCCAAATGGGACAGGCGAATGTTTCTGGCTACAACGACTCAGACATTGATGTAGAACTCCAAGAATTAGATGATGAATCATCGATCAAAATACCGCTAACTTCAGTCCATGATTTATACACGTTAAATGCAGTCGATAGCTTTGATGATTCTGCATTGGAGTCTGAGTCTGATTATAAGCCGTATTTTACGCCAATAGGTGTGCATGAAAATGCGGAAAAAGAGGCTGTTGAAGCAAATAAAACTACGGAATTCGGAATGGGGAGCGTAGACAACACAAACAGGACTGCTGAATCGAATTTTAATGATAACTCAACTAGTTATTTGTCAATGGGACCTGTAATAGATGATAAATCTATCACTGAGACTCCTATTTATAAAGATATCGATTCTGTAGAACCAGTTGCTCACTCACAGGGGGACAATGAGAAAGACAATAACATGAATGAGAATAATGAGATTTCAAATGCAGACACGCGTATAAACCACGTGGAAGCAGACACACAATCAAACAATGTGCGGGTTTTTGTTGCATTGTTCTCCTATGACCCGATAACAATGTCCCCAAATACGGAAGGCGTGGATGAGGAGCTGACGTTCAATGAGGGCGACTTGATAAAGATCTTTGGCGACTGTGATGAGGATGGATTTTATTATGGAGAATTACACGATAAAAGAGGCTTCGTGCCAAGTAATATGGTTCAAGAAGTAAGCCTTGGGGACTTTGGGAATTCATTTAATATACCGCCGCCGCCAGAGGATCTTAGTGGTGATACGGAGGAGAATATTTCTCAGGAGAACTTCGAGCACAAGTCAGGTAAGATTTTGTTGTTTGTTATTCTCTAGCAAATAGACCCAAAGTCTGTTTGAAATTAGATGTCACGTGAGATTTGCGAAGACGCAAAATTGCTCATACAAAGCAGTTCAATTGATTTATTCGCGTAGTTTTCACGTGACATCTAATTTTTAGACAGACTACAATTGGCTATGGTTTGTTTTTTAAGTCATGTGACTAGAGCATGAAAAGATATTTTTCTTCCTGCGACCGAAGAGAAATCATACTTAAATTTCCTGCAAGCATGGAAGAATTAGAACGCCCAGCTTTCTTGAAAAGAAGTCAAATTTTAGAATGTTATTTTTAAAATCCTTATGTTCATAGTGTTTGTCAAATATTGGATCTGAAACAGATTTGAAGCCAAACACAGACAATGTTATGATTGGGCTCAGTTGATTTCTTTTCTGATCTCATATTTGTTGTTATACACTGCAAATAAAAGTGGTAAGTGAGAAGCAATCCAGATCAGTTAAAATTGCTTGAATTCATATATTACCCTTTCCATTTTCACCAACGAATCAACATCAGAGCATGAATGAACTGGTTATCTTTAAAAAAATTCCTGCAGGACATGATGCATGGAAAATTTCCTGCGACCACCCGGTCGCATGGTCGGGTGGGTTTTCATGCCCTGCATGTGACCATACTCTTGGGAAGTTGTAGTATTATACTACCTTTTGTCTTTATGCCGCAAGTTTTTCATTGCATAAACTATGTTAAAGGGCATATGTCATGAAGCTGATTGGTTAATACAATACAATTCTCTCTTTTGTTTATTACAAAGCACAGGGTCGAGGCTGAATTTTCATTGCAATAGAAATTCATGAAACAGAAATAAAAAGTCTCGAAACAATGGAATTCCACTCCGAACTTGTTTGTTGTATTAACCAATTGCTAAGGTGACATATGTGCTTTAAAGGAATCTAAATGGTTTTATTAAGAGATTAATCACTGACCTGTATTGGGTGTAAACAAACCTGAGCCGATCAAAGTGTATCGCAAATTAGATATCACGTAAAAATGCCCGCGAATAAATACAATTGAATGATATTGCATGAGCAATTCTGCGTTATCACAGATCTCACGTGACATCTTATTTGAGACAAATTATTTTTTTTTATATCACAGTTAAAACTCAACAATATACAAATACAATATTCTGTGTCGTCCATAGCAGAAATAGACATGACGTCATCTGGTTCTGGCTATGAACGGCACTTGACAATTCCTTTAACAGCAATCTTATTAAGCACTTTGTGTACCAGGGCACCATTCCATTTTGGCAGACGCTAGCATACGCCAGCTTAGTTTAGGTGAATTATTGTAAAACAAAAAAGGAACAAAAACAAAAAAACAAAAAGCAAAAACAAAAAAACAAAAAACAAAAAAAACAAACAAACAAAACAAAAATAAAAACAAAAACAAAAACTATGCACTGGTGCAAAACTTGTGTAAAGATGGTTGGATGTGAGTCACCAATGACTGGTGCCATGGTTCACAAAGGGCTTACTCAAAACAAGACAAACTTTTCAAGAAGTTAGTCATTGAAAAGAAGAACGCTTTAATTTTGAACATAATCAAGATATTATAAAGCTTAGATGTCACCTGAGATTTGCGATAACGCAGAATTCCTTTGAAAAATGTCTCTATTGTAGTTATTAGCGGGCATTTGCAAGACAGGCTATGATTCAATTGATACACAACCAATCAATGGCCGGTGGTCTTACAACGCACATTTAACATCACTCTGGTAGAATAACGAGAAATAAAATGCGGAGGAGCGATAGTTTTAAGTACCCTATAGTTTGTCAACAAATAGTAAAAGTGCTTGCTGCTGACTGAAGGGCATTGCAGGTTGCTCCGCATTATACTGTTTGCTATGGTTTTTTAGCGCATGGCAAGTATATTTTCTCCCATATGTTTAGTTTGTTTACTCCTAACATTGCACAATAGTCCAGCACCATCGTTATCTTTGATTGTAATGGGATTTTAATATTAATTTAAACATTCAGGTACCAGTATGGCATGCAAAACTTTTGTCAATTGTTATTACCAAACACATTCACCCGCGTCTCTTCATATTTAAAACATCACTTTCATTATATATTCATAATTCAGGCCAGACCTCTATTCATTTAGTGAAACATGCAGCGTGGTTTTATCAGACCTTCCTTATATGGATATAAGCTGGATGACGTGACTTGCTAAGTCTGTTAATTTAGTCATTATCCGCGCAACAGAGGCCCTGGAAACTGCAAACTCGATGAGCAGTGCAGTTGAGTAATTGTGTTTCTACATGTTTGTCTCTTCTTCACACAGGTTCAAGGAAGCAAAGCATAACCACTGAAGGTAGTCCGAAAGATAGCCAACCACAGAGCAAAGAGTCTAGCAAAAGCAAAGGACCCAGGAACGAGCCTGGCAGGAGCACAGATAATACTAGCGAAGAGCAACCTCAGAGCAAACGAATCAGCAAAAGGAAGGGATCCAAGAAAGAGCCTTGTAGGAGTGCAGATAAGAACAACGAAGGTAGCGTCGAGGAAAGAAGGAATAATAATCCAAAAATGGAAGAAATTGCTACAGAGCTAGAGAATATGGATCTTGATGAACGAAGTAGAGACTATCGGTATATTTCAGAAAGGGATAGTATTTATTGTTTACCACCAAGAAGAATGATTGCAATGTATGATTATGATCCAGCTGTGTCATCGCCAAATGTCGACTCTGAGGTGAGATTTTTGGTTGTGTTTTTATGAGCATAGGTTCCAAATCTTTAAAAAGGCTGGTGTAAAATTCAGTTACTTATTTCTTTGAACTGAATGACTTCAAAGAAACTTTAGCTACTTCTCTATAATTCTACCGTTGGACTTTTCTGAAATCTTCAATATTTTCAGAATTAGAGTGTTTGCTAATTTTTCAAGAATTCAAGAAAAACTTTCAAAAAAACTCAAAACTATCGTAATTTCTAAACTGTTTGAAGCAACACGAAATAATTTCGAAGAAAACCATAGTTTATGGATGTCTACAATATGGTATCAAGCAAAAGTCTGTCACTTTTCTGGTTTATGATTTAGAAATTTGATGACGTCACACACTCAAATGAGTTGAAATGTAACATACGCTGAAATTTCGAAAAATATTGAAAACTTCTGAAAAGTCCAACGGTAGGATTAAAGATAAGTAACTGAAGTTTGTTTCAAGCCACTCAGTCAGAAGAATTAGATCACAGAATTTTACACCCACCTTTTTACGCCGAGTTAAAGATTTGGAAGCTATGCTGTTTTTATGCGATCCATTTACGACGTGTCTTATCCAGGTTTTGCATCAAAGGCTGGTGACATATGTTTTACAACTGATTGTTTTGTTTGTATTTTTCAGGTTGAACTTGCATTCAATAAAGGTGATATTATCGTGATATTTGGTGATATGGACGAGGACGGCTTTTTCGCTGTAAGTTTTCCAATGAAATTTATTCTTGAAGTTTTTTTTTTACCTGGTGATTCAAAAAATGTCCCCCTGTTCGAAAAATCACTGCAGAAAATCTATTTGCGCTACAATAACAATAATCAACATTGATTTTTCTTAGCTACAAGATTAAAGCTCAATCTTAAAGGTGGTGTGAAGCGAAAATTGTTATTGATGCAAATGAATAGCGCAGTTGAATGATAAAGAATGTCGTTTAAATTTTTTTGATACCTTCTTTCATTTTTGAATTATTAAAGCTTAAGCTTAAGACAAGATCAATCTTAGCTACAAGATTGAAGTATTTTTGGTATTTTTTTGGTATTTTTAAATATGGTAGTGCTGTGGCAAAATGGAGGGATTCAAAAAATTAGTCTTGCATAACATCCAGAAAATGTCATAAAATGGATGATCAAAGGCATCTCGAAATACCGTTGAAGCTCTAGATCCTTATGATGATCCTAATTCCAGAGGTTACCAAAGATTTTCCATTTATTGAGCTGAATAAGTTTGTATGTTAATTTTGATATGGTTTGAGATAAAACTGTATCGAATTCATGTATTTAACTCGTAAAATTGAATGTTGAATCCGCAAAATGTGGTCTAAAAGAACTGAAAAGTGTCCAAAATTAAAAAAGCCCCCCGGGGGCTTAATGGAGCTTTTATGGTAAAAGAAACATAGCTTGTCAGTTGTACTATTTTCAATGCTCCTTTCTCCAGAGCAATAGGTAAGATGTTAATTTCAGTTTAGGTCTCAGTTACAGTTCTTCGTTTTATTAGTCATGCTGATTCTCCAAAGGATTTCACAAAACTATCTTACATTGGCGCAACTTTCAAATTTTGTTATAGCCATGATTTAATACATTTATTTATTTATTTATCAATTTATTTAAAGTTGGTTCATCATCAGCTCTAGTTCTACACTACATTGTTACAATAATGTGAACTAATTTATACCAACTATTTACAAGAAAAATAAACCTATAATACAATGTAATGCAACTTACTAACAATCATTATCTACAAATTTTACATTGGCATTTGTCTCCACTCCAATTTTTTAAGTTTCTCTTAAATATAGCAGCTGATTCTTTATTAAATCAGGCATGCTGTTCCATAAGAGGCTGCCTCGAAACTTAATAGAATCAATGCCAAACATAATACTTTTCGTTGCAGGGATTTGTAATAAATCTTTCGTCCTTAGGTCATATTTACAATGTTTGATAATCTCCAAAATGGTTGTTATCGTCATTACTTTTATCTTCAAGGCACAATCGGAAAGCGAAAGAGGTCTCGTCCCGAGCAACTTCTTAGAAGAATGCCCAGAACCTTCGGATTCTGAAGAAATTGAAATCAACATGGGTGCAGCTAGCCCAAGCATAAAAGTAAGTTTTGCTTAAGATTCTTTTGTCTAGAATATTCAGAAAGACCTTCAGAGAAAGGCAGAGATCAATTTCTTCGATCTATTAAGCTGATCTCAGGATACCTTTATCAAAAACTGTTAAAGGCAATGGACATAGCTATGTTTCGTAGCCACTATAAATAGGCTAAAGAAACGCCGACTAACCCATTCTTTAGCTACACAAAGAAACCGGATGCGTCAAAGTTGTCGAGTACAATGGATTATGTTTTTGACCTGGCCCGGGCCAGCTTTTAACTATGTCGATTCTCTTTAAAGGGGCTCCGTCGTCAAAATGTAAACAAAGCGATGATTTTTGCAGTTTTTTGAAAGGTGATATCATACAGGATTTTCGTATTTTTTTCAAAATGAAAGTTGCTGTTTGGGCATTAATCCTTGTACTTCATTAAGGAACAAACCAAACATTCATATCTTCTACGATTGCTCGGATATAAGTGGATTTTTAACGGTCACTTTTTTGTGGCTTGGGTGAAGCCACCAAACAAACTGCAGAGAACAATGGATGAAAAATGGATAATCCCCGACACGTGCGAGTTTACGGATTTGTTTACTGTTTGACGACGGAGCCCCTTTAAGGGTTATCAGACTGTGGGACAGCTTAGATAGAGAAAGTCCCTCTCAAATTAGATGTCACCTGAGATTCGCGATATCGCAAAAGTCCTTTGCAAAACATTTCTATTGTTGTTATTCGCGGGCATTTGCAGGTGACATCTAATTTGAGACAGATTTGCGATAACGCAAAAGTCCTTTGCAAAACACTTCTATTGTTATTATTCGCGGGCATTTGCAGGTGACATCTAATTTGAGACAGATTTGCGATAACGCAAAAGTCCTTTGCAAAACATTTCTATTGTTATTATTCGCGGGCATTTGCAGGTGACATCTAATTTGAGACAGACTATAAAGTATAACAGCATTGTGTTATTGGTTATCCCTTGTTAGCCATGCATATGCACACTTTGATTTGAATGGGATAGTTTTTAGATATTTTTGCTCATTGCACATGCAAAGATTTAACCTTGCACAAAGCCTTCAAGAAAATGTTTGCAATATCCGAAATATTTCTCGAGAAAGCTACAATTCTGGCCAAAACAACTTGAAAAAAACATGTCATTTCTCTGCTTTCTTATCTGACGAAGCATCCAAAATACATTGCAGGAAACTTATCGCTACTCTTTTTCCCCGCCCCCCTGACCCCCTAAACAATGTTGGTCCGAAGCACTGATCACCAAATATGAAGAAAATTGGTTACGTTGTTGTGCCCGTGAGAAATGCGTAATCGCACAAGGAACCAACATTGTAAGGGGAAACGGGGAGAGCTGAGCAAAAATACGTGATTCTTTTCAAGAGTTTTGGCAAGAATTGTAACTATGACCACGCGAAAACCAATCAAATTAGTAGCGTGGTCATCATTTGATTTGATCGATTTCACGTGAAAAATTTTCGCACTTCGCAGAAATTTGCTAAAGTGCACTATCTTAGGACTATCTGCCTAAGTGAATGGAATCATAGAAATAAGAGACAGAATCTTTCCTCTGAAACTATTTTTCATGTTCTAATACTCATAAATACATTGTGCCTGTCTGTCGCTCCTGGAGTTAAAAATCATCAGATATATTTGCATAATGTTATGTTATGTGCTTGATAGATATATAGTCAATTCTGATGTGCTGTGATATTTAATAATATTAGTGTCTTATCAAATGATATCGGTATCGTCCAAATTATTTGCAATACCATCAATACAATCCTCCACATGATCTTTATCACACGTCATCTTTTGTCGTATTTGTTTACCTTTCAGTGTCGTTACAAGTCTGTCAACCTTTTCCTTGGACGTGAGGTGATTTGAGCCGAGGATCTCTCTGAGTAGTGTAGCCAGCACGGAATCTTGTTTCTCCTCTCCTAACGTCGATTGAAGTAACCCTCCTTCAATGTGATGGAAGAATTTGGCTGCTTTGGCGAGTGCTTCCCCCATCTTTACTTTGTCTGCGTCATTTAGGCCCGGTGTATCGCCTAGACAACGCATCGCTATTTGCTCAGTTGCAACTTTGAGCTGGGCTGGAGATATTTTTCCTGCCAATCTGCTTGTCATATTTATGATCTCATCTTGTATCCACGTACCAGGGTTTTTCGTCACAGTGGACGCTCTCAGGCGTATGATTTGTTTTTCACGGCACGCTCTATCAGTTGTCGCACTCGTGCCGTCCGTTTTAGCTTTATCAAAGTCGCTTTCCACTATGAGTTTCCGTGCATCGTTGTCATAGCCTGATATCCATTGATCTAGAACTGCTTTGGCTTTGGTTGAACCGATCCGCCTCGTTAACATGCACCCTGCATATAGCATTGCGCTCAGACCAGCTTCATAGTATACATTTATAGCGGTTGCTTTCGCTGTGTGGTTCAAATCTGTTCTTCTGTTGATGGCCAATAGAGGGCTTAGCTCCACGAACGGCATGAGACGGCAAGCTTCTGAGGGACCTGAGAAAGTTAGAGGACTGGAGAGTAGCTTCCCCGCCAGGTCAGTGACAACATCCGTTGCATAGCTTTGAGTGAATAACACCGCGATGAAGATGGCTGTGACTTTCATTGTTGTAACTAGAATGGAAAATAAACTAATTGTGTGAAACTAAGCGAAATGAATAGGACTTCAATGCATGCCGGTTTCCCAAGAGTCTTTGAGAGACCCCTCTTCAAACACATAAGGTAAATCAAACCTATGGCCGTAAAGTCAAAATTTGAAGTCCTTACCTCGTTGCTTCAATGTTCAGAGACCTACACACACGTCTCTCTCCTGTTCCTGCTTGCAACTACTCAATTGCATTTCACGCGTCGTTTTAATGAACATTTCGAATCGGAAATAATCTCTGCCCTTTTACAATTAAATCAAACAAAAATACTTTCGGCTTCCATCAATCTAAATTTATTCTGCAATGCCAAACAGAAAATTTTTTCCCCTTGTTTACACTCCTTATTTATCACACCGCAAAATGAAAATTATGTTTGATTTTAGTCATTGACTCTTTCAATATTGACTTATTTTTGCGAAGATTTTTGATGAACTTTTAATTGTTTGTGTTCAAGGGCAAAATACAGTAATTTGGTCCGATTTGAAAGTTTCGCGATCTATAAAAAAGTTTTTCGCTCATTTGGTATCTGAACAAACTTTCCAATTCTCATTCATTTCCTGGAAACACGATCAGGGGGCTATTTTAAATACAGTTAAAGGCAGTCTGTCATGCATTTGATTGGGTGATAATGACAATACAAAGAATAAAAAATTTGAATGGCTGCTAATCCTACTGACTTTCTACGGCCATAGAAAGTGATAAGAATCAGCCCACTGTTGTTTCAAATACACAGATTATTAAAGGGATCCGTTGTGTAGAGCTCTCTTTGTTGCGGCCAATCAAATACGTGACAGACAGCCTTTAATCTTTGCCATGAGGTCAATGTTTTTTGCAATAGGAATAAAGCAATTCTGTTGTTGCGTTGTTTGGTTATTTGAATGCTTCTCTAATGAAGCAGAAATGTGAATCGCAGTTGCTCATCTATGATTTTTTTCACATTTTGCAAAACTTTCCCTTACCGCTGGTGTCAATGATGTACTCGAAGCTTATGGATATTCTGAGGGTTTAGATATCAATATGTTGCAACTTCTTCTGTACGGAATCAAAAATTTGCCCTTGGAAGCCAACAAATTAATCTTAAATTTAACAATTAAGTACATTTCTGAAACGGAACGATTTGGTTGAAGGTTACTGGAATCCCTGAATAGAGCACCCAAATCCCTTCTGTATGTGTCTGTTTTTAGTAATTTGTTTTTGTATTGTTTTTGTCTGTCTGTTTGTTTGTTTGTTTGTTTGTTTGTTTTCTTTCTGCAATTATGTGTCTCAAGGAAGCTTACAACCAAATAATAGATTTTACATTGCCTTTCTTGGCTCTAAACCTTGCAAATCTTCACTCGAAATTGTTTGGTTGCAAGATGCCTTAGCTTGTAGCTCTGTTTGTCTGATTTCTACAAATGTACTTTTTCAATGTTTTTCTTCTTTTTAAGGCCTCGGGGTTGACATAGTATTTTGCTCCTCTTGGTATCGCAGTCGTAGTGTTGTAAAGTAGATTAAGTAGTGTAGGTAGTAGCCTGCGTGCAGACTTTACTTTCCACTGCGAAGGAGAGCCTATGAGGATCTTGTAAAGTCTGCGAATTAGCGCCCATTATTGAGTTCTGAGATCTTGCGCAATGATACTCGCCTTTGTCCGGCTATTGTCTGTTAGCCAATCAGTATCTAGTTTGAGATTCTAAGGACCCAATCAAAAGCCGACAGGATCGTCACGTTTTTCGCAACCCTTTGTGGTCATTGTTTGCGACACAACACCAAACCGTTTTCGTAAATTTCAAATTGAGGAAGTTGCTGTGCGTGGTAAACGAGTTCGCCGATGATGAAGTGTGCCACCCAGTTTGCCTGTCTTCGGGACTTGATAACTTGGGATGAAACTTTGTTTTGAAAGGAATTATAAACAGTCAAGCATATTCTCAAGGTGAAGGAAGTCTACAACGATCACGAGGCAATTCTTTGAAAGTTTCTCCGCTCCGAGGACAGAATGTTTACTTCAGGTCAGGCTAGGCCTAAACTTTCATTTGATGAGCTGATGGTGTGTTGGTAGTACCCTTCGCTTAGACATGTGTCAGCAAGTGGGGTTCTTGAATCACTGGTGAGTCTTTCATGCCTATTACCTCTGCAGTTTTCTAAAGTTTTGTGTGGCATGGGATTCTCTTCGCATGATAGGGATTAAGGGGTCAATCTAATTGCGCAAGATTGAGCTCCTCTTCGAAGGAGAAACTTTTTATTCAGAACTCGATAATGGACGCTAATTCGCAGACTTTACAAGATCCTCATAGGCTCTCCTTCGCAGTGGAAAGTAAAGTCTGCACGCAGGCTATGTAGGTAGTAATCTGTCATGTAAATTTTTTAGATTGAATATAGAGTGGTGTCGCCCGTTATGCCCATGTCGTCGCGAAGTTCTGAGTTAGATCCAAAAAGAGCAATTAATGAAAAAACCAAATAGCCAGATTATATCACCAACTAATGGAGAAAAAGATCACAGAGTATTGATTTTTTACGTAAACTCTTTATACTGATTTTAGAAGATTTTAAAGAAGGGGGTAAAAACGTCGTCTTCATCTAGCGTCGCCCATTATGGCCGCAGGAGAAACAATGAACACTACTCTCCGGTAAAAAGTTTTAATAAGAAAAACAGTTTTAATTACTGTTCTTTGTTTATCATTTGGTACAATTAACACAAAAATATCAATAAGAATTAACCTAAACTTTGAGTTTTGGCAATTGAAATACATGCTTCGAGTTGCTCTAAATCCGGCCTTATCTCTTGTGCATGGATGGATGAGTTTTGGCATAGTTTCTAAAATGAAGATAGACTTAATATAATACTGCGTTTTTTGGGTTTCGATGATTTTCCTTGATTTTAACCCAAATTGGTGTTTTTCTTAATATGTTGCATTTTAATATTTTGAAGCAATTGGAAACTTTCTGGTAAACTGATGGGCATAATGGGCGACGAAAATAGCAATTGGCAGCACTCAGACTTCATAACCTTAAATCTGAATCAGAAGTCAAAATTTCCTCTCAAGAGACAGGACTTCTGAAAAATCAAAGCATATTTGAAAAATTTCAAACCGCAAGGTGCCGAGTGAACGAAAATGAAGGAAGGAATGTAAATAGATTCATGAAATTTGCAATACTTGAAAGAATCAATTAGAGATAAGCACAAAACAGAAAAATTTGCAGAAAATCCTACAATCTAATTCAGGCTTTCTGCTAAAGATTAATTCATAATTCTTCAAAATCAGTCCTGTGTACAATTTATCGTCGCTTGCCAAAAGTGCGCAGTTCATTTTGGCGCACCCGGATGAAACATTTAAAAGGAATATGAGATAAAAACTGTTACCTTACAGAGAAGTTTTGTCACTCCACTTGAATGTCCCAGAGATTCATCAAAAGAAAAATAGCTTATTACGTCTTCAGTATTCAAACACGAATAATATTGATGTGAGCGAAATTGCAAACTTCTATCGAGCGTGGATTTTATGCAAGCTGTGCAAATTAAATAACATTCAGTGTTTGCCAAGTGATGCCTGTAATATCACAAGGTCATTAACATCTATTGTAAACAAGAGAAATCATCTATTAGTTCTTGTAAAATGTTGATAGGGTGGATGACCTTAGCATTTTTTGGCTGCGATAAGTAAACTTTGATTTCGTAGGAAGCAAGTGGTCCATCCATTTATTTTACTGTGGTATGATTTTTAACCGATGTGTAATTTAATGTTTTTGCCTTCTTTAATCATGGGTAGTTAGACACTGCTGGTGTGCTTCTATGGAGGAGCGCTGGATATTATATATCTGCGGGGGAAATTTTTTGCAGTACTGCGGAGGAGATATCGAAAGAACAAAAAATCTCCTCCGCAGATATCTCCTCCGCAGTACTATAAAAAATTCCCCCGCAGATATCTCCTCCGCAGTACTATAAAAAATGTCCCCCGCAGATACATATTATCCAGCTCTTCTCCATAGAAGCACACCAGCAGTGTCTAACTACCCATGCTTTAATTTCTAAAGAGACTAGATCTCGAGGATCAATATGGACATGGTATGAATGGCCTTAGCATTCTATGGCTGCACTAAATATACTTTGCTTTGCGAAGTAGCAATTGACCTTGCCACTCATTTCACTGCCAGCATACAAGTTGTCATGCAATACTTCTTCCTTTTCCTCTCCAAAGAGACTTGATATTAAGGATAGAGAGATAAAAAGCATAGGGCTCAAATCTTTCAAATCTTTAAAAAGGTGGGTGTAAAATTCTATTCCATATTTCTTTGAATTGAATGGCTTAAAAGGAACCAAGAGAACTTTGCTGTAAATCTGCCGTGGAAATTTTTTGATATCTTGATTTTTTTTCAAATGGCGGCAATTTAATGATTTTTGAAAAAATCGATGGAAAATTTTGAAAACATTTAAATCATCGTAAACAAAGGAGGAAATATCATATAACGTTCAAGAAAACCATAGTTTATGAAGGCCTACAATATGGTGAAAAGCAGAACTCAGTATCTTTTCTGGTTTAAGATTTAGATATTTGATGATGTCATAGCGTCAAATTTAATAAATGCCGCCATTTTGAAACTAATCAAGATATCAATAAATTTCCATGGCAGATTTACAGCAAAAAAGGCTGAGTTCATTCCAAGCCATTTGATTCAAAGGAAACTGTAATGGAATTTTACACCGACCTTTTTAAAAATTTGAGGCCTATGGTGAGATAAAAGCAGATCGAAAGTCATGTTTAGTTTCTTAATCATACTTTATATACCATGAAATAATTTACATTGCGACTGTATAACGATTAATTATAGATTAAAATGTACTGGAGAGCTTGAATAATGTGTCAATTCGACAATGATATTTTATCATCATCGGTTTGGTTTTGATGCCAGCTATAAAAATATATTTTCTATCTGCTTGATATCATAAGCAAGGCTCCCAAATTCAAGATATCGATTTCTAAGGGCTAAACATTCTATGATCCTGTATTTACTTGATTACAAAACGGACGCTTCGATTTTGATACCTTTGCTAACATCTACTAAATATTTGCCAAGATATTTCTGTTTAGACTCTAGAAGTTCTTAGCCTGTTCTTTCCACGCATGATTTTCTTGAGTTGTTTACGGGCATATGCTGATAAAGAGGGAATCTTAGTGTTGCAGCATTAATACATGGCTTCTTGATATTATTGTTTAATTCCTCAGCGAAATTTAGCGAGAAACCATGGGTAGTTAGACACTGCTGGTGTGCTTCTATGGAGGAGCGCTGGATATTATGTATCTGCGGGGAAAGTTTTTTTGCAGTACTGCGGAGGAGATATCGAAAGAACAAAAATATTAAGCTATTAAAATTCTTCTCTCTCCTTCTCTCTTCGCTTCCGATATCTCCTGACATTTATCGTAGTATTGTAGAACCACATCTAAACTATTGCTGCTCCGTTTGGGGCTGTATGCAAAACAGGGCTGCCCGAATCGTTACTGGTAGTCCTTATGATGCACCATCTGTGCCGTTACGCAAAGAACTAGGCTGGTTGTCCGTCAAAGAAATGATTTTGAAAGTACATCAGTGATCTTTTCGTAAGACTATCAGATTTCCACACTCGTGAGCTAAGAAACACTAAAAATGATCTTGCGGTACCGTTAATGAGAACAGTAAGTGGCCAAAAGGCATTCTCTTACCGTGGTACAAAAGTGTGGAGCATGCTTAACGACAATATCAAAGAGGCTCCCTCGGTCTACTCTTTTAAATCAAGGTTGAGACAGTTGGGGTACGAAAATCTTTAATTTTGTACAGATATTTTTTGTATTCAGGTGTAAATTTTTATCTAATTTGCTTATATGTATTATATTAGGAACTTTACTTTTGACAGGGCCAAATTGTAAAACAATATTTATTGAATTTTGTAAATATATGCAGGTTAGATGAATTTACTGTACAGCACGCAGAGCAGCTGTGGTATCAGCATGGGTAGTTAGACACTGCTGGTGTGCTTCTATGGAGGTGCGCTGGATAATATGTATCTGCGGGGGGAATTTTTTATAGTACTGCGGAGGAGATATCGGAAGCGAAGAGAGAAGGAGATCTATCATTATGATGTCCCCCGTCTTCAATATGCAATCATGCTCCATTGTATCCCTGTAGCCGATAAGCCCTTGTTACGAGCATCATGAGAAAAATCACTGTAGGAAGATATAGGGGGTTGCCTTCCCATTCATTTTAATAGTTTAATATTTTCGTTCTTTCGATATCTCCTCCGCAGTACTATAAAAAATTTCCCCCGCAGATACATATTATCCAGCGCTCCTCCATAGAAGCACACCAGCAGTGTCTAACTACCCATGGTATCAGTAACATTCTGCTTAAGTCTTCAATAGTGAGCCTGTCATTAATTTTTTTCATGCTGTTTAATGCAACTCCACACTGGGAAGATGGGTTCAACTTGAGATCACATCGAATTTCATTTGCAGAATACACCAAATGTTAATTCCCTGAATTTCTTTGTTGTCATCTAAATTGGATATGAGCTTTGGTCATTTTCTAGCTTATTTACATCCGAGCCAGATTACATTGTTCATTTAAATTACTACTGTATATTACATTTTACACAAAATTGTTCTCAGCACCTGCTATATGATTGCAAAAATCTATTTGTTGTCATAAATGTTCCTCATAGACTAAACTTCTTCGTAATTTCCTCCGTTGTGTCAATAGTAAGAAAAGTTTTTGATTTGACCACGCAGGAGAATCCAATTTGTTTGATTCAGCCAGTTTCAGCTTAAACATAAGTGCAGACATTTTCGCCGATGATGTGAAGTTTATGGCTTCATCCTTGGAACTGCAATTGTCAATGTTCGTTGAAATAAGCGTTTTCTTGGTTTCCAGTGCCCATTTTTCATTGTGCCGGCAAGCGAGTAGTGTTTAGGTTTTAGCACTGCTTGCCTGAGGCTCCTTTATGAGCAGCTCTTTACTCGCAGTCAAAGAGTTGTTATCCCAAGTTCCAAATCTTCCAAATTAGAACGGGAATGTTGGTGTTTTTAGAACACGCTCCTATCTATCTCTTAATCAGTGAATCAAAGAATTCTCATGAAATTGCTCGAATATGCCTTGTTCGAAACCGCAACTTTCGGTTTTTTGAAGGGCTTTAATTTCGCTGATGCTTTTTTGTTGTTATTTCTCTTACTCGAGGGAATCTCTTTGATAGTTTTAATGTTCGTTTTAACTAACTTTTGCTTCTGATTTTTCAGCATTGGCTTCTGAATCTTTCTCGGATTGACTTTGGGTTTTATGGCAGTTTCTTTTATTGTTCTTAGGCCTTGAACCTTTCGCAACGAGCCCGACTTTCCAGCTGGCCTCTGTCCGGCTCTGACTAACCTTTGCTCTGTTTTTTTGGGGTTGACTTTGGGTTTTACTGAAGTTTCTTTTATTTTCCTCAGACCAGCAATCTTTTGGAAGGAGCCCGTCTTTCCAGCTGGCCTCTGTCCTGCACTGACTAACCTTTGCTCTGTTTTTTCGGGATTGACTCTTGGCTTTACTGAAGTTTCTTTTATTTTCCTTAGGCCAGCAACCTTTTGCGAGGAGCTCGACTTTCCTGCTTGCTTCTGTTCGGCCTTCACTAATCTTTGCGTCGCTTTCCCTTGCTTTGAGATCTCTTTGGATTGCAGGGCCAAGGCGTTCTTGTCGCGTTGTCTTTGCTGTTGTTTGCCGTTTATTGTAGTGAGATGTTGGCCTACGTTCATATTTGCCTTTGAAGGAATTTTTAGCCCCAAATTTTTCGGGTTTTTCACGTTCTGTCCCTTGTTAAATTTCACTCCAGGCTTTTGAATCTGCGTTGCTTCCAAGCCCTTTTGTGGCGTTATTTTCAAGATTTTCGTCGGCATTAGTCTTGGACCTTCCTTGGATTTGTTCAAATTTGCAACTCTGGCATGCTGGAGCTTCTTCGAACTGCCTTTTCCCTTCAAGATACTTTTTCCCTTCAATGTCTTTTTCTCAAATTGGGCAAACTCGTCGTTATCCCCGAACATGGAGCCTGTCGCCATGGTTAATGGATTGGGATCATTTTTATAATAGTTCTTAGAGTAGGATTCATCAAGATTGTCTTCCTTATGTATATAATCCATATAGTCATCAACGATATCATGTTCCTTGTTTCCCTGGCTTACACTTACTTTCTTTAAAGTGTTGTGACCTCCGTCATCGTCAAATGATTCCAGTAAGTTCGTGTTGATTGAATTTTGTGGTACGGGGTGTCGTTCTGACTTAGTATCATCGAATGATTCGAGGAAATTCGTGTTGATAGTGTTCGGTCTTATTGGTTGGTTATGAGGCTCCGTTTTCAGGGCGTTTGCATCGAATTCCTCTTGCTCTTTTATTTCATTGAGTGTCTCTGAATCAGCTTGAATTGGGGGTTTTGCATCAGTGGACAACAGGTTCTGAACGCTCTTATCCTCGTCAGTAAAACTACCTGCGTCCTTTGCGTCATCAAAGTTCATTCCTTGTAGACTTTTAGTATCTTCAAGTCCCTCAATACCTTGTATCTTCCCGTTCAGATTCAGCAAATCTTCCTTTGGTTTATTATCACTTTCCGTTATCCCTGCATAATTATCTGCATCTTGTTCTTGAGAAGCGAATGGTGCTGTGTTCACATCGATAACTTTACCCTCATCGCCATTTTGTTTACTGTTCATAGGCTGATTATTGTAAACATGAATTTCCTTCTGACTAGGCCCAATATGTGTTTCTCCTTCTGTTTCCCCCATCTTTTCACCCGCTCCTCCTGCAAAGTTATTCAGCATTGCACCCCCGGCCCCTGCATTCAACTGTGCAGCAATGTCAGTGTCTGATACTGGAAGACCAACACCGCCTTCCTTCATTTGCGTTTGAAGACCCGGGGGCTCTGCAGCACCACCTTGAAGCAAAGGGTTACCTTCGATCATTTGCTCAGATTGACCTGCGTCGTTGCTACCGTGACCTCCAAAGAATTGTTGTTGTACCCCCTGCTGTTGGCTCATCAGCTCAACTATCTTATTTGGTTGTTCATGCTTTTGTTGAGGGGCAATATCTGGAGTAGCTTCGGGAGCAGCCTCTTGAACCAACTGTCCAGAGGGTGCTCCTGTATCTGGCTTTTGCGCAGTAGCCTGTGCGGGCAGTTGCTCAGGTGTTGCTTCTGTTACAGGTTGCCCTGGAGTAGGCTCAGAAACTGGCTGCCCTGGAGCACCTTCAGAAACTGGTTGTCCGGTGGCGGCGTCAGAAATTGGTTGTCCCGTAACAGCTTCAGAAACAGGCTGCTCTTGACTTCCTTCAGAAACAGCTTGCCCTGGGTTAGCTTCTGCAACGGGTTGACCAGGCGCAGCTTCTGCAACGGGTTGACCAGGCGCAGCTTCTGCAACAGGTTGACCCGGCGCAGTTTCTTCTACTGGTTGGCCTGGGCTTACATCACCAACAGGCTGTCCAAGCTGGTCTGCTTCTCCTAATTGTCGATCGTCCCCAAGCTGCGCACCGTTCAACGCTGGCTGACCGTTAACCAGGTTCTCGCTCGGAATCGGTTCACCGATTGCTTGTTGTTGTACGCCGGTCATTTGCTGTGCATTAGTTACAAGCTGTTCATTGTTAACAGGTCTTTCTGGTAACGTTACCGGATTGCCGATTGGCTGGCCGGTTGGCTTTCCGAACTGTGAGAGAATATTGCCGACTTCTCCCTGGCCGACATGGTGGCCAACGATTCCAGGTAAATTAGATATAAGATTTTCGACATCATGAGAGTCCATGTTATTCGATGCCATATCTTTAAAGACGTTCTTCAAATTTTCCTTGTTTGGGTTGTTTTCAGGGAAACCTCCAAAAGTTGCACTCGTGTCGTCAAGTGATGTGAAAGGGCGGCCATTTTGTGAGCCATGTGTTCGACCCTCGCCTGTCAGCATTTGCCCTTGTCGAAACCCATCTTCTAATGGTTTATGGTGAAGGGTCTGGTGCATTTGGCTGAATGATTGATGGTATGGACGTTCTTGGCTCTGTTGCCATTCTGGAACCCTATAATGATGCCTATGGTGTCTTCGGTTGTGCATCAGGGCTCCCTTCCAGTCTTCTTCATATTGAAAAGGATTTGTGTGCTTTGGGTTATTAAATGCTTGCCCTGTCTGTGGATCGATCGGAAGCCCTAAGCCATTAAACGCTAGGTCACCAAAATGCACTAAAGTATTGTCCACGTAGTCATCAGGCTTGGTTTTGTGCTTGAATCCTAAGGTCCCCAGTTCAGCTTTTAGCTCATCGAGAATCTCTTTACCAGGCTTCATTTCGTTCGGGTGAATCTTGGGTTTGTGCATTCCATGTTTTATCTGCAGTAGCTTCAGTAGCTCCAGTGCCGTTTCGGAGTTGGTATGTGGCCTAAGTTTGAAGTTCACGACGGGATGTGGAGTATGGTGGATATGGGCGACTTCTATACCTAAATGGTTATGCGGCCCTTGGCCAGCTAGTAATGGCTCCTTATTCATTTTCATCATTTCCAATAACTTCGAAGTTTTATGTGTTTGCAGATAATTTAACAACCTCAGTCGAGCATGTGCTTTAATCGCATGTATCAGCTTATGTTTATCACCTTTGAAAGCGGCTAAAAGCTCTCTGAGTCGTTGCCTTGCCTTCTCCCTGGTGTTGAGTGGTCGTTGAGGGGCTGGCGCTTTGAGAAGTGACTGAAGAAGCTCTGGGTTTCCACTGTCTTGTAATACTTTCACCAGTTCAGGGTTTTTATTCGCCATGATAGCAGAGACTAATGGATTGTCCATTTCTTCTAACTTGCCAACGAGCTCTTCAGCCGAAGAAGTCAGATGCTCAGGGTGTACATCGAGAGGCCAGTCTTCAGTTATGTGATGATCCAAGTGCTCTTCTCCTAAATTGAGGGCATCATTGATTGGATGTGAGTTTTCTAAGTGTGGGTGATTCAAATGTTGTTCTCCTAAGACAGGGGCTTCATGTGGTTGTTCCAAATGTAGATCTCCTAAGACGGGGGCTTCCTCTATCGGGTGTGGTTTTCCGACAACGCTAACTCCTGGGTGCGGTGCTCCTAGCTTGAGTGAAGTGGGGTCTTTCCCTTGTTTGTGTGTCAGAGGCTGCTTGCCAGCTTCACTTGGGGTCGGCTTTGCCGGTTTTGCTTGCTTTGTGGGCTTCGTATTTGAAGGCTTCTTGTCAAGCAAACTTCCTAAGCCGATATGTTCAAGCAACGGTTTAACGTGATGTGGAGCAAAACGGCTTGGTTTATGTTCTGAGTGCATAAGGGATGGATTGGGTAGATGTGCTAATGCGGGATGGGTCAAAGGAGCATGGGCTTGTACTGGATGGGGGCTGTGAAGTTGTGGAGGAAGTATCAGGGGGTCACCATGTGGAGTATGAGTCGAGAAATCAGCCTCAACAGCCTCAAGACAGTCTTGATCACTTTTCAACTTCTTGCAAATAGCGCTGAGTTTGAATCCGCTAACGAGAAATTTCACTCGCTTTTTGACCTCATCTCTGTCTAAGTAAGACGCCCTGTTCAATTCGTGAGCAAGAACACGAAGTAGATCAGCACTGCTGTGATGCCCAAGTACTCTGGACATTGCAGCTCCGACGAGCTGATATGTAAAATCTTGACCAGCACCGACTAATGATGCGATACGTTCTTTCTCGACTTTATTCAGTCCGGATGTTGTTTGCAAGCAGCGCATAATCATAGAGCCAGTAGCTGGTCCGATTTTTGCTAAAGATCCACCGCCAATTGCCAACTTGTCAGTTAGATATTCGACAATACTTTGCACAGTGGTAATAGCCGGAACCTGGAATTCGTTGTATCGTGTGGCCATGACAACCCAATGACGACACTGTTTGATTGAGACTGCAGTGTCAGCGATGTCGAGCACTGATTTCAGGTTATCTTCAATGATTTGTTTAAATGTTGGGCTGTCGTATCCTGAGATCCATTTATTGATGATCTTTTCAGCTTTTACGCTTCCAAATTCAACTCGTATCATACAGGCCATTAGTAGGTAGCCTTCTAATACTAGTTTATGGTAAAGTTGCTTAGACTGCTCCATCTGATCTTGGCTGACAAGGGCTTTTCGGCTTTCCTACAAGTGAAAGTGAGATTTTAGATTTATTTGCGAAGCAAGCCTGGTGAGGCAGAAAATGGTTTAGGTGTTTGTCAGCCCGTAGTTTTTTAAAGGGTCGGTTTCATCCTGCATACCTTGCACGTGCCGTCTCTTGCTTGGCCTTTGTTGTCGCCTTTTTCATGGGCCTTCATTAGATTCCACAAACTTATGATTATTGCCCAGTTAGGATGTAAACTGAGACACAGCAATTTATCCAATCAAAATCTGGCGCATTGATCTCTGGTTACAAATGATTTCATGAAAATGTCTCATCAGACATCAGAGAATCCCTCAAAGCAGAATCCTTTAAAACATGTTTCTGGTTTTTGCAAGCTTCTAGCATTGCTGAAAAAGCAACATGAATGCTTGTTTTGTAAAGGAAACTCTCATTTGTTGAGAGAAAAGCGGTTTAAGAAAGAGTCTTTAGTTGGTAATGATCTACAAAACTTTGCCTTATTTTGGTATTGACTCAATTTACATGACAGATTTGCCAAGGGTAATTGCGTTGATTTTTGCCAAAATCTTGTTTGGTTTGGAAAGAATTGAACAGCTTAATTGCCGCAGAGTTCTTAAGTGGCTTCACAGCAACTTATATAGAAGAATGGAAAAATCTCGATCAGCCTATGTATATTCTTGGAGCTAGAGAACTGTTGAGATTCGATACTAAGAAATGTTTCACTTTTCTCACCATATATACACCCAGATCTCAGTTTTACTTCAAATCCTTTAGCTACTTACCTTATACTGCCTCTGTAATTCATCGATTGCCAACATCGGAATAACTTCAGCAGTCGGCGCTAACAAACAAGGGTTGTTGATGTAGTCAACATTATATTGTAAATCTCGAGTTGCCGCTGGGATAGGGTTCTTTCTCTCCTTTATTTTGAAATCATCAAAGCTCTTTACATACTGGTCCGCTGAATTTACGTTCGTTACGGCTGTTGATAAGAGTACTAAGATTAAGGCGATCGTAACGCCATTTAGTTTCGAAAGAACGTCTTGATACATTGTCTTTTTTGAAATTGTTCTGCAGTTGTTTATGTCAATTTTATGTCTTTTCAAGACTGTGATGTAATGTTTCGCCCACCAAAGCTCTTACTATGAACTCAATTTCTTTGTTGCACAGTTTTCTATGTGGCTACAGAAAGCCTCCATGCTACATCATTGGTTTTAATCCTTTTATTCAGCTTGTACTAGAAACGCAACTACAAAAACTTTACAACCAGAGGTATTCAATCCATGATTTTGCTTCTCAAGAGCTCAATGCCCATATATCGCAACCGTTCTTTGTAAAGATCTTGCTGTTTGTATTGATGTCCAATCACTGCGCTACGATTTTGCCAAAACTTGCTGCCTACCGTAATCACTGCGTATTTCAGTAATCCTCTATCTTTGCTATTATGGATATGTTTCACATGAAGATCTTTATCTTTTCGTATCTTAAATCATATGCTCATACACCCATAAATATACAAACACGTTTCAGCTCATTCCAGATTTTTCCAACACGTTTCCGTTATTTCCATCAAATGAACGATTTCAATGTCCAGGCTTGAACAGATGTAACGCGACAACTTTTATTTAAGGATTTATTTATTTATAGTTTATTTGTAGTTTTTCCAGTATCAGTTTCAATGTTTTTATGATCCCTATCAGGAATAGATGAACATGAATAGTAGGGCACTGTGCCCACCGGGTTCAGCGGTTCTGGACCTGCATCAAAAGAAAAACAATTGTTTACATGTTAGCACAAATAATGAACGTGTCAGGTGGCGATTACTGGTCATCCAACCATGAAATCGAGCGACAAGATTTGTAAACCGACTCGGGTATCATTTTTTGATAGATTTGTAGTCAGAATCACCGCAGCACGACGAAAACAACAGCACTTTTGTGAACATTTATATTTTACCAATATTTCGGCAGGACTCCTTCAGGGCTGTTGACGAAATATTGGTAAAATATAAATTTTCACATATTTGCTATCGTTTTTCGTCGTGCTGCGGTGTTTCTGCCCGCAAATTTATTTACTCATTCGTCACCGCAAGCATCTTCGGATCCGACGATCGACGCTGGTATCGTGGCCTTTCTTCGAATTCCCTTTTTCGAATTACTTTATCATTTTGATGTCTGACAAGGGGAATAAACTTTTTGTTTATTTATTTTATCGAGTTATCGCAGACAATTATGGATACAAACAACCATCATGACTACACTCATATCTTTTCAAGAAACTAACGTCCGGGGCTTGTAGGTTGTTTCGTAAATTTTAAGACATTTAATGCCATTCCAATTGAAATTTTTATAACTCACCTGGTATAAACTTATAACCTGGAGTCTCCTGTTTCCCTGTGCTCTTTGACCTGATGATGGCTCTTCGATGAACAGAAATAGGGTCAGCTTTTTCACTGCTTCATTATGAGTCCCTGTTGAGCAAGGTTTACCGCAGGGATACAAGGGACTCATCGTCATAAGTCTAGTATTGCTCACCATCTTGCTCTTCCTGTGGCAAATTTATATACTCGCAAAAAAATGTATACAGATTTGGTTAGCTCCAGCGATGTGAATTTAGCTTTAATCAATGGCTAATCACTCTCAAAATGTTCCTAGATACCTCATTTTTTGGTATTGGTGCGTTGAGAGCAGAAATTTCAATCCTGAAAGCTCAAATCAGCGTCTTCTTGCAAACCAGAGCTTTGGCCTTTATTCTTGAAGCACATCGAAATTAAGAACTGAAATTAATGAAAAATTAAAAAGCTTCTCAATGGGTGACTGGGGGATGACTTCTGGAAAACAGAATAACACAAGATCTAATATTGTTCAAATTTTATCAAGGCTCTCGTTGATTTATACGCTGTGCCTTAAGAAATTGTTTAGGCCAAAAGGATAAAGCTCTGGTTTGCAGGAAGAGGCAAACTTGAACTTTCAAGATTGATATTTCTGCTATCAAAGCACCAATACCTACAAATGAGGTATCTTTCTTCAAGTTAACTATCGAGGAACATTTTGAGAGTGATTAGCCATTGATTAAAGCTAAATTCACAGCGCTAGAGTCAACCAAATCTGTATACATTTTCTGGGAAACCCAGTAGTTTGTTCGATTGACGTACTTTCCAGTTATTTAAATGATCTTTCTTCTTACAGAGTTTGAGCCGAAAATCATCCGGTGCATCCATAACTGGGGCAAGTCCTGTGGACAGTCCAAAGTCGAAGAAAAAGAAAAGTTTCTTTTCAAAGAGCAAGAAGATATTTTCAAAATTAAAAGGAAAGTAAGAACTTTTTTTACAGTTACGTAAAATGAATCTCGCAACTGCGGAAATATTTCCAAGACTTTTGCTCCTGGGTCTTGAGTGTGATCAGGTGTGATCCACTGTTAATTAGCTGCTGGAAGAAATTGATCGAATCTGTTGCTAATAGACGATCACGCTCAAGATGGCGGCAAGGAGCTTTTTACCAAGATGCACTGCGTTCTTTAATCGAATTCCTATAGAATCGTTAGAGATTCGTTATTCGAACGCAACGCATCTTGGTAAAAAGTTCCTCGCTGCCATCTTTAGCGTAATCGTCTATTCTTGCTTGAAATTTGAATATGAAAATCAAGAAGTAACATTTTGAATTCATACCCCCTAGAAATTTAATTAAAAGGGTTGATAACTTCTTGTGTTGAATCAAAGTTCAGACTTGCAGAAGGCTGCAGGAGGCTGCAGAAACCCTATCTGTGTTATATTTGCCTTCTGATCTATTAAAAAATAGTTATTTGGCTAATTTTGACAAAGTTTAAATTTTGGCAAAATTCAGCATTTTCAGGCAAAGATTCAGCCAAAGTTGTAAAGAACAATGGTTATCGTTAGCTAAGACCATTGAATGTTGAAGGAACCAGCGGAAAAGATTAGGGCAATTTCCAAACCGATACAGCATACCCCCAAAGGTTTGTACCTTGCTACGGCCCGGAAAACAGCAATGTTATTAAACTGATTCTATCGAAAATTGCAAGACTTTAGTTTGGCTTCGGTCATATGTTGAAAGTTTCCAGCTTTGGCTCAAGTTTTCACTTCTACCGGGTGAGTCAATAAAAAGAATCCCTGTTTGAAAAATCACAATTCCCTGAATATCAAGTTGATGATATTGGGAAACATAACATTTAACAGCAGACATGTTCAAATGGACCTCAACATTTACTTGACTGAAATCGGCCACTCCATTCTGAACTTGTGAGGGATTCTCTACAGAAAGCCCTTTCGAGAAATCTTCAAAACAGGCTCAAAACAATGACCAACATTTCCCAAGCTTTCTGCCTTTTCTCAATGAATTCAACACATTCTAACATGTGTTATCCCCATGGGAAGATGGAGTCGTCCGGAATAATGTTGTTTTGCCCCGAGTGATGACATTTTCATCTCCCATAGGGATAAAACGTGCCAAAGCATGTACAAGTCATTGCTGTAAGGCATAGACCAAGGAGAAATTTGGTTGTGATTTTAGGCAATTTTTGGAAGTTTCTTGGAGGGGCTTCCTCGAAAAAATCTCTTATAATTTCAGAACGGAGTGGCCGATTTCAGCCAGGTAAAATTTAGAATATATTTGAACATGTTCACTATTGAATGACATATTTGCCAACATTATTGTCTTGATTTCCAGGGATCTGTGGTCTTTCAAACAGGGATTCTTTTTTTTTACTCACCCGGTATTTTCAAAATTTATGGATTCTCCCCTGGTAATGAGGGCTAATTTCATCATCATCGTTGATCGGGGTATTTTTAAGCTTTCATTTCCCTTATCAAGTTTCATCATACATCCCTTACTTTTTCTATGCGTCAAGGAATCTTCCATTTGTCTTTGAGATGCGAGAAACACCGAGAGATACGCATGTTTTGTTAATCTTTGGAACTTTCCAAGGGCCCTTATCTTTAGCAATTGAGATTTCCTAGCATGCAGTTACATGGCCTTTTTAACGTTGTACATTTTTTTCAAACTACATGTCATAGACTCATTGGTAATGCTTTTGGAGGATTAGTGTCGATAGTAATGGGCAATTTATAGTCTTATATGAAGTTTGGTGTAACAATTTAGTCACAGTCTTGTTTAGATAATCTGGATTTATATTCTATGTGTTTCTGGGGAATTGTCACTATTATGTAAAAATACTGGAAGAAATCGTATCTTTGTAGTCATAAGATATGTTAGATTTTTTAATGTTATTGTGTGCTTATTGGGTATCTTGTAGATTACTGATTCCAAAGCAGAGCTATTGCCAGATAAAATAAAGACAAGAAACAAGTGAATGCCTCTTTGTAATATAATAGAAGCGAAATCCATGCCATTTTCGTGATATTTAGCAATGATTTCTGGATTGAAAGCTCGCACGAAGCGATTAGACATGTATGTATGTATCAATTTGCCACACTTACAAGTTTTATAATAAAAGATAGATACAATACAATATTAAATGTTAAAAACTTAAAGATAAACACCCCTATTTACAGTGGCAGGGATAGCACTAAAAGGTCAAGCTGACCTCATTTCAATAATTGTCCCCTTAGGTGCTGTATAACGGAAATACAGAAAAAAGGAAATACAGAGCTGCGTTTGTGTTTTCAATATGGTCCTTAGCCTAAATTAGATACTAGGATTTTTTGCAAATTTTTCATTTTCAGCTTTTAGAGCTAGAAGCGAGTTTCCAAAAATTTTAGTTTTCAAAAACACTGAAAGCGATCAAAAACATCGATCAAGTTTTCTAAAGAATCGATATGAATGGACAAAGCGAGCACTTGTTCGTGGTGATTTACGATTTAGAAATTTACCAATTGTAATCTGCTGTATAAGAGTTAGTACTAAACCCCCAAATCCCCTTGAAAACATTTTCTCTTTGTTCATTCATGTTGAATCTTTTAAAGTTTGGATCGACGTTTTTTAATCGTTTTGAATGTTTTCGAAAACGAACATTTTAAGAAACTCGCTTGTAGCTCTCAAAACTGAAAACGGAGAAATGTGCAAAAGTCCTACAATCTAATACAGGGTTTCTGCTAAAGATTAAGTCATAAATCTTCAAAATCGGTCCAGTGTACGATTTATTATGGCCTGTCAAACGTGCATATTTTATTTTGGCGCACCCGGTAGAAGACATATATGTCATTAGTTGGCATTGAAATCATTAGTTTTCAAACTTTTTCATTCCTTTTACTAACGTTTTATTAGAAATTTTTTGCTGAAGATACTTCGAAAAACTCATGTCACGTTTCAGAAGGCCGATTTCGTCATTAGTACAAATTTTAAGTCGTGTTTTGATATGGGAGGTTCGTTGTTAACATGGCAGTCTATTTTCACACTGTCATGATGTTAGATATCTGCAAATTTTGCGAAGAAAATCCAAGGACTACTGGCTGCACTTAACTTTAGAAGGAAAATTTCGTGGAAAAATCTGACGTCCTTTTGAAAAAATTAGGACTGACACGCTTTGTAGTGAAATAATGATGAAATAGCATTTAAAATGTTTTCTACAAACGTGCCACTAAAGTTGACAAAAACTATTTGATCGTACGTAGATACGTAACCTGTGTTCCAGACTACACGTTTTTTTTTTATAAGAAACTTGGATCAGCACTTAGTACTAAAAGTTTCTTAATTTCACATGGAAATTTCGGTGTTTTAGTAGTAAAAGTTTTTTAATTAGTTTCTTATTTTTTGGGCCTAAAATTGCGATATTGTTCAAATTTGAGGCTTCTTCTCGACAAAGGGCTTCCATTTTACATTGACATTGTCATCACGAATAAGTCATGCACATTCAGGCAAAAAATTAACAATTTTTGTAGTTAAAAGTTAAAGAAAGACGAATGTACCGTTGTTAAATAGACATAGAGTAAAAGAGACATACAGAAATTGAATGTTAAGAGTTTCTTAACTGTTCTTGAGCGTAGTACTAGAGTTTCTTCAATTTTGGCCATCGTAGTACTAGTTTCTTATAAACCAGTTTCTTATAAAAAAAAAACGTGTAGTAGATACGCAGCCTATTTATTCTACGTTCATTCTGTCAGATACTGCTTTGAAATCCGTAATCTACACTGTAAGACGTTTATAGACTTGTATCTGTAGTTTTCCGAAGAAACAAAAATATTTATCTTGTCATATATGTAAGTATTAAAGGTGACTACGTCCTGAATGGGAAACTGTAAATGCGTGGGATAACATGTAATGAGGAATAAAGTATCGCCACGCCTTTTCCTTCATAAAACTACCCTAGTTTGTTCTCTTTATTCAGACAAATTTGCTCTATAATCCATTGGGCTAGCATTTCTTCTTCACCTTGTGCTAAGAGACTTAATCCTTTCGTTAAAGAGGTTGCGGGTTTGCATGGTTGCAGGTTTTGTTGTTGCAAAGATGAACAAAGTAAATTAAGTAAACTATAAGCACTTTGTTGTTGAAAGTAATGCAGAATGAGAAGCATTTAGTTCAAGAGGCAGCAAAACGAGACTCATGAAAATGCAAGGGTTCCAATTCTCTCTGACATTAGTACATTTGTCCTTGCTCCCCGTTTATGCTGCAATTATATTGAGTGCTAGAAGGCCCTAGAAATAGATGAAGATAAAAGATAAAGTTTAAATCCTCTGTTTATCGAGATCCTCGCGTTCCGATTTCAAAACTGATTCTGACCAAACTCATAGTTGACCCGTTTACTTGGTAGGCCAACTATTTTCCATAATCTTTGCGACAATTCGAGTGTACGAATGACACAGTTACCTCTTGAAATTACCACAAGCAAGACTTCCTCCTCGGTTGGCCAGTTAAAAAGCCATTTTCACCCAGGGTCCTTTGTGGGTATGTTTCGGGTATTGCAGTGTGGACCATCGTTTTCTATGAGACGAAACTCAGACTGTCTGATATTTCAGCGTGCTTTCAAAGGACCCTGGGTAATAATAGCATATATTCCAAATATATAAAAAGGCTGGTGTAAAATTTAGCGACCTATTTCTTTGAACTGAATGACTTTAAAGAAACTTTAGCTATTTCTCTATAATTCCACCGTTGGACTTTTCTTAAATTCTTAATATTTTCAGAATTAGAGTGTTTTTCTTCTTTTTCAAGAATTCAAGTAAAATTTTCAAAAATCTAAAAACCATCGTAATTTCTAAACCGTTTGACGCAACATGAAGTAATTTGGAAGAAAACCATAGTTTATGAATGCCTACAATATGGTATCAAGCAAAAGTCTGTCACTCATCTGGTTTATGATTTAGAAATTTGATGACGTCACTTCCCCAAATGAGCTGAAATGTAAAATACGCTGTAATTTTGAAAAATATTCAAAATTTCTGGAAAGTCCAACGGTAGAATTATAGAGAAGTATCTAAAGTTTCTTTCAAGCCATTCAATCAGAAGAAATAGATCATTGAATTTTACACCCACCTTTTTACGCCGAGATAAAGATTTGGAACCTATGCTGGTGATAATATGGCTCTTTGAGGCTCATAACCTACCCCATTTGTGCCTCTTTAAGGCTCGGGAACCTACCCTCTTGTTCCTTGTCGTTAGAAATTTGGTTCTTTGCTTATACTTATAACTTAACGAGAGTATCATATTGTGTTGTAAATAACGATATTTTAGCAAAGCATGTCGATCCTGTTTGTAGATAATTCTGGTGATTTGGACTTGGTGTTTGAGATATATGTATAATTAGAAGTGTAGTAAGTAGTAAGTGAATATAGCACGGTGACTATAGTGTGAAGCACTTGGAATGTGTTGTTTCCTTTGTTGCCTATCTTGATAGCTACGAGCATAAAGAAGAATACTCCCGCTAGAAAAATCGTGATTATCAAACCTATCATGAACATTTCTTTTGATCTCATTTGTCAAAGATCAAAAAATTGTAAAAAGATTCGGATGCAAAAGCGAGAAGATTTAGCACACTGAGGCCTTTCTGACCACAGGTAGCAGCCTATGATTGTAAACTTAGTAAAGATATTAATGATATGCAACCTTGTTCTTTGGGTACTGGGTCGACTGATAGGCCTAATGTTTTGGTGGAGAGACACGAGGAACATCATCAACACAGAGAAGTCGATATGGTACCTTATCTACCAAAGTTCTCAAAGATAAAAAATACACAGAGAAACGGCAAAAATGTTGTTTTCAATGCCGAAAAGCTATAAGATTACAGGTTGAAAAATGTTATTCTGAGCTAAACTTTAATGCTACATTGTAAACCTTGCCTGGCAGCCGTTGTTTTGAGATTCTTCATTCTCTTTGAAGTCTGGAATGATATTTTGAGTTTCTTTCTAACCTAACCAGAAGCTTAATTACAATAAGAAATTAATCTCGTAATCATCAGTGCTTTTGCAGTATGCTTTAAAACCAGGCAGCCCTAAAATACCACAATTTGCTATTATACGTACGTTAACCAATCACGGGATCCGCTATCAGCTATACTGTAACTGGGATTATGGTTTTGTTTTGAATCGAGGTCGGAGGTGCCCGAAACAGCGAAACAGTGTGACAGCTAAAGCGAGAAATAATGGTTTGATCTGGAGGTAAATGCAAAGACGATACTTCTTGACAAAGATGAACATTGTACGACACACATACAAAAAGATCGTTTCTACGATACTTCTTGCTTCGTAAAAACGGAGATGTGCTCGTTTTACTCCGTACATAAAATTTTCTCAAATATTTCACAAATATGAAATCATGAAACATTGCGTGTGTGAGTTAACTCTTGTGGTAATAAAGAGTAATTTAGGACGACTACAGCAAAAATATACCTTTATTTTCCTTTGATAGATAAAAACTTTCTTGAATAAAAAGGGTACCAGTACTCAGGGTTTCTTAATTGTGTGGTGACATAAGAATTAAAGGTTTTCTTTGTCAGGAGTTTCTCTTGATATGATACAACATAACACAACATAGCATAAACATTTTTGTGTTCGATAACATTTGTGACGTCATAAACTCGAAAAGAGGCTGGAATTCGCCCGATAGAATTCTTTACTGAGCATGCGTGTTTGCGATTTGGCGGGAAGAGATTCTACGATCACTTGCTTGCCAAAAATACTCGAAGTGTGTGCAAAAAAGACTGAGAGAAAGTGATTTACTCAAATAAAGATGGTGAACCTAACAGCAGGAGCGATCAAAGTAAGTGATGTGATAATCAGCGAAGATCTAGATAGGTTGAAATGAGAGATAGAACAACAAAAACGCAAATCAATATTTGCGTTTGAAAAAAGGCCTAACTAAAATTTACAGAAATATTGATTTGTTGCGCACTGCATTCGTTTTGGCCTGTAAAATATTTGACCCCATGTTTGTCCACAGAAATTGGAAAAAATAGCCGGTTATTTTATCACACAGTACGAACTGTCCTGCCCAACTAAAACAACCAGTTTTTGTTCTGCATTCACTCGCCAACTCGCAAAACAACCAGTTTTTCGGACAAAGAAAGTTGAAATTTTCCAATTCCAATTCAATCTTCCAATTCCATCAACAAAGGCAGATTTTGTAATACAATAGCACGAGTTGCTTTTGTTGACACCTCAATTCAAAGCGATTAACGATCACAGACAAAGGAAATTCTATCAACCAGTGATTCAAAACAAACATAACAAAGCCGCAAAATATTTTCTGAAACCCAGGTATCTAGCTCGTTCGCTGTGCATTCCAGAAATTGTTTTTGAAGGCATTGAGTCCGCATAAATAGAGCGCTCATGACCAATATCAACTTCTTTTCAATCATAAAACAAAACTTGTGATTTTATCGCTATTGAAATTAAACCAAAGAAATTCCTGAGGATAATGCAAGGATTAAGAAGCCTTTAGTCTCCACTGCTAATGACTTAAGCATTATTGTGTGATAACAAAGGGCCATCAGCGGTTTGTCAGCAAAAATTTAGGATAGCGTTAACGCTCAGATATTTATATGGACTCAATTCCTTTAAGGGCAAACATGAGCATAGATTGAAAGAAGAAGAATATATCTACACATCTGCCGCGGGCATTTTATTTCTTTGGTCCAGAAGCTGAGCAGTAAATGTTTTGATAACACCCAAAAAAATAAGAGAATTGAATCGCCTCCTAAACGGCTTTTGAACCAAACAAATAAAATGCCCGCGGCAGATGTGTAGATGCATCCTTCTTCTTTCGATCTACACTCATGTTTGCCCTTAAAAACAGTTTCTGGAATGCACAACGAGCGAGCTAGCTACCTGGGTTTCAAAGAAACTTTTGAGGCTTTGTTTGTTTTGAATTGCTGGTTGAGAGAATTTCCTTTGTCTGCAATCGCTAATCGCTTTGAATTGAGGTGTCAATCAAACACAACTGTTGCTATTGTATTACAAAATCTGCCCTTGTTAATTCCATCAGTTTGTCACAAAAATCAAGTTTTCTACCCTCCTATCTCATAAGAATCATAAGGATTGCCCGTAAGCTGGTTCTACCTTTGTCCGCCAAAGTTAAGCACAAAAGACCAGTATCTTAAATTTTTGCAAAAGTTGTTCTACCTTTGTCTGCCAACCAACTTTACAGAAAAAAGACCAGATATTCCAATTTGTCACCAAAGCAGCTTCAAAGTGGCTGTTCAAACTCACCCGAGTTTTTAACGTGGCCATTCAAATGCATAGATTAAAGTCTGTCTCATATTTGATATCATGTGAGATTGGTGATAGAGCACAATCATCCATATGCAAAACCCTATCAACAAGTGTTTCTATTCACTTTATTTTCACTAAATAAGGACATTCAGTAGATTATTTTGTGTTGCATGACTGTGACTAAATATAAAAAATTCATTTTTACAGAAGATCATAACATCTGATGGGGATGATATGCCACCAAGTCCAGTTCTCCAAATTCTTGTAAGTTTTGGCCTTCATATTGTCAGTATTACTGTACAGTATGGATAGATTTATACCTGAACCATACTATGTACATGTTACAAATAACAAGTTTACTACAGTATGAAATTTACTGTGAAGTGGCACAAAACTGTTGCCTTTTCTTCCTGACTCCTGTTTTGCATAGAATATGACCATGAAAAATTTGATGATTTTGCGGACAGAACCTTTATTGTAGATGATTGTGCTAAAGGGTGCATAATTAAGTTTTGACCACAATCCTTTGCATCAATGAATTTCAGTTGATTTGATTGGTTGATGTATTGTGGAAAGGCAAAGATCATGGTAAGAAATTCCCCATCATCACCTTAAAGGGAATGTAAGCATATAAAAGTGGCTCAAGCCACTTGCTGTCAAACTCTAGCCTATCAGATATCAGGATTTCCTGTTGACGTAGATCAATTACCCAAATATGGTGCGGCATGTGTATCGGCCTACTGTCTTTGCAAGGCTATTTTTGTCAAAGGTTTGTATCAGCCCCCAAATAATAATCAGCCCCCAAAGGGAGTATCCCAGGGAAAATATTAAAAGAAAATGCCAACATTTTTTCTGAAGTTTTACAATCAAATCTAAACAGCTGCATCGCTAAATTAGATTTCCCTAAAGAGCTTAAGGCTGGTGACGTCAGTGCTCTCTTTAAGACTGCTGATACATTAAGCAAGAAAAATTACAGACCCATTACTGTACTCCCTCCTATTTCTAAGGTATTTGAGAGAATTATGTATGAGCAAATGATGACTTTTGTCATAAGTTTCTTATCAAATTTTCTTTGCGGATTTAGAAAGGGGTATAATACACAGCACGCACTTCTAAACCTGATAGAAAAATGCAAAAAGATTTTGGACAAAAAAGGTTACACTGGCGCAATTTTGATGGATCTCTCAAAAGCGTTTGATTGCCTTGACCATGAACTCTTAATTGCAAAGCTTGATGCATATGGTTTCAGTAGAAATGCGCTGCTTTTTATCCACAGCTATCTCACCAATAGAAAACAAAGGGTAAAAGTGAATGGAGCATTTAGTGAATGGCAAGAGACAAAACTAGGTGTCCCTCAAGGGTCTGTCTTAGGGCCCCTCCTCTTTAATATCTATATTAATGATCTGTTTTATTTAATAAAGGACACAAACATTTGTAATTATGCCGATGATACGACTATCTATGTGTGTGATTATCAGCTTGAAAACATTCAGAATCGGTTAGAGCAGGATGCTTCGAAACTCTCTGGATGGTTCCATGATAACTACATGAAGTTAAATGATGACAAATGTCACTTGCTAGTATTTGGTGATAAAACTAAAGATCTTTCTGTGACAGTGGGAAATTCTTTGATCAAGGAGAGCACTGAAGAAAAACTCCTAGGTGTTACGTTAGATAAAAATCTTAGTTTCAAAACCCACCTAGATTCCCTCTGTAAAAAGGCTAGTCAGAAACTTCATGCACTGGCGCGGATATCAAAGTTTATGAGTATAGACAAAATAGTATTGATGATGAATACTTTTGTTATGTCACAGTTTAGCTATTGTCCTCTGATCTGGATGTTTCATGACAGACGTATAAATAATAAAGTAAATAAGATTCATGAACGAGCTCTACGAATCGCATACAAAGATAGTCGCTCTTGTTTTGAATCCCTCTTAGAGAGGAATAAATCTGTGTCTCTTCATCAGAAGAATCTGCAGTTTTTGTTGGTTGAAATTTTTAAAACGAAGGCAAATCTAAATCCAAACTTCATGAAAGATATTTTTGTTGAAAAAACGGAAAACTATAATTTAAGAAGTGGGAGTACTCTCCAGTTACCAAAAGCCAGAACAACAACATACGGAATAGAATCTATATCGTTTCTAGGACAACGGCTTTGGCATGCATTGCCTGAAAGTTTAAAGCAATCTGAAAATCTAGCAATATTCAAAAAGAAAATAAGGAACTGGAAAATAGACTGTAACTGTCGACTTTGTAAAATATATATTGCAGATTTGGGGTATTTATCTAGTTGATTTTCATAAATTTTGTATATATGGTATCATGTAAATAGGTAAATAGTTGGCTTTAATTAGCTGTAGTTAGCTACTTTTTCCTGCTGCCAACTGTAAATAAATCATTTATTATTATTATTATATTATGCTTAGATTCCCTTTAAGGGCAGTCGTCTTTATCTATGTGGCAGTCTTGTATCAAGAGAAAATATAGCCTCTTTTGGAAATTTAAAGAATATAGTTGATAAGCTACTTGGGCACTGGTAGAAATTAGAGAGATGCAAACACTAAACTGTGCAGATGCTATATTTACTCACTGGAAGCAGCCATCTTTTGTCCTAGTAATCTTGCATAAATTTTTGTGTCATTTTCAGGGAGTCAAGAAGCTCCAGGCTTCAAAAGGAGTCGACAGATACAGGTATGATTCATGTGAAAATAACTGTCATATATAGTTTTATAATTATGTATTGCATAGGTACTGTACCAGTTTAGAGAACAAGGTTATAGCCCTGTTTTCTGTCATTTTGGTGAACAAATGTTTGGGTGAACCAGAAAGAATAAAGGTTGAATTAGATATTTTGACGTTTGAAAAACTGGCAAATCTATAATTTTTTCAATTGTTTTAAAGGCCAAATTTTTTTTAGCAATAATGGCATTGAACATCTATGCTAACTATGGTGGTGAGGAACATTTTGCCAAGATGTCTTTTGTTCTAATTACTTAATGATTTTAAAGGAATTTGATTGAAGAAAGCAGTGCATCTTGATAAAAGTTCCTTGCTGCCAGCCCTAGCCCAATCATTTATTTTGCTTAATTTTGCGAAAGATTTGGAAATGATGGCTCAAAAACCCATATCTTGATGCGTGGGCTTTAGAAAAAATCATAAATCATGCCCACTCAATTTTATCATTTCATATTTACTTTCTATTCATGCATGATCACGAGGTTATTATTTGACATAATAACTAGTTTTTCTTTCATTGCAGAGTTGTTCTATCAGATGGAGTCAATTACTACACATGTAAGTGGAACCTTTTACATTTGGGCCCATTTGCAGTATGCAGAACCAAAAACTTACTGTTTAATTGTCATTCAATGATGATCTATAGCTCATTATTTTTCTCATTCATTTATCTTTGTATTTATTTTAGCTGGTATGATTGGAACACAACTAAATGACATGATTCAAGAAGAGAGTTTAGACTCAAGAGCAGTTGTTCAACTTGACAGATATACATGTAATATTGTACAAAATGCAAGGTAATAGCAGTTGTCCTGGTGATATTTTGATCTCTTCTTGACGAAGTCTAATTTTTGTCATTGAAAATTAGATAGTAGATATTAGATTATTGGCAAGAAACCGGAGGTTTATTTTGGAACAGAGGACAAAGGGGGCAATGATAAACATTTTCATTTCTTCAAATTCCTATATTATTTGTTGACTGACCTGTTTTAATGTAAAGACACATTATTTGATGAGTCCATGTTGATGTGAGGAAATTCAAGTTTATTCGACTAAGCTAAGATTTTATTTATAATTCAAGGCAAGCTGTGCTTCATCATCAGAATTTACAAAATTACAGAGGATAAAGCTAAATGTTTTATTCACAATAACAGCAAAAATGGTTGTTTACAGCTCCTACTTGACAAAAGATTGAATAATTAAACAGTGTGCACACCCAAGGGACAACCCTTAAAATTAGAAAGATTGAATAACAATTTTGTGGCAAAAGATTCCATGATTAAATACCATTTTAGGGAAGAAAAGATTTCTAAGATGAGAGCACTTCATTTTCTTCTGGTTTCTAGAATGGCAGCCTTTCTTATTTGGAATGGTTTTTAGTGGTTGATAATTGTTATTTTAAGAAGTTATTTTGAGATATTTTATCCTTTCATTATAAGAATGACATTTGCTTTTTTGAGCATGAGGCTAATTTGTGGCCCAAGGTTTTAAATTTGAGGCCCGAGCGGTGCTATTTGCGCCCAATACAAAGCAGAGGGTAGACATACTGTAGCAACTGGAGGGCCTCAAATTTAAAGCTGAGTGCAGCAAAATTAGCCCAGTGCCCAGAGAAAGCAATGTTATTACTATTATTCAAAGACAAAAAGGCATGAAATGCTGACCAAAGTCAAAACGTTTGCAGGTACAATTTCTTAATTCGAATGTGAGTCATGGATTGAAACTTCAATTGGAATAAAAAACTGTACTTTTTTGCTCTGCAAAAGTTTCTTTTCGAACCATGTTAGGGCTCCAAAGAACATTAACACCTGCAAAAACTTTTTGCGGGCATTAATGTTATTTTGCAGTCATGTGGCTTGAATTTGCACCAGCTATTTGTGCCCTACCAGAGTGGGAATGCATGCTTTATGAGTAATAATACCTCTGTACAGTAGATTACTTCTGTCAGGGGCTGAGTGTAGTATATTGTATCTTTCATCAACAGGAAGGTTATTGTAATTCTTGATATGAAAATTGTGAAGAAAGCTACAGAGGTTCCTGCAAAGATTGGTACACCTGAACAAGTATCAGATCAACTTTCTGTCATTGAAGAGCTTGCAAAGGAAATGAAAAATGCTGGTTTGTAAATTATTGAAGTTTTTGATATTTTATGCAACCTGATCCAATATTATTTTTTAGATAATCTTTATTGGCTGTGTTTAGTGGATATGCATTCAAAAAATTTGAAAACAGAATTCTTGAAACCATTTAAGATTGATGCCACCTTAGGTATGAATAAAGTGCCGTTGCAAGAATTAAACAACATTTACTGCTAATAAGCCAAAAATTGGTGCCCATTCGAAAAATGTTTTGTGAATACCTTACTGTAGGTCAGTAAGCTGCTAAATTTGGGCAGTAGAGTGTTCAAGATCAAAATTAACAGGTGCATTACAAGGAAATGTTTTAGCGTGTTTGACTTGTAAAGTGCCCAAAGTGCTAATAGTTTTGTTCATTGCAAAATTTCTATAATATGCAGCTTCATAATAGAGCTTTATCTCATGCCCCTGTCATTGTTTTGGTAGCTGGAGTGCAGAAAAACACAACGCAGCAACAAGGAAATAATTTTAATGAGAGAAAACCTGCGTTTGGAGGCCAACAACAACAAAATAGAGGTAAGTAAAAAGGATCATCATTAATGTACAGTTTAGTGTTTATGAGAAAGTTGAAATAATTTTACTGAAAGCTCATTATCATCTAACGGTTGTACTTGATGTTTAATCAATCGATCGATCAATCAATCAATCAATCAATCAAATATTTAGCTTACAAGCTAATTGGGACACATTTTCACTGATGTTGACTTGGTTTTCAAAAATCATGGCTGGTGCATTTGATAGGTGTCTAAATTTTCAATTTATTTACTGCCTTATCAAGAAAATCCTGTTCATTTTTGTTTTGTAAGACTCAGTGCTTGAATTGTGCTTCTTGCACAGATTGGTAAAAAGCCAATACAATTTTTCATTGCCTGTGCAAGGAGTTTTTGAATGCCATGCAACAGGTAGCCTGGCAAACATCTCATTTTTTATATTTGAAACAAACGTAGTAGCTTCTCATCCACCGCTCACACAAGAATCTGAATCTTGCACATCATATCTTCCTTCTAGGTTTTGGAAATGGAGCTGCGCAACCCAAACCAAACCCATATGGTGCTGGAGCAGGAAGTGCTTTTTACGGTGGAGGGTGAGTATGAAACTTGCACCAGGGAAATTTAATCAATTTTCTGCCTTGAAATTGCAAAATTATGTGATTATTTTTTCAGAAAATTACATAGACGAAGCAGTAATTCTTTGCTCAGTGCAATTCAGTTTTCATGCTTTAGATTTCCTCAACATACAATTCAAATTCCAACCATGTTTGTATATAACAAATAACTAAACTGCAAGAGTATCATAATGAACAGAAATTCAATGCAGTGAAACAGAAAATTAATGAAATGTATAAATACAAATACAAATACAGGAACAAAACAAATTTCATGAAGGGAATTACTTAAAGGAAAAGCTCTCTCAATAGATAAACTTATCAAGGAGGGAGCCCCTCCTCCTATTCTTAGATGATGATGAACAAATTTAAATTTAGAATAATTCGAATAATTGGGCTCATTTGCTTTTCATATGAGATAGGGGTCCATTCAACGAATGAAAACAAAGACACAGTAGACTTATTACAATTCGTCCCAATTACGAAAACTTCATTACTTCCCTGTTTATTGATTAAATTGGATTGCTTGCAAAAAAGGTTCAGGTCAAAAATTTAAAAAACGAACGAAATTTACGAAGAATTGTAATCAAAATAGAGACACACCAAGTCATGCCTGAGATATGCTTTTGTTTCTTGTTGATGTTTCTTTTTTGTGGGGATCAAAGGAAAATACCCTTTTATAATATTGCATCCCTTCAGGTCAAAAATGCAGAACAAGCCAGGTGGTGGATCAACTGTTGTTCACCCAATCAGCAGTCTCACTCCATATCAAAACAGGTTTGTATTTTTACACTCTCTATAAATTCTATCTACCATCCCTTCTATCATCCAGCCTACTCGTTAACTACAATTATTGGAAAATAATTATTTCATTCAAATGTGACTCTGAAAGGATCTTTATTTTCCCTCAGAGTGTTTTCTACAAGTCTGTATCAACCAAAAGCGTAGGGTTATGATGTTTTCTCAATCTTCATTCATTTCAAATAGTTGCAAAGCGGATTCTCAAGAACAGATTGTGTTAATTCTGTGTTATAGGTTTTCCACAAAACGCAAAATGTTTTGAATTAATTTTCGCGAATCGGCCAAAATGGGAACTTTTGCGGAAATAAATTTTCGTGAATTAGCCTCCTTATTAAATTTTGTGAGGTCTCAAATGCTCGTAGACCCTTCATTAATGACTCTTCCGAATCTTCCATACATATACTTGTTAGAAGCATATGTTAGAAGCTCAAGGCGGTTGTTGTGACGAGATCATCCCGAATTTACCGGCATTTTTGGACATACAACAAAATAGTAAGAAGAGAAATATAAGTACTTGATTATATAACTTTTTTGATAATTTTTTTTTCAATCAATGACTCTATACTGGACGTACATGGTCTTTACAACCTCTACAACTCTACAACTACAAGCTAAATCTACAAACATAAGTTATAACTAAGTTGAAAAAACAGAAACAAAAACGCGAACAGTAAGAACGAATGAACGAGGTCTGGGGTGAATGGACAAAGAAATTAAACCTTCCTTAGCTAATATCGATTCTGCTTTTAAATGCTTCTTTTAAATATTTTGCAATTGATAAAATGTTTTCTGGGTCTTCATTGTTATTTATCAGTTTGAATGCTTCATTTTTTTCATTTTGATTGTTAATTATTTGTATGATTTCCAGACTCTAAGCATTGTCGCCTTAAATTTACGTATGCACTACATTCGAGTAGCAAATGAACCTCGTCCTCAATACAACTTGTGTTACATTTGGTGCAAATGCTATTTTCCAAAGCTATGTTTTTATGCCGTCCTACTTCTATCATTAAGTTGTGATCGCTACACCTAAATTTGGCAACTTGCTGTCTTAATGAAAAGTCCTTGAGATGAACAAGGTATTTCGCTATTTCGAATTTACTTTTAAATAATTTGTAGTAAGTAAGTTTTCTATACTTGATGCTAGTTGCCGATATCTGGCGTGCCGATGCCTGGCTGATCCTATAGTATATATTTAAGGAATTTGGGGGGGAATAAGCTTTTGCGAATTTCAAATTTAGGGCTTTACACAGAATAGACTTTCACGAATTTCATCCAAAAACGCGGAAAACGCGAAAGTTTTTCCCCTTATACTACATCTTTCTTCTTTTGCAACAGGTGGACAATAAGAGCACGAGTGACCAATAAATCAGGAATTCGAACATGGAGTAATTCAAAAGGAGAAGGGAAATTGTTCAGTCTTGATCTTCTCGATGAATCTGTAAGCAACAACCCTATGTTTATTTTAAATTGAAAGCTACTACTACACTTTGTCTATGTTCTGTTGTTTAGTTGTACTATACGCATGCTAACTGGTTTTGTGTTGTGCAGGAGGAACATATAAAGCCCGAGGTCTTAAAAGTACAAACCGAGCTTGCTAGGTCTGTGCAATAAGATCAAGGGCTTTATATTTTCCGGTACAATTACAAAACCGGTTAGTATGAGTTTTATTACCTGACATCTTCTAATTTTGACTCATATCATTTAGTCAAACGCATTTTGTTACTATTATGTCACTTGAGTTTATTGTACATCTCACAGGCCTAAATCCGTTGCTGTGGTGACAAAAACGCGTCCTTGTATCGTATTATACCAGGCTACAGGAAAACCGCGGGAAATGTGCGATTAACCAATGGGTTGGCGGGATTTTTGTATTCCCTCGTTTTTGAAACGTCAGTCAGGTATTAAAGACAATATAGGTACTTCTCATTTTTTCAAGAATAGATACGATGCTCTATTGTTGATTCTAAGTTCATACGAGCTTAATTAACACAAAATACAATATCAGGGAATAATGATGTTGTTGTTGTTGTTGTTGTTGTTGTTGTTATTATCTTATTTTACATTCGAATAAATTAAAGTAGCTTCTAATTACAGAATAAGAAGAAACTTATCAAATTCGAAAATAGACTAAACTAAATTAATATGCTCTAATTTTATCTGAAGGTAATGTTACAGTCAAGTACTGCATGTTAGCTCTGAACATATTTTAGCATTTTGAATTTCTTGGCTCGTTTATATGGGTTGACAAATTCTATTACATGTTGTAATCTGTCATAACTTCAGGGAGAAATCAAAGCGACTGGATTTCACGAGGCCGTTGATAGATTCTATGAAAAGATCGAAATTGGAAAGGTAATATTTTGCTTCTTAAATACTGCTGGGAAGTTAACTCTCGGATACATGTAAGAGAGAATTACGCAAATACTAGATCTGATTTAGAAATTCCCATGCGAAAATCTGCAAATGGCCAAAAATGCTTCTCATATAAAGGCGCGACAATGTGGAATTGTCTCAGCCTAGAATCAAAATTGTCCCCGACATTGAAAACTTTCAAAGAAAGCATAGCAAACCTTGCATTTAGCTAATTCTCTCTCATATCATATCTAGCATATGCATGATTATATCTACAATTTTATACACTTTGCTAATAGCTGTATAGATCAAATTGATTGTAGTTTTATTTTAGATTTACGTGTAAATTTAGATAGTTTCTTTTCGTTTGTAAGTTTTTTAACAGTGTACATTGTAAAACAGTATAACTGAATGTTTTACCCTGTATAAATATTATAAAATAAGAAAAAAATAAGAAATAAGAAAAACTGCAGTACAGCAAAATAAAATTGCAAATTACGGAAGATGCATTAGAAGCTAAAACTTTCGGACGAACAAATTTCGGAGAAAATGTTTACGTTTTTCCACGGGATCTCAGACGGTTTTATAGCAATTTTGGACGACTAAACAACTACAGATTTTCTGTTTACTTTGCTTATTTCATACTAAAAATGTCATGCATTTATGCATCTTGCTTCAATTTATGGGTGTTTGGTCAGAAATTTCCACAAATGATTATTGTTGAGGATGATACCTGTACCTGTAGAATCCTTCAAACAACTTCTTTAAAGTCACAGAGGCGAACTACCGGGTGACCCAGAAAAAAGTGACCCAACGCAATCTGTTACGGAAAGTTAAGTAAGTGGCCGATTGAGATGCTTCAAACGTTGTTCTGTCGCTAAAAGACTAGCCTATGCTATGAGTATTTTTCGCAATTTTTTTCGGCACGGTAAATTTCCAAAATTAAGGATTTCGAGGAAAAGAGCATGCCTGAAATCCACAAAAAGTCGTAAGAAACAGGGGATCGATTTACAGCCATTTCAAATCTTCAAATCAACGATGAGCGTGTTTCATTTCAACCTGGGAATAGGTAACCCCGTCGGAAGTCTTCAGAGCAGGTTTATAGTCCCTAGGTACTTGAAAATATTCTTAGGCAGAATGAAACACGCTCCTCGTTGTTTTGAAGATCTGAAATGGCTTCAAATCGATCCCCTGTTTTTGACGACTTTTTGAGAATTTCAAGCCTGCCCTTTTCCTCAAAATCCATACTTTCCCATGCCGAAAAAAATTGCGAAAAATACTCAAAATGTAGGCTGGTCTTTTAGCGACAGAAAAACGTTAGAAATATTTCAATCTGCCACTTACTTTTTTTTCTATAACAGATTGCGTTGGGTCACTTTTTTCTGGGTCACCCGGTAGTCCGTTTTTTGGACCAGCTCAGTGAACTCGTGTTTACTTTGTGTCACTTTCTTAGTTTGCTCACTTGACACACTCAAAATGTTAGCAATCTTCAGCCATGAATCACTATAGTATTTCTTCGTAGCCGTTGCAAATAACAGTCTTTTGTGATAGCAGTGTTCTCACTTCTACATACTTGTGAGATATATGTTAGGTATTGTGCATATATATATATATATATATATATCTTTCAGAGGAACTGTTTCAACTATATTTTGTATTTCTTGATTCGTGTATTGGAAGCTGTATTCACCCTCATCAACATTTTTACGTTGCCAACCACCCTTAACCATGCTTCTAAGGCATCCTATCCAGAACACTTCTAGTTTTCTTATTTTCTCTTCTCTGGGAGGCCACGCCTGGACTCCATATGTAAGCCGTGATCTTACACACATCTCTAATAACTTACTCCTTGTAGCCATGTTAACGTTGATGAGAGTGATTGCTAAGATGGATTTAGTCAAAGAAAATATAATGTTTTTCACAAATTCACACTCGCCACATTCCTGTTCAATGCAAAACGTTTCGTGAGCAAGCCATTACTTCTTTAAACAGTGGAAATGTTTTTTGCTGTGATTTTTCTATGCTGCAAAAATTTCGAACACTAAATATTTTGGACTACAAAAAATTTCGGACGGTAAAATTTTTGGACGCATGAAATGTCCGAAAATATTAATGTCCGAATTTTAGCTTTTAACATATGCTACTCAGAGGCATTGAAGCATGTCATAATCTGGGATTTATTGAAAACTTACAGTCATATCATGAAAAGTGAAGCGATTTAAACTCAGTCGCTACATTACAATGAATAATCGACTTTAACGAATTTATGAACTGCAAACTCTGTTTCAATGGTTTGATTTGGAATTATCATAATCTGAGTGACTGTTGCACAGATTTCTGCAAACAAAGTATGCATTTTCGAGCAAGGGAAATTTAAAGGAACCTAACTTAGTGTCTTGTTTACAGCCAAGCCCTGAGAGTCAATTTGTGCCACAAAGTTCCGTTTGAAGGTGAAGTGAAGGTGAAGTTGCGTTTTTAGCGCCAAGCGCTGGGATTGCAGAAATAGAATAGGCCTGCGACCCCTTGTCATGATGCTCAAGCGGTGGGGCTCTACCTTGGATCGAACCCTGTCCGCCTGGCTGTTCTGGCTGCAATGTCAGAGGATTACACCACTGCGCCACAACATCTTCAAATTGAAATTTAGGAGAAATGAATAAAATGCTTCAGATCATTGGAATGTCATTTTTTATTTCCTCCCCAACGTAGATGATAAGATATCAATGACCAATTTTTACGTCTTATTTCAAGGTATATTTCATCACAAAGGGATCACTGAGGACTGCCAACAAACAGTACTCGTCATTAAAGAATGACTATGAAATGTATATTAATAACGACACTTCTATTGAGCTGGTAAGCTTATTTATTTCACTGTATAAATTTCATCTCTTTCGACAATGCCCACAAAATTTTTTCCTAAAAGTAGTGGCAGAAGCTGCTTAGTATTTTTCAAACTTCATTGATACCTGTTTTATGCGATAGAAATTTTTATGTACGCAAATGATTTGTGGTACAAAATTGAAAATAGCCTTAAATAACGGACTCACCGTACAAACCCATAAACGCAACAAAAACACCGTAATCTGTAGAAAGAAGACTGTTAACTCACGTAAAAGAACAACAACCAAAATAAACCTGTCACTAGAGAGAAAACTGTTGAATCCTGCAAGAGAAAAACAAGTTAATCTTAAAGCCTAAAAGGAAAGAAATAAGTTAATAACTCACCAGTAACTGCAATAAAGAACAATGTTGAATAACCATAAACGCGTCTCGTCGCACACTCGTCAGTTCGATTCGTGCGAAGAACAAAGTAACGATTCAAACAGGCGTCTTTTTTACCAGATGAACAAAGAAATTGAAAATCACATGTCAATAACACCTAAGCCTAAGAAATTTTTAGCGAGCGTTTCATTTCGAAGATCGGTTCTCAACTTTAGGGGATTTGGGGTAAAACGTCATTTGATTTATGTATGTGTCCGTTGCTGTCAAAGAAGCTTCCGATGAACAGGTAGTGCTCTTAAGGGAGCCATAACATGAATCAGTAATATACGTACGAGAAGCATATTTCAGATCTAAAGAGCAGAACAATGCGATAGTAATACCAGGTGTCCCAAAAAAAATGTATACGGATTTGGTTGATTCCAGCGATGTTTAATCGTATATGTAAATGTATACGAATTTAGCTTTAATCAATGGCTAATCACTCTCAAAATGTTCCTCGATAGTTAACTTGAAGAAAGATACCTCGTTTGTTGGTATTGGTGCTTTGAGAGCAGAGATATCAATCTCGAAGGCTCAAATTTGCGTCCACTTGCAAACCAGAGATTTGGCCTTTTGGCCTAAGCAACTTTCTGAAGCTCATCGAAATTAGGAACTGAAACTATTGAAAAATTAAGAAACTGCCCAATGGATGACTGGGGGGTGACTTCTGAAAATAGAATAACAGAATATCTAATATTGTTCAAATTTTATCAAGGATATCGTTGATTTATACGCTGTGCCTTAAGAAATTGCTTAGGCCAAAAGGCTAAAGCTCTGGTTTGCAGGAAGAGGCAAATTTGAACTTTCAAGACTGACATTTCTGCTCTCTAAGTACTAATATCAACAAAACGAGGTATCAATGTTCAAGTTAACTATCGAGGAACATTTTTAGAATGATTAGACATTGATTGAAGCTAAATTCACAGCGCTGGAGTCAACCATATCCGTATACATTTTGTTGGGACAGTCGGTAGAAAGATCGATTAGCTTGGTGATCCAAAGATTCTAAAAATTGTCATTCTTTGTTTTCAGTGCGAAGAGAAGGTTGATTTGCCACAAGTTCAGTTCAATTTTGTCAACATTGGTGATTTGGAGAGCGTAAACAAAGATGCTTTAGTTGGTATGCAATAATTCGATTACTCATTGTAAACTTCGTTTTCACTTATCTAAATTTCTCCTTCTTAAGTGTCATGTTTGAATAAACGAGAATGTACACAAAATGTGCTTATTAAATCGCGTGTAATCACAAAAATACTGCTTCTTCTTTCTCTCGGCTATCAAGCAAATTCGATTCATTCCAATCCATCAAGTACTGTTAGTGCTATCAATTTTCAAACATGCGAACTTTTAATGCTATCAACTTTTAATGAACTTTTAATGCTCACCTGGTACCGGGTGAGTCAATAAAAAGAATCCCCGTTTGAAACGTCACAGCTCCCTGGATATCAAGAAGATGATATCGGCAAATATATAGTTTAATGGTAGACATGTTCAAATCCATTTTAAAATTTACCTGACTGAAATTGGCCACTTCGTTCTGAAATTATGAGGGATTTTCTCGAGAAAGCCTCTTCATGAAACCTTCAAAACGTGCCCAAAAAAATGAACAAATTTCCCTAACATTTCTGCCTTACACGGGCCTTACAGCAATGACTTCAGCACACTTTAGCGCCTGCTATCCTCTTTGGGAGGATGGACAAGTCTTCCCTTGCCTGGTATGAATAACCTATTCAGGGGGATTCCATTCTCGCTGACAGAATACATGAATACATGTGAATGTCATCATTTTTAGGAAGGAAAACCAAGGAAAATTTGCTCATTGTTTTCACTCGTTTTTGCAGGTTTTTGGAAGGGGCTTTCTGCAGAGAGTCTCCCATATCCACGGGAAGGAATGGCCGATTAAAACCGGGCAAATTACTGAACCTAATTGAACATATTGGCAATGAAACAAGACAGTTTTCGATATTATTGCTTTAATATTCAGGGAGCAGTGGCCTTCGAAACGGGGATTCTTTTTTTTAACTCAACCTGCATCTCAACCCGAAGTATCTTGAGAGCATTTTTCGAGAATAAAAACATATTCTAATAGATGTGCGATCGCACTGATTTTATTTGGCAAAACCAGTTAAATTTTTGTAATTAAATCGACTGCTTAAATTCTTTTTAGATATAATTGGTGTTGTGAAGTCTGCTCAAGATGTGATGCAAATAACGACAAGAGCAACTAACAGACAAGTAATTTCATTTTCTTCAAAAGTTGATGTCTTACATTTAGCTCACTTAGACTTCAACAGTCATACTGGATACTGCTCTCCGCAGGAGGACTTCAAAACGTATTTCTTATTTTCAATTGTTCTCAAAACTGCTTTGCAAATACACAGTTTGCACAATTTTTAATGTTATTGATCAGTTATCTGGTCGCTGTTTTGTAAGAAAATGGCAATTCACACACCACATGTTCTTGTGCATCTCTGGTGCATGTTGTTCCGAGAACATACAACGTTTTGAACATGCTGTATTTCAATCATTTGGCTTTAGCCAATGGCCCGGAATGATATTTTTATCGAGGAAAGTTTGTTCAGGTGCTAAATCGCTTCAATGTGAAGAAACGAATCCTATGTAATTGTGCTTTCTTAACATCTGAAGTTTTGAAAGTATAGCCATATCTTTCTACCTGGTTATTATATGCACAAGCTGAATTTTATCCTGGCTAACTACTCATTGTATCACTTCTTTAAAAAAATCGATCTTGATCATCTGTTCATTTATCTTCCATTCAGGTATCAAAGAGGGACCTAAGTGTCGTAGACAGATCGGAGACTGCTGTCAATGTGACTCTCTGGGGAGAACAGGCAAGTATGCCGGGTGTCCAAAAAAAAGTATACTGATTTTGTTGACTATTTAGCTATAATCAATGGCTAATCACTCTCAAAATGTCCCTCAATGGTTAACTTGAACATAGATACCTTGTTTGTGGGTATTGGTGCTTTGAGAGCAGAAATATCAATCTTAAAAGCTCAAATTTGCGTCAACCTGCAAACTAGAGCTTTGGGCTTTATATTTTTCTTTTTAAACAATTTTGCTTGGTTGTAGGCTTGAATTAGTTTTTATTCTATAGCTACTTATGTATAGGCCTACTTTAAATAAATGGATAATATTAATGATAATAATAGTAATTTGAAGAGCTCGAAATTAGTAAGGAGGGACTGGAATAACGAGGTCCTTGATTGAATTTAAAAGAAAAAACATGACAAGAGGAAGGCGCGGTGCAACTAAGCAGTTACATATTTGATGAATGTTTAAAGTCTTCAGTAGTAGGAATGAACAATGCTGCCCCATTCTATTGCACAGATAACTGCTGTAGGTAATTAGTTTTTTTATAATGATTTAAAAAATTTTAAACTACAAAATAGATACATTTCTATGTACCAGCTACAGCGGGGAAGGACACTGGGTCATCTGGTCTCCACTATGGCTGGCACTTACAATTCAACCATACTAGATATAAAGAAAATGAACAAAAATAAACACATAAAGGGTGAGGGGTTGCTGCTTTGCGTTAGGTAGGTAATTTGCTCATTCTAATAACTCTCTTTTTCCATAACCAGGCTGAGAAGTTTGATGAACATGTCGATAAAAGTCCGGTTGTTGCTATAAAAGGAGCGAAAGTATCAGACTTCGGTGGTAAGTATTAATTGAAACATTTTGAATTTAAAATGAACTGAAACATTTTCTTTTGCAGTATGAATTTTGGGATGGCAGTGTGCTTGCCTATTAATCTGAAAGTTGGTATTTCGAGTCCCTGCCTCGCCAAACCTGCAACTTAGAGTGAGGAAAGTTCATATCTCTCTGAAATATCGGGTCATATCGAGAGGACGGACCAATAAATTGCTTCCATAAGCTTAGCTTCTCAGTCTTCCTAAAAGCCATTTTTGGATTCAAGGTAGAAACCAACAGCAAGGAAGTAAATTATAATGGTGACCAAGGATATACCAATACTAACTTTTTGCGAGGGCAATACGACTACCGAGGGATTGATTTTGTTCCATGTTTCCAGAAACGAAAAGTTAGTATTTGGTTTAGTACCTCATCTAGAGGAAACAAAAGAAAACAATTAGCACATTGATACACTAGCAGCAACGCAAGAACTGAAGCACCATTTTGTATCACTTGACGACGGGAAATTCAGGAAACAATTGCCTGCTGCCCGACCAATCAAATTCGTTATCGAGATCTCTGGCCTGAAGATCGGTTAATCAAGATATTAGGTCTTGACAATAGATCTTTTAGCTGTTCTGGAATGAATCAGAATCGAACGATATTTTGCTGCATTTCGTAGAATTTTCGACTGTACACAATAGTGATAGAAGTTCTAACGCCTCTCGATCGAACCTCGAGTATAGAAATGTATAAAAATAACGCTGGATCCAGGTTCTTTTGATGAATAGCTAAAATATCTATTGATTATTGATGTAATTATTTGCCTTAGTAAATGCAGGTAGAAAACTCTGACATGGAGTCCAACCGTAGGAGGAATTTTGATATTTTATTTGATTTTTATGCTTGCTTGTTTTAATAGGACGATCATTGTCTGTACTGAACAGCAGTCTATTTCATATCAATCCTGATATACCAGAAGCACATACTCTGCGAGGATGGTAAGGATGTATAATTCATACTTTTGTGTGAATTTATTCATAAATTAACGGATTTATTAGCGTTACAGGATGAATTCTGACAGGAATTTTTGAAAATGTAATATGCAGATCACTGATAACTATTTACTGATTGTGTGTGTTGCAAAGTTGGATTGTGAAAATAAGGCTAAATTTTAGTCCCTGAAGAATTTTGCTGAGTCATATGACGAATGAATGTAACATATGTTCCTATAAACATTGTTGTTGCTGTTGTTGTCGTTGTTGATGATTTTGCTGTCGGAAAATGTTTGTTGTTTGCCCCTCGATGCAGTCATGTCTGGTATTAGTCCTGCACCCTCTCCTTGCATGTATGAGTCATCAGTGTAGACTTTGAAAGTGTAGCACATCAATTCGTTATTCAATTTATCATCCTTCAGGTACGACCAAGTTGGCAAAGATGCAGGAGTGAAGTCGATTTCTGGACAAAGATCTGATGGAGGTATTTATATTTTGGGAAACCCCAGTTGTGCCCATGTACCTACCTACGTAATTATTTAGTGTGGTGCAACTATTGTATTCAAACCTAGAAGTAGAAATTATATATTTTGCGTTCATTAGGGAACTGAATTGGTAGCAAATTATGTCATGTTGAATTGGTAGCAAATTTTGGTGGAGCATTTTTGGCCTGTTTTGAAGGATACTGAGATGAAGTCTAATAAAGTCTTTCATAACTAGGGAAGAGTGTGAGCGATTTAAACCAACTAGATCTATTATCTAAGTTGACATGTTACCTGTTACCTACATTTTACCGAGATGTTACCTAAGTTACATGTTACTAAGTTGACGATGGTAATCAATGTAACTAAATTTGTTATCTAAGCTGACATGCTACCTGTTACCTACAGATTACCTGACATGTTACCTAAGTTACTCGTTACTAAGTTGACAATGGTAATCAATGTAACTAAATTTATTATCTAAGCTGACATGCTCCCTGTTACCTTCAGATTACCGAGATGTTACCTAAGTTACATGTTACTAAGTTGACAATGACAATGTAATCAATGTAACTAAATTTATTATCTAAGCTGACATGCTCCCTGTTACCTTCAGATTACCGAGATGTTACCTAAGTTACATGTTACTAAGTTGACAATTGTAATCAATGTAACTAAATTTATTATCTAAGCTGACATGCTCCCTGTTACCTTCAGATTACCGAGATGTTACCTAAGTTACATGTTACTAAGTTGACAATTGTAATCAATGTAACTAAATTTATTATCTAAGCTGACATGCTCCCTGTTACCTTCAGATTACCGAGATGTTACCTAAGTTACATGTTACTAAGTTGACAATTGTAATCAATGTAACTAAATTTATTATCTAAGCTGACATGCTCCCTGTTACCTTCAGATTACCGAGATGTTACCTAAGTTACATGTTACTAAGTTGACAATTGTAATCAATGTAACTAAATTTATTATCTAAGCTGACATGCTCCCTGTTACCTTCAGATTACCGAGATGTTACCTAAGTTACATGTTACTAAGTTGACAATTGTAATCAATGTAACTAAATTTATTATCTAAGCTGACATGCTCCCTGTTACCTTCAGATTACCGAGATGTTACCTAAGTTACATGTTACTAAGTTGACAATGGTAATCAATGTAACTAAATTTAATATCTAAATTGACATGTTACCTGTTACCATCATGTTACCGACATGTTACCTACACAATGATAATCAGTTTTAAGGAAGCTGATGAATAGCTAGCAAAGTACAGGCTTGCCAAAGTCTTAACTTTGTTGTCTCGTCCGGTATATTTGCACCGTACTACAGCACAGGTTCCAATTCTTTAAATCTGTGTGAAAAGGTGGGTGTAAAATTCTGTGAGCTATTTCTTTGAATTTAATGGGTTGCCGAAACGTTAGCTGCTTATTATCTATAATTCTATCCTTGGACTTTTCAGAACTCTTGAATATTTTTCGAAATTGCAGCGTATGTCATATTTCAACTCATTTGAGGATGTGATGCCAACTTTCAAATCTTACACTAGAAGAGTGACAGAGTTTTGCTTGATTGTAGACATCCAAAACTATTTCTTGAAAACTATTTCATGTTTCGTCAACGAGTTTGGAAATTACGATGGTTTTAAATTTTTCCCATAGTTTTTATCGAATTTTTGAAAAAGAAGACAACAGTCTAATTCTGAAAATATTGAAAATTTAGAGAACAAAGCATTCAGTTAAAAGGAAGAGGTCATAGAATTTTACACCAACCTTTTTAAAGGTTTGGAACCCTATGCTTCATATTGCAAATTTTGCATTACTAGTAATTTACTAGTAATTTAATAACGTAAGTAAGTAGTATTTAATAATGTAAGTAGTTTAATAATAATTTAGTAATTTAATCTACTAGTAATGCAAATTTTGCATTACTACTTGCTGTGATTTAACTTCAGGTATATCAGGGCAATTCAAGACTATTGCACAAATGAAAGCTGAGAATCTTGGAATGGGGGATAAGGTTAGTAAAAGTATCCTACTTTTAGAAATCACCTGAAATGAAAAGTGCAAATGAATAAAACTGTTACACGATGAGCTTTTACGTGAAACTTGCTTGCAATAGCGTTGCGAGATAAGTTTCTCTGGGGGTGTTACACGGAAATTTCGGAGAAAAATATTAAACTTTTTGTGGTGCAAGCCGTTGCCTGAGTAGAAACAAGTTCTACTTTTCGTGAAACTGCCTAGCCTGATAACCAGACCCAATTTCAAAAGAAATAGTGGTATGTTAAACACCGCCGTAAAGCTTGTTCAAGCCTCGTTTTAATATTGCTCAGAATCCAAGGTTTTGATCGAAATTTATGCGAATAATTTGCTGATTTTTTTAAACAAACCAATTATCCATGTAGTTCTTTGACATTTATGACTTAAATACACTTTGTTCTGCCTTGCATAGAAATTTAATCTCTTACCCAAGGGTGTGCAATCCAACTGTCTGCCGAGACTAGATTTCTATGCAAGGCGGAACAAAAAGTAATCAAGTCGTATTGAAACTGCAATATTCCTTTTTCAGAAAATTTGCAAAGAAGTACATGGATAATTGGTTTTTTTTACAAAAATCAGCAAATTATTCGCATAAAAATCGATCAAGACCTTGAATTCTGAGCAATATTAAAACGAGGCTTGAAAAAGCTCTACGGCGGTGTTTAACAGACCACTATTTCTTTTGAAATTGGATCTGGTTATCAAGCTAGAAACTGCCTCGCAGTGCTCTTTACAGAAAATCTGCCAAATCGTCGTCAAATTTCGGGGTGTTACACGGTGCAATGTTTTTTCAAACGCCATTGCAAGCAAGTTTCAACTCATCGTGTTACAGGGCCTTAAATGATAGAAAATACAGTTGGGAATCTTTGATATCTTATTTCATTTTCGAGTTATCCACTATATTGTAAGATTCGACGTTTACGTCCTTTTTGTTTTTGGCATTTTAACATTGATCCTTGAATTTAGAATTTTTATCCTCTGGAAACTTTTTATTCGTGCCAATTAAACTAGTATACGATCGAATGAATGAATTAATGAATGAATGAATGAATGAATGAATGAATGAATGAACACATAAATTAATGCAGTTTGATTTATCAAAATCGAGAAAAGTAAGTAGGTTGAAGTATGGACTTATCAAATTGCCAAAGTATAACGAAAACCATTCCAGTTTTAAAACAACTAAATTTGTTTCATGATTGAAGAGACATGCATTTTTTGACTGAGTTTGTTGATTGTTATTTCTTTCTCTACAGCCTGACTACTTCTCATTAAGAGGAACAGTTGTTTTCTTCAAGAAAGACAATTGCCTGTACAAGGTAATTATTTTTGTCTATTTTGTTTAAGGACTATCGTTACCCAGGGTCCTTTGCGGTCATGCTAAAATGTCAGACTGTCTTAAAGATCAAAGTTGGCATAAGCAGAAAATATGAATCTACATTGCATTGTTGCTGTCGACTTATTTTGCATTCATTTATCATATTTAAGCACAAAAACCCTATCTGCTGAAAAAGAACTATTCTTATATACAAAATAGACATCAATTTACAAATATAATATTACAAATTTGCTGATGGTTCTAGGGATCGTGCTTCGGGAATGATGCTAATTGTTTAGGAATTCCTTCAGTTTCCTTTTGAATATGCTAATTGTGGAACTCATTCTGATTGCTAATGGGATTTCATTCCACGTCTTAGCACCAGAGTAGACAAAACTGCTTTTGGAGGATTAAAGCTAAATATAAGCAGCATAGGTTTCAAATCTTTAAAAAGGCTGGTGTAAAATCGAGTGACCTGTTTCTTTGAACTGAATGACTTCAAAGAAACTTTTGCTATTTCTCTATAATTCTACCGTTGGACTTTTTTGAAATCTTCAATATTTTCAGAATTAGAGTGTTTTTCTTCTTTTTCAAGAATTCAAGAAAAATTTAAAAAAAAACTTAAAACCATTGTAATTTCTAAACTGTTTGACGCAACATGAAGTAATTTCGAAGAAAACCATAGTTTATGAATGCCTACAATATAGTATGAAGCAAAAGTCTGTCACTCATCTGGTTTATTATTTAGAAATTTGATGACGTCACATCTTCAAATGAGTTGAAATGCAAGATACGCTGTACTTTCGAAAAATGTTCAAAATTTCTGGAAAGTCCAACGATAGAATTATAGATAAGTATCTAAAGTTTCTTTCAAGCCATTCAATCAGAAGAAATAGGTCATTGAATTTTACACCCACCTTTTTAAGCGGAGTTAAAGATTTGGAACCTATGCTAAATATAAGCTAAATTGATTATAAGCTAAAGTCAATTACCGGGTGATTCAAAACAACGTTTACACGTTTGGCGGGCTGTGAAATAAAAAGCATGTGGCTGATATTCAAAACTAAGATTTTTATCTATCAGTCAAAGGTTAACTTAGATGAGAAATTTTTTTGGTGAAATCAGTCATCTTTAAGACCCAAAAATTAGATAAATAAAGATAAGCGGTTTGTATGGGAATCGAGAATTCCCAATGTAGCCCATGATTTATTTGGCATTTAAATTTAAATTTAATTCAATAATCAGTTTCAGAGATGGTATTTTGATTTCAATAGCACGTAAATCATGGACATGTCATTGTTTGATAGTTTAGATAACTTTATATTTTTTTCCAAAGGCTTGCCCAAGTGCCGAATGTAACAAGAAGGTGGTTGATGAAGGAGGCGAATACAGATGTGAGAAATGCAACAGAAGTTACCCAAATTTCAAATACAGATTAATCATGTCGGTAAGTAAAAATGTTAGGATGATATCCGGGTAGGGGGTACATAACATGTTGAGGGTACGGGTATGTGCTACCCATGTGGGTGGATTTTGGCCCAAAATTCTCCAAACAAGGGTCATTTTTCGACAAATTTTTGCGTAAACACGGGTCAGTTTGACTGAAATCCGCAACAAATGGTTAAAAATTGGTAGTTTTTCCCCAAAATTCATCACCAAAGTGGCATAAAGAAGGCAAATCCTCAAAAAAGACGGCACTAATTGCCATCGCATCCCCCTACTCCATCCAACGACCCGAAGGAAACCAGAAGGAAACTCCCACTACAGCTTCCCGCCTGCAGTCCCTGACACCCTGACCACCCCAGAACCACAGCATTTCTTTTATTGGAAGAAATCCTTACCTCTTATCCATGACATAAGCTCTTTCCTTTGTTTGCAGACGAATATCTGCGACTGCACTGGCAATCAATGGGTCACAGCCTTCCAGGAAAGTGGGGAAGCCATCTTGGGTACAACCGCTGAAAATATCGGACGGCTGAAAGATGAGGTAAGAATTTTAAGATAATGACAAGGATTTTGCTTTTATTTGTTCACAATGTCCTTGAAAAGCGCCTTACACAATGGCGAATAATGTTTGCTCCCGGGCTGTACCTCTCTTACGACTACTTTCATTTCATTTTTCATGTTTCATTTCATTTTAAATTCTTTAAACAGGGTTAAATATACAGTTAAATACTGATTTCCAAATTGCCCTGTAAAATAACAACAAATAAATATCTCTAATCAAAATTTACATGTAACGATGAAGATAAAAATAAAACTGGTATGTAAATAAGGAGTTCAACCGAAAAGATTACTGGCTGGTTTTATATGCAGCTTTGAATCGATTTGAGATCGACGCTGTCTTGACATCAGCGTTAAGGCTATTCCTCAGCGTTAAGGCTATTCTTACACCATTGGAACAATTTAATTGTAATTGCCATACATAGTGGAACTCGCTGATTATAAGTCCTTTCCCACTATGGATGGCACGTAGTTAATAAGCCTTGTTGTTTTGTAAATAGTTTGTTTGTTTTGATGAATAAAGAAAAACAAATTGTTTTGTGGTGCCAGAACGCACGGAAACGTTTGCGCATTATTCATTATGAAATTCAAATAACTTTGCCCATGTCAGGCCTAATCAAACAACAATTGGGTCTAAAAATCTTAAGTCTATCGGGCCACAGATTTGGAATGGCTTACCAAACGAAATGAAATCAGCAGAAAATTTGAAAAATCTTAGGCTTTAATAAAACAATGGGAATGGTCCAAACTGCAAATATAGTGCCTGTAAGTGCCAACCAATTTAGTTATATTGTTTAGAAAATATTTGTTTTTAGATCTGTCAACTTATATATATTATTCAATACTTTATATATTGTTAGCTATTTTGTAAATAATCGAATTAAAATAAAGTTACACACACACAAAGAGAATAGTCCAAGATTATGTCGAGGTGAAATTTAGCTGATTTCTATTTGCGAATCTTATCATTCTGTTCTATCACTGTTCTGTTCTTTCACTGTATCGTGTTCTTGAACAACTTATTTATACCAACGATTTATCTTCACAGGACGAGACTGCCTTTGATGACGTCTTTTCGGAAGCTTCATTCAAAGCCTTCAATTTCAAATTTCGCGCAAAAGTTGAAGTGTATAACGTAAGTGTTCTTGCAATAACTTCCTCTTTTCATCCATTTTGGTTGAGCATCTCAGGATCAAAGCGTACATATAGGCAACATTTTATGTTAAAGCAAATTTCATAGGTCTATAAGGTGAGTCAAAGAAAGTTCATAAAAATGTATAAAAATATCACTCGATCCAGACTCTTTTGTAGAATAGTTAAAAGGTCTATTAAACAGTTTCAAATGGTTTTGTGTATCAATTTTGCGTCGTCCTGATCGATCTTTGGAATGCGTTGGAGTGTTGTTTTTATTCACAATAGATCTTTCCGCTATTCTACAGAAGAGCTAGACTCACGAAATAGTCCCAGTTATCGCAACAACAACAGCAACAGCAATGACAACAGCAACAACAATATATATTTTTGCTCAAACTGGGACTTATGGACTTTCACATCAAAAAGTGGGACGAAAATAAACAATGGGCGCACAGATTTTTCTGTGCCCTTGGTAACGAGGTTAATGGCCTCTTTTCGGTAGTTGGAAAAATTCAGGAGCCGTGGCGTGTTGGCGTGCACTATTGCTAGATGAAGATTGCCTTCAAAATGAGGAAATTCTTGTTGTAACTGAAAGGTTTGTTTATTTCTTACATTAAAGAAACATTCATGCGAATACTTGTGGCTTTGTTCATTGCTAACGTCACTCAAAACTTGACTTTTGAGGCGTTTTATTATCTGACGATTGAGCTGACAATTTAGGCCCACCGCCATTGCTCGCCTTTTCGTACAGTGTTGCTATGGTTTCCATATCGGACATGAAATCGAAGGAAACAATTTCGTCCCAATTTTCAATGTGAAAGTCCATGAGTCGTAGTTATAGCGTCCATCAGCCTATCAATAGCAATAACTACGAACTTGCAATCAGTCTACAGAAGAGCCTGGAAGGAGCATTATTAGTTCGATTGAGTGGCGTAAGAGCTTCTATCACTATTATATTGTGCACATTCGAAAATTCTACTCATGCATCACAATACCTTTCGATTTAGATTCTTTTTCAGAATAGCTAAAAGGTTCATGCTTTCAATATTTCAGTCGGGCTGCTTTTTTAATGTCGATCTTTATCATTCTTCATAAGGCTCTCACAGTTTTCATTTTTTCATAGGATGAGTCAAGATTCAAGGTCTCCTGTGTTACCGCTGTACCACTTGACTTTGTCGCTGATTCAAAGAGACTTCTCGAAGATATAAAGAAATTAGAAGCGTTGTAAGCAATGGAAATGAGGGAACTGTGGTGGAGCAACTGGCACCTGTAAAGTACAGCATAGGAATCAAATCTTTCAAAATCATTGCACGATTGGTTAATGCATCTTTCATTTGATTTGATGGCTTCAAAGGAACTTCAGGTACTTTGTTGTTAAGTGTTTATTGGCACTGTTCGATACCTTGATTATTCTCAGAATCATTGCGTTCCTCTTTTTATTGAAAGAACGACGAAATGCTTTGAAAAAATTAAAAATCACTGTAAATCACTGTAAAATTAGAAAATTACTGTAAATCCTATATCGATCAAGGAAGAATAGTAAAATCTTCAAGGTCCCATAGTTTATGAAGGTCTACCTATAAGATTGCGGTAAGCAGAAATCTTTAGCTTTTCTGGTCCACGATTTAGCAATTTGAAGGCTTCAAAACAGGAAAACTGTTTGAAACCTAGAAGGAGCTGTGGCGCTAGTGCAGAACCACACACAGTGCCTCTGCTGATCCTAACCAAACCCCTACCAAGACCCTACCAAAATCCTACCAAAACCCTACCAAAAACCTACCAAAAACCTACAAAGACCCTATAGGAGTGCGGTACTAGAATAGCCCGGAAGCTGTAATCCTGAAATATATCTCTGTAATCCTGAAATTTATCAAGATATCAAAGGTCGCCAATGAACACTTACAGCGAAGTACCTGAAATTTCTGTCAAGCCATTAAAGGGAATGTAAGCGTATAAAAGTGACTCAAGCCACTTGCGGTCAAATTCTAGCCTATCAGAGATCAGTATTTCCTGTTGACGTAGATCAGTTACCCAAATATGGTGTGGCATGCGTTACGGCCTATTGTATTGGTAAGGTTATTTTTATCAAAGGCTTATATATGCTTAGATTCCCTTTAAATCGAATGAAAGATGCAGTAACAAATCGTACAATGTTTTTGAAGATTTCATGCCTTGCTGTAAAACACAGAATCTCTCAGACACTACTAGCCAGTTAAGGGTGCGAAATATCTCGAACAGACTTTCCAAAACAGATATATTCTTGCTGGTAAAGTAAAAGTACTTTCATCTTTGTGAATTCCACATCAGCTGTCAAGTGCTGCCATATTTGACCTGCATATAAAAAGGAAAGAATTTGTGAATTTGTAGTCTTGCCGTTTCAAGGACTTCTGGAAAGTTACATGGCATTATGGAAAGCGTAATAGATAAAGTCAACGTCTTTGATGCCTGAAAATGGTAGTTCTTATTAGTTACCACAGTGCGTTTGGGATGCATATGGCGTGCACCAAAATATATTAACAGGTTTGAACATTCGTATTTTATCGAATGCGTAAAAAGAAACTAAATTGAATACACTTACATTATATTACAAGCTTGAGTGAAGTTTTCTCTATTTTTCAGATATTTGAAAATGTGTGTACCCTTAAAATGCGTTTATTTCGAAACGTATGTGAGTACCCTGGGTGCCAGAGCCTTTAATTAAAACAATTAATATTAAGAAAATAATGAGGAAAGAAAAAAAAGTCTTCCTTTACTTTCTCTCCTCTCCCTTGTCTTCTCTATGCTACAGGAGACTCTGGCAGCCAGGGTAGTGCGAAAGTGGCTATGAACATACCCAAACGGATCTCATGCGCCTAATAACGGAATGGTCCATTACATAGAAAGTTTAATGTAACGTAGTGTGCTAGTAAGACAGCTGTTGTTTTGTTACTGTTCGTAATGAGCTCATGTAAAGTTTCTATTCGGATCACATGGTATAAAAGATCACGACTTGCTTTTGCACTTTTTCATATTTGTTGCTGCCTTTTTCTGTGATACATTTAAAGGGAGTACAAAGACCACAACAAAGTAAAATTTTCTTAAAAGTATACATATATAATACATAAGAAAGACAAATAAGATATTTGCAATTCATCAAAGTATACAATATAAAAGCAAATTTTTAAAAACATTTATCATAAAAAGCCCAAGTTCGGAATAAAAAGATTGAGATGCACGCAAGGTGCACGGAAGAGAAGGAGAAAACGGGGATCTCTGCAAGATATAAAGGTTCAGAAGATGAAAGAATGTGTCAATTCAATGAAAGACGAACGCTCTGAGGTATTACAGGCAAATTATTCGAATCAGAAAGATCACCTTGCTAAAGATATCATGCCACGTGTGACCAAGGGCGTACGTACTACGTAGTATTAATTCCTTAGCAAAATCGGTGCAAAAAATGGCTGGATGGGGTATACCTTTCGAAACTTAATTCTTTACCAAATCCACCCCATTTATAAAAGTCTGGCGACGCCCCTGGGTGTGAATGATGAAACGGGAACGAATTTTGAAACGAATAGACACTAACAAGGAACGAACGAACAGAAACCTTTTGTGTGTGACGTTCGTGGAGCCATGTGCATATATCATACAGATAATGACAGATTTACCGGGTTACAACAGCCCTTGAATCTTCCCTCTTTCCAAGTCCTCTTGCATGCAACGTTTTCAATCAATGAATAATGTTAATCTTTTAATTCAATTTATTCCAAATCAAATTATTAGCCCTTTGAAAATCAGAGCTTCAAATCCCAGAAATGCACCCACTGCTGGGCAGGCGCTTAAGGTGGTGCATTGGTATTATGTTCTGTAGTACTCATGGTGGTCTCTTGTGCAGTGCAGAGCGAGCTTCGTCAGAAGGATGTTTGAAATGAGATGATTGCAGGTTTGAAAGTTGAGAATGAGCACCATACAAAGAATAGCAAAGCAAGCATTTATCACCTTCAAAGCCAAAGAGTCTCCTACATTTTCAGTGAATCTAGAGAAGCTTACAGCTCTGGTGAGTATTGACAACACGGTTCGTTGGGCCTTTTTTACACAGTAAATCCGCCCCACCTTGCAATCACGAGCTTGTTGGTAAAGTTTTGGCTGTGCAATCATCACGATGTCACACACAATGAATGCAATGAAATGCCCTTGAACTGCAATGTGCGTTCAATACAATCGAGATTGAACTGCTGTTTTATATTATGTGTTGTTGGTGTATTGGGAGCATAGGAATCAAATGTTTCCGCCAATCTTTGCTCGTGGCCCACTTGGTCAAAACCTTCCAAAGCCTCATTTTCACGGACCAATCAGACATCGAATAATCGAAGGGGACAAAAGAAACCTGTGACGATTGGAAGATTTTTCTCAATTTTACCTTTTACCTACCTTCATACCAGGTTGGAAAACATGCGTGATTTGGCCTACGCGTAGTAGCGAGTGAAATAAATTTGAAGGTGCGAGCTGCGAGTGGAATTTAAAAAGAGTTTAAAAAGCTGCGAGAGAAGCAAAATTAACAATAGATCTTTTGTTCTCGCATGCGAGGATTGGTTATTGTAGCTGCGAGCAGCGAGTTTGACAGAGTTTCATAGCTGCGAGCGAAAGCAAGTTTTCCAACCTGGCCTTCATAAAGTACAGCCAGGACAAAAAATTGCTTAAAATTTCCTGAATTTTTTAACACAAAGCAGTGGCGGATTTAGGGGGGGCAAGTGGGGGCAATTGCCCCCCCTTCACGATGAAAACTCAGCTTGGCGCCCCTGTTCTGGCGAGAAAAGCGCCCCTCATCCTGACTCTAATGCATAATTTTCTAACTGTTTCGATTTAAATATGGGGGAAGCACATAAATCAAGGCCTTATCTAGTAATGAATCAAAGAATTTTCTTTAAAAAGCGTCCAAAAAATTTTCGCGCGCCTTCGGCGCGCTTATTTTCTACCATGTTCTTGGCGCCCTCTTTGCAAGTTGCCCCCCCTTCAACTTCGGGCTGGATCCGCCCCTGACACAAAGCATTGAGGTGCTGAACCTTGAGGTGCTGAACCTTGAGCAATAGAAATTCTGGCTGAGAGACAATAGTAACAACAATAGTGATTGCTGTAAGAATGACCCAAACATGCCAAGAACCTGCGTTTTCAATTGCTCTTACAATTGTCCTTCCACCATCCACCACAGTCCACCACTAAAATATTGCCAACAAGAACTTTGATACATTTTTAGGTGAATGGAATCAAGAATTCTGACATTAACTTAGAGCAGCCAACAAAAGACTCACACAAGAACTCTAAAGTCTTTGGTGCACCAGTTTCTTATATCAACATTTTGGAATCAAAATATTTCACCGTTGGAGTTTTTATATTGAAAAATGGAGTCTCAATTCCACTTCATGATCATCCTGGGATGCATGGAATTTGGTAAGCTATTCTTAGGGTCTATCGATTTTGCAAAAATCTTAATCCACAGATTTTTCTAGCTTACTGGTTCAACTATCCACCTTGATGTTGCATATATGTTCTTGATTGAACAGTTCACAATCTACCATTTGCCACCTTTCAACACCACCCATTTTACCCACCCATTCTACTCATGCAGATTCTACTTCTTTGTTGCTTTTGTTGCAATGATCCAATCAATTTTTGCTTTAAATGTTGCATGAAAATCTAGTTCCTAAGGTAACTCTTCATCATGAAGAATTGTGCTATTTCATCTTTCAATATCCATCAAAATTTCAATCGATTCTATCAGTTTTATAAAAAGGCCATTTGTTCAAACTTTTTATTTTTCCATTCATTTTTTTCTTGTCTTTTCTCCAACAGCAAAGTTTTGTATGGCTCTGTAAGAGTAAAAAGTTATGATCCAGTGCCAAGGTTAGCATGCTAATGGTTTTTCATAAACCTTAATTCTTCAACTTCTTTGAAAAGTTTTCCCTTCTTCAAGGACTTATGCATGTATTTTTGATGTTTTAGAAGGCTGATAGTCTGGTGTAAGATTCATATTATACTGTAATAGTTTAAAGGTGACACAGTACATATTCCTGAGAAAATGTACAGTAGGCAAGAAGCAATGAACGAAGACAATCATGGAAATAACTGGAACAACAGTATCTGAATCTGGGACTGTCCTCAGTTGGAATATTTGGATCTTTATTGAGGAGTTTCGCAAACTAATGATGCCTGTGTATTTTCTTTGCAGTATCAATGGTATACAAAATGACATTTGTCTGCCGAAAGATTCATTTGGCAGTAAGTAATTTCCTTTCACAGATATTTGAGTTCAAACTGCTTGAAACAATTTCTCATTGAAGCCTTTTTTTCAGCCCCAGTGTTCTTCCTTGGTTTATGTTTTGCCTCAGGAGAAGAGTACATTTCAGAGAAGTATGAGATGCTTAGTATGGTACAAAAGGAAATCAGTAGACGATTTTCAGTAAATCTTGACAAAGTTCCAGGGCTTTTAGGTTCTTTTATAACACTTGGTGCTTGGATTTTACCATTTTGCAGTTTTGTCTACCCTATAAAGCCCCCTTCCAAAGGAAATGAAGTTTTCTCAGTGCTGGCAAATAGATGTGTAGATTTACAAGGCTAAAAATATTGAAAGTAGGTTATTGGTTTCTCCTTGACTGATTGCATAAAGCTTTTTTGCACAATCAATCAAGTAACGTTCTTTGCAGGGATACCAATGAGATGCCACTATGGAGGAGATGCTATATTTGATTCAGAAAGTGAGCCATGTATGCTATCACCAACCAATGGAAATTTTCATTCAATTCACTCACACAAGTAAGAAATTGATAACATTGATAAGCGGCCATGCAAATATTCCTTAGCTCTTCTCTTGTTACATAGAAATTTAATGTCATGTGGTTCAGTGGAGCCTTAGGCCTGGGTTACATGATGCCTGCTTGCTTTTTGCATCCGATTGGTTTCAACCCACCCATCTTCGTCAAAATCGCACCGTTTTCATTGCAGTTACACGACACTGGATTGCCATGAACCCATTTTTGATTGCAGTTACATCACACCGAATCACCCTGCCCTGCGAAGTCTAAATCTATTGTCTTTAACAACTGCAAAGCCCAAATAGAGTGGAGCGAAGCGACACTGGATTGGTGCAGTACACAAGATGGAATGTGGAGCAGAGTGAATTGGATTGATTTTCACCTCTCCTCCAGAGCGGAGTGGTTTCACTCTGCAAAAAAGGAGTGACGTGACACCGGATTGCCTTGGCGTTGTGTAACTGCACCCCCTATCCGATGTGAAAAGCAATCCGGCGTGTGATGAATCCGGTATCATGTAACTGAGGCCTTAAACTTTTTTCACATGTTGACTATACTGGTGTCTCAAGGCCCCTAGGGTCACATGACTTGTGGATGGATGGGGGGTTTGCCGCCCGGTTTTCAGAACCATTTTTTACTGTTTTTGCGAATTTCAGCGAAACCCCACCAATGTTTATGGAAAATCTGCCGAAAAAGGACCCTTGTTTACAGAATTTTGGACCCAAAAACCAAGTCATGTGGGCGGCACACACCCGTACCCTGAACATGTTAGGTACCCTCCCCTTGGGTCTCAAGGCTCTCTTATAGTTTCAAATAAGGTCTTACAGTAGAAATTGTCTATTACTTCTCCTCACTATTATGGGTTAAGTAAAATGTTAAACGATGCAATTATCACTGATAATTTATCAGGACCAAAAATCAGGCTTGAAGTGTTTATGATATCCTTCACTCCAGGAAAAACATCACAGATTGAAGATTACATGCATATCTATATGAGGTTAAAGTTTTACACTGCATTTTATATAGCTACTGTATCTTTTCTAGTGGCCAAGCAGCGTTTCTTGATATACTTGCACCACCCTATGTGACAGGGGTAAGTCGTTTTTATTGAGGATAAATCATATGTAAAGACATCAATTGTATGAGCAAAGATCTTAGGCCTGTTTTGAAGAACTTTGAGATGAAACATTTTTATAAAATCACTTGAAATTGGAGAACTATATGACCGATTTTGACAAAGCAAATTTTCTTATCTAAATTGATATGTTAGTAGACTTGCTCAAAGTTTATTCCTTGTTCTATCAGCGATAAGATAATTTAGTTACTACTGCGGAGGCGTAAGCAACTAAGAGGTCGCTGCGAAAGAGAAATTAGAAAAGCAACTAAGAGGTTGCTGCGAAGGAGAAGCGAGACGTATTAGACTCGCCCGTCACTGCACAGTAGGTCAGCAACTGATAGCATAGATCAGTTTATGAGTAAGGTATTTAGATATGGACAATAAGTAGGACAGATTGTAAGGCTGGCACTCCGAATTTCATGCTCAATATTCATTTGTTCTCACCTTGGACATTGCAGGAACGAGATTGTTCATATTACAGAGAATGTACTGTCACGGAAACTGCTCAGGTACGTAGCAATTCACCAAAGAAAAACTTCCAAGATTTCTTATTTTAGATCATAAAATTGCATTGCTATACCCAGGAAAAATGAAACGAGTAAAAGAGTAAAAGAATGAGTTGTTGTCTATTGTTTCAATAATGACGGACAATTTTGTGTTTTGAGCTGAAGTAAATTTCTTATTGAATAGTGAGTTGATGACAAATTGTTGTCGTTTATTTTAGAGCCAGATTATTTCAATTTTATACTGGCTGGTCGTTGCACTAACGCTAGTGCAGCAGATTTCAACTAATCAATTTATAAATCCACAAATAACCATAAGAAATTCCTCTTTGTCCATTTATGTTGAGTCTTTTGAAAATCTGATCGACGTGTTTTGATCTGTCTCAGTATTTTCGAAACCGAAAATTATTTGAGAAACTCACTTGTAGCTCAAAAAATTTAAAAAGAAATCCGAGAATCTAATTTCTGGATTTTCGCTGAAGGTAAAATGAAAGATCTTCAAAATCGGTCCAATGTCCGATTTATTATGGCTTGCCAAAGGTGGATAGTTTTTGGCACACTCGATGGTAGTACGTTTTCTCTTTCTAAATTCGTCTTTGACTGATTTAAATCTTATTTCAATTTTCAGCCGTTATCCAAGGAGAGCGAGAGGTAAGCTTTCAAACATTTTTTCCTACCTTTACACAATTAAAGGTTTGTAGTGTACCTCAATTTTGGTTTGCTGGTACTTATGAATGAAGTAGTGATGATCATGGCGTATACCGGGTGGCTCAAAAAAATGTCCCCCTGTTTGAAATATCATTGCAGCAAAAGCAGCTCCACGATAATTACAAGGATTGATTTTTCTGATAGCTAAAAGATTGAAGTATTTTTTATATCTTTGGTAATTTTCAAAGTAGTTTAGTTGTCCGTTGACAAATTCAAAAGACCAAAAAGTCAGTCTATCGGAACGGCCAGAAAATGGCCTAAAACTTATGATCAAATTTTTGAGGTTGTTTGAAACCTCGAAATCCTTTTTAGAATTAGCATGACTAACAAAATGATGAACTGAAAGTGAGACGGAAATTGAAATTAACATCTCATCTATTGTTCTGAAAAAGGACCATTGAAACCTGACAAGCTGCAAAAAACTGACAAACTGTAAAACTGACAGGGGCGGCTGGGACCAAAAATAAGTAAGTATTCAAATTGTAGGAAAAGGGCCCTCTCTCGATAGGGGTGCAGGGCATGCCCCCCACCCAGAAAAATTGGTTTTAAGGTATTTTAAAACGTCGCAAAGAGCCTTTCATAAGTTGTTCGTGGAAAAAGTTTCTCTCTTGGAATCATTATACAACAGAAATTAGTACCATATCACATGTCAAAAGTAGTTAAAGCCCACTAATGAAGTCTTCTAAGTTTAGAAAAGACCAGGAAAATGCCTCGTGCTTCGGAAACCCATGACAGGTGAACGAACAGAACAGGAGGAAGAGAAAGGGCCTTGGGCTTTAAACTGCAAGGGTTAAAGTTATCATCAGATATCATAATGCAATCGAAACTCGCGGAGACTTGCCGCCTTCGGAAAGCCACCAAAAAGGCAAGGTATTGAGATTTCGACCTGAATACCATGGCCGCGTAAGAGGGATCTCAGCTTCTCAAAATTCGATCTTGTCTGAATTCTGAAGCTCTCTGCTACATTTTTTAGTGGTATTCAACGTTTCACAAAGTAAATCTAAGAGAATTTGAACGTTTTTTCTTTCAAGATGTTAGAAACTTGCATGATCATGGACCGTTCAAACCGATAGCTATAAATTGCACTGATGTACAAGGTTAAAAAACGTTGTTATTGGCCTTCTAACTTACCAATGGAAGCTGCTTGTGAGTGAGCTAGTTTCTTTATTCTGATCGCAAATAAAACATTGAGAAACACCCCAACGCTGACCCCAACGACACTTGTTACGAGTCGTTTCCTAAAACCCAATCCATCATACACAACGGACATTGAAAGCGAAGACACAAGGGAACCTCACCGTGGTATTCAGAATGAAAACTGAATATGTTCAGTTCAGAAATTCTTTGTTGTGAGGCCGTATGTTCAATGGCTGTCAACGTCACAGAGGGGCGACAGAAAGAAAGAGTTAGTATTCAGGATGGCCTCTGAATACCTTGCGGCCAATAATCCCTGATATCAATAGCCTATCATATTATCTATAGAAACAAATTCCTCGACGGATTAGCGATTAATTGTCCTCTCTCTTTGAGACAAAATGGAAAGTAAATATAGTCTGTGCGTCATTTCTGACATCATAAAAGGGTCCTTTGACCAAATTCAGCATCTCCTCTACACATACAGTAGGGTTGTTGCAGGAAACTTATTTTCGAAGGTTAAAAATGTTAAGAAATCTTTGCAAAAAAATAGGTATTCATTGAATACCTTGAATACCCCTCATCGCCGCCCCTGAGTACCACTATCTCGAAAATTTCAAAAAAAACAAAAAACACTTTAATCTTGTAGCTGTTGGAAAAATCAACTTTGATGACTATAACGCAGCTAAATTTGCTGCAATAACAAGGGCAGATTTTGTAATACAATAGCATCAGTTGCTTTTGATTGACACCTCAGTTCAAAGCGATTAGCGACTGCAGACAAAGGAAATTCTCTCAACCAGTAATTCAACACAAACAAAAGCTGCAAAAGTTTTTTCTGAAACCCAAGTAGCTTGCGCCCTCGTTTTGCATTCCAGAAATTGTTTTTAAGAGTAAACATGAGCATATGTCGAAAGAAGAAGAATACATCTTCATATCTACCTTGGGCATTTCATTTCTTTGGTTCAGAAGCTGACTGGGAGGCGATTCAATTCTCTTATTTTTCTGGATGTAATTAAAACACTTACTACTCAGCTTCTGAACCAAAGAAATAAATTGCCCGAGGTAGATGTGTTGATATATCCTTCTTTCGATATATGCTCATGTTTGCTCTTGAAAATATTTTCTGGAATGCACAACAAGCGAGGTAGCTACCTGGGTTTCAGAAAAACTTTTGCGGCTTTGCTTGTTTTCAATTTCTGGTTGAGAGAATTTCCTTTGTCTGCGATCGCTAATCGCTTTGAATTGCGGTGTCAATCAAAACCAATTCGTGCTATTGTCTTACCAAATCTGTCCTTGTTTGCTGCAATAGTTTTTCGAACAGGGGGATATTTTAGTGCGTCACGCGCGGTATATAGCTTGAAAAACCATCTGTGATAATCGAAAGGAGACTTTCTAATAGCATCATAGGATTTTCTCTACTTCTATAGATTTTGTTACACAATTTAATCCACTTTGATTCAAATTTATTGCTGCTGTTTCTTGATTTCCTTCCAGCATTCGATGGCTGTTAGAAATTCCTCCACCAGACGACTTTTATTGCGATTCACGAGTAAGTTTTGTTGCTTTATTCTTTTGTCTTCAGTATTTTATTTTCCAGTAATTTTTCAGAGTTAGCATAGCATCCTTCTGTAGTGACTGTGTTTTAGTAATTAATAGTCGAGATGAGTGCAAGGCAAGTTATAAAAGAAACCCTGCAACAAATAGACTTCTCTAGGAAGAATTTTTGGGAGCTTGAAAAAGTCGAGTTTATTCATAAAATGCAAAGGGTTTTGATATGGACTGCATATACAGTAAACTGTTTTGCTTTAAGAAATCACTTTACACAAAAGACCCTGTGAAAGAACAACTTCTTTCCTGTGGAATAATTTAGGTAAGAAGTAATGGGTCCACTAAATTGACAATGTCCATTGATTTCATTTTCAGCCGTACAGGGGACCAGACATTGACTTAGAAGAATGAAAGTGTGTTGCATAAAACGAGAATTTTAGGCCCCTGTCTCCATTATGTGGTTTTGATGGCAGATGAATGTGCTTCCAGTACAGAGCTGTAATGTGAGTGATATCTCCCCATTTTGCAAACACAGTAAATAACCGTCATAGTATTATAATCCAAATTGTATATAATATATAATCTTATATGAATTCAACCTCAAAAATCGCTGAAAACGAATATCAACAGATTGCTGATGAATATATTTTGTGAAATTTTTATCGGGTGAGTCAAAAAAAGAATCCCCGTTTGGAAGGCCACTACTCCTTGCTTGAATATCAAAGCAATAATATTGAAAACTGTCTTGTTTTATTGCCAATATTTTCAATTAGATGCAGTACTTTACCCGGCTTTAATCGGCCACTCCTTCCCGCGGATAGGGGAGATTTCTGCAAAAAGCCCTTTCAAAAACCTGTAAAAACGAGTGGAAACAATGAGCACATTTTCCTTGGCTTTCCTTCCTAAAAATGATGACACACGCATGTATTCATGTGTTTTGTCATCTTTGGAGAATGGAATCCCCTTGAATAGGTTATTGATACCAGAGGGGGAAGATTTGTTCATCCTACCAAGAGGATAGCACGTGCTAAAGTGTGCAGAAGTCATTGCTGCAAGGCCCGGGTAAGGCAGAAATATTTGGGAATTCGTTCGTGATTTTGGGCATGTTTTGAGGGTTTCTTGAAGAGGCTTTCTCGAGGATATCCCGCATAGTTTCAGAACGGAGTGGCCCATTTCAGTCAGGTAAATTTTAAAATAGATTTGAACATGTCTACGGTTATATTATGTATTTTCCGATATCATCGTCTTGATATCAAGGGAGCCATGACCTTTGGAACGGGGATTCTTTTTATTGACTCACCCGGTAGTACGGCATGAATTGTAGTTAGCTTCCACTTTATTATTCTTTCGTAGATCACCAGTAGTCTTCAGTTACCATTTTGATAGACTTTATAAGATCAATGCTAGAATAGATCTCTGGTCAAGTGAGCAGACATTGTTTGCAAGACGTTGGAGATTTGAAGCAAAATGTTTGTCCGTTTGACGACGTAAGTGTCAAAAAGCAGTAAACTTGTTGAAAACGTTGCTTAAAACATCTTGCTTTACTCTCGAGTACCGAATATTTGCCCCCCCCCCCGCGTATTAAGTTTTGAGAAATTTTCCAACCCACCCTACTTTTATTCCAACCCCCCCTTTTATTAATTCTTGAAAACTTGAAATTATAGTTAGCATTATTTTTCGAATAAACATAAAAAAGATACGTGTTTAACTAAGAAAACGACTATGTTTCAATTGTTTGAGCCTCCTCCCGATCGTTCCAGCCCCCCCCCCCCAATTATTACTATATCGAACCATTTTCTTTTTTAAAAATAAAGATGACCAACAAATACTGCAGTAATGCATTTAATTTTTTCCTTTGAAAAATTCACAGAGTATATGGTCAAATTTGGTCAAACTTGACCTCGTCGTGCTTCTGTGTATGTGATTCCAAGGGTGTTAGGACACGGATATTTTAATTACATATTTATTTACCTTGTTTTGATCTTTGTCTTGTTTGCTTGTCTTGTTCTCTTTTCTGTTCTGTTTCCTCTTGCTGATGTAAATGCCTCGTGTTATTTGAATATATCTTCCTTGTATTCCTGTGTCTTAGCGCGCCTTTTGGAACCTTTCTTCTGCGAAGGCGTGCTAAGACACAGGAATACAAGGAAGGTATATTCAAACAACACGAGGCATTTACATCAGTTCAAGAGGAAACAGAACAGAGAAGAAAACAAGACAAGAAATTAAGACGAAGATCAAAACAAGGTAAATAAATACGTAATTAAAATATCCGTGTCCTAACACCCTTGGTGATTCTTTGTCTTTGTGCATGTGTTTTACCGTGGTTTTGTTTGAAAGAATTTGAACTTTTTAAGGTTTTGACGTAATAAACACACTTTATAGATTAGTATATACTCAACATTCAACATTCATTGCTGTGAATAATGTGAAAGTGCCAATGTTTCAATTCCACTTGTTTCATTCTGTAAGATTGCAGTGTCTGCTCAAATCGGAGATGATTCAATATACGTTTGTCATAAGAAATTGGGTACCAGAGCCAAAAAAAAAAAATGAAACAGAAAGAAAGAAAAAAGGAGCGAAAGTTGTTTTACTCCTTTCTTCTCTCTCTCTCTCTCTCTCTTCCTTTTACTCTTTAGTGCTAAAAGTTTCTTGACTTGTTTTTCATTTTTCTGCACTGAGATTATATTATGGTTTCTTTCACGCCTACGGCTATGTTTCTATAGACATGTGAAACAACAGTTGGTGATAAAGAATTGAAAAAAATGTTTGTTCGACGCTAACAATACGATGGATAGACACAAATTTTGGAAGATACTAGGCCCGCTCGGCGCGGCTTCGCCGCGCCTCCGCGTTCCTTTTAGCTTCGCTGTAGTTCGTCTAAGTGGCAGTACTTCAGTGGAAAATGTATCTTCGTTAGTTCATTCAATAAAGCAGTACTTGAGTGGAAATTCAAGGAAATGCATATGAGTGTATTTTGGGACTTGCTTCTTCCGTGGAAGTTTGGACGTGAAAGAGATAATCTGCTGAAAAGTTAGTTGCCGTCATTATTGTGGGTGCATTGGTTGTATCAGTTGTTTCAGTTGAGTTAGTCTAGCGGCGTTTGTTGCCTTAAGGACTTTGCTGCCTTAACGCTTTTAGGTGCGTCACCCGGGGGGGGGGGGGGGTACTTGACCTAAATTTGTACGGGGGTGTGCCCATGCAAAAAAATTGTTTTCCCCTGCTCCAGAATTTTTCGCTCAAAATGATAACCTGTTCTAGACAAATGTCGTGAAAAGTATACTCCAAAACATGAAATCTGACCGAAAAACGACCCGATCTAAGAAAATATTCCTTTTTCACATGTTTTGACAACCTGCTCTAGAAAAATTGCCTCATTTTGATTTTGATACCCTGTGCTAGAAAAAATTGGTGAAAACGATACCCTTGAAAACGGCTCATCCCCGCGCGACAAATATACTAAGTACCCCCCCCCCTTGGGGGTGCGTCAATTGCATAACGGGACTCAGTTGGTATAGTGGCCTAACTTACGTTAGTGGCTTCTTGCTTTAGTTGTTGAGTAGATTTAGTTGCGTTTCTTGGCTTAGTGGACGTGGTTATAGCTTGATGCTGTTTGCTTTGCTTTTATCTTTGTTACCGATGGCAGCCCTCAGTTATAATAACTGATTTTTAGGAGGCTATGCTAAAAACTTAAAGGAATTGAGTACATATAAATAACTGAGCGTTAACGCTGTCCTGAATTTTTGCTGACAAACCGCTGACGGCCCTTTGTAATCGCACAATAGTGCTAAAGTCATTAGCAGTGGAGACTAAAGGCTTCTTAATCTTTGCACTATCCTCAGGAATTTTTTTGGTTTAATTTCAATAGCGGTTAAATCACAACTTTTGTTTTATGATTGAAAAGAAGTTGATATTGGTCATGATCGCGCTATTTATGCGGACTCAATGCCTTTAAAATAACAAATAATGTACATGTACATTGTTAATTTGGTAAATTACAATTGGTCGTTTGATGATGCATTTTTGCAACTCTTTTTTTAATGCTTTCAGGGTGGGGAAATTTCTAACTTCAGCGCCTTTTGTGGCGTTAGTTGCCTTATTGGCCTCAGTTGCTTTAGTGGACTAACTTACGTTAGGTGTTGTCTTTGTTCAGTTGTGGAGTTGGTTTTGTGTTCTTTCTATCCTTAGTGGACTTAGTTGCCTCAGCACCTTTAGTTGTGTTAGTTGTCGTATTGGCCTTGCTTTGATGACATTACGTACGTTCAATGATATAGAGGCGCTTTCGGTTATATTATTGTATACGTTACGTAGGGTGAATGTTGTGGTTGCCTTACTTGCTGTAATTGCTTTACTTGGCCCAAGCAGCTTGTTAAAAAAGTTATAGGGGAAAATTAGTTGGGTATTGCCCCAGTAGCCTTTGTTGTACAGTTTTGTTTGTTGAACAGTCTTGGGCCTGAGATCAGAAATACTACAACCCTGAGATCTTTTAAAAAGAAGGTGCAACCATGAATTTCACTCACCAGTTCTTTTCTGTTTTCTTTCGTTTATTTAGCACAAATTGTAATTAGTTTAGGTTTAGGTTTTATAGCAAGTTTCGTTCTATTGTAGATGAGTAGTTATTTGTAAGTTTTTAGCATGGCCCCCTGTAAATAAATTATTTTTATTGAAGGGCTACCATGGGTAAGAAAGATAAAATCAATCAATCAAATCAATAAGATCAATCATGTTGCCTTAGGTGACCCTAATCCGTATGGGTTTTTTGGGGTACCATTTATGGGGGGGGGGGGGGTTCCGCCCTTCTGTGAAAACTGCCTTAGAGTCACCAGAATTCAATAGAACTTGGTTCAATTACAGAGCAAGTAGTTTGTAGCATGTAGTGCAATTTGGGTATGGCTGCCACGTCTTATGTGGTCACAACGGGGTCACAGTGACATAATGAAGTTGAAAATCAGTAAAAATTAGGCGTTTAAAGTTAAATTTGTGTTTAAAGGCCATCTTGCATGAACTTTATGCAGTTGTTGGTTAAATTTATCAACATAGCTGGTGGGAAAATATCATTTTATTGAATATGACGATTTTGGAGTGATATTTTGAGCGAAATTAGCCAATTCTGATGACGTAATTTGTGCCACTGCTTTTTCTATGTAAAAATAGAGAGAAAGTGGCTGCAAAATGGTGGTAACCTATGACAAATGTATCAATAGAGCTCACTGAATTGAAAAAGTCTGAGAAAATTGAAAAAATTTACGAATTAGGCGAATATGGGAGCCAGAATGAGATCATAATAAAAAAAATGCCGACATCAGCAAATTCTACAAATTCTGGCATCAAACGAAAGCTCTTATTTGCAGATTCATTTGCTATGCGATGCTCCATAATTCAAGGAAATCTTTCCATGGAAATCATGGAAAACAATGATCTTGCTGCTACCTGCTTCCAAGTATGGGCATATCACGTGACTTGTGTGAGCTCTATTGTTTCTGGGTATGTAAAAATTGCAGATCAATTAAAAGACTTTTCTTCCATTGGAGAATTGCCCGAATCACTGCAGGTCAGAGTAGAATGTGGAGATTTATTGCAGTCATTCATTAAATATAACGCAAAGTTTCATAAAACATGTAAAAATAAATATGACAACTATCATTACGAAAGAACATGTAAACGAAGAAAACTTGCAGATCATGAATGTTTGCCAGATACGAGTTGTGCTACACGAGGCACCTGATCACGTTTTTGTGCAGAAAATTTCCGTCCATATTGTTTCTTTTGCGAAAAAGAAGACGCCGAGAGTAACTTATCTAGTGCTCAGACATTTGCTTTAGATAGGCGTGTCCGAGATGCTGCATTAGTGCTGCATTTTTCCGTCAAAATGTAAGTAATCAATAATTAGCAAAAGTCAGGGAGGTTGGGGTGACATAGCTGATTTCGTTTAACAACCTGGCAAGTAAAACCTGGAAGGGGGTTGAAAAGCCCGGCTCACATATGGATTAGTTTCAAGATAGCTGGCTTACTTGCTTGCTCGATTCCTTTAGTTATGTATCATTTACGTTTTCTTAGTTAGTTAGTTAGCTACGTTGTTACAGTAGCATTTGCTGCGTTAGCTGCTCTTGCTGGTGCTGCTGTCTTACGTCTTACTTGCGCTGGTTGCCTTAGTAACGTTAGCTTCGTTTTTTGGTTTTTTAGCAGGTCAGTAAGTGTTGAATCTCCCTATGCAAGGTAGCTTTTGAAATAATGATCAGGGGAATGTGCTGCATGTCATCAGGGGGTAAATTTAGGGGAAGTTGGCAAGGTGCCAAGTGACGTCACAGAACTTGGCAAGGTGCCAAGTCACATGCTGAAAACCTGGCATTGTGCCAAGTCATGTGCCCTACATTGGCAACTTGCCAAGTAAGTCACATGACATGGGGGCTAGGCACGTGACTGCCCCCAGCAATTTAAAGTATCATTACCCCCACATCTTCGTCAGTAACTATGCTATACGCGCCCTCACTTGGTGTCATCCCAATATGTCTTGTATACTCTTAGGAAGAGCACCATTGTGAAGGAGAAGGTATCACGTGATATGGGTGTGGCCACGTGACAACCCCCAATTGGTGGTAACAATCGCTGGCATCGATCATGCACCCCACCACCCTACAACCTCGTCAATACTTACTGCGGGATGATGAAACCCTTTAGAGTGCCGTTGTGAAGGAGGATACCGCTGGCAGAGGCCTGCCAGCCACTGCGAAGGTGAATGTGCATGTGACGTCCAATGTGACGTCTTTGGTTGTTTACCATCGACCACAAAGTGATTTGTTCGTTGATGGCCCTTGATAGCACCATCAAGTGTGGTTAGTAACAATCGGCTAACAATCGGCTGTCACTCAAAAAACAATAACCTGCTGAAGAAGGCTGCCAACAATTTTCCCCCGCTGATACCCCAGCTGCAGGAGGCTACCCCAAAATATGGACATCCTCATGCACACATAGATTTTCCTGTCGATTTTTGGAGACGAAGAGCGAGCTTCCAGGACACGGGAGAGGTCTGGAATAAGTGCGGCAGACAGACAAATTCAGCGTTTGATCTGACCGTCTCAGCGAGTAGTAATATAGATTTTTGAGATTAAAAATTTCCCCTTCTCGTTTCTGTTATTTTCCCATTGACATTTTTCTTTCCCCGTTGAACCGTCGAATATTCTCAAGTTCAGAATCGTCCAATTTTTAAGAATATTATAAGAATATTGCCAGCCTCAGCTAGCACATTTGTGTCTCATTTTTCAGCAGTTGCCTGTTTTTTGATGTTCATAACAGAGAATCGCATGACTGACATAAATACTTTAAGAATAGGCCTATATTCAGGCTCAAAACGAAAATTCCTTAAAGAATATCGAGGCTGGACAAAATTTAAAACATTCTTATATAAAAAAGAGTGTTTGCAGAGTTCCATCATAATGCCAAAATTTTTGGTTTTCCATCAGGATAATTATAATCCCCCTTTCAAAATAAAGAAAGTGAGAATAATATAGAAACACATGTTGAGTCCGAGTTAATTGGTTACTATTTGCATAACAATCACAACAACAAGACAAGAAAGAAGAAACAGAAAGCAATTTAAAACGACGCCGCATGCAGGAAGACATCTGAAATTTTACAGCAACTAAAATCCAAATTTGAGGACTAAAAGAAGACAGGAAAACATCCAAAATGCCTCCAGTAAGTATCTTAGTTTTTGAAGGCAATTTTTAGATCGTTTGCAGTGTCTGTATGAGAATTTTAGAGGGGTATTTTTGAGCGAACATACGAACAGCAGGTCATTGGCGATCTAGGCCCGGTTTTGGTCTAGGCTAGACCAGGGATAAATACTATTTATCCCTGGGCTAGACCTTATGGTGCGGACGGGGCAGAAAGGATTCGTCTACCCAAAGAAGATTTATGCATGGCGTCTGCCAGGCAATGTGTTTGGTCAAAAGAGAGATTAAAGGCAATACAATCTATCCCCCTTGATGAATAATAGAAATCGCTAAAGATCTACGCTAATCTCGTAGTTCATTAAATGCAAGGAAGGCAGGACCATCCATGCGTAATTTTCATGGCCATGAAAATTATACGATAAGCGATAAACAAGACTCATGCATTCAAATGTTTGTATTCTGTGGGAAGTTACTCCTGTGAGAGAGTGTGCCGGATGGAGTGCATCCCTCCAGGGGCCGGGGCAAGTGAAGGGTGTGCCTTAAAATGGTTCCCAAGTTCCTGGCTGTCAGCATAAAAACGTCAAAGCAAGACGTCGTTGCTGGACGACAAAAATGCCTCAAGGAAATAGTCGAAATTTTTTTTGCAAAAATTGCACGAAGAAAGTGCTTGGCAAAATAAATGAATGATTTAAACTGGCAGCACAGATGTTGATAAATTTTTAGTAAAATAGTTATGTTCTTCATTTTTAGATTGGAATTGTTACCATAGTTGATCCTTCACAAATCTATCGACCAGAACCAAAATATGACGACTTGAATGCAGAGAAAAGATCACAGAAGACAAAAGAGAACTTCAGAAACTTTGATGTGAGTTCTTTATTGTACCAGATATTACTGTACTGCAGGTCCCAGTCCTGGGGAGAGGGAGGGTGTGGGCTCTTGACTTTCAGTTGGAGGGGGTGTGCACTCTAAGAAAAAATTTGTCACCTGGCTTTAGAAATTTTTCCTTGAAATGATAGCTGGATTTAGAAAACTTCGGCGAAAAGCATAACCCAAAACCAGGGGCGGCTCGAAGGGAAAAAAAGTAGGTAATCAAATTGGCGAAGCCAATTTGATTGCCGTAGCGAAGGGGGGTCCGGGGGCGGAGCCCCCGGAAAATTTTTTGGGCCACGCCCTTTTTTATGTTGGGAAACGCCCATATTTCGCTTATGATAAGACCACACCCACTGCCCTGTGCACCCGATCCTCTGAAGTCTATTTCGTAAAAATCAACAACATATCATGCAAGTCTTCGAGCAATCGGTATTGTGATACAAAAGGAGCGCAATTCATGGCTGTAACATGCGACAAGGTCCATAAGCTCCAGAAAATTGCCCCGGTGATGACAATTTGGACTCATCGTGCCCTTGAAATGCCAGCCCTTGGGCAGACAAGAACACAGCAGCATCAATGTGGTGGTGCAGCATCTTTGTGTATCGTGATGCATTGTGGTTGTGTCTTGTCACTTCTCTTTGCCTGGCCTCGTCTATAGCACAAGCGACATCTATGTTGCCAAGCAGTTTGTATGATGTGTGGTTCATCATATGCTTTTTTGAAGCTTGATGGCTCCCAGCAATATTTGTAAGGTTCCTCCCTTCCCTGTCGATTTGAAACCGTTTACTTGCACAAATGACCCTTTCATCTGTTGAATCAAATAAAATTCAAGATTAGATGTACATACAACAACTATACACAACTTCAAGATCAAAGAAGAAAAAACTTACACAGCCAGAGAACCTCCCGAAAATAAGAAAAATCAAGAAACATTTTCGAACCAGATAATCTTACGCGATATTTTCCCAGTACTGGAGTTTCTTAATTTGTTGGCGATCCGAGAGTTGAGTTTCTCATATGCAATTTCTTCAAAGTATTTGTATCATTTTTGCAACTTTCTTAAAGGTTCCATAACAGTCTTCATATTATATTTACTCCCTGTCCCCTCGTGAACATTTCAAAACAAAAGTTTTTAGGACTTTCCGCTGTTTAGACATTACTCAAGACTCAAGTGAGTGATATGATACAGGAAACAAATGAAAGTAAAGTAAGAATATGCTAAGGTTTTTCTTTACTGAAATAAATAGTCTATATTTTCGCAGTATTGGTATTTCTTAACATTTTTGGCGATATCAGAGTTCAGTTTCTTACAAACAGTTTACGAGTTGTGGTTCATGCAGCGGTTGTAGGCCCGCGGATCTTTTTCATATGGGATTAAACCAGCTTCATGTCTGCCCTCCACGGCCTCCATACACTTAGCCTCCAAAAGGGCAAGGTAATCGCTGGCAGACTTGACTACCTTGGCCGAAGAGATTTTGTCATGTGTAATGTCCAGTGACCATGGATCGCAATTTTTGGTATAATGTTATTTCTAAACTATCCCACAAATGTTTATGCGACTCCAGCCTAATTAATGCTGTGCATGCAGTTCTATTTGATATATTTCAGTTTACTTATTAAACTCTATGTGATGTGCAAATCTGATAGGAAAATGGATCTGGTCAGATAAAATAATTTCGAAAATTATTAGTAAAATGCACACTTACCATTGATATGTCACCCATCACTAGGCAGGGCCAGCAGTAAAACGTTTCTCTGCCTTCTTCATTTTCTCCGCCACATATCCACGGAAAAGACTCATACACCGTTAACACTTGTTCTCCCCGCATACTTTATTCTTGGACATGGCCTTCCATCCTTCTTCAAGCGCAATCGTTGCTCGTGATTTAAATTGTTATTATGTGCTGCACGCAGTGAAAAAATCTTGGAAACACCCCATCTATACTCGTTTCCCAAAACTCGATCCATGACAAGATTTGAACAGATTTCTCAAGAGCAACAGTGCAAGGTAATCAGGTTGCGGAATGACTAAGTTGCTGCGAGGCGCTATCTGCTTTAATACGATCTGCTCAATAGAGAATTACGTCAAGACACCCACGAAAACAAATGTGAGGTAATCAGAAAGGGCCACGATTACTTCACGGCCTCACCGAAGGGTGTACGCGGCCATCCTAATCCTCGAATTCAATATCTATCAAATTCAACAAAGATAATGTAAGCAGAAAGATTAACAACTAATTATCGACTGTCTGTCCAACCATATCAAAAGAAAGCGAAATGGCAATCAATATACTTCACAGAGCACCGTCAGAACGCTCTGCCTCATGAATATGACGCAATACAAAAAAAATTCAAAGATTTGAAGAACGTCCTGTTTTTTATTAGTTTTGTGAGAAATGAAAAAGGTCCAAAACCCTTGAAAATAAATAGGTAATCGGCGATTACCTTGATTACCCCCCAGCGCCGCCCCTGCCCAAAACATAAAACTTAATCGAAAAACCCGAAAAACAATGAAATAACACTTTTTGACAACCGGCTTTAGAAAAATTGCCTTATTTTAATACCCTGCATCAGAACAAAAGAAGCAAAATTGATACCCGGAAAGGAGTGCACATCCCGTCACAGCAAAATATCAAGTACCCACTCCCCCAGGTCCCAGTGTCTCCTGTCACATTTGTCATGTGAGGGAATTTTAAATAAAAAATTTCAATGTGACATTTTTGGCACAACGTTTGTTGAAAATTCATCTGCAGAAATCCAAGCTGGTTGAAAAATTGTCATACTGAACATTTTGGATTCTAAAAATCTTTTGGCCAAAAATTTATCTGTTGACATTGCAAGACTTCCACCAAAAGTTTCATTACCAAAAATTGTCTACCAAAATTTTATCCACCAAAAATTTTGGTTGCTAATTTAGGGGCAGAGAAACTTTTCCAACAGCAAACTTATCAATGGTAACAATAGCAGCACAACAGTATACAGTATATCTCTATTCTTCAGCAGCTAAGGTTGGCCTTACATTTGCAATCCAAGTAGCATGCCAAATTAATGAACATGAAGCAAAATTATATTGCAGAAGATGGACAAAATTCAATTTTAGGAAATCATGGGCCTTCCCCCAAGCCCAAAAAGCTCCCCTCCCTCTGATAGGTCTGAATTTGCGTATGTGTGTATAAAGCTACGCTGTAAATATAAAGTGTACCGTTGAAGAGGGCCTAACCATTCGAAGAAAACAGGCATCAATTTGGTCTTTTGCGCTTTTTATTCTTTATTTCAGTGCTGACTAGTTTCGCCCACTAGGGCATCTTCAGAGCAACTGATTTATTCAGAGTATCTACCTCTATTTATAGTGTATTGTCTGTCCATATAAGGTTAATTAGTTTACAAGAATAATTTTGTCCTTATAAGGTAAAAATGTTCTTGTCGTATGTTGTTGTTGTTGTTAGCCTCGTTCTCGTTGTTTTCAGTTGAGTCGTTGTTGTCGTAGGGGTTGGTTCTCGTATCATGGTGTTGTATTTTTGTGCTATGTCACTTGACGTCAGATTGTCTTTTGTCCATCTACGCTGTAAATATATGTTTTATATTTTTTGGATTTTCTGCAGGAGAATCTTCAGACAAGTCAAGTCAGGGAAACCTACAGGCTGATGCATGAGAACCAAACATATGAAACAGTAAAAGAAAAGGTGCAGTAAAGTTCTTTCTAATCTTTAGTCATTTAACAGTTTGTACTGTACAGTAGAAACCCACATAAAAGAACCTGGTTTTATAAGAACCTAGAGGCTGAAATTCCATGATTTGAACTGCTTAAACTACAGTATAACCCACAAGAGGCTGACATTTCTGATAGTTCTTATAATAATATTCTGAAAGATAGTAATTTTTGATAGTTCTTATAATAATAATCTGAAAGATAGGAATTTTTGATAGTTCTTATAATAATAATCTCAAAGATGGTGGTTTAGTTTATTATAATCTGAAAGATAGTAATTTTACTTCAAAGGTGAAAAATTCTTTGACAACAAAATTTTTTATTAAACTGTATGAGATATTTTGTAAACTATTCTGGTGATTTTATGAATGCACTCAATCCATAAAAACTCTACCAAGTGCAAGAGCCTTTTTAAGAACTTTACAGGTGGATTTTATTATAATCATATCGTATCAGTTAATCAAGAACCTCATTCAGCCTGCCTCGTGAAAACCTATGCGGGTTTTTATTGAACAGTGCATTGTTTTTTGTGCTCTTGGATATAATTCTTTTCAACACTCACATTTTTTGTTGCTTCTTTTCACGTTCATGCAACTGACCAATGCTGATGTGCTATACAATTTAGGTGCTGGTGTGCCTCAAGGCTCATGCCTTGGTCTGCTTATATCAATGATCTACTACAGGGAAAGAAAAACATGTCTTTCTTGGCAAATGCTTTCACGTATTATTGTAAATTACTACCAGCTTAATTTGCATATTTTCCAAAACACTAATTCATTGTGACTGGGTATTCTAAAATTCATTGGAATTGGAGCATTTTTTAGATAGCATTTTTCTTTTATATTATATAATATACTGTACTTTTCTTTAGAGGGAAAAATGGGGCAAACTGAATTATGCTGAGATGACTATCATAGAGGCTGTTATGATGCTTGATAACCTGGTTGATAGCTCAGACCCTGACGTAAGAACAGTATATAGTATATTTCTTTGCATATTTCATAATTGCTTTGTATCATCTTATGGGGTTTCCTCTGAACTTAACAGAATTTTAAACATAATCTGGACACCTTAACATAACTTTTAAAAGAGCTTAGCACTTGCAATGTAAAATGTAAATATTTAAGAGGGTCTGGAAAAAGTAAATGAAGCTGTGAAGCATTTGTTTGGGAAGAACAACACAACAATCTACATACAGGAAGAAAAGAGAATAAAAACAAGTTTTAGGGAAGAAAGAAGCAATGAAAGGAAATGGAAGAAGGGAACAAGTAAATGAGAAGAAGGAGAACTTGGAAAGTGGAAGAAATATGGAAGATGTAAAGAGGAAAGCAAAAACGAAGGAAGGACAGAACAAAGAAAAGGGCTATGTTTGGTTGTATTCTTCTACTGCTGATATGCATTGTGCATCAATAACGATTTGATATTTAGCACCAGAAAAAATTTATAAAACGATAGAAGGAAGAATTTTAGTTTGAGTTCGCTTTTCGCAGGAAGGTAAATATATTTTTCCACTCCTGAAATTTAACATCTTTTTTTCATGTGAAGAGCAGAATACGTTGTCAAGCAGACACCAATTCGCTGGACGCCTGCTTTTAACAAACTGCCCCACTTTACAAGGGGATGTGTTATTGAAATCTATTGAAATTCAGTGCCTGCCTCAGAAAGTTATCCACTTACAGGAGTGTCTGCTTAAAAAGAGTTGATTGTATAAAGAATTTAATACTTCTTCCTGTTGTAACTGAACTACTAAAAAGTTGAATTCTTATTTTCAGACTGATCTTCCAAACTCTGTGCATGCATTTCAAACAGCAGAAAGAATCAGAGAAAGATATCCAGATGATGGTAAAGTAAATTTTGTATAAACATGAGTAGGAAAGTGCAACTTCATCAGAAACTTTAAAACAAGGATGACGGCAAGTTCATATGTTTCATTCAACTTGAATCATGTTAGTTGAAATTTGTTGCTGGCCATAAAGGCCTATAACAAAACTCGATCATTTCATTTCTAGATTAACAAGCTATGGGCCAGGGATCCTATCTTTGTAGGAGAAAAACTACCGAGGTTGTTAGTTGTTTGGAATAAAGTTAGCTTCTGTGTTGGGACTAGCTCTGCCTATTAATTGAATATGTAGGTTCCTTTTAAGTTGTTACTCTCACAAGGAAGAGCAAGCAGAAAAGACCAGCTTTTTGGAACAGTGGTGACCAACAAGGACAGATTTTGTAATACAATAGCAATAGTCTTGTTTGATTGACACCTCAATTCACAGCGACTGCAGACAAAGGAAATTCTCTCAACCAGTAATTAAAAACAAACAGAGCAGCAAACTAGTGGGGCAAACCCTCCCCTTGTGCAAGCAAAAGATGGTTTTTAGGAGAAGTTAATGTGCTTATAACGAAAGAAGAAGTGTAAATCTAAAGTTCTTTCTGGCCGATTTTGTTTATTTGATTCAGAATCGGAGCAGAAGGCATTGTAATTCTTGAGTATTTAGGGCTCAAATGAAGCGATTACTAAACAGCTCCTGAATCAGATCGACAAAATCTGCCAGACAGAACTTTAGATTTACCCCTCTTCAGGTAACTTCTCTTAAAAACCATCTTTCGCGTGCACAAGGAGAGAGTTTGCCCTACTAGTTTGGGGGGAACTCTTGCGACTTTGTTTGTTTTGAATTATTGGTTGAGAGAATTTCATGTGTCTGCAGTCGCTAATCGCTTTGAATCGAGCTGTCGATCAAATGCAACTGTTGCTATCTTATTACAAAATCTGCCCTCGTTGTGGTGACCTTAAATCTTTTCTCAATTTGATAATGTCCCCTCTGGAAAAATGGAAATAACCAATGTCCATTTGCAATGTCCAAGAATTTTAACATTTGAGATTTGTTGTTGTGTTTATGTTCTGTTTGTTATTGTTCTGTTTCTTTTTTAGATTGGTTTCATCTAATTGGACTGCTGCATGATGCTGGCAAAGTTCTTGCATTGTGGGGTGAACCGCAGGTACTCATTTAAACTTTATTAAAGATACGTACATCTAATTACTTAAACTTATGTAATTACTTAATCTTACCTTCAAGCTAGACTGATTACAATTCGTCGTAAATTTCGCTCGTTTTTTATATTTTGATTTTAACCCTTTCGCTCAATCTACGACTCATAAAAAAGCTATGTGAAAACGAGGACAAAACTAATGTACGAGAATTTGACCGAGACTTGGTCGGTCGATTGATTGATGGATTCGATTGATTGTTCGTGCCGCAGGGAGACTTCCTAGCTGTGATGGAGGTCATGTGACTTTTCCACGCCTTCAAACTTTTCTGAATGAGTGAACCAGACACCAGACAAACTTGCGTTCCTTTGACAATCAAAACAATAAAGATTTCGTCAAATTCAGCCAGCCAGTGGGATCTAATTTCTTTCAATTGAAACAATGATAAATCTAAAACAATACAATCATGATTGTTTCGATTGCTAAAGGAACCCAAGGTATATTTCAGAAACTTTTTGCTGAAGCCTCCTGCAACCTATTGTGAGACTGTTTTACGCAAAAAAACCTGCACTAGCTATTTTGTAATAATTTCAATCACCAATATTTCTGCTGTCAATACTATGGTTAATAAAGCATAAACGTTTCATCAAGTTTCGGTTATTCTTTACCTTAAAATGCGCGAGTTTTCTGGCGTTATCTTCAGGGGAACTTTGCAATGTTTTCTAGAATGTTCTTCGGTCGGGGAAGCTCAAGAAACGAACACAAATTATTCTCGCAAAGAAAAATACCCAAAAGGCTTCTCAAAACTATAAATAATTCTCCTAAAAAATGTATAGTTATCTACAAAACTCTTATGACACATTTGTTTCTTAAGATTGAAAATAGTTTCTGTTTAAGCAGCTTTGTACTGTAGTCTGTGATTTTAAGCTTCAGGAGGAAAGATAAATTGATCGGCACTTTGCAAGAACGAAGAAACGTTTTCAAGGTTCAAGCCTCTTTGACAAATTTACTATAATTTACACAGAATTTCAAATACGAATACTTCTGCTGTTTATAGAGGAATGTTTCAAGAAATTTCGGGTATCTTTTCCACATCAAATGTGAGTTTTCTCTTAACTTTTTGCCGGGTCGAAGTGCTTACCTCAAGCTCCTTTTTTGTTTTGCTCAGGCCAAAAAGGAATCCTGTGTTTCACGATTTAAATTCGCCAAACAGTAAGTCTTCCGGGGTCTTCCTACAGCAAGTTGGCAAACAAACAAATGTATCCTTTCCCTTCAAAACTCTTTCGTACACTGCCTTTTGAGATCACCTTTATTCTGTCCGTAGTTGCGATGATAACAACCTCCATTTTGGCAAAAAGCAACGCGAAGTGCTGTCTTATTGACAGGGCGACCAAGGGCACCGACAATTCCAAAAACTACCGAAAATTTTACCGAAAACTCAAAAATTTACGCGGGAAATTTAAATGAGCCAATCACAGCCGAGCAGCCCCGAACGCTGCAATCTGATTGTAACGTCAGGAACTTGACGTGAAAACGAGTTTTTGTCCTGATTTTGAGTTAGTTTGATTATGAGTCCCTGTTTGAGAGAGCGATTTCATTCAATTCAAATAGTAATTCAACTCAATAGCGAGCGAAAACTAGGGACGAACTGTAATAAGTCTACCTTCAAGCTAATGTCTTTGTTCGTCAAAGCAGCAAGCTACTATCAGTCTACCAGAAGCAAACGATTTTGAAATCAACTTAGGGTCTGTTTACATGGGAGTTTCAAGCCTGGGGGTTCAGCCCTGTTATCCATGGTGAAAATATTTTGCCATTACATGACGATTTCCAGCCTGAGCTGGCGAATCTAAGTTAAGTCTGGCGAGAAAACCGTGACAAAAACGCATGCCCCATCAATATTTCAGCCCGAGCTGAAAAAAACATTTGTCATTATATACATTGGCGTGCATTTTGCAAAGCAATGGGGAATAACACACTAATCAAAGGATTAACATTTCATCTGGGCTAGTGCAAGTCGAGCTGGAATTTCATCCTGAGGGAAGTTTCAGCTTGGGGTGAAACTTTTTTAACGTAATGGCAAGGCAAGCTGATATTTACGAACATTTGACCATAGAGAAGGGATGACATTTCACCTTGGCTAAACGGGCTGATTCAGCCTGGGCTGAAAACTCCCATGTAACCAGGCTCTTGGCTTAAGAAAGGAAAATTCTAATACCACAATGGGATCGTTTGGATGCATCCAATCTGAGTTGCGTATTCCTAGGATAATAGGGTCATTGTTGTTGGACTGCAGCTGATCAAAATCTAACCCCCCGTGATTTTTCATAAGTTTCTTTATCTCAAAGAAAATAGCAAAACTAGTAGCAACGTAGCCTAGCCATTTTGTTGGGGGAGATGAGATATGGTTTGTCCAAGCAAACGTATGTGTCCCCCGTGCAGTGGGTTAATGCTCATGCGCAGCGTAGAAGCGTTTTGGGATGGAACTCTGACGGGTGCATGAGCATTAACCTACTACTGCACGGGGGGACACATAAGTATCCTCGGACAAACCGGATCTCATCTCCTCAACAATAATAGCTACCAAACAATGTTTGATTTTCTTATTGTGGTCGATTACTTTATTTTTATGTCTGGCCAGAGGAAACATACTGCAACAATTTTTTATGTTTCCGCATTTGGCCTCTAAGCGCATCCAATTAATGACTATTAATATGTTTAAATTCGTTTCATAGCATTTCGTGGTTGGAGATACCTTTCCACTTGGATGTGAATTCCAGCAATCCATCGTCTTTCCAGACTTCTTTGAAAATAATCCAGACTTTCACAATCCAGAATACAAGTAAGTGTTTATTTCGTTTGAAATACAAATCTATAAGCCTTACAGACTTGTATTTCAAAGAAAATTGTAAAAATGTGTATAAAATGTGTAAAAATTGGTCTGTTTCAAAACATTTCCTGCAGCCAAAACATTTCCTGCGGCCAAAAATCTTGCTCAAAATTTCCTGAGAATGGCGCTCCCCTGTTGCCACACTTTGTGGACCTCTGCTTGGAATCTTATTGGAAGCGAACAGTAGCCGATTTCAGTAATCTTCAGCCGTCAATCTTGCTGGAAAACATCTGGCCAGTAAATCCGTAAAAAGAGGCAATGTATTAGAAAAAGGAAATTTGCTCCATAGAAGATGTAGGAGCTATAAAGGAAAAGAGCCCTTAGAGCAAGAATTGCGAATGTTAGAAAACCTTCAGTGTTCCATCAAGGAGGAAAACGAGACAGGCGATCACGGAAGATTTGGCATCAGGGGGCATTAAGAATTTGAGCCAATACTGAAGGTTTCTTAAAGCTATCAGATTTTGAATCCTCAGGTTTCTTGTTTACTTCCTGTTTCAACGTGAACATTTCAAAGCGAAGTTTTCAAGTTTCCCAATGTCTAGACTTTATCCATATACCTTCCTAGTAATATGATTTAAACTGGAGAAATATGAAAATAATCAAAAATGCGCCAAGAATTTCCTGAACGAAAATGAATAGTTGCCCCGAAAATTTTTCCCATTACTGGAGTTTCTTGATTTTCTTATCGACCCGAGTTTCTTTGAAGACGTTTTTGCTATGTGTATTCTTTGGTAGAGCTTCAGCAGAATCATAACTGAGTCTATTTAAAGCGTGATGAATACCAAGAAAAATATGCCCAGCAGGCAACGCCATCTTTTCCCTGATCGTCCATTGAAAGAGATATGTTTTTCCATATTCCGTAAAATGTTGCTGGTCCTTGACATTATCACCGTATAGGTATACTTTTCAGAAATTTTCTGGATTTATGGGTATACGTTTCAGGGACTTTTCCGGATTTTAGTTTGATGCTTTGAATGGCACAACCCCGAGTATAGGTTCCAAATCTTTAACACGGCGTAAAAAGGTGGTTGTAAAATTCGATGACCTATTTCTTCCGATTGAATGGCTTGAAAGAAACTTTAGATACTTATCTATAATTCTACCGTTAGATTTTTCAAAAATTTTGAATATTTTTCAAGATTGCAGCGTGTCTTACATTTCAACTCATTTGAAGATGTGACGTCATCAAATTTCTAAATCATAAACCAGATGAGTGACAGACTTTTGCTTGAGGCAATATTGTAGGCATTCATAAACTATGGTTTTCTTCGAAATTATTTCATATTGCGTCAAACAGTTTATAAATTACGATAGTTTTAAGTGTTTTTGAAAATTTTTCTCAAATTCTTCAAAAAGGAGAAAAGCACGCTAATTCTGAAAATATTGAAGATTTCAGATAAGTCCAACGGTAGAATTATAGATAAATAGCTAAACTTTCTTTGAAGTTATTCTCTTCAAAGAAATAGGTCACTGAATTTTACACCAGCCTTTTCAAAGAGTTGGAACCTATGTTACAACCCCGTACCATGGAATCACAATATCCCTCCCCGGGCATTATCACCACTGGATTTGTAATTCTGTTTGTTTCTAATTTTAATTATTTTCATTTAAGTACAAAACTTGGCTGTTATGAACCAAATTGTGGAATAGATAATGTCATGATATCCTGGGGACACGATGGTATGAAAAACATGCAATAAACTTAACGAGGCACAACCCTTTCTAATTTTGAACGTTTCACGCAAATTTATGCAGAACATGAATACATATTTATTTTTGCATTCACAAAATGAATTCTAACATAACTCTACCCGTCCAATTTGGAATTTTCACACAACTTCATGCAAAACACAAAATAGAATTTTTTCGCATTCATAAAATGAACTCTATTTTCAATCGAAAAAGAAACATGTCACAATTCAGCTTGGGTGTTGCCTCTTTCATGCATTCATGACATTGTAACTTGATGTGCACAAAATGTAGATCCTGAGTTATGTTGCGTCCTGGGGTTGTAAATGTAAGGGTTACGTTATGTTGCCTGGTACGGTATGAGGCCTTGGGACAAGTATATACCTGAACAACCTAGAATTTAATCTGGATGCACAGTGACTTCAATAGACAGGGGTAAATATTCAATGATATTCTTCAAGGGGTTTTAAATTTTTACTCGGGAGGTTTACAATTGGTCTCACAAGACACGTGGTTTGAGATTAGGTCACATGGTTGCAAACAATAGAAGAATGGAATCGAGTGAAAGCCCCAGTTTTCCAGAACTGCTGTAGCATAAAACTTACGATCAGAACTTAGATGAATTTTCATTCAAGCCATAAATGCAAAAACCGCCTTCCTCTAAGCCATATTCTGATCTGCACACGACGGTCTCGCTGATTGACATTTTTCCGGTTCACATTCTAATCTCGTAACAACAACAACAACCCCGAGTTGAAAAAGAGGCCCTTTTGATAAATTTCAACCCATGTTGAGTTTACATGAGAATTTCATGAAACCACGGGTTGAGATTAGGTCACATGTTGTAAGCCCCATTCCTCCTTTGTTCACATTCACGGTTTTGAGTTGCCGGGTTGAGTTGAGTTGAGTTGAACCCGTGTTGAGTTTCAACTCGGCCTCCTTCATGTAGACGCGATGAAGGCTTACACCGTCAACCGAGTTGAAACTCAACCCGTGTTCAACTCAGCCCGAGTTGAAATTTTTCATGTAAAGGGCCTCTAACTTGATGGTCCTTATGGAGTGAGGCTACTAATTAGGGTCAGGTTTTTTAGAGTAATATCATCAAATCAAAGAGTACAGGGCCCGGTTGTTCAAAACTGGTATTAGGCTAATACTGGATTAAGACTATGCAAATGACTACAGAATCATGCTTTTAATCCAAGATTAGCGCTAATCGTGGTTTGAACAACCCGGCCCAGGGAAACAAGGGACTCCAAGTCATAAGTCTACGTTCTCCCCCGGGGGGGGTACTCCAATTGTGGCCTGACAGGGGGGTCCATTCAGGGTTAAAGAGGGTCCAAGCAAAAATTTGAAAAATACCCTCAAATGGTGGTATCTTTTCATAGAAACCCCCAAATGGTAGTTCGTGGACCAAAAATTGGGCCATTTGGTAGCGTCTGGTAGCAAAAATTTTCTGCAGTTTTAAAAATTTCTATTGTAAAAACTGATTTAACAAAGCAAAAAACTTCAAAATTCAATGATAATTACTGCTGCAACGACCATATTGCCGTGCGGAGGAGCCTACTGAGTTGAAATCTTATAACTGACCAGGAATCTTGGAATACCCCCAATTGGTAGTATATGTTGACAAATAGGGCCATTTGGTAGCCATTTCGTAAGACCCTCAAACCGACTGGACCCCCCTGTTAGGCCATAATGGAAGTACCCCCCCCCCCGGGTTCTCCCCCCCCCACATTATTAATTTGCATTGCTTCTTTTCAATGCAGAATATATGTATAGAGTGTTAGTGGGGAACAATTGCACAATTCCACAAGAAGGCCTTGATATGGTCAGATATCATTCGTTCTATCCATGGCACTCATGCGGAGATTACGAATGGTTATGTTCGGAAAAGGACAAGAAAGCACTTGAATGGGTGAAAAGATTCAAGTAAGTGAAATTTTTCTTTGGGTTGAATATGGTTTGAAACTTTGAAGCCACTTTGCTATGATTCGACCGTTGTTGGACTTTTCATAAATCTTGAATATCTCAGTAAAAGTCAGCTCGTTGGAGGATGTGGCGTCATCAAATTTCTTAATTGTAAGCCAGAAGAGGAAGATACTTGTATTTGATACCATATTGTAAACATTCATAAAGGAAGGCTTTCTTGAAAATTAGTCAATATGTTTTCTCAAAATTTGTAGAAATTGCAATGATTTGAATTTTTTTGAAAACTTTTCTTGAATTCTTAAAAAAGAAGGAAAACACTCCGGTTCTGAAAATACTTAGGATTTCTGAAAAGTCCAACTGTAGAGTTATAGCAAAGTAGGTTCAGTTCCTTCCAAGACATATAGTTCAGAGAAAAAGTTAATGCCATTTACACTAGATTTTTTGAAAATTTTATGTCTCTGCAGACTAGATTAACTTCTATGTGGATCTTACTGTGAAGAACTTGTCATAGCTGTAAAGGGGCTCCGTCGCCAAACAATAAACCAATCCGTAGACTCGCACTTGTCACCAATTATCCATTGTTCATCCATTGTTTTCTGCAGTTTGTTTGGTGGCTTCACCCAAGCCACCAAAAAGTGACCGTTAAAAATCCACTTATATCCGAGCAATCGTAGAAGATATGAATGTTTAGTTTGTTCCTTAGTGAAGTACAATGATGTATGTCCAAACAACACTTTTCATTTTGAAAAAAATATGAAACTGCCGAGTGATATCACCTTTCAAAAACTGCAAAAATCATTGTTTTGTTTACATTTTGACGACGGAGCCCCTTTAAATAGCTGTACTTGTGCATCCTCAAGGAGTAGAATTCACGATTGTCAAGTCATTTTCAAACTACAGGTCCTTGATTTATGGCAGCTGACCAAGCAAACCTGTATGAATATTGATTTATTATTATTATTATTATCATTAACTATTTCTGTGACTATTTTGATCCTCCAGGGTGAACATTTGCTAATGTGCCATCCTTTAATTTTCTTGTTTCCGCTGAAAATAGTTCGAAACAAAACATGACTTTTTTCCACTTGGTTTTAATTTCGGGGTTAGTCATGTTTCCTGGGGATAGGGTTCTTTGTTGTGAAATGTAATTTTACTTTATTTTTCATTTTACCTTGGCTGTTTATCACGTAGTATGAATTCTCGGTTGTCCTTTTTAGAAAGTATAGTGCTGACGAAGATTTTTAATCGAAACGTTCCTGGAGTTTAGCCGTTGTATTTTTATTCATTTTTATTCTGTTGATTTTTGATCGTGGTTTAGTTCAAAATATTATTATCATTATTATTGTTATTAAAAAATGAACTTTGACCACAATCACAAATAACAGAAAAAGTAAATAAAAATACAACTGTTTAAAATAAAAATACAACTGTTTCGATTATAAAAACCTTCCTCAGTTTTGTTATTATTGTTATTACTATTTTAATAATCATTATATTAATTATTATTATCATTATTAAGGAAAATATCACAATCAACGTCTGCTTCTAAACATGAGGCCAAGCTCAAAATATCATCTATTGTATTTGGTAACTTTGACAAGTGCCTTTTCATTGTGTAGCTAAAGAAACAATGAGTGTAGGCGTTTATTTAGCCTATTTATAGCATCCCATTTCTGTCGTTCCGCACGTCCGTCGTTCCGTACTTTAGGCCTCTGAGGTCACATTCGTCCATTCTAAACGTGTGTGATCAGAGAAAATATATCGCTCTCGGGCATTTAACTGAAAAGGGAGGTTTCATGTTTGCCTTTCGAAAAATTGTTAAATGCTAGCATGTAAGAATGAGAACATGGTTTGCAGTGTACAAGATCACGTTCTGACTGGCGTTGTCGTTCTTGTTTGGTAAAATCTATTGATATGTAGGAGCAGTGTTTATATTGCTGTTCAGAATTCGATTTTGCGCCTCTGCATGGCTGCGGGGCTCGACTATGGTATCGCAAAAGATCCCCTAAGGCCTTAGTTTAAACATCGTTATTTCGCTGTGTCGAATCGGACGGTATTAAAAACGGCAGAATCTGCCGTGTCTAAAAATCTAATTTAAACATCGTTTTTTGCCGTGTCGGGTTAAAATTAAAATGGTTAAATGGCCATTTTTCAAAATGCAAATTTTTTTTTTTTTATTAATTCATATTTTTACACGATATCCCATCAGTACAAAATTAAACTACAAAAGTTATAAGTTTGTTTTAAATGAAAAATGAAAAACAAAATTTAAAATTTGGTATTAGCTAGGATTGGATCCAGGCTGAGATCTGATCTTCCTGGGAGTCGTGTTTTAGTTAGGGTTTACTGAGCTCTTTAAATGCGTTTTCAATTTTCTTTTAAACTGATAGAGCGAGGGGATTTCCCTTATTTCGATTGGCATTTCATTCCAAGCTTTAAGCCCGGAAAGGTGGAAACCTTTTTTTTGTACACTCAAGTTTAAACTTTGGGATGTCGAGATTTCTATTGTTTCTTGTGTTATACCTAGAAATTTCATTCCTCTGACTATACTTGTTCCAGAGGCTCTCAGGGCACTGCTTGTTGACTATTTTGTGTGTCATGATAGATCTGTCAAAATAGATGATTTGATCAACGTTCAGCCCATTATTGATCCAGGGGTCCTTTATTCTAGCATTTTGAATAATTGAGAAGGCCCTGTTCTGTAGACGCTGAAGCGTTTGCAGCTTCGTGTTGGGCAGGCTACCCCAGATAACATTCCCATATCGGAGGTGACTTTCAACCAGCGCATGGTAAACCTCACATAGCTTAGATTGCGGAAGAACGTTTTAAGTTTTTTCAGTGCAGACAAACCACTTGCTACTTTACCTTTCAAGGATTTGAAGTGTTCCTTCCAACTTAGATTCTCGTCGACAATAACCCCTAGTGATTTAGTTTTTGTCACTCGTTTTATTTCTGTGCCATTAAGTTTCAATGGAGCCAGAGGTTCAATTTTGTTAATTCTACGTGGATGGCCGATAAGCATAAACTCAGTCTTTGACACAATTGACAAATTGACACAAGTGTTTAGCAGCATCTATTAAATTCGACACGGCAAAAAACGATGTTTAAACTGGGCCTTATAAGGCGATGTGCTTAATGTTTTGTAAGGTAAGTAATGAATAAGGTAGGCTTTGCTATTTCTTAGTAAATTTTGATCCTCATGTCCTTTCCTTGTATATGACAATAGTTTCAAAGAATTTTTGAGAACTCTTAAAGAATATTGAGAATTCTTCACATTCTGATAAGAATTTTTTAGAGGTGTGAAAAACTGTAAAAGATGCAACAAAGAATCCATCAAGAAGTGAGAACTATTTCTCATGAATTCTTGCAGGAATTGGTAGGCAGGAAAACATTTTAAATGTGCTTAAGGCCTGACTGTGTGTCGTAAAATTATCGCTCTTTTGTTTGTGTAACTTCGTCAATATTGTAATTATTCCTTCAAAAGTGAAATTTTGTCATTTGTATGTTAATTTAAGCATTATTTATTTTCCGTTGTATCGAATGTATCGAAGTGAATCCTAGTCATTTATAGCTACACATTTATCGCAGTTTAATTTAACGAAGTCAGGCTTTTCCTGAAGAGAATTGTTGTTTTGCATTTTATGTCGTATACGTAGTTTAGGAAACCGTAATAACATATTTTACATTTTTCGAGCCAGTATCGAGTATACTCGGACGCACACGTTGCGGTCAGCGCGGCCAGTTTAGTACAAACGACATCGCAGATAAGAAAGCAACTGATGTGGTAAGTTTCAACCCCTATATTATACGCAGACCTATTTCCTTAGTCCCTTATTTCCCTGGGTTCCTCGACTTTAGTGATATTAATTTGGCCTCCAATTACACTGAAAAAAAACAAGGCCTTGGAGGCCTTGTTTTAGGCACACGTCACAAGATCGTGTGGCGCCAATACTTATGATCAAATTGGTTTGATTTCCTGTTTGCTTGACTTGATGTTTTTTCTATTTCGCTGCTATGAGATGACGGTTCGAAACAGGCCTTGCCTGTGAGTTTTATGATACGCTCACTAAATACGGCTAGTTTGTTCACCGAAGCATCATGTGTCCCTGTCAAGCAAGAATTACCACAGGGATACAAGGGACTCAGGTAATAAGTCAATATTGTACCTCAGAAATTCTGCTTTTGTAATAATAATAATAATGATCTGTAATGATCTATTCATTTACAGTTGGTGTACGCAATAGTTGAATAATGTAACAGATAAATATTGTATATCTATTTAGAAGTGTATTTAAGTATATCATCCCTTGTGTTTGTGTATATCTCATGTAGAGTTGTATCGCCCCATACTGGTCATCGCCTATTCCAATCATGCACTTGTGACTGATTCATTTTGATCACGATAGCTAAACCAAGTTGACTTCGCACAAAATTGCTTCTGTAGCAATAACATTGCATACAATACCATAAAAGCTCTATTAAGCCCTTGGGAGGCTTCTTTAATTTTGGACACTTTTTAATCCATTTTGCACCACATTTTGCGGTTTAAACATACAATTTTACGAGATGAATGCATGAATTCGACAAAGTTTTATCTCAAAACACATCAAAATTAACATGCAAACTTATTTAGCTCAATAAATGGAGAAGCTTTGTTGACCTCTGGAATTTGATATATTTGGGGGGAGGGGGGCTTAATAGAGCTTTTACGGTTGTTACAAATGACAAACAATCAGCTTTAAAGTGAATCAACGGAGCTAATTAGAGGCAATCTATAAATAGGACAAAGAAAACTCCTACGCACGTTATTGTTCCTCTTGCAAAACAATATCCACGAGGGTCTGGAAATCATCAATTACAATAGGCTAATAATAGAATACCCAGACTCCTTCCGCGCGGGGCTTTTATCTCCGTTAATTCTCCTTAAAAGCAGGTGAGCGGAAAGAGCTAATGTCAGTATAAGGCGATGCCAGTATATTTATTTAAAGCTTTATTTAAATGTAATTTATCTAAAATTTGCAGTTCCGCTCGCCCATTATAGCTGGCTGCCTATGATTGGTTATAGCATGCATGTTCTACTGCTATTGTCACACGAAAATAATTCATGGGAACAAGTTTTTTAACACGTCAAATAACTTTCCGTTCCCTCAAATTTCATGAAAGGAATTTGAAAGATATGACAACAACAAGGACAGATAATGTTACAATAGAACTCGCTACTTTTTATTGACACCTAGATACAAAGCAATTTGTGATTGCAGACAAAGGGAATTCCATGCTCGGTTGGTCAAGACATAAACAAAAACAAAGCAAGCCGCAAAAACTGCCCTGAAACCCGGGTCGCTAGCTCGGTCGTTGTGCATTCCAGAAATGGTTTTAAAGAGCAGATATTCGCACATATCGAAAGAAGAAGGATATATCTAAACTTCTGCCTCGGGCATTTTATTTTTTTCGTACAGAAGCTGAGCAGTAAGTGTTTTAATTACGCCTAAAAAGTGCGAGAATTGAATCCCCTCCCATTTGGCTTCTGCACAAAATAAACAAAATTCCCGAGGCAGAAGTTTAGATATATCCTTCTTCTTTCGATATGTGCTAATAATTGCTCTTAAAAACCATTTCTGGAATGCACAACGAGCGCGCTAGCGACCCTAGTTTCAGGGCAGTTTTTGCGGCTTGCTTTGTTTTTGTTTATGTCTTGACCAACCGAGCATGGAATTCCCTTTGTCTGCAATCACAAATTGCTTTGTATCTAGGTGTCAATGAAAGATAGCGAGTTCTATTGTAACATTATCTGTCCTTGTTTATGACAACCCCATTACTCCGTTTAAAGGTGGGAGCCAGTTGCTTACAGTCAATCCCCGCATATAAGGACCTACAAAAATGAGAACCTAGAGGCTGTTTTTCCTAGATTATGCTCCTTGTAATCAAGAACCTGTTTCAGTATGATGACAAGTATTTTCTTATACCGGGTGAGTCAGAAAAAAGAATCCCCGTTTGAAAGTCACGGCTCCTTACATTTCAAGACAATGATATCGGCAAATATATAGTTTAATAGTAGAAATTTTCAAATCTTCAATAAAAATTTACCTGACTGAAATCGGCCACTCCATTCTGAAATTATGAGGGATTTTCTCGAGAAAGCCTCTTCAAAAAACCTTCAAAACGTGCCCAAAATCATGAACAAATTTCCCTAACATTTCTGCCTTACAATGGCCTTACAGCAATGACTTGTGGACGCTTTAGCACGTGCTATCCTCTTGGGACGATGAACAAGTCCTCCCCCTCTGGTATCGATGACCTATTCAGGGGGATTCCATTCTCCCAAGAGGACAAAATACATGAATTTATGCGAGTGTCATCAATTTTAGGAAGGAAAATGTGCTTATTGTTTTCATTCGTTTTTGCAGGTTTTTGAAAGGGGCTTTCTGCAGAAAATTACCCATATCTACGGGAAGGAATGGCCGATTAAGGCTGAGTGAATTACTGAACCTAATTGAACATATTAGCAATAAAACAAAAAGTTTTCAATATTATTGCTTTGATATTCATGGAGCAGTGGCCTTCCAAGCGGGCATTCTTTTTTCTGACTCACCCGGTAGCAGGGATAGCAAATTTGATATCGGATTGTCGTTATTAAGTTCATTAGTTGGCTGTTAAAGTTAGAATCTCCTTCCCTGCTGCTTGTAAGCTTAGAATTGGTTATTAGGTACATTATAACTTTGCCAAAATAAATAACAGGGCTGAACATCTTTGCTGAAGGTTCTAAAACGGCCTACACAAGGCATTCTTCAAATAAGAACCTTTATACCTTGAAATTAGTCTTGGTACCTTTAAAATAAGAACCTATTTCAGCTTGGCTCTGAAAACAGTAGGTCCTTATATACGGGCATTTACTGTACTCCATTGAAATCGTTTGCACTTCTGGCAGCAAAGATCAGGACGAACAAACGCAGTTGACAATAAGCATATAATTTTGTGACTAACAGCATTTCACCTAAATTCCTGATGAAACAGTGATGATGTTTCACTAAACATTACCTAAGATTGATATTCAGTGAGCATTTGGCTTCGTTTGACTGCCCATGCACTGAATATGTTCATTCGAAAGGTTAGCTTGTTTGACCGTCTGAAAAACAGCCAATAATGTTAGGATTCGTCTATGGTACAGTAAAAACTGCGTAGAATAGCCTACAATTTTGCAAGTCAGCCGGACTAGGTTCTTATATTTTGGGTATGTAGTGGGAAATGAGGCTGTTTGGGTTCTTAAATTGAATCTTGTTTTATTCAGGGCTTTGAGAAATTTCTTTTCTTCAGATTCAAACTTGAGGCCCATTATTTACAGTCATTTCACATCACTTGAGTTCATGAGGTTTTATTCACAACAGAATTTTTGGAAGAATCAGAAATGTTTATGTACTAAAGAAAATCCTTCATAAGCTTTTTTTTATATCAATCTCTAAGAAAATAAACTACAGTACAAGAATCTGAGCCAATCATAGCGGGAAAAGACACATGGTCATCTAGTCCCCACTATGAATGACTCTTACAATAAATATAAACAATAATCTAATTTAACTAACAAAAGAACCCAATACCACACCACACTACTCCACACCAAAAGACACTAAACTATACAACGAGAAGACACTCTAGGTACAACGAGAAACCATGTAGAGCAGAGTGGCTCCTAGACTGAGGACATTTGTCTAAGTTTTGCTACATTTAATTAAATTGATCATAAGCTTCTCGTGAAATAATATAAAAAATTACGATTCTTCCACAAACTTCTGTTCTAAATAAGACCCCATGAGCTCTACAAATAAGAACCTATTTCAAATTTCAGCCTGACTGGGTTCTTATACAATGGGGATCTAATTGCAAAATTTCAGCCTGCAGGTTCTTAATCCATTGGGTCCTTATACGGGGTTTTTATTGCTTTACTGTATTCGTAGTCACTCTTTTACAGAAAACTTTGAACATTTTTATAACATATATAGCGCATTGATAGTCTCATATTTAATAAAGTAGCATCAATGTCTATTTTTGCACTCTAGAGTTCATATTTGGTGACTTTGATGTAACAGTCTTAAACTTACGATGTTCCAAAATATATCTCTTCGACCAAGTCGGTTTCTTTCTGCGATCTCCTTTTCCTCATGCAAAATTCAATCGAAAATTGGAAATTGAATGAATTTGAATTTATAGACCGTGGTGGAAAATGAGCCATTGAAAAAGCAGTCAATCCCAGCCAAAAAGGTAAGCCAATAGCCTTACTTTTTGGAAGGAAATGAGCTATTCAAAAAGATCCAAATTTTAGGGAAATACACAAGCTTATGGCATTTTCGAATAGGGCCTATTTTTGCAAAGAAAACAAAAGGGTTAACCTTACCTTTGGCCCAAAAATTGGCATTTCGGAAAAGGGCCTATTCTTACAAAAAAGCAAAGGAGTTAACCTTACTTTTTGCCCAAAGAATCTAAGCAATTTTTGCAAAAAAGCAAAGGGTTAACCTTACTTTTGCTCAAAAATCAGCATTTTTGAATAGGGCCTATTTTTGTAAAAAAAAAGCAAAGGGGTTAACCTTACTTTTTGCCCAAAAATTGGCATTTCGGAAAAGTGCCTATTCTTGCAAAAAAGCAAATGGGTTAGCCTTACTTTTTGCCCAAAAATCGATATTTTTGAAAAGGGTCTATTATTGCTAAAAAGCAAAGGCGTTAGCCTTACTTTTGGCCCAAAAATCGGTATTTTCGAAAAGGGACTATTTTTGCAAAAAAGCAAAGGGGTTAGCCTTACTTTTTGCCCAAAAATCGGTATTTTCGAAAAGGGCCTATTTTTGCAAAAAAGCAAAGGGGTTAGCCTTACTTTTTGCCCAAAAATCGGTATTTTTGAAAAGGGACCATTTTTGCAAAAAAGCAAAGGGGTTAGCCTTACTTTTTGCCCAAAAATCGGTATTTTCGAAATGGGCCTATTTTTTGCAAAAAAGCAAAGAGGTTAGCCTTACTTTTTGCCCAAAAATCGGTATTTTCGAAAAGGGCTTTTGGCCCAAAAATCGGTATTTTCGAAAAGGGTCTGTTTTTGCAAAAAAGCAAAGGGGTTAGCCTTACTTTTTGCCCAAAGAATCTAAGCAATTTTTGCAAAAAAGCAAAGGGTTAACCTTACTTTTGCTCAAAAATCAGCATTTTTGAATAGGGCCTATTTTTGTAAAAAAAAAGCAAAGGGGTTAACCTTACTTTTTGCCCAAAAATTGGCATTTCGGAAAAGTGCCTATTCTTGCAAAAAAGCAAATGGGTTAGCCTTACTTTTTGCCCAAAAATCGGTATTTTCAAAAAGGGACTAATTTTTCAAAAGAAGCGAAGGGGTTAGCCTTACTTTTTGCCCAAAAATCGGTATTTTCGAAAAGGGACTATTTTTGCAAAAAAGCAAAGGGGTTAGCCTTACTTTTTGCCCAAAAATCGGTATTTTCGAAAAGGGCCTATTTTTTGCAAAAAAGCAAAGGGGTTAGCCTTACTTTTTGCCCGAAAATCGGTATTTTTGAAAAGGGGCCAATTTTTGCAAAAAAGCAAAGGGGTTAGCCTTACTTTTTGCCCAAAAATCTGTATTTTCGAAATGGGCCTATTTTTTGCAAAAAAGCAAAGAGGTTAGCCTTACTTTTTGCCCGAAAATCGGTATTTTCGAAAAGGGCTTTTGGCCCAAAAATCGGTATTTTCGAAAAGGGCCATTTTTGCAAAAAAGCAAAGGGATTAGCCTTACTTTTTGCCCAAAATCGGTATTTTTGAAAAGGGCCTATTTTTGCAAAAAAGCAAAGAGGTTAGCCTTACTTTTTGCCCAAAAATCGGTATTTCCGAAAAGGGCCTATTTTTTGCAACAAAGCAAAGGGGTAAGCCTTACTTTTTGCCCAAAAATCGGTAATTTCCAAAAGGGCCTAATTTTTCCAAAAAAGCAAAGGGGTTAGCCTTACTTTTTGCCAAAAAATCGGTATTTTCGAAAAGGGCCTATTTTTGCAAAAAAGCAAAGGGGTTAGCCTTACTTTTTGCCCAAAAATCGATATTTTCGAAAAGGGCCTATTCTTGCAAAAAAGCAAAGGGATTAGCCTTACTTTTTGCCAAAAATCGGTATTTTTGAAAAGGGCCTATTTTTGCAAAAAAGCAAAGGGGTTAGCCTTACTTTTTCCCAAAATCGGTATTTTCGAAAAGGGCCTATTTTTGCAAAAAAGCAAAGGGGTTAGCCTTACTTTTGGCCCAAAAATCGGTATTTTCGAATAGGGCCTATTTTTGCAAAAAAGCAAAGGGGTTAGCCTTACTTTTTGCCCAAAAATCGGTATTTTCGAAAAGGGCCTATTTTTGCAAAAAAGCAAAGGGGTTAGCCTTACTTTTTGCCCAAAAATCGGTATTTTCGAAAAGGGCCTATTTTTGCAAAAAAGCAAAGGGGTTAGCCTTACTTTTTTCCCAAAAATTAGTATTTTCGAAAAGGGCCTATTTTTGCAAAAAAGCAAAGGGGTTAGCCTTACTTTTGGCCCAAAAATCGGTATTTTCGAAAAGACACTACTTTTGCAAAGAAGCAAAGGGGTTAGCCTTACTTTTTGCCCAAAAATCGGTATTTTCGAAAAGGGTCTGTTTTTGCAAAAAAGCAAAGGGGTTAGCCTTATTTTTTGCCCGAAAATCGGTATTTTCGAAAAGGGCCTATTTTTGCAAAAAAGCAAAGGGGTTAGCCTTACCTTTTGCCCCAAAATCGATATTTTTAAAAAGGGCCTATTTTTGCAAAAAAGCAAAGGGCTTAGCCTTACTTTTTTCCCAAAAATTAGTATTTTCGAAAAGGGCCTATTTTTGCAAAAAAGCAAAGGGGTTAGCCTTACTTTTGGCCCAAAAATCGGTATTTTCGAAAAGACACTACTTTTGCAAAAAAGCAAAGGGGTTAGCCTTACTTTTTGCCCAAAAATCGGTATTTTCGAAAAGGGTCTGTTTTTGCAAAAAAGCAAAGGGGTTAGCCTTATTTTTTGCCAAAAAATCAGTAATTTTTTGCCAAAGGGACCTGTTTTTGCAAAAAGCAAAGGGGTTAGCCTTACTTTTTGCCCAAAAATCGGTATTTTCGAAAAGGGCCTATTTTTGCAAAAAAGCAAAGGGGTTAGCCTTACTTTTTGCCAAAAAATCGGTATTTTCGAAAAGGGCCTATTTTTGCAAAAAGCAAAGGGGTTAGCCTTACTTTTTGCCAAAAAATCGGTATTTTCGAAAAGGGCCTATTTTTGCAAAAAGCAAAGGGGTTAGCCTTACTTTTTGCCCAAAAATCGGTATTTTCGAAAAGGGCCTATTTTTGCAAAAAAGCAAAGGGGTTAGCCTTACTTTTTGCCAAAAAATCGGTATTTTCGAAAAGGGCCTGTTTTTGCAAAAAGCAAAGGGGTTAGCCTTACTTTTTGCCAAAAAATCGGTATTTTCGAAAAGGGCCTATTTTTGCAAAAAGCAAAGGGGTTAGCCTTACTCTTTGCCCAAAAATCGGTATTTTCGAAAAGGGCCTATTTTTGCAAAAAAGCAAAGGGGTTAGCCTTATTTTTTGCCCAAAAATCGGTATTTTTGAAGGGCCCATTTTTGCAAAAAAGCAAAGGGGTTAGCCTTACTTTTTGCCCAAAAATCGGTATTTTCGAATAGGGCCTATTTTTGCAAAAAAGCAAAGGGGTTAGCCTTATTTTTTGCCCAAACATTAAATCGGGCGAAAAGGGCCATTTTTGCAAAAAAGCAAAGGGGTTAGCCTTACTTTTTGCCCAAAAATCGGTATTTTCGAAAAGGGCCTATTTTTGCAAAAAAGCAAAGGGGTTAGCCTTACTTTTGGCCCAAAAATCGATATTTTTGAAAAGGGCCTATTTTTGCAAAAAAGCAAAGGGGATAGCCTTACTTTTTTCCCAAAAATCGGTATTTTCGAAAAGGGCCTATTTTTGCAAAAAAGCAAAGGGGTTAGCCTTACTTTTGGCCCAAAAATCGGTATTTTCGAAAAGGGACTATTTTTGCAAAAAAGCAAAGGGGTTAGCCTTACTTTTTGCCCAAAAATCGGTATTTTCGAAAAGGGCCTATTTTTGCAAAAAAGCAAAGGGGTTAGCCTTACTTTTTGCCCCAAAATCGGTATTTTCGAAAAGGCCTATTTTTGCCAAAAAGCAAAGGGTTTAGCCTTACTTTTTGCCTAGAAATCGGTATTTTCGAAAAGGGCCTATTCCTGCAAAAAAGCAAAGGGGTTAGCCTTACTTTTTGCCCAAAATTGGTATTCCCGAAAAAGGGCCTATTTTTGCAAAAAAGCAAAGGGGTTAGCCTTACTTTTTGCCCAAAAATCGGTATTTTCGAAAAGGGCCTATTTTTGCAAAAAAGCAAAGGGGTTAGCCTTACTTTTGGCCCAAAAATCGGTATTTTCGAAAAGGGACTACTTTTGCAAAAAAGCAAAGGGGTTAGCCTTACTTTTTGCCAAAAAATCGGTATTTTCGAAAAGGGTCTGTTTTTGCAAAAAAGCAAAGGGGTTAGCCTTATTTTTTTTCCAAAAAATCGGTATTTTCCAAAGGGACCTGTTTTTGCAAAGAAGCAAAGGGGTTAGCCTTACTTTTTGCCCAAAAATCGGTATTTTCGAAAAGGGCCTATTTTTGCAAAAAAGCAAAGGGGTTAGCCTTACTTTTTGCCAAAAAATCGGTATTTTCGAAAAGGGCCTGTTTTTGCAAAAAGCAAAGGGGTTAGCCTTACTTTTTGCCAAAAAATCGGTATTTTCGAAAAGGGCCTGCTTTTGCAAAGAAGCAAAGGGGTTAGACTTACTTTTTGCCCAAAAATCGGTATTCTCGAAAAGGGCCTATTTTTACAAAAGAGCAAAGGGGTTTGCCTTACTTTTTGCCCAAAAATCGATATTTTCGAAAAGGGCCTATTTTTGCAAAAAAGCAAAGGGATTAGCCTTACTTTTTGCCCAAAATCGGTATTTTTGAAAAGGGCCTATTTTTGCAAAAAAGCAAAGGGGTTAGCCTTACTTTTTGCCCAAAATCGGTATTTTTGAAAAGGGCCTATTTTTGCAAAAAAGCAAAGGGGTTAGCCTTACTTTTTGCCAAAAAATCGGTATTTTCGAAAAGGGCCTATTTTTGCAAAAAAGCAAAGGGGTTAGCCTTACTTTTTGCCCAAAAATCAGTATTTTCGAAATGGGCCTATTTTTTGCAAAAAAGCAAAGGGGTTAGCCTTACGTTTGGCCCAAAAATCGGTATTTTCGAATAGGTCCTATTTTTGCAAAAAAGCAAAGGGGTTAGCCTTATTTTTTGCCCAAACATTAAAGGGCCCATTTTTGCAAAAAAGCAAAGGGGTTAGCCTTACTTTTTGCCCAAAAATCAGTATTTTCGAAAAGGGCCTATTTTTGCAAAAAAGCAAAGGGGTTAGCCTTACTTTTGGCCCAAAAATCGATATTTTTGAAAAGGGACTACTTTTGCAAAAAAGCAAAGGGGTTAGCCTTACTTTTTTCCCAAAAACCGGTATTTTCGAAAATGGCCCATTTTTGCAAAAAAGCAAAGGGGTTAGCCTTACTTTTGGCCCAAAAATCGGTATTTTCGAAAAGGGACTATTTTTGCAAAAAAGCAAAGGGGTTAGCCTTACTTTTTGCCCAAAAATCGGTATTTTCGAAAAGGGCCTATTTTTGCAAAAAAGCAAAGGGGTTAGCCTTACTTTTTGCCCAAAAATCGGTATTTTTGAAAAGAGCCTATTTTTGCCTAAAAGCAAAGGGTTTAACCTTACGTTTTGCCTAGAAATCGGTATTTCCGAAAAGGGCCTATTCCTGCAAAAAAGCAAAGGGGCTAGCCTTACTTTTTGCCCAAAAATCGGTATTTTCGAAAAGGGCCTATTTTTGCAAAAAAGCAAAGGGGTTAGCCTTACTTTTTGCCCAAAAATCGGTATTTTCGAAAAGGGCCTATTTTTGCAAAAAAGCAAAGGGGTTAGCCTTACTTTTGGCCCAAAAATCGGTATTTTCGAAAAGGGACTACTTTTGCAAAAAAGCAAAGGGGTTAGCCTTACTTTTTGCCCAAAAATCGGTATTTTCGAAAAGGGCCTATTTTTGCAAAAAAGCAAAGGGGTTAGCCTTACTTTTTGCCCCAAAAATCGGTATTTTCGAAAAGGGCCTATTTTTGCAAAGAAAGCAAAGGGGTTAACCTTACTTTTTGCCCCAAAAATCGGTATTTTCGGAAAGGGCCTATTTTTGCAAAAAAGCAAAGGGGTTAGCCTTACTTTTTGCCCAAAAATCGGTATTTTCAAAAAGGGCCTAATTTTTCCAAAAAAGCAAAGGGTTAGCCTTACTTTTTGCCTCAAAATCAGGTTTTTGAAATAGGGCCTATTTTTGTAAAAAAAAGCAAAGGGGTTAAGCCTTACTTTTTGCCCAAAATTGGCATTTCGGAAAAGTGCCTATTCTTGCAAAAAAGCAAAGGGGTTAGCCTTACTTTTTGCCCAAAAATCGATATTTTTGAAAAGGGTCTATTATTGCTAAAAAGCAAAGGGTTAGCCTTACTTTTGGCCCAAAAATCGGTATTTTCGAAAAGGGCCTATTTTTGCAAAAAGCAAAGGGGTTAGCCTTACTTTTTGCCCAAAAATCGAAAATTCTACGCTCGTAAATTGAGCTTAACGCCAAGGCAACCAAACCCATTAATCTCATCCCCAAACCTCCTGGGTGGTCAGCTAGTTCCAGGTCTCACCTCGTGGCATTGCCAACGCCTGTATCAAGCATCGTGATTATTCCTGTCAACTCTGCTTTGTTGGGTTTGGTAGATCAAGATTTGTCGATTATTCTGTGAATCTGACTGCTGCAATATTCTTATGTTAGAGTTGAAGTATCCATGCAACAAGGTGGCAGTGGAATATCAATGATATGATATTGTTATGAGCAGCCATTTTGACAGGAAAGAGCAAAGAGATGTGCAAAGCTGTTGTTTACTTCACTCGCCCAACGGCCTAATGACAAAGCCCAAGCAATACGTTCATGTTGTTATCCTTCACGGTCTGGCTTTATCTCATAAATAACACTTTCATTACTGGAACTGCGGTTGCAGATCACTACTGGTGTATATAGAATGAAAGTAAAGCAGTAACTGGCATTTGAATATTTTATGAAAGTGCCTAGTGTATAAGGCAGGCATGAAAAGCTGTCATCGAATCCAGCTCATCAATCCAGCATCAGGCATGGCGCCAAATTAGCAGCAACGAGAAGCAAATGCCTGCCCGGGCGAGGCTTTCTTCAGATGCACAAACTACTGCATCTCAACTGATTATCATATCCCAGTAATGAGCTTTAATTACCATTGACTATGGAAATGAAGGTATTGAAAGCTGCCATATCAAGTGCTTTATTGAGCAAAGCAAACAAGAAAGATGGGACCAGAACTTGCAGGTTGTTGAAACAAGGAACAATTATATTATACTCTGACGTTGCCGCAGTTTACAATCTTTATGTCCTGAGCACAGCTATAGACCTCAAAGAAAAGCAACGCAAAAAGGGTCATCTTTGGTCAGCTGCTGGTCAACCAAGGCCAAGTGGCAGCATTACAAACAAGCAAGGTATCAGTCTTCATTTACAAACACCTCTTTTGATATATATTGTCTGCACGGCTTCCCTGTAGAAATTCCCTTCCTCTATTAGTAGGTCACTTCTAGCCTTCTCTGATTTATGGGGTATGCACTCACCTTGCAAGAATTGAAATTTGCTGTAATGTTAGGCAGATCTGTCAGCATCAAAGTTGCTCTTTGAATTTTTACCACATTAATGGAGTGGAGTTGCTTACAGCATATCTACCCCCGTGGCCTATGGTTGTAACACAAATATTCCAGGTATTGCCCATCCAGGTGTCCCATGGTCTACACAATTGAATTTTAAGTCTATATCATTGGCTGTCATACCAATTACACTGGTTGTGCTTTGTACAAGCATTCGGCTTCACTCATAATGCCAGGAGGTCAACAACTTTCCCAGCTTAGTGGTCAGGAGAAGGGCATATGTTCTCCCAAATTGTCAAATAGAGGGTGATAACTGTTCAATGTAGATCAATACAGACTAACCAGTCCATCACCCCCTTTGCCCCCCCCCCTCCTTTCCTTCATTTTTCTTGCAGGTGCATTCATCCCGCATCATCCTACCCAGTGTACCTTGTGGGCGTACACCTGGGCAACTTGTTATCTTTGCAGGAAAAGAAAGTTTGTCACTTGAGATGCAGTATTAGATGTTAGGCTCAACATAACTGTCCTTTGGGCCTAAATAATACTGCACAGAGATAGTAGGATGACCCCTGTTCTATGTTGATCAACGCACGATCCTGGTTTACCAACCCCCCCCCCCCCCCCCTTTCCCCATCCTTTATGTTGTTTTCCTTGCAGGTACACTAATCTCACAGCTTTTTTACAGACGGCCTTTGTGCAATGCTTTATTCACACCTTTTTTGAGCATCAACACATATTCTGACTTTAGTGCAGGAAATGTCACTAGGTCAACATCATCAGAATTTGATAAGATGTACATTTATCAACAACAAGAACCACAGCAACAAAACACATACTACAGCAGATGGTTTAGTATAGTATTTTCCAAAGTGGAACCCTTCCTCTCCCCACAGCGGTTGCACAAGTCTCAGCATATCATACAAATTCCTACAATTGCACCCTTTAGTTGCTCCCTGGTGTAGCTAATTGTAATTCAACCCTCAGATATTGCTAGAACAGCCAATGTGCTCGCTCTTGATTGTCTTTCAACAGGTATCCAAAGTTGTATGATGTAAGACAGCTCAGAACCACTAAGAGATGCCTCAGATTGTTCAACAGCATTCTTCACAAAATGGGACTTAACAAAAGTGAATGTATGCAGAGCTGCTTGGAGAATTGGAGTGAGGTAGATAAAAGTATGCTGTCAGTTAAAGCAGAAGTTATTCATCATATGCGCAATGGGCTTGGTTATACGAGAATACAAAAGTCATGAGTTTATGTTAGGGCCATATAAGTTCATCCTGGTGGCTTTGGGGTTACTTTGGCGGTTACTTTGGCGGTCTGGCCGCACGTTTGCGGCTTTTATCTAAGATTTAGTTGTATGAGAAGAAATAGTTGAAAAAGTATGAGGATTAGACTTTGAGACTTAGTTGCATGAGTCTCAAGAAATTTGAGTCTCTAGAAGAATATGGCTCAAGAAAAGGCAATTGAAAAGTATCAGGCAGATGTTAAAAGAATGCCGTATTAACAAGTATGAAGAAAGAAGTATCGGACTTCAGAAGTATATCACTTAAGAGTATGTGATTTAATGAAGGTTGTATTATATGCCAGATATGACCCCAAAAGCTGCCAAGGATGAAGGTTGTTTTCTCTATTGTTCAGTCTGTTTGGTGGCCGCCCGGCGTTAATCGAAAATTCTACGCTCGTAAATTGAGCTTAACGCCAAGGCAACCAAACCCATTAATCTCATCCCCAAACCTCCTGGGTGGTCAGCTAGTTCCAGGTCTCACCTCGTGGCATTGCCAACGCCTGTATCAAGCATCGTGATTATTCCTGTCAACTCTGCTTTGTTGGGTTTGGTAAATCAAGATTTGTCGCCCTCCCACCTCCCTCAAGCAGTCCCTTGTCCTCAAGATCCGGGTCATATCTCTGGTGTAAGTTCGTAGTTTTACATAATCAAAGTTGGTCTGGCCACACATTTGCGGCTTTTGTCGGTATTATCCCCTAACCCACTCATAATTTGTTCACTTATCGCATATCTTATCTGGTGCACGGGTCTGCTCAGGCCTTGCCTGTCGTCCCCAAAAGTGCACTCTAGTTTAGACGTATGAGACTTAAGAACGTATGAGATTAAATAGTCTCTGGTAAGATGAGACTTTGAAATGAAATTGAAAAAGTATGAGTCTTAAGAAAGTATGAGACTTAAGAATGTATGAGACTTAAGAACGTATGAGACTTAAGAACGTATGAGATTAAATAGTCTCTGGAAAGATGAGACTAAGAATGTATGAGTCTTAAGAATGTATGAGTCTTAAGAAATATGAGCCTCTGGAAAGATGAGGCTCATGAATGTATGAGACTTAAGAACGTATGAGACTTAAGAACGTATGAGACTTAAGAATGTATGAGATTAAATAGTCTCTGGAAAGATGAGACTAAGAATGTATGAGTCTTAAGAATGTATGAGTCTTAAGAATGTATGAGACTTAAGAATGTATGAGACTTAAGAATGTATGAGACTTAAGAACGTATGAGATTAAATAGTCTCTGGAAAGATGAGACTAAGAATGTATGAGTCTTAAGAAATATGAGCCTCTGGAAAGATGAGGCTCATGAATGTATGAGACTTAAGAACGTATGAGACTTAAGAACGTATGAGACTTAAGAATGTATGAGACTTAAGAACGTATGAGATTAAATAGTCTCTGGAAAGATGAGACTAAGAATGTTTGAGTCTTAAGAATGTATGAGTCTTAAGAATGTATGAGACTTAAGAATGTATGAGACTTAAGAACGTATGAGATTAAATAGTCTCTGGAAAGATGAGACTTTGAAATGAAATTGAAAAAGTATGAGTCTTAAGAAAGTATGAGACTTAAGAATGTATGAGACTTAAGAATGTATGAGACTTAAGAACGTATGAGATTAAATAGTCTCTGGAAAGATGAGACTAAGAATGTATGAGTCTTAAGAAATATGAGCCTCTGGAAAGATGAGGCTCATGAATGTATGAGACTTAAGAACGTATGAGACTTAAGAACGTATGAGACTTAAGAACGTATGAGACTTAAGAACGTATGAGACTTAAGAATGTATGAGACTTAAGAACGTATGAGATTAAATAGTCTCTGGTAAGATGAGACTAAGAATGTATGAGTCTTATGAGATTAAAAAAGTCTCTGGAAAGATGAGACTTTGAAAAAGTATGAGATTTAGTTGTATGTGATTAAATAGTCCCTGAAGGGACTGGAATTTGAAAGAATATGAGATGGTCTGCGGTCTGGCCGCACGTTTGCGGCTTTTATCTAAGATTTAGTTGTATGAGAAGAAATAGTTGAAAAAGTATGAGGATTAGACTTTGAGACTTAGTTGCATGAGTCTCAAGAAAGTTGAGTCTCTAGAAGAATATGGCTCAAGAAAAGGCAATTGAAAAGTATCAGGCAGATGTTAAAAGAATGCCGTATTAACAAGTATGAAGAAAGAAGTATCGGACTTCAGAAGTATATCACTTAAGAGTATGTGATTTAATGAAGGTTGTATTATATGCCAGATATGACCCCAAAAGCTGCCAAGGATGAAGGTTGTTTTCTCTATTGTTCAGTCTGTTTGGTGGCCGCCCGGCGTTAATCGGTATTTTCGAAAAGGGCCTATTTTTGCAAAAAAGCAAAGGGGTTAGCCTTACTTTTGGCCCAAAAATCGGTATTTTCGAAAAGGGCCTATTTTTGCAAAAAAAGCAAAGGGGTTAGCCTTACTTTTTGCCCAAAAATCTGTATTTTCGAAATGGGCCTATTTTTTGCAAAAAAGCAAAGAGGTTAGCCTTACTTTTTGCCCAAAAATCGGTATTTTCGAAAAGGGCTTTTGGCCCAAAAATCGGTATTTTCGAAAAGGGCCTATTTTGCAAAAAAGCAAAGGGGTTAGCCTTACTTTTTGCCCAAAAATCGGTATTTTCGAAAAGGGCCTATTTTTGCAAAAAAGCAAAGGGGTTAGCCTTACTTTTTGCCCAAAAATCGGTATTTCCGAAAAGAGCCTATTTTTTGCAACAAAGCAAAGGGGTAAGCCTTACTTTTTGCCCAAAAATCGGTAATTTCCAAAAGGGCCTAATTTTTCCAAAAAAGCAAAGGGGTTAGCCTTACTTTTTGCCCGAAAATCGGTATTTTCGAAAAGGGCCTATTTTGCAAAAAAGCAAAGGGGTTAGCCTGACTTTTTGCCCAAAAATCGATATTTTCGAAAAGGGCCTATTCTTGCAAAAAGCAAAGGGATTAGCCTTACTTTTTGCGCAAAAATCGGTATTTTTGAAAAGGGCCTATTTTTGCAAAAAAGCAAAGGGGTTAGCCTTACTCTTTTCCCAAAATCAGTATTTTCGAAAAGGGTCTATTTTTGCAAAAAAGCAAAGGGGTTAGCCTTACGTTTGGCCCAAAAATCGGTATTTTCGAATAGGGCCTATTTTTGCAAAAAAGCAAAGGGGTTAGCCTTACTTTTTGCCCAAAAATCGGTATTTTCGAAAAGGGCCTATTTTTGCAAAAAAGCAAAGGGGTTAGCCTTCCTTTTTGCACAAAAATCGTTAATTTGGAAAAGGGCCCATTTTTGCAAAAAAGCAAAGGGGTTAGCCTTACTTTTTTCCCAAAAACCAGTATTTTCGAAAAGGGCCTATTTTTGCAAAAAAGCAAAGGGGTTAGCCTTACTTTTGGCCCAAAAATCGGTATTTTCGAAAAGGGACTACTTTTGCAAAAAAGCAAAGGGGTTAGCCTTACTTTTTGTCCAAAAAGCGGTATTTTCGAAAAGGGTCTGTTTTTGCAAAAAAGCAAAGGGGTTAGCCTTATTTTTTGCCCGAAAATCGGTATTTTCGAAAAGGGCCTATTTTTGCAAAAAAGCAAAGGGGTTAGCCTTACTTTTTGCCCAAAAATTGATATTTTCCAAAAGGGCCTAATTTTGCAAAAAAGCAAAGGGGTTAGCCTTACTTTTTTCCCAAAAACCAGTATTTTCGAAAAGGGCCTATTTTTGCAAAAAAGCAAAGGGGTTAGCCTTACTTTTGGCCCAAAAATCGGTATTTTCGAAAAGGGACTACTTTTGCAAAAAAGCAAAGGGGTTAGCCTTACTTTTTGTCCAAAAAGCGGTATTTTCGAAAAGGGTCTGTTTTTGCAAAAAAGCAAAGGGGTTAGCCTTATTTTTTTTCCAAAAAATCGGTATTTTCCAAAGGGACCTGTTTTTGCAAAGAAGCAAAGGGGTTCGACTTACTTTTTGCCCAAAAATCGGTATTTTCGAAAAGGGCCTATTTTTGCAAAAAAGCAAAGGGGTTAGCCTTACTTTTTGCCAAAAAATCGGTATTTTCGAAAAGGGCCTGTTTTTGCAAGGAAGCAAAGGGGTTAGACTTACTTTTTGCCAAAAAATCGGTATTTTCGAAAAGGGCCTGTTTTTGCAAAGAAGCAAAGGGGTTAGACTTACTCTTTGCCCAAAAATCGGTATTTTCGAAAAGGGCCTATTTTTGCAAAAAAGCAAAGGGGTTAGCCTTATTTTTTGCCCAAACATTAAAGGGCCCATTTTTGCAAAAAAGCAAAGGGGTTTGCCTTACTTTTTGCCCAAAAATCAGTATTTTCGAATAGGTCCTATTTTTGCAAAAAAGCAAAGGGGTTAGCCTTACGTTTGGCCCAAAAATCGGTATTTTCGAATAGGTCCTATTTTTGCAAAAAAGCAAAGGGGTTAGCCTTATTTTTTGCCCAAACATTAAAGGGCCCATTTTTGCAAAAAAGCAAAGGGGTTTGCCTTACTTTTTGCCCAAAAATCAGTATTTTCGAAAAGGGCCTATTTTTGCAAAAAAGCAAAGGGGTTAGCCTTACTTTTGGCCCAAAAATCGATATTTTTGAAAAGGGACTACTTTTGCAAAAAAGCAAAGGGGTTAGCCTGACTTTTTTCCCAAAAACCAGTATTTTCGAAAAGGGCCCATTTTTGCAAAAAAGCAAAGGGGTTAGCCTTACTTTTGGCCCAAAAATCGGTATTTTCGAAAAGACACTACTTTTGCAAAGAAGCAAAGGGGTTAGACTTACTTTTTGCCCAAAAATCGGTATTCTCGAAAAGGGCCTATTTTTACAAAAGAGCAAAGGGGTTTGCCTTACTTTTTACCCCAAAATCGGTATTTTCGAAAAGAGCCTATTTTTGCCTAAAAGCAAAGGGTTTAACCTTACGTTTTGCCTAGAAATCGGTATTTCCGAAAAGGGCCTATTCCTGCAAAAAAGCAAAGGGGCTAGCCTGACTTTTTGCCCAAAATTGGGTATTTTCGAAAAGGGCCTATTTTTGCAAAAAAGCAAAGGGGTTAGCCTTACTTTTTGCCCAAAAATCGGTATTTTCGAAAAGGGCCTATTTTTGCAAAAAAGCAAAGGGGTTAGCCTTACTTTTTGCCCAAAAATCGGTATTTTCGAAAAGGGACTACTTTTGCAAAAAAACAAAGGGGTTAGCCTTACTTTTTGCCAAAAAATCGGTATTTTCGAAAAGGGTCTGTTTTTGCAAAAAAGCAAAGGGGTTAGCCTTATTTTTTTTCCAAAAAATCGGTATTTTCCAAAGGGACCTGTTTTTGCAAAGAAGCAAAGGGGTTCGACTTACTTTTTGCCCAAAAATCGGTATTTTCGAAAAGGGCCTATTTTTGCAAAAAAGCAAAGGGGTTAGCCTTACTTTTTGCCAAAAAATCGGTATTTTCGAAAAGGGCCTGTTTTTGCAAGGAAGCAAAGGGGTTAGACTTACTTTTTGCCAAAAAATCGGTATTTTCGAAAAGGGCCTGTTTTTGCAAAGAAGCAAAGGGGTTAGACTTACTTTTTGCCCAAAAATCGGCATTCTCGAAAAGGGCCTATTTTTACAAAAGAGCAAAGGGGTTTGCCTTACTTTTTGCCCAAAAATCGATATTTTCGAAAAGGGCCTATTCTTGCAAAAAAGCAAAGGGATTAGCCTTACTTTTTGCCCAAAAATCGGTATTTTCGAAAAGGGCCTATTCTTGCAAAAAAGCAAAGGGATTAGCCTTACTTTTTGCCCAAAATCGGTATTTTTGAAAAGGGCCTATTTTGCAAAAAAGCAAAGGGGATAGCCTTACTTTTTGCCAAAAAATCGGTATTTTCGAAAAGGGCCTATTTTTGCAAAAAAGCAAAGGGGTTAGCCTTACTTTTTGCCCAAAAATCTGTATTTTCGATAAGGGTCTATTTTGCAAAAAAGCAAAGGGGTTAGCCTTACGTTTGGCCCAAAAATCGGTATTTTCGAATAGGTCCTATTTTTGCAAAAAAGCAAAGGGGTTAGCCTTATTTTTTGCCCAAACATTAAAGGGCCCATTTTTGCAAAAAAGCAAAGGGGTTTGCCTTACTTTTTGCCCAAAAATCAGTATTTTCGAAAAGGGCCTATTTTTGCAAAAAAGCAAAGGGGTTAGCCTTACTTTTGGCCCAAAAATCGATATTTTTGAAAAGGGACTACTTTTGCAAAAAAGCAAAGGGGTTAGCCTTACTTTTTTCCCAAAAACCAGTATTTTCGAAAAGGGCCCATTTTTGCAAAAAAGCAAAGGGGTTAGCCTTACTTTTGGCCCAAAAATCGGTATTTTCGAAAAGACACTACTTTTGCAAAGAAGCAAAGGGGTTAGACTTACTTTTTGCCCAAAAATCGGTATTCTCGAAAAGGGCCTATTTTTACAAAAGAGCAAAGGGGTTTGCCTTACTTTTTGCCCAAAAATCGGTATTTTCGAAAAGAGCCTATTTTTGCCTAAAAGCAAAGGGTTTAACCTTACGTTTTGCCTAGAAATCGGTATTTCCGAAAAGGGCCTATTCCTGCAAAAAAGCAAAGGGGCTAGCCTGACTTTTTGCCCAAAAATCGGTATTTTCGAAAAGGGCCTATTTTTGCAAAAAAGCAAAGGGGTTAGCCTTACTTTTTGCCCAAAAATCGGTATTTTCGAAAAGGGCCTATTTTTGCAAAAAAGCAAAGGGGTTAGCCTTACTTTTGGCCCAAAAATCGGTATTTTCGAAAAGGGACTACTTTTGCAAAAAAGCAAAGGGGTTAGCCTTACTTTTTGCCCAAAAATCGGTATTTTCGAAAAGGGCCTATTTTTGCAAAAAAGCAAAGGGGTTAGCCTTACTTTTTGCCCAAAAATCGGTATTTTCGAAAAGGGCCTATTTTTGCAAAAAAGCAAAGGGGTTAGCCTTACTCTTTGCTCAAAAATCGGTATTTTCGGAAAGGGCCTATTTTTGCAAAAAAGCAAAGGGGTTAGCCTTACTTTTTGCCCAAAAATCGGTATTTTCAAAAAGGACCTAATTTTTCTATTATAACAAAAAAGCAAAGGGGTTCACCTTACGCTTTGCCTAAAAATCAGTATTTCCGAAAAGGGCTATTCTTGCAATAAAGCAAAGGGGTTGACCTTACTTTTTGACCAAAAATTGGCATTTTTGAATAGGCCCTGAGATCGAACCATGAAAATTCTCTTCCACACTTTATCACGTGATGTAATCTCTCTCTCTCTCTCTCTCTCTCTGTGTGTTTTTTCTCTTGTTGGTCTGGATTAAAGATGGTTCTTTATGGATGATCAACAAGAATAGACAGAATCAACGACTTTCTTCACTATGCTCCTCCATGGCGTCCTGTTCTTCGCTTTTGTGTATATGTTTTGAAGGCTGACTAGTGAAATGAGTGGAATGACTTTGAATGACGGATATTTGTTTTTAGCTCTTTGAATGTCTCTGTTAATTGTTGTTATTATTGTTGTTCGTTTTCTTCCAGGAAATTTTTTGCATGTTCTCTTTTCGAAATAATATTGCATGGCTCTTCTTGCTGGGCATTCTTCAGGTAGTCTCATTATATGCCCGAGCAGTTTCCATCTTCGTTCTGTAATTGTTTTTTATAGTGGTTGGGTTTTTGTCTTCTCGTATAGTTTTTCATTCTTAATCTTGTGCGGCCATTTGATTACTAACAACTGTCTGAGTTGTTTTCTGTGGAAGCTATCTATATTCTTTTCATCTGTTTTCGACATACCCCAGGTGCCTGCATTGTAAAGTAATATACTTTGTACTAGGGTCTCATAAAGTTTGATTCTGGTTGTTAATTTAGTCAGCTTTTTCTTTCTCCAGATGTCGTTGTTCATAGCTATCGTTGCCAGTTCTTTTCTTCTTTTGATGTCTTCCTTAGACCTTATCTCCTAATTTTGATCCTAAGTAAGGTATCAAACGCGCTTGACATGTCTATTCCTGTTATGTAGATTGTTATTTCTTGTTCTTGCGCTTTTGCTGCTAACCATCGATGCGCCCATACTATGTCCGTTGTGCTTCTGCTTTTCCTATATGCGCTTTGGGATTTTGAAATATAGTTGTCGATTTTTTTTTCAGTTCTTTCCATGAAAATTTTTGATAAGACTTTGCGAATAATTTCTAATAGTGTAATTAGGCCTTAGGTTTTTGACAGGTCCTCTTGGTTTTTTTTGGTTTTGGTACTGGTAGCAATATTCCTGTTCCTATTTTTATTTCTTCGTCATTGAATCTGAATATATCATTAAGGATAGTGCTGATTTCTTCATGCGATTCTTCAGACCGTATTTGATTAGTTCTACGTTGATGCCATCTTTGCCTGGTGCTTTGTTATTAGACATCTTTTGAATTGCTTGCCTCACTTCTTTTGTTGTTATCTCATTTGTTAGTTTTTTCGGTTGGCTACTGAATTTAATTATTTCTTCTGCGTTGATTTTCTGAAAGTGTTCCTTGAAGTGTTTTTCAATTATTTTGTAGATTTCTTGTGGTTGTTTCATACATTTGTTATTCTCATCATGAACAAATTGTATGCCTGGGTTTCTTTTCTGCAGGGCTTTTACAGCTTTGAACATTTTTGCATCATTTTTGACTGATTCTACTTCTTTGATTAACTCTTCTATTTCTTTCTCTTTGACTTCCTTCATTCTTTTCTTCATTGTTCTTAATATTTGTTTTCTTTCATGTTTCATCTGATCATAGTATGATCTGATTGATTTTGTTGATGTTTTTACTCTTAGCAATCTTTAGTCTAATCTCTTTTTGTTTCTTGCAATGGGTATTACCATAAAAGTCAAGACAAAATTCAGAAAAAAAAAAGGTAGTGGGGCACCTAGTCTATACTATTTCTAGTTTTAAAGCAATCTACTCTCCAGATGTTTGGGAGTACAAGTTTCGACGCCGTTTAAAGCTTTACTGTCACTCAGGGCCGCCGAGAGCGAGGGCGGGCCCCGGGGCAAATCGTTGATGCGGGCCCCTTGCTTGATACTGGAACCAAAAGCGTAGACTCATTGCATAAGTCTCTCTACCTTTCGCGTGTTGCTGTTGTTGCTGTTATCGCCCCAGTTGTTGCATCAAGTCAGCAAGGGGAGCAAAACAAGAGGCTTTTGGAATGAGTCTACTAAGAGCGCACAATTGGGAACATTTCGTGAACTCCAGAACATAAAAATTGTGAATCTTTTTGCAGACTAAAGTCCAACGCAATGTCCAATCCTGATTGATTTCTAGCTGCAAAATAATGCACTGTAAGAACCAGGCCTGTTTTGAAACGAAATTTATATTGGGGGCTAGAACTCGATGCGAACGCAGCGAGCTAAAATGGGGTCCGGGGGCTTGCCCCAGGGAAAATTTTTTATGACCACGCCCTTTTAGATCGCTGGAAAACGCATCATTTTTGGAGAATCTGCCATTTAAAGAAGCAAAGGATCACAGCTGATTGGGGTCTTTCCGGAAAATTTTGAATATAGGACTTCAATTTCACGATGATATAGATCATTTTTGAATTGAATAATATGATAAAAAATGAAAGCTCTTCCGACGGGCCTGAAGAAAGTAGATAGAAAGGTAGCAACTTGCTGAGAGGGTTTATTTATTCGAAAACATCAGTAATAGCATGAGGAATATTTCCTGTCGCTTATTCTCAATACGATTTAAAGACACAACTTCGGAGTAAATAACGCATTACTTCCAAATATAGGAGACAATTTCATAGAAGATAGCAGCGAGGAGATTGTAGCTAAACTCCCGTTCGACTCCTGTGCATTTGTTTTCCAGAAAATTCCAACTCAACGCAAAGTTTATTACAAACAAAATTAACTGAGGCCCGTGATATCATTTCAAAGTGCAATGTGCATTAGACAAGAAGAAAATTCGATTTTGCCGGGGCCCCTTGCGGGGCCCAGGTTGATGATATCATGGCAACATACAATGAAAAAACAAACGTTCATTTTCCCGGGCCCCGGGGCAGTTGCCCCGGCTACCCCCCCTCTCGGCGGTCCTGCGTCACTATATAAAATTGTTGGTGACCAACAATTCAGTCGTTTGATGGCTGTGCAGAGTATGGTCATGGGATTAGCGCGGTGTTCTTCGATATTGAGCTATACATAACATGTGAAACAAAGGGATTTGATAACCGTCTCTCATGGCGTCACAAGACAAATGATAAAAGAGAGGCTAGAAATGCATTTATAATGACAGAAGGCACTGAGCCTTGAACAATAGAAATTCTGGCCGGGAGACAATAGCAATAACAATAGTGATTGTTGTAAGAACGACCCGAAAAAGCCACAATCTGCGTTTGCAATTGTTCTTGCTATTTTCTTCCGCTAAATTTTCTTTTATTCAAGATTCAATGCCCCTACGGTTTCTGTGTGAATTGATAAAGTCCACAAGGCTTGCTCGCGCATTTCAAGTCATGTGGCAATACTCTAGGGAAGTTTCTGTATTGTACTACTCTTTGCATTCATGGCACAAGTTTGCTCGTTGCGAAATAACTTATAAATTCAAAAGAGGTTTTATCAAGAGGCTTTATGTCACGATACTCCTTTTTGCTCATTCATTTTTTTGATTTTTCTTCTCCTTGATTTACTCATTCGTCATTTACATATTTTACTTCTTTGATCTTTATGCCGCTTTTTCGTCTCAGCTCATGACTAACTTTTATTGCATCGTTTCAGTATTACTTACGTCTTTCCCTGACTCTTACTCCTTTTCGGTATTTACTTTTAGTAACTGACTAGTTGTTTTTCTTGTTTGATCTGCATACGCCTATGCTATTCTCACGTTAGTCACTTTCCTGTTTTTCTTATTTCTTATTGGTTAATTTTCCCAAATGGTTCCACATAATTTTGTATTTAAACAGTAGAATTGTAGATAACTTTAACTTTCAATCACGTTAAGTTCCATGTCTCACTGGAGTCATGTTTATTGAATTTTATAAAACGCTTGGAAAATGAATCTTTGTCGTTTTATTGTTGTTTGACCGCTCGAATCTTACTGCCGTCACAAATGGTGACTACGGAGTTGGGATTACGATCAAATAGGACCTAGGTGAAAGAATATCTAAGGTTCCTAGCCTTCGCCTATGACAGATTGGAGTTGCAGAGAAATAGAGCCGCTGACTTTGAGATTTTCGAGAATGCCTGCAACCGGTGGATCTGGATCTTCTGGAGGAGAGAATGCTGATACGAGTAGCCAGAGAACGAATGACTCTGCGGTGAGTAAAATTTTTGTGCACCCGGATAAATTTTATGGATATCCGAATGACGATTGTTTAGATTGGTTTGCCTCTTTTGAGAGAATTGCCCGTGCGAATGAATGGGACGATACAAAATGTGGTCGGATGATTTCGGCATATTTACGAGGGCCTGCTGGCGATCATTTCGAAAAAATCGACGCCAGAGATAAAGCGAATTATGAAGTTATCAAGAAAACCATTATCGACAGATTTAGCCCCGCTGACATGAGACGTTCAGCATATGGAAATTTAGCCGCTAGAAAGCAAGGTAAAATGGAGTCTGTAAATGAATTTGCTTCTGCCATTCAACGTTTGGTATTCAGATCATTTTCCAGTGATGTTAGTAATGAAGTGATTGAGATGACGGCCCGTGAACATTTTATACTTGGTTTGCGAAATGATTTAATGAGACGTGTGACAATGGCCGACCCTAAAACCTTTTCTGATGCCATTAGAGTTGCCCTGAGAGAGGAGAGCCTGGAAGAAAACTTTGCCCCTCAACGAGTGAGTGCAGTGGAGCCTCAAAATGATCAAATGACGCAAGTCATTGGCCTTTTGTCGAAGCTTTTGGAGAAAAGGGACACTTCAGGTAATCGTAATAATTTTCGTAATAGAAATAATAGAAATGAGAATTCCGGGAATAGAAATAAATCTATTAATGGTCGCCCAGTATGTAATTATTGTGAGAAACCCGGACATATAGAGCGTAAATGTTGGAAAAAGTTTCCTAATCTTAGATCTGGTTCAGAAAGTGATAGAAACCAGGGAAACTAGAATCTGCTACTGTTCGTGGAGGTCAGTTAGCAGTATTTGAAAATCCTCCTATCATTAATTCTGTTGTTGAGCAAGTAGAGAGTGTAGAAAGTAGAAATGAGGAAATTAATTGTGTGCCCGACGTAACTGCTCCGCCCAGTAATCAATTTATTTGTAGCACACAAGAAATATTGCTTTGTGGTCCGGCAAGTGTTGTTAATGGATTTATAGACGAACATCCTTGTAAGCTGTTGATTGATACAGGTGCGTCAATGAGCATTGTCAACGAAACATTTCAACATACCCACTTTCCCAATATTATTTTACGGCCAGGGGATGTGAATGCTACTTCTGTAACGGGAGACCCTGTAAACTTCAAGGGAATATTTTCGGCATCCCTTAGGATAGGCAAAAATGTAGCATTCCAGGATTTTTACGTAGCTTCGGGTTTTCAGCACGACTGTGTGCTTGGTACTGATTTCCTTACCCGGGCTGGCATATCTATTGATATGTCAGATCGCACGTTGAAATGGAATTCGGAGACAACGTTTTTGGCCACAGACCCACCAGATCCTGTTTGGGAGATTTCTTTAATTGAGAGAGTCGATATTCCTCCCAGATCTGAGTTGTATACTATGCTACCGATAGGCCCTGGATGGTCGACAGGTTTATTTGAAATGAATGACTCGCTATACCAATCATCGAATGTTTTCGCTGCAAGGTCGCTTGTGCAACCTCAGCGCGGGGAAATCCCTGTAAGGTTGGTAAACCCCAGTATGGAAGTCGTAACTTTAGAGCCCAAAACGACGATTGGTAAAGTGACGTCAATCACTGATGTTGGAACTACGTCATTAGTTAGTCAGGACAATAGCTCTGTGGTTACCAACATCAAGTTGCCTGGTGATTATCTGTCAGACGAGCAACAGGTAGAGCTAAGGAATGTGCTTAGTAAATATTCGGATGTTTTTGCAAAGTCTGACTCAGATTTAGGCCGTACTGATGTATTAGAGCATGCGATAGACACGCAGGGTCACGCACCAATTTTTCAGAGACCTTATCGAGTGCCAGAAACGCAGCGCAAGGTGATAGAAACGCACGTTAAGGATATGGCGAATAGAGGAGTTATTAGACCTTCTAAAAGCCCGTGGTCGAGCCCTGTAGTTCTTGTAGGTAAGAAGGATGGCAGCACACGATTTTGCGTAGATTTTCGAAAGGTTAACGCAATCACGCGTAAGGATGTTTACCCTTTGCCACGCATAGACGAGACTTTGGACACGCTAGGTGGCGCACGCTATTTTACAACGCTAGACTTAGCTTCAGGATATTGGCAAGTACCCCTTAAGGAGGAGGACATGCACAAAACAGCATTTTCCACGCACACAGGTCTTTGGGAATTTACAGTCATGCCCTTTGGCCTCTGCGGCGCACCAGCCTCGTTTCAGCGCCTCATGGAAATTATGCTCGCTGGTCTCAATTGGGAGTCATGCTTGGTCTATTTGGATGACATCATCATCTTTTCGCGCACTTTTGAAGAACATTTAAGCAGACTTGAATCAGTTCTGTCTCGTTTGCGCACAGGTGGTCTCAAGCTTAAGGTCAGGAAATGTACTTTCTGCGCACCACAAGTTAAGTACCTAGGACATGTTGTTTCTAAGGATGGTCTGCGCCCAGACGAAAGTAAGGTTAGTGCAGTACAAAGCTTCCCACTTCCGCAAGATCTCACGCAGCTTAGGTCTTTCTTAGGACTCATAGGGTATTACAGGAGGTTTATTCAGGATTTTTCTTTGCACGCTGAGCCGCTGTACCGCCTAAGCAAGAAGAATGTACCGTTCGTATGGGGACCTGAACAGGAGAAAGCATTTTCTTACATGAAGAAAGCGCTTACTTCTTCCCCAGTTTTGCAGTTTCCAGATTTTAATCTGCCGTTTTTCGTTCAATCAGATGCTAGCGATAAAGGTTTTGGAGCAATCTTAGGTCAGATGCGTAATGGATCCGAAGTCGTAGTTGCATATGCGAGCAAAGCGATAACGCGTAACGAAGCAAACTGGTCTACCATAGAGAAGGAAGCTTTCGCGATCATTTGGTCTGTCAAGTACTTTAGGCACTATTTGTATGGTCGCTTGTTCACCATTTATACGGACCATAACCCGCTAAAATGGCTATTTACCCTCAAGAGCCCTGAAGGTAGATTAGCGCGATGGACAGAGACTTTGAAAGCGTACGATTTTAAGATAGAATATAGGCCAGGACGCAGCAACGCAAATGCAGACGCATTATCTCGTATGCCTATTGTTAGTGCAATTTCTGTGCCTAAGTTTGAACTAGCTAACATGCCAGAACTGCAAATTAAAGATCCCGATTTAGCGCAACTTATTAACTATCTGCAAACAGGTAAGTTACCGGGAAATTCTTCGGACGATCGCAAAGTTCTCGTAAAGGCTGATCAGTACATTTTGCAAGATGGTATTTTGTATCATTTGTTCAGCCCTACCACACCATACCGTAGACAGGAAACGCGTTGTCAACTAGTTATACCTCGCAATTTGATAGACGAAGTCCTCACAAGCATGCACGACGATGTAGTCGCAGGTCATTTAGGCATTGCTAAGACTTACGATAAGATAAGGCAGCGTTATTTTTGGCAAGGCATGTATAAGGACATAACGCATTGGATCGAAACATGTAAGGATTGCGCATCTAAGAAATCGCCCAAGCGCACCGCCACAGCGCCTATGCAAAGCATTCCCGTAGAAGGACCCTTCGATCGAGTTTGCGTAGATGTTTTAGGTCCACTGCCTGCCTCAGAACAAGGAAACCGCTACATTGTTGTATTCACGGACAGTTTAACTAAGTGGCCGGAAGCATTTGCAATTAGAACCACTGGAGCCGATGTCATTGCAAAACTTTTGGTTGAGGAATTAATGTCTAGACATGGTGCCCCCGTACACTTCTGTCCGATAGGGGTAAGAATTTTCTGTCGAAGCTAGTGCAGGAAATTTGTGATCTTTTTGCCGTGAAAAAGGTCAATACCACAGCGTATCACCCGCAAACGGATGGTCTAACGGAACGTTTCAACCACACTCTATGCACAATGCTTTCCATGTATGCCTCTAAGCATCAAAGGGACTGGGACCGCTTTATCCCTTTTGCATTGTTTGCGTACAGAACCGCTGTACAGGATTCCACCAAAGAGACACCGTTTTATCTAATTTATGGTAGAGACCCATGTTTACCGTTAGATGTAGTACTTTCTGCCCCGATTAGCAAGTATGTTTCAGCAGACGATTATAAACAAGAAGTAATTAGACGTACACAAGAAGCTAGATATGTAGCCCAGCAGAGTATAGAACGAGCTCAATTCAATCAAGCTACTAATTACGACAAGAATGCTAAGGAAGTAGAATTTAAAGTAGGAGATCGAATTTGGTTGTATACACCACAGGTAAAGTCAGGTTTATCTAGCAAATTATCTCATCTTTGGAATGGTCCATATCGTATCGTTAGAAAGTTGTCACCTGTAAATGTTGAAATAGAAGAAGGACCTCGTAGAAAAACTATTGTACATGTTAATAGATGTAAACTACATAAAGACCGTCAACCCAGACCAACGGATAAAATGGACAATGATCAGGACAATATTACCCAGGATTTAGAACCAAATAGTGATTAGTTATTTGTAATCGTTAATCATTTGTAGTTTCTTTCGTTTGTAGTTGAAACAGGGGACGTTTCAACAAGGGGGAGAGGTATGTCACGATACTCCTTTTTGCTCATTCATTTTTTGATTTTTCTTCTCCTTGATTTACTCATTCGTCATTTACATATTTTACTTCTTTGATTTTTATGCCGCTTTTCCGTCTCAGCTCATGACTAACTTTTATTGCATCGTTTCAGTATTACCTACGTCTTTCCCTGACTCTTACTCCTTTTCGGTATTTACTTTTAGTAACTGACTAGTTGTTTTTCTTGGTTGATCTGCATACGCCTATGCCATTCTCACGTTAGTCACTTTCCTGTTTTTCTTATTTCTTATTGGTTAATTTTCCCAAATGGTTCCGCATAATTTTGTATTTAAACACAGTAGAATTGTAGATAACTTTAACTTTCAATCACGTTAAGTTCCATGTCTCACTGGAGTCATGTTTATTGAATTTTATAAAACGCTTGGAAAATGAATCTTTGTCGTTTTATTGTTGTTTGACCGCTCGAATCTTACTGCCGTCACATTTATCACCTGACTTGAAGTGGCGTAAACAGGTCTCAACAAGCCTTCGCCGATTTTGTCTATCGGAGAGGCAATAACTCCGCCAATCCTGGAGATATTTTAACCGGCATCCAAACTTGTACTCCCAAACATCTGGAGAGTAGATTGCTTTAAAAAAATTCGGGAAATCTCAAGCAGTTTTTTGTCCTGCTGGTTGCATTTTATGAAGGTAGGCAAAATTTAGGAAAATCTTCACGGGTTTCTTTTGTCTCCTTCGCTTTTTAGCCGTCTGATTGGTCCGTGAAAATGAGGCTTTGGCGGCTTCGGCTATGGGCCACGAGCATTCGGCTATGTGCGACGAATGTTTCCTATGCTTGGTCACACGAGCAGACATTGTTTAGGGCAAGACGGGGTAAAGTGAACTATTTTGGAGGTTTTTCAAGGATATCCTAAAGATGTTGTGGTTGAGGGCAAACTTTTTAACGTTGTTTTGACATTATGTCTTTGGGTCAGTTTATCCAAAAAAATAGTTTTAAAATCTTTTTCCATGAGCTTTATGGCGACCGCTCTGCCTAGTTCACTTTACCACTTTACCCCAGGCCGGGGTAAAGTGAACTACTTAGCAATTGTTCGATAAACCAAAACAATGCTGGTAATACCCGAACACGTCATTTATTTTGCAACTCTCGGGAGTTCTTCGCATGCCAAAACGAAACAAACCCAAAAATTTCACAAGAGTGATGTTTAAAAAAAAATTAAATGGTGACCTATGTTTGAGAACGGTCTTTGCAGATCAAATATTACCAAAAACTATTGTCAAAGTCACAAATTCGAGTCAGATTGCGAGACCTGAATACAATTCGATGAACAATAATGGGAACATACTTTGAAAATACCGGAAAATACTATATTGCTCGCAATATTGCATATAAATACCAAATCACTACAAAGAGAGACACTATTTTCAAAGTAGGTGACTTTGCCCTGAAACCTCCTCCTAGAAATAAAACCAAAAATAGTTATAAATCTATAACAATTATCAATATTCTAATTTCACCGTGATGGCCATGTATCCTTTCCATGTCGATAGGTATACTTGCTTCATCAAATCCCAACAAAATTCTTGGATCAGTAACCGCATTTGCAGGCTACCGCATTTGTGAATGAAGGTCAAACTTAGACTGTCAAATTTTTGGAGGTTTCTCAGGGAGCTGGTATCAGAATATATTTCTGTGTCGTCAGAGCGAAAAAAATATCTTGCAAATTATGATTTTCTGAAGGCAGAATTATGAACCAAATGAGACTGAAAAGGTGACTTCGTGTTCACATGAGAAAATAAAAAATCATGGGTAGTTCACTTTACCCCGGTCGAAGCAAAATATCGACTGAACGGTAGATATTTTAAAATATTATGTTAGCTGATAAAAAAGTCTTTCTTGGCTTTTTCCTTTTGGAAAAAGTAAACGCATGGTATGTGCTTCAAATCGATCAAAACAATCATAGAAATTAATTTCGTCTTGGGGTCAAAAATGAAGACCAACGATTGGAGCCCAAACCTAACATCCATAATTTCCCAAGGTTGTTTTTACTGCCTCGGGAAAAGGGATTTTTTGCAACAACAGGAAGAACTATTTTGCAAAGATTGTTTCATTTTCTGTGAGCACATGTAACAAAGCAGTGGGCATAAATCATGCTTCATCATTGCATGTTTACATTTGGAGAGAAGCGCGAATGTTCCAAGTAGTTCACTTTACCCCGTAGTTCACTTTACCCCGTCTTTGAAGCAAAAGGTGTCCGTTCCACCGCATGTGAAAACACGAATTTTTACATAAGAAACTACGAATAAAACACGAAAGGTACACGAAATTTTTCATAAGAAACTAAGGTGAAGTTGTTTTATCCAAATTGCTTTATCAGTATTGTTCTACGAGTATCATTGCAGTGGGATGAGGCAACATGTACTTGTCATCTTCAGTATGTCTTACTCGCTGCCTGACCATCTCTCGAAGCTCCTTTCTCAATTCCTCTGGAAGTTTTTCAAACCTTGTTTGAATGAAGAAAGACACAACATCGTTTGCACTGGGTGTGTTTTCTCCCTTGATAAATTGCGTCACATCAACTTCATTTTGCGCTTCTCTTGTTGTAAAGCTTGTTGAATTGTTTGCTACAACCTCACAGATGTATTTTCCTGTAACATTTTCAACTGCGAAAGGACGTGAGAGATATTCCATGCTCTTCATCGCCTTGACGAATAGCTCAGAATCTGCACCAGTATCCGAGTGCACAAAGATAACAATCTTTCCTTGAGCTTTCAAGAGCGAGATGGCCTTCAAAATTACCAGATCTATATTTTCCATGTGGTACAAACAATGAGACATCAGGACCAAGTCGAATTTATGCTCAAGCTCGTAGTTCTCCGTAAAGTAGTTCTGGTCTACTGTGAGTTTGATGTTTCCGTTTTCCCAACTGACCACTTTCTGCTTCAGTTGTTTACAATGATCTTTATTTGGTTCAACAGCATGAAAATACGAAACAATCAGGCCTTACTTCGTGACAAGATCATTTTCAAAACATCCAGTTCCCGCTCCTATGCTCATTAAGTCGAGAGGCTTTCCCTTGAAACTCTCAACAACAGGCTTCATCATTTCCAGCATACATTCATACTGAGTTGTGTTGCTGCTAAAAGTCTTGAAAGCTGCAGTGTACTCTTCCTCCGTTAATGGGTGTGGAAACGTCAATCCACCTGCTGCTAATACCACACCAGTGCAGGAATAACACAGAGACTAGGCTTGTTCTAAATAGAGGACTGTATCATTCTAACTTCGACAAATCCGTTCTCAACTGAAACGTATGGCCGTTCACGGCCCGATCTAGCTCAAAAGAGATAGAGTAAACAACTACACGCCCCTATATCATAGTCGTGCCAAAAACACATACGCAAGCGGTCACATGCATCTACAATGAACCAATAAGCGTTTTAATTACGTACTAATTTATCACTTACGCTTAGATATATATCCCAGTAAATTTTCAAAACTACAACGCGCCTCCACATACTCCCCCTGCTTGACCCCCTAGGGTCCAAGCATAGCCCTAGTCTTCCAGCCCAAGTCCAAAGCCGCAACTCGCGTAGCTGGCCTATCTCTAACTACTTCAAGTGGCTGAATATTTTCTTCTGTCTGATTCTGCTTCTCTTCTATAGGTACATCATTTCCTGCTTTTACATTTTTAGCTTCAATCTCGAGAGGATATAACTTCTGAACTGGTCGATTAAGATATACTGGCTTACCCTTTGCAACTCATCTGACTTTTGCACCTCTAGCATGGCCATCTTTTCCAACTATCAGTTCTTCCACAATTCCTACCTTCCAGTTGCATCTACTAAGATGCTCTTCATACACCAAAACTGGGTCTCCAACTTTCACTACTCGACCATTGATCTGTCTATTTCCTTTCTGATACTCTCTAAGATCAGCTAAATACTCCCTTCTCCAACGATTCCAAAAATGCTCCTTTTTACGAGCTAAATATCTGAATCTTTTCAACAACTTACTGTCTGTGATGTCATCTTCTACAGTATGATCAGGAATGGATATAAGCCTCCTCCCACAAATGAGATGTGCTGGGGTTAATACTTCACTTCCCACCTCATCATACTCATACGTTAAGGGCCTGGAATTCAATGTTCCCTCTACTTCCACAAGGATTGCTTGTAGCTCTTCAAATGTCATTCTTGCATTACTCAAAACCTTTCTCAAACACCTCTTCATTGTCCCTATCATACGTTCGTACGCCGCCCCCCACCAGGGAACCTTACTTAGATTGAATCTCCATGTTATCCCCTGCTGTGCTATGTACCCCCTAAATCCTTGATCTTTATACAATTTCTTTAACAATACTTTTGCAGCCTTAAATGTCTTAGCATTGTCTGACACAATCAAAGATGGTGTTCCTCTTCTGGCTGCAAATCTTCTCAAACAATTTAAGAAGACCTGAACAGTCATATCTGATACTAACTCTAAATGTACGGCTCTTGTTACACAGCATGCAAAGATAACAATGTAAACTTTTTGCATCACACCCTTTCTTTCTTTCACATAAAGAGGTCCTGCGAAATCTACACCTACATTTGAAAAGGCTGGTGCCTCTTGCACTCGAAAATCAGGTAGATCTGCAACAGGTGGTGTTTCAAAGGCTTTACCTTGCACTCTCTTACACACAATACAATCTCTTAAGATGTTTTTCACAGTCTGTCTTCCCCTCGGCACCCAAAACTTAGATCTTACTTCTGCTAAAGTTGATCTTAGGCCACTATGATGAACACGCTTATGACAATCTTCAACAATCAACTTTGTAAGATGATGCTGCCTGGGAATTATTATTGGTTGTCTAGCATCAAAACACAAATCAGAATTTCCCAGTCTACCCTTACATTTTAAAAGCCCATTATACTCAACTATCTGCAGATCTTTTGCTAGCACTTTATAATTGCTCTGTTCTTTCAACCTTCCTTGCACATCAAGGATCCACAATCTTTCAGCATTCACAATTTCGTCTCTTGTCAACTCACCTTTAGTTACAAGAACTCCCCTTCGCTTAGCCTTTAAATTAGAAACCAACCTTTTAACCCATGCTGTCACACGATACAAGTGCTGTATGCTACTAAATGCTTCAACATTCATAACTTTCCCAACTGAAGCATTCACTTTCTCACTGGCACTCAATACAACAGATTTTTTCTCTTCTTCACGAGTTTCTACTGTCTCTAAATTTTCTGGTTTTTTGGGCCATTCATCTTTACTTTGAAGCCATTCTGGGCCTTTCCACCACAACTTTGCCTCACTCAATTCAAAAGCTCCAACACCCCTAGAACCTATATCAGCTGGATTCTCCTCACTCTTACAATAGCCCCAATCACTCTTTCTTGTTATTTTCAAGATTTCAGTTACTCGATGTCTAACAAACTGTTTCCATTCACCTTTGTTATTTATCCAACTCAACACAGTTTTACTATCTGTCCACATTCTCACATACTCCAGTTCTAACTCAGTTTCCAATGCCTTTCTTACAGTATCCATCAATAGAGCTAACGTTCTACCAGCCATAAGTTCTAATCTAGGGATAGTCTGGGTTTTAACAGGTGCAACCCGGGTTTTAGACGTTAACAGGGTTACAGTGACCCCCTCTGGAGACTCACAAACAAAGTATATAACTGCACAATAAGCTTTTAAGCTGGCATCTGCAAATCCATGCAAGCTATATTTTGCTGACTCACTTTTCATTCCATGAACACATCTCGGGATACTTATTTGCTGAACTCTCTTTAATTGTCTTACCCATGCTTCCCACTGCTTCCTTTCATCTCCACTTATCTCTTCATCCCACGATCTCTTCTCTACACACAATTGCTGAAATAACACTTTTAAACTCACAACTATGGGACTAACTATGCCTAATGGATCATAAAGGCTTGCTAGAATACTCAAGATATTTCTTTTTGTTGGAGTCAAAGCCTCGCATTTTGTTACAATGTTTTCAAACCCAAATACAAATTGGTCTGTCTCATATTTCCACTGTATTCCTAACACTTTCTCCATAGCTGGATCTTTCTGCACATTCCCTAGGGAAACCTTAGCATATGTCTCGTCATCTCCTAACTCTCTCTTGCTTTCTCTGTTTTTCTCACATTCTACGATCTTCTCTCTAACCTGATGATCATTCGTTAGCCATTTTCTTAGTCGAAACCCTCCTTCAGACATTCTAGACTTTGCAAGGTCATACAGTTTCAAAGTACCTTCTGGAGTTTGATTACCCCCTACAAGATCATCGACAAATAGGCTTCTTTTCATTATGCCTACAAATTCCGGATCAACATTTTGAAACTTGTCTAGGTGAAATTGAACTGTAGCATTTAATAAGAACGGCGAGGAATTTACCCCGAATGCAACACGACATAATCTATACTCCACTGGTTGAATCACTTTTGAATTTATATCTTCAACCCAAAGAAATCTAAGACAATCTCTATCCCGTTCTTCTTCCTCTACATTCAAGAATGCCTTCTCTATGTCTCCCACTAGCGCAATTCTCTTCTCTCGAAATCTAATCAGTATATCAAACAAAAGTGGAGTTAATGCTGGGCCTACATGGAGACAATCATTCAATGACACCACCTCCCTTTTCCTTCGACGAAGCATCAAAAACCATCCTAACTTTCGTTGTTTTTGCATCCTTTCGAACAACAGCGTGGTTTGGGAGATAATGAATTTTATCTGATTTTTCAAGTTCACACACTCTTTCTATTGTCCCCCTGTCTAACTGTTCTTTAATTATACGATCACACTCTTGCAATATTTCAGGTTCCTGTCTCAATTTACTCACCTGTCCTTTCAATCTTTTTAAACTATTCCAATAATTTGATGGGAGTTTATCATGACCTTCCTTCCACGGCAATCCTACCTTATACCTTTCTCCGTTAAATGAGATATTATCTTTCAAAGCCTCGTGTACCTCACTCTCCTCCCGTATTCCAACTGTTTCCAAGTCCCAAAGCTTCTTCACACTTTTTTCCAACTCTCTTTTTTCTTCTTTCTTACCATGATTTTCATCCTTCATCACTTCACTACCAACCAAATTCACATTCATTTCACTTCTCACTCTCTCCCCCCTTAAGGGACCCGAGAGCACCCAACCTAATTTGGTTTCTACAGCAACTGGGTCATACTGCTCCCCCCTTATAGTTCTGTCTCCTTGGAAACACCAGAGGTAATCCGAGCCTATAAGAACTTCCACTTCTAGAATATCTGCATTTTTACATACATCAGAAAACCACAACCCTTTCAAGTGTTTATACTGCATCTTTCTCACTTCTATATGCTCATTTCTGATACTAGATATACTTGGAACAAAATATGCTTCAATTTTAGTCCCTTCCCCACCATTTACAGGGCACAATTCAAACTGAAATACTTCCTTTGACCCCTTAATGGTCCCTTCCTGCCCGAAAGTACTTATTTCAATGGTCTCCTTTCTCATGGGCTGTAATCCTGACACAACTCTTGGAGTAACAAAAGATCTCTGACTGCCTGTATCAAACAGAACTCTAACTCTCACTGCACTACCTAGGCCTGGACACTTCACTAAAGCTTGCGCTGTCTGCAAAGCTATGCTACACTCTGTCCCTACATGCAGAGTTGGACTCGTGCTAGTCCCCGTAGGGCCTGCTGATTCCCCAGGGCTGTCGCATAGAGAAATATGATGTTTCCCCTTACAACGCGCGCAAGAAAAATTTGAATTACATTTCCAAAAAACGTGACCCTTTCGCATGCACAAATAGCAACGACCATACTTACGAGCCAGCTGTTTTCTCTGTTCTATAGATGTAATTTCGTTACAATCGTGATGTTCATGATTTCCTTTACAAAATGCACAAAATAGGTTTTTCGTTTTAGTCACAAGTGTGCTGGCCGTCGCTGGCTTAGCGGCAGCAGCTACATCATCTCTCTTCCCTTGATAATCGAGCCTAACGTTTTTCTTCTCCACTCGTCCATATTCTTCTCTCAGTTCTAATTCAATCCGAATCTGTTCTGGCATTTCATCTACTTTCCAGTTCAAGTAATCTCTTCCGCGCGTAATCTGCAAGCGAATTCCCTCAGGCAATTTCTTGATGATTCCTGGAACAACAATGCTTTCATAACTTACTGGATTCACGTCCAAAGCTTCTAGCGCTCTGTGATTACATTCCACCGCGTCGTATAGTTTCCTGAGCCTCACAATGTCCCATTCGTTAAAAACAGGCTGCAAGCTCAACAGTGCATCAACATGCGCTTGATGTATTACTGACTTTCTTCCGAACCTTTTCTGCAATGCTTCTATTGCCAATCCATAATTTGCAGCAGTCGTACGAAATCCTGTGATGCTTGATTTTGCTGCACCTGACACGTAACGACGCAAATATGCAAATTTGTCAACATCCGAAATGTCCCCATTATCATGAACCGCACTTTGGAACGTGTCCCAAAATTCCTGCCATTGTTCTGGCCTTCCCGTAAAAGTTGGCATCTCTAACTTGGGCAATTTTGCTTGAACTTTGCTCCTCGTATTCGACTGAGAAGTTTCCACAACCACTGCCGATGCAGTGTTCCTTTCTAGATATTTTTCTATGCCAACCAATGCGGCAGTCATTTCCGATCTCATACCACCAGACTCCTGTATTTCCGAAAATATTTGTCGATCGCCATCTTCTTTTTCCGCTACAGCTTCTGTCAACAAATCCAGAACTTTCTCGTCCAATCCTTCCAATCTTTTCAACTGATCGACCAAACTTGCCTTCAGTTGAAGAGCCAAATCTACGTTCCTTTGTGTCGAATCAATTGTCAGTAATGTTTCCGTTCTCTTCAAGGTCTCCGTCACAAAAAGCCTATGTCCCTTTCGTTTCTTGACATTTTTCTTCAAGTCAGCCATGTCTTTTCCTGCACTGGCTGTGATTCAGTTGTCTTCAAATCGTTTTATCCAGTTCCAATCTTCAATCTATCCGGCTCGGTGGACCATCTATGTGGAAACGTCAATCCACCTGCTGCTAATACCACACCAGTGCAGGAATAACACAGAGACTAGGCTTGTTCTAAATAGAGGACTGTATCATTCTAACTTCGACAAATCCGTTCTCAACTGAAACGTATGGCCGTTCACGGCCCGATCTAGCTCAAAAGAGATAGAGTAAACAACTACACGCCCCTATAACATAGTCGTGCCAAAAACACATACGCAAGCGGTCACATGCATCTACAATGAACCAATAAGCGTTTTAATTACGTACCAATTTATCACTTACGTTTAGACATATATCCCAGTAAATTTTCAAAACTACAACGCGCCTCCACAATGGGAGAACGCCAACTTTCTCTGTAGCCATTTCACGCAATGTGAATTGTCTTTATGTTACGTGGAAAAAAGAAACGCCAACCAGTACGCCTTTTCGGCAGAGTGATACACCCCTCGGGGGTTACCGTATATAAATAACATACGGGTCAAACTTGAACCCCAGGGCGAACCGCGGCCACCGGCCTGCGGGCGTGAGAAAAGTGACTACGCATGCTCAAAATGCGGCAATCGCTGACGATCGCTGCGATTCGCCTTCGTGGTAGCCTGCGTGCAGACCACTGATCTGTGGTGCAGACTCGAAATTGAAAAGCGGAGAAAAAGTAGGCCTAGGCTTACCTAACCGCTTAAAAATATGCAGTCTTTCTATTTCCCGTTCTTTCAATTTTGCACCAAAGAAAGACTGCACGCAGGCTTCGTGGCTTCGTGGTTTGACAGCGATGGGTTAGGCCTAGCCTAAGCTATCAGCAGTCACCGACCCCGGCCCCGCCCCCGGCTCTCAGCCCTGTGGCGCTCGGCCCCAGAATTTTTATGATGCAGGTAAACATTTTTATCCCAGTCTGTTTGTAATGCCAAGTTATGCAACATGTATGCAATGCAAGCAGCGTAATGCCACGTTATGCAAGCAGCACAAATATACCTTCTATTGACTGGTGAGTCATTGTGTGCCATTGTGAACCATCCATTCTAAACGCGTTGCCTAGGGAACAGATTATTATGATATTTTTGGTGCGCTATTACAATAAGGCTAATATTAGATTAGGACTAAGCAATCCACCTTTTCAAGATAAGGGGCGCGAAAGCGGAAGTATTTTGTTGTTTGATATTTTGCATTTTTTAGGCTAAATTCTTATTCTGCGTACAAAGTTTAGTGTTGAGACAAATTTTCAAATTCATATCTGTCTTTATTTCGAAATTATGGCGATTTAAAGAATTTGAATTCATAAGGGCTTTCACCGTGAAATCGAAGTTTGGACAAAATTTGTCCAAAGTTTTGATTTCACCGTCAAAGTCTTTATGACTTTGAATTCTTAACATTGCCATAATTTCGAAAGGAAGACATGTATGAATGTGAAAATTTGCTTCCTTGCTAAACATTGTACGCAGAACAAGATTTTAGCCTCTAAAATGCAAAATCTCAAACAGCAAAATACTTCCGCTTTCACGCTTCTTATCTTGAAAAGGTGGATTGTCTAAAGACTTCAAAATGATGAATGATCTGACATATAAATAGCGCAAAGGCCAGTGCAAGTTTATATGGAAGTGCATATAAATAGCACTTGCCCATAAATAGCACAAAGAAACGCCTATCCCTCCATTGTTTTCTTTGGCTCGGCTTTCTTTCACCTCTCGTTGGATTATCAAATACAATAGGCTATTCATAAACCTATGAGATCTCAGGTTATTCGATAGATTAGCGCTAATCGTGGTTTGAACAACCCAGCCCTGAGTGATAATAATTTGAGCAGACGATTTACGTACATGCAATTTCCTAATCTCCTGAATTCTTATTGGACAGTTATTTTTGCAGCGAGCGTAGCGAAGCGGACATTTAGATGCGACAAATTGCCAATCGTGGATTATGTATGTATGTGGCTCCGCTAAACCTGCCCAGCAAAATTGCTTTCTGGGATGAGGTGTTTTGTTTGTGATTGGATAAAACCAAATTGATAAAACACAATATCTGCATTGCGTCATTCGAAAGGTATTTCTACCTGGAGAGTTCCTTTGGCAACCAAAACGATTATGGCTACATTCAAATTCAATCAGCTGGTTCTAATTGCTTCAAAATCAAACAATGTCCAAATCTTGAATCACAGACTGAGACCCCGTTTACACGAGAGAAAACTGGATCGATCCAGAACGGGATCGATCCCAAACTGGTACGGATCGGCCTTGCGTTTACACGGGATCGCTTGGGATCGATCCGCTATCCGTGCTAGTTTGGGATCGATTGCCAGAGCGATCCAGTTTGGGATCGATCCCGTCAGAGCCTCGTGTAAACGGCTGGATCGATCCCAAACTGGCACGGATGCAAAACGAGGCAAGCCGAAAAAAGAAATTGAGGCGTTTTCATAATGACACATCTTTGTCACCCTGACAACAAATGGCGTGAAGTCTTTACGCATGCGCAAATCTTTATAAGGAGTCTGGGAATTAGTGACAAGCTGCCTGGATCGATCCCGTGTAAACGCAACAAAATTTGGGATCGATCCCGTGTAAACACCTGCAAAATTTTGGGATCGATCCCGAACTGGATCGATCCCGTTCTGGATCGATCCAGTTTTCTCTCGTGTAAACGGGGTCTGAGTCCAAATATTGATTTCTTCCTCTCGTACTCCATGCCAAATGTCATAACAAACCTTTTATAACTCACATTACTGCTTCTTGGACTGCTTAGATTTAGGTCGCCGTTAAAAATCGCAATTTTATGTTTATAGTGGTGCTAATAGCTTCATGCAGGTACTGTACTTTGTAGAAATAAGGAAATTAACTCAAACTTAGCCAAACTTATGCCAGCATTTTCTTTGTATGATCATGATATGATTAAGTAAAAGCGGAAAACATGTCGGAAACTTGGCCAGAATCAGACGCAGGCTTGGTAAAATGCGATAAATCAAATTTGGAGTACAATGTCCATCCAAAGATCAGAAATATGATAAAATACATGAAATAACACTGGTTTGCAAAATAGATCTGCAAAGTACTGCAATTTTGCTACTTTTTTCAGGAAATTGTGATTCGGGAATTTTGCGATACGAAATACGTAGCTGCAAAGGGTAATAAAATTGCATTGCCATGATATCCTCATAGCAGGGTTATCAGAAAAAATTTACTAGGAGGGCGGCCCCACCAAAATAGGTCTAGACAAACTTCAGACAAGACAGCCATGCGATCAACTGTCAATAGTCATCATTTACTTGAGATTCCTTACTGATAATTACCTAATTTTTGGAATTGTACTCTAACTCGCATCTTCCCTTGCAAAATCCATCCTTATGGGGGGGGGCAGATAACTGCTCGTGAATGGTAGCGAATAACCACCCAATCACCCTCTAACGTTGGCAGACTATTCTTCTGAGCTGCACTCACTTAACGTCATTAACAGCTAGTTGTTTCCTTTATTGCTTAAGAAGTCATGAGAGTATATCTGATATGATTCAATGAATCAGTGTTCGCCGCAAAATGAAATTCGTACACACATGACTGAAAATAAGGTTTTTGAGACAACTTTTCGAGTACCTTCACGAAAATAAAAATGCATATTCGACCAATAAAGATACAGAGCTGGTTTTGCCACGAATCGATTCTACACGCCATATTTGTTTTTCTGCGTTTGGTTAAAATCTCATCAGGGATCGGCGTTACATCGAATTTCATTCCTTCAAAAATTGACCTATGTTCAAGAATTTTCAGGAACGCTACAAATAAAATAGAGCTGACGGAGATATAAGGTGACAAAAGACAAATGACGGAGATATAAGGTGACTTAAATCAGGGGCCTGGGAAATCTAAATATAGCTTATTGTATTCCATTGTATTTGATGATATCGAGAGATTAGCAAATCAATTGGACAAATGAAAGCGCTAAGCCATCTTTTGTTCTATTTTTAAACTAGGCGCTATATATCCGTCATTTGTCTTTAAATCATTCTCTTTCGCAATAGAAACCAGCGGAAACATTTACGAATAGGTCACCACAAATCCAATTCAATTTCTTTGCACCATTTTATCATAATTTTGATAAAGTGTGATAAGATCTCGGACCCAGGGGGGACACTCAGGACATACGCATACGGGGGGGTCAGTCCAAGAAATTTTCAGGAACCCCAAAAATATCAGTTTAGCTTCATTACAACCCAAAAATATCAGCTCATTTTATACCCTAACGTCTGTAAATGAACATAAAAGATCCTGAAACAATGCAAATTGAGGTCAGGATTGCCTCTAAAGAACCCAGAAATATCATTTTGACAATATTTTATGCCCAAAAATATCAAAAACATAATTTCATTTTTTTTGGACCCAAAAATATCACTTTCGGCAATATTCTGACCTAAAAATATCGGACTTACCTCCCCGTATGTGCATGTGCTGAGTGCCCCCCCTGGGATCTCGGATAAGATTTCACAGCCTCTGCAGCAAACCTTCCAACTACCGTTGATTCAAAGTTTTCTTGTTACAAACACCTTGGAAGAACAAGGACAGATTTTGTGAGACAATAGTTGCTTTCGTTGACACCTGAATTCAAAGCAATTTGCGATCGCAGACAAAGGAAATTAATTCAACCAATAATTCAAAACAAACAAAGCCGCAAAGTTTCTTTGAAACCCAGGTAGCTAGTTCGCTTGTTGTGAATTCCAGAAGTTGTTTTTAAGAGCAAATATGAACATAGATCAAAAGAAGAAGGATATATCTACACATCTACCTCGGGCATTTTATTGATTTGGTTCAAAAGCCGATTGGCAGGCGATTCAACTCCCTTATTTGTTTGGGTGTTATTAAAATACTTACTGCTCAGCTTCTGAACCAAATAAATAAAATGCCCGAGGTAGATGTGTGGATATATTCTTCTTCTTTCGATATATGCTCATGTTTGCTCTTAAAAACAATTTCTGGAACGCAAAACGATCGCGCTAGCTACCTGGGTTTCAGAAAAACTTTTGCGGCTTTGGGAATTTCCTTTGCCTGCGATCGCAAATCGCTTTGAATTCAGGTGTCAACAAAAGCAACTCATGCTATTGTCTTACAAAATCTGTCCTTGCTCCTTGGCAGGCTTGCATAAAACAAAAGGTTGTGCAAGGCTCAGGTCTCCCATATGATACAGCCAATTAATACCTTTGATAATAGGTTGCACACCTTTGAAAACAGATTGCAGGGGAAATTTCTTTAAACAAATTATGTACTTTTACGATGTGACAAAGAGATTTGCAATTCTTGAGAAAGGTTTTGTTTTCTCTTTATTTTGCTACGATAGAATGCCTTCAGGAGTGTGCAATCTATTCTCAAAGGTATCATTTGCTGTGTCATATGGGAGACCTAAGTCTTGCAAAACCTTGTGTTTTATGCAAGCCTTCCAAGATTTCCAAGGTGTTTGCAACAAGAAAATTTTGCATCGAAGGTAGTTGGACGGTTTGCTGCAGAGGCTGTGAAATCTTATCACATCTAATCGAAATTATCGATGATAAAATGGTGGAAAGAAGCTGGATTTTGTGGTGACCTTACTCGAAAATTTATCCGCTGGTTATTACTGCGAAAGAGACATATATAATGCCGATTATTGGGATTCTGCTGCGGGTGAAGGTAGGCCCACTATCATAATCTTACAAAGAGCTTCGATGTGGATTACCAAAACCTAGGCGTGAAATATTTTACCAATGCAATATCTCTTGTATCATCATCCGCAAAATTTCATATAAAACATGAATATAGTGGAGCCTTATCTGACATATTACTCCGTGTATAGGGGCCGCGAAAATTGGATATCACAGTCTGGGTTTCAAATATTCTGCTGGGTAGCCGAGGTTCAATATTTGCCAGCATAGGTTCCAAATCTTTATCTCGGCGTAAAAAGGTGGGTGTGAAATTCAATGACCTATTTCTTTTGATTGAATGGCTTGAATGAAACTTTAGATATTTATCTATAATTCTACCGTTGGACTTTTCAGAAATTTTGAATATTTTTGAAAATTACAGCGTATCTTACATTTCAACTCATTAGAGGATGTGACGCCATCAAATTTCTAAATCATAAACCAGATGAGTGACAGAATTTTACTTGATACCATTTTGTAGGCATTCATAATCTACCGGGTGTCCCAAAATGATGTATTATTATTTGATTGCTTACATGTCCATAACCAATGAACCGATTTTCAAACACTTTGTTTTATTTGATTGCCTAAAGGCTAAATTTTATTTTAAGATGTTGGTTGTGGTTTTACCAGTTTTTGAAAATCGGTTCATCGGTTATGGACATATAGGCAATTAAACGATAATACATCATTTTGGGACACCCGGTATGGTTTTTTTTCGAAATTATTTCATGTTATGTCAAATATTTTAGAAATTACGATGGTTTTAAGTTTTTTTTGAAAATTTTTCTTGAATTCTTGAAAAAGAAGAAAAACACTATAATTCTGCAAATATTGAAGATTTCGGAAAATTCCAACGGTAGAATTATAGCAAAATAGCTAAAGTTTCCTTGCAGTCATTCAGTTCAAAGAAATAGGTCACTCAATTTTACACCAGCCTTTTTAATGATTTGAAACCTATGCTATATTTGCCACATCAACAGTCAATCAGCTGCAAAGTTTTGGTTTCAAATTACATGATAAATATTGAGCTTTGGCTGAAATTTCAGGCTCTGCCCCGGCTGGATGATTAATTCCATCGAATTTCTTGACAAAATTGTTATTCCTTATGGTTTGGGGCCAATGTAAAGTCGGGATTAACTTTTCATGTGATGAAAGACACTTCACCTTGATTAATCAAGATGAAATTTCAGCCCTAGCAGATATAACGCCAATTTCGGCATACCCTGAAGCATTTTCTATGCCTGAAAAATCACTTAGGTTGTCCCTCAATAGACCTTTTAGCCATTCTACAAAGAGCCAGGGGCGTAGGGCTTCAATCAGTATTGTGCACATTCGAAAATCCTACAATATGCATGAAAATAAAATTCGATCCAGACTCTTCTTTTAGGATGGCCAAAAGGTACCGGGAGAGTCAGAAAAAAGTATCCTCGCTTGGAAGGTCACTGCCCCATGAATATCAAAGCAATAATATTGAAAAATGTCTTGTTTTATTGCCAATATGTTCAATTAGGTTCAGTAATTTACCCGGCCTTAATCGGCCATTCCTTCCCGTGGATATGGGTGATTTTCTGCAGAAAGCCCCTTCAAAAAAACCTGCAAAAACGAATGAAAACAATGAGCACATTTTCCTTCCTAGAATTGATGACACTCACATAAATTCATGTATTTTGTCCTCTTGGGAGAATGGAATCCCCCTGAATAGGTCATCGATACCAGGGGGAGGACTTGTTCATCCTCCCAAGAGGATAGCACGTGCTAAAGCGTTCACAAGTCATTACTGTAAGGCCATTGTAAGGCAGAAATGTTAGGGAAATGTGTTCATGATTCTGGGCCCGTTTTGAAGGTTTTTTGAAGAGGCTTTCTGGAGAAAATCCCTCATGATTTCAGAATGGAGTGGCCGATTTCAGTCAGGTAAATTTTATAGTAGATTTGAGAATTTCTACCATTAAACTATATATTTGCCGATATAATTGTCTTGATATCCAGGGAGCCGTGACCTTTCAAACGGGGATTCTTTTTTCTGACTCACCCGGTATATATATAGCTCTGTTAAAAACGTCCTTGATTCAAAGAAAGTAATACCCATGAGGATGCTAATCTTCCATTTTCATTCCATTTTTCTTCATCTCTGCTTCAAGTTCTTCTAATAATAATCGTGCATTGTGATGACTTGGTGCGACCTTTTTATATAGAGCACGAGCAGCATGCCAATCCTTCTCTACACCTAAGCCATGATAGTACATGTTGCCAAGGTTAACCTGCAGCAAATAAATGAAGTGGAGCTAAGACTCGTTGTTTTCCCTTCAACTGTTAGTATTCAAAGCTTTCTTAAAACTTAAATATCTTGAAACGAAGAATTTGCTAGATTTGGTAGGATTTCAAAAAAAAAAGAGAATACAATGTGTTTACTTTAAATCCATTGTACCGGGTGAGTCAGAAAAATATAACCACTGCTGTTGAAAAAATCGTAAAGAGAAAACAATGGACACAATTTGCAAAAGTTTATATCAATCATCTTATTGAGGTTGCAACTTAATTTTCCAGATTTATTTCATAATCTTTGGTGCATTTTATCCTTTTGAAATTAGGAATTAGCAAAAGACGTATTTTTTGATATATCCAAAACCACCTAAAATGGGCATGTTCACTGTCATGTACATTTTGACTTTTGATGCCCAGCATTGATGGTAAAGTATAATTAGATTTCAACAGTTTCTGCGTCATTAGAAAGCAATGCCTGATTTGAAAAGATATCATCATCAATGTTATAGCCTGCGTGCAGACTCTGTCAGAAAATTGAAAAGAGAGGAAAAAGTAGGGTCTGCGCAACTGAGCCACTCTTCTTGTTTAATGACATCAGCATTTTTTTCAACTACTGTCCTCTTCGATGAATGAAACTTTGAATCGATAAAGATCTTTATTGTATATTCCAGAAGTTTATGCTAATTCGCGTTATCCAAAGAAATCAGGGCCAACCTACTATTGTACACTTGAAGGATAATGACAAATTTCGATACAATGGCTCTTAGGAGGCAAGATTAAGGATGTTTTTCAAAGCGTACAGCTCAGCATGAGGTTTTTCAAGGCATTATTTCATACCCTTTAAGTAATGAAAATAAAGCTGTATCGTCTTTAAATGTATTTGGACCATTGACCAAAACGAAATTCTACGATAGGTTTTCAAACTGGAGTACTTTTCTTTGGGAAACTCGGTAGATAAACAGCTTCCATTTCTAACGAAAAAATACCATCAATCACCTGCGCCATGCCGAATCCCAGGTCAGCAGATTTCTTGAAATATTCAGCTGCTTTTTTCATATCAAGCTCAGCTCCACGACCAGAGAAGTAATGGGTGCCCATATTATACAATGCTGGGGCATGACCTACGGACAAACACAGTAAGGCTCTGAGATCAACGTCACAAACAGATATCCTGCAAATTTGCAGGTCCAATATTCTTACTTAAGATTGAAACACAGTTATTAAGACTGCGTTCACACGATGCCGGCAGATTTTGAAAACAGTAGATTTTAAAAACAGAACTCTTTGAAAACAGTATCGTGTGAACTCTAGCTCAAATTTAGCTACCGTCACATTTTTCACAGTTTTCAAAATGTGCAGGCATCGTGTGAATGCAGTCTAAGTGTAACTTCAGCTTTCATCGCAATGGATTCAATTTATCAGCAGCTAAAATCAGCTTAAGATGCACCTTTTCTTATTCATAGGATGAGCCAAAAAACTATCCACTTTCGATAGGCCACGATAAATCGCGCACTGCACCGATTTCGACGATATCAAACTTGCTCTTTAGTAAAAATCCAGAAATAGATCCTAAGATTTTTTGTAAATTGTCAACCTTCTGTTTCTTGAGCTATTAGCGAGATACCTAAAATTGTGGTCTCGAAAACATTGAAAATAATAAAAAACTTTAATCAAATTTTTTCAAGGCTCTGCTGGAAAATGGACAAAGAGAACAGTATTTCCTGTTAATTTGGGGATTTAGAAATTGATTAGCTGTAGTCTGATATTTGTCCCGTTTTTTTATCGCTTTTAGCATTTTAGAGAACGATAATTTTAAGAAACTCATTTCTAGCTCAAGAACGGAGGGCGGAAAATTTTACAAAAAATCCTTGGATCTAACTATTATTTTGTTTTTGTTTTATATATATATCATCATAAAATATTAAAATATACAAAGCAACGACAACAGTTAAACTAGAATTGAGAAAAGAAAAAAATTATGTCGTTCGTAGCGAGAAAGGACACAAAGTCATCGAGTTCTCACTACGAACGACACTTACAACAGTTCAATACAACGACAGTATCTAGTCTAACAAAAAAAAAACAACGTTACAAAAATTTAGGTGTTCCAGGTGCGTCAAAGAAATATATCTCTGACTCACCTGTTGGGGTGCGCTGTGATTTGATGGTTTTATTTCTAGCCTAATCGCTGTGTTGATTTGATGAAGGAAATGGTCGCTTCCAGAATTATTCTGTTCACAATCACATTTACGTTTGGGCTACCAAATAGTAGTAATTCGCAAATAGTCTTACTATCCAAACTCTCAATGTCAATGCCAGGAAGGTCCCCGAGCTGACCAAGGAGATCTCTACGCTGTAATTCAAAGAGAGGGCAATGCAGGAGAAAGTGCTCGTTATCTTCTTTGCCTGTGCCACAAGCACAGATAGGGTCCAGACATTCAAAATTATGCCTAAATTTGTGTTCATTTAACGCACTAAAATTCAAACGAAGCTTGGTCAGAAGTCTAATACCTGCTATATCATGTATATTATAAGTAGGCTTTTGAGCAGGCCTTATGATTCCCAGCAATTTACGCTTGAACTCAGCAATTGATGTAGAATTTCTAATATCAAGAGTGAGCGAGTTCCATTCAGAAAAGGTTAGGTGTTTGAGAACCGGACAGTCCTACCTATGTTTTGTTCATACAGACGTGCACTTCTGAGGTTGTACATGACTTGACGCTCAGGAGGAATTTCTGCATACAAATACTCAGGATGGTGTGAGTTCTTTAATTTAAAAATATGGCACAAGCGTCTATACCATCTCCTCTGATAGAGACTTTCCCACCCCAGTTCCTCATACAGCCTTTGCCTATTTGTACCTCTCCATGCACCGGTCACCGCCAAGGCAGCCAAATATTGAGTTTGTTCTATCTTACGCGTGAAGCTTTGGAGCATCTCAGGGTCATGCCTGTGGTAGACAATGTCACCATAATCTAAATGAGGTCTAACATAAAGCTTGTACATTTGATTAAGAACGTCCCTAGAAACATAATTAGAAATATGTCGTATTAATCCAATTCCTCGTCTTGCCTTTAAGATAGCTTCCTTGATATGACTCTGGAAATCCAGCTTGGGATCCAGAATCATTCCAAGGTGCTTATGCTCGGCATTTTCTGTTACCACATCATTTCCTAACATTAGAGGGGGATGAAAGGGTTTAACCCTTTTTGTGGAGAAGATGAGTTCGACAGTTTTGTCAGCATTAAACTGCATTTTCCATTGCCATGCCCACACATTAACTGTCTCTAAATCACTGTTTAGTTCTTCGGCAGTTCTGGCTACATCATTCACAACAGAAAATAGAGATATGTCGTCAGCAAAGATCTTAACATCACTCTTTAAGTCATGATCTAATTCTGAATCTTTAGCTAAAGATTAAGTCATAAATCTTTGAATTCGGTACAGTGTATGATTTATCGTGGCCTGTCAAAGGTGGATAGTAGTTTTTGGCGTACCCAGTCGTTAACTTGCTAACCACTTCTCACTTCTCAGAAAGGAAATGTGATAGAAACCACGGTAAGCAGACACTTGATCAACGAAACCTGTTATTCATCTGAAGAAAAATGTGCACTTTACCTGGTGAATGCAAAATAAGTATTTTAATGCTGCAATCTCCATGTTTTTAAGACCAAAACATACCAGAGAAATCTTCAAGTATCTGTCGCAGCAACTTCCTTCAAATCTAATCAATTGCGTCAATCGAATCGAGTGTTCGAAACTTATTGTTCTTTGCAAAATCGCGCAATCTGACTGGTATTTTAGGAAGCTCAGATTTTGGGCCTAAATAGGGTCAGCCTTTTCAGAGTAATAATATGAGTCTCTGTTGACTGAAGCGCCATCTTGAAGTAAAAAAGCACAGGGATACAAGAGACTCATCGGCATAAGTCTAAGTTCGCTCCAGACAAGGAATATAGTTGTGAAAGAAAAACTTCCAATTCGAAGCAAACAAATTCTGTTCATCCAACAAGTCTCTGCGATTGATCCAGAGTAAATATCTCCTACTAGCATACAGGTGCTAAAATATTAAATGCAATCTCCTATTCAGTAAATATCTCTTTGGAACAGCTGCCACTTTGCAGATAAAACGAATTAGGGCTTTCCAATGAACTACGGCTTGTTTATGAGGAATGATGTATGGGTTAGAATTGGATTAAGAACGGTGCTTGCTTTTTATTTACGCTGAGTAAATGAACAAGGACAGATTTTGTAAGACGATAGCATGAGTTGCTTTGATTGACGCCTCCTCCATTCAAAGAGTTTAGCGACCGCAGACAAAGGAAATTCTCTCAACCAGTAATTCAAAACAAGCAAAGCCGCAAAAGTTTCTCTGTAATCTAAGTAGCTAGCTCGCTTATTGTGCATCTAAGAAATTATTTGAAAGCAAATATGAGTACAGATTAAAAGAAGAAGGATATATCTACACGTCTGCTTTGAGCATTTTATTTCTTTCGTTCAAAGGCCAATTGGGAGGCGATTCAATTCTCTTATTATTTTAGGTGTAATCAAAACACTTACTGCTCAGCTTCTGAACCAAAGAAATAAAATGCCCGAGGTGGATGTGGAGATATATCCTTCTTCTTTCCATATCTGCTAATGTTTGCTCTTGAAAACAATTTCTGGAATGCACAACGAGCGCACTGGCCACCTGGGCTTCAGAGAAACTTTTGCGGCCTTGTTTGTTTTGAATTACTGGTTTAGGGAATTTCCTTTGTCGGCAATCGCTAATCCCTTTGAATTCGGGTATCAACGAAAGCAGCTCATGCTATTGTGTTGCGAAATCTGTCCTTGTTGAGTAAATTACAACCTAGTGCTCTAAGAACTTGCATTACAGGCTAAAGCTAAAGTTAAAGGCCGCCACACAGAAAGAGACTCATAGGCTGTTTTGATTTGATATCCAATAGATAGAACTTTTGGAGCTATGATAAGCTACTTGACTAGATAATTTCATAAAACTGTTATTAAGATGGCCAGGTTGCTTTTTAAACAGTGGTGTTTCTTACTGTGTTTAAGGGGAATAAAGGCATAAGAAAAGGCCTTCATACCTTCTAAAAATAAATTCACAGAAATTTGGTCCTTTTTGCTTCTTAATAGACCCTTAAGCTAGTCAGCAAAAGGGCCAGGATCGAGCGATATCTTTATACAATCTTATACGGAAATTCGATTGAGTGGAGTTGGAGCCTCTGTCACTGTTGTGCAAAAAAATTCTGCAAACTTTTTCGAAATTTATCAAAATAGCGTGCGATCCAGGATAATTCGTAGAATAGCAACGAGTCTATAGGCTAACAAAAATTTAATTTGATTCCTAGCTAACTCTTAGCTAGAAGGCAATAATTCATTTCAATGGAGCAAAATTAAGACGAATGTCATCAGTCCGGATCTTAGCTACGTTTATAGATCCCAAGATCCCAAGACTAAATACAGAACATGCAAAAAGGGCTTCAGATATTCGGCTCTAAAAACCTGGAACGATACGCCTGTTGATTTACGAGAGGCCTCAACTCTCGGTTGCTTTAAAAAACAATTGAAAGCACACCAACTGGCTGATCAAAAACGTTAAATTCAAAACTCGACCCTCTGGAAAAACAGCAATACTAACAATTTAGATACTTGCCTTTGAAATTATTTTGGTTTGTTTGTTTTATAAGATTTTATATATGTATTATTAGATGCTGAAGGGTTTATTTTCGTGTATGAATATTTATTCATATCATATATCATATCATAGACAGTTTAATGACAATTTAATGGCTAGCCTACTATCAGCTGCGAATGTTGAGCTATTAGACCCAAAGATACAGTTTTCCAATATTATGAGTGGCGAAAACACTACAGTTATTAGATGCCTGGCTAAGTTTATTATTGAGTTTATTATGCTAGAGACTCACTTCAAATTGCGACCTAGATAGGCCCAGCCTGGAGGTTCCAAGACACCTAAACCTATTCTTTCGTTTGTTATTCTACATTTTACCGCAGTTTTACTTGATTCATTTTAGTTCACTCCTCTCTTTTTTGGTTCATTATCGTTATTGTATTTCATATCAGTTTCATTGTGTTAGTTTATTTTGGTTAATAATGATGATGATGATGATGATGATGATGATGATGATGATGATGATGATGATGATGATGATGATGATGATGATGATGATGATGATGATGATGATGATGATGATGATGATGATGATGATGATGATATAGACAATAGAATTATTCTGGAGTAGACATTAAAGATACGGGTAGGTTTGATTAAAGATGAATGGAATTAAAACAGCAGCAGGTCTGTCTCGAAATAGATATTGGTGGAGTTTGCAGAAACCAAATCATCAATCATAGCATAGGGCTCAAATCTTTCAAATCTTTGAAAAGGTCGGTGTAAAATTCTATTATATGCTTCTTTGAATTGGATTGCTTGAAAGGAACTTATGGTATTTTGCTGTAAATCTATGATATCTTTATTTTTTTCAAAATGGCGGCATTTTGAAATTTTTTTAAAAAATTCATGGAAAATTTTGAAAAAATTTAAATCATTGTAAATCCTAAACTAATAGAGGAAACATTACATAACCTTCAAGAAAACCATAGTTTATGGAGGTCTACAATATGGTGGCAAGCAGAAATCTGTAGCTTTTCTAGTTTAGGATTTAGAAATTTGATGACGTCATAGCCTCAAATTTAATAAATGCCGCCATATTGAAACTAATCAAGATATCAATAAATTGCCACGGCAGATTTACGGCAAAAAACCCTCAGTTCCTTCCAAGGTATTCATTTCAAAGAAAACGGCAATATAATTTTACACCGACCCTTTTAAAGATTTGAGCCCTATGTTATCAATCATCGATTCAAATCCGCAAATGTTCGTGTCCACTGCCCATGAAATCTTCTGACATCTACTTTGAGATAGAATTAAGCTCCTTTCAATTTAACGTTAGTTTTCTTTTTTTCTTTGAGCTAAAGCTATATTCAAAGTTGAAATCGTAAGTACTATTCATAGCAAGAACTCCCTGTGTCTTTTTTGGCTATGGATGGTACGCTGTTGTATTGCAAGTATTGTGTTTTAGTTTAGTCATATATAGATATATATGATTAAAGCATGTATAATCAAAACATAATGATTAAAACATAAATATGTATATATAAAACAATAACAACAATTACTTAACTGAAAAGAACGAGGCCAACAACAGCAACAACAACAACATACGACAAGAATAGTTTTACCTTGTAAGGACAACATGATACTTGTAAAATAATTACCATAACAGCTCTATTAAGCCCCCGGGAGCTCATTCAATTTTTGGGCATTTTTTAGTCCATTCTGCACCACATTTTTCGGTTTAAACATACAATTTTACGAGTTAAATACATGAATTCGACACACTTTTATCTCAAACCACATCAAAATTAACATGCACACTTAGTTAGCTCAATAAATCGAGAATCTTTGGTAACCTCTGGAATTTGATATAAGTGGGGGGGGGGGCTTAATAGAGAGCGGGGGGTTTAATAGAGCATTTACGGTAACCTTATATGAGCATACAGTTTACTATAAATAGAGGCTGATACTTTGAATTAATTAGTTGCTTTGAAGATGCCCTTGTCAGCACTGAAATAAAAAATAAAGGAGCGCAAAAGACCAAATTGATATCTGATTTATTTGAGCGGTTAGGCCCTCTTCAACAGTACACTACAGGGTGTCCCAAAAAATTGTGCCCCGTTTGTCTGAAGATTGCGACAAAACGGCAAAAGATTCTCGCCAAAATTTTGCATGATGGTGCTCTTCAGATGTTCAATTAAAGTTTGCCACCATCCCCGTAAAAATCCGTTGAAAAATGATGGAGCTACGACCTTCAGAAGACCAAATTTGCTTGACGACTGAAACCAGCAGTCGGCCATTTTGCCTTACTATTTTGCAATGATCGTATCTTCACGTGAGGTAAGAACTAATTTCTGTGAGGTCAGAAATAGTGGAACTCTCCGAGGATTATCGGAATTTTCACGAGAGCTATGACATTGGAGGCTGCTGTATCATTTTCATTCCAGAAAGCTATTTATGGCTGCAAAATAGTGAGACAAAATGGCCGACCGCTGGTTTCAGCGATCGGGCAAATTTGATCTCCTGAAGTCCATCATTTTTCAACGGATTTTTGTGGGGATGGTTGCAAACTTTAATTGAACATCCGAAGAGCACCATCATGCAAAAGTCTGGCGAGAATCTTTTGCCGTTTTGTCGCAATCTTCAGACAAACGGGGCACAATTTTTTTGGGACACCCTGTATATGAAAACGTTTATTAGATTGTCACCTTCTGGCAGTTATAGATTTTTGACAGACATGAAACTGCTGCTCTCCATGCTACATGCTCTTTAAAGTAATTAATAGTCACAAATGTTAATGAATTCATTGAAATAGGAATTTAAAAAAGGAGTCATATACCTTTATCGGCAGCCATTTTATGGTATCTAAACGCTTCATCGTAGTCATTCTCGACACCTTTTCCATGAGAGTAACAATGTCCTACTGACATGTATGCACCGATGTCACCTATAAATAAAATGCATGATCAAAATAATTGTGCTGTCCCAGACAGGGTGGTTACACACTGCTGGTTTGCTTCTATGGAGGAGCGCTGTGACTAATATGTACCTGCGGAGGAATATTTTTTATAGTTCTGCGGAGGAGATATCAAAAGAACGAGCCTCTTCCGTAGGAGTCACAATACTAACAAACTTTCCAAATGGCGGGTAAAATACAGTTAGGCTCATCATTGAGCTCAATCGGTTATTAAAGATAGGAAACAGAAAAAGACGCTGTTATAGAAGGAAATCACTCTCATTATTAAGTCAATGAGAGTACACATGCGTCTAGCTACCCATGGTCCAAGTCAGGCAGATAACACATATGACGTCACAGCGCATGGTACCAAACAGAAAGGGCATATCATTTTGGCGTAATCTCCGAGAAGAATTTCCAAAAAATATGCATTTTCAAGAATTTCTACAAAATTGTAAAGATCTGAGTTATCAGAGAGAAAAATGAAAAACAAGAGTACACACACACAGAAAGGGGAAGAAATTTCGACGTAATTTAAAAAATGTTTCAATTTGTCCATTCAATACGGGCTGGTTTGTTGTTAAATCAACAGAGGGCTCAAATCTTTAAAATGGTCGGTGTAAAATTCTATTACAGTTTTCTGTGAAATAAATGGCTTGGCAGAAGCTTAGGCTTTTTGCTGTAAATCTGCCTTGGAAATTTATTGATATCTTGATTAGTTTCAAAATGACGGCATTTATAAAATTTGAGGCTATGGCGTCATCAAATTTCTAAATCTTAAACCAGAAAAGCTACATATTTCTGCTTGCCACCATATTGTAGACCTTCATTAACTATGCTTTCTTGAAGGTTATATCATTTTGCTCAATTGGTTTAGGATTTACGAGGATTCAAATATTTTTGAAATTTTCCATGAATCTTTTCAAAAATAATTAAATGGGCACCATTTTGAAAAAATCAAGATATCAAAATATTTCCAAGGCAGATTTACAGCAAAGTACAATAAGTTCCTTTCAAGCCATTCAATTCAAAGAAAAATGTCATCGAATTTTACACCCACCTTTTAAAAGATTCGAAAGATTTGAGCCCTATGCTTGTTAAGTCTTAAGTTCATAGTGATTTCATAGTAAATCGGAACAGTAAATTGGAACCATACTCTTTTCATTTATCATCATTTGATGAAACGTACTCATTGTCATTTGCACAACAAGGGCAGATTTTGTAATACATTAGCATGAGTTGCTTTTGTTAACACCTCAATTTAACGCGATTAGCGATTGCAGACAAAGGAAATTCTCTCAACCAGCAATTCAAATCAAACAAAGCCGCAAAAGTTTCTTTGAAAGCAGGTAGCTAGCTCGCTCGTTGTGCATTCCAGAAACTGTTTTTAAGGGCAAACATGAGCATAGATCGAAAGAAGAAGGATGCATCTACACATCTGCCGCGGGCATTTTATTTGTTTGGTTCAAAAGCCGTTTAGGAGGCGATTCAATTCTCTTATTTTTTTGGGTGTTATCAAACATTTACTGCTCAGCTTCTGGACCAAAGAAATAAAATTCCCGCGGGAGATGTGTAGATATATCCTTCTTCTTTCGATCTATGCTCATGTTTGCCCTTAAAAATAATTTCTGGAATGCACAGAGAGCGAGCTAGCTACCTGGGTTTCAGAGAAAATTCTGCGGCTTTGTTTGTTTTGAATTACTGGTTGAGAGAATTTCCTTTGTCTGTGATCGCTAATCGCTGTGAATTGAGGTGTCAACAAAAGCAACTCGTGCTATTGTATTACAAAATCTGCCCTTGTTCATTTGCACCATCATATACGGTAATGAAGGACACAAAGTCATCTGGACCAACTGCATATGGTACTTGCAATGCCACAAATGTACAATTCATCAAACTAAAGTTTGTCTCACATTAGCTATCACCTGAGATTTGCGATAACGCAAAATCCTTTTGCAAAACATTTCCATTGTTGTCATTCGCAGGCATTTGCAGGTGACATCTCATTTGAGACAGACTATAGATGTCAGGTAATGGTATGGTAAAAAATGAACGATTGAAGGGTTCTTGTCAATCTCAAAACAAAAACACTTCAGTAAAAAACTTAAAGAAAACATCATCTTAACATACCAAAATGAACTATAAAAGATCTGCATGATTAATAAGACTTACAAACCAATAACATTTCTTACTAACAAAAATATATCTTACTGTTGAATTTTCCTAGCTTTTGTACTATGACGTATTTTTTCTTTTTCGTATATCCTTTTGAATTTTAATTTACGGCCCAAGCTAGATAAGCTCCGCTTTTCTTGGGTCGTGTAGAATACATATATTTTTATCTTACATTGTATTAGGCTGTTGTATTCTGCGAATAAAATTGAATTGAATTGAAATTGAATCTCGACGAGCTCATAGACCTTTTAGCTGTTCAAAAGAGTGCTTGAATCGAAAGCCATTCTTAATATTTTGGAGAATTTTTGAATGGGAGTAGTAGCGAACGCCACTAAATGAAAGCGTTCGAATAAACATCATCCAAATTTCAATCGATCCAGGCTCTTTTGTATCATAGCTAAACGGTTCTTTTGTATCATAGCTAAACGGTCCATTCGTCATCCATAACCATAGTGAACAAGGACAGATAATGTTACAATAGAACTCGCTACTTTTCATTGACACCTAGATACAAAGCAATTTGTGACTGCAGACAAAGGGAATTCCATGCTCGGTCGGTCAAGACATAAACAAAAACAAAGCAAACCGCAAAAATTGCCCTAAAAGTCGGGTCGCTAGCGCGCTCGTTGTGCATTCCAAAAATGGTTTTTAACAGCAAATATTAGCACATATCGAAAAAAGGATATATCTAAACTTCTGCCTCGGGCATTTTATTCTTTTCGTACAGAAGCTGAGCAGTAAGTGTTTTAATTACACCTAAAAAGTAAGAGAATTTGAATCCCCTCCCAACTGGCTTCTGCACAAAATAAATAAAATGCCCGACGCAGAAGTTTAGATATATCCTTCTTCTTTCGATATGTGCTAATATTTGCTTTCAAAAACCATTTTTGGAATGCAAAACTACGCACTAGCATAGGTTTCAGGGTATGAATTGGTCGATTGTTTGGATTAGGGTGTACTTGATAGCATGGTTTCCAGTCTGCAATTTCCAGAAATTGAAAGTTCTTGATGCTGAAAGAGCACTGACGAGGCTTTCAAATTGTAACATTTGATTTCTGTCTCTCTGCTAACCATAGGGTCCATGTTGTCCATGTTCTTAAACGAATTCTGAAGTCTGATTTCCGAAACAGTCCGTCCAGATTCAACTTCGGAAACACTGCAAACATGTTTCTCCTGTTAAACTTTCACTTCAGTTCATAGGATTTCAAACCGACGTCATCACAGGGTCTTATGTAACAGAAAGGCGTACCTTCATCTGCTCCTTTCTTGAAATGTTCAAATGCTTTCTTGAAATCTGTTTTCACACTTTGTCCTTGAAAATACATCTTTCCTACAATTTCAAAAATTGTTTTCAAATGACGCATTGATTTTTCACTTGAAATAAAACTACCATAGCTTACGAGGGTATGAATTGTTCGATTGTTAGGATTAGGGTGTACTTGATAATGGTTTCTAGGCAATTTCCAGAAAGTGAAAGTTTTGATGCTGAAAGAGCACTGACAGGCTTTCAAATTCTCAACATTTGATTTCACTTCTCTCTGCTAACCCCCCTCTCTTTTTCCAGTCACTAAGATACTCTTAAAATAGATGGTTAAAAACGTACCGATCATGTTGTATCCTTGAATGACGCCGTTTTCGGCAGCAATCTACATGAAAACAAAACACACAATAAATAGAGTCCTCTAAAAAGGCGGAATCCTCAAAATCAATTGTTAGATTTCTTTAAAACCGTTAAAAGCTGTTTGCTACAAACTGTAATTTTTTAAAGGCAAATTTTAGCAAATATTAGACAATGAAAGAACACGGCGTTTGCTTCATTTGATATCCTTTTTCTGGAAAAACTTCATTATTGCAAGCAAGTCGTTGTGGCGCAGTGGTGTAATAATCATCTGACTTTGCAGCCAGAACAATTAGGCGGACAGGGCTCAATACCCCACCACTTGAGCGTCATGACAAGGGGTCGCGGACTTGATTAGCGCTTATACCTACTTCTGTGATCCTTGCGCATAGCACTAAAAACCACAACTTCACCGTCACCTTCAGTTGAAAAAAAATAATGAAATGGCTGTTCGTTTCAAATTTTTGGTCAATTCGAATGACTGGTGATCATTGCAGTATCTAATGAGATGCTACAGACATGGCTATCGAAAGGATGTAAATAATTACCGTCAGGCAAACTGCGAATTACCACCAACATAAAGGAGGGGCTAAGAATGAAGCAATGTATGTCCATGGGTATTGTGGACACGATTTGTGTCGATCGTGTCCACAATACCTGGCCTAAATGTTACTAAATGAATGAATGTAGTTCGTTACCTTGCTCGTCTTCATTTCATGAGTATCTCTGCGCTTTTGCCTCGGCAGCCATTCTTGCTTACTCAAAGTTCCGAGGCCGTTATGAACTTGAGTGAGCAAGAATGGCTGCCGAGGCAAAAGCGCAGAGATACTCATGAAATGAAGACGAGCAAGGTAACGAACTACATTCATTCATTTAGTAACATTTAGGCCAGGTATTGTGGACACGATCGACACAAATCGTGTCCACAATACCCTTGGTATGTCGGTAAACGTGTACCCTAGCTCACCTGGTATAGTGTGTAAGCTGTCTCAAAATTTTGTTTCACTCCACTTCCAGAGTAATACATCCCAGCCAATGCAAACTAAGGTAACGATGAATAAATGGAATACTTGAACAAAGATAAATGGAATACATAAACAAAAAAGAATAAAAGCGATATCAGATCCGCCACCCGTTCTCCCTAAGGAGAGACCAACAGAAACTTTGGTATTGCCTTTAGTATCTGTATTGTTGTTTGTTAAGATCGTTTAAGGGAGTCATGCCTATCATGCTCCCAATGGTATCGTCTCTGTAAATATGTTTTTGTTAAATTGTACATTTTTAGAAAGTGTACAAAAAAAAATAAACATCCACCGAATGATAAACTTTTCACAATCTTTCAACTCTTCAAAAACTCCTAACAAATTTCGAGGTTGTACATTCTTACCCCACTTCCTAGTTGTGGAGTTTTTTACTCTGAGAGTATGGCATAGAGTATGGCATCAGACATAAGATGAATGGTTGCTGGTAGTTTAGGGGGCAGATTGCACAGTATCAATATGTAGAGAAAGTAGTAACATACCGGATGAGCCTGAAAAAAGAATCCCCGTTTGAAAGGTCACGGCTCCCTTGCTATCAAGACAACGATATCGGCAAATATATAGTTTAATGGCAGAAATGTTCAAATCTACCATAAAATTTACCTGACTGAAATCGGCCACACCATTCTGAAATCATGAGGGATTTTCGCGAGAAAGCCTCTTCAAACATCCTTCAAAACGTGCCCAAAATCATGAACAAATTTTCCTAACATTTCTGCCTGACAATGATCTTACAGCAATGACAAGTGGATGCTTTAGCACGTACTATCCTCTTGGGAGGATGAACAAGTCCTCCCCCTGGTATCGATGACACATTCAGGGGGATTCTATTCTCCCAAGAGGACAAAGACATGCATTTATGTGAGTGTCATAAATTTTAGGAAGGAAAATTTCTCATTGTTTTCATTCGTTTTTGTAGGTTTCTGGAACGGGCTTTCTGCATAAAATCTCCCATATCCACGGGAAGGAATGGCCGATTAAGGCCGAGTAAATTACTAAACCTAATTGAACATATTGGCAATAAAACAAAACAGTTTTCAATATTATTGCTTTGATATTCATGGAGCAGTGGCCTTCCAAGCAAGGATTCTTTTTTTCTGACTCACCCGGTACAATGTAAGAATTTATCTGGATATAAAAAACAAATCTGAAAATTTCCGTTACTATGGTCAATATCATGTAGTCACAAATATTTAGGATAACAAAAACAAGTGTATAAAATTCTGATTCAATAGTCTGACGAATCAAATCAAATAATAAGCAATAATAGAAGTGCTTTCTTTCAGTGCATGTATCAAAACACTGCAAAGGGAACGAAACCTGCTGTAATATGATGAATATACACGTATTTTTATATAAGAAACTGCCCATAAGAAACTCGACTCTCCAATTGCCAAAATATTAAGAAACTCCAGTACTGGGAGAATACAAGTTAAGAAACTATTTACTTTGATAAAGGAAATCCCTGACATATTTTTACTTTACTTTCACTTGTTTCCTGTATCATATTACTCGTAAGGTACTTGAGAAATGTCTAAACATTGGAAAAGCTTAAAAACGCTGTTTTGAAATGTTCACGCGGGCACAGGTAGTGAACATGAAGATTGTTATGGAACCTCTAAGAAACTCGTAAGAAACTTTGACTACTCAAAATCTGATAATTTTAAGAAACTTTCAGTACTGGCCTAAATTCTTAATTTCTTATAAAAAATACGTGTAATCTGACTGGCTAAGACATGAAGTAGCAGAATATTGCATGTTTTATGGGTATTGTTTCTTTACTTAAAGGGGCTCCGTCTCCAAATTTCAGTCGAAATGATGATTTTGAAGTTCTGAAGATAAATCTTTGAACTTTACAGAGGAAATAGCCAAACATTTTGATGGGCAATATCACACAGACGTTTGCCTGTTTTTTCGAAAATGAAAGCATCATTTTGAAGATAAATATTTGTACTTTACAGGGGGAAATAGCCAAACATTTTCTAGGGCAATATCACACAGATAGATGTGTATTTGTTTTTTCGAAAATGAAATCATCATTTTGAAGATAAATCTTTGTATTTTACAGAGGAAATAACCAAACATTCATATTTACGATATAAGTGATTTTTTAACGAGCACTTTTTGGTGGCTTGGTTGAAGCCAGCAAACAAACTGCAGAAAACAATTAGCTTGTACTTTTTCCTGCAATTGCCCATTTTAATAGTTCTTTTTTCCTAAATTGTAAATTGTAGATTTGTAATAAAGTAGGCCATAATTAACTGTGAATTAAATATTTCAAATTCTCGCCTACTGCAAATAAATTATTAATGATGATCATGAAGAATTTGACATCTGTTGACCGAAGCGTCATCATCAAGTCAAAGAGCACAGGGAAACGAGAGACTCATCGTCATAAGTCTAGAATTTGACATCAGAGAACGCTGATCAATGAGCGTGATGACGTCAAAACGCACAAGTTGCTTATTAGAACACCTAATTTACAAAGAATAGACGAACAATAATGGGGAAGGTACGATACACTATTCATGTCATCAATCATATCAACCCCGGACTTTTCCTTTGATGGCTATCTATAGCCTGTGTTCCAGACCACTTGGAAAGGAAAGCGGTCTGTGTAACGGAGCGCTAATCCATGTTCATACGATGAATTGAATTGCGAAACATTCTTTTACACATCTGATTGGCTGCAATGAAGTCAGTGATTAACACAACGGATGTCTTTGTAGCCTACGCGTGGACCCATTATCCCAAAGGAGGAAAGGGTCTACGAAACAAAGAGCAACAGCTTGCTACTGATGTTTCTAGATTTCTTAATTTATGCAGCCTTTGTTTCGACCATAGAAATATTTCCATTTCTATGGTTTCAACGGGTTTCACAAATAATTTGAATAGGTGTGTTTGAAACAACCAAGGGCTGATCGTTATCACTTTGTACGGTCGTAAAAAGTCAATAGGATTAGCAGGCATTCAAATCTCCTATTCATTGTATTTTAATGTGAGTTCTTCGCACGAGAAAGGCTTTCCTTTCTGAAAACAAAGCAAATAGTAATTATGCGAATTATTAGTTGCATATACTAATGTTTCTTCAGATTCTGAAGACAATTTCTGAACACGGATTAGCACTCCGCTGCCCCTTCCAAAAACCTGCTAAAACGAGTGAAAAGAAGCAGCAAAGCTTCCTTGGTTTTCCTTCTTAAAAATGATGACACTCACATGTGTACATGTATATTGTCCTCTTGGGAGATTGGAATCCCCCTGAATAGGTTATTCATACCAGGGGGAGGACCTGTTCATCCTCCCAAGAGGATAGCACGTGCCAAAGCGTGCAGAAGTCATTGCTGTAAGGCCCGTGTAACGCAAGATTGTTCAGAAAATTTGCTCGTGATTTAGGGCACATTTTGAAGGTTTCTTGAAGATGCTTTCTCGAGAAAATCCGTTATAATTTCAGAACGGAGTGGCCGATTTCAGTCAGGTAAATTTCAAAGTAGATTTCAACATGTCTACCATTAAAATACATATTTTCCGATATCATCGTCTTGATATCCAGGGATCCGTGACCTTTCAAACGGGGATTCTTTTCATTGACTCACCCGGTAGCTCCTTATTTTTATTCACTTGCTAAATGTTTTTACTCACTTGCGCAAATGGATGTCCTTTCTTTGCAAGTTCTGAAAATATGGTAGCAGCTTCAGTTGGATCTGGATCTATACCAGCTTGACCTGAGGAAAATGAATTTGATACTCGAATTACAACAACAAGACCCCGGGGATGGGGGTACTTGACTAGGGAAGTGACGGGGGTGTGCGGAAAACCTCTCCACACCCTGCACCCTGTCGCATAAAAAATAGGCCAAAAGTATACCCTGTCGCATAAAAATTTTGCCGCTCAAATACAGTGCAGAACGCAATTTTTGCTTGTGATACCCTGTCGCATAATTTTTTTTACCTATTATAATACCCTGTCGCATAATTTTCGCTAGAAAATGACACGCTGTCGCATAATTTTTACCGCAAAAGGACACCCTGTTGAGCGGCACATCCCGTCAGGTCAAGTATGGGAGTACGCCCCCCCCGGGAACAAGACCTTCTTTTGAGACATCAAGTGTTGGATAAAGCCATGTCAAATAAATTTCCTAGGGGTTCAGGTGTGTTGAATATATAGTATTTGACATTGAAAGCACGCAAGGTGCATTGATATCTCAACATCAAAGAATCACTTTGATTTTGGCTCCACAAAATACGCGTGCCTCTGATCATTGAGAAATTTATTTCCAAAAATTATTAAGTTTAACTGAAGGAAGAAAATTTTTAAACAAATGATTTGTGGTACAAAATTTGAAAATAGCCTTAAATAACTAGACTGCCCGGGGGGGGCACTGCCATACTTGACCTGACGGGATGTGCCGCTCAACAGGGTGTCCTTTTGCGGTAAAAATTATGCGACAGGGTGTCATTTTCTAGCGAAAATTATGCGACAGGGTATTATAATAGGTAAAAAAATTATGCGACAGGGTATCACAAGCAAAAATTGCGTTCTACACTGTATTTGAGAGGCAAAATTTTTATGCGACAGGGTATCACAAGCAAAAATTGCGTTCTACACTGTATTTGAGAGGCAAAATTTTTATGCGACAGGGTATACTTTTGGCCTATTTTTTATGCGACAGGGTGCAGGGTGTGGAGAGGTTTTCCGCACACCCCCGTCACTTCCCTAGTCAAGTACCCCCCCCGGGCTAGACTGCGTGCATCCCCTACTGTTTCAGCTGAGATGAAAAATTTACGTTGAATTCAATTCATTTTCTGATGCAGAAAATGAATTCGATTCTACCGAAATTTTCATCTCAGCGGAAACAGTAGGGGATGCACGCAGGCTATAAATAACGGACTCATCGTGCTAAACCCATAAACGCAATACAAACACCGTAATCTGTAGAAAGAAGACTTTTAACTCCTGTACGAGAACAACAACCAAAATAAACCTGTAACTAGAGAGAAAACTAGAGAAAAGACAATCTTATAATGGCTGTGGAGATTCTTCATTGGGCCTAAACGCTGTCACTGTCACCAAGGGCGATATAAAATGCGCAGTTCCATTTCCATATTGATTTAGGCCCAATCGGAGAGCATGTGAGCATGAGCATGTGAGCATGAGAGCATGCCGAGGTTTAGCTGAAGCCGTAAAAACCTAGAAAGGGCCTAAAAGAACAAGAGATGCGCCCAGTGCAAAAGAAGCAGAGATTGACGAAAGGAGCGTCGAGTAAAGAAAATATCGGGCCTGGAGATTTCAAGACATACCAGAGTGGAGGGTGTGTATCCCTGGAGTCGAAAGAGGATTTGCAGGCTTGGATAGAAGTATGTAACATCAGGTACTATGATCATTTGGCAGTAGAGCCAAATTTAGAAGAGTCTATCCTCGTGATTTGGGAGGATGACAAAGGGGAACCCCCGAAAGAGAAAGATGGCAAATTTGACATAGATCAAATGAAGTTGCTGAGAATGGAAATATATTGGCATAAAGAAGACAATAAGTATTTGAAGATTATGTCCATTACTTTCCATTTGACTGGCAAAAAGAATTCAATTGTGTTAGCTGGTCATGCAGCACATGACTGGATTGATTTTGAAGTGCCTGTTTTGAAAGCGATGATGGGGATGAAAGGGAAAGGCTACAGCAAGATCCTAAAAAAGTCTAAAACCGAATCATTCGCAAACAAACTTACTGAGAATCCAAGGAGTAAGGGGAAATTAACAATAATAGATGTCGGAGAGGTAGCCAATGCGGAATCTTCACAGATGAATGATGAAGCAAAAGGAAATAAAATGCAAGGCAAAGAAAGTGAAAAGCAACCAAGAAATGAAAACCAGACCAACAATGGGGAAAGTGATGAAGAAGAATATGATCAAGAAGAAGGAGAAAAACAAAAAGACTTGATCAAAGAAAGAAATGCACTAAAGAAAAGAGTAAAAGAGCTGGAAAAGAAAACAGAGATGTTGGAAATAAAGATCATTGAATTAAAAGAAGAAAGAGAAATTTTTAGAAAGGCCTACAGAGAAACAAAGAAAGATAAAGATTATTTGGAAGATATTATCGATAAAATAGAAGAAAGTGAAAAGGAAAGCATAAGTAGTGTCCAAGAAGAAGAGGCAAAAAGAAAGAATCCAAAGAAACAAAGTGAACACAAGGGAAGGAATCAAGAAGTAAACAGCTCAGAGGAAGGTGCAAAGGAAAGAGAAAAGGATGAAGAAATGGAAAGGTTGATAAAACACCAAATCAGCTTGGGAAATGCTCTTCATGGTTCAACAGAAGCTAGGTATGTCACCAAATCAGAGCAGCGTATAGAATGCAGATATGAAAAGATCATGAGAGGAAGTTGCAAGTGGGGAGACCAGTGTAGATTTTCACACAATATATCACCCAAAGATCAAAGAGATGAATGGAGGAAAAGGGGATATTGTTTTCAGTTCATGAATGGAAGATGTGCAAACTTCTATTGCAAGTATCTACACCCACCTTTAAACCAACCAAAAGAAGGAAGGAGAGAGGCACCACAAGAAAGATGGAATGACAGATACCAGTACGCAAACACAACACAGACAAGAAGAGACGAAACACCACAAGAAAACTGGAATCAAGGAAACACATACATGAACATGGCAAGATTTGAAGAAAGACAGAAAAGAGAAGAACAGAAAGTTCAGGACATAAACAATATTGAACTGATAGTTAAGCAACAAATAGCTGATGCATTGAGTGCTTTCAAAAAAGAGATCACTCAACCAGGGCAAGCACAAGTGCAGTACCCCCCACGTGTTTCATGGGCTCCAGACCTTGTGTGAAAGCGAATCATTTGGGCAAACAAAGTAAGAGAAGGAGGTCAAACAGAGAAAAAAGGTATGAAAAATACAACCTAAAGATTTATTATACCAATGCTAATGGATTAAAGTCTAAAATGGAAAGTTTAAATGATATTGTTGATAACCTCCACCCATCAATCATATGTATAACAGAATCAAAACTTAATAAATATGATAACTGTAAGCTGGCTGGATTTTGTGACCCAATAGAATTAAGAAGAAATAACAAAACAGGAGGTGGCATATGGATAACCTATAAAGAATCATTCAAAAATAGAATTACTGTATATGAAATAGGAGATGAGGAAATAGAACAAGTCTGGCTAAATATTAAAATAGGAGCCAAGGATCTAATTATGGGTGTTGTATATGGTAAACAAGAATCAAGAGTTAAAAAAGAAAATATTCAAAGTTTCATGGACAACATTGATTATTATGCGATCAAAGCAAAAAATGAAAACAAATCGTTCTTGGTAATTGGGGACTTCAATGTAAAAGTTGGAAACAAAATTAAAGGGAATCATACGAAAAGAAGTAACGGTGGTAAAATTCTTAACAAAATGATAGAAAAACGAAAACTTGTTCTACTCAATAGCAGCAAAAAATGTAAAGGTTTATGGACCCGAATAACAACAACAGATAGTAACAATATTGAAAAGAAATCAGTCTTAGATTATACAATAACTAACCAAATATGTTTCAATAAAATACAAAGTATGATAATAGATGAAGATAGAAACTTTGTAATGGAAAGAATATCAAGAAATTCTATTAAGGAATCAGATCATAATGCCATTATCCTTGATCTAAACTTAAAATTAGGGAATTCATCAACTACTAACTTAAAAGATAAGAAGTCCTTTCAATGGAGCATTACAGATGATTCATTGCAAGAATTCAAGAAATGTACAGAAGATCTAGTTTTAGAATCTAGGAGTAAGGATATTGATAAAATATATAAAACCTGGGATGAGAAAGTGAACAACTTAATGGCTAAATGTTTTAAAAGGAAAGTAAAAAAATGCCAAAAGGGATATTCACCAAAGAGTAAGGAACATAAACAGTTGCAGATGAGAAAAAGATGCTTGAAAAAACAATTAACTAAATATGTAAATGAATGCAATGAAGCTAAAACTGATATAATGAAAATAAAGATCAAATTACTAAACAGAAAACTAATAAAACTAAATAACAAGGACAACAGTGAAAAGCTTGATGCTAATTTAAATAAAATAAAACAACTCAAGGTAAATAGTACAGAGTTCTTTAAACTAAGAAAAAGCATACTAGGAAGTCATAAAACTGAAGTCCCTACTTCAATAATAGATGATAATGGAAATGAAATAACAAATGTTTATGATATTATTAAGGAACATGAAAACTATTTTAAAAAACTAATGACAAATAGAAATCCTGGAGAAAAGTATATACAACACATAAAAAATGTCAAAAATCTGTTCACTAAGTTAATCAAAAGACAGAATAAGTTCTATTATCCCACAGATGCCCCTTTTAAGATGTTCGAACTAGAAAAAGTACTTAAAAATTTGAAGAAGAAAAAATGTCCTGGCCATGATAAATTAAGCAATGAATTATTTATAGATTCAGGGAAGGAATTTAAAAACTCAATATTAAAAATAATAAACCTTGTCTTCAAAAAAGGGCAGACACCAACCAAATGGAAGAAATTAATTATAAAAACATTGTACAAAAAGAAAGGAAACAGAAGACAATTAAAAAACTGGAGAGGCATTTTCCTAACTTTGAGCATAAGCAAAATATTTGAAAAATTGATATTAAATAGAATATCACAAGATATTGAAAAAAGTTTTTCAGAAGCTGCTGCAGGAGGACGTAAAGGTAGATCAACAATTGATCACTTATTTGTTTGGGAGGCAATTAATGACTATTACAAATACATTAAGTGTAATATTACGTTTACATTTCTTGATTTAGAGAAGACATTTGACAAACTTTTTCTAAAGTCATGCTTACTGGACTTATTTAAAAGTGGAATAAATGGTAAATGCTTGAGGAGCATTTATGAACTTAACAAGAAAGGTTTTATACAAATTGAGACCCCATGTGGGATGACAAAGGAGGTTGAAATTGATGAGAACCTGAAACAAGGAACAATATTGGCAGCCCCAATCTGTGCCAATCACATTGACAAAGGCATGCAGCCAATAATAACAAAAAAATTAGGAATACGTTTTGGAAACATGATAATTCCTCCGTTATTGTATCAGGATGATATATTACTAGCATCAATTTCAATTGAAAAAATGCAAGAAATGCTTAATATTGCAGAAGAATTTCAAAACAAAAACTTGTTAAACTTTAATTTGGAGAAAAGTGAAATTTTGCACATGCATTTTGATAGAACAAAACATAACAGTACTGAAATAAAATTGAAATTAAATAATGAAATAATCAAAGAGGTTGAAACGTATAAGTATTTAGGGGACTTAAAAGATAATAAAAATTCGTTAGACAAAACCATTAGCAACAGACGAAACTCTGCAAAAGCAGTAACTAATGAAATTAAATTCTTAGTAAATCAAATGCCATTTAAGGAGAAAAGTTTGGAGATAAGCATACGACTCATAGAATGCTTATTAATACCAAAAATACTGTACGCGTGTGAAACGTGGTCAAAAATTTCTAAAAAACAACTTAAACAACTTGAAAACATACAAAAGGACGCTTTAACTATAATCAATGGTCTCCCAATTTCAACACCATACCAAGGCATATTATATGAATGTGGCCTCAAACCAATGGAATATAGAATAAAGGAAAAAAGGCTTACATATCTGCATAAAATACTAAATATGAAAGAAACAAGACTTGTGAAACAAGTGTACAAAGAACAAAAACGACTAAACTTTGTAGATTGCTGGTATAATCAAATTATGGAAGATTTAAAAAACCTTAACATTGATCTAACGGAAGAACAAATTTGCAACTTGACAACCAAAGGGTGGACAAAATTAATAAACCAAAAAATAATTACATCCATTGAAAATGATATGAGTCAAAATAATAAAACAAAAATGAGATTTATCAAAAAAACTTCATTTGGTCTAAAACGGTATATTAAACACAACGAAGGTGCAAAACTACTAAAACTAAAATTAAGCATGACTGAATTAAAGACAAACTACAAAGGAAAACATGAAAGCGCTTTATGCAGAAGGTGTGGAGAACATGAGGAATATTTAGAGCACCTGTGGGAATGCTCCTATTTCCAAAACAACGATTTACCAAGAATATGTAGCATACAGGGAAATAATCCAAAATTACTAAGTAACATAAACAAATGTGTGGAACAATTTTGCTTTCTGAACTAAAGCAAGACCAGTCAAAAACCCGTGTTACTACTCTCACTGCACTTGTGCAAAGTAGTCTTAAAGTAGTAATTGCTCCGAAATGGAGAAGAGGTACATATATTATGTGTAGATTCTTAGGCCCAATTTGCTCACTCACATGTATCGGTACTTGTTTCTAGCTTAGTTTCCTACGAGAAATTGTTCATACCTTACTGGCAGTGCATTTAAACTTTCGCCCTTGCTGTCACTGACTTGTAAGTGTAATTATGGGTGTGCTTTTTAGTGTGTACCAATTCTGAAAACGGTAGACTTGGAAGACTCATAATTTGTGTTGATTGACTCTGAAATCTTCAGACGACGGTAGGTCTGGTCGGTTTGAATGTCTTCTGAACCTCGCTCCAAAAGGCAGGACATTTAGAGATATTCTTGTTTTCGCTAGCAAATTGCAAAGGTGAATCCAAAACCTGGTGTTTTGAAGATTTTGTGCTTGACTGGAAATATACCTCCATCTCTTCTATTTTTTAAGTCTACCGTTTTCAAGATTTGGTAGGTTTGGAATTACCAACCAAACACACCCGAAGATAGTAGAGAATGAGAAACTACTTCAAGCATTAAGACTTTATTATGCGCATACGAACTGGTTTTGTGTTGTACAGGAAAATATAAAGTCCGATGTCTTAAAAGTACAGACCCAGATGCGAGGTCTGTGCAATAAGACCGAGGGCTTTATATTTTCTTGCACAACTACAACGCCGGTTGGTATGAGTTTTATTACCTGGTAGCTTCTAATTTCGACTCGTCTCATTTAGTCAAACGCATTTTGTTACTGTTATGTCGCTTGAGTTTATTGTAGATCTCACAGGCCTAAATCAGTTGCTGTGGTGATAAAATCGCGTCCTTGTATCGTATTATACAAGGCTACGGGAAAACCGCGGGAAATGTGCGATTAACCCTCGGATTAACCAATAGGATTGGCGGGATTCTTGTATTGCCTCGTTTTTGAAACGTCAGTCAGGTAATAACAAAGAGTATCACCTGTTCTCAACAGCTGGGCATATGAGTACTTTGCATTCATATCTCCTGAGATTGCAGCATGCTTAAAAAGTGGGCCAGATAAGATTGCTGCTTCCTCTCCAACTAAAAAAGTAACATAGAAGAATCTTTATCAGGGACTGTTACTCTCGTATGAGGTAGATTTTAAAAACGTAAATGCAAGGATGGAACAATTCTGTGATTAATGAGGTACTGTACTGTATGCAGTTAGGAAGATTTGATGCTTCAGATGGTAGTGACTGGTAATTTCATCCCGGGGGGGGGGGTACTACCGTTGTGGCCTGACAGGGGGTGCAGTCAGGGTTAAAGAGGGCCAAAGCAAAAATTTTGAAAAATACCCTCAAATGGTAGTAAATTTTTACAGAAACCCCCAAATGGTAGTTCGTGGACCTAAAATTGGGCCATCTGGTAGCAAAAATTTTCTGCAGTTTTTCAAAATTTTCTATTGTAAAAATTGATTGAACAAAGCAAGATAACTTCAAAATTCAATGATAATTAGTGATGCAACGACCATATTACCATGCGGAGGAGCCTACTGAGTTGAAATCTTATATCTGGCCAGGAATCTTGGAATACCCCCCAATTGGTAGGAGGAGTTTGACAAATAGGGCCATTTGGTAGTCCTTTCGTAAGACCCTCAAACTGACTGGACCCCCCTGTTGGGCCATAATGGGAGTATCCCCCCCCGTGAATTTCATACTCTGATGACAGAATAGATTTGAAAGGCTGCAGTGTTCCCAGATATGCCTCATTTTGCGATCATCCCTGATACAAATTTTGAACTTTCTAGGATATAATGCAGCTTACCTTTTTCTTGCAAAGCAAACACATCACTAGCTAAAGAATAGACGTCAGCAGGAGCCACTGCAAAATAGTTTTCACTTGTAAAAATATAATTTAAGACAAAGCTGTATATACAGGGCGTTTCAGAAAAAACGTAGCCCCACCTTTATTCGAGATTCTTCAGGAAACGATGGTATTTGAATCAATTTAATGCATACCATCTGAAAGCATATCTATCTTCTTTCCGATATCCAGGTTGGGTTTATTAATTGAATTATACACCACTAAATTTAAGTTTTTGTAAGTATGGCCTATTTCAAATGCTGAAAAGTAATAGGACAATTACATAGACAAAAACTCATCTGCCTGAAGATAAAATCTGTTTTGTGATTTTTTACGATAAAATGGTGTTGATTTTGCTCTTACAGCCAGTGGCAGAGTTATGGGGGGAATTGGACAACTTTCTTGGCAGGTAAAACACGAGGTAGGAAGTGTTTATTCTGTTCAGAACATAGAGTAAAGTTTCTCAAGATTAAGCTTTCTACAACATATTTGTCTTTAGAATTTAAAAGTTTCTGAACTTGGTACTACAACCCCTTTTTGAACTGAAAGTTTCAATTACACATAGTCCTAGTATCTTATGAATCAATTTCTTATAAAAAACAGGTCTATTGAAGACATACTTTTAGCAGCTTCTTCTTTAACAATTGACGCATCAACATGCTGTAACCTATGCTGAAATAGGACATCTAATAATCCAAGCTGCTTTTCAATCTCATCTGTTGTAATTTTTCTATCCTCTAATATGTGCTGCATCATCAGTTTGATGTCTTCAAAATCTGGAGAAAATTGAAGAAAAGCATTTCATTAAAATACTGGCTGGGAGTCAAAAAATAGAATCCTTGTTTGAAATACCACAGATCCCTCGATATCAAGACAATAATGTTGGAACATATGTAATTCAATGGCAAACATGTTCAAATATATTCTAAATTTTACCTGCCTAAAATCAGCCTATCTGTTCTGAAATCTTAAGAGATTTTCTTGAGGAAGCCCCTTCAACAAACTGCCAAAAACTGCATAAAATCACAAAACAAGTTCTTGTATGTCTATGCCTTAAAATAGCAATGATTTGTACATGCTTTGGCACATTTTATCCCTTTGGGACTGGACAAAACCTGATGTCGCTGAGCAATGCTGTCAAAGACCGAAATTTATGGAGACAATTGTCAAATATTGGTGTACAATCTGCCAAAGGCGTAGAAGGAGAACGATGATGGATCCCTATTGAAGATAAAAATGTCATCTCTGGGGGCAAAACAACATTATTCCAAATGATTTCATCTTTCCAAGAAGATAAAACATGTTAGAATGTGCTGAACTTATTGAGATAAGGCAGGAAGCTATACCCAAGGAAAAGTCTATGCCCAAGGAAAAAGACTATATAGTCTGCGCAACACCACTCACTTTTGTGTAGTGCTTGCTTCAGCATTTATTTCACAATAGTGATAACAAAGGAAACTTATTGTTGTAACAGCCAATAAAATCACTTTCCGGGGAAACGAGGAAGCGATCAGATTTGAGAATGGCTATCATGTGATTAAATCTCAGGTTTCACTTTGTTCTCTAGGCAAACTTCTTTAGCAACACAATACTCTGGAATTTTAACTACCCTACTGCAGACAATGAACAGATGCTAAGGAGAAAGGGCCATTCAAACTGCCATTGAAAAGAATTGTTGACAGATACAATGCACCAAATTGAGCGGCGTTGTGCTGACTATACCTTTTCCTTAGTTAGGTACTGCACACAGGCTATGTTGAGCCTGTTTTGAAGAATTCTCGAAAGGGCTTTCTGGAGAAAATTCCTCATAATTTCAGAACGGAGAGGAGAGTAATGGAGAGTCAGTAATGGAGATGTATTGTTGGGGAAGACACAAAAAGACAGAAAAGGAGAGGGATAACTTGCCCATTAACCAGTCTGCAGAGTGTGGCAGCTGCGAGCTCGAGATTTTCTTCAAAAATTTTGTGTGCATGCCAATTTTGAACGAGATCTTTTGTTCACTACTTTGAAAACAAAGGAATCAAAGACCTTGCACGCGAGCACGCCACTGCTTCCTTGGTCTGCAAGCACAAGATCTCATTGAGAACTGCTGAGAACTGCCATACTCTGCAGACTGGCCCATCAATAGATCATGAATAGATGCATTATCCAAACCTAGAAAAAGTTTATGAAATGAAACAAAGAAATTTTTCCCCAATCAATTTTGCTATTCAGATACAATGTCAATAATGGCGTTGAAGGTGTTGTGATTGACAGTGGTGTAATCCTCTGACATTGCAGCCAGAATAGTCAGGCGGAGTGGGTTCGATACCCGGTAGGACTCCACCAGGCCACCACTTGAGCGTCATGACAAGGGGTCGCGGACTCGATTAGGTCTGCTCTATTTCTGCAAACGCAATTTCACCTTCACCAATGGCAATAATAATATGATCGATTATGATTGACTTGTGTGTGATTGAAACGGTTTGTTTTCATTTTTGGTTGGTGGGCAGCTTTGGAAAAACTTGATACTTGCCTGTTTGCTTGTCACTTGAATTGAATCTTGCAAAAAGTTTTGTTGGTAACTGCTGTCCAAGATATGGGCTTAGTTTATGTCGTTCTTGCTCGACAAGTGGGCCTAAAAAATTCACAGACAACGGTTTCCAATTGATATTCTGTTCGGTTGCAGTGATAAATATTCTTGAATGGTTTTGAATCGTTCTCCTTTGCATTCCTCCACAGCTGCAATGCACAATTCTCTTGCATTTTGAGAATTTTGAAAGCCTTTGGCAATTCAGTGAGGCAACAAAGTTCTGTAGTGGCCTAAGTTTTGCAGCCATCTTTCCTCTTTGCCTCAGAACGATCACAGCAGCAACAACGATTATAAAGAATGTGGTTGTTGCTGCTAAAATAATTCTGTATTGCTGAAAACATATTTTATATGGCAGTGTTCAAGAAAGTTGTAGCAGTGGCCATAAAACAGGCTATGCGATGCTTACGAAGGCACAGCGAGGTTATTAATGATTTAACGAAATGGAAGTAAAAACTTTTTCGGCTCACGGAAGAAATCAATTTAAAGAGGATAGTAGAAAGGTCATAAATGATTTAACAACCAGGGAAAAGCACACATTTCTCTGCACTGGTAATAAAGTACTTCTAAGAGAGACAACTGGAAGCTTAGAAATTCTTGGAAAAGCCACACAACATGACAAAGCAATTTCTAGAGAAGCATTATGTCCGTTGAACAAAAACTCTCCAGCACTTCAACAAATGAATATGTTTTCATAAATCTACATGCTTCAAAGTAGAGGGATCTCTTGCTCGAAAACACACCGTTTTTAGCAATAACTGAGCGAAAATGTTCTGATCGTCACGTCCGGTCACGTCCCTTATGTTGAAGACCTGATTTACAAAAAGTTATCCCTGCTCTGTCAACCTCGTCCCCAGGACCTTTGCTTTGCTGTATGAGCTTGTCAGGGCAGATCCATGTTTTGAACAAGTCGCATCGGGTCAGCGCCAATGTAGTTTCTGTCTACAAGCAATTTTGTAGTTTTGAAAGCATCGGGTTTTGCGTTGTTGCATGAGATTCAACAAGAGTATACTGCAAAAATAACGAGAAATTCATCGGCTTACCACCGCAGTTGTAAACTTTTATGTGCTTTTGAAAGCGGTGTAAAATAAGATCATGCTATTAAAGAGAAAATAATTCAGTGGCATACGGTAGCAGCTAAATAATACTTCGCGGTTTTGGTAGCGCCAGATTTCATTCCATTGAATACGCTGAAAGATAAGAGCGTATTTCTAAAAATAGAACAAATTTAGAAATCACTTTTTCAGAATCCATAGAAATAGCTATTTCTATGGACTTCTCCTTCAAGGAGGGAGTTCTTGGTATTTGGGATTCTCTTACTTAGTTGATCACAGTGCAAAAGAAATTATCTTGTTCGCTATGTCCTGAGGATTCGAGATGCGCTCGGCTCGTCACCATCAGACAAGGAGCTAATCATTATCGATTTTGATCTTTTGCTAACTTAACTACCTTGTTAAATCACTATGGTTAAATAGTTGCCCATGTCTCTTCCAAGTTTCCTTCGGATGCTAATCTTGTCAGTATAGTGTTCCCTTTCTAGTGTTTTACAAGTATTGCTCACTTCGTTTCTAAGTCGTTTGTAGGCTGCCATTAGAACCTCTGATTTTTTCTTGACGGCTGCAGTCTCCACTCTAGTCTGCGGTGCGACCTCTACGGGGGAGGAAAAATTGAAGGGAAAGGAACTCCCCCGTAGAGGTCGCACCGCAGACTATCTCCACTCCAGCTTATCTCTCTATCTACACATACGTTTCAGCTCAGAGGTAAGCCACGGGCTATATCACTCGGAGACGCGTCTTTCAAGAATAGGGGCGTGCATGGCGTGCATGGCGTGCATGATCATGGCAAGCATACTGGTCCATTCCTCCACGATAAAATTGATGTCAGTGGATCAATATAGCAGCTATTGCCAATCAATAGAGACTGGGTCTGACAAAAGGAGCTCCTAATCAAAATTTTTCATTTGCCGCATTTTCATTACTTTATGCTGTTTTTTACCCCACCGCAGAATTTTCTGACAGCATACACAAGGTAGAGATCACTATGAGCTACTTTATATACACCAGACTCAACAATAGGCAGTCTCCTTTTGTTTCTCGTGTAGGTTCTTTAATTGATATGTTTTATCATTGATACATTTTAAATGATCATTTTACATTTGAGGAATGTTAGAAACAAGACACATTTAGAAGAACAGCACGAACACGATCCGGACAGCAACATTTCACACCATTTCAACCTACCAACCATTCTACAGATGATATGCCAATTCTCGGCCTCCTATATGCATCTACAGAAAGTAATAAAAGAAAAACATTGGAGAAACGGATCATTTTTAAACTTGGAACATTGTACCCTTCAGGACTCAACAAACAATTTACATATCTCCAATAACATTCTATTTATCACAATTTTATTCCTACATCTCTTTCTTATTCTCAGTCCCCTTTACGTCCCATCGATTCCCTTGATTACTAGTCTTATCCTTCGAATCTGCCGTTCTTTTAGCTTGATTAGTGTCGGTTCTACTAATATTTCTTTGCTTGATAACGGGCTATTAGACTCACGAAATAGTCCCAGTTATCGCAACAACAACAGCAACAGCAATGACAACAACAACAACAATATATACTTTTGCTCAAACATACGTAGTTATAGCGTCCATCAGCCTATCAATAGCAATAACTACGAACTTGCAATCAGTCTAACGGGCTATGCTCGAACCCGGGGGGGGGGGGTACTTCACATATTTTGGGTACGGGGACGTGCCATCGGGAAGGGTATCGATTTTCACGATTTTGGTATAAGGAACGGTATCGATTTTCACGATTTTGGTATAAGGAACGGTATCGATTTTCGCAATTTTGGTTTAAAGAATGATTTTGGTATACTTTTTCGGAAAATTGGTATAAGGTCGGGTATACTTTTTCGCAAAATTGGTATAAAGTCGGGTATACTTTTTCGCAAAATTGGTATAAGGAACGGGTATGTTTTTGAAGCTTCGATGGCACGTCCCCGACCAAAACCTGGTCAAGAAACGTATCAATAGTTATTGGACTGATGACTTGTGGTACGGTGTCAGTTTCATCTATGCCGTGCAAATTACGTGGCAGTGTAAAGATGACGCAACCGCTTGTTGTTGGGCGATGAGAAATTAAACATTGTCTCAAACAGAATGATTTTGGAAGCTACAATTTCGTTCATCGGGAAAACTAAGCGGCTCCGTTAATATTCACCCTTTGTAGCGTCCTTTTTCCGGCTTTCGTCTGCTACGTTTCTCTGTGTTGTGTTGTTGCTGTGTTGCTATTTCTATCGTTTCTGTTTCCGTTTTTGTTTTCGTTTGTTTTTCTTATGAAATTAACCGTTGAATTGTGTCATCCATGGTGGGGACCAGATGACCTTGTGTCTTTCCCCGCCATGAATGGCACATGTAAATAGTATTTCATTTTATTTAGAATTAAGTTTTCTTGTTGTAGAAAAAAAGAATGGCGCAAGAGCCCCGGGGGGGGGGGGAGGGGGGGGGGTACTTCACTAAAAATTTATGCAGGAGTGTGCACCGCCAGGATTTCTGATATGACCCAATCCCAGAATTTTGGTCAGATATTGATACCCAATCCCAGAATTTTGAAGAAGTTCAATTTTTTCAACGGACTTCCTCTCAGTTATGGTCACAAGCAGAAAAATTTGTTCTGAATCAATAGGGACATTCAACACCAATTTCCACAATTTTTAGTATAACAGTGAACCCCAATCCCAGAAAATTCCAAGTGAAAGTATACCCCAATCACAGAAAATTTCCAGTAAAAGTATACCCCATTCCCAGAATTTTCAGGCCAAAAACTACCCAAAACTGGCGCACATCCCCGTCTGACCCGATAGTGAAGTACCCCCCCCCCCCCCCCGGGGCAAGAGCATTGCAAGAGGCTTGGGTCATAATGCTGTGCACTGTAGAGTCTATAAATAAATGTCCCACCAAGTAATCAAAAGATTTGATTCATAGTTTTAAAATCAAACTTTGAATTGTGGTAAAGCGAGCGGCTAGGCCTGGTATAAAAACAAATAAATGCTTTGATAATTGAATGTAGTACGGGGTGGTACGATCCATTCTGAATAGGATCTTAAGAAATTGCCGACATGCAAATCAAGACATTAACCTCTAAATCAGTGTAACATCGCCTGCGGAGAGATATTTGAAAATAGCCACCTGCTTCGTATACCCTCTATACAAATTCTCGTACTGCTTCTTACAATTTTAGGTACAGGTCTTTGATTCTACGCATAACAATTTCGACCTCAGAATCATGAATAATTTCTAACTCTCGACCACGAAATTATAGATTTTATTCATCCATGCGACGTAAAGCTCATCTCACTTGGAGGCTCAAACGTAAACAGAGACGATAATATCCTACAGAAGATGCGTTCATATCATTGTCAGTTTGTTTGTGATTAGTTGAAAGTGCTGATTTTGTAAACAAGCTTTCCTTGAATACTTACAGAGAAGATAGAAACATTCAGCCTGTACATAATTTGATTTTTGTCAAGAAACTGCGTTGGAGAAATCAAAGGATTGTTTGTTTTGACTGCGGTAAGTATTCATAAACCTAAAATTTCTTGTTTATAAACACAGCTGTATGCCATCTTTCTAAACCTGAAAGATCCTACAAGAATCTTGTAACATTTGTCCACTTGGAGGTGTCATGTTCTGCAATTGTCTTAAAATCTGGTCATGTTTGTTTACAGGAAGGAGGACTGTTTTTGAAGACTCGAAATGTTCCATATTGCTACAATAAAGCCATATTTGCTTACCATCTTGCAAAGCTCTGCTGAAAATTGTAGCATTTTACTTCTAACATTGTAGCATTTAAACCTCCCATGTGACTCATATAAAAATAAATTACATAATATTTTTATTGTTATGATTGCGGTTCAATATTCTAAGCCATTTGCTAGAACATCGAGAGAAGCTTGGAAAATTTAGCTTTATAAAATTCATCATTCTATTGCTTCGGAGAGCTTCTAGCAAAAAGGCCTTTAAATTTTAGCCATAAAATGTTTAATTCCTTTTCTTGATGACATCTGAAACTGTGTTTGAGCCATTTGCTTAAAACATCAAGAGGAGCTTGACAAATATGGAGTTGTGAAATTTATTATTTAATCTTTAAACATTTACATCGAAGAAGTTCTTGTTGCAATTTCTTATTCTAGCCAAAATAATAAATGTAAACAGTTTTTGAGCAATCTGCTGGAACATCGAGAGAAGCTTGACAAACCTGGCGTTGGGAAACTAATCATTTTATCGTTAAACAGCTGCTTCGAAGAACTTCTTGCTCAAAGAACGTTTTCATCCTAACCAAAATTTAAAATTTCTGATCTTGCTGACATGTAAAATTGTCTTTGAGCCATTTGAGAAGCTTGGCAAATTTGGCGTTGCTAACCTCATTATTTTACCATAACATCTGCTTCGAAGAATTTTTTGCTCAAAACCCTTTTTATTTCAACAAAAATCTAAAATTTCTTATCTTGCTAACATGTGGAACGGTGTTTGAACAATCTGCCAGAGCATCAACAGAAGCTTGAAAAACCTGACGTTGGGAAATTCATCATTTTATCTTTAAGCAGATGCTTGGAGGAACTTCTTGCCTAAAGACCTCCTTTCATTCCAGTCAAAATGAATTTCTGATCTTGCTAACATGTAAACAGTTGTTGAGCCATCTGCTAGAACAGCGAGAGAAACTTTGCTAATTTGGCGCTGGGAAAATCATCATTTCACGTAGAACAGTAAGTTTGAAGAAAATCTTGCTTACAGAGCGACTTCTACTTGATAATACAGTGCAAATTTTTATTGATTTGTCGATCAACTCTGCAGGTCATTGTATATCAGATTTCAAAACTATTTGTATTCAGCGGCTGATAGAAAAAGGCAAGAATGTATTATGAACGTACTGTCGGTAGGCCTAATAGCTACGAGGATGCTGGGGGCGAAGCCCCCAGGAAAATATTTGAGGACACTCCCTATTTTTGCTTAGAATGCCTTTCATGACCCTGTGTTTGCCAGTACTGAATTGGGATTTTGACAATGTTGTAACATTTTTTCAGAGTAGCATCCCAAGGAAATTTTTTGGGTAATCAGATAGTTTAATTGGGCTTAGGAGAGCTCTTGTATCCAATGTTTGCCAGTGCCAAATTAGAATATATGATAATATGAATTACCAGTTCTCAAAACAGTTCTGCGTGAAGAACCTCTCCTTTGTCTTAGAACGCTTCTCGCAATTCAGGTTTTGCCTGCCCCCGCCCCCAATATGGAAACTTTGAAAATTCGCTGATAATTTGCGTTAATGTCGCGTCCAGGAAAATTTTGGAGAACGAGAAGAGAGAGCTTCCCCATTGCTTTATAGGTGTGCAAATTGTGCAACACTTCTTGTTGTAATAGCTTCGCGTTCAACGAGATTTTCTTTTTGATTGCAGAAAACAAAGTCGAGAGATATCTCCGTTCCCAGATTTGACGACAAGCAGATAGGCCTTCAAGGTGTGAACATTTCAAATTTCTAGCTCAAAGAGCTTCTTACAGCGAAGGAAGACCTTCCGTTTGTCCAAGCTGTGAACAATTCTTGCCACAATTGCTGTGAAGAATTTTCGCTCAAAGAACTCCTTGCTTCCATGCAGCGAACTCTCAAGAAAACATCACTGCTAGCAGCATTATAGACCATCAGTTTGAGCAGAAGGAAGTTGCTAGGATAGTTACAGGCTTTCCACGTGTGAAAAGTTCTGTATCATATTTGTGTTTTGGTTTGGTTTGTAGCAAACTTCTTGCAGAAATATCAGCTTTGCCTTCATCAACTGCAGATAGTATAAAATCGCTTTTAGCAGTAAATTGGAGTGAACGTGAAATTCTAATAAAAACTGAAGTGTTGGCAAGGACCGTATTCCTTGTTCTTCGAATTTCTAAAATCCAACAGAAGAGTGTTTCTGGTTGCTTTGGTATAAAAGCAGAGGTGATCTCCTTCACAAACTGATAGCATATATCGGAAAGAAAAGAATTTATGATAAAAGCAAGAATAAAGTTGGATCTTTTAGTGGATGCTGTGGATTTAAAACCATAGCAAGCTGACCGAAGTGGTGTTGTCCTGGGTTACTGATTATCACAAAAGATATTCAGTAACGATCGAGTTGTTATTACTGAACTGAAACATTGGTGCCAGCATAAACAATAGACGAAACCAGTAGTCATATACAGCAGACATATCACCTGTTGCAGTTCGAATAAAAATCTAGGAATTTCATGACAATACAAACATATGAAAGGATAAACAAAGTGTAAGATCAAAGCAGTTGGTGAAATTACAACGAATACCGAAAAATCAACAACGAAAATATCAGCTGAGACAATTGAAATAAAAAAAAAAATATAAAATAAATCAGCGAACCATAGCATCAAACTACCAAGGCTGTTCTGATGAAACTACCAAGACTGTTCACAAAGTAAACGAGAAAGTGTTAATGAAATTGACAACAAAGTAGTCACAGAAGATTATGAGATTACAAAAGAGCGTTGAAGAATCAACCAAAAATTATCAATAAGATTCATAAAATAAACAACAACGAGCAACAACAATCAACAAACTACAGGATCATAGAACTTGATTGGAACTACCAGCAAATCGACAAAGTGCACGTGATCACAGAGCTAGATGACACTCCCGAAAATACCGCAAAATCAACGAACTTTTGGCGACATGGATGAGAGAGGAAGCAATAATGATTCAAATGGATTCCCTATGAACGGTGACCTGATGCCAATCTTTGAGAATCTAGATGCAGATGACGAATCTAGTAGCGATCTTGGATCTGATTCCGATGGCAAAGACAACAACAAGAAACGAGCGAGAAGAACATCGTTATCCATGACGCAATATGTATACAATAACAAAAACAAACAAACCAGACAAAGGAAAACAAGCTGCATAGAAATATTTCCACATTCGCGAAGAGACTCTCTTGGACAGGTTTTTGCGACAAACAACGCTTCGTTACCTTCCATCAAAAGATCCATGTCTCTGCCGGAAAGTTTTGAAAATTACGAACAGAAGAAGGTGCCACAAGGCAGCAGAAGTGCCACTGAAAGACTGCAGCTACCGGATATCGGACAGTTAAGAGCTACGGACTCTATATGTGAAAGGGACTTCAATAACAACAGAAACTTCAGATATTTGCCAAATCTTGCCAAACACACAGGGCAAAATGGAACTTTAGATGTACATCAAAGGAATAAAAGTGACTCCAAAAAGTTGGACATATTCATGAGAAATCATTTTCGTTAGAGCACCAAGTTTTTTTAGAATTAGATTATGGATGTTTGTAGATAATGAATATATAATAGAAGGTAGTTATAGGGAGGTTTTTTATAGGTAGGTCAAATGAAGGTCCTAAAGCGATGAATGTTATCTGAGCCAGATCTAAGATATCAGGTTCTGAGAATAGGATATTTTCCCAGACCTTATCCCTCTTGAAACAAATAAACAAAACAAAAAACACCAACCAGTATAAAAAAACAAATACGGTTTGGCAATCATTTGAGATGTGCTTGCCACTCATTGTAGCAAAACATTTGCTTGAAAATAAGATTGAAAATAAATTTGTTGTGTAATATTGCCGGGAAGTTGCAAATATATTTAACAAAAAAACAAAACAAAAAATCTTATCAAGGAGATGATACTCAACCTCGTTCCCAAGGGTATCAGTTGTTATATATAGGAGGCTAGACCTCAACAGATACCAGGGTGCAGTTTACAGAAAACCAATCTAGGCGTTTCAGTTTACGGAAAACCTTCATTGCCACTGGGTACCAGGTTGCATGATACTTGATTTTGTAATATTCAAGTAACGTATTTGACAATTAGCAATTCTTCCTTTTATCACGGAAAATCTACTGAAAGCAATGATTCAAGAATAACTACAAGTAAGTTTGGGACTCTTTTGTCGAGTAAACGTCTTATTGCCAAGGATCAGCGCTCAAGGAATTTATATTTTTTGCCTCGTTTAGTTGTTTGATGCATTGCAAATCTCAATGGAATGCCTAACAGCGTTTACTCAACAGAGCTCCAAGGATTCTAAAGATACTTGGTGTCTCAAAAAAGTACTCCCGTTTGAAAAATCACTAACATTTGATTACACGGCCGATCTTCAATTTTCTTTCTTTGTCAAGTTGATCAAGGACCAAATTATTTTCCAAGACAAAGCCAATCTCGTAATTGGTTTAAACATTAGCAAATTTAGCTCTTTTTAGGGCTACCTGGTTTTGAATCATACTGAAAAGAAGCACTGACGATTGACAGATCAATTTCTATGTGCATGTAAAACTTCTAGTTTGGTCATAAATGACAGAAATAAATGCGCACTATCATTGGAGACTTCACTGATGAAAAAAACAAGAACATTTTGACTATTACTGTATCAATAGCAAATTTTTTTTTATCATCTATGAATATTTTTGGGTCTTTGACAAAGCAATTCAGAAAAGAAATTTTACCAAAGGTTTGATAATCAATCTGTAGTGATTTTTTAAACAGGGGTATTTCTTTGGGAATACCCAGTGGTAGCATGTGAATTTTTTGAGGGAAGGACAATTGTAAGCATTACCCATTTCTATGGCATTACCAAACTATCAAGCGTTAAGCTGACATTCGAACGCAAATCTGAACATAAAACGGACCAGCTAACACTCTTTAGGATCTTCCATAACAACAGTATACATTAGAGCATAGGTTCCAAATCTTTAAAAAGGCTGGTGTAAAATCCAGTTACATATTTCTTTGAATTGAATGACTTCAAAGAAACTTCAGCTATTTCTCTATAATTTTACCGTTGGACTTTTCTTAAATCTTCTATATATTCAGTGTTTTTCTACTTTTTCAAGAATTCAAGAAAAATTTTCAAAGAAACACAAAACCATCGTAATTTCTAAACTGTTTGAAGCAACATGAAATAGTTTCGAAGAAAACCATAGTTCATGGATGTCTACAATATGGTATCAAGCAAAGGTCTGTCATTTTTCTGGTTTATGATTTAGAAATTTGATGACGTCACACCCTCAAATGAGTTAAATGTAACATACGCTGAAATTTAAAAAAATATTGAAAAGTTCTGAAAAGTCCAACGGTAGAATTAAAGATAAGTAACTAAAGTTTGTTTCAAGCCATTCAGCCAGAAGAAATAGATCACAGAATTTTACACCCACCTTTTTACGCCGAGTTAAAGATTTGGAAGCTATACCATATATTAGCATACATTCATTATATCATGTTTAGTTGTAGCATTTGAGTCGTTATAACGCACTTTGGGAAGTTTGTATTCTTTTGTGTAGCGTTTATACAAGTTTGCAAGGGATTTCGGTTAATTATAGGCCTGTAATTTGATCTGCTGCAAGTGATTTGCTTTGTACAGAGCGATTCAAAAAGTGTATTACCTGTGTCACCAAACCGATGTGAAGACTTTAAATTCTTGAGGAATTAATTTAATTTTGTGAATTTCTACCAGGTGATCCAACGAAAAGTGAAACTTTCTAAATTGTAGGCTACACATATATGATCGTCAGCGTTTTGTAGTCTTCGCAAGGAGAAACTTTGAGATGATTTCCCGTTTGTGGTAGGCCACAATAGTCTTTGCCTTTAATGATTTGAGTTTTTATGTATAGTAGCGTTATAGCTTGTTAATATATTGTTCTTGGTTGAGTTTAGCTCGAAGGAAAGTAGAAACATAACGATAATATGAGATACGTTCACAATTTATGTTGTCAATCCTGATAGGACCTCTGTTGAAGAATATCTGCAAAAGTTAATGTCCTGGCAAAAACAATTCTGGTGATTCGCCAATAGACGATTACGCTAAAGATGTCGGCGAGGAACCTTTTACCAAGATGCACTGCGTTCTTTCATCGAATTCATATAGAATCGTTAACGATTCGTTATTCGAACGCAATGCATCTTGGTAAAAAGTTCCTCGCCGCCATCTTTAGCGTAATCGTCTATTAGGGACATTCTGAGCATTGTGTTTCGACTGCCATTCAGATTCATGTAAAGTTTTTGTGAACCATAAATGAAATAGTTGTCAGGGGTCTACGAAATGGAAAAAGGGATTGTGCTGCATCTACTAGCATCATTCAATCTGTTCCGCTATTAGGGTATGTATTTCGCTAAAACAGGTCAGCGTTTAGGGTGCATATGTTAAACCTTTGTTCCTTTCAGACATTGCTTTCAATGAAAGGGAACAAGGTGATTTATCGCTAATTAGATATAAATTAATCAGCATGTTTGGGACATCTAATGAAATTTCATTGATAAATCATGCATGTTTATTGAGGATTGAAAAAAACATGGACGCCTCAGAGGCAGGACTATGTTTCAACGGCCAACAAATATTAACGGAACATAATAATTTGCGAGAAATCAGGGTGAAAGGTTTCACTTAATTACGTAAACAATTACTCACAAATTGTAAACACCGATTCTCTCCGAGTAAAGAGACAGGGTTGTATGTGCAAACAGACCTAGAGATGACATCAAATCTGGAAAAACTATGTACACTAAAAATCAAAGCTTTTGGCGTGACAAATTTCGGCAAGTTGTTGCCAACAAAGTTATCTGCTGAAATCTTAAGCTGGTCGAAAACTTGTCACACCGAAAATTTTGGATAAGTGCCTTTTTACTAGATTCACGAAATCGTCCCAGTTATCGCAACGACAACAACAACAACATTAACAACAACAACAACAACAACAACCACTTTTTTGCTTCATCTGTATATCAATAGCAATCACTACGAACCTGCAATCATACCTTCTAATGACTATGCACCAATCAATTTTTAGTTCTTTGTGTCTGGGTTCATGTTGGGAGCACCCACATGCTTGCTATTACACAATATACCAAGTAGGTTAGTAATTAAAACATGGTCAATAGATTAAAATAAGCACATTATCTGCCAGTAACTTTATGTTCATTCATTTCAACAGAACATCTATTTGCTCTCTTTATAAGTCAGAGTATTTTTCTTCGTATTGTTGTAACTTGCTCAAATGTTTAGGAGCCTCAGCTTGGAATTGAGATTCGGAAATTGACTGAGAACTTGGCTATTGTCGCTGTTAGTGTGAATTTTGACTGGCTAAAAAGTTTTATGAGTTCCCCATTGGAGAGATATGATGATTTGTAAGAACAGAATTGCACCTGTTTATACGAGGCGGGCGGGCTGGCCCTCCCTTTCCGTATGGTCTGTGACGCAGACTAATTCGTGACCTGCTTCGTTTGAGATCTCTGTATTATCCATTGAATAAACAGCCTTGTCAGGTGCATTTCGGCACTTTCAAAGCTGGAAACAAAATCGCGGCAAAAACGTCAGATACCTGGCCAAACCTCAAATACCTGGACGATTAAGCAATGCGTTGGCGTTACGCAAATCCTAATTGATGTCTTATTTCTGACCGATGTCATGAAAATTTGATGAATATGAATACATGATGCAACCTAGTGGGTGCCTAGAGCTAAGAGCTAACAAGCCAAATCAAACGACTTGATTGCACTAATTGTCCGTTCGGAATCGCTAAATGCTGTATTAATGATTCTATAGTCTGACCTGACTAATCATGAAAGAACATATGGGTCAGCTTTTTATTTCGGTAGCTTTGGTCGGCAAAGAATCAATTGGGTCGAAAAATTAAAGGGGTTACAGTATGCCGTCCAAACGTAAACAAGAGGCTATTTTAGCAAGAAGACGTGAGCCGAGAAAGACGCCAGCAGAATTCTTTGTTCGAGGATGTAATTTACAAAGCGAAGTCAACTTCAAAACTTTTGTGAATCTCCTGGGGCTTTGTGTAAGTTCTGCTATGAAATCGACAACCTGAAAAGTGTACTTTTGAAGGTCGCTCACCAAAAATAGTATGTCGATATGGAAAGTAGAAACTATGTGAGCATATTCACAACCAATGGAGACACGAGAACATAAACTATTTTCAAGGAGTATTCCTCTATTTGAGATAAAAAGGCTGGAAAATTGTAATGCTCCAAAAACCTCTGAGCATCCCCGTCTTTGAAGACGTCCGCGCCTTGTTGCTAAAACATCCTCAAATTTTCTTGAATTTTTGGCCATACCAGTGCTAGCTTCTTATCAACTACTGGTTTCTTATAAAAAATGTGTACCATGAAATAAATGACAATATTGATACTTGCATAGTTCAGAACCATAAACGAGGTAAGATTTATATTGCATAATATTTGAAGCATGTACTTATTTATCAAGTCAATATAAAATATAAAATGTGCGTGCATACCCTGAATATACTTACAAAAATACTTAAATCTCAAAATTTCAAGATTATAATAAGAACATCAACTGATAAGATTTAATTGACACCATGGTTGAAAATATGTATTATTATTTTGCCAGTTTCGAGGTCTAAGAAAATAGTCATGTATAAAATGCTAATTTACGCAAGTTAATTCTGCCACAATTTGGAAGTGTACATGAAAGAAGCATGACATTAAAGTTGAGCCAAATCCTCCAGCAGGAATATTGAACTGATATTGGTAAATGCACTGTGCACATGGACCCCGAGTTGATTGGTTGGAAATGCACGACACAGGTCTTGGGCACATCAGGAACACAAGAATTCTCAAGAATCCTTGAGAATTTTTTAGAATTCTTCACAAATTATGAAACAAATTTTTGAAACATGTGAAAAAGTTAAATTTGTCACAGTTAAATTTGTCACAGTTATCAAATCATTTAAATGGAAAACATTTTCATGGTGAATCAGTCAACATGAGAATTTTTTTATCAATCACTGCATCATCAAATTTAATTTATGAATACCCTATGAATATCCCCTTAAAAATAGTTGTCAGTTTTGCAGCTACAATGTCATCAGACTTGCAAAGACCAAGGAACAAATGATCCTTCTTCAATTTCAGGCACTAAATTAGTGATTTCATCCTTACAAGCCATTCGTATTCGTTCTGCGGTGGCTGGAGCTTCAAGCTGGAAAATTCCTTGATGACCAGCATTTGTTCTTGCATACTGGATTGCATCTTTGATTGCAAAGAATACTGATGCTGCTAAGAACAAGGGTGGCTCGCCAACTGCTTTTGATGAATAGACTGCTCTGACATTTGATGAACCTAAAATTGTAATATATCAAGTGAGTAAACAACAACGCTGGGTAATTTAAAAATTACTGTCTCTGAATATCAAAGCAATACACCATTTCACTGAAGCGGCCTCGTTGTGAAAATTCATTAAAAGTGTAGTGTAATGTATAGTGGTTTGTATTAGTTGTATTTTAGTTTATATTAATTCCAGGGGGTAGACATGACATTTTGCTCCTCCTGGTCCCCGTCCTTGTAGTGTGGTATAGTAGATTGTAGGTAGTGTTTTAGGTAATTTTGTTGTAAATTTTTATATTGAATATAAAAAAAAAGAAAAAAATTCATTAAAATTTCTTCCTATTTTTCATATGAAATTTTCGAGCCCAAATTCGGATTTAGCACCCAAATTCTGGTCTACTTAAGTGTTTTTAAATTGCTGGCACTTGTGATATCAATTTCACGAGGATGTAACATTTAAAGAATTACAAGGGTTCTGACCGTGAGAAGCGTTGGGGGTGATACTTTGCAATCTGAGTTACTTTTCAAGGTCAAATCCCTTATAGAATTCATATGTACTTCAAGTAGCAGTTCTTTATTGATCTTATAGTTATTAATTATAATTGTATTGTAGTAACATATATTGTAGATTTTAAAAATTTATGTTAGCGGCCCAAGCTAGATAAACTTTGCTTTTCTTGGGTCACGTAGAATACGAATATTTGACGAACTTTTTATTTCATAGTAGCTCGTATTTTACAAATAAAAATGAATTGAATTTAATTTAATTGAATAGATTTTAGATTTTAAATCATCTCAAAATTAACATAACAACCACTAGCAGTGTGAAAACTCTTCGTTGGACTAAGGTTTGCATGCTGAATCCGAATCTAGCCACTAAAATCTTTGGACGTACAATAATTTTGAACAATTTCCAAAACGTGGTTGTTCATTGAAGTTGTGAATGATAGTGAAAACTGTCTTCTTTTGTTGCTGATATGTTCAATTAGATTTAATAATTTACTCTGCTTTAATCGGTCATTCCTTCTCATTCATATGGGAGAAGCCCCTTTCAAAAACCTGCAAAATGAGTGACAGCGATGAGCAAAATATCCTTGGTTTTCCTTCCTCGCAATAATGACATTTAATATTTCTTAGCATATATTTTGTCCTTTTGGATGCCTGTTTGAAAATCACCAATATTTCAGAAAAAAGGCCGATCTTCAAATTTCTCATTTTTGCAACTACCTCAATGAACAAATTATTTTTGCAGGCATAGTCTAGCTGATCTCTCACTGATCTTGTGATTGGTTCTAATATTAGTAGATTTAGTTCTTATTAGGGCTGCCTGATTTTGAAGAATGCTGCGAAAAGCACTGACGATTACCAGATTAATTTCTTTTTGTATATTAAGCCTCTAGTTTGGTTTTAAATTTCAGAAAGAAACGCAAGCTGTTATTGTAGACTTGAATGAGAAATCTGACTATAATGGCTCATATGTAAGAGAAACGATATTGCTTGAAAGAGCATAGCTCAGAATGAGGTTTTTTCATGTGTTACCCTTCAAGTCAAGAAAACAAAAATTTTACTATACTGTACTTGGGTCATTGTAATAATAGTAATATTTTGGCAATAATTTGTAATAACTGAGTTATAGTAATAATTCGGATTATTGAAAAAGATGTCAAAAAGAACATTTTATCATAGGTTTGAAAATCGAGTTTCCCCGATGTTTCCAACGGGAGTACTTTTTATTGGGACATTCCTATCATTTACTTTATCAAGGTTATGTATTACAATAAATATTTAACATGGCCAGACGCTAACTCACTGCAAGACGAATCAAAGATCTGTTTGCTACGTACCACTAAGCAAAGAGACATTGAATTCTTCAGGAACTTCACCAAAACCAGGTATCTTATAAGTTCCCGGACCACGTGACAACAGCTCTCCATTTGGTCCATGAACCATTTGCTCCAAAACAAACATCCCATATCCTTGCATGAAAGCTCCTTCTACTTGTCCAATATCAATTGCAGGGTTTAAAGATTCTCCAAGATCCATCACCATATCTGTTCGCAAGATTTTGTGATCTCCTTCAAAGAAATAGCAATAGTTTTTAAGTTACTGCCGGGCAAGTCAATACGAGTTTAGGAGTTCCACATAACCTGAGATCTGAAGGTGGGGGGGGGGGGTGTATAACATGTTGAGAGCACAGATATGTGCTGCCCATATGGATGGGGTTTTCAGCCTAAAAAAAGGGTCCCCTTTTCGGCAGATTGTCCTTAAACATGGGTAGGCTTGGCTGAAATTGGCAAAATATAGTAGAAAATGGGCAGATCTCCCGCAAAATTCACTATGAAGTGGGTACAAAGGCAAAGTTTCGTCATTGGAAGTTGGTAGATTTCTCAAAACCAGCGGCAGACCCCTGTCCATCTGCAAGTCATCTACCCATACCTCCCCGCAGCGAAGATCTGGAGTTTCTGGAAATTTGTTTTAATAAAATTAGTTACATTGTTCCACAGAGTGTCTCAGGAAAAAGCAACCCGGCCATAATTTAAAATTTTACAAAAAGTGTTAAGATTTGAACAAAGTTCATATATACCGTCTGGAACACAATCTATCTTCTTTGCCATGATACGCAATTTGGATAGTTCAATGGAATTATTTATCATTTAAGTATGGCCGATTTCAATTGCAGGATGTTGTAAGAGCAAAATCAATGCAGTTAAGTTCTTACCGTAAGAAGTAACAAAACAGAATTTGTGAAAACTATTCATACCAACAGAGACGTAGGAATTGGGGGGACACTGGTGGCACGTGCCTCCCCCAAGATTTTGCAATAAACAAAGAAGTTCCCTTTTTATTTTCAGGAAGTGCCCCTTCAGCTTAATGAAAAAAAATGCCTGAATGCCAAGAGGCACTGGAAGTGATGCCCTTGGGTTGGAAGCATGCAAACTATTCCCATGGGATACATTGTTTAAAATAATGAGAAAAGTTTTCGCCTGTTTAAATTTCGAAAAATTTCCTGGATCTGAAATAGGCCATACTTACTGAAACTTATACGAGGAAATAATTTGGAACAAGATAGAAGATTGTGTTTCGGATGGCATGCGTCAAATCAGTTTAAATATCGTCATGTTCTGGAGAATATTGAATAAATGTGGGTTGCATTTTCTTTTTTTTCACATCTTACTGAGTTCTGGTCATCCTTTGACAATTTTTGTACCGTATTGCTTGAATATAACATATGAGGACTACGATCAAGATTACCTGTAAGGCAGTCAATCTCCACAAGCGAACATCCAACTCCAAATGAGTAATAATCAAAATGACGTCCGGAGTTTGTTTTAATATCGTAACCAACATCTGGTGTCTTGTAGAACCCAGTCGCTGAGAGACTAACTCTATTGAAAAATCCTGCAGTCACCCAATCATCCCAAGTTGTCCCTTCCTTCTTGTACGGTTCTAATCGCTTCAAAATCTTCTCACATGCATCTATAACAGCCATTCCAATCAGATCAGAAGATAAGCTGCCTGCAGTTGCCATCGTATTGGGAACTTTGTCAGAAGCGGAATCTGATGTGAAAATCTTCGTTTGTGGAATAACAAGAGCGGTGCTGGCAATTTGAATCAATTTGGTATGCAATCCTTGCCCCATTTCGACACCGCAGTGATTTAAAAGGACACTGCCATCGAGGTACACGTGGACGAGAGCGGCTGAAAAATGATACATTTGAAGCTACTAGGCCAGTCAGAAAAAACGCACGCCGTTTAAAAGGCAACTACTCCCTACATATCAAAGCAATTGTATTTTGAAATATTTGATCGAATAGCCAACATGTGCAATTGTTTTTAAAATGTTTCCTGACTGAAAGCGGTTGCTCCGTTCAAATTTTACAAGAGATTTTCTCTATTTTACGAGGGACTTTCTAGAAGCTCCTTGGAGAAACTTAAAAATATCTTAAAATCACGCGCATATTTCCCAGATATTTCTACAGGGCGTCCCAAAAAACATGGACGCTGTTTGAGTGGCCATAAATTCAACTTAACCCATTTTTCAAATTTTGAATAGACGAGATTTCAACTTAGAGTTTTGGCACCAAGCTTGAGCAAATCTGATAAGTAGTTGCTGATTTATTGAGAAAGAAAGTCAAAATCAGAGGTTATTTCAAAACCAGTGGATTTTATTTCCGTACTTAACCTTAAAACTTGAATTTCAGCATCAAATGGACTTAAACTTTGCAGTTATGCCAGGGAACACATTTGGGAGTAATTAATGACCACATAACTCAAGAATATTGACCAGGTTGCCTGCTGAACGCAATATTCTTGGTTTAACATGACTTTGTCACTTTTGAGAAGCAAAATAACTGATGGACGCATGTCATGGCCTGCCGCACTTGTGTTCCACATCACCATTTCTATCAACCCTAACTATGTTCAATATTCTTGGTTATCAAAAAATCCAATCTATGACTATCTGTTTCACTTGTGAACATCAGAAAACCGGGCTAGGTTTATTTTTTTTCAATCGATTTCTTTGATTTTAACATAATGGAGAAGAATGAATCCTCTGGTTTTGAGGCAGCCAATGATTTTGACTTTCTTGCTCCATAAATCAGCAGCTACCCATGATATTTATTTAAACTCAGTGTCAACCTTTAAGTTTAAGTCTCTTTTATTAAAAACATTTAGAACGGAAAAATTGGATTTATGGCTGCTCCGCAGCAGTCAATCAAACTGCACACATGTTTTTTGGGACACCCTGTACCTTACAGCAATGACTCGAAAACGCTTTAGCATATATGCGATCCTCTTGGGGGGATGAAAAATTCTTCCATCCTAGAATAAGACTGCGTTCACTTCACATGATGCCGGCACATTTTGAAAATGTGACGGTAGCAAAATTTGAGCTAGCGTTCACACGATACCGGCAAAAGGGCGTTTTCAAAATGTGCCGGTTAGAGTTCTGTTTTCAAAATCTACCGCTTTCAAAATCTGCCGGCAAAAAATGTGCTATTTTCATGTGAACGGAAGACCTATCCGTCACATTTTTCACCGTTTTCAAAATGTGCTGGCATCGCGTGAACGCAGTCTGAGAAACTTTTTCAGGGGGATTCCGTCCTCCCAAAAAGACAATAATACATGCAAGTGTCATTATTGTTAGGGAGGAAAATCGACGAACTGTTGCTCATCGTTATCACTCGTTTGAACGTTTGTGAAAGCGGCGTTCTGCAGAAAATCTCCCATATCAACGTGAAGGAATGACCGATTAAAGCTGGGTAGAGTAATGATTCTGATTGAACCTATCGGCAATTTAAGAAGACAGTATTCAATACTATTGCTTTGACATTCAGGGAGCAGTAATTTCAAATTAATCCTGAAAGAACGTGGCAAGCATCCTTCGGAAGTCAACCAAAAACAGAATGCTTTAACAGAATGATTAATCCTTTAACATATCGTGTGTAGTTATATGTAGTTAGGTAAAGTAGGTGTGTTGTAGTGTGAGTATCGTGTATCTCCGTCATGGGCCAAGCCTTTTTGGAGATTGAAATTGTAGATTGTAGATTGTAGAATGCAAACGAACGTGAATTGTTAAATGATGCCAAGTTTTGTGTATCTACTTCTTTTATGTGCGGCGGCCGAGAAAACTAATTCCAGCCCTGCCAGCTCTCCGAAATGGAGGAGTTGGACATTTAACTCCGCAGTTTCCAAGAAAAGGAGAGGAGATGTGCTGTTACCTATAGCTTTAAGAGCAAAAGTCAAATTCCAAATATTTGCTTATCCCAACTCTGTACGGAAGTTTTTTCATGCTTTACTCTGCTATAGTATTATTCGAGCGACTCAATTGGAAAAAAAGATGTAATGACCATTTGCACCACCTTTTTAAAACATTAAGACATATGCCCACATCCCTAAATAGTTAAAGAGCATTTGTCACCCAGGGTACGCTGACATTTTAGACTGTCTGAAAATCAAATTTGGCCTAAGCGGAAATCATGGCGCCATATTGCAATTGTTGAAGCGCTAAAAAAGTTTTACTTTAATCTATCTGAATAACTGCTGTATCAGTTCAACCATTTCACTGTGGATCTATAACTTCCGTTTAGGCCAAGTTTTATTTTTAGACAATCTGAAATTTTAGTGTGCTTGCAAAGGACCCTGGGTGATAATGACTCTTTAAAGGCCCATTTCCACTTAAAACTCGGAACCGATCTCCGAACCAAAATCGCCCTCCAATATCAATCTACACTTCCACTAAGTTTGGACGATCGCTTATTGTTAAATCATCCAATAAAATTACGTGAATCTATTAATGACGTGCGTCACGAATGAACAATGGTAGCGGGTTTGTTTGTGTTGTTGAATACATTATTTTGATTGGCTTCTTTTGTACGGCACTCTCTGTTCGGAATCCGAATTCGGATGAAAACAAAACCTCCGAATGTGCCAAATTTGCATACGATCTTTCGAATGCTATTTCCGAACGTTCGCATCCGAAAGCTGAACAAAACAATAGATTCCGATGCGAAATCCGGAATCCGAAGGAAATGGAGACAGGTTTTAAGCTACGCTTACAAGACAGAGAATAAGCGATGTACCTCCTTGATTCATAAATGCTGGCTCGAAACCAATTCCATATGTAACTGGTATTATCGCAATGCCTCTTTTCTTCCATCTGCTCTTGTTGTTAAACACGATAACGCTTTGCTTAGCTTCCTCGTAGTTGCTTTGTTTCAGGCATTGTTCCCAACATCTATGCAGTCCACTATTCTCCATTATCTGCTTGTATAATGTCATTTCTCCTGGTTTGTACATATTCAATTTTCTGATTTCTGCAGGATCCCTTTCGAGCATTGTAGCAATGTCGTGTATCCAAGTCTCTGACATCATCATACCTGGTGTTAAGAAGCGGAGATTAAAAAGCAAAGGCTGAAGTCATCTGCCAAAGTACAGGGACAGGTGTCAAAAGACAAGGTCATATGTGAAAAGACAGGGTCATATGTCAAAGGACAAAGTCGTGCGTCATGAGCGATGAATCTCAAATGTTTGACTTCCTTCCTTGGTGAGGTAAGACGAATTTCAGTTTCTGAAAATTGAATTTATCAACGTAACTCCATTGCATATACCGATAAGCCACAAGAATTTGTCCACAGTTAGAAAATAAAACTCCTCCAAGCGCCATCCAGTCATACTGCAAAGTGAGTAGTCCCTCGCAAATTTTTAGGTAGGGTACACACTATGAGGTGATTATAAAGTAAAGATTTACTCGCAAACATCTATCTGCGTTTTTGATAATCTATCTGTGAAAAGTTTTCAGTAATATTTTGAACTGATACGACTGAGTCATAGAAAATGAGCGACCAATAACAACGTGCATTTTGTTACCTTGAAATGAAACGGCTGGAGACCATTAGGGGAACCTACTTGGTAACTAAAATAATGCATCGTTTGTAATAAACGTTTAACTTACCTTGCTTTCCACCAAATCCACGAAACGCTGTATTCGACGGTAAGTTCGTTTTGCAGTTTCTTCCTCTCACTTTGTAATTGGGGATACTGTAAGAATTGTCACCTTTGAGTATAGCCTGTCTTGTAACATAAATCGACAAATCTGAACTCCAACCAGCATTTGCAAACAGGTCCATGTCAACGACTTGAACTCGTCCATCTTTATTGAAACCAACTTTATATTTCGCAAGAAACGGGTGTCGGTAACCGGTTAGCATCATATCTTTATCACGGTCTAGCATTAAACGAACCGGCTTCCTAACCTGAAAAAAAAGTTATAGTTTATTGAATTCGGGGTGCAACATAGGTTCCAAATCTTTGAAAAGGGTGGTGTAAAACTCAATGATCTATTTTATTCAACTGAATGGCTTGAACGAAATTTTATCTACCTTCCTATAATTCTACCATTACACTTTTCAGAAATCTTAAGTATTTTGCGGAATTACAGGGTATTCTATATTTCAGCTCATTTGAGGATGTGACGTCATCAAATTCCTAAATCCTAAACCAGAAGATGGACAAGATTTTGCTTGATACAATGTTGTAGACATCCACAAACCATGGTTTTCTCGTTAATTGAATTCACGAAGGAGGTTTTGTATTCCAGTGGTGTAATCCATTGACACTGTAGCCAGAACAGCTAGGCGGAAATTTTCGTCACAGGTAGAGCCCCACTACTTTAGCGTCACGACAGGAGGTCGCAGACTCGATTAGATCTTCTCTATTTCTGTGATCTCAGCGCTTGGCGCTAAAACCCGCAAATTCACTGTCATCTTCACGATTCGTGCTATCTTGTTAAAGATTGGATGCCTAGTATTGCTTTGACATGATAAGAGATGTGGCGTGACTGACCGAGCGGCGTATACAGTTTCCGTTTGGTGACTGAAGTTAAGCTCAGTCGTTTAAGGTCAAAATCGTTTAAGGTCGTTTGAGGTCGATTTTTTCTAAAGCCGACTATCATTTCGAGGGAAACATTGTAAAGCCGGGTGAAAAAACTTTCCTTTGATGGCACACCCCCGTACAATTGAAAGTCAAGTACCCTCCCTCCTGGGCTGACCAAGCAATTAACTTCATCATTCTTCAAAAGGGAGTCTAGACTGGGGGTCTCATGCCTGGATGCAGCATGCATAGTAGGCCTAAATTAGAAAAATCCATCCAGCATACTTTAAATAAAGTAATGAAAAACATTTAATACCTTATTCGCTGTAACAGCAACAAGAGCTGCGAGGAACGATGCCCTGGTTTCCTTTCCTCCAAAGCCACCACCGAGCCTTTTTGTTTTGCACACAACTCTGTTATAAGATATACCGAGCGCAGTGGCGACAATCATCTGCGTATCACAGGGGGCTTGTGTTGATGAATACAAAACCATCTCATCGTTTTCATTCAGTGGAAACGCCAAACAGGCTTGTGTTTCCAAATAAAAATGCTCTTGCGCCCCAGTCCTCATTGTGCCCTCGAAGACATGATCACATTTCTTAAACGCCGCATCTGTATCGCCTCTTTGAAGCTCATTATCATCATCATAAAAGGAACCGGCGTTTATTGCTTGCTCCATTGTGATTATCGCTGGCAGTTCTTCGTATGTAACGTTGACTTCCTTAGCAGCTCTCTGCGCCGTGTGCTTATCTTCTGCGATTACTGCAGCAATAACTTGCCCATGAAAGTGAACCTGAAATAGAGAGCATAGGAATCAAATAATTGAAAAACATTGGACGATTGGTTGATGCTTTGTTTGATTTGATGGCTGGAAAGGAACTTCGGGTACTGTATTATAAGTATTCGTTAGCAATATGTCAACAAATGATTCGTGGTACAAAATTTAAAAGTAGCCTTAAATAACGGACTCATCATGTTAAACCCATCAACGCAAAAAAACACCGAAATCAGTAGGAAGAAGACTATTAACTCCTGTAAAAGAAGTTATTGGTTATTGTTTCTTTTACAGGAGTTAATAGTCTTGTTCCTACTGATTTCGGTGTTTTGTTGCGTTTATGGGTTTAATATGATGAGTCCGTTATTTAAGGCTATTTTTAATATTTCAACAACTATTTCTTTGAAATATGAGTATGAAAAATTGTTTTTGTGTAGGTCTCTTTTGAATTTACTTTTGTGGAAGTCAAAGCTAAAACTTTTGTATGAAAGTGAACCTGAAATTGAGAGCAAAGGAATCAAATATTTGAAAAGCATTGGACGATTGGTTGATGTTTCGCTTGATTTGATGGTTGGAAAGGAACTTCAGGTGCTTTGGTGTAAGTGCTCATTAGCAATATGTAAACAACAAATTCTTTGAAATACGACAATATGCTATGAATATGGCGCACTGTTGCAGCAAAAAATATTAAAGGGTCTGTTTCATCCAGCATTCCTTGCAAGGGTCTGTTGATGTTCCTTTGTTGTCCGCCATTTTCATGGGCCATGAAAATGGCGGCAACAAAGGAACATCAACAGACGGCACGTGCAAGGCATGCTGGATGAAACAGACCGTTTAAACTTTTGTGCATAGCAAACCACTACTTTGTATATGCCATTTACAACTTTTTGCTTGTTAAAATATGAAATTGTATATGTGGAAAAGTGTTTTTGTGCAGGTTCCCTTTGAATTTATTTTCGTGTAACTCAAAACTAAAACTTTCGTGTAGGACAAAACTAAACATTTTCTGTATGTCAAAACTAAAACTTTTGCGTACATCAAAATTAAAACTTGTGTGAATGTCAAAACTAAACTCGTGTGTATGTCAAAACTAAAACTTCTGGGTATGTGAAACTTTTGCCAACAGGGCACCTGACAAAGCCTTTCAAGGAGAGTATAAAGTTGATTGTAATCGATGTCAATGTGTTTTCCTCCTATTTCGAATTCCTTCCTTTTATTCCTTGAGGGAGAGTTCTTTCTGGTATGGACATTAGCAGGGCAACCTGCTTTCAGGAGAGCCTAAGAGCATGCAGACCTTTCATCTGTTCAGGTGAAACAAAGTAAGCTGATCATCCTTGTCGAGCAGCCATTTCTGTGGGACTTTGAAAGTGTAAACTTAGTTAAATGAGCAAGACCATCCTCTGCCTCCTGATTTAAATCGTACTCGGATTGGTTTCGTTGCAGAGTTTCAAAAATGTGCATGAGGTCGTGTACAGGGTGTCCCAAAAAAATTGTGTCCCGTTTGTCTGAAGATTGCGACAAAACGGCAAAAGATTCTCGCAAAAACTTTTGCATGATGCTGCTCTTCAGATGTTCAATTAAATTTTGCTACCATCCCCATTTTAATCCGTTGAAAAATGATGGAGCTATGACCTTCAGGAGACCAAATTTGCCCGATCACTGAAAACAGCGGTCGGCCATTTTGTCTTACTATTTTGCAGCGATAAATAGTTTCATGGATTGAAAATGAAACAGCAGCCTCCAATTTCATAGCTTTGGTGAAAATTCCGATAATCCTCGGAGAATTCCACTATTTCTGACCTCACAGAAATTATTTCTTACTTCACTTGAAGATACTTATCGCTGCAAAATAGTAAGACCAAATTTGCCCGATCACTGAAAACAGCGGTCGGCCATTTTGTCTTACTATTTTGCAGCGATAAATAGTTTCATGGATTGAAAATGAAACAGCAGCCTCCAATTTCATAGCTCTGGTGAAAATTCCGATAATCCTCGGAGAATTCCACTATTTCTGACCTCACAGAAATTATTTCTTACTTCACTTGAAGATACTTATCGCTGCAAAATAGTAAGACCAAATTTGCCCGATCACTGAAAACAGCGGTCGGCCATTTTGTCTTACTATTTTGCAGCGATAAATAGCTTCATGGATTGAAAATGAAACAGCAGCCTCCAATTTCATAGCTCTGGTGAAAATTCCGATAATCCTCGGAGAATTCCACTATTTCTGACCTCACAGAAATTATTTCTTACTTCACTTGAAGATACTTATCGCTGCAAAATAGTAAGACAAAATGGCCGACCGCTGGTTTCAGTGATTGGGCAAATTTGGTCTTCTGAAGGTCATAGCTCCATCATTTCTCAACGGATTTCTACGGGGATGGTTGCAAACTTTAATTGAATATCTAAAAAGCAGCATCATGCAAAGGCTTGGTGAGAATCTATTGCCGTTTTGTCGCAATCTTTAGGCAAACGGGGCAAAACTTTTTTTGGGACACCCTGTATGGTATTTTAAAACATCGGTATAAGGAACGGGTATGTTTTTAAGCTTGGATGGCAAGTCCCCGACCAATATCTGGTCAAGTGCCCCCCTCCCCTCCCCCGGGAAACAGTTACAGTTCTGCAGCAAATATGATCTAAGGACGATTTAAATCAAAAGTTTAACTAAGATATTTACAAACACGTTGCAACATCAAATGACTGCAGTAGCACGCCGGCAGTCAACGCTGAATGTTATATTTAAGAATCAGATTGCCGCAACAAGGTCGACGACAGGTCACAGATGGTTTGTAGTTATATGAGAACCAGACTTTACTGAATTCGGCTGAAGAGAAAGCTAAACAACGAGTGCAAGCAACTGTTGCTCCACAAGGATGACCAGCTTACTTAGTTTCACCTGAACAGATTGAAGGTTTGCGTGCACTAAGCGGGTTGCCTCGCTAATGTCTACATCAGGAAGAACTCTCCCTCAAGGAATATAAGAAAGGCAATTCGAAAGAGAGGGAAAACACATTGACATCGATCACAATGAACTTGATACTCTTCTTAAAGCTTTTTATCGGGTGCCCTGTTGGCAAAAGTTTGACATACAGGGTGTCCGAAAAGAAATTGTGCCCCGTTTGCCTGAATATTTGAATATTGCAAAAAAAACAAGAATCGCTGCAAAATAGTAGTACAAAATGGCCGACAGCTGGTTTCAGTCATCAGACAAACTTGGTTTCTCGAAGGTTATAGCTCCATCATTTTTCAACGGATTTTTACGGGGATGGTTGCAAACTTTAGTTAAATATCTGAAGAGCAACGTTATGCAAATTTTTGCGCGAATCTATGGTCGTTTTGTTGCCATCTTCAGGCAAACAGGGTACAATTTCTTTGGGACATCCTGTACACGAAAGCTTTAGTTTTGTCATACACAGAAGTTTAGTTTTGACATGCACAAAAGTTTCAGTTTTGACATACACACACTGGACTGGTGGCAAATGCACCAGCATTATAAGAAAGTGAAGTATTTATTTCTCTCCTTTTATATTGTATGCACTAAAATTGGGGTTTATTTGCAAACAGATATCTGGCCTAAATTATTCTATACCGTATGGAAACCCACTTTGAAGAATGTAAATAAATGAATAAATGAATCGTATGAACCTCTTTAGAAGCAAAGATTTCCTCATCTGGAGGATTCCCAGGAAGGCCAGTCATGTTTCGACTCTCAGGGAGATCTTTGTAACACATAAAATCGACGACTCCATCCATTTCCAAAGCTTTAGTCGCATCAATGTCTAGGATTTTTGCGTGTGCTTTCTTGCTCATGACAAGACCAAGGTAAAGCTCATCGACTGTTTTGGGAATATCGTCTACATAAACCGCTTCACCTGTGCAATGCAGCTCTGCTGACTTATGCGGCACAGGTTTACCAACCGCGCGATATTCTCCGTTTGACTCTGGAATTTTGAAAAACTGATGGCTTTTTATTGGCCTATCGATGAATCCTTCTGTTGCACTTCGGTCTGCTACAACCGTGTGGCCTGCAGTAGCTTTCATTTCTTGGGCTACGTAGACATAAAACTTGTAAAATAAGCTTAGAGCCAAAGATCTTCTGTACCGCACCATTCCACCGGGAGCGTTGGGAGGCAGGTTAAATTCTTCGCAGATTGAGCTGAGCGCGTCTTCAAGTGTCTGCTGATCCCATGACTTCTTGTGGAGCACCTTCATTGTCCCTGTAGCCATCTTTGTGGTCGGTGCCAGTCCGCCATAGCAAAGAATAACATCCTGAACCTGGGAACCCATCATTAGGATTTTGAAAGCGGCGTTAACGATGGCAATGTCATCATCGCGTCTTCTTGCTTGTTTGTAAGCTTTGAAAAACTCATTTTGTCTCGTAAACGGCAATGTTATTGACACTAACACTTCATCAGCTTTGAGGCAATTCTTCCTGTAGCCTGTGTAGAAATTCTCGTCCATCAACACAGTCCTAAAGCCACTGACGCTTGCTACTTCAAGCCTGCACTGAGATGCCATGAAAATTGGATTCAGATCCGAAATAGGACTACCAGTCATGATGTTACCACCGATCGAAGCAACGTTTCTTATCTGTTTTCCTGCAAACCATTGCAACATTTCGATAATAGATGACAAAACAGTAGTTTGGTATTTAGGCAACTGATTCACCATTTCTTTGCACCTCGATTCCATCTCATCAAGCGTCATAGCCGCACCAAACTTAACCCCATTTTCATCGTCACTCGTTTGGTTCATCTCTTTTACATGGCTTGGGTGAATCATCACGGGATATTCACAGTTTTTGAATTTAGTCTCGATTCCAACTTCTGTGTTACCAACTACAATTTTGGCGTCTGGGTGTTGCTCTTTTGTCACTAGTAGTTCTTGCAGCGAAACTGGTCGATACAGTGTGACTCGCTTACCTTTAAAAACAGCACTTTTTCTATCAAGATTTTCATTCAATACCAAATTCGGTGGAAATATCGGCTCCTGTGTTTGATCATAGGGCTGGAACTTTGGATTCACAGCGTCATTGCTCTCAGGCTGACTCGAATTGGGTCCGCAAGGATCAGTCTTCAGGCTTTTGCTATTTACAAGCTTGCAGCATGTTCCTTTATTTCCCCCACAGCACCCGGTATTTCCACCACAGCCTTTACCCTGCCAAACTTCCTCGAGATCTTCCTGGCTGGCCGGAGATTCATCTTCCTTCAGTGTTTCATTTATTTCATTCATGATATCAGTAAAGCCGTTTGAATTTATCTCCTTTGTTGAGGTTGAGATTGACGGAGAAGAAGCCCCGTTGACCTGTACTTCTGGTCGATTTGCCTCGTTCATCAACTGCTCTTTAGAGCTACTAATGTTGATTACGTCATTGTCAATAACTTCGTTCTCTTTGCTTTCAAATCTATCAACGATACCAGACGAAGGACCATTCTGACTACCGATGTATCCAGCCCAATTTTCGCTTCGCCTTTCGTCCTGTTTACTCCCCAAGTCAGGGTCGTCGCAAAGTGTCCTCATACTTTCAAGGATTGGTCTGTAGCCTGTACAGCGACACAGATTTCCTTTGAAGTATTCTGTTACGTCTTCCATGCTCGGTTTTGATTTGTTTCGAAGGAGGGTGTACATCGACATTACCATTCCTGCAATATGATTACAAAATTTCAATTCGTTATAACAGATGCTTCTAAAAACGTCGAAAGATATATTAGGAAATACAGAAAAAGTCTAGAAATGTGTGTGCATATAGAATTGAAACGATTCATTCTTTCGAGCTGATAGTAACACGGGCACCGTGAAGATCAAATATTGGCCTGTGATAATATTAAGCCTAAAGCCTAGCATAGGTTCCAAATCTTTCAAAAGGCTGGTGTGAAATTCAATGACCTAATTCTTTGAACTGAATTGCTTCAAATAAATTTTAGCTATTTCTCTTTAATTCTACAGTTGGACTTTTCTGAAATCTTCAATATTTTCAGAATTAGTGTTTTTCTTTTTTTCAAGAATTCAAGAAAAATTTTCAAAAAATCTAAAACCATCGCAGTTTTTAAACTGTTTGACGCAACATGAATTGATTTTGAAGAAAACCATAGTTCATGGATGTCTACAATAGGGTATCAAGCAAAAGTCTGTCACTCTTCTGGATTACGATTTATAAATTTGATGCTGTCACATTCGATGACGTCATGAGTTGAAATATGAAATACGCGGTAAATTTCGAAAATATTCGAGATTTGTGTAAAAGTCCAACGATAGTATTTACGGTTTTTTTTACAAGCCATTTAATTACAATAAATAGCTCATAGAAGTTTATACCATTTTACATCGATATGAAGATTTTGAGCCTACGCTAGTGGACGGGAAACTACTGTTGTTGCTGTTGTTGTTGCTGTTATTGCTGTTGTTGTTGTTTACTTATTTTTATTCCATATTTACAACGTTGACAATATGTACAATATATAAGTTAACAGATCTGAATTGAATGAAATTAAACCAACATCAACTTCCTAAACTAAATTTCAACAAAACCAGCATTCTAACCTAGTTTTTTTACCAAGCAACATTTCAAAAGGATGCTGCACTTTCCATATAGATACTCAAGTAGATACTGATAGAAACGTTTTTTTTTTAGAACGTGTGGTCTCAGTAATAAGCAAGGCGCGAAGTAGCTCGTGACAGGAACGTAGGACTAAACTAAAAGTTAACAAAACCAGCATTCTAACCTGGGGTGCAGAAACCGCATTGTGATGCATGCATCTTAGCCATTCTCTCTTGAATTGTATGCAATTTTGTCCTGGTACTTCCAATACCTTCCACTGTTGTTACTGCCAAACCATGCATGAAGCATACTGGAGCAAGACAGGCGTTCACAGAGGAATGGTGGATCTCATTGCTGGCTCTGTCATATTTTGACACCATTACTGTGCAAGCACCACATCCTCCCTCTCCGCAACCCAATTTTGTGCCACATAGCCTCAGCTTTTCTCTCAAGTAATATAGCAATGTCCATTCTGGGTCTGCAGATGTCTCCACAATCTTTCGCCCTGTTGAAGGAAAGGTATTATTTAAGACCTGCAGAATTCCAGTATGGCATGGTAAGTCCTTAAACTTCAACAAGAGGTTCTAAAGTAATATAAGGTCCTGAGTTGATACATTATGCGCTTTGCGCTAGAACGTAGGAAAGCCCCCTCGCCACAATAGTCTGGGCCTCCTGTGGTTGGAATTCCTCGCTATTTTCCTCCCCCCGTTTCTTCCGCGAGAGAGACTTGTAGCAAGTCCTTGTAAACATGGTCATGACCTTCCTTTATATCTGGAAGGTGATTCGGCTCCCCCTTCAGCTCCCCCGGCTTCACATCTATAAAGCTTCCGCGGCGCGTTATATTCTGTGGTGAACCCGTTAACGATTGATTCAGTCAAATTTTAAACAAGATTCAATCAGCAAATAAAAATTGTTTAAGAAAACATTTTGATTTGAATTTGCGGCGGTAGATACGCAGACAACATTTGAAGCTTTATTACTGCTTTGTTTCATTATAATTTCAGAGAGTTCATTGTACTTATTGTTGTTATTGTTTATAGCTCGATCATATCAAAACAGGATTTGCAAGTATGGACTCACGTTCTTCCGCAGCGACTTTCTAAATGCATGTATCAAAGTTCCCAAAACGATACCATACGATACACTATATTTAACCTTTGAAAATGCCTTATATTTGAAGCTTGCCCAAAGGCTACCCTACATTGAACTGCGATAATAAGACTTTCAGAACATAACTAAAAATAATCAGGGAATGAAATGTACAATTTACCGACGATGTGATAAGAATGCTGCAATTAGATTGGTAGGAAGCTGCGGAGAAGCGAAAGTAATACAGGGTGTCCCAAAAAAATTGTGCCCGTTTGTCTGAAGATTGTGACAAAACGGCAAAAGATTCTCGCCAAACTTTTGCATGGTGGTGCTCTTCAGATGTTCAATAAAAGTTTGCTACCATCCCCATGAAAATCCGTTGAAAAATGAAGGAGCTAGTACTGAAAGTTTCTTAAAATTATCAGACTTTGAGTACTCAGAGTTTCTTTCGAGGTTCCATAATAATCTTCATGTTCACTACCTGTGCCCTCGTAAACACTTCAAAACAAGGTTTTTGAAGCATTTCCCATGTTTAGACATTACTCAAGTACCTCACAAGTAATATGATACAGGAAACAAGTGAGAATAAATTAGAAATAGGTTAAGAATTTCCTTTATCAAAATAAATAGTTTCTTAACTAATATTTTCCCAGTACTGGAGTTTCATAATTTTTTGGCGATCTGAGAGTAAGCCTGGTTTCCATTTGATCGTTTCGATCGTCCCAGTCGCCTCAGTCGTTTGAAACTGTGTTCAGGCGATTCAAACGATTATATGGAAACACACCACGGACGATTGCTAAATATTGCTAGCGATCCAGGCGACCCGGACGATCGCGATCGTTTGGATAGAAATGAGTTCTATCCGGACGATCGGGACGATCCGGAACGATCGTAAATTTTTTTGTGGAAACCAGTTCAGACGATTGGGACGACTGGGACGATTGAAATGAATCCCAAGATGCAATGCTTCATCTTGATCAATCTCAAATCAAAATGTCGGACAACGTGGAATTTTCGACTGCTCTCTTTATGGAAGAAGTTCAGATGTATGCATGTCTGTACAACCCCAGTTCTGTGGTACATCCCCAGGAGTGTGGTACATCCCCAGTACTTCTCTCTTCTGAAATATTTTCCTCACCCAGAATCTATGACTCCTTAGGTGTTTTCTTTTATTCCGTCTCTTCAAAATTGCAATGACGATCAACAAACATGCAGTGAGTTGTGCCCTTCGATTTACCGCAGCCATATTGTAGAAAGCTGATTTGGCGCCTAATGTGTGTTTGGCGCAAAAAATTGTTCATTCATGCTTTTGTCAATGCATGCTTGCTAACGATCAGGACGATTATATGGAAACAAGGACGCATAAGGATCGTCCGGATCGTCTCGATCGCTTCAATTCTTTTCCGACGATTGCCGACGATTGAAACGATCATATGGAAACCAGGCTTTTATGGGCAGTTTCTTACAAAAAAAAAACGTGTAAGTGGCGCGTGATCTTCTTTACTTTTAGTGTCAGATTTGATCGCTGTATCTCCGTTCATTTACTTTAAAGCTTTGTTCGTTGATCTTTGCTGATCGAAATCCTCGATGTTTGCCGTTGACATATGGCACAGTGATTTCGGAAAATTACTGGAGCTCTCCGATTGTTTAATTCTTTGAATTAGTAGCTTTAAGTTAGATTAGTTTCGTAACGACGGTGACTTTGTGTTAGTTTTAGTTAGATTAATAAGCAAAGACAAACTTACCAAAATATTTGCATTTGCTAGCTAAATATAAATTGACGGGGGTAAGATTAGCTGTTACCAAGAACAGAAACAAATTTCGAGCTATCGACAGAAAGAATCAGCTACCCGAAGAGCTGCATATGCATGTCTAAAATTAGCCTATTGTATTTTATGACTTCAACACGTGCTTTCATATCTCATCCTCTGCTTTCATATCTTTTTACAAGGGGAGCAATTACGAGCACTGGCGTTTCTTTGTCCTATTTATAGATTGGCTCCACTTAGTTTGGTCAATCCCAGCTCTGGTGAACGACTTTTAAATTGCTTTGTTCGATTACATGAGAAATTTTCAGCCCTGGGTTGAAACTCACCATAGGGCTGAAAATTTAGCCCTCCTTGCTCGAGGAGGGGTTGAAAACTCCTATGTAATCGAGAATATTTTTCACCTCGGGTAAGAGGGCTGAAATCCCTCCCAGCCCTATTGCGAAAACTCTCATGTAATCAGGCCCTAACTTTAAAAATTTGGGTCTGGAACATAAGCTAAACTTAAAGGATAAGTCCAGGGTTTCTACAATTAATGTCAAAAAGCAACCTTACCAACTACCGAACACAGAAATTGAGTTCTTTCCAAAATTTCTAAGATCTCTTTATGTTGTAAATTCGTACAACAGTTTTCGTAAGTTAGGCCCAAAGTCGTCGCCATCTTGTAAGAGTATGCGATAAGAAGGCTTGCCTCGGTTTGGAGGTTCGATTGTGACGTCCGAAATTAGTATAGAGTTTTGCCTATAATTATATTACGGACAGTTTGGCGCAGTAGGTAGCACGTCATAATCTGAAGATCGTGAGTTCGATCCTCACATGGGGCATATTTTGTTCCTCGATTAATTTTATTTTCTTCAAGCTTTCTGTGTATCCATTTTTCATCATTCTCTTTTTCTATGTTTTTGGCTTCATTGCACCTTTAACTGAGAGCAGTAATCTTTAATTGTACTTTAATGGTTACGCAATTATTCATCAAAGTAGTAACCAATAGGCCCATTCATGTCCGTGTTCTCTATCCATTTCGAAGTTGTGAGCATCAACATAATTGGCAGCCTCGTTCAGGTCGAAGGCAAAGTGAGCGAAATGATGTCATAGATAATGACGTCATTTCGCTCATTTCTCAGATTGAAATACGCAATTTTGCAAAGAAAAGAGAGAAAAGGTTGGAAAAGAGTACTACACACCATTCACAACATCGTAATATTTCAGTTTATGAGCAATTATTCCAACCCCGGACTTGTCCTTTAAAACTGAATTGGGCCTAACTCAAAAATCAATATCTACGCTTTCTGTTGCTGGCTTTTGGTTATTCTTGAAAATATTTGCACCACATGAACCCCTCCTTGGTACATATTGCAAGCCTAATATCAAATACGAATCGAAAATTCAATATCCTAGATCACAGTTGATCCCGGGGGAGGGCACTCATATATTTTTCCGTACATGAACATGCCGCTGAACAGGGTATCATTTCCTACTCCGGGACAAGATATAACTTTTGTATAATAGTTGGCTCCGTGACAGGATCCATATTTTCTATAATCGACTTCGTAATTTCGTTTCAAGTTCTTTGCACTCCGCGAGTGTGATTTAAATTATTTGGGTGGCAACATTTCCGCTTTTCTGATAGATTTCTATCAGATTTCTGGGGCAGCCTAAAATTTAGTATGAAGAAACTCATGAGCAGGGTATTGTTTTAAAAATTTTACTCCGGGACAGGGTATAATTCTCGGGAGTTTTACTCCAGGTCAGATTTTCCAGCGGCACCTACCCCCCGGGTATATCACAGTCAGGTCAGTGATCGCAGTCCCTTGCAGGGTGTCGAAGGACAAAGGTCTCAAATGTGTCAAAGGACAAAGGTCTTATCAAGTTGATGGAGCTAAGTAGAGGCAATCTAAAAATAGGACAAAGAAACGCCTACGAACGTGAAACAATAGATAAACAATAGAGGACCCTTCTTGCACACCCGAGGTCTCGGCGAAATTGCCCTACTTTCCCTCATCGATGTAAAAAGACAACTGCAAACAACATTTTATACAAAACCTACAGATACCCAAAATTATCTAACAATACATATAAAATCTACCACGAATCCAACTGCAAAAGCAGAAACGTCATATACTTGTTAGAGTGCACACGTTGCTCCAAACAATATGTAGGTAAGTCCGAATGGCCTTTCAATTTTAGACTCAACAACTATAGGCATAGAATAATGCTTCCCGTCGAACAACACTTTCGCCTAGCAAACCATGACTTCTCCAGAGATGCAAAATTTACCATCATAGAAAAGATAGAAAAGAACGTTTCTGACGAAATAACATTAATTCTAGAATCACATGAAGATAACTGGATGTTACGTCTTAAAACCCTATTCCCAAATGGCCTGAACAGCAAACTAAACCACTCAGAAAACATCAGATTATAGCTCTTAAAACAAATGGATAAGCCACAAAAATTTTGTTCATATGTTCAAACTATGCCCAAAAAATTATTGGGAGATGCATTCTAAGCCAAAGTAAAGGATCTTTCTTCAAAAATTCTCCTCGTGCTCTGATTCATAGGATAACTGTCACAAAACGATCAAGGTTTCCTTGTCGCTAAACATGATATTTGGGAGTTGCATTCTAAGCCAAAGTAAAGGGGTGTAGCCCCAAAAATTTCCCCAGAAAAGAAAATTTGTACATATATATTCCTGTTCGTCTTTCTTTTTGTTCATCTGGATATCTATTTGATATAACTCTATTTCGTCTATTTCACAATGAAGTTTTGATTTCGAAATGTATCTAATTTAGGAAAGTTGTTTTCAATTATGGCGTTGATGCCACTGTATCACTGTGCTGTGTTATCTACGTTTTTAGCTCTAATACAGTGAATTTTTGATAGCTTCTGCTGCTTTCTTTGCAATGTAAGATTCTATAAGAAAAATCCGACCTACCAATTCTTTATCTTGTGCATTTGAAGGGAGCAAAAAATCTAAAATACCCCAGTCAAATCGAAGTTGCACACAATGTCAACAAAGAGCAGCATAAGAATGAGATTTTTATCTTGCTAAGAAACGATGCTGTGTCTGAGCGATTTCTTTGTCCTATTTATAGAGGAGCCTATTTACAATCGCACACTTGCTTATGCTTCGTTTCTTCGTTTGCCTAGTTTGCCACACATTGCGGTGATAGTAACGTGTAACGTTCGGCTGTTCTATTCTGGCACCCTGGAATCCAGGGTCTGGATGCCAGCCAGAGCCTCCTATCTCCTAACACTTTCATATATCATAGGTATCACTGTTATCCACGTTTTTAGCTCTAAAACAGTGAATTTTTGATAGCTTCCGCTGCTTTCTTTCCTATTATAAACAAAGGGGGCTAGGCCTCCTGTCGTGTCTAGTTGTATACATTACACTACGATTTCTACTTCACACAAAATACGGATATGTTAAAGAATAATATCCAAATTCAAATATTATCTGTAGCTTTGTATTTATTTTCATAAAGTCTTATCATCGAAATGATTCGCTTACCATTCACGAAAAATACCAGTTCTGAAGAAGCCATGTTCTGAGTGTAAACAACCACTCTGTTTCTGTTTGTGCTTGTCAGAAATCCCAATTCTCTCGTCGCCACAAGATGCGTCAATACGTAATAGAAACACAGCCCCCGTCTTTAGCATTTTTTTGTTTTTTATACAACAACCATAAACATGCCAAAAAAATATATGTACTTAAGTAGAAAAGTTGCGAGTGCAATATTCAGAGGAATAGCAGGGATTTTAGATCCCACCCCAAGAAAACCATATTGGGGTAGGATATGGAGATGTAAATTTTGCCTGGAAAAAGATCAGTCGACAAGACATTATATATTACACTGTCCAGGCACGGACAACCTTTTCAGAGATAAAGAAGAAAGAGAAGAAACCTTCACATTATTACAAACGCTGGAAGGAACTACGAAAGAAATGAAAGAAATGGGAAGGAAAATAAAGAAGATATTTCAGGAAATAAACAAACAATGAAAAAAAAAGAAAAACAAAAGACGAAGGACAAAGCAAACAATAACTATCCAGCACGCTGGTTGGCCACAAAGCCGGCCTCCTGTGCCCTTGTGTATTGACCAAGGATTAGAATCGTATAATAATAATAATGCCAGTTTTACAGGTTTTTCATTACAAAGTCCAACTTTGTAATCTAAGAGGGGGCTCCAGGTCAGTCAGAAAGTCGGAAAGAAAGTCAGAAAGAAAGTCAGAAAGTAAGTCCGTCATAAACGTTTTATTTCCCGCGATCCTAAAGCAACATTTGACGTCGGCTTATTTCATGTTAGACAGATTTGACACCATAAGATGAATAAATCACCATGATGTTTACCCTGGCACAACAACAAATTTACCCAGAATTGGCACGTTCTTGACTTCATTAGCAGCTTAATTATGCTAAAAGGAGATCATGTAATTGAATTGTGTTGTCAATGCTTCCCTTTGGCACTGGTAAATATGTATGGAACCATGGGATGCCTTCTGAGCCAAAATAAAGGTTGCTTCTTAAAAAATTTTTCTCGTGCTCCAAGATACTTCGTTATTGTCACGGAACTATCAAGGTTTTCTTGTCCCTAATGGCAAACATGATATTGGAAGATACATTCTACGCTAAAGTAAATGGAGTGCCCCATTTTAATGCCCCCCCACTTAGGGCCTGTTTACATGAGGTGGGCCCGGGGGGTCTACCTTGGAGAAAAACAACGGGGATGTGCCTGCCAGAACAAAATTTTATGACCCTGTCCTGGAATAAAATTCTGAAAACATAATACCTGTCCTGGAATAAGATCGGTGAAATTGATGGTTCTCATGAAAATGATATTACAAAAAGTACTTTTCGCTAATTGCTAACTATACTAACATTTTAATTTAATAAGTTCATGAATTGGAGTACCTTTTTAAATGATGATCTGATCTGTCCTGGAAAAAGTAGCTCTAAAGGATACAACGGTCCCGGAATAAAGGTGCAAAAGGTATAATCCTGTCCCGGAATTTTCAGCCCAAAATGACACCCCTATTGGCAGGCACATCCCTGGGTGGTCATTGTATTAAGTAGACCCCCCGGGGAGGTGGACCAGCCCACCAAAGTCGTCTGGCTCACCTGAGTCAGATCTGTGTCTTCAGTACAGTCCTTTGTTAATCTGTAATTGCATTTACATGGAGGGTGGGCCAGCCCACTAGAGTTAGCCTGTGTGCAGCCTCAACTTCAACTCCTCCTCAAAGGAAAAGTTTTAGTCTACTTTTAGTTATTAAACTACTAGGAGTTGAGGCTGCACGCAGGCTAACTAGAGTGAGATCCGTGAGAAAGGCTGGTGGGCTCCGAGTCAGGTGGGATGAGAATTGTACATGTAAACATGATCAGGTGGGCCAGCTCACCGAGGTGGGCTGAGAGTCTCCGTTATGCGCATGCTTAAATAAATAATTTTGGCACCAAACAATTTCTAGCAACAAATCAACAATGGCCAACTGAATCAACAACAACTCCTCGAATTCGAACTTGAAATAAAGAAACACGAACAGAAATGAAGAAAATTTCGTCAAAAAGAAGCCATGTAAGTGGACGTCTGAAATGGTTGTCTTTCGAAGGAAACTATTTCGTTTTCTCATCTGAGATGCAACGAACCTTCCATCGGATACTTTTGATAAATCGCCCATAAAATCAAAATTTCTTGTAACTGAAGTACAAGAGCGATTATTCCGGACAACTTTGCAATCAGCAACGGAACTTTTGCGCCATTTTAGTAAAAAATTAATTGCTCGCAACCAAAGTTTATGTTTTGTTTGTTTGTGGCGTGTGGCACGTGGCACCCAAATTATGGCACGAAAAAGAGGCTAGCCTGCCTGAGTGGGATGAAACTCTTTTCATGTAACCATGAAAATCACAGCCCACTTGGTGGGTGTAAACAGACCCTCAATACACCAATTCAATATACAACCTCGTTTTGGAAAATATTCAAAATTCTTTGATACGAAAGTTTAGAGGCCGAATTCGGATTTAGCACTCAAACTTTAGTCTAACTGCAAGTTTTTATGTTGCTATCGGTAGTAATTTTGACTTTATGGCGATGCAAAGTTTGAAAACCTGTAAGGGATTTGACTGTGAAAATGACTCAGGGTGTAAAGTTTCACCCTGAACGATTTTTCACTGTCAAATCCCTTATAAGTTTTTAAACTTTATATCGCCATAAAATCAACATCACAATCGCCAGCAGTTCAAAAACACGAAACTAGACTTAAGTTTGGGTGCTAAATCCGAATCTGGGCTTGACATTTTCATATGAACAATAGAAAGAAATTTTGATATATTTCCAAAACGAGGCTGCTATATTGAAGAGTGCCTCTGTCCGTAGCAGCACGCATTTTTTTCTTCTATTTTTAAACTAAATCGCTATATTTGTCTTCTAGGGGGACAATAAGACGCCAGCACGCCCACCCCCTATTCATTTTGCTACACAATCAATAAAACAGCACTTTTCAAAGGTATGCAAGTTATCAAATATAAAAGGGTATGTTTCAGCTTTTAAAGGCATACAGTAAAAATCGGACCCTGGGACCCTAGGACTCTGGGACTCTTAAGTGCCAATGTGAGATAACATGCAAGATAGGACCCTTAACACCGGAGGGTCATCACCCTCAAAAGAAAAGGAAATGCTAATTTGTTCTTGTATTTTCACTATCATTACTTTTATTTTTGTCGTCATCATATTATAGATCAAGAGTTCTAAGATATAATTTTTTCCTTTCACGAGGCATGATTTAAAACGATCGAAAAGCGAGCTGCGTGTGCTCATATGCTAGCATACCGATAAAAAAAGCAAATGAATATTTATGGTAGAAGGATGCCATTATTGCTATGTTTTTGATTGCCATGATTTTCTATGGTGGCCCTTTTAACTTTAAAATTCCATGCCATTCTATTTTTGTTTGGGAGATGCACTGAAATAGATGAGAGGTTTCTCGGCATTACACACATGGATGCGATGGAGGAAGACATACAATTTAAGCAAGCTCGAGTCACCAACAAAACGGCAAAAAGATTGCTTTTACCGTTCCCCAGCAATAAAACGGGTCTATATGATCCATCTGCCTCAAGATTCATGTGTTCATCTGCTCTCTCCTTCTTTAGGCGCATTTTAAAAAACAGGTAGGCCTAACGAAATAAGTTGTGGCGGGTGCTGGATTGCTTGCAGTGTAGACTTGCCCCATGTCTATCTCTTCCATCCATCTACTGTTCTCTTTGCGGTAGAGCCTGGATCCGCCATTTCCTGGATCTCTCGAGCTCTTTGGACGGAATGTTGGAATGGCAACAGTTTCGATTATAAGAGAGCAGATGAACACAGAAGAAGAGCAAACATGGTGGTTTTATCATTTAATTGATGCTAAGCATGCTTTAGTTAACTGTTCGAATCTATTTTTAGAATATACAAGAAAACATTCAAGAATGTGAACTACCTGTTAATGACGTTAAGTGAGTGCTGCTCAGAAGAATAGTCTGCCAACGTTAGAGGGGGGGGGGGGCGGTTACTGACTACCATTCATAAGCAGCTATTTGCCCCCCCCCCCTATAAGGGCGGATTTTACAAGGGAAGATTCGAGTTAAAGTACAATTCCAAAAATTGGGTAATTATCTGCAAGAAATCTCATGTAAATGATGTCTGTTGACAGTTGATCGGATAGCTGTCTGAAGTTTGTCGAAACCTATTTTGGTGGGGCCCCCCTAGAAGATTTTTTCTGATAACCCTGCTATGAGGAAATCTATGGCAATGAAATTTTAGTACCCTTTGCAGCTAGGTATTTCGCTACTACTCCGTGATTGACCGTGTCAAAATCGCAAAATTCTCGAATCACAATTTCGTGAAAAAGGTAGCAAAATTGCAGTACTTTACGAATTTCTTTTGCAAACAAGTGTTACTTCATGTATTTTATCATAATTCTCATGTTTAAATGGAAATTGTGCTGCAAAATTGACTAATCGCATTTTACCTAGCCTGCGTCTGATTTTGGCCAATTTTCCGACATGTTTTCCGCTTTTTCTTGATCATAATCATACAAAGAAAATGATGGCTAATAATTTTGAGTTACTTTCTTTATTTCTACAAAGTACATGCATGGAGCTATTTGCACCACTATAAACATAAAATTGCGATTTTTAATGGCGACCTAAATCTAAGCAGTCCAAGAAGCAGTAATGTGAGATATTCAATTCTATCTTGAAGAACTTTGTTATGACATTACGAGAGGAAGAAATCAATATTTCTTGATGCGAGTTTGGACCAGCTTGGACCTGAAGAACCGGATGCGGGTGCATGCAAAGCAATCCTTCTTCTTTTGGCAATCATCCTATCCTCAGTCTGTGCTTCAAGATTTGTGCATTGTTTGATTTTGAAGCAATGAGAACCAGCTGTTGAATGTAGCCATAATTGTTTTGGTTGCCAAAGGAACTCTCCAGGTAGAAATACCTTTCGAATGACGCATTGCAGATATTGTTTTTTATCAATTTGGTTTTATCCAATCACAAACACCTCCTCCCAGAAAGTCAGCAATTTTGCTGCGCAGGTTTAGCGAAGCCACATACATAATCAACGATTGGCAATTTGTCGCATCTAAATGTACGCTGCGCTACGCTCGCTGCAATAAACAATCCAATATCTATCTCAAGTTGCACGTCTCTTCTCTTGAGTTAGGGTAAGACGGGGTACTGGGTAGAGTGAACTACGGGGTAAAGTGAACTACTCACAACATTAGCGTTTCTCTCCAAAAGTAAACATGCAATAATAAAACATGATTTATGCCCAATGCTTTGTTACATGTGCTCACAGAAAATCAAAACATTTTTGCAAAATAGTCCTTCCTGTTGTTGCAAAAATCCCTTTACCCAAGGCAGTAAAATCAACTTCTGGAAATTATGGTTGTTAGGTTTGGGCTCCTATCTTTGGCCTTAATTTTTGACCCCAAGGCGAAATTCATTTCTATAATTGTTTCGATCGATTTGAAGCACATACCATGTGTTTACTTTGTCCAAAAGGAAAGGGCCAAGAAAGACTTTTTGTCAGCCAACAGAATATTTTAAAAGATCTACCGTTCAGTCGATATTTTGCTTCGACCGGGGTACAGTGAACCACCCATGATTCTTTATTTTCTCATGTGAACACGAAGTCAGATGAAGAAGACCTTTTTAATCTCATTTCCTTCATCATTCTGCCTTTCCCACTGATGATACAGAAACATTTTCTGATACCAGCTCCCTGAAAAACCTCGAAAAATTTGACAGCTTAAGTTTGACCTTCATTCAAAAATGGCCATCACTGTGAAATTAGAATATTGATAATTGTCATGGATTTATAACTATTTTTTTTGTTTTATTTCTGGGCGGAGGTTTCAGGGCAAAGTGAACTATTTGAAAATAGTGTTTCTCTTTGTGATGGTTTGGTATTTTCCAAGTATATTCCCATTATTTTACATCGAATTGTATTCAGGTCTCGCCATCTGACTCGAATTGGTGACTTTAACAATAGTTTTTGGTTAATATTTGATCTCCAAAAACCGTTCTTAACATAGCTCACCATTTAATTTTTCTAAATATCACTCTTGTGGAATTTGTTGGATTGTTTCGTTTTGGCATGCGAAGAACTCCTTAGAATTGCAAAATATATCATGTTTTCCGGTATTACCAGCATCATTTTGGTTTTATCGAACAAGTGCTAAGTAGTTCACTTTACCCCAGCTTGGGGTAAAGGCAGAGTGATCACCAAAGAAAGCTCTTTTGTGAGACAATGGAAAAAGGTTTAAAAAAAACATTTTTGCTGGATAATTTGACCCAAAGACATAATGTCAAAACAACGTAAAAAGGTTTGCCCTCACCTATAATCTTTTTAGGATATCCTTGAAAAACCCCCAAAACAGTTGACTTTACCCCGTCTTACCCTACTGTATAACTTTTATATTCCCCGAGCGATTCCCCCTTTCCATTCCTCTCTTTAGAGATAGCCTAGAGGGTTACGCATGTTCATAACAAGATACGTGGTTTCGATTTTATCATTTTGTAAGGCCATTCAAATACCATTCAAATACCATTCAAATACTTTGTTTCTATTACATCTTGTGGCGACAAAAGCTTGAGATTTCTTAGCCTGCGTGCAGCATCATTTCCTTCGAGGGGGAGTTGAGGTTGCACGGAGGTGCAGATTAGGTGTTTACAGAGCATGGCTTCTTCAGAATTGGTATTTTTCGTGAATGGTAAGCGAATCATTTCGATGATAAAACTTGATGAAAATGAATAAGAAGCTACAGATAATATTTGAATTCAGATGTTATTCTTTATTTCTCAACATATCCATATTTTGTGTGAAGTATAAATCGTAATGTAATGCAATTGCAAACAATCACACTTCATATAATAGGGTTATGTAAGTTGCCGGATTTTTCTGATAGAAGAGTAATGGTAGAGTAGAGTCCCTGTTTACCAAGTGATATCAGCAAATCAAAGAACGCAGGGAAATAAGGGACGAACAGTCATAAGTCTAGTCTACCAGTGAGAAACAGGCCTCACTGGCCTCACAATAGTTACAAGTGAAATGTGAAATACAGGCTTTGTGGCTCTGCTGTAATTCAAAGTATCATCTATTACTTTCGCTTTTCCGCAGCGTCCTACAATGCCTGCCAAAAGTCTTGGAACACCTTTGCTATTTTTGCATTTTTTTACAATATCCCCCTCTTCCCCTCAGAACAATGTTGTTCTGTGATGACAAAATGGGGGATGGCAGGACGATTCGCGACTCTGATGGAATGCTAGGACAATAACCTTTTTTTCATTTCATTTCATATATTTATTTAAAGTTGGTATTTACATAGTTTTAAAAGAATAAAGCTAATTTACACCAACTATTTACAATAAACCTAAAGTAATACATGCTAATTTACAATCAAAGGAATTCAGTGTCTATTTACAAATTGTACAAAGGCAACTGGTTCCATCCCAAGTTTTAATTTCCTTTTTGAAAGCTGCAACAGACGCTATATTCTTTACATCATCGTTTAAGGTATTCCACAGCATAGCTCCCCTAAATCTTAGGGAGTTTATCCCATATTTTATCGTGTGAGACCTCTGAGGAAGCTCACATAATACTTGTTTTCGTAAGTTGTAAGTAATAGATTTTGTTTGGAAATTCTCCCAGAGGTATGACGGATTTAATTGGTGGAGCGTTTTGTAAACTTCTAAGAGCAGTTTCTGTAGGTTCTTTACATGTATTGTAACATCATCATGCCTAAATAGAAGTTCTTCAAAAGAGGATTCAAAATCCTGGTATAAAACCCTTAAAGCACGTTTATGTACTCGATTGATGTTACTGTTGGCAGCTTTGCTACAAAATAGCCAAATCAGGGGGCAATAGTTGAAATGTGATAGTATAACAGCGTTGAATACGACCCTTGCTTGATTAAAATTGATATAATTTAACAATCAAGAGAATGCATTCACCTTTGTACTGACTATCATGCAGAAATCCCCTACGTGTTGGCCAAAAGATAGTTTTTTATCGATAGTGACTCCTAGTAGTTTCACTTGATCACTAGCACGTATGATTTGGCCATTGATATTCAAGCCCAAGTGCACAGATTCTTTCATACCCAGGAACATCAATTGAAACTTTCCAGGGTTCGCAACCATATTATTCCTAAAGAACCAATCTAGGATCTTTTCAAGATCGCTTTCAAGTTTTGAAGGTTTTCAAGTTACCTTGCAAATCAACATGCGGAAAATTTTTCAGACCACGCCCTTTTATCCTTTCAGCCACACCCTCCTGCTAAAGGAAACGCTGCTTTTAGATTTCATTTAGAATCTCAGTGGGCTAACGGGCCTGAAATCGTTCCCGAAAGAAAACTACAACAAAGAAAAGATACATACCTTATTTCTTGCGGGCCCCCAAAGGCCCCGGGCCCCCTGGTAACTACCCTGGCTACCCCCCCCTCTCGACGGTCCTGCCCAAAGTTATTAATGATATGCAGAAGATATTTCCTTGATTAGTGACCGGATAAGTAAGGCAAAGTAAGGTGGGACGATTAGTTTTCCTTGGTGCAAGTAGCTTGTGAAAGTACTTGTGTCCATGTTGTGTTTGAAGCCCTTTGAAGCCCTAGCTAGGCAGTTGGCAGTAGTTAGATACATTTTGGAGTTAGATTGTTCAAGGACTATCAGTGCTTGTGAGAGACTGAGTGGTGCCTTTTTTTTGTATCGTATTTAGGATGCTCTGAAAGATGAGCCAACAGAATTACTTTAGCCTTAGAAACAGAAAACGTCACATAGAATGCAAGAGTAGAGGTAACGCCCAGAAACCAATTAAACTTAGATCAACAAAGTTGCAGAAGTCCACAGTTGCTAGGTTCATTTATATTTGTATCGGTTCCCATTAAGAATGTGAAACAAGTTAATCTTTTGATCGGATTAAGATCTTCAGTCATCACAGGAATAATTAGACTGAAGGATTCCTTTGCATCTCGTTGTAGAATAATTGCTATTGTTCCTTTAGCTAGAATTCCCCAGAACATACTCCTTTGTTGCAATATTATTTATCATTGACATCAGATTTGACAAATTAAGATCATGCATCAACCAATAAGATCCTTTGTTTTGATGGTCGCGAAGTAACTATTGTTTGTGTAGCATTATAAACATATTTGCTTGGAGAGTAACGAAGTCTTCGAGGTTCAATGGCAGGGACGCAAGTCACCTCGCCGAACCACACAGTTTACATTTGGTGACATCCAGTGACCTTAGTATTGTCACAACGCAACGCTCGGCGGAACAAAAGATAACCAGTTTACAGAAATCTAACTTCAGCAATCTTATCGCATGGTCGGTAAATTGTACATTTCATTCCCTGATTATTTTGAGTTATGTTCTGAAAGTCTTATTATCGCGGTTCAATGTAGAGTAGCTTTTGGGCAGGCTTCAAAGATAATGCATTTTCAAAGGTTAAAGGCATTGAGTCCATATAAATAGCTGAGCGTTAACGCTATCCTGAATTTTGCTGACAAACTGATGACGGCCCTTTGTTATCGCATAATAGTGCTAAAGTCATTAGCAGTGGAGACCAAAGGCTTCTTAATCCTTGCATTATCCTCGGGAATTTCTTTGGTTTAATATCAATAGCGATTAAATCACAACTTTTGTTTTATGATTGAAAAGAAGTTGATATTGGTCATCAGCGCACTATTCATGTGGACTCAGTGCCTTTAAATAAAGGGTTAAATGTATGGTATCGTTTTGGGAACTCTGCCACATGCATTTAGAAAGTCACTGCGGATCACGGGGGGGGGGGGGGGGGGGGGGCTCTCGGCCAAATTTTGGGTAGGGGTCTGCCGCGAGCATCTTCAAAAGGGTACCGTTGGCTAGACAAATTTTTACGAAAATGATACCCTTGGCTAGACCAATTTGACCATTGTTTGAACCAATTTTTACGAAAATGGTACCCTTGGCTAGACCAATTTTGACCATTTTCTCGACCAATATTGTCAAATTTGTTGTCGTTTTTCTTTCGTAAGTTTAGATATATTTTAATTCTTGCATTGTTGTTTTGCATTTCAGCCTTAGCCTAAACGTTAATCGTTTGCTAAAATTTTGCCAAACGAAGTTTTTTTTTTTTTGGAAATTTGCCACGTCCTTAGTCATGTACAGTTTTGCAATGTTCCCACGCCCAATTTCTACAGTAGGAAGAAGTATTGTTCCCTATGTACAACAGAATTGCGTAATAGGACTCATAAACTCTTTTTGACAATACCTTAATTGTGGATTTATTCAGAGTTGTTCCTTTGTTCATTCAAACATTGCTCAAAACTAAGCAATAGGACTTATTTCCCTTGCCACGTCGCTATACGTAATAGCTTTCTCCGGATAATTCGAACTGTTTGCATGGAAACTACTCCGCAACCAAATACTGTTGTCGTGAAGTTCGCAAACCCAGTCATCATCTTGTCTAGGTCCTTATATTGAATTTGTACTGGACTCCCTCATAAGCCCTAAGTTAGATTCGCCCTTATTTAGGTGTTGTTGTTGTATTTCTTAGAAGTATTGCTTATAGAGTTTCTTTTATTCACTTTTTGTAGACCTATAGATATGGACAATCTTAATCAACGGACAATGTCGTTTATGTCGTTTTAACAGACAATGTCGTTTTAATTTTTTTAAGCCCTAAAGACGCGAGAATTACAATGCCTTCTGCTCCGCTCCTGAATCAAATAAATATAATCTAAGCGAGAGAACTTTAGATTTACCCTTCTTCTTTCGCTATAAGCACATAACTTCCCTTAAAAACCATCTTTCGCTTGCACAAGGCGAGAGTTCGCCCTACCAGTTTTGGGGAAACTTTTGCGGCTTTGTTTGTTTTGAATTATTGGTTGAGAGAATTGCCTTTGTCTGCAGCCGCTAATCGCTTTGAATTGAGGTGTCAATCAAACGCAACTTTTGCTATTGTATTACAAAATCTGCTCTTGTTAGACTGAGCAGTCCTTTCAATTCGAAGCAAAGGAGGCTGAGGAGGCCGACACAGATAGCTTCATAAATCAGCGGTAACTAGATTAACTAGTATAGTGCATATAAAGAGATATTTGCTTTCAGTGTTTCAGGTGTCTCAGACCTGGATAATGATAGATTTGCTTTGTTTGTCTTGCTTGAGCAATAACTTACACAGACCAGTATGTGCAAGAATGCTCGCAGCTATAGCCGCTTGACCACCGGCCGCTAATAAAGTGACCCATGGATTACATGACCTGGTGACCCGTCGATTACATGACCTGGTGACCTGTGGTTTACAGTTACCGTCATAATTTATTCAGAGTAGCACACTCATTAAAACCAACAACACGTCTCTTCGCTGCTCTCCGTTCTCTGGCTTGCGGAACGTATCTTTTTAAACTTCGATCCCTTTACAGCGGCACATCCCCAGGTACCTTTACTATGGAAGAACCCCCCCCCCCCCCGTGCTGCGGATGAACGTGAGTACGTGAGTCCATCCTTGCAAATCCCGTTTTGATATGATCGAGCTATAATCAATAACAATAACAATAAGTACAATGAACTCTCTGAAATTATAATGAAACAAAGAAGTAATAAAGCTTCAAATGTTGTCTGCGAATCTACCGCCGCAAATTGAAATCAAAATGTTTTCTTTAAACAATTTTAATTTGCTCATTGAATCTTGTTTAAAATTTGACCGAATCAATCGTGAACAGGTTAGAAGTGAAGCCGGGGGAGCTGAAGGGGGAGCCAAATCACCTTCCCGATATGAAAGGAAATCAAGACCACGTTTACTACATGGACTTGCTACAAGTCTCTCTCGCGGAAAAAATGAGGGGAGGAAAAATAGCGAGCTTAGTCCAACCACATGAGGCCCAGACTATTGTGGTGAGGGGGCTTTCCTACGTTCTAACGCATGGTGTATCAAGATCTTATCTTACCTTAGAATCTCTTGCCGAAATTAAGAGGACTTGCATATGAAGTTTTCTTGCCTATAAGCAATTTCATTTGTTTTTTGCGTCCTTGATCTTGGTAAATCAAATGCGACGCCTCCATACTAGCCAAAAATGCATAATACTGATAATGATTGAAACCCAACCTGCTTTTAAGCTGCAGTATCTACCCCCAGGGGGGGGTACTCCCTAACATTCAATACGGGGGGGTCCATGCCACTATTTCTTTGCTGACCCCTAAATATTAAGCCTAATGTTTTGAGGACCCCAAATATTGAGTCTAATGTTTTGGAGACCCCAAATATTGCTATCTATTTCTGGGGCCCCTAAAATGTTTTTGAATGATTTCTGATTCAACGTAAAATTTCGGACCCCAAATATTGGCATGGACCCCCCCGTATTGAAAGTCAATGAGTACCCCCCTGGGTATCTACCTATATGTATATCATAAAGACATGTGATATGGGCAGATACTGCAGTACAAATTCGATGTATTCGATGATTTGACATGCAGCGCCAAGCAGAGAGGACAGGATGTACAGCCCCTTCAAAAAGTATAGCGAGTATGAAAGGAACAGGTCACTAAAGGGTGTTTCAGAAAAACGCAACCTAACTTTATTTGAGATTATTCAGGAACTAATAATGCTTTAATCAATTTGACGCATGCCATCGGAAAATACAATCTATCTTCTTTCCAATGATATCCAGTTTGGGCGTTATGATTGAATTTTGATTGAATCGCTTAAAGAACCATTGTTAACCATGATCGTTTGTGCGCAGATGAAAAGCCAACAAGTTTAGCCAACAAGGGGCTTAGGTGCTATTGGCGTGTGATTTTTCGGTTTTGTTTTGTTCGTCTGCTATAAAACTGGCCTGTTTTTATTGGTAATTTATTCTTCGCACGAACCAAACTGATGAGAGTGCGATGAAACTAGTATTTGGTGATTTCACGTTGATCTTTTCAACAGTTACTGGTGAGTTACAAATTTATTTCTTTCCTTTCAGGTTTTAAGATTCATTCGGTTTTGTCTTACAGGATTTAACAGTTTTTCTCTTGTTACAGGTTTATTTTGGTTATTGTTTCTTTTACAGGAGTTAACAATTTTTTCCTTGTCAAGTGTACTTGTTCAAAAGCTGGCGTGCCAGTTTTTTAACAAGTGCACTTGTCAAGTAAAAAATTGGCATATGCAAAACTTGCCCGTGTAGATGATTTGACAAGTAAACTTGACAATTTTGACTCAATTCCAGACCCTTCTTTTCGCTCAATTTTTTGTTCTTGGCTGTCATGGCTGCCACTAGGTTGATCTGGACCGATCAAGCAATGTCATACGTCAATGCTTTTAGAAGCTCTGCAAATTCGTGAAAGCCTTTGGAATACAAAGGCAGACAGTTATATTATGTATTATAGAATATATCATATAATATATGTATATTATATAATATATATTAAATTATAGACACTTATATTTTCTCAGATTCCTGGTACATTGGTAGGGCTGCCGCTGTCTCACACACGAATAAAAGTTTCTTCTTCGTTAAAGGACCCATTTTTGTAAGAATCTTTCGCGCAAAAAACGTGCCGCGTCAGCAAACCGAGGCTATTAACAGTCTTCTTTCTACTGATTTCGGTGTTTTTGTTGCGTTTATGGGTTTAATATGATGAGTCCGTTATTTAAGGCTATTTTAGAATGAAAAGCAAGACAAAGAGAATTTAGGCCAAAAATGATTTTTAGATAATACGAAAGTACAGTCGACATTGGCATCAGGAAGGATTATGGTTAGCAATCGGTCTTTAACTTAGGTTTTTGTAAGCATGGCCTATTTCTGATGCGAGAATGTAATAGGACATTTACATAGACGAAAATACATCTTTCTGACAGCTTATTTTGTCATTCTTAACAAATGCATAATGTGAATAAATGTTTCTGTTTTGAACCTAAGGGCGTCACATCAAGTACTCTTACCCCTGAAATGTTTCGACAAAATCTGTGTCGTAATTTTTTGCCGTAAAAACGTGTTTATTTTGCACTTGCAACATGGGATGAGTGGTCGAGTGCCTTATACAGTTCCCGTCAGGTGATTAAAGTTATCGAGTAAGGTCAAACTCCGGATAGATGACCTCGAAGGCTTGACCTTGCAACTCGCCTCGCCATTCGGAAGGGACGTTAAACTAGGGGTCCCATGCCTGGATGCGGCATGCGTAGTGGGTTTAAATTAGCTTCAAGTTGCTAGAAGTGCTTCCTGCCCGCTCAAAATAAATTACTGAAAAGACATGCTGCATTTGAAATTGGGCATACTTGCTAAAATATCAATTAAATGATCAATAATTCCATTAATGTACACAAAAGTTGAATATTATTTGAAAGAAGAAAGATTGTACTTTTAGACGGTTTACATTGCATCTTCAAATACCTTATCATTTTTTAAAGACTTTCAAATATAGTTGGGTTGCGTTTTTTCTAAAACACCCGATATATCAACGGTGGTTGTCGGATCCAATATCAATAGATTACTTGCGATGATAGCAATGCAAAATAGAGTAGAAACCATGAATAACGCAATGCCTCATAAAACGAAAGCAACTATGGTACGATTTATGATCATGAATATGTCAATTGCCAATATTTCGCCCTGGCATGCAGGACTTCTGCAGGTCTTAAATAATACCTTTCCTTCAACAGGGCGAAAGATTGTGGAGACATCTGCAGACCCAGAATGGACATTGCTATATTACTTGAGAGAGAAGCTGAGGCTATGTGGCACAAAATTGGGTTGCGGAGAGGGAGGATGTGGTGCTTGCACAGTAATGGTGTCAAAATATGACAGAGCCAGCAATGAGATCCACCATTCCTCTGTGAACGCCTGCCTTGCTCCAGTATGCTTCATGCATGGTTTGGCAGTAACAACAGTGGAAGGTATTGGAAGTACCAGGACAAAATTGCATACCATTCAAGAGAGAATGGCTAAGATGCATGCATCACAATGCGGTTTCTGCACCCCAGGTTAGAATGTTGGTTTTGTTAACTTTTAGTTTAGTCCTACGTTCCTGTCACGAGCTTCTTCGCGCCATGCTTATTACTGAGACCACACGTTCTCAAAAAAAAAACGTTTCTATCAGTATCAACTTGAGTATCTATATGGAAAGTGCAGCATCCTTTTGTAACGTTGCTTGGTAAAAAAAACTCATATTACCACAGCTTTGATTTGAAGCGGGTAAATGCGATCTGGCTTGTGAAGTTAGCCGATATTTACTCTCATTCATTCATTCATTCATTCATTCATTCATTCATTCATTCATTCATTCATTCATTCATTCATTCATAATTTATTTGTTAACGCAGGTTAAAAAGTGGCAGCCTCAAGATGGCTGATGTGGACCTGCAAAACTAAAAGTTAAAACTGTCCATACATTTGCTTCTATTAAAATTAACTATTTATCCTATACATCTTTTTTTTTTTAATTTAAATTGCTAATAATATACATAATTTTTAAATCCTTTGTTCTTGTAACAGTGGTTCCTTTGATAAAAGTTGTTGTTTTCAGTTCAGTTATGGCTTTATGCTTTAGTTCATATTTGAAATTTTGTATGTTTCTTGCATCTTTCACAGGTTTAGGCAGGGCATTCCAGATCACTGGCCCTCTGAAACTCAATGTATTTCTCTCAAACTCTGATCTTAGTCTTTTGACTTTGAGTCGATCTTGTTTGTATGTAGACATCGTGTAGTGAGCTTTCAATGGATGTCCCCCTTCCCCTTTTATGATCTTGTACATCTCTACTGCTATCTTTTTGTTATACATGTATCCCATGTTGTTCCAGCAAGCCACCTCTAACACATTGTTCCACTGCTAGCCATTTTTTCTAAATAATTAACAGACCCCAGATACTGAGCTCTTCCATTGCATGATTGACGTGCCGCAAATATTGTGCTCTACAAACCTTGAAACCAAAGTAAACAGGACTCAAAGGACTCTGAGAGGAAACAGGCACTTGAGAACCACACGACAGACTTTGTACAACTTGATTTTCGCATCTAACTTGATAAAGTGGGTAATCGCGAACAAGAAAACCTTTTTTAATTTCAGTCTATTGTTTTCTCTATTGTTTCTTCAAACATTTAGTATCTGAGCTTCTTGTGTTTCTTATCTGTGGCTAGCTACACTGTAACAAATACGCAATCACTATCACGGGCACCGTCAAGATCAAATATTGGCCTATAATAGGCCTAAATCCTATCTTAGTTTTTGTTCATTATGACTACCTCCAATCCTAGCATCAATTATCGAAACTGTCAAGTCAAACTGCTAGCAATGCAGCAGCCATAGCTAGACCTAATTTCAAAATGCGCCTCCAGGAGTCCACAGAAGAAGAACAAACATTGTGCTTCCAACATTTAATTGACGCCAAGCATGCTTTAGTCTACAAAGGTCTTGAAGTATGTTGCGATTGTTGTTGATTTTTTGGCATCATGCCATAACGGACAAAAAAGGGCTTTAAGAGCATGGGTTCCAAATCTTCAAATCGGCGTAAAAGGGTTGATGTAAATTCTATGGCCTATTTCTTCTGATTGAATGGCTTGACAGAAATTTTAGATACTTGTCTATAACCCTACCGTTGGATTTTTCAGAAATTTTGAATACTTTTCGAAATTACAGCGTATCTTACATTTCAAATCACTTGAAGATGTGACGTCATCAAATTTCTAAATCATAAACCAGAAGAGTGACAGACTTTTGCTTGATACCATATTGTAGACATACATGAACCATTGGTTTCTTCGAAATCATTTCATGTTGCGTCAAACAGTTTAGAAACTACGATGGTTTTACATTTTTGGGAAATTTTTCTTGAATTCTTGAAAAAAAAGAAAAACACTCGACTCTAATTCTAAAAATATTGAAGATTTCAGAAAAGTCCAACGGTAGAATTATAGAGAAATAGCTAAAATTCATTTGAAGCAATTCAGTTCAAAGAAATAGGTCATTGAATTTCACACCAGCCTTTTGAAAGATTTGGAACCTATGCTAGGCTTTATATTATGGTAGGCTTAATATTATTACAGGCGAATATTTGATCTTAACGGTGCCCGTGTTACTATTAGCTCGAAAGAATGAATCGTTTGAATTCTATATGCACACACATTTCTAGACCATTTTTAGCAGCATCTGTTATAACGAATTGAATTTTGTAATCACATTGCAGGAATGGTAATGTCGATGTACACCCTCCTTCGAAACAAGCCAAAACCGAGCATGGAAGACGTAACAGAATACTTCAAAGGAAATCTGTGTCGCTGTACAGGCTACAGACCAATCCTTGAAAGTATGAGGACACTTTGCGACGACCCCGACTTGGGGAGTAAACAGGACGAAAAGCGAAGCGAAAATTTGGCTGGATACATCGGGAGTCAGAATGATCCTTCGTCTGGTATCGTTAATGGATTTGAAAGCAAAGAGAACGAAGTTATTCACAATGACGTAATCAACATAAGCAGCTCTAAAGAGCAGGTCATGAACGAGGCAAATCGACCAGAAGTACAGGTCAACGGGGCTTCTTCTCCGTCAATCTCAACCTCAACAAAGGAGATAAATTCAAACGGCTTTACTGATATCATGAATGAAATAAATGAAACACTGAAGGAAGGTGAATCTCCGGCCAGCCAGGAAGATCTCGAGGAAGTTTGGCAGGGTAAAGGCTGTGGTGGAAATACCGGGTGCTGTGGGGGAAATAAAGGAACATGCTGCAAGCTTGTAAATAGCAAAAGCCTGAAGACTGATCCTTGCAGACCCGATTCGAGCCAACCTGAGAGGAATGACGCTGCGAATCCAAAGTTCCAGCCCTATGATCAAACACAGGAGCCGATATTTCCACCGAATTTGGTATTGAATGAAAATCTTGATAGAAAAAGTGCTGTTTTTAAAGGTAAGCGAGTCACACTGTATCGACCAGTTTCGCTGCAAGAACTACTAGTGACAAAAGAGCAACACCCAGAAGCTAAAATTGTAGTTGGTAACACAGAAGTTGGAATCGAGACTAAATTCAAAAACTGTGAATATCCCGTGATGATTCACCCAAGCCATGTGAAAGAGATGAACCAAACGAGTTACGATGAAAATGGGGTTAAGTTTGGTGCGGCTATGACGCTTGATGAGATGGAATCGAGGTGCAAAGAAATGGTGAATCAGTTGCCTAAATACCAAACTACTGTTTTGTCATCTATTATCGAAATGTTGCAATGGTTTGCAGGAAAACAGATAAGAAACGTTGCTTCGATCGGTGGTAACATCATGACTGGTAGTCCTATTTCGGATCTGAATCCAATTTTCATGGCATCTCAGTGCAGGCTTGAAGTAGCAAGCGTCAGTGGCTTTAGGACTGTGTTGATGGACGAGAATTTCTACACAGGCTACAGGAAGAATTGCCTCAAAGCTGATGAAGTGTTAGTGTCAATAACATTGCCGTTTACGAGACAAAATGAGTTTTTCAAAGCTTACAAACAAGCAAGAAGACGCGATGATGACATTGCTATCGTTAATTCCGCTTTCAAAATTCTAATGATGGGTTCCCAGGTTCAGGATGTTATTCTTTGCTATGGCGGACTGGCACCGACCACAAAGATGGCTACAGGGACAATGAAGGTGCTCCAAAAGAAGTCATGGGATCAGCAGACACTTGAAGACGCGCTCAGCTCAATCTGCGAAGAATTTAGCCTGCCTCCTAACGCTCCCGGTGGAATGGTGCGGTATAGAAGATCTTTGGCTCTAAGCTTATTTTACAAGTTTTATGTCTACGTAGCCCAAGAAATGAAAGTTACTGCAGGCCACACGGTTGTAGCAGACCGAAGTGCAACAGAAGGATTCATCGATAGGCCAATAAAAAGCCATCAGTTTTTCAAAATTCCAGAGTCAAATGGACAATATCGCGCGGTTGGTAAACCTGTGCCGCATAAGTCAGCAGAGCTGCATTGCACAGGTGAAGCGGTTTATGTAGACGATATTCCCAAAACAGTCGATGAGCTTTACCTTGGTCTTGTCATGAGCAAGAAAGCACACGCAAAAATCCTAGACATTGATGCGACTAAAGCTTTGGAAATGGATGGAGTTGTGGATTTTATGTGTTACAAAGATCTCCCTGAGAGTCGAAACATGACTGGCCTTCCTGGGAATCCTCCAGATGAGGAAATCTTTGCTTCTAAAGAGGTTCATATGATTCATTTATTTACATTCTTCAATGTTGGTTTCACACGGTATAGACTAATTCAGGTTAAATATCTATTCATCGGCGTAGGGGAAGATGAAATTTGGGGGGGCTGCCCGACAAAAAATCCATTGTTTGAGAAAATTTTGCCCGACTTGAGGCGGATTTCTGCCCGATTATGGCTGATTTTTGCACATTTTTCTGGCGTTGGGGGGCTGCAGCCCCCCCCTAGCCCCCTATCTCCTACGCCTATGTATCTATTTACAAATAGATCCCAAATTTAGTGCAACAAGACAAAAAGGGATAACAAAAAATATTTCATTATCATACAGGGTGTTCCAAAAAAATGGTGCCCCGTTTGTTTGAAGATTGCGACAAAACGGCAAAAGATTCTCGCCAAACTTTTGCATGATGGTGCTCTTCAGATGTTCAAATAAAGTTTGCTGCCATCCCCGTAAAATTCGTTGAAAAATGATGGAGCTATGACCTTCAGAAGACCAAATTTGCCTGATGACTGAAACCAGCTGTCGGCCATTTTGTCTTACTATTTTGTAGTGATAAGTATCTTCACGTGAGGTAAGAAATAATTTCTGTGAGGTCAGAAATAGTGGAAGTCTCCGAGGATTATTGGAATTTTCACGAGAGCTATGACATTGGCGGCTGCTGTATCATTTTCATTCCATGAAGCTATTTATCGCTGCAAAATAGTAAGACAAAATGGCCGGCCGCTGGTTTCAGTGATCGGGCAAATTTGGTCTCCTGAAGGTCATAGGTCCACCATTTTTCAACGGATTTTTATGGGGATGGTTGCAAACTTTAATTGAACATCTGAAGAGCACCATTATGCAAAAGTTTGGCGAGAATCTTTTGCCGTTTTGTCGCAATCTTCAGACAAACGGAGCACAACTTTTTTGGGACACCCTGTACATTGTTAGCGCACTTTCCACCAGTCAAGTTTCTGTACAGGGTGTCCTGAAAAAGTTTTCAACGTTTGATTAAATATTAAGATATAAAGAAATACTGGACAGGCTCCATGGTAAGATAACCATATTGCTGAGATTTTAGGTTAATTTTAGACACCAGAAGCTAGCAAATCGGCGAAATATTCACGGATTTACGAGCTTTCAAAGGTCAAGTTTGTGCGAAAGCTGAAACGAGACGCACCTAAATTGCATATTTTGTGAAAGTAGCATCTCATTTATTTGACGAAATCAATTGGAATTTCAAAAGCATTTGCCATAAATTAGCTTTCTCCAATAACATTGAATCCTAGTTATGGATGCTTGGAGGAATCCTGTTGAGCACAGTGTGGAATGGCCCGCCCGTCTCTCATCGATTAGATTTTCATTCCACGTTTTTGGATCCTTGCATTCTTAATAGATTTTGGCAACGGTTACAAGAATCAAATTACTTTTGAAGCCCTATTTGGTTTGCCCTGACATCATCAAGAGGTTAAACATTGGACAGTCTTTTTTCACCTCGATTTTGGGACGTCTTTTTGAAAAACAATTCAGTTAGGGGCGCCTGGTTTCAGCTTTCGCACAAACTTGAACTTCAAAAGTTTGTAACTCTGCCAATTTTTGGCGGATTCGCAAGATTCTGGCGTCAAAAGTTAATTTAAAATCTTAGGAACAGGTGCGTCTAACCAAAAATATGTACCTTTTATCATTGATTTTTAATATTTAATCAAACGTCGAACAAGTTTTTTCTGTGACACTCTGTACACAACATTTTTAGTTTTGACATGCACAAAAGTTTTAGTTTTGACTTCCACGAAAGTAAGTTCACAAGAGACCTACACAAAAACAATTTTTCATATTCATATTTCAAAGAAATAGTTATTGACATATTAAAGATAGCCTTAAATAACGGACTCATCATATTAAACCCATAAACGCAACAAAACACCGAAATCAGTAGGAAGAAGACTATTAACTAATGTAAAAGAAACAATAACCAAATAACTTCTTTTACAGTAGTTAATAGTCTTCTTCCTACTGATTTCGTTGTGTTGTTGCGTTTATGGGTTTAATTAGCCTGTTAACCAGACCCAATTTCAAAGGAAATAGTGGTCTGTTCAATACCGCCATAAAGCTTGTTCAAAGCCTCTATTTCAAGAGGGCTGTTTTCCAAGTTTTGTGGAAAATGTATGCGCATAATTATCTCGCAGCTCAAAATATTATCATAAAAACAAAGAGCGAACTAGTTTAGTGCAGCAAGGGAGACAGCTTAATCAATTGCATGATTAGACCCTTAGGTCAGAGATTAAATTTCTATGCAAGGTGGAACAAAGAGTAATCAAGGCGCATTCAGATTGCAGTATTCTTTTTCAGAAAAATTTCAAAGAGCTTCCTGGGTAAATGGCTTCTTTACAAATAATCAGCAAATTATTCTGAGGAATTCTCAAACGAGGTTTGAACAAGCTTTATGGCGGTATTGAACAGACCACTATTTCCTTTGAAATTGGGTCTGGCTAACAGGCTAGGGTTTAATATGATGAGTCCGTTATTTAAGGCTATCTTTAAATTTCGTACCACAAATCATTTGTTGACATATTGTAAGGAATACTTATAATACAGTACCTGAAGTTCCTTTCAAGCAATCAAATATCAAATCAAATAAAACATCAACCAATCATCCAATGTTTTTCAATTATTTGATTCCTATGCTCTCTATTTCAGGTTCACTTTCATGGGCAAGTTATTGCTGCAGTAATCGCAGAAGATAAGCACACGGCACAGAGAGCTGCTAAAGAAGTCAACGTTACATATGAAGAACTGCCAGCGATAATCACAATGGAGCAAGCAATAAACGCTGGTTCCTTTTATGACGATGATAATGAGCTTCAAAGAGGCGATACAGATGCGGCGTTTAAGAAATGTGATCATGTCTTCGAGGGTACAATGAGGACTGGGGCGCAAGAGCATTTTTATTTGGAAACACAAGCCTGTTTGGCGTTTCCACTGAATGAAAACGATGAGATGGTTTTGTATTCATCAACACAAGCCCCCTGTGATACACAAATGATTGTCGCCACTGCACTTGGTATACCTTATAATAGAGTTGTGTGCAAAACAAAAAGGCTCGGTGGTGGCTTCGGAGGAAAGGAAACCAGGGCATCGTTCTTCGCAGCTCTTGTTGCTGTTACAGCGAATAAGGTATTAAATGTTTTTCATTACTTTATTTAAAGTAGGCTGGACGGATTTTTTGTTATTTAAAGCTAATTTAGGCCTACTGTGCATGCTGCATTCAGGCATGAGACCCCCAGTTTAGAGTCCCTTTCGAAGGATGGTGAAGTTAATTGCTTGGTCAGCCCAGGAGGGAGGGTACTTTACTTTCAATTGTACGGGGGTGTGCAATCAAAGGAAAGTTTTTTTAACCCGGCTTTAGAATGTTTCCCTCGAAATGATAGTCGGCTTTAGAAAAAATCGACCTCAAACGACCTTAAACGATTTTAACCTTAAACGACTGAGCTTAACTTCAGTCACCAAACGGAAACTGTATACGCCGCTCAGTCAGTCACGCCACATCTCTTATCATGTCAAAGCTATACTAGGCATCAAATCTTTAACAAGATAGCACGAATCGTGAAGATGACAGTGAATTTGCGGGTTTTAGCGCCAAGCGCTGAGATCACAGAACTGTCTGTTCTGGCTGCAATGTCAGTGGATTACACCACTGCAATGCAAAATCTCCTTCGTGAATTCAATTAACAAGAAAACCATAGTTTATGGATGTGTACAACATAGTATCAAGCAAAATTTTGTCATTCTGCTGGTTTAGGATTTAGGAACTTGATGACGCCACATCCTCAAAAAGCTGCAATATAGAATGCTCTGTAATTCCAAAAATACTTAAGATTTCTGAAAAGTCCAATGGTAGAATGATAGGAAAGTAGATAAGATTTCGTTTAAGCCATTCAGTTGAAGAAAATAGATCATTGAGTTTTACACCAGCCTTTTAAAAGATTTGGAACCTATGTTGCACCCCGAATTCAATTAACTATAACTTTTCTTTCAGGTTGGGAAGCCGGTTCGGTTAATGCTAGACCGTGACAAAGATATGATGCTAACCGGTTACCGACACCCGTTTCTTGCGAAATATAAAGTTGGTTTCAATAAAGATGGACGAGTTCAAGTGGTTGACATGGACCTGTTTGCAAATGCTGGTTGGAGTTCAGATTTGTCGATTTATGTTACAAGAAAGGCTATACTCTTATGTGCCAATTCTTACAGTATCCCCAATTACAAAGTGAGAGGAAGAAATTGCAAAACTAACTTACCGTCGAATACAGCGTTTCGTGGATTTGGTGGAAAACAAGGTAAGTTAAACAGTTATTACAAACAATACATCATTTTAGTCACCCAGTAGGGTTCCCTAGTGGTCTCCAGTTGTTTCATTTCAAGTTAACAAAATGCAAGTTGTTATTGGTCGCTCATTATTGACTCACAGAGTTTACGAAGTGCAGTCAACGGGATAATACGTAGAATTTCGGGTCTCCTGTCTTCTGCATCTCGCGGTCATAGTTACTCTGTCATGGTACGACGGTTGATAGACAATAAGCTTGTCTTTAAATTAGTACACCCTTTGTCATGGGGCTAGCCTGCGCACAGACTTTACTATTTTGTGGAGGAGGAAAGGAACAGGCTGGGAACCCTCACATAGAGCAATTACAAAGGGACCGTCCTGGATGAACAGAAAGATACCATTAATAAAGACGTTGAAGAGCAATGGTCAAAGTATTGAGCCCTGAGGTACTCCTTGACTAAGTGGCCCCCATGAGCTAAAGTACCCATTTACCTTCACCATATGTTTTCTGTTTGTGAGATAGCTTCTTAATAACTAGTCAGACTAGTCATGACTGAATGGCACTTGGAGGAGTTTTATTTTCTAACTGTGGACAAATTCTTGTGGTTTATCGGTATATGCAATGGAGTTACGTTGATAAATTCAATTTTCAGAAACTGAAATTCGTCTTACCTCACCAAGGAAGGAATTCAAACATTTGAGATTCATCGCTCATGACGCATGACTTTGTCCTTTGACATATGACCCTGTCTTTTCACATATGACCTTGTCTTTTGACACCTGACCCTGTCCTTTGGCATATGACCTCAGCCTTTGCTTTTTAATCTCCACTTCTTAACACCAGGTATGATGATGTCAGAGACTTGGATACACGACATTGCTACAATGCTGGAAAGGGATCCTGCAGAAATCAGAAAATTGAATATGTACAAACCAGGAGAGATGACATTATACAAGCAGAAAATGGAGAATAGTGGACTGCATAGATGTTGGGAACAATGCCTGAAACAAAGCAACTACGAGGAAGCTAAGCAAAGCGTTGTTATGTTTAACAACAAGAGCAGATGGAAGAAAAGAGGCATTGCGATAATACCAGTTACATATGGCATTGGTTTCGAGGCAGCATTTATGAATCAAGGAGGTATATCGTTTATTCTCTGTTTCCTTCGGATTCCGGATTTCGCATCGGAATCTATTGTTTTGTTCAGATTTCGGATACGAACGTTCGGCTTTCGGATGCAAACGTTCGGAAATCATGCGAATTTGACACGTTTGGAGTCGGAGGTTTTGGAGAGTCTCGTACAAAAGAAGCCAATCAAAATAATGTATCCAACAACACAAACAAGCCCGCTACGCTCGTCATTAATAGATTCACGTAATTTTATTGGATGATTTAACAATAAGCGATCGTCCAAACTTAGTGGAAGTGTAGATTGAAATTGGAGGGCGATTTTGGTTCGGAGATCGGTTGCGAATTTTAAATGGAAAGGGGCCTTTAAAGAGTCATTACCACCCAGGGTCCTTTACAAGCACACTAAAATTTCAGATTGTCTAAAAATAAAACTTGGCCTAAACGGAAGTTATAGATCCACAGTGAAGTGGTTGAACTGATACAGCAGTTATTCAGATAGATTAAAGTAAAACTTTTCTAGCACTTCAACTATTTTTCCGCTTAGGCCAAATTTGATTTTCAGACAGTCTAAAATTTCAGCGTACCCAACAAGGACAGATTTTGTAACACAATAGCACGAGATACTTTTATTGACACCAGAATTCAAAACGATTAGCGGCTGCAGAGAAAGGAAATTCTCTCAGCCAATGACTTTAAAACAAACGAAGCCGCAAAAGTTTCTCTGAACCAAAAATGCTAGCGCGCTCATTGTGCATGTCAGAATATGTTTTTAAGAGCAAACATGAGCATATATCGAAAGAAGAAGGATATATCTACACATTTACCGCGGGCATTTTATTTCTTTGGTTCAGAAGCCGAGCAGTAAGTGTTTTCATTACACCCACAAAAATAAGAGAATTGAAATGCCTATCAATCGGCTTCTGAACCAAAGAAATAAAATGCCCGATGTAAATGTGTAGACATATCCTTCTTCTTTCGATCTATGCTCATGTTTGCGCTTAAATACAGTTTCTAGAATGCACGACAATTGAGGTAGCTACCTGGTTTTCAGAGAAACTTTCGTGGCTTTGCTTGTTTTGAATTTCTGGTTGAGAGAATTTCCTTTGTCTGCGATCGCTAATCGCTTTGAATTACCGTGTCAATCAAACCCAACTCGTGCTATTGTCTTACCAAATGTGTCCTTATTAGCGTACCCACAAACGACCCTGGGTGACAAATGCTCTTTAACTATTAGGGATGTGGGCATATGTCTTAATGTTTTAAAAAGGTGGTGCAAATGGTCATTACATCTTTTTTCCAATTGAGTCGCTCGAATAATACTTTAGCAGAGTAAAGCATGAAAAAACTTCCGTACAGAGTTGGGATAAGCAAATAATTGGAATTTGACTTTTGCTCTGAAAGCTATAGGTAACAGCATATCTTCTTTCCTTTTCTTGGAAACTGCGGAGTTAAATGTCCAACTCATGCATTTCGGAGAGCTGGCAGGGCTGGAATTAGTTTTCTCGGCCGCCGCACATAAAAGAAGTAAAGACACAAAACTTGGCATCATTTAACAATTCACGTTCGTTTGCATTCTGTTTTTGGTTGACTTCCGAAGGATATTTGCCACGTTATTTGGGACGTTTCTGTTCAATCTCACGGATCTCTACTGTTTTCAGAATGTTCCTACTTTTGGAATTTTCCTGCAAAATCTACCGCCATTTTTTTTAAATCTTCAGAATGTGTGTTCATTTGGCGATAGACGCTTTTCCCTGTGTCGTGTGCCGTTTTAGAAGGCCGTTTCCAATGCTAAAAGATATCTCACCTCATGATAAACATTTCAAAATAAAGACTGTTTCAACTGCATTCCACTGAACGAGTAACAAAAATACTCATGGTGTTTGAAAGAATACTGCTCCCTGAATATCAAAGCAATAATATTGAATATTGCCTTCTTAAATTGCCGATAGGTTCATTCAGAATCATTACTCTACCCAGATTTAATCGGTCATTCCTTCACGTTGATATGGGAGATTTTCTGCAGAACGCCCCTTTCACAAATATTCAAAACGAGTGATAACGATGAGCAACATTTCTTCGATTTTCCTCCCTAACAATAATGACACTTACATGTATTAGCATATACTTTGTATTTCTAGGAGGACGGAATCCCCCTGAAAAGTTTCTCTTACTACCAGGTGAGTCTATAAAAAGGCCTGGCGTTCGAAAACATGCTGCTCCCTCAATATCAAAGCAATAATATTGAAGACTGTCTTGTTTTATTCTCGATATGTTCAATTAGGCTCAGTAATTTACCCAGCTTTAATCGGCCATTCATTCTCTTCGATATGAGAGATTTTACCCAGCTTTAATCGGCCATTCCTTCTCTTCGATATGAGAGATTTTCTACAGAAAAACCCTTTCTAAAACCTGCAAAAACGAAGGAAAACTACAAAAAAATTCCCTTTGTTTTCCTTCCTAGCAATAATGACATTCGAGCGCATTCATTCATTTTATCCCCTTGGGAGAATGGAATCCCCCTAAATAAGTTATTCATGCCCCCAAGAGGAGAGCACGTGCTGAAGTTTTCTCAAGTCATTTCTGTAAGGTAAACAGATTGGGGAAACTTGCTCCTGATTTTAGCACGTTTTTCAAGGTTTCTCTAAGGGACATTATTTTTTAGCAAATCTCTTGTAAAATTTGAACGGAGTAACCGCTTTCAGTCAGGAAACATTTTGAAAACAATTGCACATGTTGGCTATTCGATCAAATATTTCAAAATACAATTGCTTTGATATGTAGGGAGTAGTTGCCTTTTAAACGGCGTGCGTTTTTTCTGACTGGCCTAGTAGCTTCAAATACGTATCATTTTTCAGCCGCTCTCGTCCACGTGTACCTCGATGGCAGCGTCCTTTTAAATCATTGCGGTGTCGAAATGGGGCAAGGATTGCACACAAAACACAAAATTGATTCAAATTGCCAGCACCGCTCTTGGTATTCCACAAACGAAGATTTTCACATCAGATTCCGCTTCTGACAAAGTTCCCAATGCGATACCAACTGTAGCCAGTTTATCTTCTGATCTGATTGGAATGGCTGTTATAGATGCATGTGAGAAGATTTTGAAGCGATTAGAACCGTACAAGAAGGAAGGGACAACTTGGGATGATTGGGTGACTGCAGGATTTTTCAATAGAGTTAGTCTCTCAGCGACTGGGTTCTACAAGACACCAGATGTTGGTTACGATATTAAAACAAACTCCGGACGTGCTTTTGATTATGACACATTTGGAGTTGGATGTTCGCTTGTGGAGATTGACTGCCTTACAGGTAATTTTGATCGTAGTCCTCATATGTTATCCGTTGTCAAGCAAGAAAAAAAAATTGCCAAAGGATACCCAGAACTATAAAAACAATTGCCAAAGGATACCCAGAACCATAAAAAAAATTGCCAAAGGCCCGGGGGGGGGGGGTACATGACTCGAGGATGGACGGGGTCTGCCGCCCGGTTTTCAGAGAGCTACCTCTTCTAATTACCGAAACTTGCTTTTGATACCCACTTTTATGATGAATTTTGGCGGAAAACTGCCCATCTTGACAATTTTTTACGAGTTTCAGCGAAACCCCACCCATGTTTATGGAAAATCTGCCGAGAAAGGAACCCTTGTTTACAGAATTTTGTGCCCAAAAACCCACCCATATGAGCGGCACATACCCGCCCCCTAAATATGTTATGTAACCCCCCCCCCCCCCGAGGGCCAAAGAATGCCGAAAACTCAGTAAGATGTGATAAATCCAGCCCACATTTATTCAATTATTCAATATTCTCCAGAACATGACGATATTTTTGACGATCATTTGACGATATACATGACGATCATTTCTCACATAAGTTTTAGTGAGTATGGTCTATTTCGGATCCAGGAAATAGACCTTTTAGCTATTCTACAAAAGAACCTGGATCGAGCGTTATTTTTATACACGAGGTTCGATAGAGTGGCGTTAGAGCTTCTATCGATATTGTGCATATTCGAAAATTCTACAAAGTGCACTTTATAGAATTTTCGAATTTGCACAATAGTGATAAAAGCTCTCAACACCACTCTATCGAGCCTCGCGTATAAAAATAACGCTCGATCCAGGCTCTTTTGTAGAATAGCTAAAAGGTCTATTGTTAAGAAATTTAAACAGGTGAAAGATCTTCTTGCTATTTTTAACAATGAATAGTTTGCATGCTTCCTACCCAAGGGCATCACTTGGCATGCAGGGATGTAGGAAGCATCTCAAACTTAGGGGGCACGGCAATTCAAGGGCATTTTTTCCATTAAGCTGAAGGGGCACTTCCTGAAAATAAAAAGGGAACTTCTTTGTTTAGTGCAAAATCTTGGGGGAGGCACGTGCCACCAGTGTCCCCCCAATTCCTACGTCTCTGTTGGTATGAATAGTTTTCACAAATTTTGTTTTGTTACTTCTTACGGTAAGAACTAAACTGTATTGATTTTGCTCTTACAACATCCTGCATTTGAAATCGGCCATACTTAAATGATAAATAATTCCATTGAACTATCCAAATTGCGTATCATGACAAAGAAGATAGATTGTGCTTCCAGACGGTATATATGAACTCTGTTCAAATCTAACATTTCTGTAAAATTTTAAATTATGGCCGGGTTGCTTTTTTCTGAGACAATCTGTGGAACAATGTAACCAATTTTAGTAAAACAAATTTCTAGAATCTCCAAATATTAACCGCGGAGAGGGAGGGGTAGATGACTTACAGATGGAAAAGCCGCTTGTTTGACTGCCGCTTGTTTTGAGAAAGCTAACCACTTCCAATGACGAAACTTTGCCTTCGTACCCACTTCATAGTGAATTTTGGCGGAAATCTACCCATTTTCTACTATATTTTGCCAATTTTAGCCAAGCCTACCCATGTTCAAGGACAATCTGCTGAAAGGGGACCCTTATTTTGGGCTGAAAAACCCCATCCATAAGGGTAGCACATACCTGTGCTCTCAACATTTTATGCACCACCCACCCCCCCCCCCAAAATCGTGTTGACTTGCCCGGCAGTCACTTAAAAACTATTGCTATTACTTTGAAGGAGATCACAAAATCTTGCGAACAGATATAGTGATGGATCTTGGAGAATCTTTAAACCCCGCCATTGATATTGGACAAGTAGAAGGAGCTTTCATGCAAGGATATGGGATGTTTGTATTGGAACAAATGGTTCATGGACCAAATGGAGAGCTGTTGTCACGTGGTCCGGGAACTTATAAGATACCTGGTTTTGGTGAAGTTCCTGAAGAATTTAATGTCTCTTTGCTTAGTGGTACGTAGCAAAGAGATCTTTGCTTTCTCTTGCAGTGAGTTGGCGTCTGGCCAGGTTCAATTTTCATTGTAATACATAACCTTGATAAAGTAAATGATAGTGAATGTCCCAATTAAAAGTACTCCCGTTGGAAACAGCGGGGAAACTCGATTTTCAAACCTATGATAAAATGTTCTTTTTGACTTCTTTTTTCAATAATCCGAATTATTACTATATCTCAAATTATTACAAATTATTGCCAAAATATTACTATTATTACAATGACCCAAGTACAGTATAGTAAAATTTTTGTTTTCTTGACTTGAAGGGTAACACATGAAAAAACCTCATTCTGAGCTATGCTCTTTCAAGCAATATCGTTTCTCTTACATATGAGCCATTATAGTCAGATTTCTCATTCAAGTCTACAATAACAGCTTGCGTTTCTTTCTGAAATTTATAACCAAACTAGAGGCTTAATATGCAAAAAGAAATTAATCTGGTAATCGTCAGTGCTTTTGCAGCATGCTTCAAAAATCAGGCAGCCCTAGCAAGAACTAAATCTACTAATATTAGAACCAATCACAAGATCAGTGAGAGATCAGCTAGACTATGCCTGCAAAAATAATTTGTTCATTGAGGTAGTTGCAAAAAAGAGAAATTTGAAGATCGGCCTTTTTTCTGAAATATTGGTGATTTTCAAACAGGCATCCAAAAGGACAAAATATATGCTAAGAAAAATTAAATGTCATTATTGCGAGGAAGGAAAACCAAGGATATTTTGCTCATCGCTGTCACTCATTTTGCAGGTTTTTGAAGGGGGCTTCTCCCATATGAATGAGAAGGAATGACCGATTAAAGCAGAGTAAATTATTAAATCTAATTGAACATATCAGCAACAAAAGAAGACAGTTTTCACTATCATTCACAACTTCAATGAACAACCACGTTTTGGAAATTGTTCAAAATTATTGTACGTACAAAATTTTAGTGGCTAGATTCAAATTCAGCATTCAAACCTTAGTCCAACGAAGAGTTTTCATACTGCTAGTGGTTGTTATGTTAATTTTAAGATGAATTAAATTTGAAATCTATCGGATTGCAAAGTATCATCCCCAACGATTCTCACGGTCAGAACCCTTGTAATTCTTTAAATGTTACATCCTCATAAAATTAATATCACAAGTGCCAGCAATTTAAAAACACTTAAGTAGACCAGAATTTGGGTGCTAAATCCGAATTTGGGCTCGAAAATTTCATATGAAGAATAGGAAGAAATTTTGATGAATTTTCAAAACGAGGCCGCTTAATTGAAATGGTGTATTGCTTTGATATTCAGAGACAGTAATTTTTAGAATGCCCAGCGTTGTTGTTTACTCACTTGATATATTACAATTTTAGGTTCATCAAATGTCAGAGCAGTCTATTCATCAAAAGCAGTTGGCGAGCCACCCTTGTTCTTAGCAGCATCAGTATTCTTTGCAATCAAAGATGCAATCCAGTATGCAAGAACAAATGCTGGTCATCAAGGAATTTTCCAGCTTGAAGCTCCAGCCACCGCAGAACGAATACGAATGGCTTGTAAGGATGAAATCACTAATTTAGTGCCTGAAATTGAAGAAGGATCATTTGTTCCTTGGTCTTTGCAAGTCTGATGACATTGTAGCTGCAAAACTGACAACTATTTTTAAGGGGATATTCATAGGGTATCCATAAATTAAATTTGATGATGCAGTGATTGATAAAAAATTTCTCATGTTGACTGATTCACCATGAAAATGTCTCCCATTTAAATGATTTGATAACTGTGACAAATTTAACTTTTTCACATGTTTCAAAAATTTGTTTCATATTTTGTGAAGGATTCTTGAGAATTCTTGTATTCAATTCCTGATGAGCCCAAGGCCTGTGTTGTGCATTTCCAACCAATCAACTTGGGGTCCATGTGCACATTGCATTTATCATAATATTTATTATAATAATCATCATATTCATTATACTTTTATTATAATCTTGAACCTTTGAGATTTTAGTATTTTTGTAAGTATATTCAGGGTAGACTGATTACATGGACGTAGTTATCGCTATTGAAAGGCTGCTGGACGCTATTGAAAGGCTGCTGAACTACGACACATAATCAAATGCCATTATTTTGAAATGACCATTACTGCCTCGTTTCGATAAGGGCCTAGGCAGAAAAACACAAACATTTGTAGTTTTCAAATGAAACACATTGATTTGAAAACTTCACAATAAATCAGTTAATGCTCAGCGAAAGCAACAAACTAGTACCTTCGTACAAGGTTTGATATTGTCACCAAATGTTTTCATGGTATTCTTGTTCGTAAGACTTTGTTCTGTCCGGCCAAATTCCTTGAAACTCTGCTTTGAGCTTCGAGTTTCCGTTGGTAAACATCAATCAATCGAATTTGCAGAAATTCTTATGGTGTTGTATTTTGTTGTATACTTTGTACATGACGACTGTGTATAGCAGCCTCATTCCAAAGGGCGTTCAAAAGTGAAAAAAGTCAGTCCAAAAAAATTGCCCTAATACTATGAGTCCCAGTATGAGCGGTCTCGGTTTGGTGTAGTAGTCTCATTTTGAATAGCCATTATTGGGACTCATCGTAATCAGTCTACATTCAGGGTATGCACACACATTTTATATTTTATATTGACTTGATAATGAGTACATGCTTCAAATATTATGAAATATAAATCTTACCTCATTTATGGTTCTGAACTATGCAAATATCAATATTAGTTGGAAGTTCCATCTGAAGGAGTTGTCCAAAAAACTTGCTAGAACTTGTGGTGTTATTTCAAAGGTTAAGAGCCTCCTGACACCAGATGTGTTACTCTGCTTATATAATTCATTGTTTATGTCTTTTGCCCTGTATGGTATTATCGTGTGAGGTAATACTTCTGCGTCTTATACAGACCCTGTCTACAAACTTCAGAAGAGACTAATCCGAAAAATTTCTTCGCAGCCTGCTCTTTCTCCTTCTGCTCCAATCTTTAAGTCTTTAAAACTTCTCAGACTATCTGATCTTTTTCAGCTTAAACTTCTCACTTTTGTCTTTGAAACTGTATATAGATCATCGCCGAGTTGCTTCCATGACTTTTTCCTATTGAATTCATCCATGCATCAGTATAACACTAGACAGGCTAGTAAAGGTGATTTGTTTCTTGATCGAAAGAACACCCTTCAATTTGGACTCAACTCCATTCGATATAAAGGAGCTAAGCCTTGGAATGAAATCCCTGTTGAATTAAAAAAACTCTCACTCGAAAGCTTCATTCAAAACCAAGGTAAAGATCTACTTTTTGTGCCACAATTACACCCAGTAATTCACACTATTATATGTGTCTTTCTGCACCAGTTTCAAATAACATCTAGAAAAGTCAATTTTCTTTTTTAGATAGGGGGTGTCCCCTCCTCGATTAGCTTGCCTATTGAGGGAGCTCCTCCTTTAAGAAATTCCCCTAATCTCATTATGGCTCTTCATACTTACCTATTTAGTCTGTTTACATTTGCCCTAAGTACCATCCTGTGTTTTTTTCAATGTTATTTGTTGTATTCTATTTTAAATTCATATTTGTTAATTAGATAGGTAGGTGTATTAGATGGATTTTTAAAATGAAATGAAATGAACTGAACTGAAATATTGTCATTCATTTGATGGTACACATTTTTGAAGAAATTTTGTACTGTAGCTGATAAGAAATTAGGACTGGCATGGCCAAAAATTCAGTAAAGTTTTGCCTGAGGATCGCTTAGAACTGTTGAAAAGTTTTATTTAAAGGGAATCGACACAGTTAAAAGCTGGCCCGGGCCAAGTTAAAAATATAATCTATTGTATTCAACAACTTTGACGCCTGCGGTTTCATTGTGTGGCGAAGGAAACAATGGGTTTGTGGGCGTTTCTTGAGCCTATTTATAGCAGCTTGTCGATATAGCTATGTCTATTTAAGTATACCAGTATATCAGTGTATCAAGTATATCAGTATATCATGGCAGAGATGTCTTTGAAACCTTATCCTTGAGAAATATTCACTGCAACTTTGTTTTGACCCCAATAGAACTGCACAGTTCTTTCATGACTTGACACAATTTTCATTCAGAGGAATTCTCCCAAAGGTGTAAGGATTTGTATGATTTTTCCAGAATTCAGAGATGAATTCAGATTTACCAGCCATCAGTTAATATGTATGGACTAGGCTTACCGCAAGGCGCTGGCCTGCCGTCGTCGTTCCGAGTGATTCTTCAGAGAGGGAAATGTGTTTTTATGGCAGCCTTGCAAAGGGAAGGAAGTGCCAATGAAGCAATTGAATATACTGAGTGATTTCGTTTCGATTTTTCAATTTCTCGAAATCCGTTGAAAAAACTTTGGGGGGGGGGATTTTTATTTACTTGGAACTTTTGTAATAAATGTTTTTCCTGTTGAATTCCGAATCCAGTTATTGAAAATTTTGAGGAAAGCCTTCAATTTCAGATCATATCCTTTTCTTCCTCATAAATTGATATATGACGTACTTTTCTGTTTCGATTTTCGTTCTGCAAAAATGCCCGCTGTTACGAAAAATGCTGCTTCAAATGGTTGCTTTTCCAAAAATATTGAAATAGATCAAACTAATAAAAGGGGCATTTCCCACATCTTCCGAGTGGGAGTCCCTGAGAAAGGGGGAGTCCCTGAGAAAGGGCTAAAAAGGCATTTAAAAATTAGAACCCCTCTGCCAACCCCTCTGCCAATAACTCATATTTTGAGGTAGAAACTCCTTAAATGTAGCAAGGCTGTCAAAAAACAAGATTTAGCAAATAAACTGGGAAAATGGCCTTTGAAGGGTAGGAAATATGCAATTTCCACACAACCCCCCTCCAACACCTAGAAAATCCCCGGACCTGAATCCCTCTCCAAAATTTTGGGATTTTTGAAAATCAGAAAGCCCCTCAATGGGGTTTGAAGGACATCCATTTTTTTATGTCATGAACAGCGCAAGAACAATGGAATGACAAAGGGTTTCCAGCTCAGCACAAAGGGAAACAAAGCGCATGGCAAGCCGAAAGTGGGGTGAGGAAATTTGAGAATAACCCCTCGACCAGAGTCTTGACTGGAAAAAGAGGACGTTTTGAGGAGGAACGGAATGTTGGGTGACATTTTCACCTGTGGTTTGACTTCCCCCATGTTCCAGTTTTGTCGATCAGACTGTCTAGAGAAGAAAAATCTTCAGGAGAGGAACAAAGGGAATGACACCAAATCCGACTGCAACAAATATGTATGTAGGTTGGTAATAATGTGTATGGATTCATAAGAGCCTGTCCTAACCACTTACAAAGCTTGAGAAAAGAACTGTTACAAATTCATTCAAATGTCTATAAATTGATGTGAACCTTTAGAAATTCATTTAAGAAACCGTACAAACTTCCATGAAATCTTGTCAATTCCGAAATGAATTCTTCCCACTTTGGGTTGTTAACCATGGGGGGGGGGGGTTCTTCCATAGTAAAGGTACCTGGGGATGTGCCGCAATGAAGGGTATACTTTTTCAGACTTCTAGTCTAGCCAAGGGTATACATTTTTGCAATTTTGGCCTAACACCGGTCTAGCCAAGGGTATCATTTTTGACAATGTTGGTCTAGCGCACGGTCACACTATCATATTTGGTACAAATTTCACAATATTGGTCCAGGAAATGGTCAAAATTGGTCTAACCAAGGTACCATTTTCGTAAAAATTGGTCCAGAGAATAGTCAAATTGGTCTAGCCGAGGGTACTATTTCTTTTCATAAAAAGTAGTCTAGCCAACGGTACCATTTTGAATATGCTTGTGGCAGACCCCCACCCAAAATTTGGCCAAGAGCCCCACACCCCTCCCCCCGTGTTGTTAACTTACAAAAACTCTATTGTGTAATAAATTTCCTCTTTTATTTGTGTATCGAGAAACATTTATTTTGCTGCACTTTATGTATTTTTGCTGCTGTACTTGACTTAAATTTGTACGGGGGTGTGCCCACGAAAAAAATTTTGTTTTACCCTGCTCCAGAATTTTTCGCTCAAAATGATAACCTGTTCTAGAAAAAATTGGTGAAAAGTATACTCAAAAACATGAAATTTGACCGAAAAACGACCCGATCTAGCAGAATATTCCCCTTTGACATGTTTTGACAACCTGCTCTAGAAAAATTGCCTCATTTTGATACCCTGTGCTAGAAAAAATTGGTGAAAACGATACCCTTAAAAACGGCACATCCCCGTCGGACAAATATACTAAGTACCCCCCTCCCCCCGGGCTGCACATTACCCCCTCCCCCCGGGCTGCACATGCAGTGAAAAAACTACACTAACTACACATAATTATAAAATTCATTCCCCAAAATAGGAAAGAAGTTAAGAAAGTTTTAATACTAACAGGCAGAGATTTCGATGTGAAATAAACAATATTTGGATCAAAACCGTTATTGGACATGGAAAGCCTCTCGCCTCCTTGGGATTACAATAGTGATCGGGTAGTAGGCCTTAGTTTAGTTAGTAGGCCGCCATACAGAGCAGAGGGCCTAAAAATGGGGAGGTGATGTTGTAAAATGGCACGAGAGAAAAATGGCTTGGTTTGCTTTGCACAATTCAACTGCAGTTTAGAATTGTTAGCTTACATATTGTTGAACATAAATAGTTAAAACGAACATTTCTTACCGCCTTATTCTTTCTTTTGAAACTCTTTGCTCTGCCTTTCCTGCCGCCAGCAGCAACCGTATACCATTCAGACGTAGATTCATATTCAGAATGAGAATGAGATTCAACTCAGATTCATTTTCATCCTAATATTCAATTTTTTGTCGACTTCGGGGCTAATAAATCCGTATTTTTTGTTTGAATTTATTCAAAACCTCAATAATGTATTAGATTTACCCTTAATCTCGTGATCTGGTAAAAAACTTTCATCATTTCCTCGACGGATTTCTCCACCCACCGGCAAACGTATGAAGAGGTTTTATTTGGCATCTCAGATTCAAAATCATCCGATCGTTTGATTTTCCAGGTTTGTTGGCAGTCCTTTTTTATTTTTACACGTACACAAAAATAAAAACTGGAACAATTGTGTTGCTTTGCCTCAATCTAAAATTAAAATTTTCCAAAGGTCGATTCTAATGTCAGGGGACGAAACAAGAGCGCATTTATTTTGAATATGTCAGATAAACTTCACTACAAACTGGGCACCTTGTGCTCATTAGGCGCGTACCATACAGACTAAGATTCGACTTCGGGGCTAATAAATCCGTATTTTGCGTTTGAATTTACTTGATACCTCAATAATGTATTAGATTTACCCTTAATCTCGTGATCTGGTAAGAAACTTTCATCATTTCCTCGACGGATTTCTCCAACCACCTGCAAACGTAGGTAGAGGTTTGACATCTCAGATTCAAAATCATCCGATCTTTTGATTTTCCACGTTGGAAGTCCTTTTTTATTTTTTACACGCATATAAACTCATAGACAAAAATGAAAGCTGGAAAATTGTGTTGCCTTACCTTAATCTAAAAAGAAAATTTTCTAAATGTCGATTCTAATGTCAGGGGACGAAACAAGAGCGCATTTATTTTGAATATGTCAAATAAACTTCATTACAAACTGGGCACCTTGTGCTCATTAGTCACGTACCATACAGACTAAGATTCGACTTTGGGGCTAATAAATCCGTATTTTGCCTTTAAATTTACTTGATACCTCAATAATGTATTAGATTTACCCTTAATCTCGTGATCTGGTAAGAAACTTTCATCATTTCCTCAACGGATTTCTCCAACCACCTGCAAACGTATGTAGAGGTTTTTCATCTCAGATTCAAAATGAACCGATCATATGTCAAATCAAGTTCACAAGGAACTGGGCACCTTGTGTTCATTAGTCACGTACCATACAGACTAAGATTCGACTTCGGGGCTAATAAATCCGTATTTTGCCTTTAAATTTACTTGATACCTCAATAATGTATTAGATTTACACTTAATCTCGTGATCTGGTAAGAAACTTTCGTCATTTCCTCAACGGATTGCTCCAACCACCTGCAAACGTAGGTAGAGGTTTGGCATCTCAGATACAAAATCATCGGATCGTTTGATTTCCAGGTTGGAAGTTTATTGTTTGCGTGCACAAAAGGCTATACAAAAAACTGAACACTGAATAGAATTTCGTTGTTTTGTTTCGTCCATTGCTTGTACTTGGAATAACGGGAAACCCCCAAGAATAGACCAGTCTTTCTGTGTTTACGGAACGGAATTTTCTTTCAGCACTTTGTAATTATTCCTTACGTTAAAAATTTTGTCAGATTAGCCCAACAAACTGCAAATATTTACATTGTGTGTTTACGGAAGCTTCTCTCAGCACGTTGTAGGGGGTCATCGACAAAAGATTTTCGTCCCCGTTAACGGATTTGTCTGTTGGGGGGGGGGGGATCTCACTTGAATCCGTGAAAATTTTCATTTTGGGGACGAAAATCCCCCGGGGGGGGGTACTTCATTGTCAACATGATTCGACCTGAATCTGGACTTTGAGAAAAGGACCCATTCGTATGACAGAATATTCAAAAATTTCCAGCCCATTTGCATGAATATCAGGAAATTTTTGACCCATGTGTATGAATTTGTCGATTTGAAACAAAGGAAAATTTCAGTTTTTTTTGCGTGGATTATCATTATGGGGCCGATTGATAAGAAAATTCTCAAAGAACTACCCATCTATCAGAATTGTGGTTAAAAACAGACCCATATGTAGAGAATTTCGGATGAAAAAACCCATCCATATGAGCGGCACGTCCAGTACAACTTAACAATGAAGTACCCCCCCCCCCGGGGAAAATCCTCAAAAGAAAAGTTTCCAACTGAATGAGAGTGCTGAATGAGACTAATGAGCACAAGGTGTCCAGTTTGCAGTGAAGTTTACCTGACATATTCAAAATGAATGCGCTCTTGTTTTGTCCCCTGACATTAGAATCGACATTTAGAAAATTTTCTTTTTAGATTAAGGTAAAGCAACACAATTTTTCCAGGTTTTATTTTTGTCTATGAGCTTATGTATGTGTAAAAATAAAAAAGGACTTCCAACGTGGAAAATCAAAAAATCGGATGATTTTGAATCTGAGATGCCAAACCTCTACATACGTTTGCAGGTGGTTGGAGAAATCCGTTGAGGAAATGATGAAAGTTTCTTACCAGATCACGAGATTAAGGGTAAATCTAATACATTATTGAGGTTTTAAATAAATTCAAACAAAAAATACGGATTTATTAGCCCCGAAGTCGACAAAAAATTGAATATTAGGCTGAAAATGAATCTGAGTTGAATCTCATTCTCATTCTGAATATGAATCTACGTCTGAATGGTATACGGTGCCGCCAGCAGCAAAAGGAAAGGAAGGCTGCCTGGCCTTGCTGCTGGCTGCTGACTGAATCCCGCGAAAAAATGATTTAATGCTAATTAAAGGGAATATAAGCATATGTAAGCCTTCGATAAAAATATCATTCCAAAGACAATAAGCCGATACACGTGCCATACCATATTTGGGTAACTGGTCTACGTCAGCAGGAAATCCTGATCTCAGATCTCAGATAGGCTAGAGTTTGACCGCAAGTGGCTTGCGCCATTTTGAGATGCTTACATTCCCTTTAACTGATCATGCAATTAGAGTTAATTACGAGGGGAGGCACATTTCATGATACTAGAGGTGGCATATTCTATTTTGTGCACCTTTGACAACAACAACAACTGAAGGTTCCAGAGGACACGTTGTGAATAAAACTATTCTTCATAGATTTCTTCCTCATGTAAGTAAGAAAGTAAGTAACTATACGTCATCTTGCTCTCTTTGTATATTTCCGTTTGAGAGTTCATTTTCAATAGATTCACCAATGTCCTTGCCAAAGCATTTCCACTTGGTGTATCCGGTACGTACGTATAAAGTTGAACAGAAGCTTGATAGGCCCTATGTTTAGGTCACCTGCAAGTAAAAGCCACGCAGCCGTTTCGTTACCACCCACCCACTACCTCTGATTTTCTCCTTGCTTTTCTACGTCTTCTTCCGATTATCCCCCGTTCTTTCCACAATCTTGGTGGAATGGTGTATTGTTGTATTGGCCCGGAAATTTGGTATTTCAATGGCAATCACCAGCCCTGCCAAAAAAATGTATACGGAATTGGTTGACTCCAGCGATGTGAATTTAGTTTCTATTCATGTAGGATCACTTAAAAAATGTTCCTCGATAAGTAGCTTGAAAATTGATGCCTCTTTTGTTGGTATTGGTGCTCTGAGAGCAGACATTTTAATCTTGAAAGCTGAGATTAGCCTTTTCCTGCAAACCAGAGCTTTAGCCTTTTGGCCTAAGGAAATGTTTAAGGCAAAGCGTATGAATCAACGATAGCCTTGATGGAATTTGAACAATATTAGATCTTGTGTTATTCTATTTTCCAGAAGTCACCCATTGCGAGTTTCTTAATTTCTCATTAATTTCAGCTTTTAATCTTGATGTGCTTCATGACATTGCATTGCTTAGACTTAGGCCAAAAGGCCGAAGCTCTGGTTTGCAGGTGGATGCAAATTTGAGCTTTCAAGATTGATATTTCTGCTCTCAAACCACCAATATAAAAAAACGAGGTATCTACCGGGTGTCCCAAAATGATGTATTATCGTTTGATTGCTTATATGTCCATAACTGATGAACCGATTTTCAAAACTGGTAAAACCACGACCAACATCTTAAAATACAAGTTAACCTTAAGGCAATCAGATAAAACAAAGTTTTTGAAAATCAGTTCATTGGTTATAGACATGTAAGCAATCAAACGATAATACATCATTTTGGGACACCCGGTATGTTCAAGTTAACTATCGAGAAACATTTTGAGAGTGATAAGCCATTGATCAAAGCAAAATTTACATCACTGGAGTCAACCAAATCTGTATACTTTTTGAGACACCCGGTAGTTTCACATACAAAGCAACAATGATTTGGAATTCTGTCCCCCCAGACCAAATTCAAAATGCTGAGAAGATTTAAATGCAAATCTAGAAGTCTTGTTTTGAAATCTACTTAATCTTTACATTGCCAGAGAACGAAAGAAGTGCAGTTTTTAAAGCAACCACCCATTTGTCTTTCCTCTGCCATAAATCAATAATCAATGTGTTGAGTGTTGGGGACACTGTTGTTCTCTCGTCCGGGGTTCCTATTGTTCAGGATCATACTACTATGCTGGCCTGACATCCAATATGAAACGGATTCTAGTATTTATCAGCAGCAATTAATCGTATTTGTAGGTTGTTTTAGTTGTTTATTTAGTTGCTATTTTTGCATGTCTTTATGTTAATGGCCACGGGGTAGTCATTGTCTTTTGCTCCTTGTAATCCCGTTCCTGTAGTGTTGTATAGTTTGTAAAGTAATTAGAAAGTATAGAAGGATGTAGATGTAACATGTATCGTATCATTTTAAATGATTATAAAAAATCAATAAACAGCTAAAACAAGGTCTCAAAATATAAGTTCAAGCCTGACCTATGCTACTGTGTAAAGACCAAGACAATTAAACCCACAGCTCCTCCACAGCAGCCACACAAACAGAGCATAATTTTGTGGGACACCCTGTATATTTTTCGAATACCTGTAGAAGTTGTTGATTTGGGTGATATGGGTGATTTGGTTGAATCAGGTCTTTTGGTATTGCGAGGGACAGGGAGTGTCAAAGAAGAACAACTAAATTTCCTTAGTTCCTGTAGAAAACTTATGATTTGGGTGCTGAAAGAGACTCAAAAGCAGAAGTGATTTCTTCTGGCAAAGTGGCACATCCCTGTCTGTTCATGGGTCAAGATACCAAATAGTTTAATAGATCAAAGCTAGCCAGGAGCCAGTGCCACGTGAAGAGATTTGTTGCACACTGTTAGATTCTTCCTTTCTTGCTATCTTGTATAAAATGGGCGGTACTTCTTTACAAATTCAAACTTTTGTTTCAAGCAGTTGGGTCTGGTGAGAGTTTAATAAATATCGCAGCTTTAATTACCTACACAGTTCTCTATTCTGCGACTAATAAACGCTACAAGACGAATTCCAAGACATTTGTGATTTATACGTAATCCTTTTTCCTTCATTTCTTATTAATGCCATGAAAAGTAAATCCAATCTATATTTATTTTTAGTCTTCTAATGAGATTTTGAAATTTGTGTTTTCCAGGATATGGTAACAATTGCTCTCCACTGATTATCCGCCCAATGCTCATCTAGATGGACTACAGTTTCTAACTTGATATTAGTTCAATTGTCTGGTTCAATAGGGGCTAATCTTCCTATAAAACTTCTTTACTGGCCATCAGAAAATAGTGGATTAATATCTGATAAGACCTTTTAAGACATTTAAAGCAAAATGTCTGGCGAAATGGCCACCCTTGAGAACTGCCACAATTCTGTTTTCCTAATTTGGTTAAATGACTAAACTAATTTTTCTTTTGTAGAAATCTTTCTGTGATATATAAATCTGCCCCCCATTTGATCCGTTTCTATCCTTGCCATAAATATTTATACCAATGTGGTTGAGCACTCTTTCAAACCGTATTTTGGTGGTCAGTCCACGGACAGTTCAAGAAATTTCATTCAAACGACCACCCTGGGAGATAACGCATCAAAGAAAAGTTTGATGTGCAGTGCACCGGAGAGTTACTGCTGTAACTTCTCTCATACCCTGGGTACCAGAGCCTTCATAAAAAGTAATTTTAGTCCCCCAACTTTTTATTATCTTTTTTTTATTTTCGTCCCCGAACTTTTTATTAAGGCTCTGGTACCCAGGGTACTTCTCTCATTGCAATGTTCTTTTCCAAATGTTGTCTTGCTGTCTTTCCTACTTTCTTTATAAAGCAATTATGTGTGGTACGATCACAGGTAGCAGCGTATGATTGTAAAATTAGGTTCCTCGCGTCTCTCCACCAAAACATTAGGCCTATTAGTCGACCCAGTCTCCAGTCGACTAATAGGCCTAATGTTTTGGTGAAGAGACGCAAGGAACATCTTCAAAACAGAGAAAGACGATATGGAATATGATAAGGTTGTATATCATTAATATCTAAACAAATTTTACAATCATACGCTGCTACCTGTGGTACGATTGAGAGCACAACCATTGAATCGTAAAATGTAAAATGTTATTGCCTACTTTTTTTCAAATGAATATTTTTGAAGGAAATTTCAGGTAGTTTTGACATAATCCCGGAGAGAGCATTCTTAAAATCATCATTATTGTGTCATATTTTCTGCTGGCTTTGAAGTTATGACGTCATCAAATTGCTAAATCATGAATCTAAAGATGTTTGCTTGTTACCATCGTGTTACCATCTTGTAGGCTTTCAACAACGGTAATTTTTCTCGTATTGATTTTGTCGATTCTTCTCAATCCGTTTAGAATTTAGGGTGCTTTTTATAATTGTCAAATCTTCAGATACCTCCTCTTGCACATCCTGTCATAACACATAAAAGCAATGTAATTTTGAAAGGAAAGATGGCACGATAAATACTCTGGTGAAGGTGTTGAAGGTGTTGTGGCGCAGTGGTGTAATCCTCTGACTTTGCAGCCAGAACAGTCAGGCGGAGCGGATTCGACACCCAGTAGGACCCCACCACTTGAGCATCATGACAAGGGGTCGCGGACTCGATTAGGTCTGCTATATTTCTGCGATCCCAGCGCTTGGCGCTGAAAAACGCAGCTTCACCTTCACCTTCACTCTCTTGCATTATGGCAATTAACCGAAGTCTCCCTCCAAGCAGTTCATTGGATACTCTGGGTACCAGACTCTCTAACATATGTTAGAGAGTCTGGTACCCAGGGTATTCATTTAAAAGAAAGGTGCAATAACATTTCACCACGGGCACCTTGAAGATCAAATGTTAGTCTATTATAGGCCTATCTTAGTTTTTGTCCGTTGTGGCCTAATGCCCTAAAAACAACAACCCTCGCAACATACCTCCAGTCCTTTGTTGACTACAGCATGCTTAACAGCAATTATCTGTTGAAAGCGCAATGCTTGTTCTTCTTCTGTGTTTAGCTGCTCTCGCATTATCGAAACTGTCATGTCACATTGCAAGCGATCCAATAACCAGCCATAACTCGCTTCGTTAGGCCTAATTTTAAAATGCACCTCCAGGAGTGATTTTTGGGCATTAGGTAATAACGGACTCAAACTAAAATAGGCCTATGATAGGCTAACATTTGATCTTCTCAGTGCCCGTGATTCTACATGAATGATTTCACAGCTTTGCGAGGACTCGACGCTTCTGCAGTGCATCTTGCTTCGTTCGATTCGTTTTTAAATCATTTACTCCGTGTAACCAAGCTATTAACCAAGATGATGAAGAAGAGGAAGCGTTGGAGAGGGAAAATGGAGATAAATTTCTCTCTCCTTGGCACCGGTAACCAAACAGAAAATCACTTGGAATACCAACACGACACCGGATTGCCATGAACCCATTTTTGATTGCAGTTACACAACACCGACTCACCCTGCCCTGCGAAGTCTAAATCTATTGTCTTTGACAACTGCGAAGCCCAAATGGAATGGGGCCACATCGGATTAGTGCAGTTACACGAGATGGCATGCGGAGCGGAGTGAATTGGATTGATTTTCACCTCACCTCCAGAGTCGTGTAACCAGTAACCACACCCCTATCCGATGGGAAAAGCAATCCGGTGTGTGATGAATCCGGTATCAAGTAACTGGGGCCTAAAGGGAAAGCATTATTTTCCCTCTTAGCGAGCTGGGTATCATACTTGATAGAGTTTAGACAAAGAAAAGACAACTGTTCATACATTATGAATGTAGATTGATTTGACATAATTAATTTACATAATTTATGATACAAAATTCCACATACAATGTGGCATATATACTGACCATCTGTATATGTAAGAAGATATTTTATACATATTTGTTGCTTAGTTTTCAATTCATTATGCTCTAATAAATTATTTCACCCTCAACAGTTCAGGGCTTTCGTCTGATTTTAGTACGACTATATGCTAACATTAAGATATTAAAGTAGCCATAAATACGTTTGCTGACTGACTGTTTACAATCTCTAACAGTTCAAGTCCTTGCAAAACCAAACAAACATTGTTTCAAAAAAATTTGAGACTTGTTTATCAAGAAACATGTTTTCCCATTTTCCACGCAACCACCCTCTGCATTTCGTACAATTTTGTTTGCGACAAGTATAAAATGTTCTTGATTTTTAAAGATATTACCCAAAAAATATTTCTCTTGAAACACTGTTTGATTATGTGGCCTAAAAGACAACTATTTCTTGAAAAGCAATTCTCAAACACTTGGCAAACCGCGTTTGTTTGTTCAGCAATCTCTTACAAAATTGTTGGACACCTCGAATGTTCATGTTTTCCTGAAATATGCCCGCATTCTGTCAAAGTTGTTTGGCCTGGTAATTCTGCACAAGAAAATATTTCTTCGGCTGTTGCAATCATTAATATGGGTGACACGGGAGGAGAGGAGGGTCAAACAATTTTTTTGCCAACAAATTTGTAAAAAATTGAAAGGCTTTAAAAATGGCTTTTATAGGCCAGTCAGTAACAAATACACAATACACGGACATCAAAATGATTAGCTAAAGAAGCAGTGGGTTAGTTTGTTAGCAGAAGTGAACTCTGTCGATTAAAACTAATTTTAAAGAGCCTGCTCTTTGTGTAAAAAAACAGAAGACGCCTATTGAAAAGTTTGCTGAATAACAGTATTTTTAAATAGCTACACAGAGTTTTCTAAACCAGATGATTTGGGCAGTCAGTAAGCTTCTAGCCAGGAAACGCGAAGCATAATGCAATTATCAATTTCAATTGAAAATTATCATTTTCAACTTTAAATTGCCGTAACTCAGAAAATGATTGGCCGATTTTCGCAAGAAAGGTATCACATTCTATGTTAAAGTCTGGTCCTGAGAAAGAACTAACTTGAATATCAAGTCAGTTCAAAAGCTCAAGAAAGAGCACAATAAACACTGCAAACCCCATAGAATGTTCTTGATGTTAGGGGAAGTGTTACAATAAACTCTTTTGCTGCTTGTTAGGCAACAACATGCAAACTTGTGGGCAAGGGTAGAACATAAAGTATGTTGAGCTATTTTCTAACTCACACCAAGTGAAAATTCAGGTTCGAGAAGATCTTTTACCGTCCATACAATTTCGCTCAGCTGCTAGATGGTAACTCTCATAACGTTACGAAGAAAACTTTCCATATCCTTCAAACTCATACCTCTCATGGATGTGTACGTCATAAATATAATACGAGCATATTACAACAAAAATAAGCATTAGCAACTTTAAATATATGACTTATTGGACCTTTGTGCTGCTAAACAGTTGATGATAGTGGCTAAAATCTTAACAGCGCAAGATAGAAAGATTAACTGTTTCTTAATGTATTTGCAACAATACATGACATGGTAAACATAACACGGCTTTGAGCTTGAGCTCTGGGGCTCCAGGTTTTTATTAGCTTGTAGAATGTTGGAGTAAGAATCGTGAGAAAACATGTCCAAGCATTTTTCATATAATCATATTGACATTTTTGCCATTTTGGTCCGGAGTTTGTTTGATAATATCGTGAAAGATTTTAGGGATCTTGTTATGGATAGGACTGTTTGACTGCAAAGAAATCTAGCCTTCAAGGCGTTTCGAAGAAAGTTCCATTCAATTATGATTCAATGAAAGATAATTCTTTCTATGTAAATGAATGAATCTGCAGAAATTCATGCTTTAGATAAAAGAACCGGATAAACTGGAAAGAAATGGCTTGCAGAACTGTTTGCTTCAACATAAAAGTCGCATGTTTTATATCGCAAGCAGAGTTTGTGCCTTGTTATAAATTGAAACAAAAACTTAGGGACATGCTGTTCAGCTGCACAATAACGGTCTAGCATGTTGTGTTTTGCAGATTCATGGGACCTAAACATAGCTCAGTCCTTCATGGCCTTAAAGACGAATAGCTACCCACGATCCTTTCATACTGAAAGGAGAGCAAAGCAAATAGAACCTAGGCCAGAAATGACTTTCAGATCATACTAAGGTTGACTTTGGGGCCGCAAAGAATCACGGTTAGCTGTGGGTCGTTAAGCTACTTGTAGATTCCAAATGACAATAATTAGTCATAAAACCCCTCAATTGCTAACTGTTGAAGCTTGTGAATCGTTAAGCGCACAATCATTTCAAAAGATCGTATGTTAAACGAATGAAATGAACTTGCAGTCACACTAACAGTCTTATCTGGCCTTGTTTTCGCAAGGGATTGTAGCGACAAACATCGTCATATTTTAAGCAGGAAAATTGGGAAAGCAAGCTCATAATTCGATGAAACATTCCAGACGCAGATGACATTAAAATCTTTGCCTCTCCTCTCAAAAGCATTTCCTATACATTCAGTAATCGTGTTTGAGATCTGGAGGCGGGAATTATGGTTATCATCTTCCTGACCATGACTCCTAAAATTGATAGTTTTGGTTGGGCGTTCGTTTTGGCAAATAGCTTTTATCATTGTTCACAAGTTTTAATTGATCACCAAGAAAGTCATAATGCAATTGGCAAAAATTACTTTTGACCTATTTTCTGATGGGATGTAAATTGAAAAAAAAAATAGGAAAAGGAGGAATCCAAATAACAATTTTCATCCAATCAGATATATTCGGCAAGAGTAGGTCAGTGTTCTTAAAATGCAATCCACTGACTCATTACAGTGTTGATGAGTTGATGTCGCAAAGATATTTCTTCATCAGCGGAGCCCTCTCAGCATTGAGGTTGCTGATTACACCATGTAGATAGACGTATCACACATGTAACACTCAAACCATAAAGAACGATTGTCCCCCAGAGTTCTTTAAGGGATGCGCTTCAAATTTAGTACATCTAAAATCAAATTTGGCCTTAGCAAGAGAAATTTGGATTGACATCACAGCAGTTGCACTATTGCAACGCTTTGATTTCAGTTGATTTTGCTATATACAACCCCCGTCTAAGTGCCCCGGCGAGAGGTCAAATGCTTACAGGGGTCCTAGTGACAAAAAATATGCTCAAATTAGACGGGGGAGTCTATATCAGTTCAACCACTGCAGTGTGGATGCATGTTTTGCTCTTAGGCCAAATTTGATTTGTAGACAGTCTAAAATTGCAGTGTGCCTGAAAAGAACCCTGGGAGACAATGGTTCTTCAAGGTTTGACATTATGACCGTTTAGCAAGCATTCTGCCACAGACAAGGTCTATATGACGCTATTTCAACAAGTTTGTTTTTCTTATTTCATTTATAAAGAAATCTAGAATGTTCTTGCCTTGTCTCCCTATTTTGTCATCCTGTAATAGTTGAGTAATTGAACGATGCTGCCAGAGAGACATGTTGATTATTGCAATACAATCCTCGTATTTGGGGATTGAATGTCATTTGATGTGACTTTAAATACAATCATGACTGATGAAATCATTCTGAAGTGAATTTCTTGAGAAACATAAAAATGTTCGAACGATTCTGTCTCTAAGAAAAATCTCTTTAAGCGCAAAGACGTTGCTTTAGGTCTCGTTCTGGTGATCCGAAGTTTTTCTCGCAGCGTGATGGAATCATCATGTCTATGATGGAGGAGCAATCAACTGGCTATAATGATTGACTGATTCTTTTTCTTAGATGTTCTTTATGTTGTTACGTTCTCATCTTCTTACGCTCTTACGTTCTTCGGTTGTTGCACTGTTAAGTTCCAAAACAATCTTACGCTGTTGTGTTATTCTGTTGCGTTTCTCTTGAGCTACGAGCGCTTTGTTCTTGAGAGTTCATAACTGATCAACAGTTATACTGCGTTTGATTCGAAGATCACCATAAATATGATCCTGCATGTGCACAGTGTTGTCTCGATGTGAAGACAATACGAGTTACAATCGAGGCTGGATTCCCCTTGATTGTTTTATTCTCCTCTCGAGGATCTCAATGGCTCCCAGTAAGTCTCCAGTTGGTACCTGAAATACCGTTGAAGGTCCTTCTCTATTTTCGGTATACAAGAACTCATGATCAATCGCGGTCAGTTTCAAAATTTCAGACAGGAAGATCTTCATTTTTCCGACCGGTGAAGTGCCTACAATGGTAGAATCAGTCTGCAGTGCTTGAACAAAGAGGTGATGAAATAGACAAGGTAGAACGTTAGTACCTCTGTATCCCTTTTGGACTGCACACCTCTGGAGCTCCACCATTCTTGGGGAGGTTATAGGACACAATAGCTTTTGAAGAGATGGCTTTTTACATGAGGCGTACCGTGTCATATCAAGGTGTCCCTCACTGTCTCTATGCACTCTCCTCATGACTGCAACCACTTGATCTCTGTGCATAACGCCATACCATGTTGAATGCGACTCGATTTGATCTGTTAGAAGTTTCTTTCCACATCGAGAAGTGGTGATTTCGAATCCTGCAAGAAACAAAGAAACGATGTTCATTTGAAAATAGTGCAGTTTCACACTTAGAGAGAACCAAAAAATTCAATTACTCAACATATTTGCTGTGTATCATGTGACCTATGTGATAAAGACCAATTATTACTCTCGACAAGCTTAAAGGACATATGTCACGTTAGCAATTGGTTAACACAACAAACAAGTTTGGAGTGGAATTCCATTGCTTCGTGACTTTTTATTTCTGTTTCATGAATTTTTATTGCAATGAAAATTCAGCCTCGATCCTGTGCTTTGTAATAAACAATATAGAGAATTGTATTGCATGAACCAATCAGCTTCATGACATATGCCCTTTAAAGGGAATGTAAGCATATATAAGCCTTCAATAAACATAACGCTTCAAATACAATAGGCCGTGACACGTGCCGCACCATATTTAGGTAACTGACCTACGTCAACACGAAATACTGATATCTGATAGGCTAGAATTTAACCGCAAGTGGCTTGAACCACTTTTATATGCTTATATTTCCTTTAATGGACTTGCTGTTGCGCAATGCGTCTCATGTGATCAATTTCTTTTCACAAAAACGTTAGTCAATGAGATGCGCCATCGAGAACTATGAGACAGCAGATTCTTATAGTTTGGGTATACGCATTCTACTTAAAGGGGCTCCGTCGTCAAACAGTAAACAAATCCGTAAACTCACACGTGTCGGGGATTATCCATTGTTCATCCATTGTTCTCTGCAGTTTGTTTGGTGGCTTCACCCAAGCCACCAAAAAGTGACCGTTAAAAATCCACTTATATCCGAGCAATCGTAGAAGATATGAGTGTTTGGTTTGTGCCTTAGTGAAGTACAAGGATTAATACCCAAACAGCATCTTTCATTTTGAAAAAAAAATTACGAAAATCCTGTGTGATATCACCTTTCAAAAAACTGCAAAAATCATCGTTTTGTTTACATTTTGACGACGGAGCCCCTTTAACATGACTCAATGCCTTTAAAGATGATACCTAGCAAGTAAGCATGCTGTAAATGGTGGCTAGTCCTTGAGCTCCAATCATCTAATCTTAGCAAATTGAAATTTGTTATTTTTATTGACAAGGATAACTAGTGCAGTTAAGCATGCTGTAAATGATTCCGAGTCCTTAAGCTCCAATCTAAACTTAACAAATTGAAATTTGCTATTTTTAGTGACAAGGATAACTAGTGCAGTTAAGCATGTTGTAAATGGTGCCGAGTCCTTGAGCTCCAATCTAAACTTAACAAATTGAATTTTGTTATTTTTAGTGACAAGGATAACTAGTGCCTTAAGCTCCTATTCAAACGTAGCATAAACGTTGACGTCCCCACCTCTGCTGATATTTGCTATCTTTGCTGACGAGGATGCCTAACGTTTATCGTTAATAAAGAATGATAGATCAGCCTATGTGACTATTCATAATGAGTTCCTAATCGAGGCTTGCATCTTTAAGAGTATTAGATTAAGGTTTAAGATAACAGTGGCAACGTTAGAGCACATGCGGAGATTGCATTCAATCTATTTTTAGCATCTCTTGCATAATTTGTTGCGGTCCTACCGAGATTCTCCGTTTGAAGATGGCGCCATCAGATCAAAGTTATCAAACGAAAGCTGAATGAACATAATGCAATTGAGAACATTTGTTACTGAGTTTTTAACAGTCATTCACGCATCCCAGTGGGAAAATGTTTTAAGACTTAGTATTTTATTCAAAGAAGAGCTTTTGAGAAGTTTATAAAACATTGCTACACTCTTTTCGATTCGCAAGGTCGGGTAATCCTCTAGAAGAACCGCTCCTTTTCAAATTCAAGTTAAAGCTAAAGAGGACCACCTTGGCGAGGCATGAACAGTTATCATTGCCTGATTCTAAAGTAATTCATTTTGCGGTAGATTCTATTCCTCCATTCTCCTAGAACTTATTCTGTTATTAGAAAGGAACAACTTTGATAAATTATAGACAGTTACGAAGGGAGATCATCAGACCCCCTATTAGATAATGGGCTAATGTATGAACTGTGGCAACACTGTGTCAACAATGGGCTCCCCATTGAAAATTCGCTATCAGCTGTAGCAACATTGTAATGTCCATACTGTCAATTGGTTCCCGTATTCAAAATCGCTATGTTTTAAAGATGACAATTTCCTTTTTCTAACTGTCACTGTTTCTTTTTTTATAGCATCCTGTAGTGACCTGGAAATGATTAAAACATGAACAATGTGCTATCAATATAATGTCATTTTCACTTCATTTATGAACGCGATTTCCTGAAAATTTTGTTCAAATTTAGACAAGGATTAATCGTATGCAATTTCCCCTTTAGATTAGTAGCCCTCTGGCTATTTACCACCCCGTTGCTCCTGTTCCTATCTCGACGGCATGTGTGTATTAAACTTATTATTGTTGATAATAATAAACTGACGTCAATTCGATAGAGCAGAGATGATTTAGTTAAAATTTGTTGTTTGTTACACTAAGGAAATGTATGACTAAAAAATGAGATATAGAACCCCAAGTGTGTATCAGTGTAGACTTTTTATCAGTAGCGAGCCACCTAAACCTATTTTTGAACCCATCTTTCTTTGAAGTAAGCCACCTTAACGCTGGTTCTCCAATTAAGATTTTTCAGTGGTGATCCATCTCAATTGCAGCTCCACTTTAAACGTAAAGCTCTGTGGAGGTTTTTAACAAAGATTTTCAACTTTAATTAAAGGCTTTAGATGTAGGGAAGATCTATGCAACAAATATAACATGGCGTTTAATGAAGAACTTGGGATGTAGTTAACAAAGATTTAGGTTTTTGGAAGCTCCTAATCTCATGAAATATTCAGTGAGGCAGATGATTGCGACAAATTTGCCAAAATAAGCCTAATAAATCTATATAATTAGTAACGTGGAAACTCTGTGAATAACACAAAGAACTTAAACAGTAACATAATCTAAAAATGAGTATAAGACAATCTAGATAGATCAACACTATCTTTTGTGATCTGTTCACTTGATCAAACAATGTATAGTGCTATTTAGAACGAATGAGTATTTACAGGAAGTTTCAGATCGTCTCGAAGAGGCTTGCTTTGATAAGGGCATATTCAAGTCACAAGGTTATCACATCAAAACAAAGCTCAATAGAAAATAAAGACTGGAGCCTATGAACATAAGATGCTTATTTTCCAGCCGAAATCCTCTTCTGTCAGGCAAAGTAGATCTATATCAAATAATGAGGTGAAGTTGTCTTAGGCCATGCTACGCTCCCACAATTCTTTTTTGTTTAGGAATGAAAGGAAAACTATTCTTAATTGTGATTATGTGAATTTATTAACAGTACAATAGGAAACTATTTTGTAGTAGCATTGTTAAGTTTCTTAAGGGAATACTGTTGCACGATCTCCGTAGGCGTGCTAAGTAGGTAAATATAAAAAGCTCTTCAAGGCGTGGAGAATCACAGGTCGATAGCAAGTAGTTTTATGAAAGATATGATCCCTTCTTTCCATCCCCTCCCTGTTTTCAGAGATTCAGGTTACATGTATCAAATGAACGTACGAGCGATAGAAATAATGTGCTTTCCGTGTTTGCTCTTTTGGCACACCTATATACAATCTTGCTAGACTGACCTCACTACAACCTGCGTATTGTAGTTTAGTTAATAAATAAAGTTATTTTCGGTTGAATGCAATGAATTAGAAAATAATTGTAGCAATAACCAAGGTAAATTGAATATATTTGTGTTAATGTCAGACGAAAACCATTATGGTCCGAAGTTCATTCAAGGTTTCCAGAAAAGAAAATTGTTCTGGCTTTCATTCATGGATCCGTTGGTTCTTGCTCCTACCTCATGAGTTTTCATTGCAACCGTTGATTACTACAGCTGCCAAAGGTGTTTTATCAAACACTCTGCAGATAATTTCTCCTCAAACTCAGCTATTGGGTTAGTCGTTCTCCTCTCAGCCCAAGTCGCAGTGACTGCCGTACAACTCTTGTAGCGGTTGTAAGTATAAGATAAAGAAGTAAAGCGCTCGCTTTGCTCTCAGCCCAAGTCGCAGTGACTGCCGTACAACTCTTGTAGCAGTTGTAAGTATAAGATAAAGAAGTAAAGCGCTCGCTTTGCTCTCAGCCTAAATTACAGTGACTGCCATGCAACGCTTGTAGCAGTTGTAAGTATAAGATAAAGAAGTAAAGCGCTCGCTTTGCTCTCAGCCTAAATTACAGTGACTGCCATGCAACGCTTGTAGCAGTCGTAGGTATAAGATAAAAGTAAAGCGCTCGCTTTGCTCACTCTCGGGCATTCCCAGCTCCGGAAAGTTTATCAATCAACCAACTTCTCATAAACGATTTCGTCGCTTCAGTAGCAGATATTTTCGGATAAGGTTTGTTTACATCCAATCCAAGTCATGTAATCAATCTTTTAACACAGCATCCCTTGATTTCTTAAGCATACTTCGTGTCATGAAAACTTGTGCTATGAATGTAAAAAGTAGAGTAGTATCAAAGCTTCACAATAGTTTGGTCACATGACTGGAATTGGATGTGGATAAACAAAACTTAGTCGAAAGTAAATAGATTGGTTATTCATCGTAATTGCAAATCATCCACTTTCGAAGATGAATCTTGCTTTCATGCAAACAGCTTCGTTGTACTGTAGTTTGACGTTAGAGGAATGAAGTTCGTTTTAGCGAGCCCGGTATGACGAAATGTTGCAAATTAGACTCCATTTATACTGTACCGGTGTTCCGGTACATCTTTACATCCGTATCATCAGTGCAACAGTTCAGACTCTTGATTACACTGTTCCTGGTACCGTAACACTTTAATTCCTTCTATCTTTGGAAAAATCTTGTTCTGGGCATCGTATGTATACGCTCTTGGTCCGTAACAACTTTATATTGAAATCAAAACTGTACTGGTACAGTGAAAATATGGTCTTAATTACCTGTTGGGTTGTTCTTTGCAAATATCCATCCCATCTCTCTGATATAGACTTGGTACAACAATGCTTTCGCTTGGACAATGCTCTCTTCGTCATCAAGCTGGCGAATCTTCCATGGCAAATACAATGTCATTCTCTTATCAGCTGTAGGCTCTACAATGCAGAAGACATTTTCATGTAATAACTCATCTCTAAAAAATGAATGCAGTTACGAAGACACTAGCAGCTGGAAATGTTGGCAAACGTATAACATAGGGAAAACAAAAGTAGCAAATTTGCTGGCAATGAAATTATTTAGAATTTAGGGCTGGACTATAGACAATCATATCACTAAATGATAGAGACAACTCCACAATAAGGAAGTGACAATATACAATTGGCCCAAACAGATAAGAAATTACAGTAACAAATTAACTGATATACGTATTGAAATTTAGAAAGGAAATTTCTTTCATTGGCAACATTTTATAAATATTGAAGCAAAGCATAAACGAAAGAACAAAAGCAGTCATTTTGTTTATATGACATTGGCGAGGCATTGAAATTTGGTAAAAATAATGTTTCGGCATTTGCACATTTACAAAGTAGGAAGGAGAAAGCACCCTTTCTTAATCAGTGATGCACAGCTTGAAAAAAGCAACACTTCAAAGACAATAAAAATCGTTTGTCTCACATGTGAAAACATTTATCCACTTCATAGCTAACTTGGAGCAAAATAAAACAGTTTATTTAGAATTGCTTTTATGACCTAAACAGTTGTGGAATAACCTTCTAAGCTTGCTTTGTAAGCATAAAATTGTTGCAAAATCTAGGCAATGGGTTCCCACCAGTTCTAGAGAAAAAAACATGCAATAGGAAGAACAGTTTTAACTGACACATCTAGGTTGTGTTGTAGGTTACTAAGTGAAGCGAACTGGTAAGGTAACGAAGTGCGCTGGAATTATGCTATAGCAACCATAATCATATAGCCCACTTAAAGAACATTGTAACCTACTTGAAAAAACAAAAGAATACAAGAGTAAGGTAGTGAGACCACCAACGCAACGATGTGAAAGGATGCGAAATATTCAACAAGTTACTGTGGAGATACAATTCATAAGCTAAAAGAAAAGACTGACTTACACCAGTTTATGCCAGGGCTTAAAACGTGGGAACTCTAGTCGCAACACAGTCTGATATCATACTTGTGGGGAATCTATAATACCAGGCTAGTTTAAATGTAGAAAAAGTGCAGCCCTTACAATATAGATAATTAGATCTTCGTTGCTTCAGGGATGAACAAACTTTGCAGCCAGCAAGTTCTTTACTTACAAAGTTCTAGTATGGCTAGTATCGCTTAGCATAGGTTCCAGATCTTTAAAAAGCCTGGTGTAAAATTCAGTTAATTATTTCTTTGAACTGAATGATTTCAAAGAAACTTCAGCTATTTCTCTGTAATTCTACCGTTGGACTTTTGTGAAATCTTCAATATTTTCAGAATTAGAGTGTTTTTCTTCTTTTTCAAGAATTCAAGAAAAATTTTCAAAAAAACTTAAAACCATCGTAGTTTCTAAACTGTTTGAAGCAACATGAAATAATTTAAAAGAAAACCACAGTTTATGGATGTCTACAATATGGTATCAAGCAGAAGTCTGTCACTTTTCTGGTTTATGATTTAGAAATTTGATGACGTCACACCCTCAAATGAGTTGAAATGTAACATACGCTGAAATTTCAAACAATATTCAAAATTTCTGAAAAGTCCAACGGTAGAATAAAAGATAACTAACTAAATTTTGCTTCAAGCCACTCAGTCAGAAGAAATAGATCACAGAATTTTACACCCACCTTTTTAAGTCGAATTAAAGATTTGGAAGCTATGCTGTATCGCTTTCAACTTACATCCTAATTGCTTTCCAGCCAAAGATATCTGGTCACTGACACGCATCCATAGGCATTTATGTTAAAATGAAGCTGTTGTAAAAAATCTAAGATCCTTTTAAAGGAAATTCATGCATTTTTGGGACATTAAATAAACATGATAATACTTCTTTGCCACATTTTGCTGTCTCATATTCAATAGTTTTATGTCGAAACTAGGAGCATTTTGCTCAATTTACGACACAAGCTTCCCATGACCGCGGGAAAACTGCAACTTGCAAAACAAAATCAAATCTTTCTCGGCAACACATGGCCTATTTGAGAGAAACCTCTCCAGTAATGTCTCTGATTTGCCGCGTAAACTCGCCGGGATTGTGAGAAATGTACATCTTTAAGAAAAGAAAAGAGTGCCAGTGGAAGCAAGCCTTCCTTGTCACAAAAAAGTCGGTCCCTTCATTAATATCGTATAAAATGTGGAATTCCTGTGACCCAAGAGAAAATGCATGGTGGAATATTCACTTCCATATCAACCGATACAGAAATGCTTAGTTTGCTTCAACTAAAGTAGAAATTGTAGCTTTTTGTTCGTCGGGCCATTACAAGGAGTGGAGTAGCGGAAATAAGGTGAAAAAGTGAATGAAGCGAATTTACAAAGTTCTGCCGTTGGTGGTCTAATTTTCGCGGCAAATATTTAGCAGAATAATTAGCGAATAACAATGAAAGAATTAGACATGAACAGCGAATAAGTTACTCCAAACTGTGCAACAGTGAACTGACGTATTAAAGGATTTATGCCAAAATTATAATTATTAGTCTTCATTCATGATTTTGGTGAAAGTCATTGAAAGTTGTAGACATTGTTCAAGAAAGGGTTTCAACGTGAACTTTGCAGCATGAAAGCTGAACAGATTAACAAACCAGGTCACAAAGTTATCTGTAATACTGCACGTTCAGTTCATAAAACTAGAGTGACCTAGGCCGACTAAGGGCGACCTAAGGCCAGTGGACTCTCGAACGAAGTAATTTCTCTTGAAAATAGCTGTCTATTTTAAACAGAAGCAAAGCAATAACTTTAATAGGAAGACAATTGCATTTGCGTTCAAAAATAGTGGTAGCTGTATAATAGAAATATGAAAGAAAGAAACCTGCATCCACCATTCTTTTTTGTTTTTTTTGTTTTTGCAGGCTCTGAGATTATTATCAAATGTAATAGGTTGGTATATTGTTTTTAATCACGTCAATTGACCATGCTTTATTTGCTATGCAAAAATAAAATAAGATATTAATCACCATACTTTCCATACTGCGCATGGGCTAATGTATGCGGTGACGTCGACCCGCAGTGATATCATTTAGCAACCACGATACGAAATGCAAAGTTCATCAGTTAAAGGCAGTATGTCACGTATCTAATTGGTTGACAAGGACAATATGAAGAATACGAAAACTCAGTGGCTGTTGTTCTCAATCTTACTGACTTGACTTTTTACGACCATAGAAAGTGCTAACGATCTTCTTTGTTTCAAGTGCACATATTCACAAGGACATCCATTGTGTTGAGCTCTGACTTTATTGCAGCCATTCAGAGGCATGACAGACTGCCTTTAATGTAAGGTCAAACGACGTCATTGTGAATTATAGAGCAAGAATATAATGCTGCTTCGCAGCAAAATATCATGTTTTATATCAGGTCATTCAGCATGGAAAGTTCTCGTTTCTGTCCCAACTGTTGCGTGGAAGACATTTTTGCTGCATATTCACTGGAGAGGAAATTCATTGTGATGCTTTTCGAACACTTTTTGCAAGCACGTGTGAATTTTGTAAAAAAAGAACAGAATCAGTTCTCTGCAAAGGCAAAGTGATTCATTTTTCTGATGAATAGCTTACACACCTCTGAGCATACTCAATCAAATCAAAATAAACACAGAGAGCAAAACTTTGGTGGTGTTGTGAGTAGTACTTGTTGTTGCTACTGTGCAGTGACTCGCAGGGCTCCTGTTATTAGTCTACACATTGGTTTCCATCATGTGGTAAGATGATACATAGCAAGTTTTCATTGGCCAATATGGGTGTTCTTTGATTATTTTCATCCTATTTCGAATGAGGTGCATTAGAGTATCCACAAAGATAAACATGGATTTTGAACAACAAAGTCCCTTTGGAATTTGGGAAAATTTATTACAAAATCTTTTCAAATTAATAAATGTCAAGTAATGCCGTTGTATTCATTTGCAATGAGGATCAGGACATTGTTTTTGATTGTGTAACAATTTTGATCATGGCCTAATGCTTCTTATAAGAAGAGATATTTACAGAGAAACAACTAACAGGTTTTCAACTGTTACAAATAAAATAACATTATTTTAATCAAAGAGGCTTATTAGTTGCGTCAGGGCTTGCGTGGGGCCTAATCTCGGTTTTTACTGACCATTACTCTTTTGTCCATTGTCGCTCGCTATAAGAGCTTGAGTTCAACTTGGCTAAATGAGGGTGTCCATCAATGATTCAGCTTTGCTAACACAAGAGTTTTAAAATGCGTTAGAATTCAGATAACGTATTTCATAAACTAATGTTAGACGCATTCTTAGTGAGTTATCATTTCTAAATGGAATCCAAAGTTTTGTTTCTATCCAAATGCGTTGGAACATCTTCACAAAATCCCTGATTGAGGCAAAAACAATTTCAACGTTTTTCTCCCTTTCTCTCCCTCCCTCCCTATTTCCAATCCAATTCTAATGCGATTTTACTCAAGAGTGATCAAAGCTCTAAACATTTTTAACTCCAGTGGCCCATTTTGAAGCTCAGAACATGCTCAAAAATATGATAAAGGAAAGGACACCTTCTCGGAAATTATATGGATTACTGCATTATTGCCTTAAGAAGACCATCCATTAAGCGTCAAGCTGATAAGCTTTCAGTTTACAGGAACAGAAGTATCTGGATTCTCAGGGGATCGTAAGATTCATTGTAGCTCGCGACCTTCTTGTCTTTTAAACAAAAGAATAGGCGGGTGTCTTTTCCATTGACGTAATGTTGCTGACATGACATGGCCATGTAGCTAGGCATAAGCACACAAAGATCAGCTGAGAATTGCATTTCTGCACAGCCTACCAGACCCAAAGTCATTGGTTATTAAAGTAATTAAAACTTTTAAGAACAAGAGAAATGAAAGATGGCACGTCATGGCCACGTAGCTAAGCATAACCTTTAAAAGATCAGCTGAGAATTGCATTTCTGCACAGCCTACCAGACCCAAAGTCATTGGTTATTAAAGTAATTAAAACTTTTAAGAACAAGAGAAATGAAAGATGGCACGTCATGGCCACGTAGCTAAGCATAACCTTTAAAAGATCAGCTGAGAACTGCAATTCTGCACAGCCTACCAGACCCAAAGTCATTGGTTATTAAAGTAATTAAAACTTTTAAGAACAAGAGAAATGAAAGATGGCACGTCATGGCCACGTAGCTAAGCATAACCTTTAAAAGATCAGCTGAGAACTGCAATTCTGCACAGCCTACCAGACCCAAAGCCATTGGTCATTAAAACATTTAAGAATAAGAGAAATGAAAGATGGCACGTCCCAAATTGTTCTCATTTTTCACCTTTGTTCATAAAATGTCCATAAAGTACCACTCATGAACAGTGGACACATACATAAAGAACGAACGTGGTGACCAACAGATCTCAGGCTGGAATGTCAGGGTACTGGTTGCGTAAGCACTTAAAAATCTAAGAAATGATCCACCCAGCGTTTAAAGTTCAAAGTGAACTTTACATAAACTTTGACACTGCCTTGTAAAAGGGACTGACAAGGCACATATAAGGGGCATGGACATTTCAAGAAGGTTTTCTGAGGTCAGGACCAGATATATTGCTGGAATCCTGCAACAAGAGGGGGATGCAACAAAGCTAAAATGTACTTAGGATCTGTTATTAATAATAAGAGCAAAGGTGGATATTTGAATCTAGCAACTGTCCCATAGGGTGGTCCATAATGTCTCTGGACTGCGCTCATCGATTAGGTCATACGTCCAAAACGGGTCGAGTAAGCATTATTATTTTTATTATTATTATTTCTTTCTTTAAAGTAGGCTTAAAATACTAGATAGCAAAATCACTCCTAATTTAGGCCTACTTTTTAGCAAACATATAAAATGAAATAAATGGGGAAAAAGTCCTATTTACAAAACCGTTAAAAACATTAGATTGAACATAATGACATAATTATGAATATCATGTTAGATACCCAACCTGCGGAATGTATGTCTTGCATAGCCTACAGTTGCAGTTCTCGCCCTTCCAACATCTAATCAGGTTTTTAAAGATAGGAAGTGTGCTTGCTTGTTTCACTGCATTTGGCAAAGTGGACCAAAGTCTGTTTCCAAGGAAGGATATAGTCTCAATTCCAAAGCTCGTCGTACGCACTTTTGGAAGCTGTGAGTCGTTACCATGTCTTAGATTGTAGCCAATATTGCGCTCACTGAAAATATCCTTCAAGAAAGGTGGATTTAGACCAGACTTTGCATTATTCAGTTCATTGTTGCTATTGTATTTACTTTCATTGCTTTCAGAATATATTTATATGAGAATATTCATTGTCTTCCTGCAAAGGAGCTGTTAGCGCAGGTCAGATCCAGGAGGAATTTGATGTGTATCTGAGCTAGTCCAACAGGAGTGCAAGGTTTTGAAGAGACCGATTAGATTATTCAAACGAGATTTCTAACGTCCAGCGATGCTAAATGATTTGTTCTTAGCTATTCTGCAAAAGAGTCTGGATCGAGCGGCATATGGTTCCAGATTCATTCGAAGAGTTGAAGCACGGAGGGGGGGGGGGGGGGGGTTCTTCCATAGTAAAGGTACCTGGGGATGTCCCGCGAGGAAGGGTATACTTTTTCGGACTTCTAGTCTAGCCAAGGGTACCCTTTTTTGCAATTTTGGCCTTGCAACGGTCTAGCCAAGGGTATCATTTTTGAAAATATTGGTCTAGCGAACGGTCATAACATCATATTTGGTACAAATTTGACAAATTCGTCCAGGAAATGGTCAAAATTGGTCTAGCCAAGGGTACCATTTTTGTAAAAATTGGTTCAGACAATGGCCAATTTGGTCTAGCCAAGGGTACCATTTTCGTAAAAATTAGTTTAGCCAACGGTACCCTTTTGAAGATGCTCACGGCAAACCCCTACGCAAAATTTGGCCAAGAACCCCCCCCCCCCAACCGTGAGTTGAAGTGATCAACGGGAGAGCGTCTGTTACTATCATGTGCATTAAAAGCAATCTGTCCCCTATTGTTCTGACCTTGGTTACTGCTTTATTTACCTTATTTACGCTGCAGCTAAATTCATGCATCACTGAGTCTCTATGACCCTGATTTCTTTGCATAAAGCGAATTAACACCAACTTCTGGAATATACAATAGAGATCTTCATTGATTTTATTTTCATTCATTGAAGTGGACAGATTGCCTTTAATTCCATAAATTTTCACAACAACAAGAAAAAATAGCTCGATCCAGTGACTTAGATATTTCAGAATAATGAAAGGTCCAATGCAAGGGCGCTGTTTGCAGTGCATCTCAGGATCGCATGGTGCGACGTATCCTGCTATATCATTAAGCTAAGATTGACCTCTTCTCGTTCACTGAGGCCTAAAAACTTTGTCACACCTCACACCAAGAGTTTGGAAAGTTGTTTGAGGGTTTGGAGCTATTCTTATCTTTCATTGGTATACAACACATAACTAGCAAATGTCTAAATCCTCTAGCGTCAAACCAAGTGCTAGCCAAACGGTTTCCAAAATCAACTAGAAAGTTTTTTAATCATTCTTCGAGAGGCCTGCAGCATTTTTTGATATCACACTCAACTCACGTTTGCAAATCACAATTAAAGACCTACGACTACCCATGATCCCTTGCGGCACCAAAGTGGACTTTCGTATGATATGAAAGTAGAATGTTCGCAGTTATCGCTATTGAAGTGTAGTGCCGTCATCCAATTCAATGAACTGGGACGGAGGCAGTTAGTCTGATATGAAAGTTCTTTTTGGTTGTTCTATTCATTTGGTCTTTTATTCAACCCACAAAGCATCATTACTAGCAATGGGTATGTAGGATCTTCAAAACCTGACATGATATCGTATGAGCTAAGCTAGAAATTCAACTTGAATAACGGGTGAATAACGTCGTGATTGGGGGGGGGGGGTGGCTTGGGGTACCTTTTTATGCAGTTCTACTGTTTATCATTTGCAACAAAATTAAAACATTAAAGCCTGTAGGGAGAGAACAACTTTCGAAGAGAGACGAAGTAAATCGATCGCTTTGTACTGAAGCTTGCAGAAAATTGAGCACACTGCCCATTATGCAAAAGATCTCTGACTCTTAACTGTGTAAACTACCTTAAACATACAGAAGCAAATATTCAGCGTCAGTCGTAAATATTGTGCAACTTCACTTCCTATGATTTCATAGGGAAAGAAATGAAGTGTGCGGAGCAGGATTTATTCCTACATTTCCTGTATGTCTGGCCAGAATATCGTCAGATCGATGGAGTCGAGCCTCAACTGTGCGGACTCTTGTTTATCCGGACTATTTAGTCCAGTCTTAAGGAGTGTGGATAATCGAGGTTGGACTACATTATGATGTGACGAGAAGCGATTGATTATTCGATGCGCACCTATCTGCGCATTCTTTAGCAGCAACGTTGGATCTGCTACCTTATCATATTTGAGAAACAGGCAGAGAAGCGATCGAGCTGAAGATAAAGCTGAAATAAATATCGCTCCAAGACTCTTATTGAAAATTATGAAAAAATAATCCAGAGTTTACAGGCTATACAATGGAATTAAAGCAGATAGTGACACGCTAAGCATTGTGTTATCTCATCAGTGAGGTGCCCTGTTTAAGAGGTTATCGCAGAGAGATTTTACAGTATGCCTTGTTTGAATGTTTAACTGTGTACCGTCCTTCGAAAGGGACGTTAAAATAGGACTCCCATGGCTGGATGCGGCATGCATAACAGGCATAGATTAGCTAAAAATGATAAATGAGTGAATGAATGAAAATTAATTAAATGGCCTAACTTGTATAGCATCAAGGATCTCTAAAAATACAGGGACTTCGCAGCTGTAATAATAAGCGGTTGTAATTTTATGAAACAACTAAATTGAAACGTATTGCGGTGAAAAAATTAGAAATGTATTCCAACTTTAGCATGATTCATACAAATGAACAGTGGTGCCGCCAGGATTTTTTATTGGGGGGGCGAAACGCAGTGGAGTCTGGGGCGGAGCCCCAGAAAAATTTTCTTGGACCATGCCCTCTACTTTGGCTGTAAATGCAGCCAACACCCCTTTTATAGGTTGACATAAAGATAAATGAATATGTTGAAATATCACAAGTAGGGTACCACAATTAGAAAATGACGTCCTACCGGCGACCGAACGACGAACTTCGGATTTCCAAAAATTTCCGCAACCAATCTAATGCGTCACCCTGTAATGGAATTATCGAAGGACTGCCAAATTCTCTCAGATTCAGAAATCTGAAGTATATGGTTGGTGAAAAAGAGGGCATGGGGACCAGCGAGCAGAAGCTTCAAAGTTCAGTATACAAAATGCATTGTAGCAGCTCGCTGGGAAAGCATAACCTCTTTCTTTAGCATGACAAACAATAGCTAAAAGTTCTTGTTACATCTAATTAATTGCTCTGTCACTGCTGTGGAATGAATGTCATGTGGATAGGGATGAGTGCTGATTAACCACGCGCTGAAAATTTCATGACGTTATACAATTATGGTGGTTTGCTTTTGCACTTCTAAGGTTGTAACTTGCTAAGCAACAAAGTGTAAGTCTACAGGCAAACACGACGTTTGAGGCTGCCGAATCAGAAATATTTTACAAAACGTTGAAAAATAACAGAGACTATGGGCGGTCTTGGATATCCAATGCAATAAATTCATGAATAGTGAAAAATTATTTAATAAATAAAACAGTCCTGTTTGTTTCATTTTTAATCAAAGAAGACGTCTCCAAATAGGCGTGATCGACCGTTTTCAATACGTTTTCCCAAAAATAGAAAATGTTGTGAGGAGTTGTGGAAATAGGTAAGGGTACAAATGCGCCACATCAGTTTGAATTAATTATGAGGAATATAGTCAAAAAATATTCAGATAATGTTATTTGATGGTTTCAGACGAAATGAGTCTAGGGTGGGGAAAAATCGCTCCTTAACGTAGGGTTCCACCAGTCATTTTTTCCGCGCGAAGCGATTTTTTCGCCGTAGAAGGAACAGAGCTAGTTCGAGCACAACCGGGTGTCCCAAAAAGTACTCCTGTTTGAAAAATCACAAAAATTTGATTACTCGGCCGATCTTCAAATTTCTTTCTTCGTCATGTAGATCAAAGATGAAATTATTTTCCAGACGTAGCTGATCTTGTAATTAGTTTCAAAATTAGCAAATGTAGCTCTTTTCAGGGTTGCCTGTTTTTGAATCATACAAAAGAGCACTGATGATTGCCAGATCCATTTCTTTGTTAAACTTTGATTTGTTCATAAATGGCAGAATGAAATGTGCACTATATTTGTGGGTGACTGAAAAATCAAGTCAAAAAGGAAATTTTATTAAATTTTATTGGGACACACGGTAATAGGGACAGAACGATGTTAATTTGCTGCAGAAGCGAACAGCCAGATAAAGAGTAGCTCGTGAATAAAATTTCAAATACACATGTTTGCACTCGAAAAATCTCGCTTCGACAGAAAAAAGTCGCCTCGTTGAAAAGCCACGTCAAGGCAGAGGCAAAAAGTGGAAATCATGCTAGAAGACGATGTCCAAAAATAGCCTGCTTTTTGTAACGCTTGAGCGGCTTGAGCCTTATATGGGCAAACGTATACGACGTCTCACATGGTGAACGACAACTGAAATGCATCAGGAATTAATCCAGTTCTATTTCGAAGATTCTGCATGATAATAGAAAAGAGTTCTTGGGGCAGTTACAGGACATTTTCGGATATTTACAGAAGCGTGGTCAATAACTCCGTCATAATTCCGTCAATATTTAACTCCAGACACTCGACCAACGAGATCTCACATGATTCAGTAGTCATGGTGAAAACCTTGGAATAGTTTAGCTCTTAAAACTGGCCCAAAATTAATAGATCTTTTCGTACTTAAAAACTTATGGCCTTAACAACTGCTCATACTTAATTCATTTTGCTAATCCTCTCAAAGATACCAATATGAAACAGATTCCTGAAATAACTAAATATTTACCAAATTGAAAACAATCTCCTTTTTAGGAGACTACGTAACTCGAAAACCACTGGAACAAGGTTCGGCTTGATAAAATCTTTATTGCTCACTCATGGCTTGAAGCCTTATCTAAATTTGCAAAGGGAAATTCAATGAAAACAAAATAGATTGTGTATGGAAGCTAAAATGGGGCCAAAAGCAAGGTTAATGTCCCCAAACATAGTTGTGTCTTGGGATAATTTGCCACAGTTGCTCTTCTATGCCATTTGGAATCATAAGCTGAGTTTGCCAAATGCAAATTCAAGGAAAACAAAATAAACTGCAAAGGGATACTAAAATGTTGGCGAGAAGCAAAATTGGTATCTCAAAGCATCGTTGTTTTTTAGAACACTTTGCCATACAGTAGTTGCTCTTCCTATCCAATTGGGAAAGTGAGCTGAATTTGCAGAGATGCAAAATGAGGGAAAACAAAATAAACACAAATGGACGGTAAAGAGATTCTATAATGTTGGCGCAGAGCAAAATTAATTATCCCAAAACATCCCCATATCTTAGAATGATTCCCTACAGTTGCTTTCCTTACGCAATTGGAGATCATGAGCTGAATTTCAAAGGGTAGCTTCTGAATTTACAAAATAACATGACAGGGGTAACATAAACAGTTTTATGATATGATAATAATGATAATGAAAGATTGCTGCACTATTTGCGTGAAGTGCATTTGAAAGTGCAGATACGTACGTTTACGTGAGGTCCCTACACCAATCAGGGCCGCAACTTGCTGAGTAAATCTTTCTTCTGTCGGATTCGCGTAGCACAGAGCCGCGATACATCTTCTTTGCACTCTGCAAATTGCAGATAACTTTCGTAAACTTAAAAATGTCGACTGCATCTTGACACAAAATTCTCTATTGAGTGTGACTTTTCGTTTCTCGCGAGACTGTTTCAGCTGTTAGTAGATTCGATCGAATTAGCTGAAAATTCTCAAAGTGTCTGCGATCTCTATCTTCCTCCGTACGTCTTCGCAAAAAGTAACTACTACTGACTTAATCAATGTTGCAATCTTTATTATAGTGAAAAATGAGGTCAAGAGTCATTAACCTCGTATGAAAGCCACACTAAACAATGGAGAGAAATCGTTCTCGGTTGCATGTGTGGTTAAGTAAAGAATAAAGTAGCCACAAACATGAAGGCTCATCGTCTTTACAATGAAACGTTTCGAAAGAACAAGGAATCGACAACAAAAGTATTTATGTTCAGCTCTTTGTATTTTTAAGTGATTCAGAATTATGTTGTTAGTGTTACGAGCAAATAATGATAAGCTTCAAGCATTATTTTCTGATGATATAAGTTTCGAAATATTCTGCGATGATGTAGGGAGGGGATTGAAAGTGGAGGGTATACGGGGGCCTAGTTTCCCTTAGTTACAGCTGGTTACAGTCAAGGTATATACTAGAATTGCGGGGGAAAGACGGCCAAGAAGGGCCATATAATATAATTTCATTTAGAACGATATATCTCCAGCAACGAATAACAAATATAAACTTACAAGTCTCAAGCTAAAAATATAAACATAATAGATAGATAAGTAAACCTGATCTTCCAGGGAGTCGTTCTTGAGGGGGCTTGAATTAATTGTCTAGGCTCATCAAATGCCCAAATGCCTGTGCTTTTCCAAAATCAGGCATAAAACAATTTCCAAATTAGACTTGTAATTCTATCCACTTTTTAAAGGCTATTTGAAAACGCAAATGTCAGCATAGCTTCCAAATCTTTAATTCGACTTAAAAAGGTGGGTGTAAAATTTTGTGATCTATTTCTTCTGACTGAGTGGCTTGAAACAAACTTTAGTTACTTTTCTTTAATTCTACCTTTGGACTTTTCAGAAATTTTCAATATTTTTTGAAATTTCAGCGTATGTTACATCTCAGCTCATTTGAGGGTGTGACGTCATCAAATTTCTAAATCATAAACCAGAGAAGTGACAGACGTTTGCTTGATACCATATTGTAGACATTCATAAACTATGGTTTTCTTCGAAATTACTTCATGTTGCGTCAAACAGTTTAGAAACTACGATCGATGGTTTTAAGTTTTTTTGAAAATTTTTCTTGAATTCTTGAAAAAGAAGAAAAACACTCTAATTCTGAAAATATTGAAGATTTCACAAAAGTCCAACGGTAGAATTACAGAGAAATAGCTGAAGTTTCCTTGAAGTCATTCAGTTCAAAGAAATAAGTAACTGAATTTTACACCAGGCTTTTTAAAGATTTGGAACCTATGCTTGGTTTAGAGAAAGCTAGTTTAACTGTGTCAGTGTGACAGTCTCATCATCCTCAACAAATATCATTGTGGAAATTTCTGACCAACAACCATTGCAATAAAGCATGATCTACGGTAAGTACAAAAGTATGACATTTTTAGTATGATAAGCAAAGTTAATGCGGAAATGATCGTTATTTTTTCGTCCGAACAATCATTAAAAATGTTCGCGAAAAAACGTCCGAAAAATTTTGCCCACAAATGTTTTGTTCAAAATATATCTGTCTGAAATTTTTGCCTTTTAAGAAAACGAAGTGATTCTGGTATTCGTTCAATATCTGATTATTCAATGAGCAATATTGAGACTTTTGTGGTGAGTCTAATCCAGGTAGCATAGGTTCCAAATCTTTAAAAAGGCTGGTGTAAAATTGAGTGACCTATTTCTTTGAACTGAATGACTTCAAAGAAACTTTAGCTATTTCTCTATAATTCTACTGTTGGACTTTTCTGAAATCTTTAATATTTTCAGAATTAGAGTCTTTTTTTTCTTTTTCAAGGATTCAAGAAAAATTTTCAAAAAATCTTAAAACCATCGCATTTTCTAAACTGTTTGACGTAACATGGAAAAAATTTCGAAGAAACCCATAGTTTATGAATGTCTACAATATGGTATCAAGCAAAAGTCTGTCACTCATCTGGTTTATGATTTAGAAATTTGATGACGTCACATCCTAAAATGAGCTGAAATGTAAAATACGCTGTAATTTCGAACAACATTCAAAATTTCTGGAAAGTCCAACGGTGGAATTATAGATAAGCATCCAAAGTTTCTTTCAAGCCATTCAATCAGAAGAAATAGGTCATTGAATTTTACACCCACCTTTTTACGCCGAGGTAAAGACTTGGAACCTATGTTAATCCAGGTAGCTTTGTTTCTAAATTTTTGATAGATGTAGCCTGCAGTTTCTTACTTAAATGTTTAGCAGACTTGGAAACCGCTTATGGTTGACAAGTCGCCTTGAAAACTTTGGCTAATTATGACCATCTAATGATGTCTGGACACACAGGTTAATTGGTTAATTGGCCAAATCAAAGCCAAAGGAAATTTAATCTAAGGCCGATGCTAGCAAGTCTAAGGCTGATGACGGGGTGGGCAAAAAACGTTGAATTACTGACTAACGCACAGTGTGGGTGTTAGCGCATAGAGATGCACCAACATTCTGGACCTAAGCAAGGGATCTAAGCTAGATAAAAATATTGACTATTGCTTGATTAAAGCTTTAGAACGGGTTCATAAGTTAAAATACATGTACTTTTATCAGGCGACTAAGAATTTGAGCAAGTACTAAAAATCACTTATCATCGTCAGATTTTGACTTCTCAGAGCTTCCTACGAGTTTCTTAAAGGTTCCATAACATTCTTCATGTTCACTACCTGTGGCCACCTGGACCCTGAACGTCTCAAAAGAAGGGTCTTTTGAAGCCTTTAAAATGATTAGATAATACTAAAGTATGTACCTTTCGAGCTGAAGAAACTTTCATCTACCACAGTCTGAGAGCCTGACCCTTTTCTTTTGATCTTATTCAGTCTTTTCGTTTGTAGTAATTATTTCATGTTATGATACACGTATTTTTTTTACAAGAAACTAAGAATTTGGGCCAGTACTGGAAGCTTCTTAAAATCATCAGATTTTGAGTACTCAAGAGTTTCTTATGAGTCTCTTAGAGGTTCCACAGCGATCTTCATGCTCACTACCGGTGCCCTTGTAAACATTTCAAAACAGGGTTTTTTCAAGCCTTTCCAATATTTAGACATTACTCAAGTACCTTCCGAGTAATATGATAAAGGAAACAAGCGAAAACGAAGCAAGAATATGCCAAGAATTCCTCTCATCAAAATAAATAGTTTCTTAAGTTATATTTTCCCAGTACTGGAGATTTTTAATTTTTGGCGATCTGAGAGTTGAGTTTCTTATTGGCAGTTTCTCATAAAAAATGCGTGCATCTGCATTGTATCTTGGTTTTCCTTACAATTGTATGTTTGTATTTATGGGCCCCTGTAAAGCAGTTATCTAAACTGAGGGGATGCCATGCCTAAAAAGTTAAAATGAAAATGAAATAAAATGAGATGATATAGGAAACAAGTAAAGATAAGGTAAATGTATGCTGAGGTCTCTTTTATTGACACAAGTAGCTTCAAAGGTAATTTTCACACCATTGGTAGTAAAATCAACAAAGATGACTTTTTGGCGTTCGATTCACAAAAATTGTCGCTACACCCTCATATTCGACATTCCCTGATGTGTTTGTAGTGTGAGTGGTGATTAGGTTCATAAGAAATAAATTTAAATCATCCAAAAACAGTGACGATTCTCTGATGGCAAAAATTTCATTGTCTAGAAGTTTGTCTAACTTTTCGGAACCATACGCCCACCTTAAAGCGGAAAGTACATCCTCTGTTGTTTAATCACGTGACTTGTTTCGGCGAGTGATAAACTCAAATCACTCAAATCCAATTAACTGGATGGTTCTTTGGTAAAGGGTTACGAAACCTGGCTGGAAAAGGAAATGACGTGACAACCAATCCAGTTAACAAGATGATACTTTAGCAAAGGACCTTCTGCCAACCTCCTGTTGTTGTCAATAGGAGGCTAGACCTCAATGTAGGCGTTGCAGTCGGGGGGGGGGGGGGAGGGGAGGGTAACTCCAATAGCAGATGACAGGGTGGGACATTTTGACATGTGACATCACACCCTAAAATTTATAAATTTTCCAAAAACCATGAAATAAAGATTATCTTTGGAAGTAAGTTTCACGTAAAAGCTCCTCGTGTAACATAACAGGGCCTTTGCCACCGCCGTTTATCAGTTTGCGTTGGTGCTAGTTACGGCGAGCGATAAAACTCAAATCCAGTTAACAAGATGATACTTTGGTTAATGGTTATGAAAACTGGCTGGAAGGGGTTAAATGACATAACCAATCCAGTTGGCAAACGACATAGATCAAATGGCGATAAAACCTCGACTCTAAAGCAGTAGTGTAAGAGAAGAGAGACATTCAATGCTCTTGGGAACGATGTATGAATGGGGGCTTTTTGGAGTGATTTTGAAGCGGTCATGCAGGGACGTAGGAAGCATCTCAAACTTGGAGGGGCACGACACTTCGAGGGCACTTTTTCCATTAAGCTAAAGGGGCATTTCCTGAAAACAAAAAGGGCACTTCTTTGTTTATTTCAAAATCTTGGGGGGGCACGTGCCCCCAGTGCCCCCCCCGGTTCCTACGTCTCTGCGGTCATGTTACAGAGACTATGAGAGAAGCGAGGAGAGCCCAAAGGGGGTGGGGGAGTGCAGGGTTACTCTTCCAGAGAAAAATTCAATGGTGCCCTTTAGAACCTTAGGAAGCGTCCTTTAACTTTTTAATGTTCAAAAAGTACCTTCCAATGCTAGGTAGAACTATAAACAACTTTCGATCGAGTGGTCAGCTGACAAGATATGATAATGGCATACTCTGAGCATTGACAATTTGAGCATGTTAATTTTCATTTTTGATTAGTTTATCATTTTTGTCATTTTCCTTTCGTTGTTTTTAGAAAAAAGAATAGCAATTAAAAGTAGACCAGTATGAAGAAAAAATTAACAGCGACGCCTTCGCATCAAGCGATCACCTCACAAGATAAGATAGCGACATACTCTGACTATTCACATATTTTTACATGTTACTTTTTTAATTTTGATTAATTTATCATTTTTGTTTTTCCATTTTCATTGTTAACAATGTTCATTAAAGGTAGACAAGTTTCAAGGAAGATTCTAACAGCGAGGCCCATCGATCATTTTGTAAGCTGACAAGATAAAATAGCGACATACTCCGAGTATTCACAGATTTTGTGCATGTTATCTTTTCACGTTTGATTGATTTATCATTTTTGTTTTTCTAATTTCATTGTTAACAATGGTCACTAAAGGTAGACCAGTTTCAAGAAAGATTTTAATAGCGAGGCCCATCGATCGATTCGTAAGCTGACAAGATAAAATAGCGACATACTCCGAGTATTCACAGATTTCGTGCATGTTACCGTTTCATTTTGGTCATTAATAAGCTAAACAAAATAAACCCTTAAAACAATGATTTCCTAGGTAACACTGTACAGGATAAAGTTATTATAAGATTTTTGGTTATTGAACTCTTCAACAGTAACATAGTTCTGTTAATGAAGAATAGAAACACTATGACAACGACAAAGGAAATTTGAATGAACTCAGTTAAACACTTGAGAAACCATGTTTTAACATGGAAGCAGGGTATGTGAAAATTCCTTTCAGGAGGGAGCACAATTGCACAAATTCGACCACTAAAGCCTATGGGTCATCCCTAGGAAAATTTAGAAATTCGAAGTTTCCTTCAATAAAGATATTCGACTTTCTTTTTTTGGGGAGCATGGGCGCAACTCATCTAAAAATTTACAGGTAATACTAGCTTTCTTTTTTTATCAATCCTAATAAATAGAAAACAATGATCGGCGTCTCGCGCTTTTGCTAGCCTGGCATCCGACGTGAAACACACCTCAGTATTTACCAGTATTAATCATTCATCTGTAGCTTCTTGTAATTGTATATTTAGTTATAATTAAGTTGGATGTTCCTTTTTGTTACGACCATGGGGTAGTCACTGTCTGCTGCTCCATGAGGTTACCCTCCTTGAAGTGTTGTATAGTTGTATAGTAATTAGAAAGTATAGTAGGTTGTAACATGTATTGTAACATTTTAGAGGAATATATAAAAAAGCAATGAGTATATATTTTTTCAAAGAAAATTATTCTTCGAAGTCTCAAAATTTTCTAGGAACTAAGTCTTGATCAATCAATGGGTATGCGACGGACTAACTCAGGATCAGTCTAATCTGTAACCAAATTTGGATTTCCGAGAATTTAACAGGTTGGCCGAATGAATATATGCAAAGATTAAAGGATTGAAAAGTCGTTAATTCTAGTGGGAATGTTTTTCTTGTCAATATAGATCTCGGGAATCTCTTGAAAAAATACCGTGTTTTTGCAGTAAAGGTAAGCCTGGATCACAAATTTAGAATCACTATGGATGCAAATAAGGTCATAGAACAACTGTGTCTAGCTCTTGTTCCCCTGCAAGGATTAAAAGATTCTTGATCGTTATTCTTAGTGGGAATAATATTTGCCAGCAAAATAAGAAAATTTGAAACTCCTTAAAACCACACACTAGTTTGGAAATAAATGTTGGTTCGTTTCACAAATTTAAAACTGTTGAAGACGTGAATAAGGTCATAGAACAAGGGTGTCTGGTGCTTCATCTTCTGCATGGATTAAGGGATCATAAAATCGTTATTTGTAGTGGGAATATTTGACTGAATGATAAGGAAGTATTGGAACTTCTTAAAATCACCCATTTAAGAATTTGTTAAGGCTAAAAACGCCAATGCTCTGGTTAGGAGGTGTGCCAAATTGAGCTTACAAGATTAACATGTCTCCTCTCCAAGCACCAATACCAACAAACGATGTGCCTATGTTCAAGTTAACTATCGAGGAACATTTTGAAATTGATTAGCCATTGATTAAAGCTAAATTCACATCGCTGGATCCAACCTAGCCTCACTTCATAAAGACCCTCTAGTTACGCTCATCTTATTGAATTGAATTGTTGCTGTTGTTGTTGCTCCACTGAGGCCTTATGGCCATAGAGCTGTAAAACCGGACAAAAATGTCAATCTGCGACAAGTTTTTGTCGCAAAGTCATGTGCTGATTAAAGTATGGCTTGGAGGAAGGCACTTTTTGTATTTATGGCTAGAATGAACATTTGTCTAAGTTCTGATAGCAAATTTTATGGTATAGCAGTTCTGGAAAACTGCTTTTGTGGCACTTTAAGATCAGTGGTTTTGAGAAAAAAGTAGCGTGATTTAGGCCCAATAGATCTTTTTGCAAATATTCGAAAAAAGAATCTGAATCAAACAATATCTTGATACATTTTTAGAATGTTCGAATGTATACAATAGTTATAGAAGCTCCAACGCCACTCAATACTAGACTTATTACACGAGTCCTTCTTTTCGCTCCATTACCCCCAACGATAATTCAATTCAATGGAGCAAAACTTAGACGAAGATCATCAGTCCAACTCAATACTAGACTCATGAAATAGTCCCAGTTATCGCAAAAACAACAGCAACAGCAATGACAACAACAACAACAATATATACTTTTGCTCAAACTGGGATTTATGGACTTTCACATCAAAAAGTGGGACGAAAATAAACAATGGGCACACAGATTGTTCTATGCCATTTGAAACGAGGTTAATGGCCTCTTTTCGGTATTTGGAAAATTTCAGGAGCTGTGGCGTTTTGGCGTGCACTATTGCTAGATGAAGATTGCCTTCAAAATGAGGAAATTCTTGTTGAAACTGAAAGGTTTGTTAATTCTTAGATTAAAGAAACATTCATGCGAATACTTGTGGCTTTTGTTCATTGCTAACGTCACTCAGAACTTGAATTTTGAGGCGTTTTATTATCTGACGATTGAGCTGACAATTTAGGCCCACCGCCATTACTCGCCTTTTCGTACAGTGTTGCTATGGTTTCCATATCGGACATGAAATCGAGGGAAACAATTTCGTCCCAATTTTCAATGTTAAAGTCCATGTGTCGTAGTTATAGCGTCCATCAGCCTATCAATAGCAATAACTACGAACTTGCAATCAGTCTAACTCAATACCAACTTTAGTAGAACTATTGTACTGGCCATACAGGAGATATTCTGTTTCTACAAGCGAGGGGAATGAGTCCCTGTTGACCGAGGCGCCATCATCAAGTCAAAGATCACGAGGGACTCCAAGTAATAAGTCTAGATCCAACCATATCTGAATACTTTTTTGGGACACCCAGTGTATGTACCTAATTACTTCCAAAAACCATTTTTATCACTTGCCCTTTTTATCAAGAACGCCAAATTTGATTTATGTTAAGGCGCATAACTCTTTGATAGAAGATAAACTCTGTACCACAGAAGAATCAAGTATATCAAGATTTTTCTTCAGAAATAGGCCGTAACAATAATACTTTCGCTATATGCACTTCATAAGATATTAATCTGACAAATTTAATATTCGATTCGGACTTTAATGAAATGCAGGGATGAGATGGCGCATTTTCACAAGATTTTATTAGTTTTCATTGTACCAAAGATCTGATCCAAAAAGCTAGGAACCGGATCCTGAAATATATATATCAGTCTTTATCTTTCTGTTATAATTAAGTCAGATCCTTAGCTTCGTTGGTGGGCTAGTTCCAAGGTTGCAAATGTCTTACAATTTCGAATAATAAGAAACATTCTGGTCTATTGACATGTAGCCCAATTTGTTCTTGATGATCCCCATTGCCTTGCTGCCAAATGTGTAACCCAAGAGGGACTTGCCAAACAAATAAAGGAGCCCCACAGCACCTAGCAAAACGTTGCAAAGGCCGCCCACTTAATTATTTTACTCCTCTATCAACTAATGTGTGAGACGAGACCCGGTGTCGGATAAAAGCCTGCGGTGGTGAAATAGTGAAATTATCCCCATGAAAGTTTCACTTTAGTGTTGCATTAGGTCTCCTGTGCCTCGAAAGCTGACAGCATTGTTGCAGAAATCGTCCCTGCAGAAATCTATAACGGACGTAAAATTTGTTATGTTATGACCAAGCAAGTGCTGTTGATGACATAGGACAACAGCAAGATTTTGTAGCTCTCTTCTAGCTTCAAATACGCAGAAGTTCTAAACGAATTTGACTAAAGAGGGTCTCATATCATCCTTTATTTCCTGTTGTAAGCCATGAAACCTTAAACATATGCAAAATGAACCATACGACACGAGCACATTTGCATATAATCCAGAACTCAATAAAGATAATTTCTAAATATTTAAGGCTAAATGTTTGCATTTTGATTCAACTAACAACGCGGGTTTTTTGATTCAGATAGAAATATTTCGTTAAGAAGCTGATAATGGATGTTATCTTCTGGTTTGAATTTCCCTGACTGAAGCATAGTCATATCGTGATGGGATCGTGATCACCTCTTTATGAACGAAATCGACTTTTTGCAGACAACTCCGATTTTACACAGAGAAGATTTCAACATGGCATTTCACACGGAACAGATTTCAAATTCAATATGGAATTTTACACGAAAAGATTTAGCTTCATTCTGAATTATTGACCGATTTCATGGTTACTGATGTGGAAGATTTCATATGGAACAATATGACCATTTGATAATATGAATGCCGGGTCATCCAAAAATAATAAACTGACGTTTGCAAAACTGTGTAACCATTAATTTTGCACCAAATACGATAAGTTATCAGTCAACATTGTACCTTACAGCTTTTTTCGGTCGGTATGAAATTCATTACTGTACAAAGCTTTTCGCTCTCTTCGAAACTCTTCGAAACTCTTCATTCAGTACTTTCAATTTCAGCAAACGCAAAAACAACAAACTGTGGACCTTTGAAAGACAAATGCCTGTTCTACTGCATGTTACTTACCTCAAAAGAATTACATACCATTGAACTTGGTTCACGAATTGCAAATCAGCCAATGTCAGACAACCTCATCAGATATACTTTCGCAAAGTTTGATGCTTTTGTCACAATGCGGCCAAAATTGTTACGGTTCGCGGCCAAATTCGGCCAAACAAACAAACTGTTCAAAAACAGCCAAATTTCGGCCAATTGCATGCAGTCATTGTGTAATTAAGAATGATTTTATGAGCTAGAATAACTTTTACACCTTTCTCTTTGAAACTTTCTATCATGTATTGCTTCTTTTTGTTATTTTTGCACTGGCAGTTTTGAGACTTTCAATGTGATTTTGAGCATCAATTGTCAAATCTATAGTTGTTTCCTTTGTTTATTCATGGTTTTCCAATTACGGCCAAAATTCGGCCAACTTTTACCTTTTCGGCCAAATCATTTTTAGACGCCCAGGGTTTTAAAAAATGACCAGAATCGAGAAATTTGGCCGTCAAATCGGCCAAATCGCAACACAATGTGCACAATAGACCATCTCGCAATTTGGAGAAAGGGACCGAGGAGAGCGTAGCCCATTCTGACAGGCTTGGAAGCAAAGTCGCTTCAAAGTCGAGGGAAAATACATCATTCACTGGGCGGAGGGATGACGAGACGGCTAGATGAGCCAGAGAAAACACTTACTATACTAAACAAGCATCGCATAACTTTTGAGAGTTGCAAATAAATCGAAAACAATTCGAATTTTGAGAGAGATGCGAGCGAGCTGCAAGCTGTTCGCTTACAACTGCACAAGAGGGGATTCCCTAGATTTTCCTTCTGCCAAGGCCATCAGAATGGGCCGTGCTCTCCTTAGTCCCTTTCTCCAAATTGTAAAATTGCAGTCGGTCATAATCTGGGTCTATGATCCTCATGAATCCCACAACGTTTTCCACTTAAAAGACCCATTGCTCACCATGCCCGCAACATGCTCTTTTGCAGCCCCAACAAATCAATATTTGTATGAATTGAACATCGTTTCTGGCCCAGCTTTTGTTCGTTTCACTTTTTCATAAGGTGCTCAAAGGATCATGGCTAGCCATGGGTCTTTAAAGGGGCTCCTTCTTCAAATTTCGATCGAAACGATAACTCACCTCGCCGTCCTTCGGAAGGAACGTTAAACTAGGGGTCCCATGTCTGGATGCTGCATGCATAATAGGCTTAAATTAGCTTTAAGTAGCTAGAAATGCGTCTAGCCCACTCAAAAATAAAACACTGAAAAATAAAGGTGATTCGAAGTTTTTGATGGGTAATATCACACAGCCGTCTACCTGTTGTTTTCGAAAATGAAAGCATCATTTTGAAGATAAATCTTTGTACTTTACAGAGGATAAAATTTAAATATTCATATCTATTAGCTAATACTGGTTGATTCTGACTTTTTTGAGAAGAGAAGAAGAGCTATTTGGAGTAAACACTTAATTTGACTTTCTCGCACCATAAGTCACCCGACTCTGGTATGATCTTAAAATCCATGTTTTACACGGAAAACAGCTACAATTTTTCCTTTCTCATGTTTTTTCGTTGTTCCAGCACCTCTGAGGGGACAATTATGGAATTAAGGTCATTTTGAGCTTTTAATACTATCCCTGCCACTGTAATTAAGGGTGTTTTTCCTTTACGTTTTTAACCTTATATATTATATTGGATCTATTTTTATATTATAAGTGATACATACATACATAGCCAGCAACCATTTCGAAGATAAATCTTTGTAGTTTACAGAGGATAAACTAAATATTCATATCTTTCACGAGTGCTTGGATATAAGTTGATTTCTAACGAGCATTTTTTGGTGGCTTGGGTGAAGCCATCAAACAAACTGCAGAAAATGATAGTTTGGCGACGGAGCCCCTGAAGTACATTATTTAAGAAAAAATCGAACTAATTCTTATACATTTAAACACTTTGTCACCTCCGAATAACTTGAACAAAATCAATTTACCCTATAGCCTCTATGAGATTTCACCTTAACTCAGGTTGTTCACTTTAAAATTGAAATATCTAGCAGATGATTAAAAACGACCAATGATCTTCGTTTGAAAGGGCACTACTCCCTGGATATCATAACCACAATATTGGCAAATATCTTTGATAGACCTGTTCAATCAGTTCTGAAATTTGCCTGACTGAAATCGTGATGTCAGGCCTATTTTGATGGTTTCTTAAAGATGATTTCTTGAGGAAATTCCTCAAAACGGAGTAGCTATGATTTCAATCAAGTGGATTTTGAAATTCAATTGAAAATTTTCACTGTTGAATGATATATACTTGCTGATATTATTGTTTTGATATCCATAGAGCAGTGGCCTTTCCAACGAGGACTGAATTTATTGACTCACCCGGTAGTAAAAGCACTCGCTTTGCTCGCGCTTCAACATTCTTGAAAATAGTTTCAGCTATAAATAGTTGATTAACTAGCAACGACCCAAGAAATAATGAACTTCCCCATATTAATTTATGACGAGATAGCTCTGTCAAATTGTGATACATGTAGGAAAGCAAGTTTAAGACGCCAATAGCTGGTATGCGACATTAGGAAATCTTTGGCTCAAACATGCCGATCCCTGACGAATAAAAGTTTCACGGATGTAACCGTTGCTGTAGCTCATCACGAAGAGATAACAGTTCGAAACAACTTTATCAAAGGACACTTTATTTGTGACATCAATGGCTAAATATGTCAGTACAATACAATCAGAAATTTGAAAGTAACGAACCAGGAAGAATATGAGTTCTCTCTACGGATGTAACAGATAACTGTTTCAAATCACTATCATCAGGAAGCAAAGTTTAAGAATATCAACAGATAGATTGCGTCAGTATGGTAGACATGGCCGTTTTAGATGAATGTAAAGATTCTTCATTGCCAAAGAAAATCACCACAAGATGTAAAAATAGCGCTATCTAGTCACGACCAGTTGGCTGGTCTACTACAGGAAACGAGGGCGAAGGCATTATGTTTCATATTTAGATTTTGTAAGGATTTATTTTTCCAAATGAAACTGAACTGAAACCATATCAGCTGTTATCAAAGAGAAAAAGTAAACATTTTTGGCCATATAGAACGATCATCAATGGGACTATCTAAATTGATTCTAGAACGCTGCGTCAATGGTAGGAGGAATCGAGGATCACCGAAACGTCGCTGGATAGATGACATCAAGACCTCGGTTGGATTACCATCTTGGGATTCTATAAATGCTATTGTAATGGAAAGGGAACGATGGCGAAGCTTGTGTTATAATGTATCGTATTCTGTATAAAGCGGAGAATGCGAAATATATTAAGGTGGGTGTCCCTTCAGGCTAGAGGCAGCCTAGTAGAAAAGAACTCCAGTGTTTTGAAAAATTACAGCTCCCTGAAAATCAAAGCGAAAGTATCAAACTGTCTTGTTTCATTGCTGATATGTTCAATTAGATTCAGTAATTTACCCAGCTTTAATCGGACATTCTTCCTCGTGGATAGATTTTCTTCATAAAGCCTCTTTCAAAATCCTGCAAAAACGAGTGAAAGCAACGAGCAAAATTTCCTTAGTTTTCCTTCCTAACAATAATGACACGTACATGTATTAATATATTTCATCCTCTTGAGACAATGGAATCCCCCTGAATAAGTTATTCATTTCATACCAGGAGGAAGAATTCCTCATCCTCTCTGGAGGATAACACCTGCTAAAGCGTGTTCAAGTCGTTCTTGTAAGGTAAAAATATTGGGAAATTTGCTCGTTATTTTAGCACTTTTAGAAGATTTCTCGAAGGGACTTTCTCGAGAAAATCCCTAGCAAAATCTGAACGGATTGACCGATTTCAGCCAGTGGATATTCTGACAATAATTGAAAATGTTCGCTATTCAATCAAATATTGTAAAATATCACTGCATATATACCAAATGAGTAAGAAAAAGTTCCCACTTTCGAAAATTCGCAGCACCTCAAGTACTTCATGGATTTGAATGATTCAAATTATAGTTAAAAGCCAAAAGATAAAAGTATTTTGTGATTTTTCTTGTCTTCTTACGAGCACTGTAAATATAGGTAAATTCAACTTTACAAAAATGTCATGTTTTCAAATGACTGAAAAAGGGCCTGAAACACTTGGTCAAATTGTCAGAACTCTCCTCACACAGAACGATACACTCGGGCATTTCACCTCCCTAAAGAGTAATAAGACAAACAGATACTAAATATTTTCAATCCCATGGCAATAAATGTGCAGACGATATCTCTCACCTATGAGAAATTGCTTTTTCTCTGTTGTTCTGAGCAAGGAGTCCTTTATGATTTGATCAAGTATTTTAGCCTTTTTTAGTCATTTTACAACCCTAATTTTTTCTAAATTTGAATTTACCAAATTTTTCAATGCTTGTAACAAAGTGAGAAAAATCGCAAAAATATTTCAATCTTTTGGCTATCAAGCAAATATTGATTCATTCCAATCCATCAAGTACTCTTGATGCTATGAATATTCAAAAGTGGGAACTTTTTCTGGTTCCCCGGTATTCAGGGAGCAGTAGCCGTTCAAACGGAGGATATTTTTCCGAATTACGCAGTAGTTTCAATACGATAAGATAAGACAAGAATAGCTTGAATACATTAGGCCAGTTTTGAGGAAGGAAAGTAAAATCACCTAGAAATGTCATCGTTTTGTTGTGGTCTGAAGAATTCTCGAAGAAGGAAGCAAAGGAGTGAATTGACAGAAAGGAATACTTCTTTGAAGATAGAGTTGCCTATTTATGGATATTTACGCATCAGGAGCTCCATTGACTCTGCGAGCGCTGAAAAGATCTATCGCACCATGATAATGCCTGTTTTTGGATATTGTGGTTCACTGTCCCTCGGATGGTCTTCATCATACAAGAAAAGAATTGAAAGTCTTGAGCGTAGAAGCCTTGATGTTATTAGATCGACCAAGGTTGCATCTGTCAGCTTGCGTGTGCCTAGTATCGAAGCAGGAGTGAAAAAGAGGTCCTGTAATTTGGTGTTTGATACCTTACAAGGCAATGTCTGTGATGCAATGAAAGATTACTTCGTTATAAATGCTCATGGAAAAAATACCAGAAACGACCAACATCTCGTTAAGTTGCCTCAAGTGAAAACAGAATTTGGACGCAAAGGTTTTTATTATCTGGCAGGAAAAGAATTTAATGACTTACCACTAAGTGCCAGAAAGATTGAATCTAGAATTCTTTTTAGACGATTTTTAGAAACTCATTTTATTTGATGTAAAAATATTTTATCTTTGGATTGGACTGTATTTGACTCTTGTAATTAGTTTTTAGATCTTTTACCATTAATTTATTAAGTATCAGGACCCTAATGATAACAGTATGTATTGTACTGATAGGTTATCCTGTTAAAACATTCGATTATTATTATTATTATTATTATTATTATTATTATTATTATTATTATTATTATTATTATTATTATTATGGTATTTCAAACTTTAAAGTTAAGATAGAGAGGTTAACATGACGACTGTGTCAAGTATGTTATCTGAAGGTCGATTGCTATCAGAAGCTTGATTACCACCCAGGTGAAGCTTCTGGTACAGGATAAGGAACATGAGTCTCTCTCAGCTTTTAGAGCCACTCCCTGATAAATCTATCGAAAATACTGGAAGCATGTTTGAATGATGACGTCTCAAGTTTGGTATCAAGAACATCAAGTTTTAGAGAAAGTCCTCCCGTTGGAAAATCACCAAACTTTGATACGCAGCCGATCCCAAATTTTCTTTTTTTGTCAAATAGATCAAGAACCAAACGATTTTCTTAAACATAGCTGATCTTGTAATTTGGCTTCCTGGGCTGCCTTTGTAGGGCTGCCTGGTTTTGAATCATACTCCATCCAAGCACTAATAATTGCCATATCAATTTCTTCGTGCATATTAAGCTTTTAATTTGGTCATAAATGATAGTCTAGAAAGAAACGCACACTATCATTGAAGACATAGAGGACACTAAAGAATTTGAAAGGGTTGATTCTCAGGCAAGAATGACTATTTTTCTTAAAACGTATAGTAAGGTTTTTCATCGTGTAATTTTTTACCGTGTATTACAGAGAAAAAAAAAATCGATCATTTTCAAAAAAATAGAAATGGAAAATTTTATCAAAGTATTGATAATCGAATTTTGATGATTTCTTTAAACCGGAGTACTCCTTTGGGGCAAGTATTATTGCATTAAAATAGTCCAAAGAAAGAAACATGAATGAGAATGGAGAAAGTTGCCCACATAGCTAACTCGGATATATCTACCGGGTGAATCTATAAAAGGCCCGGTGTTTTAAAGGCTACTGCTACCTGAATATATAAGTTCCCAAAAATGCTTACCTTACAGAGATAAATTTTTTTTTTTTTTTTTTTTTTCTACATTCCATTAAAAATTTACAATACAAATTTACTAGTTACACTACTTACAAAATACTTTACTACACTACGAGACGATGCCACTAGATGCAAAATATCATGACTATTCTGTGGCATCACGAAAAACTAAGACAATAATACATGGGAAAGCAAAAGAAAGAAAACTACATTCTGTCTCAAATTAGACATAAGGTGAAAAATTGTCCGCGATAACAACAGACAAGATGCCTGCCGCCGTTATGGAAAATTTTGCGCTATCACAAATCTCACCTCATATATAATTTGAGACAGACTTTACATACGATAGTTAATTAAATAATTGGTGGCTTACTAGGGGGATGGGGGCGAGATACTTTATTCAAAGCGACCAGTACTATGTATAAAACGTATCGTCAGCTCAAGGATACTCCTATTCAGTTCATTTGGAAAAGTCTTATCGCCGTACAGTAAGATTTGCAACAGAGCTTCATTTGCAACATCTGCATATCCAAATGGTCGTATAAGAATGGAGATACCAGCGAGGAGATCAGCCCTTTGAACACCAAAAGAGGGGCAGCGCAACAAGAAGTGTTCCGTATCCTCGATTCCATCGTTACTTGGGCACATTGGGTTTATTGTATCTCTAAAATTGTGTTGAAATTTGTGAAAGTTTAACTTGCTGAGACCAACCCTGAGTTGAGTAAGATAAGACAGGCCCTTAGGGTTATGAATCCCAAATACAGATTTTGTAGGGGGGCGGATTATGGATAGTAGCTTTTTCTTAAAAACAGCAACAGAAGGTGACAATCTAATTTCAGGATCAAGTTTATTCCACTCAGACAAACAGTGAGGATAAAAACTAGATTTATATTTTTCTGTCCTAGCTCGTATTTGCCCGATTGTGTCACGCTCGCGAAGTGAATACTGGACCTGTTGAAGTGGTGGCATTGGGTCCCTTGTGTAGTCTGGGGTTAAATTATTTATTATTTTATAAAACAACGTAAGACGTCTGCTCCATCTGCGGAGGCTTAGAGATTCCCATCCAAGGTCAAGGTACAATTTTTCTCGAGACGTTCCCCTCCAAGCTCCGGTTACGGCTAAGGCAGCTGAGTATTGCACAGACTCTAGTTTCTCCATTAAACTTGATAAGGTGGTACTACCAGTGAAGTCACATACTTTTGGTGGATTATGGTAAATAACATCTCCGTAATCTAAATGGGGTCGAACATAGAGCTTGTATAGTTCATTTAGGGTATGCCTAGGTAGATATCTTGAGAGGAATCTCAACATACCAATACTTTTCCTTGCCTTTGAGATGGCAGCTTTTATATGAGCAGAGAAAGACAAAGTCGCGTCCAAGGTAATTCCGAGATGTTTATGTTCAACAACTTTCATGACGGGTATGTTATTAAATAATATTACTGGATGGTCAATTTCTGATTTTTTTTTTTGAAAAGATTAATTCAACTGCCTGCTTCTGTGGATCAGGATTAAAAGACATCCTCCAATCATGAGCCCATTTCCTCACCAACTCCAGGTCGTGGTTCATGTCACTGGCAGCTATGTTTGAGTCTTGAACTATAGTGAACAGTGATGTATCATCTGCAAAGAGCTTAACTTTGCACTTTAAGTTCTCAGTCAGGTCGTTTATATATACAAGGAATAAATTGAGAACACTTCAGCACGTGCTGTCCTCTTGGGGAATGAAAAAGTCTTCCCCCTAATATTAATACCTTATTCAGAGGGATTCCATTCTCCCGAGAGGACAAAATGCATGAATGCAAAGTGTCATTACTGCTAGGAACGAAAACAAAGGGAAATTTTGTCGGTCGTTTTCCTTCGTTTTTGCAGGTTTTCGAAAGGGGCTTTCTGTAGGAAATCTCTCATATCGATGGGAAGGAATGGCCGATTAAAGCTACGCAAATTACTGAACCTATTTGAACATATCTGAAATAAAACAAGACAGTTTTCAATATTATTGCTTAGATATTAAGGGAGCAGCATTTTTTCAAACGCCGGGGCCTTTTTATTGACTCACAAGGTAGAAATTCCACATTGAGTTTGCAGGAAAGAATAGTAAATGAAACGCTACACTGTTTCCAAAAAGCATTAATCCATGTATTGTTGAAGACAGATAAGAACATTTGATATCTACATAAGTTGAGATTTTGTTAAAGAAGATAAGAAATAAAAATGAAAATCTGTGCAAGGAAAAAATGTGATATCAGAGCAAAGTTTTAAAGGCGATTTCACTTAGCTCTGTTGTTGTGAGCTGCGAAGCCACTTTACGCAGCATTTGCGGACATTCATAGTGGAAACAAGAAGATTTAAGATTTCCAAAGCACCGACTTGCCAGTTTAACGGTACAGGAATCGTTGAAAACGGTAACGGTTCCGACGTCATAAACTTTGTAAACAGCTAAAGAGACAGAGGTTTAAAGATTCTGAAATCACGAGTTATTCACATTAGAAGCGTCGTTCTTGGCGTATTCCGGGTAAGAAAGAAGCGTGGCAACACATCGCCAAAGCGACGCACACACAATTGGATGAATTGAACTCTATCACACAGTACCGCATTGCACTATGTACAAAATCGACTCAATTTTGCAGCACTGGACGACAATTAGTAGCGAAAAAGCGAGGTTATGCAGTAATGCAAAGTTGTTAGTAATCATTGAAATTTTCTTACAAATAATGCAATTTTCTACAAGCTGAAATTTCTTGCGTATGAAGCGAATGAATGTATCAGAATTTATTGTGGTATTCACTCGATCAGTAACATTTTGAAGAAAAAAAGAGGACATTTGCAATGAGATGAGAAGAGAAACGAATGGATAAATGATAACTGCTCAGACTCCTTAGATACTCTAAAGATTTCCAGATCTCTTTAAGAAAAACAGATTTGCATATCATATACTCATGTCACAAGCTTTCAAGATTTTGAAGATATACCTGCCGATAGTCATGAGTTACCAATGCTGGATTGTCGTGAATGACAACTTTCGTTTATATACATTCACTACAAAAGTTTACAGTGACGAATCACCATACCAAAGACACTATGAACTACTATATCAGAGTACAAGGATGATACCATTGGGAGCAAAATATCATGACTGCCCCCTTGCATTTAACATAGAGCTAAGATACAACTAACCATACAATTACAAAATGCTGCTTGCTTGATTATAGAAACGATTATAAAAAAAACACGGGAAAGAAAACATTTAAGGAGAGAGAGGAGATTTACAAGTTTTTATTACTACTTATTCAAAACGTTTGGAGGCCTGGATATACTCTAGCGTTGCTGTGAGCATTTTTGCATTTGAATCAAACGATAGCTGTTCATATGGCCACAGAGGATGATTTTAGCAACTTAACTTCTAAATGCCAGACTCTCAAACGCAACTCTTTTGAAGAAAAGCAAAGAAAAAGGATTTATAGGCTGGCTTTATTCTTAAGATTTCATGGCTGTAAGTAGTCGTTCCTACCTGATATCAATTTGCTGCAGGACAGTGCATATTCTTGTTTAAAGAGTATCGAAATGAAAATGAGAGAACAAATTTAAAAATTAAACCGTTAAAGAAATGACATTCTAAGGAGATGTTTAACTCCGCCTGAAAAACTCCAGTCTTATTCTATAGTAAATTTTTAAGAAAATCGAGATTGATGAAAAAATTCACAGATTCGCTAACTAATGAGATCACTTAGGAATTTCCACAAGAAACGAAATCTTATGCAATGAGTCTTATCTGAAGTTTTAATCTCTAGTACACTAAAATTCTAACCGTTGAGGGAGATAAGAAAAAGCAGTGTAAAACTCGTAAAAATATTGTCAAACTTACGATCTTCAATTTCCAGTTGATTTTGTGAATTTATGCTCCAATTACTTCTACATTGAGATGTCACAGCAGCCAGGATTCTCTTCAGGGAACGGGTCCTCAGATGCACTGAAAAAGATGTTCGGAGATTCATTTTTGCTGAATGAGAGAACGTCAGAGATATATATGCAGCCTTGTTTCTTTTACACAAATCAAGAACTGCGTTTGATTCTCAGCTCTGTTAGCAACTGTATCAATGCTAGTGCATACTTTAAAACTCTGTAGAATTACACAACCATTCAGTATGGTGACATGATATATACTAACACCAACTGTAAGTTTTCGATACTATTTCATTCGCTAAGCTGAGATAAGATCGGCCTCCTAATGAGACTAAAAGAAGACTGGAGCCTATTGTCAGGTCTTCTGAATATTAAGTAGCCACACACGATGTTCTATGTGTCCTCTGGAAGATACCGCATGTAATGGATGAAAGCATGCAAATTCTAATCAGTACATGATCTAGGAAGGTTTCTCGGAGGCAGATCTTGCAGCGCCCTGGGCCGACAGGACTCCAGATTACTACCCCCTCAGCATCTTATTACTGTGATGTGACCAGCCTGTTTTTCTACTGTGCAAAGTTTGTAAGTGTTGGAACTATTCTTTATATTAAAGCTATCTTTTTTTAGATCTTGCAACCCCCTGGTCTTACAGGATTCAAGATTATTACCCCCCCCCCTCAGAATCCCATTCCTGTGACCCACCTGTTCTTCCTCTATGCAAAGTTCCTAAGTGCTGAAACCGTTCTTCGCAGCTATCTTTTTATTGAAAATCTCCCTTCGCCCTTCAATTTTGTACATCATACAGACTTCTCCCCCTTGCACAATAGATATGGCTTTGTTCATTGACATAGAGTTGGAGAGTTAGGTCTCTAGGTCAGGTTTCGTTTCTTTCTTTCGTTTTGTTCTGCTGTTGTGACCCTCGTTCCATAGCAATACATTAAATTTCCAAGCGACCGAACCATTCTTGACTGCTGTCTTCATTCTGTGAAAACTCCCGTTCCTGTCAAATATCGACCAATATACATACCCCCCATCCATGATCAATATATCAGTTTCCCTGCAGAGGTAGATATCTCTGACTTCTGGTGTTTTAGCATTCATGCTTGCCCCATTTTGTTTTCCCCCCACCCCACTTCCTTAGAAGTGTGCTAAATTTAAAGTGCCTGAAACGTTCTTCATCACAACTTTTGTTCTGTGAAAACCCCCATTCACTGCTATAAATCTTAAAGACTTTTCCTCTTACATCATTTGAGCTCCCAAAGACCCCTTTAGCATTTTATTATCGCTCCCCCTTTTTTTTATGAATTCTCGAAATGCTTCGATCCTCCTTCACAGCCTTTCATAGTTACCCTAACTCGCCAGAACCCCCTATTTTCGTCGATCTACACATTTCCCCCCTTTTATGATCAATACAATTGGGTATTTTCTAGCAATGCATTAAGTTGTATATTTGTTGATTTGTTTCTTAAGTGTATAAACAACATCGGCTATGTCAACCAGTTGGTAACTAACACTAACTTCATGCAGGCAAACGAAGTTTATACAATGATTTCTATATATTCTTAGAAAATACCACAAGATATTGGTGGGAGAATGAAAATGCTGATCATAACAGTTCAGAAGTTTCCACGGACGTGACTTATTCCTTGCCATTCATTTGTTTCAGTTAGGTGCTTAAAACAGAGGCGATGTCTCGGCGATGTCAAGCCATACGTTGCTAAAACTAACTTCATAAAGACACACCAAAATACCTCAACACGGAGGCCTCCGGAGGGTGGGAGCATAAAAATGCTACCCATTACAGTTTAAAAGTTTCCTCAGAGGTAGGTTATTCCTTGCCATCATTTGTTTACAGTTAGGTGCTTAAAACACCGGTGATGTCAAGCCATACGTTACTAAAACTAACTTCATAAAGACACACCAAAATACCTCAACACGGAGGCCTCCGGAGGGTGGGAGCATAAAAATGCTACCCATTACAGTTTAGAAGTTTCCTCGGAGGTAGGCTATTCCTTGCCATTTATTTGTTTACAGTTAGGTGCTTAAAACAACGGTGATGTCAAGCCATACGTTACTAAAACTAACTTCGTAAAGACACACCAAAATACCTCACAAAGAGGGTGGGAGCATAGAAATGCAAATCATTAGAGCTAGGAAATTTCCTCAGAGGTAGATTATTCCTTGCAATTCATTCGTTTACAGTTAGGTACTTAAAACATCGGCGATGTCAAGTTTTTCGTTGCTAAAACTAACTTCGTATAGATACACAAAATACCTCAACACGGAGGGAGTCGGAGCATAACACTGCTGCTCATTACAGTTTAAGAGTTTCCCTCTCAGACAATTCCCTTGCAATTCATTTTGTTACAGTTAGGTGCTTAAACATCGGCGAGCTTCAGGCTAAGTGGCTAATACCAATTTTGCACATCATATCAAGTGCTATGCGTCATATAGAAAATACCTAAATTAGCTAGGACGAGGGGGCATGAAAATACTAAATATTAAAGCTAGGAAGCTTCCTCGCAAACGGATCTCTCAGATTATTTCTTTGCCATATATTTGTTTGCAGTGAGGTACTTAAACATCGGCAAAGTCAAACTGTGCGTTGCTAAAATTAAATTTGTATGGGCAAATCAAAACCATTTGATACACTTAAGAGTATTTAAAATTAAACAATAGGACCTGCCTCGCATATTCAAATATATCCCATCGGCTTACAGCTATTCTTACTTGAAGAACCACTAAACATAACAAATATTAACTGATTGGATAACTGAGAATGAAATGAGATGTCTAAACATGTCCAATAACTACCATTTGAATTATGGGAAAATTCGAGCGTTAGATACGCAGTTGAAATGTCATGGGCTACGAGATATATTGAAGTAAATGCTGTACATGTTTGTTTTTCTAATGAGCAGGAGGCCAGCCTACAGTTTTAACCTCTCATATCGTCCAACTCTACAAATGAACTCTACATGGTTCTATCGTTAAATCGTGGCTTTAAAACGCGAGTTAATGTTTCCTGTAGTATTTAATTTCTTCATTGAGTCCCAGAGTTCTTAATTGTGTCTTGAAGCCTGTACTCCCAACTGCTCTGGCTGCAAAGTCAGATGATTACGCCACTGCGACTTAATACTTCCAAGTCGAGGAGCACAGGGAAAATGCCCTTGGTAATAAGACTGGTTGATTCTGACTATTTTTTAGAAGAGAGGAAGACAGTAACGATTTATTTTGACTTTCTCGTGCCATAAGTCAGCAACCGCTTGTCAGATTGATCCAAATAAGGTCTTAAACTCTAAAAGCTTCTTCATAGAAAACACAAAAAATGGGGCACATTTGTTGGGATGTCATGTAAAAGAAGTGTGTAGCAGCAAACAGAACCATTTACGGCGAGTAAAAATTGCTTCTAGCCTCTACCTGAGATTTATTTCTTATTCATATCAAATATTTACAATAATCTTACTTTCTGCTGTACTTGTCTAATTACTATGTGACACCACAGGGACGATACCAAGAGGAGTGAAAGACGATGACTACCCAATGGCCAACACATGAAGACACAGACACAAATGTTTAACTACATACAACTACACTACAAACGATTAACACTGGTTACACTAGTTACACTACTTACAAAATTACTCTACAAATTACTCTATTAATAAACTTACTCTACTATACATAAAAGCTAAACAGGGGCTATGGTGGTTGTGGAACTTGCAACGGACTTTGAGATTTTCTAATCAAGTCGACCAATTTGGTGGATAAAATTTAAAATTAAAAGAAATATGCTTTTATTGAAGTCACTAGGAAGGATCTGATCAACATATAATGAAATGTGCACCAAAGCCTCGTTTGATCATTGATATATCCATTTGGTTCTAAAAGAGCTAACACTCCAACGAGAAGATATCTTCGTGGTACTTCAAAGGAGGGGCAGAGCACCAGAAAGTGTTCCGTATTCTCGATTTCATCGTTCGAAGGGCACAATGGGTTTATGGTATCCGTAAAACTATGCTTGATGATGTGAAAGTTTAGTTTTCTGAGACCAACTCTCAATTGACAAAGGTGGAAGAAACCTATTGGGTCATATGCTAAAAAGGGTTTGCAGGAGGTCGGATTATTGAGAGAAGTTTTTTCGTCAACCTGAGATTGAGACAGCACTCGCCATATGTTGCTGTTCGTTTCTTCAAGTAACAAAGTTCAATAAAATTTTGGTTTCCTAGTATGAATAATTGATGAATCAATTTCATTTTGTCAATAAATCAATGTTGTAATCAAACCAGCCGTAGGATGATAAAATACCAGACGATTCATTGCTATTTCTTGTCGTGGCACCAAGATCGGATGATACGATTTTGCCAATTTTAAAAGCAACTGATTCAAGACTTATTCACTGTTGTAATTACTCAGATATAATCGTAAAATGTTTTGAAATTGCAATTAGTGAATATTTGATTTTCTCGTGAATTAGGATGTCCATGGGCTGCCACAAGCGTGGGCAGATTTCTACGTAATAGGTAACTCACAGCAAATTTTATCAAAATGGCTACAGGGTGTGTTACGCTGATCACCCAAGTCCCTTATATCCCTACGATGAACATTGCTCAACAAGGACTCATACCGAGCGAGTAAAAAACTCGTGCTATTATGGCAATTTTTTTAGACTGACTTTTTTCATTTTTGAACGCTCTTTTGGGACGAGGCATGGTGGTTGGCACCATACACATGGCACCATACACAGTCATGCACAAAGTATACAACAAAATAAAACGCCATAAGAACTTGTTCGAATTTGATGTTGACCAACGGATACTCGAAGCTCTAAGCAGAGTTTCAAGGAACTTTGCCGGACAGAACAAAGTCTTACTAACAAGAATACCATGAAAACAGTTTGCGACCGTGTCAAACCTTGTACGGAGGTACTATTTTGCTGCTTTCGCTAAGCATTAACTGATGTACTGTAAAGTTTTCAAATCAATGTGCTTCATTTCAAAAATAGGAATGCTTGTGTTTTTCTGCCTAGGCCCTTGTCGAAACGAGGCAGTAATAGTCATTTGAAAATGATGGTGTTTGATTACGAGTCGTAGTTAGGAGTGTCCGGCAGCTTTTCAATAGCGATAACTACGGCCATATTATCAGTCTACTCCTGGATGTCTGACCACGTGATTCACTTCGCTATCCTTGGGAACATGCATAGTGCGCCTAAAATATCTTTACATAGCTAGGAATCCTCCAGCCCACCGACAATAAATTACTGAAAAAATAGGAATAGGCACTTGGAACAACACTGCCTTCAATTAATTTAAAAGCTGCACCAAGCGCCATAATCCATTTAACTTGAAAGTAAAAACAGCTGATCAGTTACTATACTAAACGCCTTTTGTAACTTTTTAGGCTGAACCAAATCAACTAAATCACCCGTAGAGAGTATTTCACATTGATGAGAGAAAAAAGCTGTAACTTCCTTCACCAGAAGTGGTTCGTCACTCTAGTGACCATGTCAATATAGAGTTACAATTCCTGCTTTATTGAAGCATAAATGAATTTCCTTGGGCTGGGTTTGATTCATGGACTAAGGTTATTCAATGACGTGCATACAGGTAAAGCGATCTGTAAAGCAGGTTCCATAAATCTTCACACACACGCCCAGATGCTATTGACATATTTTTGAAACTTTCTCTTCCGCTAAAGGCAATTTATGCATCCTTAGAATTCTCCAAATAGCTACATTTGATTCCCCAAGATCGATTCAATTAATCGAAAAGGCAAGGCCACGATACCAACGTCGATCATCAGATCCGAAGATGCTTGCAATGACGAATAAATAAAAAGGTCGGTAGGCCGAAACACCGCAACACGACGAAGAAACAACAGCAGAATAACCCTGTGAATTTATAGAATGAATCTATATTGCCAATAGTTTCTTTGTTCTCAAAAAATTCAAAATCAAGTAGATACTGCCAGGAAGGGTGTTAGTGCTGCTTTGGAATTCTTTTTTCCACGTTTTACAAGGGGGCCATGTTATTCCTAAACATAGGTTCCAAATCTTTAAAAAGGCTGGTGTAAAATTGAGTTATCTATTTCTTTGAAATGGATGGCTTCAAAGAGACTTTAGCTAATTCTCTATAATTCTACCTTTGGACTTTTCTGAAATCTTTAATATCTTATGAATTAGAGTTTTTTTCTTCCTTTTCAAGAATTCAAGAAGATTTTCAAAAGAACTTAAAACCATCGTAATTTCTAAACTGTTTGATGCAACATAAAGTAATTTCGAAGAAAACCATAGTTTATGAATGCCTACGATATGGTATCGAGCAAAAGTCTGTCACTCATTTGGTTTATGATTTAGAAATTTGATGACGTCACATCCTCAAATGAGTTGAAATGTAAGATACGCTGTAATTTCCAAAAATATTCAAAATTTCTGGAATGTCCACGGTAGAATTATAGATAATTATAAAGTTTCTTTCAAGCCATTCAATCAGAAGAAATAAGTCATTGACTTTTACACCCACCCTCTTACGCTGAGTTAAAGATGTGGAACTTATGCTGTATTCCTAAATGATGACCCCCATGATGACACGATAACCTTCCCTGGATACCAGACTCTCTGAAATAAAGTGGAACAAACTTAATTTGAAATAGTCTGGTACCAAGGGTAACAATAACCCTGAGCTATTTTCAAAATGTAGAAACAATGCAAATGTATCGCTGGAACCCTTTCTTTGACATTATTGGAAAACAAAGGAGGTGCTGTTATTGAAATAATCACTTATACGACTTTCTTGTGTCATAGATCAGCGACCACTCGTCAGATTACCTGAAACAAGGTCTCAAGCTCTAAGTTGAACCACATCCTATATGTAACTGTGCCAAGAGCATAACAATAGAATGCACAGATTATCCGCAGCATCCAAACAAATGGGGCACAATTTAGAATCTTAACCATTCTATCTGAAAGAAGACGACACATATACATAGGAACAGAAAAGTTCAAAGGAAGCTTTTTTGTAATTGAATCATAGGTTGAAAATATGGAAAAACCAGCAAAATTGTGAACCCCCTACACAGTTAAAAACGATCCCTCTCGTGTAATATCGTTGATTCAACACCCCAAAAGCAGGAGAAATTTTGTAGAAAAGGCCAAATGCCACTCATGTTCCTATTGTTTTCCCCTAGATCCTACGCAGCATCCTCACAAATGGGGCACAACTTCTTGTGACACGTCGTACAAAAAGGCTAAGTGCCACTCATGTTTCTATCGTTTTCACCTAGATCCTACGCAGCATCCTCACAAATGGGGCACAACTTCTTGTGACACGTCGTACAAAAAGGCTAAGTGCCACTCATGTTTCTATCGTTTTCACCTAGATCCTACGCAGCATCCTCACAAATGGGGCACAACTTCTTGTGACACGTCGTACAAAAAGGCTAAGTGCCACTCATGTTTCCATCGTTTTCCCCTAGATCCTACGCAGCATCCTCACAAATGGGGCACAACTTCTTGTGACACGTCGTACAAAAAGGCTAAGTGCCACTCATGTTTCTATCGTTTTCACCTAGATCCTATGCAGCATCCTCACAAATGGGGCACAACTTCTTGTGACACGTCGTACAAAAAGGCTAAGTGCCACTCATGTTTCTATCGTTTTCACCTAGATCCTACGCAGCATCCTCACAAATGGGGCACAACTTCGTGTGACACGTCGTACAAAAAGGCTAAGTGCCACTCATGTTTCTATCGTTTTCCCCTAGATCCTACGCAGCATCCTCACAAATGGGGCACAACTTCTTGTGACACGTCGTACAAAAAGGCTAAGTGCCACTCATGTTTCTATCGTTTTCACCTAGATCCTACGCAGCATCCTCACAAATGGGGCACAACTTCTTGTGACACGTCGTACAAAAAGGCTAAGTGCCACTCATGTTTCTATCGTTTTCCCCTAAATCCTACGCAGCATCCTCACAAATGGGGCACAACTTCTTGTGACACGTCGTACAAAAAGGCTAAGTGCCACTCATGTTTCTATCGTTTTTCCCTAAATCCTACGCAGCATCCTCACAAATGTGGCACAACTTCTTGTGACACGTCGTACAAAAAGGCTAAGTGCCACTCATGTTTCTATCGTTTTCCCCTAAATCCTACGCAGCATCCTCACAAATGGGGCACAACTTCTTGTGACACGTCGTACAAAAAGGCTAAGTGCCACTCATGTTTCTATCGTTTTCATCTAGATCCTACGCAGCATCCTCTCAAATGGGGCACAACTTCTTGTGACACATCGTACAAAAAGGCTAAGTGCCACTCATGTTTCTATCGTTTTCACCTAGATCCTACGCAGCATCCTCTCAAATGGGGCACAACTTCTTGTGACACGTCGTACAAAAAGGCTAAGTGCCACTCATGTTTCTATCGTTTTCCCCTAGATCCTACGCAGCATCCTCACAAATGGGGCACAACTTCTTGTGACACGTCGTACAAAAAGGCTAAGTGCCACTCATGTTTCTATCGTTTTCACCTAGATCCTACGCAGCATCCTCACAAATGGGGCACAACTTCTTGTGACACGTCGTACAAAAAGGCTACGTGCCACTCATGTTTCTATCGTTTTCACCTAGATCCTACGCAGCATCCTCACAAATGGGGCACAACTTCGTGTGACACGTTGTACAAAAAGGCTAAGTGCCACTCATGTTTCTATCGTTTTCCCCTAGATCCTACGCAGCATCCTCACAAATGGGGCACAACTTCTTGTGACACGTCGTACAAAAAGGCTAAGTGCCACTCATGTTTCTATCGTTTTCACCTAGATCCTACGCAGCATCCTCACAAATGGGGCACAACTTCTTGTGACACGTCGTACAAAAAGGCTAAGTGCCACTCATGTTTCTATCGTTTTCACCTAGATCCTACGCAGCATCCTCACAAATGGGGCACAACTTCTTGTGACACGTCGTACAAAAAGGCTAAGTGCCACTCATGTTTCTATCGTTTTCACCTAGATCCTACGCAGCATCCTCACAAATGGGGCACAACTTCGTGTGACACGTCGTACAAAAAGGCTAAGTGCCACTCATGTTTCTATCGTTTTCCCCTAGATCCTACGCAGCATCCTCACAAATGGGGCACAACTTCTTGTGACACGTCGTACAAAAAGGCTAAGTGCCACTCATGTTTCTATCGTTTTCACCTAGATCCTACGCAGCATCCTCACAAATGGGGCACAACTTCTTGTGACACGTCGTACAAAAAGGCTAAGTGCCACTCATGTTTCTATCGTTTTCACCTAGATCCTACGCAGCATCCTCACAAATGGGGCACAACTTCGTGTGACACGTCGTACAAAAAGGCTAAGTGCCACTCATGTTTCTATCGTTTTCCCCTAGATCCTACGCAGCATCCTCACAAATGGGGCACAACTTCTTGTGACACGTCGTACAAAAAGGCTAAGTGCCACTCATGTTTCTATCGTTTTCACCTAGATCCTACGCAGCATCCTCACAAATGGGGCACAACTTCTTGTGACACGTCGTACAAAAAGGCTAAGTGCCACTCATGTTTCTATCGTTTTCACCTAGATCCTACGCAGCATCCTCACAAATGGGGCACAACTTCTTGTGACACGTCGTACAAAAAGGCTAAGTGCCACTCATGTTTCTATCGTTTTCCCCTAAATCCTACGCAGCATCCTCACAAATGGGGCACAACTTCTTGTGACACGTCGTACAAAAAGGCTAAGTGCCACTCATGTTTCTATCGTTTTCCCCTAGATCCTACGCAGCATCCTCACAAATGGGGCACAACTTCTTGTGACACGTCGTACAAAAAGGCTAAGTGCCACTCATGTTTCTATCGTTTTCACCTAGATCCTACGCAGCATCCTCACAAATGGGGCACAACTCCTTGTGATACGTCGTACAAAAAGGCTAAGTGCCACTCATGTTTCTATCGTTTTCACCTAGATCCTACGCAGCATCCTCTCAAATGGGGCACAACTTCTTGTGACACGTCGTACAAAAAGGCTAAGTGCCACTCATGTTTCTATCGTTTTCCCCTAGATCCTACGCAGCATCCTCACAAATGGGGCACAATTTTTGGGGCACCTTGTACAAAAAAAGGCCAATTCCACTCACATTCTTATTGTTTTCATCTACAAAAGACATGAGTGAAATACAATGGGCTACATTTAAATGCCCCAGCCATTCTCCTTGTTAAGCTGCTTTTCAACTCCGTTGACTTACTTTCAAGAGCAGTAGAAATCTGCATGTCTGCATGCCTCATATACGTTGGATCATAACGAAAATCTTTCCCCACAAACATTGGCGACAATTCTAACAATCAAACAGCGAGAAATCCCTTCTTATGTTGATTAATTCGAAATGTTAATCAAAACGATACTTTTAAAGAGAATCAAATAACAGTGAAGAGGAGCTTGTTGCGAAAGTATCCATCACACTAAAGAAGAATATCATTAAAAAGGGATGGCGGTTAAAATCTGTATCAAATCTTAGATGCGATTAGATGAACAGTTAGCAATAGGCATTTAGCATTGAAATATCCTACTTGATGGGTGGGATTGAGACAATTAAATATCTGCACAAAAGTGAAGTTTGCAAACAACTATACTTCGCTTCAAGATTTACGCATGTGCTATATTCTGTCCTGTAAAAGTGGGTAGAAGGAATAAATATACAAACATACATGCTACAATGATTGCTAGTTCCTTGTTTCGATTTTGCTCTTTGTGTTTACAATGTTATTTCTGTCAACTCTTGCGCAAAGTTTACAACAGGGATACAAGGGACTTAGATAATCAGTCTACATACATGCTAGCCTCACTACATAAGGACCCTCAACTTACGCTCATGTAATTGAAGTGAATTAATGTTGTTGTTGTCGCTCCAGTCAAGGGCCTTATGGACTAACTCTTCTCAAAACGGCAAAACAATTCTCGCCAGGAACAAATTTGTTCCTGGACCAATCAGGATGCAAGACTTGAAATAACTTGATGGGATTGGCTGATTCTTCTTTAATTCAAACTTCCCGCCAAAGGCAAACAAACGAATTCGAACAACGCGTTCGACTGAACTGCTCCAACGATCAAAATCTCAAAGTAGCGAACGAATTTACGAGATCTTTTGCGTCCCCAAACAACCAAAATATCACTTATGGGTAGGATTTTTTTGCTTTAATAGCTTGAAGAAACATTCATCTAAGTACTGATAGCTTGTTTTGCAGTGTAGCACTTCAGGAAAACCACTTTTTGCGGCGATTTAGGGTCGGTGGTTTCAAGAAAAAATAGCATGTAATTTAGGCCATGTCCGTTTCTAGAAGCGTAAGTCCATGAGTCGTAGTTATAGCGTCCATCAGCCTATCAATAGCGATAACCTACGAACATATAATCAGTCTACATACATGCCTTAAAAAATGATAGTCATCCAGAATCCTTGGCGATTATGTTGAAATCTTAGATTGTCTGTCTGGAGGTCAAATTTTGCCTAAACAGAAACCACGGAAGTTGGATATAAAAAACATAATTCACTCTAAGAATAGAGTAACTTCTAAGATAATTCCACACTGCAGTCTTTAAACTTATCTTTGGGGTCGGTAGCCAGTTTCTTAAATTTTAGAACAATTTGAAAAGACCTGCAATATTTAAAGCTGTAACTTAGAATATTTCTTAGCTGACGCAAGCAGCTTCTTCAAAAAAGAAATGTTACATTCTAATTCTATTTCTGACACAGACAATTGTATCAAATTCATATTTTAATAGCAAGTATAAATCATGGACCAGGATCAAACATGGAATTCTCAACCCCTTGCCAGCATTTAACCAAACAAAATTTTAACATCTAGACGTTGACTGATAGATTAACAGTTCTGTTTTTAATATCAGTCACGTACTCTCCCGGGGGGGGGGGGGGGTACTTGACTAGGGAAAAGACGGGGGTGTGCGGAAAACCTCTCCATACCCTGCACCCTGTCGCATAAAAAATAGGCCAAAAGTATACCCTGTCGCATAAAAATTTTGCCTCTCAAATACTGTGTAGAACGCAATTTTTGCTTGTGATACCCTGTCGCATAAAAATTTTGCCCCTCAAATACTGTGTAGAACGCAATTTTTGCTTGTGATACCCTGTCGCATAAAAATTTTGCCTCTCAAATACGGTGTAGAACGAAATTTTTGCTTGTGATACCCTGTCGCATAAAAATTTTGCCTCTCAAATACGGTGTAGAACGCAATTTTTGCTTGTGATACCCTGTCGCATAATTTTTTTTACCTATTATAATACCCTGTCGCATAATTTTCGCTAGAAAATGACACCCTGTCGCATAATTTTTACCGCAAAAGGACACCCTGTTGAGCGGCACATCCCGTCAGGTCAGGTATGGGAGTGCCCCCCCCCCCCGGGCGTACTCTTTATTCCACTTCCCACCAAATGTGCTAATTTTTTTTAATCATCCGGTAGCTTGCATACTAATTTTGATATGGTTTGAGATAAAACTGTGTCGAATTTATGTATTTGACTCGTAAATTTGTATGTTGAATCCGCAAATAATGGTATAAAAGAACCAAAAAGCTATCATCTGTATCCCTGTCAATTGATTTTGTGAATAAGCCCCCCTCTCTAATAAGTCCCCTCTGCAGGGTCAGAAATTAAATAAGCCTCCCGGGGGCTTAATAAAGCTTTTACGGTAACCAAGTGTTTCTATGTGGAACTCTTGAAGACACGATTAGCCAAAGGGAATAGATATCTCGTACTCGCAATATATATCTACACCCAATCAGAATACATCTCCAATCAGAAAGTAATTATGGTCTATGCACAATGATCTCGATGCTCCGAGGAGTCTCGTAGAACCCCAATCGGAGTTCATGGGGCTCCTCCGATTGGCAATCTCGTACTCGCAATATATATATATACTAAAAAAGCACATACACCCCCTTTCTTTCTTTAGCTACGCAATTAAACGGCAGATGTAAAAGTTGTAAAATGCAATAGATTATATTTTTAACTTTTAACTTTTAACAGGGCCAGCTTTAACTTTGGCCTTTTTCAATGATGTCAAATATCCCACTTTCCCTCTGATATTGTCCGATGCCTTCATACATGGAAATCCCATAAAGACAGTAAATCAGTAAATGCCACCCTACTGCAAACCGTTCTCATTTTGTTGCAGATTATGCATACCGAGAATTAATAAGCATTTGATTAAAAAAGCATGTGAATCAGCTTAATTTTAATCATGCTAAATCACACTAAACAAGCTTCTTTAGGAAATCGAAAATTTAATCTTACGGCTAAGATAAACCAATGTTTCTGATGCTATATTTGTTTTAAAGACTTAAGTACGTGCTGTAGATTCTTCTTGTGTCTAAGCATGCCCCTGATTGCCTTAAACTCTTATGGATGAATGATAAAATATTAGGTATAAGTATGCTACGAAATCCATTTAAATGCTAATACCTCTTGATGGTCAAAGGCACTTATGCGAATGTTAAACAACTTTACTTAATTCATCTACCGTTCTAATGATCCCATCTTCCTACCAAGGTCATGATGGCATGAATAAAACGAAGGTGAGTTTTGTGAAACAAAGGATTCAGCTCCTCGACAAAAAGCAAAAAGTTTTAAGGCTTTGAAGAATCGATTTCACACCTTTGCGTGCACTCGATCAAAGGAGCAAACAATATAGTTGGCTGCTAGCCTCACCACACAAGGACCCTCAACTTCAGCTCATCTAATTGAAGTGAATTGATGTTGTTGTTGTCGCTCCAGTGTTGTCGCTCCAATGTAGTTATAGCGTCCATCAGTCTGTCAACAGCGATAACCTACGAACATATAATCAGTCCAGTGGGCTACTGCGCTGAAGGTGTGAAATCTATTCTTCAGGGACTGAATTGCTTCTTTCTTGATCATGCCTGTATCCTTTGTTTACCCTTTCTGTGGCAATGAGCATAGGAAACAAATGTTTCCACCGATTTTTGCTCGTGCCCCATGGCTGAAAATCTCCAAAGCCTCATTTTCAAGGACCAATCAGATGGCGAATGAGCGAAGAAGACAAAAGAAACCCGATAAGATTTTCCAAATTTTACCAACCTTCATAAAACACAGCAAGGACAAAAAAGAACTGCTTGAAATTTCACGAAGTTTGGATGCCGGTCAAATTATCTCCAGGTTTCGAGGAGCGTTAGGCAAACAACCTCTAGAAATTTATTGCCGAAAAACTGGCAACGCTTTTGACTTCAAATTCGGCATGTATATGGATGATCTTACAGTCTGAGTGATGAAAGATTTGATTAAAATCTTTAAATTAACGGAGTGGAAAATTAAGTTCTTCTGAAACAAGTAACACATTTTTTTAAATGAGCCTTCTTCAAAGCCGTGAAAACAAACAATTTTGCTTAATATATCTTTCAATTGCAAAGAATGTGAGTAATACCGTACTTTTTACAGGCATTTCCCTCTCTGACGTGTAATAATATTGATTGACATTAAGTATCGTAAGACATAAAGTGAACCTTGGAACTATGATATCCCACCTCTGTCACCAATTTTATTTGTTAGAATAAGAACAAAGAGGTGACAACTGAGCTTGCTATACCTTCAGTATCAATCTCAACATTCAACTTGGAACATTCATGTATTACAGCATATAAAACGGTGAACCATAGTGATACCACAAATGCCTATTTCGTATGTAGGATTGTAATGGGATATCATAGTTCCAAGGTTCATTTTATATCTTCGGATACATAATGTACATTCATACGAGAGCGAAGAGCAGGGTCACCTTAAACATATGCAAGTTAAGCCTATTAAAAAGCATCCAGTTGAGGCTAGATAACTATCTTACACTGTCACAAAATACCATTTAAGATACTAATACCTCTTGATATCCCTAAGGGCATAACGGAATAACCAGACCCAGGACCACTAGGACCGGACCCTAACGCACCAGACCATAGGGGAATGCCCTACCCTCGCTTTGACGTTGGTTAGGAAGTCGTCAAACTATGTCGTGACTTCCAAACTATTTGATAAGATCTAAAACGAAAAGGAATAATATAATTGGCACTCAAAAATCATTGGACACGGTACAGTAATAGCAACAGTAATAGTATTTTTGAACGAAAATTACGAAAGTTTCATAGCATATTGATACAGGCGGTGGGGTAGTATTTTTCGAAAATTTTAGCTTACTGTTTCTTATGAGCAGTTTCTTATAAAAATACAGGCTCGTAAGAAGCGGGGGGGGAGGGGCAGGGGGGTTTAAGCCCCCAGTAATTTTGAAAACAATGGTGCCACGCCAATTGCTCTCTATTGTTCTAAGAACAATTCCCCCAATCAGAAGCTGCTTCCTACGGCCCTGTAAAAAGGTGAGTGCACATGCATGATACGAGAAAACAAATGCACACAAATGCACATTCTGAGATGCAATATTGTGATCATGGGATTTACCAAAGACAAGTGGGGTCAATGCTCGGGTCAATGCATGCCTTCACAATAAACATTACGAACAAATATGTTATCAAGAAGGTGCCTGCTAAATGATTTTGCAGTCCCAAACTAACTTGCAAAGAGCATGGAGAAGCCAGAATCAAGTCCAGAAACTGATTGTGGAGATGGAATACGTGGCTGGCATCACGACGTCATTGCAACAACTTGAATCACCAAGCAAGGCAGAGGGGTAAAATATTTAGCCCATGTTGTTAAATGCTTAGGCCCAGTGGGCCATGGCTTGAGGCTGGATCAAAGTTTGTCTGCTGGTTAGATGATTTAATACACCATGCATTTTTGCGTTTGTTCTGGCATCCAGAAGGTAGAATTTACTTACAGCAGTGACTGCCTTATCTTACTTTGGAGCGAAACTTCTGTGTTGGCTGCCATTGCAAACAAACGCTGGCAGGAAAGTAATGGGTATTCCCCCAGGGTCTGGTCCGTTAGGGTCCGGTCCTACTGGTCCTGGGTCTAGTTATTCCGTTATGCCATCCCTAAGCCCGTAAAAGGGATGCAAGTTATGCCCACCGTACACGTACCTAAGCTTAATTACAGCTGAAATAATGATCTTACACTGCCACAAAATACCATTAAAGGTACTCATAACTCTTGATGTTCCTAAGCCCTTAAAAAGGATGCAAGTTATGCCCACCGTACACGTACCTATGCTTAATTACAGCTAAAATGATTATCTTACACTGCCACAAAATACCATCAAAAATGCTCATACCTCTTGATGTTCCTATAAGCCTTAAGATCAATGTAAGTTATGCCTCCTTTTAAACTAATGCGGAATTAATTAGTATATATTTACAAAATAAAACGTTATCAAACCTAGGCAAAGTTAATTAGCCCAACCATATTTCAACTGCTACACATAAAATCGTCCCACCCATGTAGAATCACTGATTGAGCATCTAGAAAGCTGATTCGTTACTTTATAAAAGAAAAGAAAAAATTAATATTGAATTGGCTCATGAAAATTAAATGGAAACTTTTCCAATTGGATTATGGGCTAGAAATTTGAAAAAGCAAGCAAACTTCGAGTCCCTCCACAGCAGATCAAACTGTCATACCCATATAGTATATGAAAACATATCTTAAATCAGCTTCTGAAACTTAATTCCAAAGAATCATGGGTGCAAGATCTTTAAAAGAGCATCAAGAAATGATGTCAGCTGCCCCCAGACATAACGGTCCCAAATAGACTACACATGTAATTAAGTAAACCATTCCTTGGTGGCCCACCATGTAAGAAATGATATCATAGGTATCAAATTGGGCTAATAACATAGGCTAAGTATTCTAATCGTATACAACGGTCCTACCTATGAAGTATCGCTGGTGTACAATTAGAATTTTAACCATTTTATCTAAAAGAAGACGACGCATATACATAGGAACAAAAAAGTTCAAGGAACAAAAAGTGACAAACATAGGAACAAAAAAGTTCAAGGAACAAAAAGTGACAAACATAGGAACAAAAAAGTTCAAGGAACAAAAAGTGACAAACATAGGAACAAAAAAGTTCAAGGAACAAAAAGTGACAAACATAGGAACAAAAAAGTTCAAATGAACAAAAAAGTGACATACATAGGAACAAAAAAGTTCAAGGAACAAAAAGTGACAAACATAGGAACAAAAAAGTTCAAAGGAACAAAAAAGTGACAAACATAGGAACAAAAAAGTTCAAATGAACAAAAAGTGACAAACATAGGAACAAAAAAGTTCAAATGAACAAAAAGTGACATACATAGGAACAAAAAAGTTCAAGGAACAAAAAGTGACAAACATAGGAACAAAAAAGTTCAAGGAACAAAAAGTGACAAACATAGGAACAAAAAAGTTCAAATGAACAAAAAAGTGACATACATAGGAACGAAAAAGTTCAAAGGAAGCTTTTTGTAATTGAATCATGGGTTGAAAATATGAAAAAACAAGAAAAAATGTGAACCCCATACACAGTTAAAAACGGTCCCACTCATGTAATATCGTTGATTCAGCACCCAAAAAGCAGGAGAAACTTCGTAGAAAAGGCCAAGTGCCACCCATGTTCCTATTGTTTTCACCTAGACTCTACGCAGCATCCTCACAAATGGGGCACAATTTTGGGACACCTTGTACCAAAAAACCAAATTCCACTCATGATTCACTACATGATATAATACTTTTATGTTCTGATTCTGACCTGCTTGATTTTTTCTCAAATGCTCCCTGCATCGAGTAATCAAATTACAAGATGCTTTTCCGAAGTGCCCTTACCGAAGAATCTTTTATCATTGAATCGTGCGTTAAATATTTGAAAGAGTAGCAACAAAAGTTTTGAAACCTTTCACATACAGCGGTCCCACACAAACTACATATAGGAAGTTATCTGCTTATACCATAAAAGGAAAAACAACATAGATTTCAGATTGGATTAAAATGAACTTTAACCATCGAAAGTTGAGTAGAAAGTTAAATATTTCAAAGTGTAGCAAAAAGATTAAAAATGCCACCCACAGATTGTTATAACAAGGAGATTCTTAACTCTGGGAAAGTTTTCAAAGATTATCCAATTTGACAATTAGGACTCTATTTTCGGACTCTATTAAGAAATTGTAAATTGGCTAAAATTAGTTATTGCGATAGGCAGCGATAGGAACAAATAAAGACAAGGATTTATCTATCTTTGTATTGTTTATAATTTTTAGACCATATCGTACGTTTCATTTAGTATCTCGCCTGGTCCACATTATGGGTCTACGAGTAGGCTAGGTCCACATCAGCTCTGCTCGGCTGCCTTAGCCAGACCTACATCATCGAATAAATCTATGTATGTATGTATATATGTAGTGTATTTAGATACTTACATTTTCTTGACCATAATTTTGACACTAAAATTTTCGACGAATGGAGAAAAATGGAAAAATTGAGGTGAGACCGAGATTTGAACACGGAGCCTTCTGTTTTCATGAAAGATGCTCACCTCAAATTTTTCCATTTTTCTCCATTCGTTGAAAATTTTAGTGTCAAAATTATGTAATGTATGTGTGTGTTTGTAACGTAATCGAATTTCTATGATTTTCAAAAGTTGGGAGTTTATTTTGAATCACCAGCTACAAGGTAGATAGCTACTGTCACGTCTTTAAAAAGCAGAACTTACCACTTAAAACACAAATTGATATTCTACTTACTTGTGTATTAAAGTGTAGCAAATAGGCAGAAAATAGCATCCTTTAATCGTTCTTCAGAATAAAAAAGAAGAGATATTTGCAAGCAAAATGAAAGCGAATTGAAACCAAGGCCAAGACCAAAGTGAACCAAAACTATAATCCAATTAACTGAACAAACAAGTTATGTCATGTCTTGATCGCTCAATGAAATATTGTTTCAAAGTATCAGTTAGCTGCAAAGCTTATTCTTTTACCCCCCGATGATTCAAATGGTCCAGTACGAACTACTGTAAGTCGATAATTGATATTCCGGGGGAAGTAGGTTGAAATTTTTTTCATATTTTCAATGAAGTTAACTTTTCAAATATCGGCGCAAAGTACTGGTTGCTAACTTGACTCATACATCTCTGGAGAGGAAGAATGGCGTACTGGAAAATGCTACAAACTTAATAAAGAGCAAGGGGAAACAGGTATAGATTTTCCAATATTTGGAGACGTCATCTTTTCCACATTAGGTATTGCAAAATTTCCATGGCTATTCCCCGGCATCAAAATTGAGTTATCATATCATTACATATAAGGTTCTTACTAAGTTCAGAGGGATAGTGATGAGAGATGTTTAACATATTTAACACCGTGTTGTAAGAGTAGCATCAAACATCAGTATTTCCTGCTGACGTAGATCAGTTGCCCAAATATGGTTCGGCACGTGTTACGGCCTATTGTCTTTGCATGACTATTTTTACTATGGTTAGATTCCCTTTAAAGACGCTCTAGAATCTCCTTTATATAAATATGTGCCTATATTTATACGTGGATGAATTCGTATTTAAGCAAAAGCAATGGGGAGTCGTAGAGTTCCTAAGTGAGAAAACCAGCAATTCATACACTACTATATAAATATATATACCAATGTTATATTAGTATCAAATTGAATAGCATGTATCAAGAAACATACTGATTGACATATAAAATATTAATGTGAGAAACTGGTAGGATGGATATTGAATATCGATGATTATCATACGAAATCGCCCCAATAGACCTTTTTGCTATTCTAAAAAAGAATCTGAATCGATCGATATTTTGATACATTTTGTAGAATTTTCGAACGTGAACAACAGTGATCGAAGCTTAGACTTATGACGATGAGTCTCTCGTTTCCCTGTGCTCTTTGACTTGATGATGGCGCTTCGGTCGACAACAACAACAACAATTCAACTAAATTACATGAGCGTAACTAGAGGGTCCTTATGTAGTGAGGCTAATTGAAGCTCTAACGCCACTACACCGAACCTCTCGTACAAAAATGTATAAAAATATCGCTCGCTCCAGGCTCTTTTGTAGAATAGCAAAAACGTCTATTGGTTTCACATCTGGCAGAAATTCCTCTCAAAAGAGATTTTGTATCTTCTCAGTCAACTGCAAGTAGATATAGAGCAATATCTAACGTGGAGGATTGCTTTGAGCAGTAACAGTAGCCAGTGCGACTGAAGGCATCTAATTCAGGAGTCTTCTGAAAATAGCTGGCTCATTCTCAGCATGAGCAAACTCATGACCAATAATGAAAAACGTTAATTGAAAGCAGTTTGGTTAATAGCAAAAGCCTAAATTAGCTACCTAGCTTATCAAACTGCGTTAAATTAGTCCAATTCAAACACGGGGCATCGATCTTTTGTCAGATAATCGCATTTTGCTACCCCTGAAAGTCCCTTTTAAGAATATATTTCTAACTGGTGCTAGGTTCATTTGCTCATAAATGAAGTATTACCAAAAACGGATTTTAATTAACTGTACCTGAAGATTTACTCTTGCGTGGTTCAAATTGATCCATCTTTCAAGCGTCAGATGAGAGAAAGTCTCTCGCCTCTTAAGTATCATCTCTCATGACTTGAAGAAGTGAACCAAACAAACTATGGCCATTTCAGCATGAAACAGGCTCATAGACCAACGCTAGGGAGCAAATAGAAATGTTAGTGTCAATATCAAGTTGACCAGTGGCTGTCTAACCGCTTCCAGAACGTTCTAGGAAATTATGTTCAACCAATCCCATATTCCAGAAACAGGGGTGAATTTTGTAAACAAAAGAATCATCAGGTCTCCAAATAGACAACTCGATTTACCTTTGTAAAGAATAGATCTCACACCTCTGAGCGAACTCGATATAATCAAAATAAAGAGAGATATCTCTGGAGAGATCAAACATTTTGCTTGGATGCACTGAAGGCGTGAAATCTGTTCTTCAGAGCCGAAGAAATCGCTTTGACTGTTCGGGAACCTGAGTCTTTGTCTAACAAAATTCCCCATTGCTTATTCCATAGCAATAAACACAGGCAAAAAGAGTCTCAAATTTATGTCAAAGCCTCAGTCAGACCACAGGCAGTTCGGACACTGTTGTTGTGTTACTGACAATTACTGTTAAATAAATGTGAAATGATATGATTTTATGCAACCAATCATTGTGTGCTTCTCTTCATGCCCACATCAGCAGCTCAAATTTCGAATTGCAAAAGTACCACAACAACTCTCCGCCTCCTGCGTTATTGGAGTGCGGAAAGTTGTTCTGGTTTATATTTGCGATTATAGCTGCGGAGGGCCTAAAGACACGGAGGAAAACAGGCACACAATATTCGGGTGAATAAAATCATATCAGTTGGAGTTGATAGTTATTTCATTCAGCAATAACAGCAATCGTGTCAGAAATGAAAGAATTCTGGTGGAGTGGTGTAATCTTCTGATTTTGCTGCCAGAACAATCAGGCAGAAAAAGTTGGATCCCAGGTAGAGCCCCCGTAGAGCCCCACCAATTGAGTGTCATGACCCGGGGGGGGGTACTTGACTAGGGAAGTGACGGGGGTGTGTGGAAAACCTCTCCACACCCTGTACCCTGTCGCATAAAAAATAGGCCAAAAGTATACCCTGTCGCATAAAAATTTTGCCTCTCAAATACAGTGTAGAACGCAATTTTTGCTTGTGATACCCTGTCGCATAAAAATTTTGCCTCTCAAATACAGTGTAGAACACAGTTTTTGCTTGTGATACCCTGTCGCATAAAAATTTTGCCTCTCAAATACAGTGTAGAACGCAATTTTTGCTTGTGATACCCTGTCGCATAATTTTTTACCTATTATAATACCCTGTCGCATAATTTTCGTTAGAAAAGGACACCCTGTCGCATAATTTTTACCGCAAAAGGACACCCTGTTGAGCGGCACATCCCGTCAGGTCAAGTATGGGAGTGCCCCCCCCCCCCCCCCGGGGTCATGACATGGAGTCCTGGACTCAATTACGGTAAAAACCTGCGTATAAGAGCCTAGTGGATTAAGAACCTACAGGCTGAAATTTTGCAATTAAAGCCCAAGTACATAAGAACCCATTCAGCCTGGAATTTGAAATAGGTTCTTATTTTTAGAGAGCATAGGGTCTTATTCACAACAGAAGTTTGTGGGAGAATAAAAAAATGCTTATATTACCTGATGAGAAGCTTTTGAAAGATTTTATCTAGATTATATAAACATTTCGGGTTCTTCCAAGAATTTCTGTTGGGGAATATATCATAAACTCAACGGATGTGAACTGACAGTAAATAACAGGCCTGAAGTTTGAATCTGAAGAGAAGAAATTCCTGAAAGCCATGAATGAAATAAGAACCAATTTAAGAACCTGAACAGCCTCATTTCCCACTAAATAACCAAAACATAAGAACCTAGTTAGGCTGACTTGCAAATTGTAGGTTCTTTTCTTATACACGGGTTTTTACTGTAGGTCTTCTTTACTTCTGTGATCCCAGTAGACTTGCTACAAGTCTCTCTCGCGGAAAAACGAGGAGACTCTCGCTATTTTGTCCTCCCCTCGTTTTTCCGCGAGAGAGACCTGTAGCAAGTCCATGATCCCAGCAGTTGGCGCTAAAAACCGCAACTTCACTTCACTTTACTTCATAAATGCAATGCACATGGATATGCTTTATCCATGGGTAGTTAGACACTGCTGGTGTGCTTCTATGGAGGAGCTTTGGATATTATGTATCTGCGGGGGAAATTTTTTGCAGTACTGCGGAGGAGATATCGAAAGAACAAAATATAAAAATTTCCCCCGCAGATATCTCCTCAGCAGTACTATAAAAAATGTCCCCCGCAGATACATATTATCCACAATCTTGGACATAAATTACTGGACTTCTGCTGGACCTCTCAATTCCCCCCTCCCCCCCAAGATCAATGTTGTTATTGACGTCGAATTTCAGGTTTGATGGGAGCAGAAACCTTTCCACCAAAATCCCATGTCAGAGCAACATTGATAGGTGGGGGAGGGGGGAAATTGGGCGTAAAAATTGGAATTGTTGTGATAATATACAGTCCGGATATATTCTGTCCAAGATTATCTGAAAAACTGTTAGACATAGAGTTTTTTCGACATCGTTGTTTAATGTTTCACAAAACATTAAACATTGCTTTTGTTTGTTTCCTCGATATATCCAACACTTAAATTAACAAAATGTAATCACTTCGAAATATTCATGCCATATTGGCACAAAATTGTGGCACATAAGGCATACTTGGGCCAAGCGTATTGATAAGGGTGAAATATGTATTATTTGGAAAATCCACGACCTGCAATAATTAGTAAAGTTCGTTCAACATCAGTTTTTCCAAATTTATAGAGTAGGTAGGTTAAATGCTGTTCTCCGTCCTTTGGTCTTCTGAGAAACAGGCACCGTGCGTGTGTTCCACTTTGGCATTTGATTTTAACCATATTGAAATATATCTCGATGATAAAGCGAAAAACACTCTTATGGGGAACTTCATTTCGGTCTGCTTGTGAATATCTTGTGAATATAATAAGTGGACTATTCTTTCTGTATTTGCATTATAGGCATGCAGGAGCCAAAATAAACCAACTTTTATGACGCGTTACTGCCTTGACGCGTTACTGCACGCGTTACTGCAGATATTTTTGCAATTCTATGTCAAACTAACCAAGACATGACGCGTTACCACGCGTTACTATAATATTTAAAAAAGCATATATATATTTTTATGTAACTACAGTAACGCGTGATAACGCGTTGTATCAAAGGTAAGTGCACTGTATAAATACAGTAACGCGTGCAGTAACCCGTCAGTAACGCGTCAGTAACGCGTCCATAACACATTTTAGTAGTTGAATGTCTCATATGCCGCCATGTTGAGTGAGCCATCTTTGATTTAGGAACAAGGAAGTACAGTTTGGGCGTTTTCATATCTTTAGTGAACTCAGCCAAACCAGGCGCAGGCCTGTCTGAAAAATTACTGAATGTGAAAAATTACTGGACACAACAATCCTTCATCGATATATTCAACGTTCAATTTGTGAAAGTAATGGATCAGTAAGTTTCTTATATTTTAAGATATGGTTGCTCAGCCAGCACTTAGGCCTATTATTCTCAATCTCATCGTTTCTTGCAATCTGCCTTTCATTAAACGATGCAAAATAGCTACAAAAAACTTTTTATTCCACAAAATATCCATAATCCCTTTTCAATTATTTTTCTTAATTTTCAGACAATCTTGGACATAAATTACTGGACTTCTGCTGGACCTCTCAATTCCTCCCTCCCCCCAAGATCAATGTTGTTATTGACGTCGAATTTCAGGTTTGATGGGAGCAGAAACCTTTCCACCAAAATCCCATGTCAGACCAACATTGAAAGGTGGGGGGAGGGGGGAAATTGGGCGTAAAATTGGAATTGTTGTGATAATATACAGTCCGGATATATTCTGTCCAAGATTATCTGAAAAACTGTTAGACATAGAGTTTTTTCGACATCGTTGTTTAATGTTTCACAAAACATTAAACATTGCTTTTGTTTGTTTCCTCGATATATCCAACACTTAAATTAACGTAAAATGGCGTAAAATTGGAATTGTTAGGTAGGTATCATATTTAACGTGGCTAGCCTGCGAAAGTCTGAGAGAGACTTATTTCCAGCAGGAGCCACGGATGTTCTACCATCAACCGCCGCAGCTACCAGATTTCCCTCACATGGCTCTGGTTGACCCGAGCTAGAGTTACGGACAGCGACCAAACTGTCCAGCGCGGGATTCGAACCTCGGCCGTTCTGACCTTTGGTTTACGAGTCAGTCGCCTTATCCACTCGGCCACGCGCTCTCTGTTGTGATAATATACAGTCCGGATATATTCTGTCCAAGATTGCAGCTCTTCTCCATAGAAGCACACCAGCAGTGTCTAACTACCCATGCTTTATCCAGAGTTCTAAAAATCATCACCAGGTCATTACAGCATGATATTATGAAAAGGGGATACATATGTTTTGAATCCGTTTTTATTGGAGGCGGCGCAGATAGCCGAATTAAGAAAACATGGTACTTCTTATCAGAATGTCTTTCAATTCGCAGTTTAGTTGACAAATCATGGGCCACCCTATATTATCAGTTGCGGTTAAAATTGAAACGTGCTATCTCGCAAATCATTTAATCATGTTTTCCTGTCGAGTTCCACCAACCTAAAAACCCTTAGAATCCTACAATCTAAATTTTTGATAAAGGCGGTGAAACAATGAGGACAATAAAATTGATATCGTGTATCTTTTTGGTTATATTAATCATTAAAATGTAATGGACACCCATGGTGACGATTATTTGTATTTAAAATTGGAAAAATGCCTGTACGAAGATTGTGGTATAATAAGTCGTATTTTCTCACTGTCTTAAAGTCAACGATGCTTGGCTATCGACTAGATAGGGATATCTATAAATTGGCTTACAAAAATAAGCTTCTGACGCTCTTCGATATTTTGTAACCGTAAAACCGTGGGTATTGTGGACACGATTTGTGTCGATCGTGTCCGCACTACCTAAGGCCCCATTCATACTGCTCCGAATGTATGAAAACCAGATAAAAAAGTATCCGTTTTCGCCTTGCGTTCACGTTGCTCCACCCTGAAAATGGAGACTTCAACTTATCTCAAAATTGCTGACTAAACTCGAAGTTAGTGTATTGTTCACCAAACTGGACTGTAATGCTTTGTAATGCTTTGACCCCAAAACTCCCAGTGTCGGAGGGAGGTGGTGGTCTCGTTTTACAAGAGGTTTCTTTTTTATCATGAGCGGAATGGCCAATATCAGTCAGGTAAATTTAAAAATTGATTTGAACATATTTATCTTTAAAAAATATATTTTCCGATACCATCGTATTGATATCCAGGGAGCCGTGACCTATCAAACGGGGATTCTTTTTATTGACTCAGCAGATCGTCTGCCTCTCAATTCCAATTCCGAGCAAATGACAGAAAATATAATTGATGAAAAATTAAGAAACTGCCCAATGGGTAACTGGGAATGACTTCTGGAAAACAGAATAACGCAAGATCTAATATTGTTCAAATTTTATCAAGGCTTTCGCTGATTTATGCGCTGTGCCTTAAGAAATTGCTAGGCCAAAAGGCTTAACTTCTGGTTTGCAGGTGCACGCAAATTTGAGCTTTCAAGATTGATATTTTTGTTCTCAAAGCATCAATACCAACAAACGAGGTATCTATGTTCAAGTTTACTATCGAAGAACATTTTGAGAGTGTTTAGCCATTGATTAAAGCTAAATTCACAGCACTAGAGTCAACCAAATCCGTGTACATTTTTTTGGGACACCCGGTATTTTCCCAGTACTGTAGTTTCTTGATGTTTTGCCAATCTGAGAATTGAGTTTCTCATTTGCAGATTCTTATGAAAAGAAATACGTACAGATCAAAGAAAATAACACGCGCCGATCAAATTATGAAGCACCCGTAGCGACCAAGAATTGACAAGACAACATAGTAAATTTCTTGAATTGTATCAACATAGTATCATGGAGACAATAGATTAGACTGGTACGATGCTAAGGGATTGTTACATTGCAACCGTTGTTATAACATTGCTATGGCTCTGTCAGCTGAAGACTGGCAACAATGAATGTTCATAGATGCCTTCCAGACAATTCATGTGAAGGAAAGTAAATTTGTGTGTGTTTAACAATGGGCGATAGGACACCAAGTGCGTGCACGTTAAAAGTTTTATCAATAGCGAGCCACCTTAACTAAATGTTTTCTATGTGTTTGATTTATTTTTACTTGGTAGTGAGCCACCTTATCGCTGCTTCATGATTTTGAAATTTTCAGCTGTGAGCCACCTTAAGTGCAGATCCACCTTAAACTTGCAGTCTGTCACGCATCTGATTGATTGCAATGAAGTCTGAGCTCAATGCAACGGATTTCTTTGTAAATCTGTGCACTTGCAACAAAGGAGATATCAAACAATGCAGATATAATAGTATAGAAATGCACGAGAACGTTTGCCAAAGTTTATTAATAAAACTTGAAGTGGCTTCGAAGAAAGGAAACTATTTCTTGCATACAGTTTAGTCTAAGTAAGACCGATCAAGATTAAAACAGACTTATTACTTGATAACCAAAAGGGTACAAATGCGATACCGTTGTCACTTCGTATTTGATAGGGGCTCAATTCACACAAAAACAGAAATCGAATAATATCGGATTTTCATGCAGTGTTATCGTACACAGAAATATTTTTGACTATTGTTTAGTTATTGTCAATGACAAGGATATTCCCTTAATTCTTCCATGACGCATCCTTCAATGCAACATTCTTCAACAACGTTTGCTCTAGTTGGAGTTGATACTGTAGCATTTGCCGAAGATCTTTTATCAAATAGTTTACGGACATCTTGGAATTTCTTCTTCTTCAGAAACGAGTTTGCCTCCTGCCTATGCAACTGCAACCACTTCAATGATCGGTTCTCTGAGCCAGGAAAGATGATAATGTTGCAATGAGACCGGGTGGTTGATAGATTGATTACACGAGTCTTAGTTCTCTAATCAATGAGTTGAATCAATGATAGTTACGGTTTTAAATCGAGACTCAGCTTCAAAACACTGACCGATTAGGCCAAGTGCGCAACTTTCAGGGTGCGCATCCAGTTAAATCGCTACTTTCTTAATATGGCTAGGCCACGTGCCTATCCTTAGTGTTTCATTGGCTGATTGGATGAAAGTTCGACTCTTCGAAACAAAGTGACGTTTAGAAGGGTCACTCAATCTTTCAATCGACCTTTGAAGGATATAAGATGCTCGATCTTTCTTCAGATTTTTCGATAGGGTTCATGTTTAGAACCTGTTTGGAAATGACTCCTTGTATTAATGGAAAGATGAAAATAAGAAAACAGATTAAAACAATGAACAAATAAAAAAATAATCAGGTCGTCAGTTTATACGGCTGATACCATAAGTGTGCACTGATGACACGGCAGTCGAGAGCCAACTCGGACCCTGGATTGATCCTTATACGACGAGGCCCCGAGGAACACTTTTCATGATGACGCCATTGAGACTCTCGGAAAATGAAGGAAAAGTCCTTTTTAAGGAATGAAAGTTTTTGAAAACTTGTTCAGAATTCATGTTGCCGCCTTGCAGAATATGTATCGAGTGTCCCAAAAAAAGTTTACAAATATGGTTGGCTCATACGAAACGAATTTAGCTTTATGACTAATCGCTTTCAAAATACTCCTCGATAGTTAACTTGATCATTGATGCCTCGTTTGTTGGTACTGGTGCTTTGGGAGCAGAAATATCAGCTGCTCTTCAGAGCTCAAATTTACTTCCACGTCCAAACTAGAACTTTGGCCGTTTAGCCCGAGCAAATTTCTGAAGCCAATCAAAATTCAAAACTAGAACTGAATGAAAATGACAAAATTTGCACAATGGGTGACTTCTAGCAAGCAGAATATAAAATCATCTTTTTCACATTTTAACAATCATATTGTTGATTTTATTTGTTGTGCTTCAAGAACTTGCCTAGGACAAAACGCCAAAGCTTTGGTGTGAACATTGAAGTAGATTTGAACTTTCAAGATGAACATGTCAACTCTTGCTCAGGGGGGGTACTCATTGACTTTCAATACGGGGGGGGGGTCCATGCAAATATTTGGGGTCCGAAATTTTATGTTCAATCAATATTTGGGGTCCGTGAATTACAACATGGACAAAAATCCAATATTTGGGGTGCACAAATCTGAAAAAAGGAAGAATCGTGCAATTTGGCCCTGAAGTTGTGAATCATGAAATGAATGTCTTGGAATTATTCAAAAACTGAGAAAGATTAAGAGGCTCAAATTGAAGTCATTCAAAACATTTCAGGGACCCCAGAAATAGATAACAATATTTGGGGTCTCCGAAACGTTAGACTCAATATTTGGGGTCCCCAAAAAATCAGGCTTAATATTTAGGGGTCAGCAAAGAAATAGTGGCATGGACCCCCCCGTATGGAAGTTAGGGAGTACCCCCCCTGGGAACTCTTGATACACCAATATCAACGAATGAGGTCTCTTTGTTCAAGTTAACTATCTAGGAACATTTTTAGAACTATCAGGATTAGAGAGGGCCAAAGCAAAAATGTTGAAAAATAGCCTCAAATGGTAGCTCATGGATCTAAAATTGGGTCATTTGGTAACATCAAGTAATCAACATTTTCTGCAGTTTTCATAACTAAAACTGATGGGACAAAGCAAGAATACTTCAAAAACCATTGATGACTACACGTATTTTTTCTTATAAGAAACTGCATACAAGAAACTCAACTCTCAGATCGCCAAAAAATTAAGAAACTCCAATACTGGGAAAATATAAGCTAAGAGACTATTTATTTTGATAAAGGAAATCCTCGACATGTTTTTACTTTACTTTCACCTGTTTCCTGTATCATATAACCTTGTTTTGAAATGTTCACGAGGGCACAGGTAGTGAACATGAAGATTGTTATGGAACCTCTAAGAAACTCGTAAGAAACTCTGAGTACTCAAAATCTGATAATTTTAAGGAACTTCCAGTACTGGCCCAAATTCTTAGTTTCTTATCAAAAATATGTGCATTGCTGCAACAACCATATTGCAATACGGAGGAGCGTACCGATTTTAAATCTTGTAATTATCCCGGAATCTTAGAATACTCCCAATTGGAAGTATATGTTTGAACAATGGGGCCATTTGGTAGGACCCTCAAACCGACTGGACGCCCTGTTAGGCCATAATGAGAGTACCCCTGGGCACTGCACTAAATCACTTAGAATTGGCGCTTCAGTCAACGAAAACTGAGGCAATTGTTATAAAATATGCACTCGTTAAAAAGAGCAATTCATTGTTTGAGTTACCTTCTGATGCTTTGCCTTCTCGTTTCCTTTTAGCATCAAAATAAGCAATACACATTGCTTCGTGTCTTCTGTAAATTGCCAACCCACAAATAGTCAATTTTCCATCTCCTTTCTCCTCGTGTATTACTGATTCTTCTTCAGCACTCATCTTTACGAAGAACAAAATGGTCAAAAGAGACCAATAGGTCATCATCGCAGCAGGGATCTTGGAAATCTGCAAGTGGTTTGTGCGTCCCTCTTTCAGCTAGATGGCAATCAATTAACAACATTGCTTTGGCTAATCAGTCAGGAGGGTTCCATGTTATGATAGCATCATCTTGCAAATCTTCATGGTTCAGTAAATCTTATTGAAGGTGCTGTGGCGCAGTGGTGTAATCCTCTGACTTTGCAGCCAGAACATTCAGGTGGACAGGGTTCGATACCCGGTAGAGCCCCACCACTTGAGCATCATGACAAGGGGTCGCGGACTCGATTAGCGCTTAGCTACTTCTGCGATCCCAGCGCTTGGCGCTAAAAACCGCAACTTCACCTTCACCTATAAGATGAAGATTGTAGAAAAAGGCACTAATTAATCTTTTGTTCCAAGTTTATTGAACCCTAACAAGACCAAAGTAAAGGCGTGAAACTGAAGGTGTGCATTCTTACAAATTGCGTGGTGTGCTTTGTTATGTGAATTTGATTAAGGTTTGCCAGTCGGTATTTCAGTGTTCACAACCAACTGGTTGTAATTAGTGTATGTCAATTGTTTGGCCAATCCAGGAGAAGGTCCTTGCAAGAAAATAGGTACCCTATGAGGATTTGCGAAGGATTCTAGTGAATGAAGAAGCTTATGCCAAGAATGGATATTTCTGTGTTTTGAAGGAGGATATTTGCTGAAAGATGCAGCTCGTAGTTGCTGCGGAGCAGCATAATATCATTCAGCGATAGCAGCGATAGGTTTATATTCTATTTGTCTGTATGTCTGTCCATCTGTCTGTCTGCCTGTTGGTTTGTTTTCAACAATTCTTGCAGACCTTATTGGGGCTGTCAAATGATATCACTGCGGTTTACTCCAGAAATCAGTGCATGCATAGTATGGAAAGTATAATAATAATGCTTCATTTTTGCAAAACAAAAACAGCATTACTTGCGTGGTCAATTGACTATAAGGAATTGAATCAGCATAAGACAGCAAGGTATACCCTATCTTTCAGAATTTGCTGACTCATGGTTCTGGATGGCGCATCTGATTGGCTAACGTTCATGTGAAATGAAACTGATCACATGAAACGCATTGTGCAACAGCAGGTCCTTTTAGTTTGTTAGGAGTGATAATTGATCTTTCTCACATGGGTCACATGATACACGGCAAAGCAGGTCTGTTTTATCGTGATTCAATGCCTTTAAAAAGCAATATACCAACCAACTCGTCACGCAACTGTTACAGTGTCTGAAGTTTCATGATTTCGAGACTTTGGAGGATTCTTACATGAAGGCATTGCCTGAACAAGCTACAATTGACCACAATAGTAAACATTTTTGACAAACAATATTCTGATTAAACCCAGTGAACAGCAGCCCCCGACTATCGTTTTTGCTAGTTTACATCATAAACCTGCTTGTGAAGTAGACAGATAAAACATTATGGATAAAAGCTCGAAATTTGCTGCTATTAAGAGATTCCTCTTGCTTAATTTTGTTCCTATTTCCTCTCAAAAGGGGGTACTCAAAATGGGAGACATTGGGTAGTTTTGGTTTCTTATTCCAATTGAAATGGCACACATTAATCTTATGTATTCAAATTTACTGAACCCTAACAAGACGATTACACATGCATGCATCTAATTGAATGTTATATGGTGGATTCTTATTAATTACGTGTTGTACTTCGTTACGTTTGTTTAATTAAGAATTTACTTGTCGGTATTTTCAGTGCTCGCTAATTAGTCTGTTGTAATTAGAATGTTTGTAATCAATTGGAGCATGACTAGCGTCGTTCCTCGATGTTTTTCCAAACCATGATTAATGGCCTAAAGCTGTACCCCGGGGGAGGGGGGATACCCAGTTGTGTTTTGCATAGGGGTGCTCAGGCTGGGGTGACTCAGGCTCAAAAGAAGAGACTGAAGAGACAAGTGAGGATGCTGCACCAGCTCCTAAAAAGTCTGAGAACTCTGAGAACACAGAATCTGATAATTCAAGAAGCTTTGAGTACTTGGTTCAATTTCTTAGTTCCATATTGAGAAGTTCTTTCCCAGTACAGTTTTCGTGACATAGTACACGGAGTAATTATTGTCCTGTTAATCCGTGTATAATATAAGTTTCTTTAGTTACACTGATTTTCAAATTCTAACGTCTGTTAGCGTTGACCAATCAAAAATCACGCTGTCTGGTTCCCTGTGGTCATATCGTATAACAGTTGATTGATCCCGTATTACATTAACACCGGTATTTGAAACCACAGAACTATTCTTACATCATCTTGACGTTGACCGGACAGACTCTGTGTGCTGGGTGACTAAAACAGTACTGGAAATATACACAGTTTCTAGTTTCTACAAAGTAAAGGTAGGCGCCCTTGCTTGATACATAAGATTTTGTAACTAACAGAAATGCAAAATAAAGGGGACAAAGAAACAACGCTGTGCCCGAGAGTTTTCTTCCTCCTATTTATAGCGAAGCCTATTTACCATTACATACTCCAACTAAAGAGAATAAACTGAGTTAAAAGATAAGATCTCATAGGTTTATAAATAGCCTATTATATATGATAATCAAACGCATGACGAAATAAAGCAAATGCAAAGAAAAACAACATAAAGTGACTAGGTTTCTCTTTGTCCTATTTATAGAACCACGCCATATAGCTCACAGGTAATACACTAATGCTTTCCTTGAAGAATCACAACTGGCAGTAGCTACCGTAAAAGCTCTATTTAAGCCCCCCCCCTTCTTTATTAAGCCCCCCATTTATATGAAATTCCAGAGGTTACCAACGATTTTCCATTTACTGAGCTAAATAAGTTTGCACGTTAATTTTGATATGTTTTGAGATAAATCTTTGTCGAATTTATTTTATGTATTCAAATCGTGACAATGTATCTTTAAACCGCAAAATGTGGTGCAAAATGGACTAAAAAGTGTATAAAATTAAATAAGCCCCCCGAGGGCTTAATAGAGCTTTTACAGTATGACATACAACTCTAACAATGTACAGGGCGAGTCAAGGAGAATCCATATACATAGATTGATTGATTACCCAGAACCCTTTTAAAGGCACACTGTCGTGGCAGTGATTGGATAAAGAAGACAATGCGAATGAATAGAATTAGGCAGGCTTCAGTAATTTCGCTGTAAACTGAAATTCATGAAGATGATAACGATCAGACTCCCTTTATCCTCGAAACAAAGTATGACCTAAGAGCATAAAGGCTTTATAATGATCCAGAGAACAGGTCTTTTGTTAGGGATTTCACTATCACAACCATCCAAATACAGCCACTACAGTGTGCCTTTAATTCATCCGGGTTCGTGCTAATAGCTAAAAATATGTCTCACATCAGAAGTCACGTTTAAATGGCTGCGAATAAAAATAGTAGACGATGTTTGCTGGAGAGTATTTTTGAGCTATCGTAAATCTCACGTAACATCTGCAGCAACAAACATTTGGTTATTGTCAATTACAATCATATTCCTTAATTTCTTCATAAAAACATCCTTCTTTGCAACATTCTTCATTTATGTTGTTTTTTGGATCGATTTCACGGATTTCACGGACATCAGCATCAAAAAGTTTAGAATTCTTAGCAAATAGATTGCGGATAGAGTTCTTCTTCTTCTGCTTCAGAAATAAATTTGCTTTATATCTTCGCAGCAATGGAATTGGTTGGATTTCTGAACCTAAAATGAAATGTATTGCTCAAAGGTGATATGTCCAAGGAGATATGTCCATGTAAGTACAGGGGCTTTGCAGCGGGGCGGAGGGATCCCCTTTCTTTGGATGCTCAAAATTTCTCTTAGCAATGCCTCTTCGCATGCACAATGAGATAGCTAGCCATAATGCTTTCCCTTTGCTGCAAGTACTACAGAATTTCGCAACAGGTCAATCGTTCAAATAACGCTCATGTAGTATCAATTTCAAAATCCCCAAATCACCCTGAAAACGTTTTGTCTTTGTCTATTCATGTCATGTCCATTCTTTAGATCGATGTTTTTTGATCGTTTTCAATGTTTCCGAAAAAAACAAAAATTTTAAGAAACTCGCTTCTAGATTTAAAAACTGAAAACAAAAATTTGCAAAAAATCCTAGAATCTAATTCAGGCTTTCTGCTAAAGATTAAGTCATCAAGTTTCAAAGTAGGTCCAGTGTACATCGTGGCCTGCCAAAAGTGCATAGTTTATTTTTTGATTTCGTGCTTGAGTGAATTTCCTTTGTCTGCAATCGTTATATTTGAATTGGGGTGTCAATCAAGGGAAACCAAGGCAATAGTCAAAAAGGATGAATTTAGCAAAAACAAAGAGCTCGGTTCTCCGACGTCATAAAGCGATTTGCCTTTCTAAAGAATAGATTTCACACCTCTGAGTGCATTCAATCAAATCAAAATAAATAGAGAAAGCAAAACATTATGGTCAGTTGTGTTGAAGATGTGAAATATATTCCTCAGAAAGGCAAATCATTTTGTGATACTGGACAGCTAATTGTTTTATTTTACAGAATTATCAATGTTTACAGAATCTACAAAAATGAGCAATTTGAAGGCATTCGATGAATGAAAAAAAATCGATAAAGATCTCTGTTGTATATTCGAAAAGTTTTTGCTAATTCGCTGTATCCAAGAAATCAGGGTCATAGAGACTCAGTGATGCATGAACTTAGCTACAGTGAAACTAAGCAGTAACTAAGATCAGAACAAAAGTAACTAACTACCTTTAATCTTCTGACTTACCTTCTGATACTTGCACGTTTCGTTTTCCTAAAGATGCGAAGTAAGCCATACAATAGTTCCTATGTGTATAGTAAATAGTCATGCCGCAACGTTTAATCTTTGCTTCACGTTTCTTTCTCTTCTCATGGGATTCTCCAGTAATTATATTTACGAAGAACAATATGATCAAAATGCACCCAAACGTCTTCATTGCAGAAGATATCTTTGATGTAAACGAAATTCTGCAAGCAGCTTGTGTGTCTCTGTTTCGGCTAATGAGCGACTTCGCTTTCTTGCTATGAAGAAGTCACTTCTAATAAGCATCATTCAATCATTAGAAGTAAATTTCATCCTTTGTTTTGATAACTAATTGAATTACCAGACCTTTTTCAAACTTGTTGTTGAAATCTAATTCATTTATGACGCAAATATTGTTCCGATTTTAATGAAGTCAACTTTTGACAATTTTGCGGTAACAAAATTGCCTGAATCCTAATTAGCTTACATCTTGATTTGACGAAACGATTCGACTCAAGGTGTGGCTCATTAGGAGTTCGTAACTACAAGAAATGCTTTGTGAATGAATGATTTGCAGAGCGTAAGGTTATGCAAGAGAGTTTACGAAAGCATAGAGTATCATAATAAAGTAGCAGATGGGACAAGGACAGATTTTGTAAGACAATAGCATGAGTTGCTTTTGATTTAACTTTTCCAGTCAACATTTTAGATTTGCTACAAAAGGCTGAAATCATATGTAGTTCAGAGAATAGCATAGCCACCAGAGAATACGAATACGAGTTAAGCCTTTTGCTTCACATCTAAAATGTTGACTGGAAAAATAGGCCGTTTCTTTCATGCCATCTAGACCCGCATTTCAGCAGTAGCCTCATTACATAAGGACCCTCAACTTACGCTCATCTAATTGAAGTGAATTAATGTTGTTGTTGTCGCTCCAGTCAAGGGCCTTATGGACTAACCCTTCTCAAAACGGCAAAAAAATTCTCGCCAGGAACAAATTTGTTCCTGGACCAATCAGGATGCAAGACTTGAAATAACTTGATGGGATTGGCTGATTCTTCCTCAATTCAAACTTCCCGCCAAAGGCAAACAAAAGCGTTCGAACAACGCGTTCGACTGAACTGCTGCAACGATCAAAATCTCAAAGTAACGAGCGAATTTACGAGATATTTTGCGCCCCCAAATATCCAAAATAGCACTTATAGGTAAAACTTTTTTGCCTTAATAGCTTGAAGAAACATTCATCTAAGTACTGATAGTTTGTTTTGCAGTGTAGCACTCCAGGATAGCCACTTTTTGCGGCATTTTAGGGTCGGTGGTTTCAAGAAAAAATAGCAGGTGATTTAGGCCATGTCCGTTTCTGGAAGCGTAAGTCCATGAGTCGTAGTTATAGCGTCCATCAGCCTATCAATAGCGATAACCTACGAACATATAATCAGTCTATTTCAGCAGGTTTATCAATCTTCTTTTCGACAAGAAAACAGGGTCGTAAAACTACAACCAACATCTTCAAATACGATTTATTGAGCCTTCAGGCAATCAAATAAAACAAAGGGTTTGATAATTGGTTCATTGGTTATGGACATGTAAGGAATCAAACGATAATACAGTAGAAACCCGCATAAAATAACCTAGGTTTTTTCTAGGCAGCCTAAATAGGTTCTTGATTAAATGGCTGCTATTCTAAATTCCAGCCTGTAAGGTTCTTAATCGAAAAGATTCTTATATACGTACAGAGACGTACAGAGACGTACAGGCCTTGCACACATTAACACTGTTTTCCAGCCGCCCAAGAATTCGCAAGAATTCTTGAGAACAAATCTTTTGTACCACTGCAGAAGTCTGATCAGAATGTGAAGAATTCTGAAGCATTCCAGAAACTAAGTACCCCCCTCCCCCGGGGAAATTTGCTTGAACAACTTTGACTCATTTATCGTTTTCTACTTTTTCATAGAAATCAGTTCTCATTGAAAGTTTAATTGCCACTGATTAGCGATAGCATTCTTCAAACAAATATCAAATATTGTTGTTTGAAGGAATTATTCTTCCTCGTACATGGCTGTTTGCTATCATCTCCTTATGGGATTATCACGTACATCACAAACGACATCTTTAACTTTCATTGTCGTTAAAAATCCTTTTGACGCTGAATCTGAAATCAGAATGCGATCTATTTGTTTACACAGCTTCTTAAACACATAAATGAGGGAAGAAACAGAAGATGCAGGTGATAGTCGAGTTCGAATGAATGAATTTCAATCCTGGAATCCCAACGATTCCTTTTGTTTCAGCGGCTGCTCCTTTGTTTTTTTGCAAAGATTAAGAATGACTTTCAGTTGATAGGTTAGTCCATAAAGAAACATCTACCATGATCGTACACAAGTCCTTAAATGGATTTGCTTCCGACAACCTTGGTCAGATTTTCTCCCGATTATCTGATGTTCACAATCGGATTATCTGATGTTCATAAACTTTGTTGAATTTGTGTATTTAAGTCGTAAAATTGTATGTTAAATCGGCAAAATATGGTTTGTCATTTGATTTTATGCTCCCCTCTCTAATCGCCCCCTCTCTTTTAAGCTCGTATCTGGTGGCCTCCGAAATTAAATAAGCCCCCGAGGGCTAAATAGAGCTTTTACGGTATGTAAGATGTTACAATATCCTTTAAATATCGGAGACCAAAAGGTAAACTTAGCCCGTTTCCAAAGAATTGGTGCTATCTACTGTCCAAAACGAGATGGCTTTTGGGACAGACCCTTACGATGAAAAATATTGCTTTATATAGTCTATAAATGACAGAGTAAACCTTACACTTGTTATTGCTTCTCTAGCAAACAATATGACTTGTTGCATGTAGCTTTTAACTCCGTTTATCCTCTTTAGGCATATTTTTAAATCGGACATCCCTCTCTCCTTCAAAACTGGCATTACGTATGGAGCTGTCCTAACCTCAGCCTATTCTAACCAATTGGAGAAAATAGTACTTAAATAGAATCATCAGTTATGGCATATTACACTTACAATGAAATGACATGAGCAAAGTCACAAATCCAGGCTTTTTTCAGGATAAGGTTTTGGAGATGTGTTTACTTCATTCCTCAGCTCAAATGATTATCAAATACTCCGGCCCGGCAATAAGATAATACATGCTTTAAGCAACCAGGAGGTATTTTTATTTTCACTTGATTCCTGCACCATATTTCTATGTATGACGAAACCTCCTTCTTCAGTTAACTGCCCAAAAATCACCTTTTTTCTTTAAAACTAAAATTAAAATGAATGAGTTTTCTTCGCAGGCCAAGAGAATATCGAAGGGAACAAATATGCATGAAAAAACGAGGACTCTGTTGTGTTGAAGCCTAAGTTCGGAAACCAAAGCACCACTGTGTTGCATAAACTCCCAAATAATCTCTCTGCAAGCGTCACAAATGTTGAAACGCGAGCGACCCGAGTGCTAGGTTAGTAATAACAACAGTTCCATTTACAAATGTTGAAACGCCAGCGAACCGGGCGCTTTTACTTCTTAGATTAGTAATAACAACAGTTACATTTACAAATGTTCAAACGCGAGCGAACCGAGCGCTTTTACTTCTTAGGTTAGTGATAACAACAGTTCCATTTACAAATGTTGAAACGCGAGCGAACTGAGTGCTTTTACTTTTAAAGGTTAGTAATAACAACAGTTCCATTTACAAATGTTGAAACGCGAGCGAACCGAGTGCTTTTACTTCTAAGGTTAATGATAACAACAGTTCCATATGTTGAAACGCGAGCGAACCAAGTGCTTTTACTTTAAAAGGCTAGTAATAACAACAGTTCCATTTACAGATGTTGAAACGCGAGCGAACCGAGCGCTTTTACTTCTTAGGTTAATAATAACAACAGTTCAATTTAAACTCTAATTGTTATAATAATTGATATACCACTGATAATTAATCAAATCTCTACTGCAAGTCTTCACGAATACTGTACTCTAAACTAGTCATTACAAGTAAATTGTCTTTCTACCATATTAGCTATCAATACAATTCTACCTATTCTAACTAGTCATTCTACAAGTAAATTGTCTATCTATTAGCTATATCAATACAATTCTATAACCTATTCTATTCTTGAAGATGTTGTGGCGCAGTGGTGTAAAGCCTGTTCTCTACGAGGCGGAATTTTTCGCTCGAACTCCGAATTCCGCTTGAAATTTTCTCTGTGCATGCGCCGAGTTCGGGCGCATAATATTTTTTGATTTGCACATACCCAGGAAAGAGTTCAAGCGGAATTTGGAGTTCGAGCGAAAAATTCCGCTTCATGGAAAACAGGTTTAATCCTCTGACACCGTAGCCAGAACAGTCAAGCGGACAGGGTTCGATCCCAAGTAGAACCCCACTACTTGAGCGTCATGACAATGGGTCGTGGACTCGATTAGGCCTATTCTACTTGGCACTGAAACCGCAACTTCACTTCATTACTTCAATCAATAGCAGGGAAATTCCATAACTTCTTCAAGTGAGCATTTTTCAACACAGCATTCTTGGTAAGGGTCTTTAGCAAATCTTTTTTGAATGAAACTTCTTTTGAAAAATGATGTTGCTTCATTCTTTGTTATTTCTTCTTGCATGCCTTTCTTTTCTTGAATATCTACGAAAACATTTGTATTTCAGTCAATAGATCTTTTAGTTATTCTACAAAAAGAGTCTGGAGCGAGCGTTATCTTTATACATTAATATACGCGAGGTTCGATCGAGCGGCGTTAGAGCTTCTATCACTACTGTGTAGATTCGAGAATTTTACAAAAGGTAGCAAAATGTCGTTCGATTCTGCTTCTTTTCAGAATAGCTAAAAGGTCTATTGGTCATTTCATTTCTTTTTACTCCAACGAGTTAAATAGATTCAGTAGATTTAGATAAATTGATTTTCAATGTGCTGTACTCTGCTTAAAACATACCGGGTGTCCTAAAAAAGTAGTCTTGTTTAAAAAAATCACTAGAAATTGATCATCAAACCTTTCATCAAATTTTCTGTTTGAATTGCTTTGTCAAAGACCCAAAAATATTCACAGATGATGAAATGTCTGCTTTTGGTGTAGCAATGTAAAACAATTACACGTTGAAAAACCTCCTTTTTTCACAAAAGTTTTTAAGCAAAATACTCAATCTTGCGTAAGAGTCACATTTTTCAGATTTTTTACAATCATTCCAGTCTCCAATGATAGTGTGCATATATTTCTGTCATTTATGACCAAACTAAAAGTTTTACATGCACAAAGAAATTGATCAGGCAATCATCAGTGCCTTTTGCAGTATGATTCAAAACCAGGTTGCCCTAAAAAGAGCTAAATTTGCTATTTCAAAAACTAATTACAAGATCAGATATGTCTTGCAAAATAATTTGGTCCTTGATCTACTCATCAAAACAGAAAATTGAAGATCGGCCATGTAATCAATTTTTGGTGAATTTTCAAACGGGACTACTTTTTGGGACAACCAGTAGCTATTCTCTTGGATATTCTAATTACATGGATTTCTATAGTATAAATTACAAATCAACTTGAAGATCCTATATAAAAGAAGCTAAAATTTATAAAAGAGCTCCCTTTCATTAACTACACAAATTAGATAAAGATTTTAAAAACTGAAGATGCTTGCTCTTAGGCTTCACTTTCGCATCATCAGAAATCAATCATAATTTCAATCAATCAATCAATCAATCAATCAATCAATCAATCAATCAATCAATCAATCAAGCATCAGAAATTGCGTTCGCATCATCAGAAATCAATCATAATTTCAATCAATCAATCAATCAATCAATCAATCAAGCATCAGAAATCGCGTTCGCATCATCAGAAATCAATCATAATTTCAATCAATCAATCAATCAATCAATCAAGCATCAGAAATCGCGTTCGCATCATCAGAAATCAATCATAATTTCAATCAATCAATCAATCAATCAAGCATCAGAAATCGCGTTCGCATCATCAGAAATCAATCATAATTTCAATCAATCAATCAATCAATCAATCAAGCATCAGAAATCGCGTTCGCATCATCAGAAATCAATCATAATTTCAATCAATCAATCAATCAATCAATCAATCAATCAATCAATCAATCAAGCATCAGAAATCGCGTTCGCATCATCAGAAATCAATCATAATTTCAATCAATCAATCAATCAATCAATCAATCAATCAATCAAGCATCAGAAATTGCGTTCGCATCATCAGAAATCAATCATAATTTCAATCAATCAATCAATCAATCAATCAAGCATCAGAAATCGCGTTCGCATCATCAGAAATCAATCATAATTTCAATCAATCAATCAATCAATCAATCAATCAAGCATCAGAAATCGCGTTCGCATCATCAGAAATCAATCAGTCATATAGGCAATAAATCTAACGGGTGAGTCAGAAAAAAGAATCCCCGTTGGGTATCAAGAAAATGATATCGGCAAATATATAGTTTAATGGTAGAAATGTTCAAATCTACTACAAAATTTTCATGACTGAAATCGGCCATTCCATTCTGAAATTATGAGGGATTTTCTAGGGAAAGCCTCTTCAAAAAACCTTCAAAAAGTGCCCAAAATCATGAACAAATTTCCCTTACATTTCTGCCTTACAATGACCTTAGAGCAATGACTTGTGGACGCTTTAGCACGTGCTATCCTCTTGGGAGGATGAACAAGTCTTCCCCCTTGGTATCGAAGGCGTATTCAAGGGGATTCCATTCTCCCAAGATGACAAAATACATGAAAGTATGTGAATTTCATCAATTTAAGGAAGGAAAATGTGCTCATTGTTTTCATTCATTTTTGCAGGTTTTTGAAAGGGGCTTTCTGCGGAAAATCACCCATATCGACGGGAAGGAATAGCCGATCAAAGCCGGGTAAATTATTGAGCCTAATTGAACATATTGGCAATAAAACAAGACTGTTTTGAATATTATTGCTTTGATATTCATGGAGCAGTGGCTTTCCAAGCGGGGATTGTTCTTTCCGACTCACCCGGTATCAAGTTCAAAAGAGAACATAGCTTGACGAGAAAACAATGTTTACCTTCATTTACTTCTTTCTTTCTTCCATATCTTGTACAGGCACGAGGATAATAGCAACAGAATCTATACCATAGGGAAAATCTATGTCCACATATTCTTTGTACTAATTTTGATTCGCACACAGTTGATTGCTGCATGACAATGCAAATAATTGTAAGAATGACGAAGATTCCCGCTGATAGTTTAGCCATTGATTATGTCGGTCTGTGATTTGCTTCACGTCTTTCTGTTGCAGCTAAACGGCTATACCCTTTAATTGCTGCTCTCCAAGAAATACTGCTCTCCAAGAAGCTTCTGCGTTGCTTTTATGCTATCTTCTTTTGCCAGAAATTATTCTTCTGAAGAACTATTTCTGTTGATGCGTTCTATTTTCTCTTGATCAGATACCAGAATATATGTTTTGAAACTATTGCTGCTTAGCTAAGCTACGCTAATTGAAATTTGCTCGCTTCTTGCTGAAACGAATCACGTATGGATTTTATCAGCATCAACTCGTAAGATTCTTGAATGATAAAATCAATTCTCCAGAGCTTTAAATGCTATTATGGAACAATAGAATTATCAAATTTCTTTTGCAAGAAAGTGTCAACATCGGGTATCCTGTTGCCGGACATATATTGCCGACTTCCCACGTACGACTCCCATAAGAATACGGTTTGCAAACATAAGCAGAAAGCAATTGAACAGAACGTAACATGCTATTCCAGAACAATGGATCACAAATCGCTTTAATTTTATTGCAAGAAAGCTACACATCCGGGCATTCAGCTCTTGGATACGAATTTCTGCATTCTGCAAGAAAGATTTTGTGAGGATTGTTTTGCAGACAATATCTTTATTTCTAATGTGATCGGAATTGCCTGGAATCAACATTTCACAACTATTGTTTTTGCAAAATTTTATCGGCATCCTTGAAAATATTGAAATACAAAAAACTGCACATACATGCGAAAAGGATTTTACGTTTCAGGAACTTGTGAAGGAAGTTAGAAATTTGAAATACCAAATTTGCCATACAAATGTTTATTTCTCTTCAGATTAACATATGTATGTGGAAACCAGGAATTTTAACAGCTATTCAAATTTTTCAGAAACATTAATTGCCTACTTCGTTCAAAATTCCAAAAACTATTTCTGCCTACCTAGTGAGCTAGAAAAAAACTTGCAATTCAACCTCCTTCCGAAGGGTATAAGGTATTTCACTTGTCAATCGGCAATTCAGAGCGATTAACGATCGCAGACAAAGGAAATTCTCTTGACCAGTAATTCAAAACGAGCAAAGCCGCAAAAGTTTCTCCGAAACCCAGGTAGCTAGCTCGCCCATTGTGCATTGCAGAAATTTTTTTTGAGAGTAAAACATGAGCATATATCGAAAGAAGAAGGATATATCTGCATTTTACTTGTTTTGGGTCTATTTAAAACACTTATTGCTCAGCTTCTGAACCAAAGAAATATAATACCCGAGGTAGATGTGTAGATATAGCCCTCTTCTTTCGATATATGCTCATGTTTGCTCCTAGAAACAATTTCTGAAATGCACAACGAGCGTGCTAGCTACCTGGGTTTCAGAGAAACTTCTGCGGCTTTGTTTGTTTTGAATCACTGGTTGCGGGAATTTCCTTTGTCAGCAATTGCTGATCGCTTTGAATTCAGGTGTCAAGAAAATAAATTCATATTACAAAGTCTGTTCTTGTTCAGCCAGGGTGAATTCTGTGAAACAAAGAACACAGTTCCTTTTTAAGATAAAGCGCTTTGGCAGCGTCAAGAGTAGGTTTTGCTTTCATGTATATTTTCATTCTATCGAGTGCACGCAGAAGTGTGAAATCTATTCTAAAGAGAGGCAAATTGCTTTGTCTTTTCGGAAACCTGAATCCTTTGTCTTACAAAATTTGTCCTTGCTGTGACAAAGGAAACATCAAAAAACTTTGACACATCCGATATGAAAATGGGTTTACGTCATTAAAGGTTTATTTCTTCAAAAATTAGAGTTGTATGTTATGTGTGAAATTACGTGTATGCCACCTTCTTGCCCACACAGGAGTCAGATGAATGGTTTCATAGAAGAACTATTTACTTTAAATTGAGCATAATCGAAATGTTTTCCGTAGGATTTAGAATATTTTTAGCTTTTACGTTTTGTTAAATATTTACAGAAAAGAATCTCTTTGCAACAAAACTACTGCTCATTTTGAGTATCTTATCAACAACTCTTCGCAAACATCCCGCTTCAGAGTAAACAAACCCAACATCTGTAAAGCTATGTCCACGTTATCTAAAAAATTAATTTCCCATTAACAACGTTAAATCTGTTTCTCATGTACATGTTGTTATTCAGTTTGGATATGTTTGAGGCATCAATTATTTTCATAACCAATTACCCTGGAATTTTAATTGGATACAGATCCGATGCCCATCCGAAGGTGTTAAAAATAACAACAAATGTTGATCCAGCAGCCTACTCAGGAATTTCCACGTGTAGAACGCGAGATTCTGACGATATGTAAACAGATTAATACGGATTTAACACCTTATTTAAATGGAATTGGAAATGTCAAGTGTATCTTATTGTTTTGGAAAAGTATTTGAACAAAGAGAAAGCATTTTAAAGAAGATAGAAGATTATTTCGTCAACTAACCAAGGCAGAGGTAGCTAAATTCAAGAAATTAGGCGAGGTAAATATTGCGAAATTTGCTGTCTGGTTTTAGTAGTCCGTTTGTTGTCAGTTGCTGTCTGTTTTAGTCTAAGGGTGTTGTCTGGCTACTGAAAGCTGCTTCAAGGTATCTATGAAAGTTTGCCTAAGAAGTTTAGGATTTGAGGAGAAAAAGTTTGATAAATTGGGACAAGAAAAATATAGGGGTAAGTGAAGAAGACATTCAAAAGCTTGTGGTTCTCAAACCATTAAAGAGACTCCTCTGAATCGATATAATACTTGCTTGGCAAATATACTGACTTATGTAAATAACACAACGTTAGATGCACTGACACCTTCCATAAATTCATACAACGACTTTTGGAATTGAGACCCTATCTTTCCTTAGAAACAGACTCTGGTCGATTTTGCCAAATGCAGTGAAACAAGCAAGCACACTTCCTGTCTTAACCTGATTAGATGTTGGAAGGGTGAGAACTGCAACTCTAGGCTATGCAAAACATATATACCGCCGGTGAGGTATCTAACATGATATGCAACTATATTATATATTTAATGCTGTTATTCTTTAACGGTTTTAAATATGCTAGTTTCCTTTATTTCATTTTGATATGTATGTTAAACAGTAGGCCTAGATAAGCAGTAATTTTGCTATCTTTATGTATCTATAAGCCTATTTCAAATAAATTAATGATGATGAATTAAAAAAATGAGATTAATTTAGTTTGACAAAATCGGTTAAGTCATCCTCACATTACTATCTAGTTTATAATAAATGCTTGTAGCGGGGATGGCTCAGTGGTATTACGCTTGACTACCAATCTGAAGGCTGGTGGTTCGAGTCTTCGCCCTGCCGAACCTGCTACAAAATGTGAGGAGAGTCACCAACTTACTCTGTAATTCCAGGCTAAAAGAATCACGAGGTGTAGTCACATCGAGAGGAAGGACCAGGACGCTGCTTCGATAAGCTCAGCTTATCAGCATCTTAAACTACCTTCGGATGCTAGGTAGAAATGTATACAACAACAAAATGCTACATCTCGAAATCCTTCAAGACAGGCCTAAAACACTTGATCAAATCTGTTGACAATCTTTCTCTGTAGCTATCACAAATTTCGTCCTCTTGTCTTGTATACCAAACGTTTACAAGGTATGTCAAATAGCTGCTGCATAATTATCTTTACTTGGGACTGTCATTCTGCCTGTTTTGTTCATTTTCTGCTATCATGAGGCTAGATAGCTGGCAAATTTGATCAACAATCTACGCCTGTTTTTTAAGAATTTTGAGATGAAGAATAATCATAAACTAGCTTGCAATTTGAAAACAATACGTTAAATTTTTACAGAATAAACTTTTTTCTGTAAGTTGATATCTTAGCTGCACGGGTTTTAACAGTTTATAGACAGCCCTATCACATCTTTCCCAAATAAGGGTTGCTCTCAGCAAACTAAACTTCCACAAATTCAAGCACAGTTTTAGGGACACCGTAAACCCAATGTGCCCAACGCATGACGGTATTGAGGATACAGAGCACTTTTTGTTGCTTTGCCCTTCATTTGACATTCAACGACAAGTTCTTCTCGCTGGAGTTTTGGATTTATTACGACCATTTGTTGAAATCACCAACCTTTCAAGCGATTTTCTTATGCACCTCTTAATATATGATGACCAAGACCTTCCTAGTGACATAGATGGAAATATACTCGAACTGACTATACGATCCATCCACAATAATGGTCGGTTTGACTAAGAACATATCAAACTTTAGTCACATGCCATGGAACCACCATGTGCCTTAAAGTAAATTTTCTTTTTGTTTGTAAATTCTGTCTCACATTAGATGTCAGGTATCCTATCAAAATAAAATGAACAGAAGAGTTTTGCTCGCGACAGTTTTTGTGTTATGGGTTATTACAGCCCCAACCTGACATCTAATGTTAGACAGACTACAGTACAGTACTAATCGCTTTCTTTTTTAATCGTTTGTAGCATTTATATGTAATATCGAATGTAGTTTAGCTTTTCTAACAATGCCATGGGGGTCTTTTGCTTCTCGTGGTATCATCCTTGTAGTATTGTAAAGTAGTTTGTACGTAGAGTAATCCGTAACATGTATAGTAAGTCTTTAATAGAATAAATAGAACAAAGTTTATAGAGATCACAAAAATGGTATGAACGCGACAAGCAACCCAACGTCCCATGCATGCTATTGACTCAAACGTACATCAACATTATTCTTTGTCATAGCAGGTTCAACTAGGGCCTTTGAATTAAACAGTAATTGGATCTCTCATCTATATTTCTAGAACCCTAATTTCTAATTCCGGGACAAGCCGGATAAAGTCCGGGACAAGCTCCACATTCCTATAACAATTGACGTTATTCGATGTAAGGGAAATGATCCAAGACAAAATATTGTTGTGCTTACACTTATTTGAACCACTGCTTTTGCAAGCCAGGATTTCCCATAGAAAATTATCTGCTGTCCTAATGGAAAATAAGATTGTTTATAAGAAATCAAAAGCTGCCTATCAGGACGCAAAAAACAAGTTTCAAAACTTTAAAATCTAATCGTTGTTTTGCAGGTTGAGGTTCTGGCATCAGAGGAATGCCGCTTCCTGTTCCTGTGGACAGAGGAAATAGAAGACAATAACAGAACAATAACAGAAATAACTTCTTAGAAGAATAAATAGTGGCAAGGAAGATAGCATAGAGGCAACGCAGAAACTTTTGCAGAAACATCTCTGATTAAGACATCATCAGGTCAGGCAGGAAGAAGAGACCCTAGCTTTTTAGCTACAGCAGGAACAAGTGAAGCGAATCACACACCGAAATAAACAATGGCAAAAATATCAGAAGGAATCATCCTGGTCCTGACAATAACTTGTATTGCACTGCAACAATCAAATTTATGCAGATCAACATCTGTGCAAAGAATATGTGGATATGAATTTTATAAATGGTATAGCTATTGTTGCCATCATCCTCATGTCTGTGCGAATTATGGAAGAAAGAGAGAAATGAATGAAGGTAAACATTTTTTTTTCAAATTAAAGGGGCTCCGTCGTCAAACTGTAAACAAATCCATGAACTCGCACGTGTCGCCGATTATCCATTGTTCATCCATTGTTCTCTGTAGTTTGTTTAGTGGCTTCACCCAAGCCACCAAAAAGCAACCGTTAAAAATCCACTTTTATCCGAACAATCGTTGAAGATATGAATGTTTGGTTTGTTCCTGAATGAAGTACAAAGATTAATGCCCAAACAGCAACTTTCATTTTGAAAGCAATACGAACATTCTGTGTGATATCACCTTTCAAAAAACTGCAAAAATCATCGTTTTGTTTACATTTTGACGACGGAGCCCCTTTAAGGCTGTCTTTGAAAACAAATCAGAGGAGGGCTGAGACCATCCTGTGCAAATACATCTGTCAGTAGGTGAAATCTTAGGCCATAATAGGCCACACGAGTTGTTGCTACCCTCCTCCACGAGCCAAAAATTGCGGACCACGGAACTGCGGAGCAAACAAAGACAAAAGAAACCATACTGAGGAGAGTAAGTTGTTGTTTTAACACTGGCAAAAAAAGCCACATTGATTCTTGAAATCTTCAGAATTTTTTGCAAGAGAAGGTGAAGATGAAGTTGCGGTTTTTAGCGCCAAGCGCTGGGATCGCAGACGTAGAATAGGCCTAGTCGAGTCTGTGACCCCTTGTCATGACGCTCAAGTGGTGGGGCTTCACCGGGTAGCGAACTCTGTCCGCCTGACTGTTCTGGCTGCAAAGTCAGTGGATTACACCTGCGCCACAACACCTTCAAGAGGAGGCTTGCCATGAATGATATTTTGGCTCCTGATGATCTGAAAATGCTTCTCAAATGTTATTCTATTTTTGAGAATAAAATCAATGCTTTCTGCTATAAGTTTCTCTCTTTAGGCAAGTGAGTTCGATTCAGTTTTATTTTCTTACTTGCAGTCTAGCTTGCATGAATAGACAAACTTGGCTGAGGGTTGTCTTACCCATTTTCAAATCATGTGAGTTGGAAAGTTTCAGCATTATTCTACTTTTGGCATTCGTGGCATAAGTTGTCATGGCATGAAACATGTTAAAGAAACCAAAAGATGTTTATGAAGAGTTCGATAACTTGACTTGAAATTTGTGTAAACAAACCTTTACGATTTTGTCTATTCCCTACCGTTTCCATTGTGTTGAGATTTGTCGCTCAATGGAATTCATTTTCTGGAGATGAATTTAATTCAACGAAGGAAAACTTCAATTCAACGGAAACAGTAGGGATTGCACATAGGCAAATTTGCAAGCAAAAATAGAATTTCTAAAAAAATGATCCACGAGTAGATAGATAATCGCTTCCAAGAGCTCGCCTTGCCACTTCAGAGAGTAAGTGGCTAAGTTCAATTTAAATTGATGGCTAATTCATTTATTGTGCATGCGAAGAGGGATTGATAAAAATACACTCGTATATATTGAAGGTACAAGGACAGATGTGGATATTTGCCTTAAGAATTTTATGCATTCAGAGTTTGAAAGCGACACCAGCTCCAAATTTTGGTCGAGGCAACGATTTTGAAATTTTTCAGCAATATCATTATCAATATCAATATCATATAACGTTTGTTCATCTTATTTTTCAATTATGAATGCGTCATTTCTAATATGAATCCTCGAACTTGACAGAAGACCAAGTCAAACATTCATATCTCTATTGCTTGGATATAAATGGATTTTGACGGTCACTCCTTGATGCTTTGAGTGAAGCCACAAAACAAACTGCAGAAGAAAATGCACACGTACCAAAAGCAATAGTGTTTACAGATTTGTTTACATTTTGGTGACAGAGCCCATTTAAACTCAAAATGAATTATGACGGATTTCAGATAAAGCGAAAGCGAAACCTAAAAGCAAGCATCCTGTATTTTCGAAAATCTTTCTTTAATCAAATCATAGAAGTCACACTCTGATGATAAGATAGGTTCGCAAGGCCTCAGTGTGCCAGAAATTTGTCTGCTTCTTTTCGCCCGCTTCCTCCATAGTATATATTCTTTATTTAATCCGTATATATATAGTTTTTTTTATTCTCATCAAATTTACAATAACGAACAATTTCAACATTACAAAACAACGGCAAAGGGAGTATGGAAATACACTTAACATCAAGACACAAATATTACAAAATCCAACAAAAAATATCAACAGTGGTGTGGCCCATTATGGCCATGTTGTCGCAATTTCAGATAGTTTTTGAAGGCAGCTCATAGTCATAATCAATTGAATGAATTATCGAATAAATTAAATAAATTATTAATAAATTATTTTCGCAGATATTCCAGAAAAGAAACGCATACAGGAAGAAATTAACAAGAATGAAGCAACGTCATTTTTCAAAAGACATCTAATTCACAGAATATCTGCTAAAGATCCTTACCAAGAATGCTGTGCTGAAAAGTGTTCACTTGAAGAAGTTAGGGAATTTCCCTGTTATTGATTATAGTTGTAAAATAGGTTATAGAAATGTAATTGATAGTTGAAAAATAGACAATATACTTGTAGAGTGATAAAGTCAAAGAAGGTAGCTTAGATCTTAGCTTTGTTTTAACTTTTTGAATGTCAAACACTCCAATTTAAAGGCAGTCTGTCACGCATTTGATTGGGTGATAAGGACAATACAAAGAATAGAAGAATTGAATGGCTACTGACCCTAATGACTTTCTACGACCGTAGAAAAACAAGGACATATTTTTTAAGACAATAGCATGAGCATCTTTTGATTGACACCTCAATTCAAAGCGATTAGCGATTGCAGACAAAGAAAATTCTCTCAACCAGTAATTCAAAACAAGTAAAGCTGCAAAAATTTGTCTCAAACCCAGGTAGCTAGTTCACTCGTTGTGCATTCCAGGAATTGTTTTTCAGAGCAAACATGAGCATATATCGAAAGAAGAAGGATATATCTACACATCTGCCTCTGGCATTTAATTTGTCTGGTTCAAAAGCCGATTGGGAGGCGACTCAATTCTCTTATCTTTTTAGGTGTGAGTAAAATACTTACTGCTCAGCTTCTGAACCAAAGAAATAAAATACCCGTGGTAGATGTGTAGATATATCTTTCTTCTTTCGACATATGCTCGTGTTTGCTCTAAAAATAATTTCTTGAATGCACAACGAGCGCGATAGCTACCTGGGTTTCAGAGAAAATTTTCGGCTTTGTTTGTTTTGAATTACTGGTTGAGGGAATTTCCTTCGTCTGCAATAATCGCTTTGAATTTAGGTGTCAGCAAAAACAACTCACGCCATTGTGTTACAAAATCTATCTTTGTTGCGTAGAAAGTGATAACGATCAGCCTTCCTTTATTCCAAATACAAATATTCACAAAAGACATCCGTTGTGTTGAGCTCTGACTTTGTTGTGGCCAATCAGATACGCGACAGATTGCCTTTAACATATAACTTAGAATCAATATCCTGAAATATGTAGCATATTATCATTCTAGCATTGGATTCTGAATGAAATATCCATTTCAGAGAATGAATTAAATGATTAAAACCTCTCCACAACCTTAAAAGGTCTTGATGCTTTTGAAAAAGGAAATCATGGGGAGTTAAAAGGGCTGGATGAGAAACCGTCGGGGAAATGTTTCATTTGGCTGTTTTCTGATGAGCTAATTTCTTGCTACTATTCAACGAAAATTCAACATAAATGTCTCATCTTAGAGATTGGCCTTTGCACTTTTCTTTGCTACAAATTAGATCTCCATATGTTTTGGGATTGCTGCGACATAAATGAATTTCCAACAAGTATTTTCGTTGATCTTTCATCCAAAAATTAGCCTGTATCTGGATAAGGACCTTTTCTCTTGAATTTAGCTAACTACAAAGGAATTTCTCCTTTCAAAATGCGATATTCGATGCACAAACAGTGGATTCGTTTACGTATTTCTTATCCAGCCCCTTTAAATAAATATGACTTGCAAACAAGGCTGTACATAAAAGGGGGCTGCTGCTGTCCCTTGATAACGTCTCACAATACTCTATGGAAAGTAGACATTGGAGAGATTTAGGTCACTTCGAAGAAGTTTTCTTCCCCAGACCTCACCCTGAAAAATTTAGGCTATATGCGGCCACGCTTACAGAGTTATCAAAGAATAAAGGTAGCTAGGCCAATACGAAATAAACATTTCTTTAATATCCACTAAAAGATTACAATATAGATTTAGAAGCCACACTACTTTACAAAATTAGTATACAACTATACAATACTACTGGAACGATACCCCGAGGAGCAAAAGGCTATGAATACCCGAGGCCATTTGGACATAGAGATTAACACTAAAGTTTGTCTCAAATTACATGCCACGATAAATGTCTGCGATCAAAACAAATTAAGTGTTTGGATCGGTAATTCAGACATTATCGCAAATATTGCGTGGTATCTTATTCGAGATAGATGTTAAATACACGACTGAAAGAAAAGCAGAATAAAAACAAAGGAAAGACAAATACCTTTACTTAAATGGGACATGGTGGTTGTGGTTGTGTGGCTTATAACTGAGTGTAAAATTTTCTAATCAAATCGACCAGATTTGTGGCTAAATTGTAGAGTTAGCTGGAATGTATTTTTGCCAAGTTCGTTGGAAAAATTTCTATCACTATACAAAAAAAGCTGCATTAAAACAATATTTAAGAGATTTGCATTTCCAAATGGTTGCAATAAAGCAAAACTCCAGTGAGAAGATATCTGCGTGGTACTGCAAGGGAAGGGCAAAGCAACAAAACGTGTTCTGTATCCTCGAAACCATCATTCGTAGGGCACATTGGGTTTATGGTATCCCTAAAATTGTGCTTGAATTTGTGAATATCTAATTTGCTGAGACCAACGCTGAGTTGAATTAGATATGATAGACCTGTTGGGTCATACGTACTTACTTAGCGCTTGCGTTTAGTACAGTGCAAGTCTACATTTAAACAGAGACAGAGAGAGCTTTCTATGTCTGGCAGTTATACTTTTGCCTCGATTCGAATTTTGCAGTACTCTCAAGTACCGAATAATCGTCCCCCCCCGCTTATTAATTTTTGAAAAATTTTCCAACCCCCCCACTTTTATTCCAACCCCCCCTTTTATTAATTCTTGAAAAATAGAAGTAATAGTGAACAAATTTTTTCAATAATTCTTGCTAAGCAAATGTACTTACTGTATTTATTAACTTTATTCTCCTTTGTTTGTCTGACCCGTGTTACATACGTGTTTTACATACGTGGTACCCATGTTAGATACGTGTTTTACTAAGAAAACGAAAAACGACTATTCTCAATTTGTCCAGCCCCCCCGATTGTTCCAACCCCCCCCGATTATTATTATATTGAACCATTTCCAACCCCCCCGATTATTCTCACCCCCCCGTTTTTGCAGTAAGTCCCACTGATACTCTATATGTTTCATAGATTCTATTCAAATAGACCTTATGAATGAAATATTGGTGTTGGATAGGATTCGAATGTTTGGTTCATCGGAAATTTGAGTGACTTTCCTGCTGAATGTCTAGATTATCAATCCAAATATGATCGAAATTCACTAAAATAAATATGCTGTAAATCTCTAAATCTTAGATTTGTTAAAATTTATTTCCAAGACAAGACAAGAATCATTGATATCTGCAGATAAATGTTACATTAGATTTTGCAGTATATACCGGGTGAGTCAAAGAAAGGAATCCCCATTTGGCAGGTCACTGCTCCCTGAATATCAAAGCAATAATATTGAAAACTGTCTTACCCGGCTTTAATCAGTCATTCCTGCCCGTGGATATGGGAGATTTTTTTCCAGAAAGTCCCTTCCAAAAGCCTGCAAAAGCAAGTGAAAACAATGAGCAAATTGTCCTTGGTTTTCCTTCCTCGAAATTATGATACTCGTGTATTTGTTCATCCTCCCAAGAGAAAAGCATGTGCTAAAGCGTGCAGATGTCATGTAAGAGTTCTCCAGTCCACTCAGAAAATTCGCCTGAGTGGAAATTAGTCTTAAGGCAGAAATGTTAGTGACATTAGTTCGTGATTTCGGGCACGTTTTGAAGGTTTCTTGAAAAGGCTTTCTCGAGGAAATCCTGCATAATTTCAGAACGGAGAGACCGATTGCATTCAGATGAACTTTAAAATGGATTTTAACGTGTTTATCATCACACTATGTATTTGCTGATATCATCGTCTTGATATCCAGGGAGCTATGACCTTTCAAACGGGGATTCTTTTTATTGACTCACCCGGTAGAGAGAATGTATGAAATACGTTTTTGAATAAGAATAAAAATAAAAACACAGTAGCTATATTGAGCAATCATAAAGGATACACAGAAAGGTTTATTTCTTAGAATTCAGCCTAACATTTTTCATTTTCATTTTTCATTATTTTACACTGTAGCCCCATCAATCTAGAGAACTGCTGTACAGAGGGCCGTGTCAAACTTTACAATACTATTTATTTAATAAAATAAATTGACTAAAAACAACTTCTATAGTTACAATATAAGAATGAAAAATTAATAGAGTTCGGCTGAGAAGAGGCAAATTACTCTTCAGCCTACTTTTAAAAATGCTAAGGGAGGGTGGTTGTTTGACATCCAAAGGCAATTCATTCCAAGTCTTTGCACCCCAGAAAGATAAAGCTTTCTGCCCACTGCAAGTTTTCATCCTTGGAACAAGGACATCGGCAGTGGCATTGCCCAAATTCATACTGATTTCACGCAACAGAGAACATTAATGACATGGAAACATGATACACAAAAATGTTGCAACTGTTTCAGTTGACTCCAATATTGGTTTATTAACGGGCAATTATGCTCGAAACGTCATCCTTGATTCAATTGGATTCAATTCATATCAAAGCGCGTATATTTCACTTCATTTAGTTCCTTCCCTTTGTACAATTGCACTGCATTCAACAAGAGGAATTTTGATGGTTTAGTAAAAGCTGTTTAGAAAGAGGCATATATGAGAAAACTGTGATAAATTTTTTGGAAATTACACAATCGTTATTTGAACGTTTTTGTGAGATGGACACATTTTTTGCTTAGGAAAAAATTTAATGTGGCGATATAGCACTCTACAGACAACTTTACAGTAGTGACATTTCTTTTTGTGAGTTAGCTTGCTTTTCGACATACTATTGAATTGCATATATGCATAAAGTAGCTACTATCTTGGGAAATCTCTGCAAAGTATTGTCAACAAGCACAATTCAGACACGTTTTTTAGATCAATTATTCCCCTCCCTCGGAAATATCAATATTTTTTCTGTTTTAGATTTGTAGCTGTTTTTTTAGAATCGAATTGATTTCACTGGTACTTTGCACAAGTGCTTGCTGCACCTGCGCAAACAAAGCCTTCCGAATTCGTTTTAGAAGAGCAAACAGAAACTAATCGATCAAGAAAATGTGCTGTAGTTTATAAACGGCATGCATCTCTTTTTCGATGCAAAATGCGAGTGTTTGCTAAATGAAACTGTTCTCAGATACTGCAATTTCAAAAGACTCAATACCGTGCACTCACAGGGATCCATCTTATAGCATTCTGAGTCAAGCTATGGGTCTTAAACTCATGCTCGTATTCTTGGTAGTTATGGTTAGTGCTGCGTTCATTCATAAAGCCTCGTGCTTCACAGAAGAAGAACTGGAAACAAAGCACAAGCTTTGCAACCCTGATGTTTTTCATTGCCTTCTATCATATTGCTGTAACTACAAAGAAGCTTGTACATCGGCAATAACAAGCACTTCTAATGCATTCAACGTTGTTCCTTTACCCTCTATAGCAGGTACATTAGCTATGATATCTATGTCTTTTTATACTGAATGAGCAAGAAAATAACTCTAAATTTACAGGGAATCTAAGCATATAAAAGTGGCTCAAGCCACTTGCGATCAAATTCTAACCTATCAGATATCAGTATTTCCTGTTGACGTAGATCAGTCACCCAAATAAGGTGCGGCACGTGTCATAGCCTATTGTCTTCACAGGGCTATTTTTATCGATAGCTTATATATGCTTAGATTCCCTTTAAAATTTGGAAAAAACATGAGGAGTTCAGCGAGCTTTTCCAGATGAGTCAAGAAAGGTAAATATGTTTGATGGGCTGTGGAGTAAAAAGTAAGCCACTATTCAAAACTGAAATGTTGATCTATCGGTCTAAGATTGACTTAGATGTGAAAATGTTGCTTGGCAAAATCAAACACCTTTTAGACCTAGAAATTAGGAAAATGCTGATAAGGGTTTGTATAGGAATGAAAATTCCATGTACCAATCTAGTCCATAATTTACTTGCCATTGACGTTTAAACTCTATTTCTGAAACAGACAATTGACTTTAATTTTCGATGGTAAGTAAATCATGAACCAGAATGGGACCTGGAATTCTCATTCCCATACAAACCCCTTATCAGAATTTGCCCAATTTCTATAGGTCTAAAAGATGAGTGGTTTTACCAAACAAATGTTGACATCTAAGTTAGCTTTTTACTGATAGATTTGCATTTCAGTTTGGATATCGGCCGCATACTTTTTATTTCACAGCCAGCCAAACGTCTAAACTTTTTTGACTCACCCGGTATTTTGATTAAAAACAATTCAGACGGTATTTGCAATATTATGTTGTGGAAGAAAGATATATTAGATTGAATATGAATTTAGCTTGTTTTTTGGTCATTTGTCCCCACAATAGGACTTCTGCCAATTGTTAGTTCTAATCAGCGGGACACGTCGGTCAGACTCGGTATTTCTTAAGTTCATGTGGCTGTTCTTTAAAACATTTCGTTATATTAACTGATATATATTCCGGTGCAAGGCCATTGATTGAGTTAAAGACCATCGTCAATGTTTCAGCCTTGATTGTGTCAGAAAATGTTGGCAAGGAGAGATTCTGGATCAACTTAGTGTGACGCCATCAAATTTCGAAATTATAAACCAGAAAAATGACAGACTTTCCCTTGATACCATATTGTAGCCATCCATAAACTATGGCTTTTTCAAAATTATTTCATGTTGCTTCAAACAGTTTAGAAATTACGATAGTTCTAAGTTCTTTTGAACATTTTCCTTGAATTCTTGAGAAAGTGGAAAAACACTCTAATTCTGAAAATATTGAAGATTTCAGAGAAGTCAAACGGTAGAATTATAGAGAAATAGCTGAAGTTTCTCTAAAATCACCCAGTTCAAAGAAACAAGTAACTGAATTTTACACCAGCCTTTTTAAAGATTTGGAACGTATGCTGTAGGAGATGCATCATAAGCATTACCTGTGAAGCATTGGGCTCAAATCTTTCAAATCTTTAAAAAGGTCGGTGTAAAATTTTATTACATTTTTCTTTGAATTGGATGGCATGAAATAAACTTATGTTACTTTGCTGTAAATCTGCCGTGGCAATTTATTGATATCTTGATTAATTTCAAAATGGTGGCTGTTTGATTATTTTTGAAAAAATTCATGGAAAATTTGAACAATTTAAAATCATCGTACATTCTACGTCAATAGAGGCAAAATTATAAAATCTTCAAGAAAACCACAGTTTATAGAACAGTTTATAGATGTAAACATTATGGTGGTAAGCAGAGATCTGTAGCTTTACTGTTTTAGGATTGAGGAATTTGATGACGTCACAGCCCCAAATATAATAAATGCCGCCATTTTGAAATTAATCAAGATATCAATAAGTTGCCACGGCAGATTTTCTGCAGAGTATCCTAGTTCCTTCAGGTCATTTCATTCAAAAAAAATGTGATAGAACTTTTCACCCACCTTTTTAAAGATTTGAGCCCTATGCTTACCTGTGACAATTCTCACGGTTCCATTTTACAACTGTTGCAATATTTGCAGTTTAGTATCGAAGTAAAAGTTAACTGAAGTGAAGTAAAGAAGGTTTTGTTTTCCTTCAGGGTTCTGCAACACATACCGACTGGGTAAGAGAGAAGCAAGATCACCTCTGCAGAATAAGCATCAAATGATGAAAGATAGCAAGGGATTCAAGCGCTTCAAAAGATCACCATTGGAATGCTGCTATGGAGGGGGTTGTTCATTGAGAGATATTTTGAAGTATCGTTGTGATTAAATGAACACTGTATCAATTACTTGTATCAATTAGAGTAAATAGAAGATTACCGTCCAATAGTTTATACATACCTATGTTTTCAAGCCTTTGAGTGTTTACTTGAGTGAGTGTTTTGAGTGATTACTTGAAAATCCCTTTGAATAACTGCATAATTTACTGTACACAATTCTCTGACAATGTACCGGGTGTCCCAATAAAAATTACTCCTGTTTGAAAAAATTGCGAAAATTTGTTATCAAACCTATCATAAAAGTTTCTTTTTGATCTCATTCATCAATGATCCAAGACTAAAGTATGGTAAATTTTTGTTTTCATTGCTTAACGGTATGAAATAACGCAATAAAAAACATTATTATGGTTATATAGGGTGGTCCAAAAAAAAGTTGTGCCCTGTTTGCCTAAAGATCACGACAAAAAACGGCAAAAGATTCTCGCCAAACTATTATATGATGTTGCTCTCCAGATGTTTTAAATAAAATTTGCTGCCATCCCCGTAAAATCCGTTGAAAAATGATGGAGCTATGGCCTTCAAAAGACCACATGTGCCTGATGACTGAAATCAGCGGTTGGCCATTTTGTCTTACTATTTTGCAGTGATAAATAGCTTCATGTGAGGTAGGAAATAGTTTCTGTGATGTAATTTTACGATTTTTTCACAAAAGCTATGAAATTGGAGGCTGCTGTTTCATTTTCAATCCATGAAGCTCTTTATCGCTGCAAAATAGTAAGACAAAATGGCCGATCGCTGGTTTCAGTCATCAGGCAAATTAGGTCTCCTGAAGGCAGTAGCTCCATCATCTTTCTACGGATCTTTATGGGGATTTTAGCAAACTTTAATTGAATATCTGAAGAGCAACATTATGCAAAATTTTGGCGAGAATCTTTTGCCGTTTTGTCACAATCTTCAGACAAACGGGGCACATTTTTTTGGGACACCCTGTACTCTTTAGAGCAAAATCGCTTGTCTTGCCTAATAGCCATTATAATGAGATTTTTCATTTTCCTTCCAGTCTACAATAATAGTTTGCAATTCTTTCTGACATTTATGACCAAACTAGAAGCTTGATATAAAAAAGAAATTAATATGGTACACATCAGTGCTTTTTGTAGCATGCCTCAAAAGCAGGCAGAGCTAGAAAGAGCTTAATTTACTAATCCAAAACCTGTTCATTGGCCACGAATGTGCTTGCCAAAACAAGAGATTTGAAGATCATCGTTATATGATACGTTTGGTGATTTTTCAAACAGGAGTACTTTTTTGGGACACCCGGTAGTAACTTGGAAGTCAAAACCAGATGTACACAACAGAAAATGAGATAGATAAGAAAGCTTACCTTTCACTGTGACAAGTCTTAAAGACGAAAGTAAGTATTACCTGAGTAAACTTGTTTGACACTGGCCACATCAAATAGTCGAATAAGACCTGAAGATTAAGAAATGAGAGGATATAAATGTAACGTTCATTTGATTTAACATGGTTCCATTGCTCCTTGAGTACGTGAAATTAAAAGAGAGATTGAAATATATCAACTTGTTTCAAATTTTTCTATCTGTGATCTTTATCAGCTAAAATGTCTATTTGAAGTTAGCCAATCACAGAGACAGTTATCGTTTGCTGTGCCCAGTGTTACATGTCCTTGAAATAAAGATATTTTGACGATTTATTGTGTATAGAATAACAATATCACTATTAATGCTATTATAATAATAATAATAATAAAACCATATTTATACAGGTAAACTTGTTCAGCAAAATGGATTTGCTGCTATCAACCAAGGACCTGTCAACCTAAAATACCTAAATATATAATTTACACTAATATAGTTTTAAAAGTTATTTACAATAATAGAGTTTAAAGAAAATGTTAAAAGTCAAAGTTAAAATCCTTGCAGTAAGTCTTGAACTTCAAAACTGATGTTTCACTCTTTAGTTTGTTGGAAACTTTATTAAATATTTTTGCACCCTGGAATGCAAAAGTTTCCGTCCTGCTTCAGATTTTACTCTTGGGAGCAATAAATTGTGTTCATTTCCACGAGTTCCTTTGCAGTGTTTTACACGCTGAAAGTATTCCCTAAAGTCAGGTGGTGCAAGACCGTTTAAGCATTTGAAGACCTCAACTGCAAACATTCTATTTCTGATGTGGTTTACTGATGGTAGTTTTACACTATTTCTTCTACCATTTATAATCTTTAACGATCGCATTTGGATGTTCTCAAATCGTTGTTTCTTAGATGGTGACATATCTATAAAAATGTTGTTGCAGTATATTAGGAGTGGCAGTATCATAACTCTGTACATTGTTTCTGCTGCGTGAGGAACATTCGTAATATTCTCCATATCTCTCTCTGTTACTTTCAATTCCCTAAGGCTATTTAGCTATACTGTAAAAGAGTCTGAATCGATCAAAATCTATGAGTAGTGTTATGTCTAGACTTGCCCAAGTCTATTTCTTCAGTCTGTCTTACAATTCCCTTGGATCCGCCATTCCAACATTCCGTCAAGAGCGAGCGAGGGAATGTTGAAATTTGGGAATGTTGGAATGGCGGATCCAGGAACTACCGAAAAGGGAACGGTAAGACGGACTGAAGAGATAGACTTGGGGGCAGTCTATGTTATATATAACGGGTGAGTAAAAAAAGAATCCACATGTGAAAGGCAACTGCCCCCTCTGGATACCAGACGAGATCTCATCAAGTTATCGGCTGCCGGAATCATTAGATTCTTTGTCTTACCAGCTATGTTGACCGATTTGCTTTCAAAGAAAGAACGCAACCATCTCTCTCTCCAAATAGATGAATGGTGATCATGGTATACATATCACCTTTCTAAGTAAAACTATCAAGTATACCACTCAGATGTTTCAAATTAAAATGAAACTATCTCAAATGAATATCAAATAGGATTGTGTACACAGGATATTCTTTGCAATAATCACTTAAAAAAACTGGCCTAAATGCAAGTGTGTGTAAACAATCTTAAAAGTAAGCCATGAACAGGAACTTGCTATGCTAGCAAGGGGGATGTAGACAAAGAATCTTTCTCCAGATAATTTCTGCTGTCGGGAAGAAAGAGGCAGTATTTTCTAATATATAAACTGGATATCTTCGAACTAGTTGAACGCAAATGAACATCGATTACTCAGATTTGAAGTTATTCAGAGCGAATGGTATGATAAGATTTTGAGACCAACATACCATGTCTGAAATTGGATAGTCCAAACTAAGCCAGATCTTGTTTTAGTAGGACTTCTGATTTGCTAATCTCAATGTAAAGTGCAGTTTGCAAATCCTTTTCTTGCTTTCAGATCTCATCTGATGACTTGCCTTGAGCAGTGTTGATATATATACTCCATCAAACAAGGGCAGATTTTGAAAAACAATAGCATCAGTTGCTTTTGATTGACACCTCAATTTAAAGTTCAAAGCGATTAGCGACTGCAGACAAAGGAAATATTCTCAACCAATAATTCAAAACAAACAAAGCTGCAAAAGTTGCCCCGAAACCAGTAGGGCAAACTCTCGCCTTGTGCACTCGAAAGGTAACTTTTAGAGAATTTATGTGCTTATAACGAAAGAAGAAGGGTAAATCTAAAGCTGAGCAGAAAGCATTGTAATTAGGCATTGTATAGGAAGCCGAGCAGAAGGCATTGTAAATCTCGCGCATTTAGGGCTTAAATGAAACGATTACAAAACAGCTCCTGAATCAAATAAACGAAATCCGCCAGATGGAACTTTAGATTTACCCTTCTTCTTTCGTTATAAGCATATAACTTCTCTTAAAACCCACCTTTCGCTTGCACAAGGCGAGAGTTTGCGCAACTAGTTTCGGGGAAACTTTTGCGGCTTTGTTTGTTTTGAATTATTAGTTGAGAGAATTTCCTTTGTCTGCAGTCGCTAATCGCTTTGAATTAAGATGTCAATCAAACGTGACTGTTGCTATTGTATTACAAAATCCGCCCTCGTTTACTCCATTTACATCCTGGCAAGTTGAGAAATTTTCATAGGTCTTTCAACTTGCTAGAAAAGAGGTTTAGGTCGAGCTTCCAAATTTGGTACCCAGGGTACAAATTTGGTAAAGTGACTGTGTGGCGTGAAACAAAAGTTTGAAATTATCTCAACTAAGCAACCAGCTTAAAGTAAATCAGGTTGCGTCCCAATTGGTCAATTCAACAAATTGGATCAATTTGATTGGTTGAAAAGCAACCTGGTTTAGATCAAGGTGGTTTGAAGGCAGGCTGTCACTGATCTGATTAGCCGCAACAAAGTCACACAACGGATGTCTTTATGAATCTTTGTGTTCAGAATACAGAGGGCAAATCGTTATCACTTTCTACGGCCATGGAAAGTCAATTGGACCAGCAGCCATTCAATTTTGTAATTCTTTGTATTGCCATTATCACCCAATCACATGCGTGACAGACTGCCTTTAACTGTGTTAGTGAGAATGGTGTATTCACCAAACAAGATTTTCGCCAATTAATCTCACAAACTAAGTCGGATTCCTCATTTTATATCATTCCTAAGTTGCTTTATCTATTCATATTTGCTTTTTGATCAATCGGCCATAGAAATGACTTTACTTGCACACGCTAATCGCTTTGTATTGGCACATTTTTCAAAGTAAATGAATGCTACTGTAGCAAAATCTGTCCTTTTTGATACATAATTTGTACATGCTACTTGCCTTTATTTGTATTCAATTTTCCAAATATTTCACCCCCTGACTTCCCCTGACTTCAGAGTATTTCCTTTCTGAGAAATCTTAATGAATTTTGGATAAATAGAAGCACGCTTGACAAGCAAGCACACTTTAGATTTCAACCTTTTATGAAGGGTTTAACGAAGATGATTCGTTCCGTTTGAAGTATATAAACTCTTTTCGAAAACCAAAGATGCGGTGCTCAATGATCTTTTTCACTGCTATCACGTTGGCTTTTTGTGTGACGCTGACATCATGTAAAAAGACAGGGAAATTATGGAAGATATGCGAAGGAGCGAAGATTTTTGACATCATCATGCGTTGCTGTGAACATCATCAGAAATGTGCGTCAATAGCAGGCAAGGGAAAGCGAAGTGGTGAGTTAGATGTCATAGGTCGTCGGATTGAAATATCGCTCTTCACCATGTGATGTGATTCTACATTCATAGAATATATAAATTGAAATAACTGTTGCATGAAAGAAGGATTCAACTCCTTCATGGTCTTATAGATTTCAAAACAGAGGCTACGTAAGCGTGAAACATGCATAATACATCTACCAGACCTTTACAATAGTTCTTGATACGAACTGTTGTGATCATCATATTGAAATCGTAAAGCACGTTATTGTATCCGTTGGACTTTATGCAGAGATTTAGTCGTCGATAAAAATTGCCATGCAAGTGCTTGCATGAATATCCAACAGAGGACTTTATGAAGAAGTTCCTCCATTTTGAGAAGATGGAGTAATATTGAGTAACAGAGTAATAGAGTGAGGCCTAAATATGATTGGTATTTATAGTAGGGACGAGGGACGTAGGAAACAGCTGCTATGCTGATTGAGGAAGCTTTGTTCTCAAAACAATGGAAAACAATGCATCTAATTTGTACTTGTGAAGTAACACCATTTTATTCAAAAGAATTGGGGGGGCCACGAGCTCCCTCAGACCCGAAGCCAGTGGCGGGGCCAGGGGCGGAGCCAGGGGCGGAGCGCACCCCAGGACAATCTTTGTCGAAAATTTTGCTCTCTTGTCGGATTTTTTATGATTTACAGGAATACGTTTGGAAGATTTTGAAGGAGAAATAATGCATAGAACATGATGAGGTTAACGTTAAAAGGTAAATTGTCGCAGGAATGATTTAATTTACGGCATATTTTTGATAAATATTGTACTTATCATGTTGGCTACGAGGTTGGATTTTGAAATATGGTTTAGCTCAGTCATATCGGGGTCATATCACGCATGAATGCAACGTATGTTTCTAGGATTGTTGTTGTTGCAGTTGTAATTGATGATTTTTGCCGTCAGAAAATTTTCTTTCTCTGTCCCCCCCCCCCCTATGCCATAATGGCTGGTATCGGCCATGACCCCCTGCCTCCTGCTTCCTACGTGCTAGTTTTCATTACTCATACCGTCTGATTTTTTGGTGATCTGAGAGTTTAATGGACCAGTATAGTTGACCTGCATAGTTAACCTGCATAGTTTTCTCATATGAAAAATTACGTGTACCAGCAAAATACGATATCATGAAGTAAGCCCTCTTAATTTATATGTATCTCCGGACAAGACTTGAGTCCCAAACAATTTGAAATAGAAAACCATTTCTCCTGAATGGGATGGAACGCACGTTTTTCTTAGCTGATCAAATTAAATTCAAGTATTGTCATCTCGAATTTATCCAGTATTTGTCCAGGCAATGATTACTCAAACATTGTCTGATTAAAGTCCAGAATCATGTTACAATAGAAATAAAAAAGCTGATAGTTTTAACGAGCTTGTTGTTTATGGACAATTCAAACGACTTTGGAGCTGAGCTCTCGTGAAATCAAATCATGCAACCAAGAATCATTCAAAAGCTTAAAGGGAATCGACATAGTTAAAAGCTGGCCCGGGCCAGGTAAAAAACATAATCTATTGTACTCGACCACTTTGACGCATCCGGTTTCATTGTGTAGGTAAAGAAACAATGGGTTTGTGGGCGTTTCTTTAGCCTATTTATAGCGGCTACGAGATATAGCTATGTCGATTCCCTTTAAATAGTCCAAACAATATTTTTATCGTTACAAACAGAAGAAGTCATGATTCCGCTCTATAGATAAAATTCAGCTCTAGTGATATTTAGAGGAACTTAGAAGTACTCGAAGTTTTCATTATGAGAAGCTAAGAATTTGGACCGATATTGAGAGTTGTTTAAAATAATCAGATTTTGAGTACTCATAGTGTCTTTCAAGTTTCTTAAAGGTTCCATAACAATGTTCATGCTCATTACCTGTGCCCCCTGAACGTTTCAAAATAGAGTTTTTCAAGCCTTTTCAATGTTTAGACTTACCTTCCGAGTAATATGAAACAGGAAACGAGTGAAAGTGAAACAAAACAAAAGATTCCCTTTGTCAAAACAATTAATTTCCCAAGTCATGTTTCCTCAGTACTGGAGTTTCTTGATTTTTTTATGATCTGAAAGCTGAGTTTCTTCTGGGCAGTTTCTTATGAAAAAACGTGCACTAGAGTTTCTTAATTTTTTGGCGAACTGAGATTTGAATTTCTTATAAGCAGTTCCTTTTTAAAAAACACTAGTATTCATTCATTTGCTGACGATTCATTTACTCTTACCAAAATAAAGAAAAGTCCTTACTCTAATTTAAAAATTTCGTATCATTTATCCGTAGTTGAAGATGTAAGCAGCCCAATGTTTCTTACCAAAAACAAAGCAAATACTTTCATTGGAAAGAAAAAGCGAAGAAGAAGGAAAAGGGACGATACAGAAAGAGGAGAAGAAAATACGACGAATGCTCATCACGAATGTTGTTACGAAGGATGTGTATTAGAAGAATTAAGAGAATATTGTGAATAAATGACATCAAATTTCATTTTAATTTTCTTTCCTACCAAAGTTTCAAGAGGCTTCTTTCCAAGATATATTTTCGTTTTAGATGCTCTGTTCAATCGGTCTGCACTGTTCAAATGGCTAGGCTACGGTAAAATAGGTAATGCGATGCTGATTGCCAAAAAATAGTAGTAGATCGTGGATAATTCAATCAATATTCAGTACCTCCAGGAGCGTATTTGTAACAGATGTAGGACATGTACCTAGTTAAAGAAAATCACAAAGTAATCTTCTGGAGAAAAGCGATAAGGTTTTTTTTTCAAAACAAAATATAACACAAAATTCTGTTGTACACACCGTCGAATAGCGCCAAATTGATGCGAGGCCTGCATTGCAACCGAAACCCTAGGTGCCAGAACCGAAAACAGAAATGGAGCTGATTTCGCTGTTGTAAATTCAGAGCAATATTTCGCCTTATTATTGGACTCCTACTAACACCAGAAACAAAATAGGCCTAAACATGAACAAAAGAAAACCAAACAAAACAGAAATATCTAGGGGGCAACAAGGCCTCTTTGTTAGGCCACATATACATGTACCCAAAAGAGCCTAGCCTGATAACCAGACCTGACTTCAAAAGAAATAATGACACTAGGCCTAGGCCTATTTCTTTCGAAATTGGGTCTGGTTATCAGGCTAAAAAAGAGCCATGCTGCTTCCATGAAGAGATTCTCAAATTTCGTGTCGATAATGTGGCAAAGTGAATAATGTTGTTAAGTGCATGTTTGATAAAGGAACTCACCTTTCTTTCTGTAAGTGCTTTTTGTTTCTTGTTCTGGGCATTTCTCTGCTCTCTAAGTGCTCGAACTCGAACCTTCCAGCTTGCTTGGACCATCGCCATTTTGAAATCAAACAACGCGCCTTGCAATGCACGATGGGACGTATCAAGTCATTGCTTCCCATGTCCAATCGTACACTGTATCAGACTTCTGACAGACTTATAAATATTTTTCCTTCAACAAATTTGATACAAAGAGAATAAAAAGGTTCGAAAATCAAAGGAAGCACTTCTAGCAGTGATGCATGTGCAGAAATTGAAAGGGGCAAATGACCAAATTTAAATTTTTTGGAAAGGTTTTTTGCATTTATAGTTTATCCGTCCATACACAAACCAACATGCAATAGCAATACTCCTATCCATTTTATAAGGAACTCATCTCTAAGATCGCCAAAAAATTAGGAAACTTCAGTGCTGGGAAGAAATAACTGAAAAATTGTTTATTTAAATATTGGAATTCCTTTGCAATATGTAATATATTGAAAATTTTTCCCCATTCATATTACTCGGAAGGTACTTGAGTAATGTCTAAAAATTGGAAAGGTTTGAACAATTTTGAAACGTTCAGGATGGCACATAAGAAACTCGAAGGAAGCTCGAACTCCTCCAAATCTGATAATAGCCTTAAATAACGGACTCATCATATTTTTTTTTTTTTTTTTTTTTTTTTTTTTATATCAAAGTTAAAACTCAACAATATACAAATACAATATTCTGTGCCGTCCATAGCAGAAATAGACATGACGTCATCTGGTTCTGGCTATGAACGGCACTTGACAATTCCTTTAACAGCAATCTTATTAAGCACTTTGTGTACCATGGCACCATTCCATTTTGGCAGACGCTAGCATACGCCAGCTTAGTAGGTGAATTATTGTAAAACAAAAAAGGAAAAACAAACAAACAAACAAACAAACAAACAAACAAAACAGAAATAAAGACAAAAACTAAAAAACAACTCATCATATCAAACCCATAAACGCAACAAACACCGAAATCAGTAGAAAAAAGACTATTAACTCCTGTAAAAGAAACAATAACCAAAATAAGCCTGTAACAAGAGAAAAACAGTTAAATCCTGTAAGACAAAACCGAATTAACCTTGAAACCTGAAAGGAAGGAAATAAGTTAATAACTCACCAGTAACTGCTGAAAAGATAAACGTAAAATCTAGGATGAGTCCGTTATTTAAGGCTATTTTTAAATTTTGTACCACGAATCATTTGTTTGAATCTGATAATCTGAAGAAATTTTCAGTACTGGTTCAAATACGTGTATTGCCCAGCATTAGACTTATTACTCCACTTGTCCTAATGTGTTCACTTCTTGCACAGGAGCATAAATTGTTGGTTCGTAGCAATTCAATTCAATCATGAAACATGTCCTTGTCGTTGCGATAACTGGGACTTTGTGTTGAGTCTAGCCCAACACCCCTTGAATCTCTTATAAGCAGTATTTCTGATACAAAAAATATGAAATAACAACCAGGTTTATTCTCTTATATGAACCCCACACACTGGCAGAATTCTAGCTACATTTGCAGTTCCATTCTTCGATTTACTACAATTTTCTACATATCATTTTTCCTAGCAATAAAGCTTCTACTAAAATTTATATCTAGAAGTTCTTTAAAACTGCGCTGGTTTGGCAACGTTCACGCTGCCGTAAACTTCTGTCACAGGATTAAGACCTCAGCTACAACTGTATTCAGCGATTTCTTCAAATGTGCAGGTTTCTTGGCAACATTCTTCATCTGGATTAGTGCCCCACCAACTTGATAAAAATCGTTTCTTTCTTCGATTTCCAAGAAGAAATGACGTTGCATCTTCTTTCGAGATTTTCTTCAAGATTGCATCAGTTTGGCCTTTAAAAATAGGAAAGATTCTTCTTTTAGAAAAGATGTTTTGGTGCGACAAATTATGTGTACGTACACCACTCACATTACCCTGGGTACCAGACTCTCTAACATAAAAAACAAAGAGTTTCTCTGTTTTTATGTTGGAGAGTCTGGTACCCAGGGTACACTCACATCTATCAAAGTGACTGTCTAAATTCTTCTTATTGAAAAGATGTTTTTGGTGCGACATATTATGTGTACGTACACAACTCACATCTATCAAATGAATGTTTTTCGGGGTGTTGCAGATTACGTGTACACCCTTCATTGAATAGCTATTTTTGTTGTTACTAAATTTGACTTTGGGTCTAAATTTTGGCATTGTCAAATATTGGATCGAGGAAGCATTCTCAGCCAAACTAAAGAATGTTTACTCAAGATTTTCGTGGAGCTGGTGGTGACTGATAGAAAACTTTAACAAAAGTGTGGACGGTTACATTTTGGTACTGGCAAACATTGGATCAAGAAAGGCGTTCTAAGCCAAAGTAGAGACTTGTCCTCAAAAAAGTTCTTGGAGCCTCACTTCTAGATTCCTTCCTTTCAATGACCCAAGCTCTTTTACCCTGGCCATGCCACTGAACGATTCACTGATATTATTCAACATATGGTCCAAACATTGTTTGAGTTCATATTTATCTGGGAGTGCGAAGCATTTCTTGAATTTCTCTTTCTAAATTTTGTGCCATATTTTTCAAGCCACGTAATGGTTTGGTGCATCATAGAAAGATAAATGGAAACGTGTTTTTGTTTTGATGTATATAAGTATTTGGTGGGCTACTATTTCAAAGTTAACTGGAGGAAAAGTGAGACCTTGAAATCCAGGTTTGGAGGAAGGTCAAGGACTTTTTGCAACTCTGCATAAACCACACTATCATACTTTTAACAACTGTAAAAATAAAAAGGAAACAAATACGAAAACGAAGCAAAATGCTGCTTCAACTTTAACTGTTACAAACCTTCTATATCTCTCTCAACACGTCTTCCATGACAGCCAGCCATGCAGCAATATGCAACAGCTTGGAATATTTGAGGACCACATAATCTCAATTTATTGCCAACTTTGACTTCTGTGCTCTGGATAAACAGGGTTATGCTCGAGGCAAACATTAGCATGAAAATGAAGCGTAGGCCTACCGTTGTCAATCGAGGCATGGTGACCTTTAGTTAGGCCTGCAGTTCTAGAAAATATAGCATAAAAGATAATATTAGCTTGAAAGAAACATTTCAGAATTTTTCACATCTTTCAAAACATGGACTGGAAAAAGGACGGGAAAAGTCCTAGAATTGGATTAATGACCACATTTTTGAAACTGGTTTTTGGTGGGTAGCTATAGCATAAAATAACCAAGCAGCATTTCAAATGGTAGCGAAGCCCTTGAACTACATGCTGATACCTTGTTTGTGTTTATCATATTTACTTTCTGGTAACAATACGTGTTCTGTCCCGTGAGGTTTCCTTGCGTCACCCTGCACTATTTAAATTTCCCCGAAGATCTGCAAGCAAATATAGCTTCCAAACGATGATAAGGAAATCAGACTGTCTTGTTTGCAATTGAAAACTATGCATTATCTACGATATAGTATGGTTATGGTAAGATGTGAAATAAAGGGAGGAACCGCGATGACAGGTCGAGAGCTTTAAACATTTGAAGCATAACTTTTAAACATAACATAACAACAGCAATGAGACTGTCATGTGGAAAAAGACAAAGCTACACACATAATAAATTTATTGGTGAAAACAGTGTGAACTTACCGAATTCAAGATTTCCAAACTGCAGTGATAAAAATAGAGGATATACTATTTCAAAGCAACTTCGAGCTGAGAAAAAAAAGGTTTTTAATGATTCTCACAGAAAATTAATATATGCTGTAGATTTTTAGACTTTTTGATTACTCACCGACAGCTGGCCTAATAAGTCATTAAATATATCCTACTTTCAAGAATTTTGGTTTCAGATTTCTCAAGCACTAGATTCTGAACCAATGTACTCTGAAAAAAATATTACTGTCGACATTCTACAAAGACGATTCTGGCTGGAACAAGAACAGATTTGGCAAGACAATAGCACGAGTTGGTTTTGATTGATACCACAATTCAAAGCGATTAGTGATCGCAGACAAAGGAAATTCTCTCAACCAGTAATTCAAAGCAAGCAAAGCCGCAAAAGTTTCTCTGAAATCCAGGTAGCTAGCTCGTTCGTTGTGCATTCCAGAAATTGTTTTCGAAAGCAAATATGACCATCGATCGATAGAAGAAGGATATGTCTACACATCTGTCTCGGGCAATTGATTTGTTTGGTTCAGACGCCGATTGGGAGGCGATTCAATTCTCTTAATTTTTTGGGTGTAATGAAAACACTTACTGCTCGGCTTCTGAACCAACGAAATAAAATGCCCGAGGTAGATGTGTAGATATATCCTTCTTCTTTCGATATATGCTCATGTTTGCTCTGGAGAATAATTTATGGAATGCACAATGATCGCTCTAGCTACTTGGGTTTCAGAGAAACTTTTGCGGCTTTGTTTGTTTCGAATCTATGGTTCAGAGAACTTCCTTTGTCTGCAGTCGCTAGTCGCTTTGAATTCAGGTGTCAAAAAAAGATGCTCATGCCATTCTGTTACAAAATCTTTCCTTGTTTCTGGCAGGCATTATTCTAGGGATTCATCTGCGAGGGTTCTCAATGCTTTAAGATGAAATATTGATTGAGGCAGAAATCAATGTCGACGCATTGAACTGAGATTGTCGTCGAACGACTTCTTATTACAGCTGCGAAGTTAAACTCTCAAAATTTCTCATATGTAACTGAGCCCTTTTCTTCTCGGCTAGAGATGTTTTCCGACTGAAACATAATATGCCCTTCAAGAAATAGCTACATCTGTGTAACTAAACTTGCATTTCTATTTGCAATGTAATCTAAACCTCAAGTTTTAGGGACAAAATTTGGAAATTTTAGCAGGCTAGACTACCTAGTAGCAGAACCAGCTATGTCCCTTAGACAAGATAAAATAAAAAAAAACATGAAGAAGTCAACGACCAAGATCTTTGCGGTTATGAATTTAGCAAAGAACTTGCACAAATTTCTCTATGCTCTATTTTTTTGAGCATGGGAAAGAGTCTTTTTATTTGATCCTATATCCAATTCTCACATCTATGGAATAGATGTTTTTCGGTAGTAGTGATTCCCTATAAAATTGTCACATCTATGTATCACATCACATCTATGCAATTCATAGTATTTCCCTCAGACTAGCTAGACCAGCTATTTGCAGAACCAACTATGTCCCTCAGGCAAGGGAAAAGAAACAAAATCAACAACCAAAATCTCTGCCGTTACAATTTTAGCAAAAATAGTTTCATCAATTTCTCTATGGCCTTATTTGATGAGAATATGAAAGAGTGTTTTCTTTGATTGAAAAACTATTGTAATTTAGGGGCAGCACGTAATTCAGATTTTAATTCGAAGTCCTTGGAAGTTCATGAAGTAAGTCAGAACGTTGTGAAGAAGGACTTGGAAAAGTTGTATGAAAGAAAGACTCAATGTACTTGGTTTGAAGGTATTGTGGCGCAGTGGTGTAATCCTCTGACATTGCAGCCAGAACAGTCAAGCGGACAAGGTTCGATCACAGGAAGAGCCCCACCACTTGAGCGAGATGACAAGCGGTCGCGGGCGGACTCGATTAAGCATTTTCTACTTCTGTGATCCTAGCGCTTGGTGCTAAAATCGCATCTTCATCTTCACTTTAGGATTTGAATTTCATTTTGATGATGGAAGTTTCAGCAGAACGTTGTATTCATTGTTGTTGGGGAGACGAGACATGGTTTGTCCGAGGATAGTTATGTGTCCCCCCATGCAGTAGGTTAATGCTGATGCGCCCGTCAGAGTTTGAACCCAAAACGCTACTGTGCATGAGCATTAACCTCTGCACGGGGGGACACATACGTTTCCTCGGACAAACCGTATCTCGTCTCCCCAACAACAATGAATACAACCTTCTGCTGAAACTTCCATCATCAAAGTGAAGTTCAAATCCTAAAGTGAAGATGAAGGTGAAAATGCGATTTTAGCGCCAAGCACCAGGATCACAGAAGTAGAAAATGCTTAATCGAGTCCGCGATCCCTTGTTATAACTTATTTCCCCAACAAATTAGGGAAAGGGAGCTGGCAAATCGAGCGAAAACAAGGACTCGGGTGTAGTAAGTCTAATAAACAGCATTCTTTTATTCCAAGAAAGAAGTTCGATTGATAGGCAATTTTGGAAATTTGTATTCGAAGTCGTTACCAAAGATCGATCGCTCAAATCCGTCGAATATTGCATTCGATTTGAACGAATTTCTATCTCTTTCGAATACAAACAGTCATTCGTTGGTTTGTAGTTGTTGGCCGGTTGGTTGGTTTGTAGTTTTGTCTTAGAGGTCTTAGAGTTGTTATTTTGTTTATCTGTTTTCGAAGTTTTGTTTATGTTTATTGAGGATGCTCGTTATTGATCAGTTCCGGCTGTTTTTCAGTGTTGGGACTTTGGTTTTATCTATCCCGTTTGCTTGGAGAAGCCACGTTAACAAGAAAATTGATGCTGGCGTTCAAGGAGAATCAACAATGATAAAAGGTATGTAACTATTCAGCAGTCGGCAAGCTAAAAGAATAAATTGTACACCACTCACATCTAATTGAGCATATTATTCTTTAGTCTTTACTCTTGGCAATGAGAGCACGTTAATTATTGAAAACACCTTACGGTTTATGGTTAGTTATTTCGTTAGTTAGTTAGTTAGTTAGTTAGTTAGTTAGTTAGTTAATTAGTTAGTTAGTTAGTTAGTAAGTTAGTTAGTTAGTTAGTTAGTTAGTTAGTTAGTTAGTGGTTAGTTAGTTAGTTAGTTAATTAATTAGTTAGTTAGTAAGTTAGTTAGTTATTTAGTTAGCTAGTTAATTAGTTAGTAATTTGTTGGTTAGTGATCTAGTTAGTTAGTTAGTTAGTTAGTTAGTTAGTTAGTTGTACTTAGTTAGTTATTTAGTTAGCAAAATCGTTTGTTGGTTAGTTAGTTATTTAGTTAGTTAAATTGTTAGTTAGTTACCTAGTTGGCTATAGTTAGTTAGTTAGTTAGTTAGTTAGTTAGTTAGTTAGTTAGTTAGTTAGTTAGTTAGTTAGTTAGTTAGTTAGTTAGTTAGTTAGTTAGGGTCCGGTAATTTGTTTGTTAGACATTTGGCAAGGGTCATTGGGCCATTGGGTTGGAATGGCCATGAAAAGTTAGGATCAGTGAGGGTAAATCAGAAACAAGTAATTCTTTAGAAATAAAACAATATAAAAGAGAAGTGATAGAACACAACGTTTCGAGCTTAAAAGTTAACCTTGAAAGTAAGTTACAGGAGCAAACCAAAACGACAGATTAGAATGTCACGTTCGAAGGATAGATGGAAGATAGAAAGAACACCAACAGAATTTGGCGTCAAATGAAAAGTGGTATGTGCTATGATACGCACATAAGAAAAAGAAGAAAAAGACACATAAAAATAGAATAAAATTAAATGAAATGTACTATAAAAATAGAATGATAATCATAGAATAAAAATATAGATAAATAAATAGATAAATAGTTAGGATGGTAAAGGATGTATGAAATATTGAATATTTCCAGAAAATCTTAAAAATAGAATCATCTCAAATTTGCTAAAGTCTCTTTGAAGTCATTCCCTCAAGACAATATAATATTCATTTATAATATAGCCTCTTTGAAGATTTGACACCTTTGACACCGATGCATCTTTGCTTAACAAGGGCAGATTTTGTAATACAATAGCATGAGTTGCTTTTGTAGACACCTCAATTCAAAGCGATTAGGGATTGCAGACAAAGGAAATTCTCTCAACCAGTAATTCAAAACAAACAAAGCCGCAAAATATTTCCTTGACACCCAGGTAGCTAGCTCGCTCGTTGTGCATTCCAGAAATTGGTTTTAAGGGCAAACATGAGCATAGATCAAAAGAAGAAGGATGCATCTACACATCTGCCGCGGGCATTTTATTTGTTTGGTTCACAAGCCGTTTAGGAGGCGATTCAATTCTCTTATTTTTTTGGGTGTTATCAAAACATTTACTGCTCAGCTTCTGGACCAAAGGAATAAAATGCCCGCGACAGATGTGTAGATATATCATTCTTCTTTCGATCTATGCCCATGTTTGCCCTTAAAAATAATTTCTGGAATGCACAACGAGCGTGCTAGCTACCTGGGTTTCCGAGAAAGTTTTGCGGCTTTGTTTGTTTTGAATTACTGGTTGAGAGAATTTCCTTTGTCTGTGATCGCTAATCGCTTTGAATTGAGGTGTCAACAAAAGCAACTCATGCTATTGTATTCAAAATCTGCCCTTGTTTCTTTGCTTTGATTACCAATGATAGTGATATTATTTGTTCGTTTCACTTAAACTCTGACACCTCCTCTTTGATTTCCAATTTTAGGTAACAATGTAGAAGATTTGGAGCAATTAGTAGATGCCAATGATGAATCAACTGTTGGACCTGTCGTCTCTACGGATGGGACAGAGAGTGCTAGCTATGGGGATCGTTTTACAAAAGTGGTCGAAGATTTGGATAAACAGCTTGGAATTAATTTTGGAACAGAAAATAGGCTGAGATTGATTAAGGCAACAGAAGGACAAGAGGAGCAAGGCAACAGAAGAGACAAGGCAACAAGGCAACAAGGCAAAAGCAGGGACAAGGCAACAGAAGGACAAGAAAAGCAAACTGAGTTTCAGAGTGCAGTTTCATGGATCAAGGAAAGGATCCGATTGCTGGGATCAATTGTTGGTTTTGAGATATTCTCTGGTAAGCATCATTGATAAAATCATTGCTATTCATTATGTTCTTCCTCGTTTTGGCCAACATTCTTGAATTGAAACTGGAAATTATTGGCATTCCTGATACTGATCTCCCAAACAGGGACGTAGGAAGCATCTCAAACTTGAGCGGGCACGTCACTTCAAGGGATCTTTTTTCAGTAAGCTAAAGGGGCACTTCCTGAAAATAGAAAGGGCATTTCTTTATTTATTGCAAAATCTTGGGAGGGGCACGTGCCCCCAGTGCCCCCCCCCGGTTCCTACGTCTCTGCTCCCAAAGTCTCTTTGTTCTACCGGGTGTCCCAAAAAAGTACTCCCGTTTGGAAAATCACCAAAAACTGATTACACGGCTGATCTTCAATTAGATCTTGGACCAAATTATTTTCCAATATAAAGCTGATCTTATAATTGGTTTGAAATTAGCAAATTTAGCTCTTTTTAGGGCTACCTGGTTTTGAATCATACTGCAAATGATCTGATGAGTGGCAGATAAATTTTTTTGTGCATGTAAAGCTTTTCTAGTTTGGTCATAGATGACAAAAGAAGTGCACACTATCATTGGAGACTTTAATAATTATACAAAATTTGAAAATTTTGACTCTAAGGCAACATTGAGTATTTTTCTTAAAAACTAAAGCTCAAAATAAGGTTTTTCAACGGGTGAATTTTCTACCTAGCTGTATCAAAAGCAAACATTTTATCATCTAGGAATATTCTTAGATCTTTGCCAAAGCAACTCAAAGAGAAAATTTCATCAAAGGTTTGATAATAGATTTTTTGTGATTTTTTAAGCAGGAGTATTTTTTTGGGACACCCGGTACCAAAGGCAGATAAAAGATGATTGCCATATTTTGCTTTGATTGGCTGCATTCAGAGGTATAAACTCTTTTTCTTTTAAACCGTTAATCGATATATCCAAGGCTTGAGTCATTGCTTCACAAAAATCATCCTACCTAAAAAATTTAACATGGATGTCTTGAAAGAAAATGAATGTTAAGACATGTTCAACTCTGTATCTTTAACTATCTCTGTTTCAGGTCACGTTCGTTCTTCAAATCATCAGATTTCTTTGATGTTACTCAACTTGATTGGTGTGCTTGTCTGCTTTTACTTCAACCCAGTTATCAAGTCATGCTTGTCATATATAGTCAGAAAATTGCTAGTCCCTTTTCCCCATTGGTAAGTTGACCAGTATATTCTTGATTTTTGCCTGAGTGCTAAGAGAAACAACACTAGACAGGCAATTGCGCTAAAGATGACGGTGACGACGGCGGGAAACTTTTATCCAGATGCATTGCATTCCTAGCATGAATCTCAAACGATTTTAGAACGATTTGATCAAAGAACGCATCTCAGTAAACGGTTCCTTACAGTCATATTTAGTGTAATCGCATATTATTTTTTTGAAGCATATCGCAGGAATTTCACTCCCTCGTTTCCTTGGGCTCTCTTGTAACAATATCTATTTCACAATAACGGTCGTTTGTTGTGCAGGTGAAGGAAAGGAGAACAAAGCACAATAATAAATGAAAGAAAGGAAAATATATTTTGAACAAGATACATATTTTCGAATAAAATGTAACATGGGCCTCCTGTGCTCTGATCACCAGGGTGATATAGAGTGGGAGATGTCCGACGAGGGTACCATATTATTGCAAACAATCGGAAAGTGCAGGACAACCTGCGCACTTGACTATAGTTTTTATGGCTGCCAGTTTCATCGCAGCTTCTGCGTGAGTTTCATTGCAGTGTTCCTTGTCTATCTCTATGAAATGTGATGGAGCTTTTGATATCTACTAAAACTTTGAAATATTCGGCGTTAGAAAGATGGAACAAATTTTCCACCAAAGCTTCGATCGCATGTACTTTGGATTACTATCATCTGCACAAAATCGCCATTAGCTATGTTGTGTTTAGCCTAAACAAATATTCGATCATTTTGACATGCAGAGCCACGCAGAGAAGACGGGTTGTACAGCCTCTTTGATTTGATCTGAAACGCTCAACACTTGTCTGCAAGCTTAGGTTCCAAATCTTTAACTCAGCGTAAAAAGGTGGGTGTAAAATTCAATGACCTATTTCTTCTGATTGAATGGTTTGAAAGAAACTTTAGATACTTATTTATAATTCTACCGTTGGACTTTCAAGAAATTTTGAATATTTTTCAAAATTACAGCGTATTCTACATTTCAGCTCATTTGAGGGTGTGACGTCATCAAATTTCTAAATCATAAACTAGAAGAATGACAGACTTTTGCTTGATACCATATTTTAGGCATTCATAAACTATTGTTTTCTTCGAAATTACTTCATGTTGGGTCAAATGGTTTAGAAATTACGATGATTTTAAGTTGTTTTGAAAATTTTTCTTGAATTCCTGAAAAAGAAGAAAAACACTCTAACTCTGAAAATATTTAAGATCTCAGAAAAGTCCAACTGTAGAATTATAGAGAAATAGCAAAAGTTTCTTTGAAGTCATTCAGTACAAGGAAATAGGTCATTCAATTTTACGCCAGCATTTTTTAAGATTTGGAACCTATGCTGATTTTTGCTTTTCTTCTTCCAGTATTCGTCTACTTCGTTATTTTGCCAAACAGTTCACAAGGCTTGTATCCAGAAAAGACAAATCACAGAAAAAGGAACGGAAAAGAGTGGCTACACGTGGTTCATTGGGACCCCAGTCACTTACCAACATAAAAGACCCAGAATCCGTTTCACCGTCAAGAGCTTCTGTCGACGAACAGTCGGAATCAAATTTTGAAGATGATCAGCCCGCAGTTTGCGATGAAAAGAAAAACTGGATTGGACTTGAGCAGCGCAAGGATACAGAGCCTACGGAATGGCTCGAAGGCTCATACATCGAGGGAGGAATCCAAACATACACACAGCTAGAAAATGAGAACAACAGACAAGCAAACAGAACTGGGGACTATTTACAGACGTCTGGAGAGAACAGCAGGAATGCTGGACACCAGGAACACATCACGCCTCGAACATCGACTCCGGTGCAGCCCATTGTTTTCAAACCAAAAAGGAATTCATCACTGTTGAACGATAGTAAAATCTACACGCCTGTTAAACTCCAAAGATTCTTATTCGAAAGGTACAATGAGACACAAGATATAGGAATAGGCATTGATGAGAGCGAACTCGATTTAACTCGAGTTGCCGTTGCTGCAGAGCAAAAAAGAGGAAGCATGAATTATTATGATACCGAGTCAAAGACAACGAATCTCAGTGGACTTGATGACTTTGTTAGTGCAACAAAGATTAAGATAAGAAGTAGGCTAATGAATATGTCATACGTCTAGGGAATATGGACATATATGATGATATTACTAAGGCTGTAAGTAAGTATCTATTTCGATGATTTTAACGAATATGACATTTATAAGATGATTTTACTTGAAAACACATTCATTGTTCCTGTCTTTCAACATTTCTCATATGCATGTCTAAGTTAATAGCGATTACAGATGCTTATACATCAAGGCATCGGAAGAAAGTTTATTCAAACCTGTTTTGTACATTTTTGCCGAAGTTCCTATTTCTACATAATTCTATTTGAGCTAAATGTAAACTAAATACACAATCAACAAACAACTTTTAAAGCTATTTGATACAAGCTATCCAAAATCTTTAGCTAATTTGATATTTGAAGTAACTATAAACATAATTTCTTCGTTTTTTACGAAAACCAAAGAACTGTACTCATTAAATACTGTAGATATAACACAAAACGCATCAAATTTTGTCCAAAACTACGTGCATAGCAGGAAGGCATAATTCCTACTTCCCACCTTACAAAATAACAAAGAAAACTGCAGAAATTTTGTTAAAAAAATCATTGTGCCACCTGTGTCCTGTGCCGAAAAGTTCCGCTATACCATTGCAGAGAGCAATAGTCTAGCATTTAACGGCAGTCTGTCACGCATCTGATTTGGGTCATATGGACAAAACAAAGAACAGGGAAACTGAATGGCTGGTATTCCTACTGACTTTCTACGACCGTAGAAAGTGCCAACGATCAGCCTACCTTTCTTTCAAGTGCACATATTCACAAAGACATCCATTGTGTTGAACGCTTACTTTATTGCAGCCAATCACATGCATGACAGACTGCCTTTAACAGGAGAGTGCGTCTGTTGATTGCTGAACTTTGTTCAACAAAGCGGAAAATGTAAGAGAACTTTCACAAACTTGAACGAACGAGCGAACTTTAGGCTCAAATTTCTATTGAATAAACCTCACGTTTGCAGGATGTTATGATCCCTTCAATCATTTCTGTCTGGCTCTATCAGTTTAATCGTGACAGAACATTTAGTTGTTCAGAAGTTGAAATTCCATTGCATTTATGCTTGATCAAGCCAAGGACGTACCCAGGGGGTGACCCCTGGGAGCCGCAGCTCAATCGCCCTTTTCATAGATTTTTGAAATGAATCATTGTCCTTATCACTAGACACTAGGTCTTACCTAAATTACATAAGGGGAACAATCATCGGCCCCACTCCTTTGGAATTCCTGGGTACGTCGCTGTATTTGATACTCTCAAAAATCGGTGCTTCAATCCTCAATGCTTTCAAAGTCTGCAGCATATAAGCACTGATCTAAGAAATATTTCGCAAATTTTGTTCAATTTTACAGAGTTGTACATCCAATAACGTTGGCTCGAATAGATCTTTTAGCTATTCTGAAAAGAATCAGAATCGAGCACCATTTTGCTACATTTTGTAGAATTGACAATAGTAATAGAAGCTCTAATGCCACTTCATCGAACGTCACGCATAATGATGTATAAAAACGCCGCTCGATTCAGGCTCTTTTATAAAACAGCTAACAGATCTATTCCTGAATTTGAACCTTTGGAAAAATCCTTTTGTTTTGTTAAAATCTGTTGTCGACACAACTATGCAACAAGTCGTTTGATCAACAAGTTATTCTTCTACAGAATACAGCTACTTCTTGTCCAGAAGTTATAATTTTTCTTCACATGAATATTCCAGCTCAGTAAACTCGCTTTCAAGGAGTTTAACACCCAGAACGAGGTTCATGCTAACGCTACACTCCTTTAATTGTTCAGTTGTCTTTGTGTTAGATTGGCAGAATTTATTGAATTTTGAAATATCTTGTTTGAAGGCTGGGACATCATTTAGTGTTACTTTCGTGATGCTCAACTCGCCTTGACAAGATAACTCTATTTTGCCATTGCCAAGAACTGATGCTGTGGAGAGGAGAGAAAGGAATGAAAGCAAAACATAGGCGTCAAATTTGTGCAAAACTTTAAAATTAGTCGTGTGTATTGTGGACGAACATAGGGCTCAAATCTTTACAAAGGTCCGTGTAATATTCCATTACAGTTTTCTTTGAATTAAATGACTTGGAAGGAACTATGGGTGTTTTGCTGTAAATCTGTCTCTGATATTCTTTGATATCTTGATTAATTTCAAAATGGTGGCATTTATTAAATTTGAGCCTATGACGTCATCAAATTTCTAAATCCTAAACCAGAAAAGCTACACATTTCTGCCTGCCAGCATATTGTAGACCTTCATAAACTATGGTTTTCTTAAAGGTTATATCATGTTTCTATGTTGGTTTAGGATAGGATGATTTAAATTTGTTCCAAATTTTCCATGAATCTTTTGAAAAATAATTAAGTTGCCGCCATTTTTTAAAGAAATCAAGATACCAAAAATTTCCACGGCAGATTTACAGCAAAGTACCATAAGTTCCTTTCAAGCCGTTCAATACAAAGAAAACTGTCATAAAATTTTACACCCACCTTTTTAAAGATTTGAAAGATTTGAGCCTTATGCTTTGTGGACACACGTTATGTCGATCCTCTTATGCAAAATTGTCTTTGTGGACATTTCACGTTATGTCGATCCTCTAAAAGTTAAATACCTCTCTTATGCAAAATTGTCTTTGATGCCTTCGCTGTAATTGCCATGGCTGATGGATGTCTCTCGGCTGAAAATGGAAAAAGTTTCACTTCACATTATATTTTAAAATTTCTTGATTCTTATTGAGTTTGATAAGTTTTATTAAATTGCTAAAAACCTCAACGGAAGTGCAATAAAAACTGTCACGTTTTTGCCAGGAGTTGAGCCTTATGATTTTAGTAATCATGCCATCAACTACAGGTGTTACGGCAAGTTTATACTATATATTTTCATTGGAATGAGCTTTGATACTTCCATTTGAATCATGATTTCAAGCATACTTAGGTAAGCAAGACCTCCAAACGGTACACTCAAAATGATATTGAAGCAGCACTCTTATAGCTCTTTACTATAGCCAAATTCTCAGCCTATGACGGTTGAAAACTGCTTTGTGTTTCACAATTAATTTTCAGTTGAATGTTTTGATGATAAATGATGTGATGTCGGCTTCATTCATGTTCATCCGGAATGAAATATATTCATGACCCACATTTAAAGAGCCATAGCCATCCAGGGTCCTTTGCGGGCACACTACAATTTCAGACTGTCTGAAAGTTTGAATTAGGCCACAATGGAAACTATCGATCCACAATGCAGTTGTTGGACAGGTAGAACAGTTTAAACAAAGAAAAAACAATTGAACTACCGCAGTGTAAATCCATGGTTTTCGCTTAGGCCAAAGTTTAGTATCACGTCTTTTGTCACTAAGATGGTGAAAATTAAAAAGTTATCAAAATATACCATATTTTGACTGAATTGCATCAAACCAAGTTTCATATCCCGTCCATTGATATTAAGTTCATGACATTTTAAGGCATTTTAAGCATATATCGTGTTCTGACTGCATTGCATCAGACCTAGTTTGATATCACATGCATTGTCATCAGAGTTGTCATTAAGTTGTTGAAATTTCAAATGTTTTCAAAAATATACCATATTTTCACTGAATTGCATCAAACCATGTTTCGTATCCGATCTATTCATTTTAAATTCATAAGATTTCAACCATAGATTGTGTTCTGACTTAATTTTTCTTGACAAGTTTCTTATCACTGAAGTATCATTAATCTGATGATGTTTCAAGTGCTATAAAAAATATACTACGTTTTGGCTCGAATTGCATCAAACCAAGTTTCATATCCGATCTATTCATTTTAAATTCACAAGATTTCAACCATAGACTGGGTTTTGACTTCATTTTTTCCTGGACAAGTTTATTATCGCTCGAGTATCATTATCATTTCATATCTGATCTAATAATTTCAGACTCAGTAGGTTTCAATTTCCAGCATATCATGTTCTGACTTCATTGCATCAGACCATGATTTTCAAACAGTCTGATATTTCAACGTGCCTGCAAATGACCCTAAATGACAATGGCTTTTTAAGCAGAGTCTTTCAACATCTCTGACTGCACATCCCCAGAGCAATCTTTGATCAAGTATCTCCCCCTATGGTTCGAACATGCTCTTATAACTCTTTTATACAGTAATGATTGTCAATGCTTTTGTTCAGAAATCATCAAAAATAGATGTTTTACGGCATTGCAAATTATGTGTACATCTCTCACATCTATTGAAAATGCTATTTATGCTTGGCAAATCCTCTTAAATCTTTATGAACAAATGTCTCTTATTGTGACTTTGGTGTTTGAACAAATTGATAGGTTGGTACAGTACACATTTTATTTTGTTCTTCTGGTGTTAACTCGGCTTGTTTGTATCGTTAATTTGTTCTTCGCAAGAGCAATAGTGATGAATGTGCGAAGAAAGGCGTTTTTGGTTATTCAACGTTGCTCTTCATTGCAGCTATTAACTTTTTTCTCCTTTAATGGTTGCAGGTTAATTCGTTATTTCTCTTGCAGGATTCAATAGTGTCCTCTCTGGTTACAGATAAATTTGGTTGATATTCTTTTACAGAAGATAACAGTTCTTTCCATGGATGAGAACGTTCGTTTGTTTATTATGATGAGTCCGTTATCTAAGGCTATTTCTAAATCTGTACCGCAAATCATTCGTTTGTATATATTTTCGGAACAGTGGCATAATATCAGGCTTACATTTTGCAAAGTTTGGTTCAAGGTTCAGCTTGAGTGGCACGTTCCCAACCCAAATCTGGTCAAGTACTTTCCTTTCTTTCTTAGTACTTTCCCCTGTCTGTATGTTTCTCATGGCCAAGAATGGTAATGAAGGTGCTTGAAAATGATTTAAATGGAAAGCACCAAAGCCATCTTGATCAAAAATCTTTATCAAATCAAAACTACTGGGGTGTAAGGCAATTCACTGAATTTTGATCCTGCACTAAAGATATTTGGTGACATCTATCAGTGCAAGCAGCCCCTAACAGAACATCACAAATAGATATTCACTCTTTAGAGTTTTTGAGTGGCTTGTGTTTTGTCTCTTCTCTTTGTTGAATTTCTACTAACGGACTTATATCATCAGTAACACACGGATATATTTGTAAATGATTTCATTGTTCAAAATAATTATTTTGTTTTTGGCAATAAATACCTGTTAAGTTGTAGATTTTATCCCTGATGAGAACTTCGACCTTTTTGAAGAACTCTGTCAGATTTTGGCTCATTAAAGCTGCTGCTTCTAATCCTCTCAGTGTTGTTCGATTCGCTATAATGATACAACATAAATTTAGAGAGAAACTCGTTTTATTTCAGAATGTGAATATTGGTCAATTTTCAAATTTGAAAAGCTTGTTTGGATTCCAAAACGAATTGTTTGCAGAGACTTATAGCCTAAGTAAGCAGCGCTGCGGAGGGCAGCCACGGCAACATTTTCACCCACCAATCAAATGACAGCATTTACCTAATAACTTGCTCTGATTGGCTAATAAGTATAAAGCTGTGAAAATTATGAGTCATCGTTGTAGTGACTTGCATCATGATATATATCCCGGCAGAGGAATGTAACTACAACGATTGTACAAATCCTTTGCTCGTACTCGCTTAAATAGGCTTGAAATCATGATTCATATCAGGTACAACGAGGACAGACATTGTTACAATAGGATTTGGTACTTTTGGTTGACACCTTAGTACAACCCGATTAGTGATTGCAGACAAAGAGAAGCTATGCCCGTTGGTCGAAAAGTTTTCTGAAACCCGGCTAGCTGGCTCACTCGTTGTGTATTCCTATGAGCAAAAATGAGCATATATCGAAAGAAGAGGGATACATCTAAATATCTGCCTTGAGCATTTCATTTGTTTGGTTCAGAAACGGAAAAATGAGTCCCCTCATTACACCAAATGAATTTGAACATTTAATCACCTTCCAATTGGCTCCTGGACCAAACAAATAAAGTGCGCGAGCCAGATGTTTCGATTTATCCTTCTTCTTTCGAGATATGCCCATGTTGTGCTTTTAAAACAATCTCTGGAATACACAACGAGCGAGTTAGCTATCTGGGTTTCAGAAGGTTTTAGAGTAAACTTTTGTGGCTTGCTTTGCATTAGTTTTTGACTGGACCGACCGGGCATAGCATTGCCTTTTTCTGTAATCGCTAATGGCTTTGTACTTGGGTGTCAATCAAAAGTAGCGAATCCTATTGTAACATTGTCTGTCCTCGTTATCAGAGGCATCTACACTGGAACTTCTACAAATTAGAGCCATTTAAAACATAGGGCTCAAATCTTTAAAAAGGTTGGTTGTAAAATTCTATTAAAGTTTTCTTTGAAATAAATGGCTTGGCAGAAACTTGGCCTTTTTGCTGTAAATCTGCCGTGGAAATTTATTGATATCTTGATTGGTTTCAAAATGGCGGTATTTATTAGATTTGAGGCTATGACATCATCAAATATCTAAATCTTAAACCAGAAAGCTGCCGATATCTGCTTGCCACCATATTGTAGGCCTTCATAAACTATGGTTTTTTTGCAGATTATATTATTTTTCCTCTATTGGTTTAGGGTTTACGATGATTTAAATGTTTTCAAAATTTTACGTAAATTTTTGAAAGATAATTAATACTATGAGTTCCTTTCAAGCCATTCAATTCAAAGAAAAATGTCTTGGGCTATTTGCTTTCATGTGCATATTTAGGTAATAATCCACAGGACTTCAAAGTTGTATCACATCAATATGAGAACTGTCAATGATATCAAAGTGAGTACTGACAAACAATTGAATACCTGATAACTTCTCAAATCTGCCTTTGAGATTTGTAATTTCCTTCAAATACTCAGTAATGTTATTGCCTTGTTTGTTTTGATTGACGAATTCTCTCAGTACTTCTCGATCCGCTAGAAACAACAAATTTAACAGAAGTTTGAACATGTATCGTAGATTAAAAATGAGCTAGACTTCATCTGAGGCATAGCAAAAAACCGTATTTAATTATAAGCAATTCAAGGACCTCGACCTTACGGAATTGCACAAGAGCAAAAAACTACGATAGAAAATGTGTATGAAGCTTGCAGAATCTAAAAATCTCTTCTGTGTACAAAACTTCAAAGGAAGATGCATTGACAGTACTGTTACGAGAAATGTTTTCAATCTTTCACTTCAAATTTTTTGCTCAAAATCTGTGGAATCAAATTGCAAATTGAAGACAGTAAAATGAAGTAACTTGTAACTTCAAATGTTGATTATCGATGATCATTTCAAGCAGCGAAGTCGATCAAGAGCACTGGCTGAGGCTGACCATTTCATGGTGGGTGAGTCTTTTGTTTCAGAATTTTCAGGCGTCGCCCTAGCGAGCTCTATATTTCATTTCCCGCAGAGGTGACGCCATTTTTGCTGCTTTATTGCATAGCATCTGTACTTTGACATAATGGACCACAAACATCATTCAGTTTCATGTACGAAGAGTTAAAATTTAATGTAAAGTTAGCCAGCATCAGGACTTCACAAGCTGTATTGATGATCACACTTCGACCACCTTGTGATTCTGCACACTGCACTGTCAAAGAGCAACTCAACGTACACGTAGTGCAATTTCTTGAACGAAGTAAGGATTAAACATGATGAGATATGTACGCAATTATACATTTTTGCTATGTCTCTACCCAGCATCCGAAGGTAGTTCCAGGGCACTGAGAAGATGTTGCAGTGTCCTGGTTCTCCTTATCAATATGACCCTATACCTCGTAATTCTTTTAGCCTGGAATTACAGAGAATTGGCGACTCTCAGGTTCGGCAAGACAGGCTCTCAAACCACCCCGGGGGGGGGGGGTACTCATATATTTTTCCGTACGGGGACGTGCCGCCGAACAGGGTATCATTTTCAGGATTCCTACTCCGGGACAGGGTATCACTTTTGTATGGTCGGCTCCATGACAGGGTCCATATTTTGTATAATTGACTACGTATCGTCGCTGTAAGCTAATTGCACTCCGCGAATATGATTTAAATCGTTTGGATGGCAACATTTCCGCATTTTCTGATAGATTTCTATCAAATTTCTATCAAATTCCCAGGGCAGCCTACATTTTTACGAAGAAACCCAAGAACAGGGTATCGTTTTTACAGTTTTACTCCGGGACAGGGTGCCTTTTCAGATTTTCCAGCGGCACGTCCCCGTATTTTCGTAAATCAAGTACCCCCCCCGGGCAAACCACCAACCTTTACATATTGATATTCAAGTAGGCTACCCCTGATTGAGCCATCCCAACCGTTGAGGATGTATCTCTAGGCGAAAGATATTCATTCCTTAATCAGGGGCAGATCCAGACTACTGCGACTACTGCTGAATCAATAGTCAGATTATCAGATCCTTGTATCCAGTCATTTAGGTACACACCTATTTTTAAAAGGCCACACCCTAGTATTTCGAATAACCTTATCTTAGTCACACTATTTCCTGGATCTGCCCCTGATAACAAATCAATTAATGATTCTCTATAGATGTCTCAGCTTTGATGGAATAGATGTTTTTCTGTAGTAGTGATTCTCTGCCAAATTCTCACATCTATTGAAATCTGTTGGATTAAAGCTGAATATCTCTATTCCTGCAATAGTTACATCAGTCTAAGTCACGTTTTTGAACTCAGCATTCAATTGTGCATCGAAACATTGCTATAGCAGACAGGGGGGATCCAGACTACTGCGACTACGCAGTAGTCAGATTGTCAGATCCTTGTATCTACGTAGTTATTTAGGTACACGCATACTTTCAAAGGCCACACTCTAGTATTTGGAATAACCTCATCTTGGCGGTAGTCACAATATCTCCTGGATCCGCCCCTGCTCGATTGCACCCAGTTTGCACCTTGAAATTCGACGCAAACAAATAAAGAGTTGAAACAGTCCCGCCTTTCTGTTCGCTCTCAATGAGCACTCCTTCATTTTCAATCAGGTGTGACCATACTTATGTTATTAAAACAGCATAAAAGCAACATTCAGCCTCCCGCAATAAAGCAGCAGATGAAAGCTTTTGGCATTTAAATTCAGATCCCATTGAGGTCGGGGATCTTTATGTTTTGCACGAGAGGTGAAATACGACCTGTGCAGCGCTGATTTTGTTACCACTAGAGTTTTGTCTTGCTGTATATTTGATTAGAGAAAGAGAAATCAGATCATTGTGTAGGAAATAAAAATCTAAAAGGTGTCGTAAAAAAGTACTCCCGTTTAAAATCACCAAAATTCGATTTCTTATCACAAAATTTACTTTTTGATCTTTTGCCTATGATCCAAACATATCCAAAGATGTTAAAGCGCTTGCTTTCATTACTTAACGAGTTGAACACTTTTATTCTGAGCTATACTCTTCAAGCAACGTCGCATATCTTGGCTAAAGCCATAATTTAAAGTCTGCATCGATGTGTCTTTCAAACATCTTCGACCAAAAGAAGCTTAATATACAAAAATAAATTAAACTTGTAAAACCAACCATTCTTTTTGCATTATGCTTATAAACCATGCAGCCTTAAAAGAGCTAAAGTTCCTAATTTTGAAGCCAATCACAAGATCAGGGGAAAATAACTTGTTCTTTGGTCTAATTGTCGAAATAAAAAATTGAAGAGCGGCCTTGTAATCAAATGTTGGTGATTTTTCAAAACAAGAGTATTTGGGTAATGGGACATTCAGTACTTTAATCTACACGTACCGGTACTACCGGATGGAAAATGTTTATTCATGTTAGAGATTTCTTACCTTGACTATCTTTAAAGTACTGCAAGAAGAACGGTATCAAGCCGATCAACACACCAAACACCAGAACAGCAAAATACACTGCACATGAAGACAGCCTCCTTCTTTTGTCCTTGTTCATCATCCTGAATGTTACTCTCTGATAGAAAGATGATTCGTATGATTTAGTCACTGCAAACGGTTCGTTTTCGACGTCTAATTCCAGTAACTGAATATCAACGGATGCAGTTCGAACTTCCTGCATGCTCTAGGCTTGTCTAGATCCTCAAATAAAGTTCTCATTTAGTTTGCAAATGGTTCCTCCTCAGGTGCGAAAGACCTCGGCGTCGCTGTTGTTTTGTTTTGTAAAGAGCACGAAAAACGTGAAAGTCTCTGACAGCGAGTGGACGCGTCGACGACAGAATAGAAAATATGAGATTAGGTAAATAATGCGTCAGGCTTTATGATAAGGCAGGTGCCCCCAGTAATTACTATGTTTTTGAGTACAGGAGGCCGTTTAAATAGAACTTTAGCTGTAAATGAGCTACACAAAGACATTGATTTCTCAATTTTGGCTTCTTGGTGAAAAGCAGCTTCGATTATCTTAACACTTTGCAGATATGAAATTTTGCTACTATACGTTGGCACCAACTGTATATAGATACTCAGCTAAGATATGAAAATCGAGCAAAAATCGGATAGAACAAGGAGTTTCAGATTTAAAAACAAGCTGCAAATGGTTGTGCCTTTGTTCTTACATAGATGCTTCAAACTGCGAATCTCGATACAAATTCGAATGAAGTCAGTAAAGACTTGACATACTTTTTAGATTCACCATTTTGATATTATTTAGATACATGGTATAAACTCATATGAGTATCAACGAAATTTATCTATTGGCGAAACGAAAAGTGCATTTGAAATGAAGCAATTGTTATGAAACAACAATCAGGTTAGTTATACATCGTTCACTCAACTTACGACCGTTCCTTGCTCAGGATCTCACAAGGAAAGTTGGAAAAATATTCCACGATTTTTGAAATGGTCTGCCCAAACATTGCCTCCTTCTGATCCCTGAAATTCTGCTGCTCTTATGAGTTCATTTTAGCTGACATTTGGCAGTGTTCTTTGCTGTGCGCCCAAGTTGACAAGTAAAGTGTTTTTTAATTTTCCTCTGTTTTCTAAGGAGCTAATGAAGAAGCTGCACAACTTTATTAATGTATGTTTTAGTGTTCTCAGTGTATTACCGAAATGGCAGGTTTTGGGGCTAACTTTTGTTAAAAAGCTACCTGAAATGTGCAAAATACAGCGCTTTACATTTTTAGAATTCATTTTTGTGCATAATTGCAATAAAAAGCAAGGATTTGAAGATATCTATGACGAAAACTTCGGCTAAAACTATAATTTGGACTTACATAGCAAGTCTGTCCATAAAGAATAACTTGATGGCTCCAATCTTATTGCCTGTCTTTGTTAGGGCGTGAAAGTAATGGCCCGTTTTTAGCTCAAAAGCTCAGAGATCACAGAAGCAGTTGATTCTTGGATCGAAGCCGTGATTCTTTGTCAATATCCCATCATGCTGTTGTTATGAGGTGGGGCTGGAATGCCACCCATTGAAAAGTTCTTGCAGCATATTCAGAGTAGAGCACCTTCATACCTACCCATTCCACCAAATCAAGTGAGGTCTTTAGATCCATAAGATGAGTGGACGAAGTAAAATAATGTTAGCATGCATAAAAATACGTGCGAAAGTTTAGCAGATATTCAAACTTGTTGCCAAAGATATCAAGTGATAGAATTTTCACTTATACTTCAAATTTCTGCTGCTATTGAAAATAATGCTGTTTACTCAAGGGATTATATCTTACCCTAGACGGCATCTCTTCCTTTGGCATTACCCAACTTTTGTTTCAGCAATTCGACTGCTAGGTACAATTTGGAACTTTCAATTGTCTCACTAAAAAGATGTTAGAAAGCTAAAAAGGTGTGTGTCTTTGCCTATTCCTTGACATGTTACGTTATGTTTGGATAAAGTGATAATTTCTTGTAAGTTAGCAAGGAAGAAAAAATCAGCTAAAAGTGTCTCAATTCAATTCATGCAACCCTTGTGCAATTCGTGTCATGGATTCAGGGTTTCAATTAACAAAAAAGATGAACCCTGCTTCAAGAGAGAGGCTCCCCACATACAAAGAATAGTATCAACAGCACACTCTGCGATTAAAATTTGCAGTGGATGAGCACGTGATTTGAATAGGATCACGTCATTAGAATTGAATCATGTGTGGGTCTCAAAAGTCGGACTTCACAAACAAATGTTCGGGCAAGCCACTTTTGTATGACAAAAATCAAGACAAATGATAATCTTAGCTGACTTTGTCTTGAAATTTACAGTTAGTATCTATGGTTAAATGTGCAAGAGTTAAGTGCCAAAATTCTGTCTCAAAACTAAGTGCCACACACTGTGCCAAATTGAGAATACTGGTACTTGCATCGTTCTTTGTCTCAACAATTGGCAACCTTGTGCTTCCTCGGTATTTGCCCATGTCCTTCAAAGCTTTGCCAGACTTGAGGGTAATAATAACTGTAAAGTTACAGTGGTAATCAATAACATACAAGAAGAATTTAATCATCTACGTAAAATCCCTTCGTTATTTGTTTGCTTCAAATTAGCTAACAATGGAAATTATAATCTATCACTGTATCATTCTACACAAGAAAGAGGTAAAAAAATCATCCCTTTCAAGGGGAACAAAGCACAGTCAAGTGGTCATATATGGCAATATATTAGTGTTGGAAGTCAGTTCAGTTCAGTTCATATATTTTAAATTCCACAATATACAATTTATAGTCCTAACTACTAACTATACAAACACATGACTAAACTACAAAGATAAAAGATAAGTTACAAAATTTAATACAGTAATACCAAAACTTAATACAATATACAAATACAAGGAGGAACTAAATAAATTGCATACAGGGAATTACTTAAAGGAGGAGCTCTCTCAATAGATAAACTAATCGAGGAGAGAGCCCCCCTATAAAGTCAGCGGTGAAGTCAGCGGTGGGGTCATCCACATAGCATGCCTTGCTTATTTCTTCCCGGCTAGCTATTCTCGCACTATCGTAATTGAATACTGTATCAACATATGCACGAAAACCTGCACAAAATGTATTTGGTAGTGAAATCTGCAACACCAATGTAGTAGATATTGTTGCTAGGATAAAGCAGTCAAGTTATCCATGTAAAATGCTTTTTCTACTGGCTCGGTTTAATGTGTGTCGAGCTTTTTATAGACGAGTGGGGTATAAACTAAAAATGTAGTCTGTGATTTCTCGCATTGAAACCATTAGCAAGAGCTCAAGTAAACATACAGTAGATCCTTTTATCCAGCAACATAGTAATCTATGTAAAAGGGCTTGGGACATTTTACTCTCAGTATATCTTTCAACCGTCATCTTATCACTGCCAGATCTTAACTACCATATTTAATTGTCTTCTTTTTGTATAGAAATACGTCGTATTGCAAGACCGATGCTGGGTTCTACGGACGTAGAAAGCATCCTAAGTTTAGGCAGCATGATACCTGACACTTCAAGGGCATATTTCTATTAAGCTAAAGATCATAAAGGGGAACTTCCTGAAATAAAAATGGCAGTTTTTCGTTATAACTTCAAAATCTTGGGGGCAACGTGCCCCCAGTACTCCCCTGTTCGAGCTGGGTTCCGGCTATCGAAACATCAATGTAAAGTTACTCGAAAGATAAATGCTCTTCAATGTTAGCTAAGAAATTGATCCAACCTTTGTCTAACCAACAAACAATCTTTAATTTTAAGTTCCAGCAACGGAGTCATCAATGAAGAAGAGCCTCTAAAATAGATGCTCTTCAGTCCTTATTGATAACTTCGTTCAACCATTATACTATTGCTATCTTAGTCATTGTACTGAATTTGTCCTTTCAGGTGTGGTAATACAAAACATAGCAATATTGATGCAGGGTTCCAACTATTGAGTCATCAGTGTAACAGATGTTTGACACATAGATGCTCTTCGATTCCACTGCTCGATTGTTGTCATGTCAGTATCAAATCTAAATTACCGTACTAAATTAACTCCTTCAGGCACCTAAATACGTCATATTACTCTAATGAAACGGGGTTCCAACTATTGAGTCATCAATGTAGCAGAAGCTTGACACATATAGATTTTCTTTAGTGCCTGTGTAGCTCCATCACTCGGCCGTTATCATATCGCTATGTAATATTAATACTGTAACCGTACTGAATCATCTCCTTCTGGTGCAGAAATACCGAGCACATCTTATTGCTCTACTGAAGCGGGGTTCCAGCTATCGAGTCATCAATGTAAAAGAGGCGTTGACTCGTAGATGCTTGTTAGTTCCCTCATTCAACCGTTATTATATCGCTTTCTTACCTTGATACTGTAACCATGCTAAATTATCTCGTTTTGGTGCAGAAATACTAAGTCATCAAGATAAAAGAGCTTTGAAAAACAGATTCTCTCCAAACTAGTTATTTATGATATCTTGCTAATAACCTAACTCAATCGTCATATCATCGCTTTCTTATCTTGATGACAGTACCAAATTAGTTCTTCTGGTATAGCAGGATAATTTAAACATTTGCAAGGTTGATTCGCGTCACATGAGCCGTTGTTGATAACACTATCAGACTTTAGATCCAAATAATGCGGTCATCAAATGTTCTGAAGAAGAAAGTTACTAAAATTCACAATCTATGAAGAGCAATTTAGACTGGGCTTCTGCATTTAATGCTCTAAAGTTCACATACTTACGAAGTCGCATACAATCTTTTTGCTTGCGGACTGTTCAGTTCTGCCGTAATGTTTATCAGTGATCACTGTTCTACTTGATTCTTAGCTTAGTCAACACAGAGACAGTGAGAGGATGTAATTGATTTACTACCCAATTGAAGGCTCCTCCAAAATCCAATGGTTTAACATTCATCTAATAATCAATTCCTCCTTATAATCAAACTATTTAATTTCGTTGATTGTTTTTATTTCAACGTAAGTTAGTTTGAACTGAGTTTATTACGTGCGGCAGATTCAACTTTGAAATAAGCGAGCGATGAAAACTGATGGAATTTTAATAAAGATTTGTTTACATTTTGAGTGCCAGCGCAGCTTCGAATTTTGCTCTTTTTGTGCTTCGAGAGAAGCTTGTGAAATATCCGCACCTGCGAAGTTTCTAATAACCTTGTTTTAATTGAGAACGAACGACAACAAGTTAAATATTTATAAATTTAACAATTGCTTTATTTTGATCTCGTGATTAAGGACCTTCATGAGCATCTAAAGGGATTAGTGACTAGGCCAGAACACCTGAAAAGGCTTATTATCGACTCATAGACTAGCTTGATGTCATTTTGGAAATTGATTTGTGAATTTTTATGAAATTCATGACCAGATCTAAATGAAAACAAATTTCTTTCATTTCTAATTCATCTCGGTCGAGAACTAAATCATAGTTTAGGTGCGGCTTTCTTAATTTTGAAGAACATGTCAATTGAATATTCTTCTTTAAATTGTCTGCATCACTCGGTTATTTCACAGTCTGCCGGGCGCCTTACATGATATATCAGCTTTAATGAAATTCATGATCCGATTTAATGAAACAAAGTTTGATGATAATTAATCTCGATCAAGAATCAAGTCATTTTTTAAGTGCGGGTTTCTTAACTTTCAAGAGCAAGTCAATTTAATACTCTTCTCCAAATCTTCTGCATTATTAGGTTATTTCACCGTCTACCGGATGCCTCAAACGATGTATCAGTGTTGATTAAATTCATGACCAGATCTAAATGAAACGAAGTTCCATTCTAATAATCTCGATGAAGAGTCAAATTGTGTTTTAGGTGGGGCTTCCTTAATTTTAAAGAACATGTCAATTGAATATTCTTCTTCAAATCATCTGCATCACTCGGTTATTTCACAGTCTGCCGGGCGCCTTACATGATATATCAGCTTTAATGAAATTCATGATCCGATTTAATGAAACAAAGTTTGATGATAATTAATCTCGATCAAGAATCAAGTCATTTTTTAAGTGCGGGTTTCTTAACTTTCAAGAGCAAGTCAATTTAATACTCTTCTCCAAATCTTCTGCATTATTAGGTTATTTCACCGTCTACCGGATGCCTCAAACGATGTATCAGTGTTGATTAAATTCATGACCAGATCTAAATGAAACGAAGTTCCATTCTAATAATCTCGATGAAGAATCAAATTGTGTTTTAGGTGCAGCTTTCTTAATTTTGAAGAACGTTTCAGTTGAATATTCTTCTCCAAATCGCCTGCAGTATTACCTGAATCGGGTGCCCCACAATGATGCATCGGTGCTTGGCACAGATTTGAATGAAATGCCCACCGTTTTAGAGCAAAAAGAGCCTAACTTAGATGTAGGCATTTATTTACTAAAAAAGCAGGCATGTGGCTGTAAGGGTTATGGACAAGATTGAAATGAATTCATTTGGTACATGGGCAAATCAGTTAATTACAAATGAGCACTCCTACATCCCTCCCCACATCACAAGGCCTTTCTGAAGAAAAATATTTCATACCCCACACACCTTTGAGCCCACTCAATCAAATCAAATAAGCAAACTAAGTTCTGCTGCTCGCTCTGAACGTGTGAGAATCTAGTTTTTCAACGACAAGACGCATTGTGTTGATGAAGAGCTGCATCTTTTTGCTTTAGGCGCGAGTGTGGCTCTGTGTTGTAATTGCGGCGGACAGTTTCTGCTGATTGAAGATGAGAAGGAGCATTGACCACGTGCCACGTGCAAAGAACAAATGCTATTTAGGCCCCTGGAAGAAACGATTATTGTTTTCAAACTTCCAACATCAGTGAATGAGTAGCATAGTAATAATACGCGTGCGCATTAACTAAGCAAATAGATAAAATTATGTGATTGGCTGCCTCTTTTAAGGAGTTAATTATTGCGCAGGCGCACAAACATTAGAACGGGGGCTTCTGCATTATCAACTGAACAAGTAGCAGTGTAGGCTGGGATAGGCCCATAGAAATGATAGGCCATAGGATACTTGCTGCATTCAAAATGGAGGAACAAGCTCCACCACAAAATGAAGAGTTTGATGCAATCGCTGCTCTGAAGGCGTCTGGCTGTGAACAATTTGAACATGTAAAGACTCTAAGGTAAGCATAGCTGCTTCGGAACTCAAGGAATCGCCAAAGTTTGCCAAGATAAAGTTGCAAGGGCAGCAAAATGTTGTTTGGATTTGCTTGGCCTCTTCTGTCAGCATCAGGTCAGGCCTGCCTTGTTTTCGTTTATATCCTAGCCTAATCAGCTAAATCTCAGCCAAAGTAACACTTGTTACAAAAGCTTTCAAGGCCTGAAAGTAAATGAATATCCGAGTTTGCAGTAGGCCAGCATTTAGGTTTTATTGCAATGAATGAGGTTGATGATATAATTATTATTGCTAGCAAAAAGGCTGCCAAAACATATGCATAGTACTAGTATAGTACTCCATCTAAAGATGTGTTAGGGCTTCAGAATGGGTTAGGGCAATTTATTCCTGGCATTTTGGAACGACAGTGCTCAAAAACATAATATTCCAAGTTGATTCCAACAACAACAAGACCCGTTTGAATTATAGTTCTCCCTGAATATCAAAATCAATAATATTGAAAATCATCTTGTTTCATTGCTAATATGCTCAATTAGATTCAATTAGAACTGCTCACACTCCTACTCTATGGCAATAATCGCTTTAGTGAATCTTCGAATAAGAACATTCTCTTGGCAACAATCACTTACATTAATACTACAAACAGATTTAATTAAGCTGCACCCGTTTTTCTCCGTCTTCTTTGTTTGTGTCTTTCGTGTAACATGTGATCTTTGTGTGCCGGAGGTATTCCAATAGGGATCCCACGATATATATCAGCCCGCCTTGTTCTATACAGCGCCAAAACTTTTAGAGCGCCCTTGGCGGCATCTGAATATTCCTTGCCAAAGGGATTTATTTCATAAGTAAGCACTAAGGGTTCCAATTGGAATAGAAACGGCCTCTGTGTTTTGTTAGATTGTCGGTGTTTGTGTATTCATCGTTGCTTGTTGGCTGCAGGAGAGATGTGCTTGATCACACCTCTTGTGGTATAGTTGTGTAAATCGTCTTGTGAATCGTCTTGTATTATGTTGTAATCGTATTGTTAATTCAATTTGTGCTCTATCTATTAGAAGTTTCTTTTGAATTATGATAAAAATTGTATTAGCTTTACTTAGTTGTTGTTAGATTATCTGTAGTTTTGTAAATCTTTCACTGATATGAGAAAAAAAAAAATTAGATTCAATAATATTCCAGGCTTTAATCGGTCATTTCTTTGCGTTGATATGGGAGATTCTCTGCAAAATGTCCTTTCAAAAAACCCACAAAACGAGTTAGAATGATAAGCGTTTGAGTTTCTTCCTAACAATAATGGCATGTAATGTATTTAGCATAATTTTGTCCTCTTGGGAGAACGGAATCCCCCTGATTAGCTTTTCCATACTTAGGGGAAAGACTTTGGCATCCTCCCAAGAGGATGGCACATGCTAGAGTGTGTTTGAGTCATTGCTGTAAGGTAGAAATCATGGGGAAATTTGCCCCATGATTTTTAGCACATATTTTAATGCTTCTCACAAAGAGATTTAAATCTGAAAAGAGTGACCAATTTCATCCTGGTAAATCTTAAAATATATTTGAAAATTTCCATAATTGTTAAATGGTATATTTGCTACAGTATATATCTGCCTTGTTACCCAGGGAGCAGTAGCCTGTCAAATGTGAAAGGTTCTGGTTACTTTTGTTTTCATATTCCTCTTTTCTTTTCAACAGCTTGAAAGACAGCAACATTTGCAAGCTTTCAAAAGACTTTTTTGAAAAGCTCTGCAATTTGGAAGAACTTGTCATCAACAACAATGAGCTGACAGCCCTTCCATTGGACCCATGGAAATCATACGAATCAATGAAAAGTCTCAACATTGCACAAAACAAACTACAGTCTACAGACGAATTGGTTTTCTTCAGTAACCTTGAACACCTTGATATTTCAGGCAATGATCAGATTCAGGTATAATGCATTTTTTTTGCAAGAAACTGAATGTACAGGGTGTCCCAAAAAGATTGTGCCCCGTTTGTCTGAAGATTGCTACAAAACGGCAAAAGATTCTCGCATAAAACTTTTGCATGATGCTGCTCTTCAGATATTCAATTAAAGTTTCCAACCATCCCTGTAATAATCCATTGAGAAATGATGGAGCTGCTGTATGGCCTTCAGGAGACCAAATTTGCCCGATCACTGAAACCAGCGGTCGGCCATTTTGTTTTACTATCTTACAGCGATAAATAGCTTCAAGGATTGAAAATGAAACAGCAGCCTCCAATTTCATAGCTTTTGTGAAAATTCCGATAATCCTCGGAGAGTTCCACTATTTCTGACCTCACAGAAATTATTTCTTACTTTGCTTGAAGATACTTATCACTGCTAAGACAAAATAGCCGACCGCTGGTTTCAGTCATCAGGCAAATTTGGTCTTCTGAAGGTCATAGCTCCATCATTTCTCAATGGATTTTTACGGGGATGGTTACAAATTTTAATTGAATATCTGAAGAGCAGCATCATGCAAAAGTTTGGCGAGAATCTTGTGCCGTTTTGTCACAATCTTTAGGCAGATGGGGCACACATTTTTTGGGACACCCTGTATATATTTATTAGAAAATTAGTACTACTGTTACTGTACTGCACTACTGTAGGATGGGGGAAAATGTAAGTCATGCTAGTACAACATTTGAGAAGTACAGAAGCTTTTAACAATGTAAATTCAAATCATAATCATATATCAAAAGGTGTTGCTGAAACTTATTATCGAAAGGAAATATTATGATATTTATTGTTGCTCTATATTTTTTTAGCCCAATGCATTCTTTAATTTTCTTTAATAATTATATGATTTTTATCCAAAAATAGGGGAAAAACAGAGAAACTTTCAGTACCAAAAAGCAGAAATTGTCAGGTAGAATTAGATTGGAAAGGGCATAAGTCAGCTCCTGATCAAAAAGCAGTAATGCTAGATATTACAAGGGCTGGCTTGGACTACCTTGGAGTGGTACAAGGATGGCAGATAACTACACCTATCTTTTATTTCCCTTTTCATTCATTCATTCATCAGTTTGGGTGCTGCAACTTTATGTATTATTGTTTCAAAACAGCCAGAATTGCTTGTGATGATTGAAATTTTGATTCTTTCCATCCTACTGTAGGTCTCAGAGAGGTATAAATTGGTATCTGTTCTGTCAAAACTCAAAACTTTGGATGGAAAGGTAAAAATGCTAGGTATTCAATCCACCTTTTCACAACTCCTCATGAAAGCAACCACATGGTGACAAAATGCAAGAGTACACTGTAATTGGTTCATTGCAATAGTTTGGATTAAATGGGCTGGGTCATGTGACTGTAAACAAACCTGTTATCTCTATGATCTACTGTATATTGTTTTCCACATGGGCCCATTGTGCTCTGCATAAATTTTGGTGGATGGGGTGAATCCACAGTATACAGAAGGTGCTCTTGGAAATCCATCAATATCTCTGTAATCTTAGAACATATGAATGTTTTGCTTTATAGTTCTCTACAAAGTTCAAAAGTCCATCTTCAAAATAGCTCTTTGATTTTGAGAAAAATAGTTGAAATCTGTGTGATATGGCCTATCAAAAAAACTGTAAAATCATTGTTTTGAAATAAGTTTGTTTACTTTATATCACCAGCCACTGTAAGTCTTGAAAATCATTCACCAATCAGATTACTCAATTCACATGGCATGAGACATGTTGCGGGAGGCCCTGAAAAGGTGGATTTGTATATTTCTTTTCACCACATACAGTTAAGTGTAAGCATGCACACAATGTCCATCTTTACAGTCAAATTATATTTGGTATGATTGCTGTTTTAGGAAGTTGACTTGATGCGAGAGGCAATTGGCAGACTTGATGCAATGCTTGCTGGAAAGGTAATTTGTCAACAATATCCTTGGTTTCACCTTATAATGTAGATAATTTTAATGTTTGCATAATTTTAATCATTTTAAAATCAAATGAGCTAAATTGTCAGCTAGTCATACAGTAAGTATTGTTTGACTGCACAGTTTCTTACTGTGAACTCACAGGGAAAATTTAATTCTGTTCAAGAAATTGAAAGTTAAAAGTAAATGGCAATATTTTATGAGAAACTCTTGTGAGGGAAATGAAAATCTGTTTAAATTGCAGTGTTAAGAGATAAATGTGCAGGTTAGATAGCAAATACAGTACATCTTATGCTTTTTTCAAGCTGAGTTTTCATGTTTTTTTTTTCAATTCATAAAGTATCCATTTAGTGCTGCACAGAATTACAAGCATTGGCAATAAATGATCTCATCTTTTTGTAATCTCAATTTTCCTTTTTTGCAATGATATTTCAATAGCTCAGAGAGCTGCTAAGATCAGGAGACATAAAGAAGATCTATGCAAATACTGATTTAGAAGATGAGACTGTCATGAAGAAGATGCAAGTAAAGATCCTTGTTCTTGCAAAGGTATTGTAAACATTGAAATAATTTGTATGCTTACCAACAAAGTAATGCTGGTACATGCGTTGTTTTAGAAGTCATGCTAGACCCTTTGCAGTTGCAGATTTGTTTTTTGTTCACGTATATATATACAAGGGTCACTTCTTACTGTTTGCTGTATACAGTACCTCAAACATTGCAAAGAGTTTTTTGAAAATTTGAGATGAGGTATTTTTTGTAATTGTTCAGTGAGTGTTGTGAAGTAATTTTTTCATCTGTTTCCTTCTGTCTTCATTAGAGAGGTTCCAACTGTCACTTTTTAGCTCCAAGATGTTTCACTCCACATATTGGCAGCACCCAAAATATTAAAGGGAGATTGCAGGAAAAGCACAGCTTTTACTGTATATACTTGGGTTTTACGATGATTTGAAATTTCTCCTTATAGTTTTTGCAGTGCATTTCATGTTGTCCAGCCAAGTCACGAAAACTGGGGGTTTTTGCAATCTGAAGTGTCATTTCAATGTGAATTTAGATCCATGATTCCACTTACAATTTTGCTAATTTGCTTTTCATTAGTCTATTATATGATTTATGTTTTTACTCAGAAAAAGATAACTTCGGGTCCAGAAGTTCTCAAGGGATACAGAGAGCACAAGGTACAGAATGTGATCATCTATTTGTTTGATAGTCATACTGTATACTTTGATACCTGCAAAAGACACAAATTTGGTCTTGGCATATACAATATATTAGTATTTGATTTGCAACTGTTGGAAGGAGAAGCATTGATCCAAGCATCTATCACCTCAACTATGTTGATCTTGCCTCAACATTTAATCCATGTTTCAAATTTGGATTTAACACATACAAATCTTTGGATTTCTCATGCAAAGGGGAATCCACTTAAGTGGACACTCATTCCTGACAAAACTTACCCATCATAGTAAAAGATGTTTTATACTGCTCCCCGTACACCTGATGTAAAATGATCTACAATCTACGATATTATTTTCCAAAAAGGCGCAGCCCATGACGGAGATATACTTATTTTACATTACATTTATGTTACAACTTACATATTACTTACATAAGATATATTAAAAATATATCTCATGTAATACGTTACCTAACTTAAATTACATAAGATATATTAAAAGATTAGTAATTTTGGTGCAAGGGCATTAAGTCAATATATGATAGAAAAGATGATAAAATGATTATGTTTCAGCTTGAGATCCTCTTGAAGCAAGAGCTTCCAGAGATAGTCAAAACTTTCCAGGAATCATTGAACGGCAAAGAAGGTAGGTCAGCTATCAAAGTAATTTTCTTTTCACTCATTTTTTCATTCATGAAGCAACTATCCCACAGTGGGGCATTTCAATGGGGGATTATGACATTCGCTGTACATGGACCTAAAATGGATGTTCTGCCAAAAAAAGTGAATCTAAGGTGGTTTGCAGTCCCCTGCATATCTAAAAATTCATGAAACGGAATAAAATGACTTAAAGGCATGGGTTTTAGGACAAAAAATTTTGATGTCTTTGTGCAGATAAACTTACAAATGAGTATCAACGCAATCCTTCTTTAGGTATATTGTTCAAATTTGGTTGGATATAGTATCAATCGTTCACATTGCACAATTCAATCTCAACTGCTTTCATTTTTTGGAAAGAAGATTTTTAGAGGGCTATCACTATTGTATGTGAGCAGCACAGTTAATGTATCAAAGGGTGTATTTTGAAAATTTGCGATAGGTACAAAATTTTAAATCATTATCCTTCAAATGCTATTACTTCATTAACGGATTGCCAATATGGCAAAAAGATGCTTGATACTTCGAAACAGGGATCTCCATTTCGCCTTACACTCAAACTCGTTTTCATATACGGGGCACTGAAGTAAAACAGAAGCACTAGTTTCACTCAGTTTTATCAATCAAAGATAAGGACTACTATATGTGTTTTGTTAAATTCTATGCTAAATAACGATTGGAAGCTTAAACAATTTAATATCAAATGCATCCAGAAATGAAAAGGTAGCGACTCTCTTGATTTATCACGACGTTCATGCTTCATTTGTATCGATGTTTTCCCTGTTTCTTTTACCTAAAACTAAAATACCAAAGCAACTATCCCATGGAGCAAAAACTTTATTACAAAATGAGTTTTTTGCTACTTATGAAGGGAAATCGAAGATGAAGATGATATGTGCCGTAAACTTCCCACAAACACTTCTTTGTTAGTTCTTATATTTGGAGCTATTTTTTCAACATTTTTGTCAACCAACTTTAGAAATGGAAATTCGATAAATGTGGTGATGATACAAATTTGAAGATAGCCTTTATTTGGTACCTTCCAAAGAAACCATCTACTTACTTCCAAAAGGATGTTGAATTTCATGCCCAAAATATTAGCAGTATTATTCCTTTTAATTCGATAAAATGTTATTTCTTATTAAGAAACCATCTACTTATTATGTTTATGCAAAAAAAAATTCCTTTTGTTATTTCTTATTAAATATTATGTTTATGCAAAAAAAATGACGATTTTAATCTAGGTATCAGCAAGGCTTTATTCCTATGCTTGCCAAAGTTTGCTCATATTCAATGAATACAAAGTTCCTGCCTGCAAAAAGTGACTGCCAAGAGCTACTACTTCAAAGGCAGAAGTTTCTCTCCAGGAAAAGTTGGTCCTTTGATTCTAGCGAGGAAGTTCTAAGGAAGGCATTTCAAGGAACTTTATTGTGCAAAAAAGTCACTGCCATGAGCTACTACTTCAAAGGCAAAAATTTCTCTTCAGAAAATGTTAGTCCTTTGATTCTTACAAGAAAATTCTAAGGAAGGCATTTCAAGGAATTGTAATTATCTCCCTTGTGCAGAAAATGGCCATAGTGATCAGCAGGGTAAGAGGAAACATGACAGAAAAGATCAAAGCGAGGATGATGTAGTTAATGAAAAGAGAAAGAAAACAGCAGCATCTCAGATTGATGAGGTTTGCACTTTATTTTCATTTCATTCTCCATCTTGAAAAAATGATTGTGGATTTCATCACAGATACTTGATTTCTATTTCACAGCTGCATTTATTGAATTAGTTTGCCAGAACTAGGTAAAAGTCAGGCACTTTTGCGTGCAATTACTGTATACATGAAGATCTTTTTTATTTCACTGCATTTATTGAACTATAGTAATTTGCCAGAGACAATTACAAGCAAGTATTTTTGCAGCCTGTGTTACAAATTCCTTAGAATTATCCACTTTTAATCAGGTTGGGAAATTAAGACTGATTTTTGTTTGATAGGCATTCGGTATTAGATTGTTTATAATGATAAATCGAGCTCAGTTACTTGAGATATTATATGACCCTTTCCCATTAAGTACTATAAAGGGCAATTCTCCAATTTTTCATGGCATCTGAATTGCATAGAATTGTTAGCCTAGTTTTTTATTAACTTTTATTGTCTATTAAGATTGATTTGTGTTAAAAAGGCATTCAGTATTCATTGGTTTGTGATGGTATTTCGAGCTCAGTAATTCAAAATATTTCTGCCTTAAAGGTAATAGACAGAGGTATGTACAACCGTTTGTAAATAGAACAAAGAAAAGCCCACACATTCTTTGTCTCTGAAGCTCTTGCACACGTCAATTTCACCCATTTCAATAGCTTTTTTACTCCTGCCCAACCCCTTGTTCATGAACACACCTTTTAAACCTGCCGATTACCTGTGATGTCTTTATTCCCAAACACAGTCCAAAAACGGGCGGTTCTCCTATTTTTCATGGCATATGAATTCAACTCTTTAACATAGTTTTTAGTTTATTTTTCTTAGTGGACTTCTGTTGAATGAGCATTCGATATTACTTGTTTTATGATTGCTTTTCGAACTCAGTAATTTTAACATATCTCAGCCCAAATTATTCATTTCGAACACAGGTAAGATAAAGGAAATCCTTTCGATGTTTGGTTGCATATGAGTTTCATCCTTGATTTTATACCTATTATAGATGGAAGATGAACACGACGATAAAAAATATGTCTTGACGTATCTTCTCCAAACTCATTCGCTGAATAACGATCCAAAAGATTGGGACACGAAAGTCTGGATGTGTGAGTTTGAACCAGATGTTGACAACCCAGGTATATTCTCAACATTTTATTCTGCAACACAATTTCTTGGCCCAAAGTAAAATGATTCATTTCTTCTCATTGAATTCCAAATCAAAGGCTAATTTGTCAATATTGTTGTCAAAAGATTGAGAGGAATTCTGTATTTTTTTCATAGTCATTTTAAATGATACAATACATGTTACATCTACATCCTACTATACTTTCTAATTACTTTACAAACTATACAACACTACAGGGATGGGACCACAAGGAGCAAAAGACAATGACTACCCCGTGGCCATTAACATAAAGACATGCAAAAAATAGCAACCAAATAAACAACTACAAAAAGCTACAAATACGATAAATTACTGATAAATACTAGAATCCGTTTCACATTGGATGTCAGGCTAGCATAGTAGTATGATGCTGAGCAATAGGAACCCCGGACGAGAGAACAACAACGACAGCAGTTGCTACCGCTACTGATCCCCCTCCAGAGTCCCCAACGCTCAACACATTGCGCATATGCGGTCAGGTCTGGGTTTCTGATTCATAATATCGATGGTCCGAAATACTGTCGATTTGTGTGGATGAATTTTCATTCACCCTTGATGTGCCTAACATCAAATGTGAAAAAGACGTACTAACATCAAACGGGGAAAAAGTGCACATTTTTTGTTTCTACCTGGTGAATAAAAAACAATCCCTGTTTGCCACTAAACGTAGTTTGCAAACTTTTCAGGCCAAACGACAGGAATTTGTGCAACATGTGGTGGTGATTCAGTCTGTTTTATTGACTGCAATACTGGACTGGTAATGAAAAAATATAAACAGCCGCAAGAGGTAAGTGATAAGTCTGCATAGAATGATTGATTGTAGAAATTTCCAGAACAATCCAATTTTATATATATTCACACACATTTGCTGTTGTTTTTCGTCGTGTTGCGATGCTGCTGCCTACAAAGTAATCCAATTTATAGTGTTTAATTTTAATGGTAATTATCTTGATTTTAATATATTTGTGTGTTGAATTTGTTCAGTTTTAGTTGTTTTAATTTTAAATAATTTGATTTTATTTATTGATTTGAAGTATTTTTGATTTAATTTTTTTATTCTAATGCTTTATTTTTGTCTATTTTATTTTTCAATCTTGATTATATGTTTTAGTTTTGATCCAGGACGCCCATCATTCAGATGTATCGCAATAAATACAACAATTGTAATAATATTAAAGGGGCTCCGTCGTCAAAATGTAAACAAAACGATGATTTTTGCAGTTTTTTGAAAAGTGATATCACACAGAACTTTCGTATTTTTTTCAAAATGAAAGTTGCTGTTTGGGCATTAATCCTTGTACTTCACTAAGGAACAAACCAAACATTCATATCTTCTACTATTGCTCGGATATAAGTGGATTTTTAACTGTCACTTTTTTGTGGCTTGGGTGAAGCCACCAAACAAACTGCAGATAACAATAGATGAACAATGGATAATCCCCGACACGTGCGAGTTTACGGATTTGTTTACTGTTTGACGACTGAGCCCCTTTAACTAAAAAACACGTGCATCTTTTTGACATCCCACTGCTTGTTGATTATTTAACAAGGTTTCACAATTTATCTAGATGAATTTCGAAATTATTTTATTACAACTCAATGTTTTGGGGTTCGTTTGATTGGTAATTCTAAACCCCCCATATCCTAAAATCAGTAGACTTCGGAGAGGTGGAGATATATCCCCCCATCAAGCAAAAAAATCAGGAGTTAAAAACGGTAGATTTCAAATTCACTATGGCGTTTCAAGCGATTCGCAATTGAAAACGAATATCTTAGCAAGTTAAATTTTCATAAATTTAAACACAATTTTAAAGATACCACAAATCCTATGTGTCCGACAAATGATGGTATTGAAGATACGGAACATTTCTTGTTGCTCTGCCCTTGTTTTGATGTACAAAGACGAGACCTCCTCGCTGGTATCTATGCATTAATACGACCACTTGGATATGTAAATCTTGCAATGAAGCTTTACTACAACTTTTATTGTATGGCAATAAAGATTTTTTCTATTTCACTAAATAGACATATTCTTGAGCTAACGCTACGTTTTATCCATGAAACTGGTCGATTCGAGTGAATTTCTGTAGCCACTTACCCATCCCTTCATAAGCCACCCGATTTTGTCCCATAGTTAAAGTAGTTTCTTTTCCTTTATTATCTTTATTTAATGGCCTCGGGGTAGACACATCCTTTTGCTCCCTGGGGTTGATCGTCCTAGTAGTACTGTAGAGTAATTTTGTAAGTAATGTAGTTCGTAATCTGTATTGTAAATTTTATTTGGAATATACTATATAAAAAAAAAGAAAAAAACGAGTATTTTGGAACAGAAAGTTCAGAACGCCTTCCAAACCTACCACATCTACCGTTATTAGAATTTCAGAGTAAATTAAAGAAAAATTCTGAGTCTACCAACTTCATCGTTTTCAGGATTGGTACCAGCCAAACACAATCTTGATAAGGAACAGAGAAGATGCATTGTCTATGTTCGAGTCCATTTTCTTATGAATAGTTGTGAAGTCCTTTGAATCTTATCTTTTAAGGTATTTTACTGTCTTGCATGGACTGTAATCGATCAAAAAGATGACATAACAGGGCAAATGAAGAAATGCAGCATGTTGGCAGTTGCAGGTATAATACCTAACTTTGCATTTTAAGAGACTATTTTGCAGTAAATCACTAGAAACGTTTGAAATAGCCGTGATCTTCAAATTTCTATATTTTACCTTTCTGAAAAGGTCAAGTTCTTACCCAAATCTTTGTTATTAGATTATCAGAGATGGACATGTAGTCCAGAGAGCCTTTTCACCAAGGTGCCTTTTCACGCCTTTTTATATTCAATTAGAAATTTTACAATACCTATTGCGGATGACTCTAACTACAAGATACTTTACAATTCTACAAGAACTATGCCATTGGAGCAAATACTATGACTACCCCATGGCATTAGATAAACAAGTTAAACTACATATAATTTTACCTCAATACTGCACACGATTAAAAAGAAAAACGATAAATACTGTACTGGAGAATGTCTAACATTAGATTTCAGGTTTGGGCTGAAATAACTAAAATAATTTCACGAGCAAATTCTTTGTTTTATTTTTGCATTTATTGCACGCTTGTCAAGGAAGCTTCGGAGAAAACTTCAGAGGAACTTGCATTTGTTCATGCATTTGTTTTGAACTTTAGTTATCGAATTTTTCATTCTCACGCTTTGTGTTTTGCCCACGTCGGGTCTTTAGGCGTGTGTGTGCGTGTGTGTGTGTGTGTGCGTGCGTGCGTGCATCCGTGCGTGCGTGTGTGCGTGCGTGCATGCGTCAGGAACAACGCTTGTACCCAGTCATTTAGATTTTTGTGTCTTCAATCTTGTCATTTAGGCCCCATTCGTTTTTTCTTTTGACCAGAAAAATTCCGAAGTCCCACACTCAAGGCAACAAAGTGAACTCTTAGATTTTACTTTTACCGTAGGTCTTCATGGCGATATAAAGTTAATTGATCCACAACAACTAATATGCTACCAAGAAGTTTCACATCACAAAAAGGCGATTGATGCTTTGTTGTTTCACCCTCGTCATCCCAAGTGGCTTTTCAGTAAGTTTTTGCTGTTCTTTAATTATTTCTTTAACAGTGCTGTTTTTGTACTTACAAATTATTTTATTGATGTAAGTCCTTAAATCCCTTGAAATAGACTTCTTGTCTTTCCTACGTTCAAGTGCTCCGGCAATTTTGTAAGAGAGGGGAAGTGTATAGATTCTATCAAATCATTTGAAAACTAAACACTATTTTCTTTATTGAATTTTAAATAATCACAGATGTTTTCAATTGCTGATAGGTGGCTCAGAAGACAAAACTATCATCTTGTGGGATATCAACATTCCAAGCTCACCTGCAATGGCTGTCAGGTAAATAAAGACCAGTATACAAAATGAAATTTGCGTTATTATTTATGAAATAGTTACATATTTTTAACCCATGCCTTGTGTTCTCAGTGTAGCAATGTATTGCGATTTTGATTCAACTGAAAGAAAATATTCGTGCAGAATATCACAGAGAATATTTTGTCAATTCTTTAGAATTGTTCGAGTTTGTTTTGAATCTTGGCTATGATAGTTTGTTCCTAACGCAAACATTTTCTTGTACCATTTTTCGATTCTTCGTAGAAAACTGCTGACTTTGAAAGCAAGTAATATTGTCAGGCAGATCGTAGTTGTTCCACATGGTAAAATTCTTGTTGGCTCATGCGATGATGGATGCTACGTTTGGAACATTGATAACATCGATGAACATCAGGCTAGGTAAGGAGCATGTTTACGGTTGTTTGCCAGTACCCAGTAATGTTTTACGAATGTTTGCTTGTTTGCTTAATGTTTGATAACATCGATGAACATCAAGCAAGGTAAGGAGCGTGTTTACGGTTGTTTGCTAGTGCCAAGTAGTGTTTTACGAATGTTTGCTTGTTTGCTTAAATGTTTGATAACATCGATGAACATCAAGCTAGGTAAGGAGCGTGTTTACAGTTGTTTGCCAGTACCCAGTAATGTTTTACGAATGTTTCCTTGTTTGCTTAAGTGTTCGATAACATCGATGAACATCAAGCTAGGTAAGGAGCATGTTCACAGTTGTTTGCCAGTACCCAGTAATGTTTTACACATGTTTGCTTGTTTGCTTAAATGTTTGTGAACTCTTGCGTAGCACTGCATTTAGAACATTGATAACATCGATGAACATCAAGCTAGGTAAGGAGCGTGTTTACTGTTGTTTGCCAGTACCCAGTAATGTTTTGCGAATGTTTTGATAACATCGATGAACATCAAGCAAGGTAAGGAGCGTGTTTACGGTTGTTTGCTAGTGCCAAGTAGTGTTTTACGAATGTTTGCTTGTTTGCTTAAATGTTTGATAACATCGATGAACATCAAGCTAGGTAAGGAGCGTGTTTACAGTTGTTTGCCAGTACCCAGTAATGTTTTACGAATGTTTCCTTGTTTGCTTAATGTTTGATAACATCGATGAACATCAAGCTAGGTAAGGAGCGTGTTTACAGTTGTTTGCCAGTACCCAGTAATGTTTTACGAATGTTTCCTTGTTTGCTTAAGTGTTCGATAACATCGATGAACATCAAGCTAGGTAAGGAGCATGTTCACAGTTGTTTGCCAGTACCCAGTAATGTTTTACACATGTTTGCTTGTTTGCTTAAATGTTTGTGAACTCTTGCGTAGCACTGCATTTAGAACATTGATAACATCGATGAACATCAAGCTAGGTAAGGAGCGTGTTTACTGTTGTTTGCCAGTACCCAGTAATGTTTTGCGAATGTTTGCTTGTTTGCTTAAATGTTTGTGAACTCTTGCGTAGCACTGCATTTAGAACATTGATAACATCGATGAACATCAAGCTAGGTAAGGAGCGTGTTTACGGTTGTTTGCCAGTACCCAGTAATGTTTTGCGAATGTTTGCTTGTTTGCTTAAATGTTTGTGAACTCTTGCGTAGCACTGCATTTAGAACATTGATAACATCGATGAACATCAAGCTAGGTAAGGACCGTGTTCACAGTTGTTTGCCAGTACCCAGTAATGTTTTACGAATGTTTGCTTGTTTGCTTAAATGTTTGTGAACTCTTGTGTAGCACTGCATTTAGAACATTGATAACATCGATGAACATCAAGCTAGGTAAGGAGCGTGTTTACGGTTGTTTGCCAGTACCCAGTAATGTTTTGCGAATGTTTGCTTGTTTGCTTAAATGTTTGTGAACTCTTGCATAGCACTGCATGTGCAACGTTGATGATATTGATGAATATCAAGCTACTGATAATTGATGATTTGCTTGTAAGTTGTGTCTCCTTCTGCTTGTTTTTGCTAGCAGCGTTTTGGTTTAATATTCCTTGTATTAATGTATTTAATGTTGCGAGATCACCAGTTCGGGAGATTAGATGTCCAACAGCATCTGTTAAGTTAAATATGCTAGAGATGCTCATAGCTACTACCTGCAAAAAGAATAATTTTGTTTTAAGCCAACCCAGCTCTATCAAAATGTTTCGCCGTTCATTTTTGCGTTCATCTTCTACTTCTAAATAGCTCTTCTTCACTTTTATATTCAAAGCCGATTGTGATATGTAGCTTTGTTGTTAATTAGAGTTATAGCTGCTTTGTATAATCATAATGTGTTCCATTCTTATGACTTTGTCAACATTTATTAGTTAAATGTTTTGTTATGTTCTTGTTCTTGTAAGCGCCTTAGACTATATAAGCATTGCTTGTTCTAGGGTGTGCAAATCTGTAAGTCGTTAGTTTTTAGTTGATTTATGAATAGATATCATCATCATCATAATGTGTCAACCTTTCCAGAAATGTTCCATTGTTTCTGTTTTCAAAGGCAAAGTTAGCACTGGGTTCATGTCAAAATCTATGTATGCCAGAAAATGACTAACGTTTCTTCAGCAGCATGCAACTCAAATTTGTTAGCGAAATCTAAAATTCTTTTAATATACAGAGGTTGTAGATCTTTTCTGACTTTATTTGTAATTAGATTAATAGAAATTAGCAAGTGTTGTATGTTGCTCTCGAACAGTAGGCATCATTTCGTGGCTTTGCTCAATCTAAGAACCTTAAGAGTTATAGTATCTTTGATTTGAAAAACCATTCGCTGCCTTTTGTTCCTAACAGCATTTAAACATGTTTATGCTTACCGTTTAGGTCTGCTGTATTCAAGTTTATATTTCCTGGAGAAAGAAGGCTTCCTGTTGATTCTGTTAGCTGCATTTCAAATAGCATTGTAGGTAGGTATTCACATGTTTTTAACATGCCCAAATTCCGGTACAATGGTAATAATCTCAGCTACCCGAGTTACCAGTCCGCCTACGTTATATAGACAGTCTGTTTTGTAGTGCTTCATCTCTATTTGAGTATGGCATCCCAATCCCATCTTTCATTATTGCTTCTTCGTGAAACCAGAACAATTTTTATACACGACTTTTCTATGATTCTATCTATTATCTATTATAGCTACAAAAAGAATCGAAGAGGGTCAAGTTCATCTATGGTATTCAGTTTCGGAATTCACGCAGGTAGCATTTCATTTTTATTCCTGATTTATTGTTGGGGAGATGAAATGCTGACCCTATTGTTTTGATGCATTGTGTTTCAGCTTTGTTGTGATAGAATCGACGTTGGGGCTCACGCTGTCATGCGCAATAATGCTTTCGTTTCTTCCCTTGTTTTCAACTTTCAAGCTAATTTGCATATTATATAAGTGAAGTAAATCGTTACTGCGCATGCGATCTGGAGCCCTCTTTGGGGGATTCCTTGATGCTCACAACTTAGCCTGTTCCTATCCCCAACAATTAGAGATTCCTGTATTCAGCGAATGGAGAATATTAGTGGAATGAAAATGAAACTTATTGCAGTAATCAGCTGCCATTGGTAACTAAAAGCTCCATCTTAAGTATTTTAAAGTTAGTTGACGGGAGCCAAGTAGAGGTAATCTATAAATTGGACAAAGAAACGCCTACGCACTCTATTGTTCCTCTCGCTAAACAACACCCACTTACGTGTGGAAACAATCAAATACAATAGGCCAATTTTAGGCATGCATATGCAGTTCCCGAGTTAGCTATTTATCTCCGTCAACTAACTTTAAAGAATGCAGGCTGCATCATAAGATCCTCCGTTTCTTTTTATTCAGAACGATGTCATGATTTCTCATGTGCTGCCTTGGAGGGTCACAGATACACCTTTCCTAAAATTCAATTTCATCCCAGGTAAGCAAGCCTGATATTGCTGTAAGGCTATTTGTTAGTCTGACATTTGTCGCTGCAAAAATGTCTTGGTGTTAAAGACCCATTGTCAACCGGCATGCTTTGGGCGAACCAGCAATACCACAATGCAATTCTTGACTGTCAAAATAAAACAAAACAAACTCTTATAAAAAGTAATGACTGAAGGGCCCCCGTGCAAAACAAAACCTTTGATGTACACAAACAATGACTTTTGCAGTTTTTTGGAAGGTGATATCACACAGGATTTTCGTATTTTTTTCAAAATGAAAGTTGCTGTTTGGGCATTAATCCTTGTACTTCACTAAGGAACAAACCAAACATTCATATCTTCTACGATTGCTCGGATATAAGTGGATTTTTAACGGTCACTTTTTTGTGGCTTGGGTGAATTAAGAAAGTTCTATTTTTGAAGCTATACAATTTTTGTGCAGTATTTTTGAATGCAATTTGTCACAGCAAATGGTTTTAGATCATATTGCGGAAAAGCTTTAGTGGGCTCTTGTTTGCATTTGCTTGATTTTGGCAACTGATCTCAAAGGCTTTGTGTTACTTGCACGGGCTTTTTCAGTTAAAAGTTTAGCATCATTTCTGTGGTATTGTATGGTAGCTCGTTTGTAGTCTTAGGTAATTCTTAAATTGTAAATTTTTTACATTGGAATATAAAGAAAAAAGTTAAAAGTTTGAAATAGTTTGTTTTTAATTGATAGTCAAGAATTGCATTGTGGTTGATAGGGCACCCAAAGCATGCCGGTTGACAATCGGTCTTTAACTGTTGTATTTTGCATCTACTTGCATATTGTTGTTTATGTGATCGTATGTCTCATGCTAGACTCGCTATGATTGGGTTTTTCAACTGAAATTCTTCTTGTTGTCAAGTTTAACGAATTGGTTTTCTTTCCTCTCGTTCCTTCAGTTTCAAATATTAGTCTTAACTGTATTCGAGTACTAAAATTATTTCATCTGATACAGTGCAAATGAGGAGAAGAACAAATCAAACCTTATTTTATCTTATTGATGATTTGCCGATATTAATTTTTTTCTTTTTTATCACAAATAAAAACAACTAACTACAATGAAATATAAATATTCTGTGGCTGCCATAGCTGGAAACGACATGATGTCATCGAGTTCCAACTACGGCAGCCACTTACATCAATGGAAAAATCTACATCAAATTTAAGAAAAGAACAAGAACAAAACAACACAGGCGTCTCAGAAAGAAGAACTCCCTCTACCTTACAGCAGTTGCTTGACTCTCAAACGACCACAAATAGATGAAACACCTAAAGATACCGCGAGGATTATGTAGAAAACGAGATCTGTTATTCGTGATACAAATGAGAGCACTTCTTTACAAGAAACCCGCTACAAATACCACAAATAGAACGAAAATCTTGCTGCTGTTTTATGCTTGAAATTTGATTTGAAAACCTTTTCGTATTTTTGGCAAAAGAAATTGTTGCTTCCAAGATTATTCGATTGATAATGACATCATACTTCGAGTCCCCGAACAGAAGCAAATCACACAAAGGTTTAACTTCTAAATTCACATTTAAACCGATATATTTAGGTTGTTTCAGAAATTATGCAAACTACCAAATTAACCGTTCTATTTGTCCTTTTAGATGTAAATCTATTGCTAGCTGGTGATGATGAAGGTTTTGTTTGGTTGTATGATTTATCAAAAGTTCACAGCCAACTTCCAGATCCTGAGGAAAGAGAAAGAAAAGGGGGCATAGAAATTAGGCATTCAAAGGTAACTTCCAAATTCATGTCCAGCGTAAGTATACGCAAATTAAAACAATTGAAGTGTTATGCAGGAATAAATTTTTTGCGTTATTGCAAATCTCACCTGAGAAATAATTTGAGACGGACGGTGGAGTATGTTAAGATCGATTTAAATTGTTTGTTGCTACTTCGTAGAGGCATTGAGTTTTTAGAATTAGATCAGTTCGAAGTAAATATCTTTGTTGCCATCCGAAAAGATATCCTCAGAGTGAAAGGTGGAATTAATTGCATTAATTCTATCAAGAATGCATGGAATATCATGTTTTATACGTTTGAGCGTGAAGCCGTTGAAGGTTCTCTGTTCTTTGCTCTTGTTACCGTTTTATTACTTTAGACTGCTGCGGGATAACAGGCTTTTTAAATCAGACCTACTGTTCTGGGTTTCAAATTAAAGTGCTTAAGATTGTTAGTGCGAAAGTGAGCAAATCAAAAATGTTGATTTTATTTGCACAACAACTGGTCTTATTGGAAATCTTACCTGATATCAAGAATAAGGAGAAATGACCAAAAAGTTCTCCTTAGTTCCTCCTATATCTATGCTTTGATTCTCTAAGTATTTATGAAAGCAACAAGTGTTAACCCATTTCTCCTTTTTATCAGTGCCTACGATGCTCAAACCCATTGGCAAAGCTATTCAATCACGTGTCCGCTGGTCAACAAATGAAATTCATCGTTGCTGTTTCCGATACGAACGTTGTCGCAATATGGAGAAGAAGTCAACCACAACCACACTCTTCGATCAGAGGTGAGTGACAGGTCCTCAGTAATATGCTGTCAATCAGTTAGTCTATATGAGGTACTACCGCAACGCTGTTGATGCTGTGAAGGCTATCCTTCATATGTCATGCATCCAAAGACAGTTGTTAAACGGCTGTTTTGTAAATATGGCAATCACAATTTTTGTTGAAGAGCTCAGGCATATATGCCATTTGTTATGTTTTGCGCTCCCCCGAACATTAACTTAGTTTTTATAGCATAGGTTCCAAACCTTTAACTCAGCATAAAAAGGTGGGTGTAAAGTTCAATGACCTATTTCTTCTGATTGAATGGCTTGAAAGAAACTTTAGATACTTATCTATAATTTTACCGTTGGACTTTTCAGAAATTTTGAAGATTCTTCGAAATTTCAGCGTATGTTATATTTCAACTCATTCGAGGATGTGACGTCATCAAATTTCTAAATCATCAACCAGATGAGTGACAGACTTTTGCTTGATACCATATTGTAGACATCCATGAACTATGGTTTTCTTCGAAGTTATTTCATGTTACGTCAAACAGTTTAGAAATTATGATGCTTCTAAGTTTTTTGAAAATTTTTCTTGAATTCTTGAAAAAGAAGAAAAACACTCTAATTCTGAAAATATCGAAGATTTCAAAAAATTCAAACGGTAGAATTATGGAGAATTAGCTCAAGTTTCTTTGAAGTCATTCAGTTCAAAGAAATAGGTCACTCAATTTTACACCAGCCTTTTTAAAGATTTGGAACCTGTGCTAGTTTTTATAGCGTAGCATAACCTGTTCTCCCTCCATTACGTAACAGCAGTGCTCATACTTCATTCGTCAACAAACTGACACTCATCCTTCCATAGGCCAGTGTGTTCAGTGACCAGTGTGTTATGGGCAGAGCAGTATAAGATGGATCAATATTGACTAGAATCTCTATGCTTCACAGTTTGCCCTTTGATGTACCAATTCCTAGGCTGAAATTTTTGATTCATTGTCGAGAAATTGAACAGTTTTCAAAGGGATTTCCTTTCTAGAGCCCTAAAAGGGCAAGGAATCCTTTGTCAAATGTCTGGGCTGGCATAGCCAGATTTAAATGATACAGCTGTATGCATAGGAGGAGACATTTTTTGCAACCCCCCCCCCCCCACCCCCATTCTGCAGGCATTTCCTTTTGGCGTCAGACCTTGATCAGAGAATAGTCAGTAGCTTGAGCGAATGCACTATAAAACCTACGACAACGGAGGAGATACTGTTTAGGTCCTCTTTGTATTCAAAGCTAAGAGAAGTCCTTAGTATGGAGTACAGTAAAAACCCGCACATAAGAACCTTCATCTATTAAGAACCTACAGCCTGAAATATTATATTTTGTACTCAATAAATAGGAACCATTTCCGGCTGATATCTTTGCTAGGTTCTTAATAAAGCGTTTCATTCATTCATTGGAAAATAAATGCAATTTGTTTGCCAATCAACCTCTTTTGTGAACTCCAAAACATTACCTACAGAACTGTGATAGACAAGGCATACAGGGGTAAACTGGGTAAGCTCGGGTTGAAATAGATAGGGTCAAGAGTGTAAATAGGTTTGGCTAAGATTTAGATTGACATATTTCCCTATGTTAAGAACCTACACCCTGATTACTGGATGTGACTCATTGCAAAAGAACCTAGACAGGCTGAGTTCAAAGTCTTAGGTTCTTATGTGCAGGTTTTTACTGTAGTGTATGCAATTTAAGAACAAGCCTTTGAGAAACAATTTATATCTCTGGATAAATTTGTTGTGTTTTTAATGGTCACGCAGTAGTTCTCGTTTTTATACATTTTACAAACTAGATTAGGCTTTATAAGATTGTCTACACGACGAAGAAAATAAAACAGATAAACGGTAAGAATAAACATTTAGCAGACTACTTTATACTGTTGATGATGTTGTGTTAGGCAAGAAGAACTTAAAAATCTAGCTTGTTTAGAAAAGTATTATAATTTCGCAAATCAGTTAGTTTCGTTACTACATTTTTAATCAAGGCTTTAGAAGTTTTTTTAGGGATTAATTTCAATATCTTAAAAGTCAAATACGGATAGTTTGCGCAATGAACACTGAACACGACTGTTCAAAAAGCAATTTTATGTTTTCATTTGTGGTAGTAAAAGCAAAATATATTTATTCGCCATGATCTGTAAGTTTTACCATCTCAAACATTGGGTTTTAAAGGCAAACTGTCATGGCACTGATTGGGTAAATAAGACAATCCAAAAGTAAAGAATTAGTCAACCTTCAGTTATTTCAGTTACCACAGAAATTAATTCGATGATAACGATATGACTTCTTTTATTTGGGAATGAAAGCATGACTCCAGCGCATAAAGGCTTGATGAATACAGTAAATCCCTGCATATAAGAATCTACTTATTTGAGAGCTAGGCTGAAATAGGTTCTTATTTTAAAGGTACCAAGCCAAATTTCAAGGTATAATGGTTCTTATTTGAAGAGTGTCTTGCGTTGGCCATTTTAGAACCTTTGTCAACGATTTTTAGCCCTATTATTTGTTTTGGCAAGGTTATAATATACCTAATAACCAATGCTAAGCATTCAAACAGCAGGGGAGGAGATTCAAACTTTAAAAGCCCACTGGGACAAAAATGAACTTAATAAAGACAATCCAAAATCAACTTTGCTACCCCTGCTATAAGAATATATTTTTCATCAAACTGAAACAGGTTCTTAGTTACAGGGCCCATAACTAAGGAAAAACAGCCTCTAGGTTCTAATTTTTTTAGGTTCTTATATGTGGGGATTTACTGTACAAACCCATTAGATCGTTTGTTATTGATTTTGTCTGAAGATCTAGCCAATCACATCCATGACAGTGTGCCTTTAAAGTAAATCAACGGAGATATAGCGATCTTGTATCGTTTCAATATGCCGAGAAAATCAAACACAATAGGCTATATTTAGATTACCCAAGACCTCCTAGCTTAGCCTATGTACAGACTCGACTGATTTTTTTTCAGAGGGGTTTCTCCTCCAGTAGAGTCTGCACATCAGCAACGCAAAGCCCATCCAATGTCACGTGCTGTTCCCAGGATCGAGGAACCAAACCTCATTGGTGGAAAGAGATATCTATTTTTCTCTTTTAGTTCAATTGATTGATAAATATATTCAAGGAATTCTCGTAATTATTCTCAATGAATTTGATTGAATTGGCGCCTTATAACTGGGATCATAAATAAAGTAATTAAAACACCCCCGCACAATAAGCATTCTTTGGCTAGGTTTGTTTATGCGCACGCCAATTAAATCAAAATACGTTGATGCAATGCTGATATCAGCAGACTCGCTTTTTGTCGCTGATGCACAGACTCTAATGGGGGACAAACATCTCTGAAAAGAAACCAGCTGAGCCTCGTTTTCGGAACGCGTAGTTTACAAGTCTCGCTCTCCTTTCACTTTCCTTTTCTTCTTCATTTTCTCCTTCTCCCGTTTGTTTGTTAATCAAGACAAGAGCGAGACCTGGAGCAAATCCAACACGCAGGCTATCCTAGCCAGGCTGCTTAAACTCTGTTGATTTTCTTCGCGTAAAAATCTCTGAAATCTTGAAAGAATATATGCCATTCGCCATCTTGCGACGAACACCATCGCCACGGCGAAAATTAAAAACTGGCAAATGTACAGCCTCTGAAAATCTCGTGTCCTTAGAATTTGATAAAAGAGTCATACCAATCTACTTTTGCAAAAATTTTGAACCAAAATTTAGGAATGTTTCATGATTTCAAACAGTTATCAAATTACCAGACAATGGACAAACTCGAATTTTGAAAGTCACATGATAAATTTGTTTCAATGTTGAGATTTACTTTGATAATCATAAGCTTTCAGGTTCGAACAAGGATGCCTACCTTGTAGGAACTGTGATTAATCCTCAGTACTGTTTTCGTGACGTAGTACATAGAGTAATTGCTGTCCTCTTAATCCGTGTATTAGCAGCAGTGATTTTCAAATTCTAACATCAAAAACCACGCTGTCTGGTTCCCTGTAGTCATCTCGTGTGACAGTTGATCTCGTATTACATCAAAACCGGAATTTAAAACCACAAAATTATTCTTACGTCATCTTGACAAGACAGCAATTACTCTGTGTACTGTGTCACGAAAACAGTACTGGGAATAAACACAGTTCCTACAAGGTAGGCCCCTTGGTTTGAAGCAGCATTGATTGTAGCAACCATGTTTTGGTCATGATGAAAGAATTGACCCTTATATATCTTTAAAGGGACTGGGTCACATAAGGTAAACAGACTTCTTTGGAAACGACGAATTTGCAGTTTTTTGAGAGGCCATATCAGACAGGTTTTCCACTATTTTTCTCAAAGTGAAAGTACTATTTTGAAGATGAACTCTTGAACTTCAGAGAGAAACAAACGAAACAACCATACGTTGTAAGATTGCAAAGATATTGGTGGATCTTTAGTAATAACTTTATTGTGGATTCACCCCATCCACCAAAATTTGCTCAGAACACAATGGTCACGTGTGGGAAACAATATAGATTATGGAGATAACAGATTTGTTTACGGTTACGTAACCCAGCCCCGTTAAACGTCCGCTTTGACTGTACTATAGTGTATATATATATTTACTAGAGATAGATAAGCGTTTTCTTAATGTCAAGTTTTGGTTCCGTTGTTTTGTTCATCGCGTACAAGGAATATAATTTGTTTCGTTTAAACATCGATATCTTCTCTTTCATAAACTGCTCTGTTTTATCAATAGAAAAGCAATCTATCAGATGAAGCTCGAGTCATAAAATACTGGTTTGGTACTGTAATCTGTCCCTGTCTCTATCCAGATCCTAACCAGCGCTGCCTGTTGCTTTTTGTTTTGCGTTTGCGTTAGGTGCGGAAATCTCTGCCTTGTGGAAATTAGTTCTATATTAAATTAGTTCAGTGGGTGCCCTTTCATCTTGCGTATAGTGTCTTAGGTTGCAGCAAATGTTGTGGAATGAAAATAACTTTCCAACCGACATGTAAAAGTAAGTTTGAAATTTGAAATTACAGAAATTCCCACGACAATGACGATGATGATAATGATTTATGAAAACAATTGATGTTGAAACTAACTACAAACGTTTTCATACGTCGTAGAGAAGCATAGCTTGTCGAGTCTAGGGCGCTTAGCAAACCTAACAATATCAATCTAAAACATTAACTACAAGTACATATGATTTTAATAAAAAGTGGTTAAATGCAATAAAAATGACATAAATACAATACAGCGACAGTATTAAAATACAGCGTAATATTCTTCCTAAATGCTGATTTAGATTAATATTCAAATTTATTTTAATAACTTGCTCTTTAAGTTTACAATCATCTAGATTTTGGTGAGTTCAGGAGAATCAAAACTTTTCTGTTGTTATTCGCGGAGAATTTTTCACCTGATATCTAATTTGAGTGTTCTTTGCTTGGTATTTTTTTCATGTTTTTTTCATGTCTTGTTGTTTTTCCTTTTAGTATTCATATGTATGTCGTGTTAGTTTTTTGTGATGCCACGGAACAGTCATAGTATTTGCATCGTCCTTGTAGTGTCGTTAAGCATTTTGTAAGTAGCGTAACTAGTAAATTTGTATTGTACATTTTTATTGGAATGTAAAAAATATCAAAACAAAGTTCCAACTGACATGTAACAGTCGGTTTGAAAATTAAGTTAACAGAAGTTCCTGTGTCAATACAACTTACTTTTCTTCCTAAATGCTGATTTGTCTCAATGTTCAAATTCATTTTGATAACTTGCTGTATAAGTTGTCAATCACCTAGATCGTAGTTATAGAGAACCAAAACAACGTTCTGACCTACATGTAACAGTCAGTTTGAAAATTAAGTTTACAGAAATTCCCATGACAATACAATTAATCTTCTTCCTAAATGCTGGCTGGTATCGATGTTCAAGTTCATTTGATAACTTGGTCTATAAGTTTCAGTCACCTAGATTGTAGTGAGTTCTAGACAACATTCTGACTGACACTAGATTGTCAGTTTGAAAATTAATTTTACAGAAATTCTCATGACAATACAATTAAATCTTCTTCCTAAATGCTGATTTGGCTCGGTAGTTTTGACTGTAATAAAATTCCCTACAAGTTAACAAACACATAGATTTAAGCAAGTGCAGAATCAAAACAACATTGCAAGCGAAGTTTTACAAGTCAGTTTGAAAACTAAGTATACAGAAATTCCCATGACAATTCTGATAGAATGAATTCCGTTGAATGCCACTTTATAAATGATGTATTCACGTAGTTGCATCAACAATTCAAGCACCCGTTATCATCAGGAGAGCTAAAACAAATTTGATTCTATTTCTGCAAGCTTGAATCATGTTTTTCAATACATCTAACCGGTCAATGAGCCTCACATGCTGTAAATGTTGACTATCAGTTCTTTCGCATTATTATGTCTTAGCGAGGCTTCGGAAATTGGATATTTATTTGATTGCATATTTATGAAAGCAAATGGCATGAAGAAAGAAACTTCACTTTGTAGAGGACTTTCAAAGAAGCTGTATGAGTCGGGCCTATATGTCTTCTCTCCATACTTTTGATATTGTTACATCGCTGCAAGTTTATGCAAAGTTTATGCTGAAAGTTTATGCAAGTTTATACAAACTTTTCGCTTCTATGGAATAACAGAAATGTAAATGTTTGCATTGGAAGATTCAGTTTTTAAACAGTATCTGCACCAGAAATGGCTCGATGAAGCTTCGCTTTTGTAGAGGACTTTAGAAGAAGCTGTATGGGTCTGGCTTGTGTCTCGTTTTCACACTTTTTCATATTGTTGTGTAGCTGAGACTTCGTGCAAACTTTTCGCTTTTATAGAATAGCAGAAGTGTAAATGTTTGCATTGAAATATTCAGTTTTTAAACAGCATCTGCACCAGAAATGGCTCGATGAAGCTTCGCTTTTGTAGAGAACTTTTAGAAGAAGCTGTGTGGGTCTGGCTTGTGTCTCGTTTTCACGCTTTTTCATATTGTTGTGTAGCTGAAACTTCATACAAACTTGTCGCTTCTATGGAATAACAGAATTTAAATGCTTGCGTTGGAAGATTGAGTTTTTTAGCAACATCTGCACCAGAAATGGCTCGAACAAGCTTCGTTTGAAGAAGACCTGACAAGCTGTCTCCAAGGCAGTGGCCTATGTTTTTGTTTTCATATATTTTGTATTGAGAACAAGGGGCGTCCTGCAAGTTTATCCAAGCGTGTGATTTCAATGGAGTGACAGCAACTCAATTATATGAGTTTCAAGGACATTGCACCCGAAATTGGTCGGGAAAGTTCCATCAAGAAGAAGACATCTCGATAAGCTAGATCGGACTGGCCTTTGCTTTGTTTTCAAATTGCTCCGATGTGTTTTATAATGGAAACGAGGGACGTGCTGCAAGTTTGTACAAACTCATGGCTTTAATGGACTGAAAGGAAGTTAAATATTTGCGTTGGAGGAATTACTTTGTAAACAAGGAAGATAGCTGCGTAAGGAAGATAATGGCACGAGGAAGATAATTGCGCAAGGAAGTATGACGAAGAAGAAGAGCGTTCGAGGCCTCATCCAGCTGCAAGGTCTTATCGATAACTCATGCGCAGACGATTCAACAGTTACCAGCTAAATTCTGCAGGTAGCTAGCTGTCATCGAGCAAGGCTTCATGCCAGAATTTCAGACAGTTTAGAGCGCAGACTATAGCCTGTTTGCACTTACTTGGAGAAAAGCATAATTTGTTTTGGAGATGTAATTATACAGTCCTGCAGCCAGTGAAGAAAGAGGAAAGCATTTCGATTTCACAAGCAAGGACTGGTTTGGAATCAAGGAACAAATTTGAGGTTATTGCAAGGTGATTCTTGACTGCAGTACTTGGAAAGACTGCAGCACACGTGTATTTTTAGCAAGATATTCCAAACAATGAAGACACTAACTGTGAACGATTTCCACTTGGCATTAAGACGCAATGCTGGCAAGTCTTTGTTCAGAACGAAACTTTGAATTTGAGAATTTTTGATGGTGATTCTTTGTTCCAGTACACGCAGAATTGCAGTCGCAAATGTACCGCAAAATACATTTCTAAGTTGTATAGGAGCTAAGACCAAGCAATTTGCATCACAATCATACAGTGAACAAGGTCCCTACGTTTTGTAAAAGGCTGTTATGCTGTATTTAAGAGATTGCAGATATATTGCTGCATATGGAATCTCGCAAGCAATGATCGAAAGCGCAAAGACTCAGCAACAGGCAATCTAAAAAATACTGCAGAAACTGACAACGAGAGATTTCCATCCAAATTCTCAAACGATAAACAAGGCCAGTCCTTTCTGTAAAAAGGTGTAAAGCTTTATTGCATAGTGCAATTTAAATCCCGTGTATATGGAAGCTTGTATTCAAAGCTGTAGTGACCCCAAGAGCAAAGATTCAGCAAAAGACGTTCTATATAGTGCAGAAACAGACAGCAAAAGATTTGGGTTTCCACAAGTTTCGAAAGCAAAGGCTATATTTGATTTGTTATCTGAAGATACGTGGCTTGCTTATCACAAACAAGAACATCCGCAGCTTCGCCACTGGTGTTACACCAAAGTGTGAAAGATAATGTTCCTAATGCGAAACAGATGCCTGTACGGAACTTCTCGCGTAGTGCTTCATTGATTATTAAAATTGCTAAAGATATTAGTTAAAATCCATGCAAGTAATGGAATTGTGGAGGCGGCTCTGACTAGCTACCCGTTAAAGTACTTTCAGCTTCACTACACTATAAAGACCCACTAAAGTTTAAACCTTGATATTTGTCATTGTGTAAGCTCATTATAAGACTCTTATCCTCTTTCTATGAATTAATAAAAGGGGGATAAAAATCAGGCAATTTGTAATATGAAAGCAAAACAGCATCTGGACTAGCATCCAAGTCTTCACATCGATTTACACAATGGAGATACCTATACCTTCTTCTGTTCCAAACCCAGACAAGATTTACTACAAAGAAATCATGTTGAAGAAAGAAGCATCAAAGGTCTGGACGGAATATTACGCAGTCTTATGCGACAGATTTCTTATTTTCAACAGAAAAGATCAACAAAATGGGACTTTTATGGAGAATAACCGCACAATGTTGGAGCTTACATCTCGAACGACTGTTGCGTACGCCCGAAAGAGTTGCTACCGATTTCCGTTTCATATACGAATCGGAAAGTTGACTTATCAGTTCAAATGTGAGACTAATCTCCAACGATATCGATGGGTGTGTTCTTTAAGACTCGCAATCGCTGGTAGGCCCCCTGAACCGCCTCCTAAATTTATCCCAACTAGATATAGCAGGGGTAAAATGGCGAAGAAGGAAGATAAGATATCATTGCGGGGTAGGGCCGGGTCAACTACCGCAAGGAGCAACCGAGAAGAGCGCCGTAACGGGCATGTGAATGGCTTTGTAAACCGTTCACATGAAAGGTTATCAGACTCTGAGGAAGAAAATGAGCTGCATCAGTCGTCGCATGCTGTAAGGCTACAACAGAGCAAAGACTCGTTGTTATTGACGAACAAGAATGCGCTGTTAGGCGAAGAGAATCCGAGCTTTGCTTTCAATCGAAATACTGTCAGGAAATTGTCGTTTGCAGAGCATGACCTCGAAATTGTGGATATTGATGATTACGATCAATTTGACAAAGATTCAAACAGTAGTAGTTCTGATTATCATGATGTAGAAACCAGAACCAAAGATCGGGCAATGAGCACAGCTAGTTCTGACAGCCAGGCCAAGAAGAAAACTGTATCGATTGACGATCGCCCAACGGACATGGAAGCCGAACATAATCGATTCATTGCTGACAGCACAAGCCCAGACTTTGAAACGCCCAAGATTACCCAGATGCTAAGCGATTCTAGGATTTGTGATTCGGCTGAAAACAATGGTCAAGTAAAATATCGCTTATATCCTGATAACATGAAATCGTATAGCTGGACTTCGCTCGGGATTATGCGTAAACAACCAGCACCTAGAAGAGAAAATTCGGCTCCTGCGGGAACCCGCAGAAATCAGAGATATGCTAGGAATCTGGCTAGTAATGCATTTTACGTCGGCACGGAGTAAAAAGACGATGGATGATATCTTTTGGGATTTGAGAGAAATTTCGTGAAATTCTTGAGAATAACTTGTCAATTGTCTCATCTCAAATCTTGGTGTGTTTTTTGTAGTGGTTTTCAGCAATAATGATGGAATACTAGGCTGAAAATTCAGTCGTAATTTACAGGACTTCATGAGTGGTTTATACCAACTGATGGTTTGTGGAGAATGGTGAAATTTCCTTCCGAAGTTTTCCAAATAGAAAGATTTGATGGGATATGTATGCGTATCAATGTTTACTGGACAACTTGAGTGGCAGGAAACTTTCTAAACCCGGCCGATGTTATCAGGAAGTTTCCAAGCTTCTGAATATAGCCTCCTAGAGACTACAGAATTATTGATTTGAGAATGCCAGAACACTGAAATTTTAGAAGCAAGAAGGAAACAATTTTACACCGAATTTACTCGGTATTTCTTCGCAGTAGATGAGGGACAGCCTGCGAGTAGACCCATTATCCAAAAGATAGAGGCTCTACTAAGGAGAGAGCAAAAGGTTGCTACGGCCGCTCAATTAATTATTCTGATCCCCCATTTAAATAGTGTGCAAAACGTTTCTAGACAAAGGCGGCATAGATTAAAGGACATATGCCATGAACCTGATTGGTTCATGCAATACAGTTCTCTCTATTGTTTACTTCAAAGCACAGGACTGAGGCTGAATTTCCATTGCAATGAAAATTCATGAAACAGAGATAAAAAGTCACGAAACAATGGAATTCCACTCCGAACTTGTTTGTTGTATTAACCAATTACTAACGTGACATATGTCCTTTAAGTTCCAGAAATGTGGAAACCGCAGAAGCAAGCTTTTGCTTTTTGTTTTGTAGACCCGTGCATCTTTTGGATAATATGTCTACTCGTAAATGCAGTAGGGAACTGACTTGGTCACTTTGGCCAATTCTGCTAAGCAAAATGATATGTCTTGTGGTGAAATTTTGTATTTGTAGAAAGTGGATGTGTAATTTTAGGTTAATTTTTGAATAACTTTTGTCTATACTTATCGAGCTTGTAATTTAATGTCTGTCGGTATATGAATGATTAAATGCTTCTGGTTGTCTTTGTCGATGATTTCATCAATTTCCTTCTGAAATCCAGGGGCCAGTAAAATATTGGAGCTGCCAAATATTTGCACACAAGAAAAGATGGCCAAATATTTGCACACTTAGTGATTCCGTCTACACGGGGTCACTTTCGACTCATTTTATTTCCATATTTTCTTGAAACGTACATTCGCACCAGTTGGATATACTTTCTGAAAGAAAATGTCTTCTCAGAAGTCACAACAAAAATTTCTCGGCAAAAATGCCTAAAAACCAGCAGCAAAGCGCCGTGGACGAAAGACTACACGGAAGAAGAAACTGCACTTCTGATGAAAATTGTGTTGGACTACACTACAAAGCAGCAAAGTGCTCCCTTTGCCTAGACAGGGAGACAATCACGCACAGGTACGAGGAGTTGGAAGAAAAATTGCAAGAAAATTACCCCAGCAACTACTGAAGGCTTTCCTAAATATATTTATAATGAAGTATGAAGGGGTCATCAAATTTGTAAATGATCTTGCGAGGCTAATTTGGCGCCATAAACCTTATAGTTTTGCCTCATTATCAAAATTGATTCCTCATTTCCTTACTAGCCACAAATTTGAGCGGTCAAAAGCGTGTACACGGGGCCGTTCAGAATTATGGCCGCCCAAGTTGCAATTCGGTCTCTTTCTCAGGCGTTCAAAAATTCGGTCGCCTAAGCGTGCAAATTTTAGGTCATTTGGCAATTCCCGTGTAGACGAGAGGGCTAAGTGGCCGAATATATGACCGCCCAAATATTTAACCGGCCCCGTGTAGACAGGGTCTTAGACTTGCCCCAAGTCTCTCTTCAATCCGTCTTACCGTTCCCTTTTCGGTAGTTCCTGGCTCCGCCATTCCAACATTCCGTCAAGAGAGCGAGAGAGAGATCTTTTTTAATTTGAAGAATATCAGTTATGGAGGATGCCTTTTGGTATCACAAAAGCTCCAGACCTTTTGATCGCACTAACTTCAAAATATTTTGTTGATCAGCGTGGACGAAGCTGACTTATTTTGAAAGAAATAGCTTGACTTACACGTCTGGTTAAAGTTTTGCAACCTGTATTACAGAATTTACAAACATTTCGAAAACCACCCACAAACTCGTAATCAGAGCTATATTTGGACTGCCTATGGTAAAATCCTTTCAGTTTACTAGCGTATGCAAACATCATCAGAAGGCTTGTGCAAGAAGTCAAACAGCGTTTAATCAATTGGACATTAATTACCACAAACTCGTAATCAGAGCTATTTTCGGACTGCCCATTGCAAAATCCTTTCAGTTTACTGGCGTATGCAAACATCCTCAGGAGGCTTGTACAAGAAGTCAAACAGCGTTTAATCAATTGGACATTAATTACCACAAACTCGTAATCAGAGCTATTTTCGGACTGCCCATTGCAAAGCCCTTTTTGTCTTCTGACGCATGCAAAATCCTCACAAGGCTTGCGCAAGAAGCCAAACAGTCTTTAATCAATTGGACATTAAATACCACAAACTCGTAATCAGAGCTATTTTTGGACTGGCCATTGCAAAATCCTTTCAGTTTACTGGCGTATGCAAACATCCTCAAAAGGCATGCGCAAGAAGCCAAACAGTCTTTAATCAATTTGACATTAATTACCACAAACTCGTAATCAGAGCTATTTTTGGACTGGCCATTGCAAAATCCTTTCAGTTTACTGGCGTATGCAAAATCCTCACAAGGCTTGCGCAAGAAGCCAAACAGTCTTTAATCAATTTGACATTAATTACCACAAACTCGTAATCAGAGCTATTTTTGGACTGCCCATTGCAAAATCCTTTCAGTTAACTGGCGTGTGCAAACATCCTCACAAGGCTTGCGCAAGAAGCCAAACAGTCTTTAATCAATTGGACATTAATTACCACAAACTCGTAATCAGAGCTATTTTTGGACTGGGCCATTGCAAAATCCTTTCAGTTTACTGGCGTATGCAAAAATCCTCACAAGGTTTGTGCAAGAAGCCAAGCAGTCTTTAATCAATTGGACATTAAATACCACAAACTCGTAATCAGAGCTATTTTTGGACTGGTCATTGCAAAATCCTTTCAGTTTACTGGCGTATGCAAAAATCCTCAAAAGGCTTGCGCAAGAAGCCAAACAGTCCTTAATCAATTGGACATTAATTACCACAAACTCGTAATCAGAGCTATTTTTGGACTGGCCATTGCAAAATCCTTTCAGTTAACTGGCGTATGCAAAATCCTCACAAGGCTTGCGCAAGAAGCCAAACAGTCTTTAATCAATTGGACATTAAATACCACAAACTCGTAATCAGAGCTATTTTTGGACTGGCCATTGCAAAATCTGTTCAGTTTACTGGCGTATGCAAACATCCTCAAAAGGCCTGTGCAAGAAGCCAAACAGTCTTTAATCAATTTGACATTAATTACCACAAACTCGTAATCAGAGCTATTTTTGGACTGCCCATTGCAAAATCCTTTCAGTTAACTGGCGTATGCAAACATCCTCACAAGGCTTGCGCAAGAAGCCAAACAGTCTTTAATCAATTTGACATTAATTACCACAAACTCGTAATCAGAGCTATTTTTGGACTGGGCATTGCAAAATCCTTTCAGTTTACTGGCGTATGCAAAAATCCTCACAAGGTTTGTGCAAGAAGCCAAGCAGTCTTTAATCAATTGGACATTAAATACCACAAACTCGTAATCAGAGCTATTTTTGGACTGGTCATTGCAAAATCCTTTCAGTTTACTGGCGTATGCAAACATCCTCAAAAGGCCTGTGCAAGAAGACAAACAGTCTTTAATCAATTGGACATTAATTACCACAAACTCGTAATCAGAGCTATTTTTGGACTGGCCATTGCAAAATCTGTTCAGTTAACTGGCGTGTGCAAACATCCTCAAAAGGCTTGTGCAAGAAGCCAAAAAGTCTTTAATCAATTGGACATTAATTACCACAAACTCATAATCAGAACTATTTTTGGACTGGGTCATTGCAAAATCTGTTCCGTTTACTGACGTATGCAAACATCCGCAAAAGGCTTGTGCAAGAAGCCAAACAGTCTTTAATCAATTGGACATTAAATACCACAAACTCGTAATCAGAGCTATTTTTGGACTGGTCATTGCAAAATCCTTTCAGTTTACTGGCGTATGCAAAAATCCTCAAAAGGCTTGTGCTGGAAGTCAAACAGCGTTTAGCTAATCAATTTGACATTAATTACCACAAACTCGTAATCAGAGCTATTTTTGGACTGGCCATTGCAAAATCCTTTCAGTGTACTGGCGTATGCAAACATCCTCAAAAGGCATGCGCAAGAAGTCAAACAGTCTTTAATCAATTTGACATTAAATACCACAAACTCGTAATCAGAGCTATTTTTGGACTGGCCATTGCAAAATCTGTTCAGTTTACTGGCGTATGCAAACATCCTCAAAAGGCCTGTGCAAGAAGTCAAACAGCGTTTAGCTAATCAATTTGACATTAATTACCACAAACTCGTAATCAGAGCTATTTTTGGACTGGCCATTGCAAAATCCTTTCAGTTTACTGGCGTATGCAAACATCCTCAAAAGGCTTGTGCAAGAAGCTAATCAATTTGACATTAATTACCACAAACTCGTAATCAGAGCTATTTTTGGACTGGCCATTGCAAAATCCTTTCAGTTTACTGGCGTATGCAAACATCCTCAAAAGGCCTGTGCAAGAAGTCAATCAGCGTTTAATCAATTGGACATTAAATACCACAAACTCGTAATCAGAGCTATTTTTGGACTGGCCATTGCAAAATCTGTTCAGTTTACTGGCGTATGCAAAAATCCTCAAAAGGCTTGTGCTGGAAGTCAAACAGCGTTTAGTCCATTGGACATTAATTACTGAATTGATTGCAATGAATCTGACACTTGAATCCAACTTACCTTCAATTATTCTCAACGTAAAGCTGCATTTACTTCATTTACTTGAATTTCGTCAACACAGAAGGTGATTTACCACAAATTTCAATTTAAATCGTCGGTTAACGCATGAATATTCAATATGGACTGCTTGAAGCCGACAGGGCCTCGCTTAGCCAACAAAGTGAAACCAGCGTGCAATGAATAAGACTGCCTGTAGCTGAAAGTTTAGGATGCGCGTAGGTGAGTAAATCTTGCTTCAGGTTGACGCTTCTGTAACTGTGGTGATGTTAAAACCAACCAGGAACTAATAGCCCGGTAAAGTTAGGAATATTTTGTAAATAGGATGCAATAGCAAGAAATATCTCAATGAGTATAGATTCTGAAAATGGCACCACCAGCTTGGTACCACTTTTTCGGGCTCAGCCCGATTGTCAACTCAACAGCTATTATCCCGGGGGGGGGGGGGTATTTAGTATATTTGTCCGACGGGGATATGCCATTTTTCAGGGTATCGTTTTCGCCTGTGTTTTCTAAAGAAGGCAATTTTCTTTAAGATAACTCTGTTTTCTGCTCTAGTGCACAGCGAAATGCCGTTTCGCGAAACCACTCTCCTCAGAAAACAGTTAATTTCTCCAATATTATTCGGCCTATCGAAAAGCGGTAAAAAGGATGTTGTTCTGTATAATCTGGGCAATCGAAAGATGTATAAATCGCAATGTTTCCGTCAACCCTGGTTTCGCAAATCCTAGGTCAAATCTTTTTGCTAATTTCAGAAAAATGGATTTATCTCCAAAACTACTCGAAAAATGTTCGATTTTTTTTCGTTCCATCTTTAGCTAGGTTGTTGATCTACAACTTTGCCAAGTCTGATTGAAAAAGCTAGGCTAGATTTTCTGCAATCGAATTTCGTATTTCTGTTTACTTTTCGACAGCGAAATGGAGAAACCTTGGTCAACGGATTACCATGCTATGAAGCACGCTTGCAAAAGCTCAGGCTTGAAGTAACTTTCAGAAGTTTTTCCATTGGCAAACAAAAGAACGTCATCTTTTGGGAATACCGTACGCAGGTCTCAAAAGACATCCTTAGTGCGCTTGTAAAAGTATCAGTTGCATCTATTGATTAAAAACTACTGATTTTTACCAGCAGCTTCACGAAACCATGCTTTGGGTGTCTTTCGAGACTTTCGTAAGCATGCAAAGATTATCAATTTCTTTTAGAGTCCACAATGAGCATAGATCTTAGATCAAGAACTAATTTCTTTGCAAAAATATTCTACGGGCGTTCAAATCGTTCTGCATGGGCTAAACTGCTGACCAACACTTTTCCCTTTCGATGTCGAAAAGTAAACAGAAATATAAAATTCGATTGCAGGAAATCTAGCCTAGCTTTTTCAATCAGACTTGGCAAAGTTGTAGATCAACTACTTAGCTAATGATGGAGCGAAAAAAAATCGAAACTTTTTCGAGTAGTTTTGGAGGTAAATCCACATTTCTGAAATCAGCAAAAAGATTTGAGCAAGGATTTGCGAAGCCAGGGTTGACGGAAACATTGCGATTTATACATGTTTCGATTGCCCAGATTATACAGAACAACATCCTTTTTACCGCTTTTCGATAGACCGAATAATATTGGAGAAATTAACTGTTTTCTGAGGAGAGTGGTTTTGCGAAACGGCATCTCGCTGTGCACTAGAGCGGAAAGCAGAGTTACCTTAAAAACAAAAAACAAAGCAAGCCACAAAAGTTGCTCTGAAACCCAGGTAGCTAGTTGCATCGTTGTGCATTCCAGAAATGGGTTTAAGAGCAAACATGAGCCTATATCGAAAGAAGAAATATACATCTAAAATTGTATTTGTTTTGTTCAGAAGCTGAGCAGTAAGTTTTTTAATTACACCCAAAAAATAAGAGAATTGAATCGCCTGTCAATCCGCTTCTGAACCAAAAAAATAAAATACCCGAGGCAGGGGTGTGGATATATCCTTCTTATTTGGATTCATGCTCATGTTTGCTCTTAAAACCATTACTGGAATGCACAACGAGCCAGCTAGCTACTTGGGTTTCAGAGCAATTCTTGCGGCTTGCATTGTTTTTGTTTATGACTTGACCAACCAGCCATATAATTCCATTTGTCTACGATCGCTAATTGCTTTGTACTTAGGTGTAAACAAAAAGTAGCGGGTCCTATTGTAACATTATCTGCTCTTGTTGTCAAAAGGGGCTATTGGGTTACACTGGGTTATCTGACAAGGACAGATTTTGTAACACAATTGCATCAGTTGCTTTAATTGACACGTCAGTTCAAACCGATTAGCAATTGCAGACAAAGGATTCTCTCAACCAGTACTTCATAACAAATAAAGCCGCAAAATTTGTCCCGAAACCAGTAGGGCAAACTCTCGCCTTGTGCACGCGAAAGGTGATTTTTAAGAGAGGTTATGAGCTTATAATGAAAGAATCTAAAGTTCTGCCGAGCGGATTTTGTTTATTCGATTCAGAGGCTTAAATATTACAATTACAACGCAGCTCCTGAATCAAATAAATAATATCCACCAGACATATCTTTAGAATTATCTTTCTTAGGGCCTGTTTATAAGAGGGAAAACACTTCACCTGCCACGCCCGGGGCTGACAGGCGAGGTAAATTTCAGCCACTGTTTATATGAGATATTTTACTTCGCCTGTCAGCCCCTGGGCTGAAAGGCGAGGCGGAGTCAAGTATCTCTTCCGTGAAATCAGAACGAATTAACCAATAGGAATCAACGAAGAAAACCAATACACCACTCCATAGGTACCGGTAGTGTTTCGTTCATATGGAAAAATTTCACCTCACCCAGGTGAGATTCCACCTCTGGTGAGGTGGGATCTCACTATACCGTGGTGTTGCGTTCGTCATATAAACGCGGAATGAAAATACAAAGGATTCTTTGGGAAAATGGAGTCTCGCCTGTGAGCCCCGGGTCTGGCAGGTGTGAGGTGCTTTTCCTCATATAAACAAGCCCTTGAATACTAGATTTACCCTTTACGTTCCATTGCTTCAATTTTACTATTACGTTTTTAACCATTGGGGAGTTCAATAGCATCACCGAGAGGCATATCACTTAAGAATTCCTTTCAAAAGTTGTTTCGAAAGAAGAAAAAGCGTTGGAGGTCTCTGGAGAATCACAACGATGTTGATTTGGCTTTGTGGTTGATCTCAGAAATCTCGGTAAACAAGAAGAATTTTTACTTGCATCTCCTTGGTTCGAGTCTTTCGACTTACACGGTTTTCCATTATGAAAATGTTGACTGATGATTCAATGGTAAACAGTTCGCTGTCACTCCCACTTCAGAGGTGCCTTTTTGCTTCAAATGATGCAGTGCTAGCTTGTTTCACTCTGTACAGAATTCAAGCCCATGATGGGTAAGTTTCCACAAATTTTTAGTGGGGGTTGTAATTGAGTTTTAGTTTGCTTTTGAGAGATAAAGTTTAAGGCCTAATTTAAACGTCGTTTCTTTGCCGTGTCGAATCTAATGTCTCGTTCAATTCCTACCCTGACCATCCCCCCCCCCCGACAGCCCGGGGGTCAACAAAAATTCCTTGCTCAAATGCCCGGGGGCCGGGGAAAAATCGGTGGTCAAATGCCCGGGGGCCGGGCAGTGGGCACTAAGAAAATACCATATTCCCAGTTACTGTATAAGCAAAAGCTCATGTTCTAGTCAAATGCTACTCAAATACCCGGGGGCCGGGCAAAAATCTACGGTCAAATGCCCGGGGGCCGGGAATATTTTTCGTGCAAATGCCCGGGGGTGTCCCGGGGGGGGGGGTGGTCAGAGCAGGAATTGAACTAGACATAACTGTATTAAAACGGCAAATCTGCCGTGTCTAAAAATCTGATTTAAACGTCGCTTTTTTGCCGTGTCGGATTGAAATTAAAATGGTTAAAATGGCCATTTTTGAAAATGAACAAGCGCAGTGGCTGATCACTCGTAGCGACCGCGAACCATGGCCTAGGATTGATTGATTAAAAGCAGCAGAAATACGATGTTTTAAATTGAGTCGTTTTTCTTAAACTGGCAGGTGATTTAAAAATCGTTTTTATGTCGAATTTAATCGAACTTAGAAGTTTTTAGCAACATTTATTGAATTCAGCACGGCAAAAACGATGTTCAAACTGGGTCTTAGTCCGCATTTGAAAGATAAAGTTTAAGTTTGAACTGAATTCGCACTGGATGCAGACAACCCCGCACAATATGGGCCAACGGAACGGAACTAGACGATATTCTGTCTGAAATTAGATTTCGGTTGAAAATGCCGGAGAACAACAGCTAATCAACATTTTTTCTGGGATATCTCCTCCATCGAGATCTTACAGGCTTGACAATTATTAGTTTGCAGGGAACTACAAAGTACAGAAAAATGGTCCTATCCAAAAGTTTATGCAAGACAAACTTTCCATCAAGCCAAAACTTCGTCAATTCTCAGCTGGAGAACGTCTGTGCAGTAGTGTAAAGGCTGCTCAGTAACGCAGCGGTTGTCCAGTGCAATACAGGGATCGCATGATGTCATTGTAGGGATCACATGCAGTAAATTTGAGAATTTTCAGTTATTTACAGGGATAACATACAGTAAATGAGAGGAGGGATTGCCTCAGTGCGTACAGGGATAACATCGTGTCGTTGCAGGGATGACATCAGTAAAGTAGCGGTTATTCAGTATTCTGATGTGAGCCCTCCGACGACATCATGTAAGCCCAATAATTCACTGAATAACCTCAAATTTACTGAGGCAATCCCTCCAATGACACTATGTTCCCCTCTTGTTTACAGTATGTTATCCCTGTAAATAACTGAATAGCCTCAAATTTACTGCATGTGATCCCTCCAATGACATCATGCGATCCCTGTATCGCACTGGACAAACCCGCTGCCTTACTCAGGGCCGTCGAGAGCCAGCTCGGGCCCTGGGCCGATTCATAGGAACGGGCCCTAGGGGGGGGGGGTTTGGGGGCGATGGCCCAAGAAAATTTTCTGGGACCACGCCCTTCAGACTCTCGGAGAATGAGGGAAACGCCCTTTTTAAGAAAGCTACTTTAGAAAAAATTGTTTAGATATTCCATGAAAAAGTTATCAAGGAAGTGGTATTTACGGTAAACAATGAAAAGATTCGCTCTTATGAGGTGACTTTGCCAAAGTCACCTCGTAAGGCACGGACCCAAAAACTTTAAACATGGCCACATAAGAAAACTATTTTCTATGTTTATTTTTAAGGCAGGTAGCTAGATTGCCATAAAAGTTGCTGCAAGGAAATTTTGCAGCAATAACTAATTTTTTGTCGAACGATATTTTTACGGGCCCCTTCGAGGCCCGGGCCCCGGACTTTTTACCCCCTCCAACCCCCCCCCCCCTCTCGACGGTCCTGGCCTTACTGAGCAGCCTCTACACTACTGCACAGACGTTCTCCAGACGTTCTTCTTGGCTGAAACTTTCTCTCAAAACTGGACCAGAATGTTTGGTTGTTCGTGTGTGCTTCAATGTAAGTCAAAGTTTCTTAATTCAGCTGTATCAGAATCTGTCCATATAAAATCCACCGTCCAAGTCTATGTGAGTAAAATCATCATAAAAACAAATCGTTAAATTAATGTGCATTCTAAGAAGCGTAAAAACACAAGACAATACTTTTCTACCCCCAAAATTAACACTACTTGTTAAAACTCTATACATCTAACGTTGATTCTTGACCACTTCAATGCATACAAAATTGCAAATAAATAGTGTCTGCTTCTTGCACTAAAGTGCACGTAAATCACACACGGTGTCCCAATATCACAAAACTGAGAGATTTCAGTTTTGCATTGATTCAAACGTTGTTAAAAGGTTGTTAAAATTGGACTAATACCCTTTTCACGCTGACACAGTTAAACCAGCTTTATTTAAACCATGTTAAATTTTAACCAATCAAACGCATTCGACTTGTTGGATTGACCAATTAGAACGCAACATACCATAACCTGGTTTACTTTAAGCTGGTTTAATTGCCAGTGTGAATAAGGTATAATGCCCCAATTCAAGTTAAACCAGCTTAAACTAAACCCGGTTATCGAATTGGACCTTCTAATACCCCAATTAATACTGACACAGTTAAACCAGCTTTGTCTAAACAATGTTAAAATCTCAACCAATGAAACGCATTAGATTTGTTGCATTGACCAATCAGAACTCATCTGGTTTAGTTTAGGCTGGTTTAACTTGTGGGTGTGAATGGTGTATGATTGGTCAATCCAGCGAGTCGAATTTTAGAGTAGACTGGTTGAAGTTTAAGTTGGTTTACTAGGGGGAACTTGTTGAGAAATGTCATATATTTGCTGTTTTCTGGTTGAATTTCTTGACGGGAATCAACATGGTTAAAAGCTGGTCCGGGCCAAATTAAAATATACCCAAAATCGTTCTTGACAACTTTCACACGAGCCGTTTCATTGTGCAGCTGAAGAAATAACTGGGTGTGTAGGCGTCTTCTTTAGCCTATTTATAATGGCCTAAGATCTTTTAGTAATAGCATCCGTTGTTTTCGATCGAATTTCCAGCACCAAACGAGTTGAGTGAAAAACGACGACTTGAGGGGTGATTGGTACGCAACGTAACCCTTATAGACTGACTGTGCTAAAGATAACTTTCGGGGAATTTTTCACATGATACTTTGCGTCTCAATTGTGATTAATCTGATAGGTTGATTTACCACGAAACACAAAAGATCATGGGAAAAACTCCCTGACCCCCTTCTTTAGCGCAATCTTATATTGACAAAGACTGCCTTTGTAGCAGACATACAGCGTAAATCCGTCCCAGTTTTGTCACATAATTTGAAGTTTCATTGAAACAAAGAAAGTCTTGGGAAAGTTGTACTCCGCCAACATTTTTGAGTGTTCCATTTACAGAAAATCTCCTTCATTCGTTAGCAAGGATTCATAGGTTCATAAAGATACTTTAAGGTAATGTGCCCATATAAGTACAGCGACTTTGCTATTTTCACGTGATATTTCATGTGATCAGTTTACCGTACATTTAGAAAGATAGCCAGGTCTAATATAAGCAGACTGATGACTTACTTGCGGCTGCGATTCCAGAGCTGAACACGAAGTCTCACAGCAGGCAGCCTCGTTGTGAAATTTAAATTCTAGTTTTGCATGTGTTCAGTTAAATTCTACCAATCACAGTGCGCTCCTCGGGCTCTTCGTCAGCATCGTGTCAGCACATTTTGACAAGAGTGTATACGCTGCTGTACTTACATGGACACATTACCTTTAATGTTGATGACTTTAAAATATGGTGACAATATTATCGATTCCAGTTGTGATCGTCATCGCTTCTACTGTAGTCAACAAAAACAGCTTAAAACTGTCATGGACTAGCCTCAAATGCACAAAGTTCCCTCGGTTAGGACTACTTCAATGGAGTCTAAGCTCTAAAAACTCTAATAACTGATAACTCGGTTATCACAAAGTTCAAACCAGTTTTCCACGTAAACGGTTATGCGGTCTCTTCCTACAATCATGTCCATCAGTACCAGATCCGGAACAAGGTCCACTTCCAGAGCTCAAACTGGAACATTCATCAGATGAATGATGAGATGGCGATTTTGGCGGTGGTGGGTCGTGTTGATAATTCGGCGCAAGATGCTCCTTTGGGTAGAATGCCGACATATCAGAGCGTGGCCGTCTTTCCAACGATCTTCTCTCAAAGCTGGATCTCCGATCACTAAAGTAATCCTTGCTTGATGATGCCGAAGTTGGACGGGGTGCATTTCGAGCTGAATTCGATCTTGTCAAGTTTGTTACAGTGTATTTCGCAACAGGTCTGTCATACTCGAACGACTGGCGTTTGACACGATGTCGCGGAGAACTGGCTGGATTATGGACAGGTGATGGTGAGCCTGGGCCGCGATGAGTCATGTTTCTCCTGTGTTGATTCTTTATCGCAAAAGTTGCCTCTTGTAACGATACATTCCGCGCCTCCCTCGAGAAGTTGCCTTTAAATCCTGGCGAAACCATACGACTTCGCTCAAACTCTTCCTCAGATGCATAAGAGGTGTCGGACAGCTCACAAGATGCGTAGTTGCAGTCGCATTCATCATCAGAACAGATATACGTTGATGCACCCGACATAGCTTCCATTGCACAGATCTCACAGTCAGGTGCAAATTGGTCGTGAGCGAATTGATCGTGTGCGACTTGGTCGTGTGCACCTTGGTATCGTCCGACTTGTTCGGGTGCAAACTGTTCATGTGGCATCATCATCGATGGATATCCGAAGTGTTTTGGCGAACTGAATGATGTTAACGATATTTCGTCACTGTTGATAGTCTGTTGGTCTGCATCGCCTTTGTAGTTTCGCCGTATCTTCTGATATTCCATGTTACGCCGCCGTAGCTTCTGAGTGTCGAATCCGGCAGGAGGTGGACCACGATTCGAAGATCGTTGCATATCGTTCCCCATCATCATGTTGTTGAACTCAGACCTCGATTGCTCTTCATGCGATAAACTTTGCTGCACAGACATCAACTCGGTTTTCATCTCTTTGACAACAGACTGGAGATACGCGTTTTCTTTCTCTTTGCTTTGAAGTTTCCTCGCTATTTCTTCCTCATTTTCATTCGCACGCCCCGCATTTCTCCCGCGTTTCATCAAATCTTCTGCATCGCAAAACTGAGCTTGGGATGTCTTCAGTTCGATCTCCCGCACAACCAACAGCTGCTCTTTCCGTGATCTCGGTGACGTAATTTGCTCCTCCTCAGGAATCGTATTTTCACGCGTCGACAAGAAATTCGTCACCCCTTCGATTTTATTCTGCAGAGTTTTGATTCGATCTTCATTCGTACAGTGTACATTTCGAATATCCTCAAGACTTGATCTCAGCCTCCGCAGCTCACTTTCTTTTCTCTCGATTTCAGATTTGGCACTCTCAGTGCTACTGAGCTCGCCAGCATCGCCCTCTCTGTCTTGCTGCGCAGCCATTTTCTCCTTCAAAGTGACGAGTTCTTGCTCTCGTTCAACTAGCTCTTTGGATGCTTTGTCATACTCTGTTCTCATCCTTGTTAGCTGCTCTTCCATAGCTGAACTTGATGTGTCCATCCTCTTGATCTTAGAGAGAACAACAGAAATTATCAACAGAGCTCTTCTCATGAAGTTTATAAGCTGTTTTGTTTTTTCTTGGGCCCTCTTTTGGAGTAGACACCTAAACTTGTGATTTTTCGTCCCTTGTTTCCTTGCGTTCTTTGATTTGCTGATATCACTTGATCAATAGAGGCTCATAATATTACTCTTAAAAAGTGGGCCCCCTTTTTCAAAATGGTATAAACCAGCGGGAGTTCTCATACACTCAACAAAATCGCTTCAAAAAGTCTATGGTTTAAAGAGCTTAAACATTGAAAAGCAAACTTTCGGTACAAATAATGATGTTTTCCTGATCTACTAATCGCAAATATATACCTTTCAAGCAGTAAGCTTCCTCTGTAGAAACAAATTAGATCCATCGCAGCTATAAGAACCCTAGGCCGTATCAACCGTTTTTTGTATGCAACAACAACTCTTTAAGAGTAATATCATGCATGAGTCCCTTTTGACCAAGTGATATCACCAAATCAAAGAACGTAGGGAAACATGGGACGAAAAATCATGAGTCAAGTAGACACCTTACTGTGACTCGGGCACTGGTGTGCAACACGTTGTAAATCGTCGTTATAATAGATAAAAGAATCAAAGTGCTGCAGTTGATTTCATGTGCAACAAAAGATTTCTTTCTTGTCAAGAAAAGATATGCCTTGTAATGGTGTTCTTCGTAATACGTGCTAAAAGTACGGTAGCAAGTTTAATCTTCTTTCATTCTAGTAACAAGTTACACAGGATCTTGGCAAAGCAAGCTATGTTAGATTTTGCTATCAACAGCAAAATGACAATCTTTTGCAACTAAACATTTTTCTACCGGGTGAGCCAGAAAAAAGTTCTCACTTCGAAAATTCGTAGCACCACAAGTACTTCACGGATTTGAATGATTCCAATTCTAGTTAAAAGCCAAAAGATCAAAGCATTTTTGTGATTTTTCTCGTCTTCTTACGAGCACTGCAAATATAGGTAAATTTAACTTTACAAAAAATTCATGGTTGCAAAATTACTGAAAAGGGGCCTCAAACACTTGATCAAATCGTTAGGACTCACCTCACACAGAACAATACTCACGCGCGTTTCACTTCTCTCAAGAGTTATGAGACATAAAGTCTCAAACAGATACTAAAGATTTTCAATCCCATGGCAATAAATGTGCATACGATAGCTCTCACCCATGCAAAATTGCATTTTCTCTGTTGTTCTGAGCGAGGAGTCCTTTATGATTTGATCAAGTATTTTAGGCCTTTTTCAGTCATTTTGAAACCACCAAGTTTTGTAAGCTTGAATTTACCAATTTTTCCAGTGCTCGTAAGAAGGCGAGAAAAATCACAAAAATACTTCGATCTTTTGGCTGTGAAAGCAAATATTGATTCTTTCCAATTCACCCAGTACTCTTGATGCTATGAATTTTCAAAAATGGGAAATTTTTTCTGGCTCACCCGGTATAGCCTCCCGGCTTTTTAAAAACTCCTGAGCTTTGCTCTTCAATGCATCATTTATACTTTAATTCAAAGTAAGCTATGGGAAAACATTCAAAAAATAGTTTTTCAACAGATATTATCTGAGACTTATCACCACAACTCAAATATCTAACTTTGCAACGAAGAATCAATTAGATCTGACATCCCAAGGCAGAACCTAGAATTCGTCAAAAGCAGTTTTTCTATTCTGGTGCAAAGACGTGGAATGAGCCCCACGATTACGACGTTCAAAAGGAAACTGAAGGAAATCTTGCAAAATTAAGATCCTTCCCGAAGCACGACCCCTAGGAAGACCAGGAAATCTTTAAGGTTTTAAATTTTTACATTGTTATTTATGTAGCTACTATTTTTCCTTCAGTTTATTTAAAATAGCTGATACGGCTTCGTGTCGAAATATGATTAAATGAAAAATGAAGACATTGCCTTCCCTCGCAAAAAAATACAGTAAACCCACCTCATCCCCAAGTTTTCCTAAATCGAAATTCTTTTCCTGCAATTCAGACAACATCTGCTCTCTTTCCATTTTCAAGAACTGAACATCGCCTCTCAACCTATCGATCTCGATGTCTCTCTTATTCACCAATGTCTTCAAAGCCTTGATCTGCAAGTTAACGACCCCATTCTCTTCAGCTTCGCTCTGAGTTTCACCATTTTCAAAACTGCTGGTTGACGAACTTCGAATCATCTCAGCATTTGTGATCAAGCCTTGTACTCTCGTTGTCAAAGCATCAACAGCTTGATTCATGCGTTTCAAAATTTGGCACAGTTCTCTATGCTCTGGATCATTGATATTCGCCTCTAGCTCAGTTTTAGAGACAATATCGGACTCACCTCTCAGTTTAACCAGCTCCAGTGTCCCCACAGCTGTTTCCAGCGCCATTTGATTCACCCTAAATGTCTCCCTAACATATCTCAGCAGATCCTCATTGGATCCTTCAGTGCTATTTTCAGCCTGCTCTTGGCAGTTCGGAAGTAGCATGATGACACAGTCCTTCTCAGCTACGCCTTCAAACATGGCTTCCAGCTGCTTTGTTGATGCTAGGACGTATTTCAGAATGATATCCTTTAAATTTCGGATCCCCTCATCCTCCTTCGCCTGACTGGGTGTTTCACATAATTTCTTGTAATCCTTCAATACCCACGAAAGCCACATCTTTGCTTTGCTTAGCCTCTCAAGCAAGCTACTTTCACTGGATTCATCATCATCTGGAAATTCCGACTTTACCCCCGTCTTCATGACCAAAGTTTGAATATCGTGCAGATACTTATCAATATCCTTGACTCTCTGAATTGTTGACTTCTGCAGCCTCATTAACAAATTCAAAATCGTATCTCTATTTTCTAGTAAACTCTCTCCGTCATTGGTGACTTCATTCTTGATTAAATTATCTAATTCTGCAGCAAACTCCGTCTTTTCTTTGTCACTGCATAACTCGAGACACAACACTCGTATTTGTTTAAGCAGCTGTCTTACAAGTTCGGCTAACCCTGACACTTTATCTAATGATTTCTCGAGAATTTCTTCATTGATTTCTAACTCTGTTTTCAGATGTGAAGAATCGTTCTCCCCACTTCTTTTGAATTTCGCCATCTCTCGAACCTTCCCTTCCAATATTCTCTCAGCTTCAACAAGTTTTTCAATTGACAACTTCTTCTCTTTCAACTCCGTTTCTACAAGCTTCTTACTCGATTTCATCTTTCCAATATCAAGTTGTAATTTCTGGTTATCATTCGTCAGTTGAAACACTTGGTCCTCCAAATCTTTATTCACAATATCGATATTTCTAAATTCATTTTTGCACTCACTAAACGAGTCCTCCTTTGTGTGCAATAACACTTTGAGTTCTTCGTTTTCTTTCATGCAGTGCTCAAGTTCCCTGCTTTGTTCCTGGTAGTCTCGTTTCAGTTTTACAAGCTGCCTCTCTACGACTTCACATTTCTCTTCCAAGCTCCTAACGTCATTCAAGCAGTTAGATAATTTCTTACTAGTCTCTTGCTGTTGTTCAAGAACTGAGTCCCTTTCTGCTTGTAATCTGGAAATATCCCCAAAAAGTTTCTCATTTTCAGTGCTGAGGTTGGAACAAAACTCCTTGAAGTCTTTCTTGCCCCCTTTTATGTCCCCAATTTGGAATTCAAGCGCTTCTTTTTCTTGTCCTAGCATATGAATCCTCCCTTGCAGTGAAATAACTTCATCTCGCGATACCCTTAGTTTATTCTCCTCTTGTTCTAGCTTCCTCCTAAAGTACTCATTTTCAGTTTCAGCACTCTCAAGTTTACTTTGAACTGATTTCAGTTTCAAAACAACTTCATCGGCACTGTCCTTTACCTCGTGTAATGCATCCTCATTCGATACCGTATGTCGATACACATCTGCGATGCCTTCTCTGGCACTCATTACCAGCTGCTTTGCCGATTTGATACCCTTCGATAAGAACGAAACCTCGAATGCCTCAAGGCAATCCTCTTGAGATAACTTTCCAGGCATTATCGATCGTTTCATGTAATCGAACCAGTTTCGTTCTTCTTCTTTTATCTCGCTAACAACAACGTTCCTTTCTTGAAGAAAATCCTCGTTTGATTTCTCCAAACCTTTGATTCGCTCGTTTTTCTCAGTCAGCTCCTTTTCTAGCTCCTGCAAGTGAGTTTCCATTGTCTCCAATCTTTTGCTTTCAATCGATTTCCCAATCTTGTCCGCTTTATCGATAAGATCCTTCGAGCGATTATCATCGAATCTATTCCAAGCTAAAATCGTGTCAATCTGTGCTAGCTCTTCCTTCAGAACTGAATCCAGATCATGCTTCATCTTGCCATCTTTGACAATCTCTTGTAATCGGATCCCCAATCGGTTAACTCTACGCCCAAGATTCTCTTTTATACCGTTATACTCATTCTTGGTTCCCTCCATCTTTTGAAGCTGATCTGATAAATCCGAGTTCACTGCTGTCAGTGTTTGAATCTCAGATAAACTTGAGTTCACAGATTGGCTAAACTGCTCTTGCAATCTAGTGATAGATTTCTCTAGTCCTTGATTCTCATCACGTAGTCTAGTTTTCTCTTCGCTAGCCCGATTTACGGCTTTCTTAAGCGAACTAATCTCCCTGCATTTAGAAGTCCAGTTTGTTCGTAATCCTTCCCAAGATTGCTCCACGCTTTTATGATCCTTCGTCAATAACTCCTTGATCTTCATCGGGATATTAGCAGATTGCGTCTTCAGATTACTGTCGATGTCAGTGAGAGTTTCATCGAGTGTTTGGATCGATTTCATCACAATCAGCCATTGGTTCGCATTTGGATTGAAATGTTGTTGATCATCATGTGTGGATGCTAGGCCCATCGTATCGTGAACTGTGCTAGCCATATTCCTGAAGGAAAATCAGAGTAAATATGAAGAAGAGTCTTTGAACGGTGTAAGACATTAATATATTTGCTGATCAACGGAAGGGTTTGCTGACAAAAGCAACGGCTTGCAGTTTCTATTGCAAATACTAACAGTAACGTCGTTCGTGGGTCTTGTTTCATGCTCGTGTAAACTTCTAAACCACAACAAATTAACTGTTTCTCTATGAACAAAATTAAGCAAGGCATGCATTGTGTTAGAATGCAAAATGAACATTATTGTTATTTGTTTTGTACCCATCTAAACCCTAATTCATTTAATTGTCATTGCTAGGAAACAGAAAGTTCTTATGCCAGCAACAAGGGCAGATTTTGTAATACAAGAGCATCAGTTGCTTTTGATTGATGCCCCAATTCAAAGCGATCAGCGCAGCGACTACAGACAAAGGAAATTCTCTCAACCAGTGATTCAAAACAAACAAATCCGCAAAAGTTTCCCCGAAACCAGTAGGACAAACTCTCACCTTGTGCACGCGAAAGGTGGGTTTTAAGAGAAGTTATGTGCTCATAACGAAAGAAGAAGAGCAAATCTTTTAAAGATCTGCCTAGTGGATTTTGCTTATTTGATTCAGAAACCGAGCAGAAAGCATTGCAATTCTCGCGCATTTAGGGATTAAATGAAACGATTACCACACTTTGCCCTACTGGTTTGGGGCAACTTTTGCGGCTTTGTTTAGTTTGAATTACTGGTTGAGAGAATTTCCTTTGTCTGCAATCGCTAATCCCTTTGAATTGAGGTGTCAATTAAAGCAACTCATGCTATTGTGTTACAAAATCTGTCCTTGTTTATGCCCAGTGACAATGGCCACCAAAATAGCTATATCATAAAACTGCAGTGGATACATAAGAAATGACCTTTGTTAACAAACTAAATTTCCATAACTAATTCAATATTTCTTCCACAGAATAAACATTCAACACACCAGGTTCGACTCCTTTATCGTCAAAATATGGCTTGTCAAACACCCTACGCTTTCCTGAATCACCCGCAAATTCTACTATTTTGATTTGCAGAAATACAATTGGGATTATAATCTGTCTCAAATTAGATGTCACCTGCAAATTCCCGCGAATAATAACAATGGGAGCGTCTTGCAAAGAAATTTTGCGTTATCGCAAATCTCAGGCGACATCTCATTTGAGAAGGACTTTATAATACATATCGTTCATAACATGTAGGGTAAGACGGGGTAAAGTGAACTACGGGGTAAAGTGAACTACTCAGAACATTCGCGCTTCTCTCCAAAAGTAAACATGCAATGATAAAACATGATTTATGCCCAATGCTTTGTTACATGTGCTCACAGAAAATGAAAACATTTTTGCAAAATATTTCTTCCTGTTGTTGCAAAAAATCCCTTTACCCCAGGCAGTAAAAACAACCTCGGGAAATTATGGTTCTTAGGTTTGGGCTTCTATCTTCGATCTTAATTTTTGACCCCAAGAAGAAATTCATTTCTATAATTGTTTTGATGGATTTGAAGCACATACCATGTGTTTACGTTTTCCAAAAGGAAAGGGCCAAGAGAGACTTTTTTGTCAGTTAACATGATATTTTAAAAGATCTACCGTTCAGTCAATATTTTGCTTCGACCGGGGTAAAGTGAACTACCCATAACTTTTTATATTCACATGTGAACATGAAGTCAGATGAAGAAGCTCATAACAATGCCTTCAAAAAATCATAATTTCCAGGATAATTTTTCGCTCTGATGACACAGAAATATATTCTGATACCAGCTCCCTGAAAAACCTCCAAAAATTTGACAGCCGAAGTTTGATCTTCATTCAAAAATACGGCTTTTGATCCAAGAATTTTATTGGGATTTGATGAAGCAAGTATACCTATGGACATAGAAAGGAAAAAGGGCCATCACTGTGAAATTAGAATATTGATAATTGTTATAGATTTATAACTATTCTTGATTTTATTTCTGGGCGTAGGTTTCAGGGCACAGTGAATTATTTTGAAAATAGTGTTTCTCTTTTTAGTGATTTGGTATTTACGTGCAATATATTATTGTCCAAGTATATTCCCATTATTGTTCATCGAATTGCATTCAGGTCTCGCAATCTGACTCGAATTTGTGACTTTGACACAATAGTTTTTGGTAAATATTTGATCTGCACAGATCGTTCTCAGCATAGGTCACCATTTAACTTTTTTTAAATTCCCTTTTGCGAAATTGTTAGGTCTGTTTCGTTTTGGCATGCGAAGGACACCTTAGAATTGCAAAATAAATCATGTTTTCGGGTATTACCAGCATCATTTTGGTTTTATCGAACGATTGCTAAGTAGTTCACTTTACCCCGGCCTGGGGTAAAGTGAACTAGGCACAGCGGTCACCAAAGAAAGCTCTTTTGTGAGAATGGAAAAATATTTGAAAATTTTTTTTGCTGGATAAACTGACCCAAAGACATAATGTCAAAACAACGTTAAAAAGTTTGCCCTCAACTACAGTCTCTTTAAGATATCCTTGAAAAACCTCCAAAATAGTTCACTTTACCCCGTCTTACCCTAACATATGTATATAATATACCGGGTGTCCCAAAATGATGTATTATCGTTTGATTGCTTGTATGTCCATAACCGATGAACCGATTTTCAAAAACTGGTAGAACTACAACCAACATCTTAAAATACAATTTAGCCTTTAGGCAATCACATAAAACAAAGTTTTTGAAAATCAGTTCATTGGATATGGACATGTAAGCAACCAAACGATAACACATCATTTTGGGACACCCGGTATAACATATGAACTCAGAAAAACACTATCGTTAAAAGTTTCGGCGTAAGCCTTCATCAGTAATAACTGTTCTCATAATCAGAAGGAGCATACAAATCCATTTTGAAATTCAGAAACAATAAAAAAACAATAGCCTAAGTGGGATCCTGCTAATTACAATAAGTCACAAAGGGTAACATACACATATTATATATCGTTCACTAAGCAGTCACTTTGCCTTGGCTTCGATCTGTTATCAATTTTTGAATGTTTACCTCACCACCAAGAGATTAGCACTCGTTCACTAAGCAGTAATTTTGCCTTGATTTCGATCTGCTATCTATTTTGAACAGTTTCCCTGGATTTCAGAAGTTCCGAATTGCTATCAATAAAACAGTTTGCAGAAACCATTTTATTACAAATGAAATATAAAAACAGCTAAGTGGTGCGCAAAGCTGCCCGGAGTGGACAACAGATATTGTTGCAGAACGTAACTCATTAATTATGGATAGGAATTTGATGAATTCAACCAGAATTTAGCGTAACAGACTCTGTTTTTCTGAGTCGAAATTTCAACATGCCAGCCAACTGATTGCTTTAAGAACAAAGCAAATATGAGGAGATGGCAGCAAGTTATCTTTCAAAATGACAGTAGATTTCTTTTAATACTTGAGTCAATTCTGCGCAGAAGAAATAACAACGGCGGCAACGTAATTCCAATTTATGAAAATTGACTTCAAAATTGTGTCAGTCTGCAGCTGGTGTTACTGACGAGATTAAAGAAGCTTCGCTTTGGAATTTCTTTGATTTAGAAATGGATTTTTATGTGATTGTGGTTGTTATTTGGTAACATGGAAAATCATGTGCAAAAATCGTTTAATCTTGAAGAGAATCGACATAGTTTTATTGAGCAGCCGCTGTAAATAGGCCAAAGAAAAAACACACGTAGCGGGTGTCCCAAAAAAAGAATACGGATTTGGTTGACTCCAGCGATGTGAATTTAGCTTCAATCAATGTCTAATCACTCTAAAAATGTTCCTCCATAGTTAACTTGAACATAGGTACCTCGTTTGTTGGTATTGGTGCTTTGAGAGCAGACATATTAATCTTGAAAGCTCAAATTTGGCTCTTTTGGCCTAAGCAAATTCTTAAGGCACTGCATATAAATCAACGTTAGCCTTGATAAAAATTTGAAAAATATTAGATCTTGTGCTATTCTGTTTTCCAGAAGTCATCCCCCAGTCACCTATTTGGCAGATTCTTAAGTTTTCATTATTTTCAGTTATCAATTTCGATGTGCTTCAGGAACTTGCTTAGGCCAAAAGGCAAAAGCTCTGGTTTGCAAGTGGACGAAAATTCGAGCTTTCAAGATTGATATTTCTGCTCTCACAACACCAATACCAACAAACGAGTATCTATGGTCAAGTTAACTATCTAGGAACATTTTGAGAGTGATTAGCCATTGATAAAGCTAAATTCACATCGCTGGAGTTAACCAAATCTGTATACTTTTTTTGAGACACCCAATACACACACCCACTATATCTTTAGCTACACAGTTTTTATAAGAAACTTGGAACAAGCCATAGAACAACCAGTTTCTTAATTCAACATGAAAATTTTCACATTTTAGTACAAAGAGTTTCCTAACTTGTTTCTTCTTTGTTAAATGCATAAATTATCATGAAGTCTCCAACAACTTATTACAGTTGATGAAATAGACTTGGGGCAAGTCTACCAAAGCATAGGGCTCAAATCTTTCAATCTTCAAAAAGGTCGGTGTAAAATTCGATTAAATTTTTCTTTGAATTGGATTGCTTGAAAGGAACTATGGTACTTTGCTGTAAATCTGCCGTGGAAATTTCATGATATCTTTACTTTTTTCAAAATGGCGGCAATTTGATAATTTAAAAAAAAAATTCATGGAAAACCTTGAAAAAATTTAAATCATTGTAAATCCTAAACTAATACAGGAAACATTACATAACCTTCAAGGAAACCATAGTTTATGGAGGTCTACAAGATGGTGGCAAGCAGAAATTTGTGGCTTTTGTAGTTCAGGATTTAGAAATTTGGTGACGTCATAGCCTCAAATTTAATAAATGCCGCCATATTGAAACTAATCAAGATATCAATAAATCGCCACGGCAGATTTACAGCAAACGACCCTAAGTTCCTTCCAAGCTATTTATTTCAAAGAAAACGGCAATAAAATTTTACACCGACCTTTTTAAAGATTTGAGCGCTATGTTGTCTACCAACAATGCTTCAAATATGTTTCTTGGCACTTAAAACATCATATATAGGAATAAAAACAGTGTATTTACGTTCAAAACAAAAACAGCCGGTTGATATTTATCAACAATAAAGCTTCAATGATATAGTTGCCATAAGCTCCTTGAATTTAAGTTTTAAAAAGTTTCTTATTGCTTCCCAGCCATGGTAACAGAGTTTCTTAAAATTATGGTGATATAGAAAATGTGAACTCAATGAAATTGCACGTGCCAAGGTCATCAAATACAATTAGCCAATAAGCTATTTTTACTACATGGTTCGAGCCATGTTTGAAGGGAATCTAAGCATATATAAGCCTTTGATAAAATAACCTTACGAAGACAATAGGACGATACACGTGCCACACCATATTTGGGTAACTGATCTACGTCAAAGGTAAATCCTGGTATCTGATAGGCTAGAATTTGACCGCAAGTGGCTTGAGCCACTTTTATATGCTTACATTCCCTTTAACTGCGTAACGATTCCTCTAACTTTAAGCCATATTTGAGAGCAATTACGTTTGCCCATCCCTTGCCCATGCAAATAGGGATTAAGGCCTAAGCCTAGGACTGTTAAACAGGGTTACATATGATTCCTTCTTAGAATTGGCTTGCGGTAAAAGTATTCAATCAACTCTGTTGCAGTTTTTCTTGGACACCAGGTATCATTCTTGAACATTATGATGATCACTTCAAGCATACAGGGTGCCCAGAAGACATGCGTTCATTTTGTATGGCTATTGTGGAGAAGCGTTGATTCAGTCTGTCTTATTATTGATACAGTATCGTAGGAAAGGCTTCAATTTAGAGCTAGGGGCTCCGTCGTCAAAATGTAAACAAAACGATGATTTTTGCAGTTTTTTGAAAGGTGATTTCACACGGGATTTTCAAAAAAAAAATTTCAAAACGAAAGTTGCTGTTTTTACATAAATAATTGTACTTCACTAAGGAATAAACCAAACATTCATATCTCCTACGATTGCTCGGATATAAGTGAATTTTTAACGGTCACTTTTTAGTGGCTTGGGTGAAGCCACCAAACAAACTTGTTGCAACTGTCTCCCCTCAAAATTCCTAATAAAAACTATAATGTTCAATTGCCAAAAACGTGTTGAAGTAGGATAGAAAATCTATTAGCTTTATATTTAAATGTGATCAAAATCATCATTCTCAAGGGTAATAGAACCACTTGTAGCCTGGCCTAGAAAAACTTCTAGAAATCTGTCAGCGCATTCGCACAATTTCATGACAGAATGAACAACACCACTTGCCCAGGTGGCAAATAAATAACATCAACACAACTATGACCCTTAATTGAAAATATAATTAAAATCTGAACCCGTGAGAGAGTTACGAACAATCAATATTGATCTATCAAGCTACGAACTGATCCATAATATAGACTCTTAAAAAACAACAGGAGCTGAAAAGTCTCAACACTTCAGGCAGGCCTTATGCGTATACAGCTTGTTGTTTTCCACAAATGAAGGCAAGATAAATTCAGCTTTTGAGATGAATTCGCAATTCGATAAAAAGTTGTTTACCTTCAAAAATTGCTTGCAGCCTGGCTTAGTCTTTGAAATAGCTGAAAATTGGGTGATTCATCAGCTGAAAGGTCCAAATTTCTGCTAAAAATCTCGAAGCTGCTTTCCACAAGTCAGAGCATGACAAATTTAGCTTGCAAAATAGATTAAAAATTCGATAAAAAGCTGTTTACCTTCCAGAGATCTGTATAGCTGTATGCTCAGTCTTTACAATCTTCGAAAGTGGGCCGAGTCATCGCCGTTGAGCTTGCAGGAAATCGCTTGACCTTGACCAGAACGATTAATCTGTGAGGCAGAAGATTAGGAGAGTCAGCATTAAAATTCATGAAAAACATTGGAAACCAAACGCTTGACCCACGCTGCTTTGTGGGATTGCACTAAGAATAGGAGTGTTAGCTTAGTTTGTAATCATACGTCGAGTGTTGAATTTAAGGTGTATATGGTACCCGTTAGCATTCAGATATCGCGAAATAATCATTGATTCTTCAGAGATATGTTCGACAAGCAAAGTCCTTTGCATGTCGACTTTGTCTTATCAACAACTGAATGTAAGACTTACTGTTTACTGGAGAAAATATCGTTGCTAGTACACTAATTTTTCTTATAAGAAACTAAGGTCGGGGGCTGGTAGGCAGTTTCTTGAATTTTTGGGACATTTTGCTACCACAAGTTTCTTACGTGTTTCTTATATTTTTATTGCCGGAAGTTTAGAGTTGATTTTATCTTGTCTAAAGGGCTCCCAAATTACTTAGTAAAATCTCAAAACGAGTAAATAACATGATTCGTACTCAAAATAATGTCCAAACAGTTGCTTTAACTGCACAATGTCACAATATTTTTGAGTGTGATAGGAAAATTAAAACTGAAAATTGCAGAAGTTTCTTAGCTTTTTTCAATTCAGGTAGGGTTGTTTCTTAGCTTTCGAAAAATTGAGCCTACCGTTTCTTATAAGCGGTTTCTTATAAAAAAAATGAGTGTATCTGAGCAACGAATTTCTACCGAGGGGTGTACGCGTATCATTTCACCCGCAAAGTAAATTTAGCCTCAGTGTGAAAGTTACGAGAGAAGTATGCTGGTGGTCTCCTCTCCAATACCTTCTTAATTAATTCGTAAAAGCTTAAACCGTTTTACCCCAGGCGTGGTCCTATATTTGTTCTCAATTACTTAGTCTTAACACCACACCAAAAACACCGCTTCTAATGTCAAATAACAAGTAGCGTGCCAGAAATTCGTTACTAAACGGGATCAATTTTTGTAGTAAGGCTCTCAATTTGTCTCTAATATTTTGATCTTCTTATCAAATGTAACCTAAATGCCCGAGGAGCTGATGAAAACACCTGATACGTCTTTATGAAATTATCTTTGAATTTGACATATTTGAAGACCATAATTGAACGCTGGGGCTTATTTCATTTCAAAGACACTAAAGGAGAGGGTATTTATTAGAGAGGGGGACTACTTGCAAAGTCAAATGAAAAGGCTGTACATGATCGCTTTTCAGTTCTCTTACCGCAGATTCAGCGGAATCAGCATACAATCTTACGAGTCAACCACACCAATTCGACAAAATTTCTGTCACAAACCATATCAACTTCTTTTCGTGTGTATAACAAGACGGTTACCCAAACAGGTGTAGGGCAAATCTTAAAGTGTTGAGGCTGCACGCAGGCGAATAAATCTTGCCGATTCCTTTGTTTTCATTTGTTACTGGCTAATTACCTTTGCTTTGGCTGCAATCGCTAGTCGTTTTCGAGGGAAGGGTCAATCAAAGCTACTTGTGTTATTGTTACAAAATCTACCGTTTTGTTTGCCTCAACCAGTGGCAGATTTTAGCTGAAATCTTTGGTAAAATGAAAGAAGTTCTAACCAAACCATTCCATCATACAAAGATTAAAGGGAGCGTGTAATGGTAAGTAGGCATGTTTATAAATAAAACACAGAAAACACTCAGACCCAGCATTGTATCTTTGGCTATCCATTGTTCACGGCGCGTGTATTTGCCTCAACCAGTAGCAGACTCTAGCTAAAATTGTTGGTGCAAGGAAGTTCTACGGCCAAAACATTCTATCATACAAGGATGCACGATAGTAAATATGCTTGTCTATATATAGAACAAAGAAAACACATAGACCCAGCATTGTGTCTTTAGCTATCCATTGTTCACGGAGGGTGTTATGTCCTTGCTCCATTAAAGCGAATCGCAGCGATCGTCAGCAATTGCCACATTTAGAGCGTGCTTTGTTCATCTTTTCCCACCTGCAGGCGGCTGGTCGCCGCGGTTCGCCATGGAGTTAAAGTTGCTTCGCTAGCGATCGCCAGCGAGAGTTACGAAATTTGATTAAAATGTTTAATTCCTATTTCTATATAGGTTCCGAATCTTTAAAAAGGCTGGTGTAAAATTCAGTGACCTATTTGTTTGAACTGAATGACTTCAAAGAAACTTTAGCTAATTCTCTATAATTCTACCGTTGGAATTTTCTGAAATCTTCAATAGTTTCAGAAGTAGAGTGTTTTTCTTCTTTTTCAAGAATTCAAGAAAAATTTTCAAAAAAACTTAAAAACATCGTAATTTCTAAACTGTTTGACGTAACATGAAATAATTACGAAAAAACCATAGCTTATGAAGGCCTACAATATGGTATCAAGCAAAAGTCTGTCACTCAACTGGTTTATGATTTAGAAATTTGATGACGTCACATCCTCAAATGAGTTGAAATGTAAGATACGCTGTAATTTCCAAAAATATTCAAAATTTCTGAAAAGTCCAACGGTAGAATTATAGATAAGTATCTAAAGTTTCTTTCAAGCCATTCAATCAGAAGAAATAGGTCATTGAATTTTACACTCACTTTTTTACGCCGAGATAAAGATTTGGAACCTATGCTATTGTTTCGCCAGCATTCGAGCGAACAAATGGAGATCGATTTTCCTGTGGTTCACCGGCATTTTCACGGACCAATTGCTACGATTTGCTTTGATGGAATAGAAATTTGCCTTAAAACTTCGATTTGAGTGAATATTTTTAGACTATTTTGCAAATGCAAGCTTTAAACCTTGCACAAACCCTTGAATTTCTTTACCTGACAACATAGGGCTCAAATCTTTGAAAAGGTCGGTGTAAAATTCTATCACTGTTTTCTTTTAAATTAATGGCTTGGGAGGAACTTGGAGTTTTTGCTGTAAATCTGCCGTGGAAATTTATTGATATCTTGATTAGTTTCAAAATGGCGGCATTTATTAAATTTGAGGCTATGACGTCATCAAATTTCTAAATCCTAAACTAGAAAAGCTACATATTTCTGCTTGCCACCATATTGTAGACCGTCATAAACTATGGTTTTCTTGAAGGTTTTAGAATGTTTCCTCCATTAGTTTAGGATTTACGATGATTTAAATCTTTTTTTTAATTTTCCATGAATTTTTCAAAATTTATTTAATTGCCGCCATTTTGAAAAAATCAAGATATCACAAAACTTCCAGGGTAGATTTACAGTAAAGTACCATAAGTTCCTTTCAAGCCATCCAATTTAAATAAAACTGCAATAGAATTTTACACCGACCTTTTTAAAGATTTGAAAGATTTGAGCCCTATGCCTTACCGGACAAACGCAGTTTTATCTCCTACAGGTAATTTCTAAGCCTGTACCACCCTTTCAAATTAATGATTCATGCTATGAATGAGAAGCCTTCACACGAAATTTGCATAGCTGTAAGAAAACTTGAATTTCTTCTCTTTAAATCCCTTGTGAATTCGGCACCTGTGCTCTTCGATTTATCACTGGTGTCTCAGCCCATTCTTTGATTGGACAGCGAATCTATTAATGACGTCATCAATTGAGGTCACAGTGGGAAGTGATTCAAATGCAAAAGAAGGTGGAAGCTAGATTTGGAAATTTAAAGATGGATTTAGGATTTAAGTTTTCTAAATCCTAAATCCTGAAGCTCTCGGAATTTCTGAACGTGGATGTATCCAACTTTGATGACGATTTTTCGTTTGCTCAGTGATGTTGTACGGAAGTGTTGAACTACCTCACATTGTCAACAGACTTATTCTTGAAGCTTCTTTAGAGTACATCAAATTCCCAGGGGGGGGGGGTACTCTGGTATACTTAGGATAGGGGTGCTCAGGTTACTTTTTGGGTCTAAAATTTGGGCAAGGGTTATTTTTTTGGGTCATTGATTTGTACAGTTATTTTTTTTGGGTTCCTGATATTCTGGTTTACCTTTTTGGGTCTAGAATATGGGACAAATTCAAAAATTGGGAAAATATATTTTACAAACGAAATCAAAACCAAATAACGTTACTAAAACCAAAACCTTGAATATCCAAATACAATACGGAGAAATCTAATCAGTTAGGGAATTTTTACAGATTTAAGATACTGATTTCGTAACTTTTGGGTATACCGGGTGAGTCAAAAAAAACGTGGGGTGTTTGGCGGACTGTGACGTCGCTTGTAGCCACCCGACCGTCGTGAAATAAATGTGTCCGTGCAGCAAAGGTCTAACTTAGATTATAAGCCTTACCCCATTAAAATCGGTCACTTGGTGCATTAGTTAAAACGTAATTTCTTCGTAAGGCCTTGTATGGGAGTCTTGCAAACTGATGGAATCTTTAGCCAGCAAGGCCATTCAGCATTTTAGCCTTGCCAAAGTTACAGATACACATGGTATTATCAGAGGAGAATGAAATAGTTAGGAAATAGTGTTTTCTCTCCTGATAATACCACGTGTATCTGTAACTTTGGTAAGGCTAAAATGCTGAAGGGCCTTGGCTAAAGATTCCATCAGTTTGCAAGACTCCCATACAAGGCCTTACAAAGAAAATATGTTTTAACGAATGCACCAAGTGACCGATTTTAATGAGGTTAGGCTTATAATCTAAGTTAGACCTTTTGCTGCATGGACAAATTTATTTCATGACGATCGGGTGGCTACAAGCAACGTCACACTGCGCCAAACACCCCACGTTTTTTTTTTGACTCACCCGGTATAGCGTCAGAAAAATTATTCTTTGGGTAATGCTAAAAATTACTTTTTTGGGTCTAGTTTCATGCTAGAAATAATTTTTTGGGTTGATCCGTTGTACCCCAGCCTGAGCACTCCTATCCTAAATATACCTGAGTACCCTGGGATCAAATCATCCAGGCATTTTGTTTCATTAGGCTACGAAGATTAATAGCCCTTGAAAACAGGAACTTCGTGCACTGTATCGGTCCAGTCTATGTCTGTAATTTTTATTATGTTATGTGTGCTATGTGTGCGTGTGTGTGTATGTGTGTACTTTTCTTAGTGTTGTGTACTTTTTCTCCTTTTGTTGCAACATAGTTGTAGGAGGGAAATGAAGTCGCCTGAAAGCACCACATTTCTAACTCTGATAGATTCGCTCGACCTCCAAAAGTGCACGGGTGTGCACCTCTGCGATGTGTGCACCTCTGGGTTGTTGATGTTGCTCGTGAAACCCTAAAGTGCCTAACGCAATGGCGAATTGTTTGCTCCCAGGCTGTCCCTCTCTTACGACTATGATTGGGACAGTTTGTATTGAATTGTAAGTGTCATACACAGTGGGAACTCGCTGAAAATAAGTCCTTTCCCACTATTGATGGCACGTAGTTAATTAGCCTTGTTGTTTTGTAAATAGTTTGCTTTTTAATGAATAAAGAAAAAAAGTTTTGAATGCTGATGTATTCCTCTCGTTCTTTATCGTGAGAAGAGGAAAACTATACCGGATGGTAAAAAAAAGGAAACCCATTTGGAAGGCCACTGCTCTATGGATATCAAGACAATAATGTTAGCGAATATATCAGTTAATAGAGGACACGTTCAAATCCATTTTGAAATTTAAAAGAGTGAAATCGGCCACTCTATTCTGAAAATCATGGGGGATTTCTCCGAGAAAACCCTTTAAAGAAACCTTCAAAAACGGCATAAAATCATGACCAAAGGTCCCTTACACTTCTGCCTTGCGGCAATGACTTGTACAAGCTTAGCACGCGTTATCCTTTGGGGAGGATAAAAGTACTATCCCTGGGAGTACAAATGCGGCAATACATTATGATCAAGTTGTTTCACAAAGTTGCTAAGCAAAGTTTTAGTTCCATTAAGCTTCTTTGCGATTTGTGTCTTAGCTATATCTTCTTGATGCAATACTTCGCTTAATCTCAGCAGGTCTTTATCTCATAGACTTTCCTCGCGTACTCAGCTCAGTTCGTAATCTTCACATCCATGACGCACCGGTCGATCAGTAACGGATAAGACTTTCTGCCGTTATCTCATATGACAACCAAATCTTATCAATGCGTTTTCAATAACTGAAGGATCCCAAACGCACTAGGGTGCAACTAGCCATATCGTTGCTTGCCTGCGTGCAGACTCAAAGAGCGGAGCGATATACTACCGAACGAGTAAAAAACAATCCCAATTTGAAAGACAACTGACCATATTGGTAAATATTTTATTTAATGGTGGACGTTCAAATAGACTCAATAATTTACCTGAATGAAATCGGCCATCTCCTTCGTGAAGCCATCAAAACACAGGCCTAAAATCACGACCAAATTTCCCCGTAATTTCTGCCTTACAGCAATGACTTCAACCAAGATAAAATAAAAGAACTCTCATTTTATCTTGCTTCAACACAAATAGCACGTGTTATCCTCTTCGGAGTATGAAATGGCCCGAAATAATGTTCTTATGCTCCCAGAATCTACCAGGGATGACACTTCCAGCCTCCAAGGGATACCAAGTGATGACGGATGTAAAAGTCATTGCTGTAAGGCAGAAAATTTGGTCGTGATTTTAGGCCTCGTGTCGCTCTTTGTGGTAACTCGATAATCTTGTGTCTTCTCTCGCTACGAAAACGACGCATGTTCATTTTCATATTCTAGTTTAACTGTTGTTGCTACTTTGTAAACTTTAACATTTTATGATGATATGAAAAAGGCCTGTTTTAAGGTTTCTAAAAGAGGATCTTTTGAGAAAACCCCTCATAATACCGGGTGTGCCAAAATAAACTATGCACGTTTGGCAGGCCACAATAAATCGTACACTCGATCAATTTTGATGATTTATGACTTAATCATCGTTAGCAGAAAGCCTGAATTAGATACTGGGATTTTTTGCAAATTTTATCATTTTCAATTTTAGAGCTAGAAGCGAGTTTCGTAAAATCTTAGTTTTCGAAAAAACTGAAAACGATCGAAAAACATCGATCAAGTTTTCCAAATGTTCGACATGAATGGACAAAGAGAGAACTTGTTCGTGGTGATTTGCGATTCAGAAATCGACGAATTGTAATCTGCTGTACGAGAGTTTGTACTAAACCCCCAAATCCCCCTGAAACGTTTTCTCTTTGTTCATTCATGTTGAATCTTTTAGAGTTTGATCGACGTATTTTGATCGTTTTCAATATTTTCGAAAACGAACATTTTAAGAAACTCGCTTTTAGCTCTAAAAACAGAGAACGGAAAATTTGCAAAAAGTCCTAGAAACTAACTCAGGCTTTCTGCTAAAGATTAAATCATAAATCTTCAAAATCGGTCCAGTGTACGATTTATTATGGCCTGCCAAATGTGCATAGTTTATTTTGGTGCACCTGGTATCTGAACGGAGTGGCCAATTTCAGTGAGGTAAATTTTTAAATCTATTTGAACATTTCAACTATTGAATAATCAACTTGCCAATCTTATTGCCTTGATATCCAGGAAGAAGTGGCCTTTTAAATGGGAATGGTTTTATTTTACCCACCCGGTATATGCTCACCTAAAGTAGCTCGTATAATGGTTATTCCTGTTTATATTTTACAAACCATAACGATTGCTTCATTTCAAAGCAACTAGACAGGGCTCGTTAGCCTGATTGTTTCGTTCGCAGAAGGAAATCTTGATACAGACATGAAGAAACGATCAAACACACAGAACAATAAAAACGTACCAGATCTCATCATGGGTGCATATTATCGGAAGAAATGGATGCCATCAAACTTGCAGGCCTGTCGGTGGAAATATTAAAGATATACAAAACACATCAACTACAACATAATCTTGCAAATGATCGAAGTTTTGAGATTATAACTAATCAAGCTGATAGCTAAAATTCTCCATCTTCAATAGTAGCCACCATCACAAGAGTAGATTGCCATCAAATTATCAAAACTGTCGGTCGAAATATCAAAAGAAAGGCAAACAAGGCGACGAAATGAGTGAAGTTTAGAGATGATAATTAATCAAGTTGATTAGATGGAGTGAAGACTGCACCTGCTATAGGTTTAATGGATAATCCTGCTTCGTAATCGTTCAACTGAAGTATTTGTATTTAATCTTCATCTTGACTATGATCTTGCTGAATATGACAACCGTTTCTCTGTACGTAAAACTATGTTGCACAAAAGCAGGGACTCAGTCATAAGACATCTATAGATGTCTAGATCTACAATCTACGATCTACAGATATCTAGCATGGTAGGAAATTTCTAATAGATGAAGCAGTAGCGATGATAGATTTTGCTAAAACATTCTTCGTAGGACATTATTCACAGCATGAAAATTCTTATCAAACTTCTTTTATTTTAGTTCATTAAGAAAGAAGCGATAATGGTTTCGATGACGTTGTCTCTGAGTTAACCGATCAAATTCATTGTAAATTTGTCAAGGTATCATTGGGACGTAGCAGGAATGAAATTTTAGCTCGGTAATAAACGCTTCATCAAACGACATTCTAGATCAAAAAGGATTCTACTTTCGCATTCTGGATTTTGGAATCACCAAGGCAAGAAACGAAGTTCTCAGCAACACAAATAACAAAATAGATTATTTTGACTTTCTTGCGCCATGAATCAGCCACCACTCAAACTCTATGGTTTTAACGAAAAAACAGCTCCTACATACATACATACATACATTTATTATTTGTAAACGCAGGTCATAATCAAGGCAGCTTAAAAAGCTGATGTGGACCTGCAAGCAGCAGCTACTCAAGCAGGGCACAGGTTTCTTGAGACAGCATGTATTCTTATTTTAATTGCAGCATCGACCCGGATTGGCAGTCTAAACGGCTTATTTTATGGTAGTTTTCATTTCCAATTTCCACAAGGATCTTAAACGATAAATGGTGGATTTTCACGTTTGCCTTTGAGATAGGCTTCCAAATGAAAAATCTGTTCTCTGGTGTTTTTATTATGATTTCATAAAACGTTCTATTCTGCAATCCTTCATCATTCTTTAGACAATCATGCTCACCAAAAAGCGATTAAACAAGCAACTCCGTACTATATCCCATTCATGTTTCAACATACGCCAAATTCTACGGTTGGATTTCAAACGAGCTTACAAACTTGCTATGACACAGAACAAAACTTTGGTTAGAGTAACTCCCTTGTTTTATAGTTTTGCCATGTCAACGATTTTTGTTACCCACTTTAATGTAAATAATCCTTGTAGCTATTTCTTTGAAAAACTGTGAGTTTGTTTTTCTAGATAGATTTTAATTTGACTGAAACACCACAAATACATGCAGGTATTGTCGTATTCAGGATAAATTTATCGATGAAATTCTATCATTTTCAATCACATGCTTTGTAAATCACGACTATCTCTGGGTTCCTCGGCAGGGATCCACGGCTACCAACATCTTTGCTTTGTTGAAAATTGCTGTTTTGCTTACTTAAAAGGAAAAAACAATAAGGCCTTGTCATCTAGCAGCTCTTCGCTTGAAACTTGAAAGAGAGGAGGGAAAGCAAATCAAATGGCTAAATTCATCCGTAACTGCATGAAATCTTCTCCACGAGGAATTTTTCGATAGCAATATGAACATTTGTCGAGGCTAAAGCCCGTTAAAGATACACTGACCTGTTGGATGACACACCCCTAACCACACCCCATCCCTGCCATTTTAATCTAGGGGTATTTTTAGATTGGATTTTAACTTTTATTCTACATATTGTACACATGCAATTAGACATCTTTTTTTCCTCCTAATATTTGATAGTACACTTAATTCTAATTTTGATGGCAAATATTACATACCGGGTGTCCCAAAATGATGTATTTATTGTTTGATTGCTTACATGTCCATAACCAATGAACCGACCTATTAACTTTGTTTTATTTGATTGCCTAAAGGCTAAATTGTATTTTAAGATGTTGGTTGTGGTTTTACCAGTTTTTGAAAATCGGTTCATTTCAACGATTATGGACATATAAGCAATCAAACGATAATACATCATTTTGGGATACCCTGTACATACATACATTCCTACCAAGAATGGTCCATTTTCTACGGTTATAATTCGCTGCAAACAAACTTTCATGTTGTATAATTTCATTTATAAATCATTCAGTTTCCTGTAATTTGCTCGTCAACACAAGTTTTATTGTAAGCCATTTTCTCATCTCAAAGATGTAGGGTTTGTTTTAGCCATCAGAAGTTTTGTACACCACTTCCACATGGGTAGAAACTTTTTATTTGGGCCTACTGTGTATTTCCACTATTATTCCAATGGGTAACTACAATCTTAAATCTAAAATCTTAATCTTAAATCTTAAATCTTGGTACTGTGTTTCTGGTCCAGTTGTACCTATCCCTGGTAATTACGTTATTGAAAATTTTGAGAAAAGCCTTAAATTTAAATTGCAAATGATATCTTTTAACTGATATATGATATACTTTTCTCTTTCGATATTCCTTGTGCAAAAATGCCCACTGTTATGAAAAATGCTGCTTGAGATGGTTGCTTTTCCAAAAAAATTGAAATAGATGTAAATAATAAAAAGGGCATTTCCCATGTTTTCTGAGAGTTACCCTTTGAGCCAATAAAAAAAATAATAAAGAAGAAAAAATGAAGAAGGAGAAGAGTCAATCTTCCTTTCCTTAATTTTGATGCTCTGGTACCCAGGGTATCAGAGAGTCTGGAATCCGAAGGGAGTGATTAGGAACATTTTCCCCTCAAATTCTTCGCCACCCAGACCCTTTCATATTTTTCCACCCTAGATTTGTTGGGCTGGCCTGCTGGGACTGTCCTTTTGGTACCGTGGTAGAACCTGTCACTATTATCTGTAGACTTTCTAAACTCTATGTGTTGAGCGTTTCCAACATCTACGTAGCACCGAGATCACAATTCTGACCCCAGGGCACTGTGATCCAGCAAGAGGAAAAAAATACAAAATATCGCAAAAATAAAATTTAATCGAAACGGTTATTATGATACATGGTCTTAAAGAGGATATGTTAAGGATCAAAACAGAGCAAAAAGTAAACTTTTATGATTTCTGAGTCCGGAGATATTTGCCTCCAAAGTTGGATGAAATTGACATTGTTTACTTTTCATGTAATTTTTGGTCGATTTCTACAGAATGCTCATTACAACAACTAGTTAATTTACTAATATCTTTACCCAGGGTTATCCGATTTTAATTCTGTTTGTTTTAATTGATAGAACAACATGTCCGCTTACAAGAGAGTCCCTTATTGCTTCTTTCAGAACCCATTTTTTTGTTTTCTTGTTATTTTTCCTAAATGCGCTTATTTTCCTGAAATAGACACCAAAAATGCATAATTTGAGAATAAAAGTACAAAATTAAAAAATCAAGGACGAATATGTCTACCAAACCTAGATTTTATTACAGCAGCACATTTCAGCAGATAGTCTGCCAAAGCAATCACTCAGGATCGTGCAGGGAAAAAAGTTATTTTATTTTGAAAGTGGCCACTACCACTTTTTTGCTATTTTGAGCCCCCATCATTTTCATGTGCGCCTTTAAACAGACGCAAATCCTGTAACTCATGCTTACAATATACCATTCTGAATGGTTTTATCCTTGTTAACAAGTGTTCTGGCATTTCGAAAAGTAAAATTAAATTCACTATCTCCTCCGCAGAGGCCTTTTATACTTTTTTGATGGAACTATCTTAAACATTGGGACTCATATCTGTATGCAATTACCAAAAACATTGTAATAATAATTTCTTTAATGTTTTTTCAACTCGCACAAATAAAAATGATCCATACAAAGTTGAAGATGTCATCAGCGATGGTTCCTCAAGATTGGTAGAGTTAGAACTGTGAAATGTTATCGTTTTGACTTGATTACATCTATTTCATGGTAATTACTGAAGTGAAATGACCAGGATGCGCACAAAAACATCACACATAACATTTTCCATATAATATTGCCTTGTCTTGAAGCTGGTTGTCTACAAAACGTTCCTCGTGCACTTTTTCAAGGCTGAAATTGCATGTTCAGACTATGCTATCCCAGGGCTCAAGACAGTTTAATTAGAGAGCCACAAAATGCCTCTGCGGAGGGGCCTTTTCGTCCAATTTTACTATCACTTTTGCCAGAACACTTGTTGAAAAAGGATAAAACCATTCAGAATGATATATCTTAAGCATGAGTTACAGGATTTGCGTTTGTCTGAAGGTGCACATGAAAATAATGGGGGCTCAAAATAGCAAAAAAGTGGTAGTGGCCACTTTCAAAATAAAATAACTTTTTTCCCAGCACGATCCTGAGTGATTGCTTTGGCAGACTATCTGCTGAAATGTGCTGCTGTAATAAAATCTAGGTTTGGTAGACATATTCGTCCTTAATTTTTTTATTTTGTACTTTTAATCTCAAATAACGCATTTTTGGTGTCCATTTCAGGAAAATAAATGCATTTAGGAAAAACAACAAGAGAACAAAAAATTGGGACCCAGTTGAAGCAATGAGCAACTCCCTTGCAAGGCGACAAGTAGTTCTATCAATTAAAAGAAACAGAGCTAAAATCGGATAACCCTGGGCAGAGATATTAGTAAATGAATTTGTTGTTGTAATGACCATTCTGTAGAAATTGACCAAAAATTACATGAAAAGTAAACAATGTCAATTTCATCCAACTTTGCAAGTGAATATCTCCGGACTCAGGAGTCATAAAAGTCTACTTTCTGCTTTGTTTTGATCCTTAACATATCCTCTTTAAGACCATATATCATTGCGACGGTTTTGATTAAATTTGATTTTTGCGATATTTTGTATTTGTTTCCTTTATTTTTGCATTCTGGATCACTGTGAGGGGGGGTACTCCCTAACTTTCAATATGGGGGGGGGGTCCATGCCACTATTTCTTTGCTGACCCCTAAATATTAAGCCTAATGTTTTGGGGACCCCAAATATTGAGTCTAATGTTTTGGAGACCCCAAATATTGTATCTATTTCTGGGGCCCCTAAAATGTGTTTGAATGATTTCAATTAAAGCTTCTTGATCTTTCTCAGTTTTTAAATAATACCAAAACATTTATCTCATGATTCGCAACGTCAGGGCCAAATTGCGCCATTCTTCCTTTCTTCAGAATTGTGGACCCCAAATATTGAATTTTGGTCCATGTTGTAATTCACAGATCCCAAATATTGATTCAACGTAAAATTTCGGACCCCAAATATTGGCATGGACCCCCCCGTATTGAAAGTCAATGAGTACCCCCCCTGGGATTCTGACTTGACTTGCACTGGATTGTTCTGGAGATGTGAGATTCAGGAGTGGAGCCTTTGTTCCAGGATTTTAGGGACAGGAATACAGATTATGGTACCAATTGTATTTTTTCTTCATTGGCTTATGATTACAAATTATGAAATTACTTTGCCATTATAGACGATGGATTGCTGACTATCATAGATGATGGATAAGTTGAAATCCTGTTAGAAGATTATCTGGAAGTTGGATTATTTTTCAAAATATAGACAAAGATCATGTCATATTCTAATACCCATTGGATGGCTTATGGGTACTTGGTCATTGAGGTGAGATTTATACTTCTAGAATCTAACCCCAGGGGGGGTACTCTGGTATATTCAGGATAGGGATGCTCAGGTCACTTTTTTGGGTCTATTATTTAGGCAAGGATTATTTTTTTGGGTCAATGATTTGTACAGTTGTTTTTTTGGGTTCAAGAAATTCTGGCTTACTTTTTTGGGTATCAAATATGAGAAAAAGTAAAAGAATTGGGAAAAATATGATTTACAAACAAAGTTAGAGTCAAGTAATATTACTAAAATAAAAAAACATAAATATCGAAATACATTATTATGAGAAATCTAATCAGTTAGGGCACTTTTCTGCAGATTAAGATACTGACTTAAAACTTTTGAGTAACTATGTAAGGTCGGAAAAATTATTTTTTTGGGTCTATTTTCGTGCTAGAAATTATTTTTTTGGGTTGATGCCTTGTACCCCAGCCTGATCACCCCTATCCTAAATATACCTGAGTACCCCCCCCCCCTGGGAATCTAACTGACAAAGAGTTTGCTAAACAATGAACAGTCATTTGTCACTTCTACCAGGTTATGACACATTCTGTATCCTTTCAAACTGACAGGCTACAGCTACAGTATGTTCACACACTTGTAATTTGTAGAAAGAAAGACAAGGCACATAAGTAAAAATTAGCCCCCCCCCCCTCCCTGATCAGCACGTATTACTGCCGGCGACACTCAGGGGTAACTCACATTGATGGTTGAACTTGGTGTTCTGCCAAGGTTTTCAAAAATGTCCCCCATGTCTAATTTTCAATTTTAGACATATTTCTTGTTGTATTTCAAACAATGGAGTACCCCTTGCGCTGGGGCTCTGAGGCTGGAACACAACCTGGGTGGGGGGGGGTACTTGACTTAAATTTGTACGGGAGTGTGCCCACGAAAAAAATTTTTCTACCCCGCTCCAGAATTTTTCGCTCAAAATGATAACCTGTTCTAGAAAAAATTGATGAAAAGTACACTCAAAAACATGAAATTTGACCGAAAAACGACCCGATCTAGCAGAATATTCCCCTTTGACATGTTTTGACAACCTGCTCTAGAAAAATTGCCTCATTTTGATACCCTGTGCTAGAAAAAATTGATGAAAACGATACCCTTAAAAACGGCACATCCCTGTTGGACAAATATACTAAGTACCCCCCCCCCCCCGGGAACACAATCTTGTCCCTCTTGTCCATCTTGTCTGATCTTTTTCTGAAGTTATCAGAATGAGGGTGGGGAGCAAGATGCAAACAGGGGAATCTCTGTTTCCTTTCATTCTGTTTCACCGGAATGTAATGTTGCACTGTAAGGGTATCAAGGTTATATCGTGATTGACAGCTTGATTTATTGAAGCTAGATTGATTGATTGATTGATTGATTGATTGATTGATTGACTGGCTGACATTAGATTGATTCATTGATTGGCTGATTGATTGCTGGACTGACTGATTGATTGATTCATTCATTCATTCATTGATAGCTGATTGATTGCTGGACTGATTGATTGATTGGTTGGTTGACTAATTGACTGATTTACTAGATCAGAGATCAATTAATTTATTGATTGGTTTTGATTGGTCAAATTTGAACTCCTCCTACACCATGTAAATTTTTAGGGCTTCCCCCATTTCTGCTGACTTCGATTGTAGACAAAATCTAGTCTCTAATTTTCCATGATAGGCAAGAGCCTCCCCGGCGGTGGGTGGCGGGGTATAGTACTTAGTATATTTGGCAAGAACCTAGAATGCCAACCTTCATCGAAAGGGAAGGGGGCATTTGAAAGTGAATTTCTTTCACTTTGTCTCAAAACGTCTCAAGGTGTGTTCATCATCGAAAAGATACGATTTTCAAAGAATGTACCGGTCCTGCAAATATGCGGCCCTGCACACAAATGATCACTAGGCCTAGCGAAATATTCACAGCAAACAAAACCCAACCCAGACAGTTGTCACGGGTTGCTGAAGGATGCAACCAGACAGAAAAACAACATAACACAACGGGGTAATGACGTAGGATCATTTATTTAGGCCTAAAAATGTTCCCTCGCATCGAAGCAGGTTTGCCAAAAACACCTGCTTCGACAAAATTCAATCAAACTTACAACCACACGACTTGGATTTCTTTTCCTTATTGCTTTAAACAATTACAATTCCTTGCAAATACCGAATGTTTTGTAGCATTCCCAGGACCGTCATTTGAAGCCTAACAACAATTGAAAACAAAACTTACCACAATTCAAAAGTCGTCAATTTATCTTTGGCTAATGATTTTATGTGTCTGTCATACAGATTATTCCGGTAGTAATTAACTTTGCAGATTTCTCGTCGATCTTTTCCAGAACAGGAATCTCTTGGTTATATTTGGATCGCCAACATAAATAATCAAATCGAGCTCAAACTCCACGAAGTAAAGCAACACTTTCTCTTTTGAGTTTGTGGTTGTTTTGAAAATTGATCTCGCTAACAATGAGGTTTTTATTTGAGAACAGTTGACTCGACTCGACTGCTGCTGGTAGAAAATACAAAAGACGCCTTACCAGCGCATGCTCAATCCCCCTACTTTCCCCTACGGCCATGACAAACTTTCCCCTACGATTCCCCTACAAATAACCTATTTCCCCCTACAAAATCCAGATTTTCCCCTATTCTATAGCTACTTGGTATATTTGTCCAACAGGGATGTGCCGTTTTTCAGAGTATAGTTTTTACCAATTTTTCTAGCATGCGGTATCAGAATAAGGCAATTTTTCTAGAGCAGGTTGTCAAAACATGCCAAAAGGGGATATTCTGTTAGATCGGGTTGTTTTTCGGTCAGATTTTCATGCTTTGGAGTAAAACTTTTCACCAGTTTTAAATTCTGGCTTACTTTTTTGGGTCTCTCAAATGTGGGAAATTGCAAAATAAATCTGGAAAAATGTAGTTTAGAAGCAAACGTAGAATTGAGCAACATTACAAAAATAGATAAACATAAATATCCAAGTAATCTACAGGGCGCTTTTCTGACTTCAAAACTTTCCGGCATGTAAGGTCGGAAAAAACCTAGATTATCTTTTATCGTAATGTTGTTCTGTATTCTTTGGCCTTCTTTGCTTGGAGATCAGCGCTTTTGTTTTTCTTTTGATGAAGCCTTTGTTCGGCCTTTTCAATTTATTGAGTAATCAATGAATTTGAAAGAATATTTGCGGCTGATACCTCTTTGATCCTAATGAAGGAATGAATGATGCGCAGTTTTTATTGCATGCTTTCCATTCTTGAGAATTTTAGCAATTTTTTGTGCGAAAAATCACACCAATTGTTGCTCGCTCCAATACTTATATTTGAGAAAAGCTTTCCCGACTTTTGACAAGTTATGAATTATAGAATTCGATTCTAGATGTTCACCAAGGGCGTATTCTCTTGGGCATCTGAAGTTTGCGAATTCTTCTGAAATCTGTATCGCTTTTTGATTACAAAGTCCAACTTTGTAATCTAAGAAGGGGCTTCGATGTCAGGCTGTCAGAAAGAAAGAAAGAAAGAAAGTAAGTAACCCACTTCCGTCACGCTCGTTAAAGCGATTGATTAACGTTTTATCTCTGCTAATTGGCACTGAAATAAAGAAAGCGCACATAAAGCGCATACAAGACAGAAGTTTCCCGCGATCCTATAGCAACATTTGACGTCGGCTTATTTCATGTTAGACAGATTTGACACCATAAGATGGATAAATTACCATGATGTTTACCCTGGCACAACAACAAATTTACCAAGAATTGGCACGTTCTTGACTTCATTAGCAGCTTAATTATATCAAAACAATCGTTTTCTAGAACGAACTAATCATTAGCCACTTATTGATAGTACTCATTATGCAAATAAGTCAACTTTAGAGGATGATGTAACTGGTGGCCTGCACAGAGGCTAGCATTCGCAGCATCACCGAAGATAGAAGGATCCCCTTCCTACACAGCTACAGAAAGGTGCAGAATCCCAGCAAACAATAGACCTTTTAGCTATTCTAAAAGGAGCCTGGATCGAACGTTATTTTTATACATTTTTATACGTTACGTTCGATCGAGTGGCGTTAGAGCTTCTATCACTATTGTGCACATTCGAAAATTCTACAAAGTGTAGCAAAAGTTTGTTCGATTCTGATTCTTTCCTGAATAGCTGAAAGGTCTATGGCGCCATTGACTGGGGGGAAGGCACGAGATCACACTGAGCCAAAACATCTTCATGCATATCATTCTGCACAGAGGTTATCTTCGTGACTGCTTGTCTCAAATTAGATGCCCGCGAATAGCAACAATTGAAACGTTCTGTAGGGTTCTGCATAAGTATTTTTGCGTTATCGTAAATCTCACATGACATCTCATTTGACACTGATGCACCAATAGTTTCGTGCACGAACAAAGCAAACTAGGGGTAATGACTTTTGATTTTTGCATATCATTCTCGTTTGACATAAAGACCAAAATATTGCCTTTGAGGCGATTCTTGTCCTTATACAAGGCGCTCGATTTTCCATTGAAGGCGACTTTAGCAGCAACACTCATCTCTCTGACTGTAGCTAAAAACAGCATCTACGGTCATTTGGGGTTATGAAGAAATCAACATTCAGATATTCTTATGCTTGTTTAGCTCAGGACAGACTTTGTAATCATCCAAAAGGATCTTATGTTTATCTGTATCACCTTCTTGTATCGCTTAACTGGATCATTCAGGACAGATACAGGACAGATACAGGACAGATGATGTCAAAAACTGATTGTTTAATTCCGTTTCGATTTTTGTTGAAAACTATGGCAGATAGGAAAACTTTATTTTTTCATGCATTTGCAATACAGTAACATTTATTTCGCGAAAATCGGTCCCGCGTGGAAGAAACTCGGTCCTTTGAACACACATCCGACACATCCCCTCGAAAAATTTGCATTTGCACTCCTGCATCACTTTTACCAACACCAGCAACATGAACATTCCTTGAAACTTCTTTGTACACAAGAGGGGCCCCCAGATGGCTATAATTTACAAAGGGCCCCGAGCTGCTCCGTTACGCCACTGCTCCATGCTGATTTATGGCTAATAAAGCATCTGAAAATCATGAGTCCTTTATCCTTTTACGCGGGTTTTTACTGTACCGAAAGAGGAAAATCTTACTAAATTGTTTAGCACCGAAAGAGGATTCCTAAACAGGAAAATTTTTACTAAATATTTAGCCCCGAAAGAGGATTTCTAAACAGGAAAATTTCTTACGAAATTTTTTAGCACCGAGAGGATTCCTAACAGGACAATTTTTACTAAATCTTTAGCCCCGAAAGAGGATTCCTAAACGGGAAAATTTTGCCAAATCTTTTAGCCCTGTACAAATTTCGTTTGCAGCGAATGTTGATTCATCGAATTATATCAGAGATACTCTCAAGCAAATAGGCTATAGTTGAGACTAGACTTATGACGATGAGTCCCTTGTATCCCTGTAGTAAACCTTGCTCAACAGGGACTCATAATGAAACTGTGAAAAAGCTGTCCCTATCTTCTGCATTCGATCGATCGAATCTGGATTGAACGACTGCTTTGGCTTAGTTCAACGGTTACTCCTCGGAAATGAAATGCGATAGAAACCCGGGGGGTCACTACCATATGTACCAGTACGGGATGTGCCATTTTGGGGTACCTTTTTCAGGCTGAAAATAAATTTAGGGTGTCATTTTTGGTAACATCACAAATGAACATAAATTTTGGGGTGTCATTTTGGAAGAAAAACGCTTCAGGGTATTGAATTTGATCTAATTTCAGATACTTGGTTAGAATTTCGAATTTGGTCACAATTTTAAGGTATCTATTTTGAATGGCCCGTAAATTTTGGGGTATGGTTTTTGAAAAATTCATAAATTTTAGGGTATGATTTTACAATTCAAAATGACACACCCCCGTCATCCGCCTATTGAAGTTGGGGATAGAAACCACGGTAAGCAGACACGAAACCTGGTATTTATTTGAAGTAGAAAGTTCACTACCTGGTGAGTGCAAAATCAATTTCCATGTTTTTAAGACCAAAACACACCAGAGAAATCTTCAAGTACCTGCCGCAGCAACTTCCTTCAAATCTAGTCAACTACGTCAATCGAATCAAGTGCTCAAAACTTATTGTTCTTTGCCAAATCTCGCAATCTGATTGGTATTCTAGGAACCTCAGAGTCTGGGGCCTAAATAGAGTCAGCTTTTTCAGAGTAATAATGAATCTCTGTTGACCGAAGCGCCATCTTGAAGTCAAAGAGCACAGGGAAACAAGAGACTCGTCGTCATAAGTCTAAGTTGAGACTTCATTGCTTCATATGCGTATTCTACGTCTCGATCTTTTCTACAACAACAACTAACTACTAAAGTACTAAAGTTTCCGTTATATATGGTTAAGCAATAAAGGTTACAATTATATATGGTTAAGCAATAATGGTTACAAAAACAACTGTCCAATCAGAATAAAGAATAACAGGAAATTGCATGTACGTAAATCCAACCTCGTCCCTATGGCCTTTTGTCATATTGGGTCGGAGCCTTTTCGTCTCCGTCCCAGTATGATAAAAGGCCCTGGGAACGAGGTTGACGTAAATCGTCTGCTCAAATTATCATACCGCGTGCCAAGAATATCATAATAATCTGTTCCCGAAGCAACGCGTAATGAATTCATTAAATGGGTGGTTCGCAATGACTCTCCTGGGCCATTTGTAATCTCCGGCATTGGAATAATGGCATCTATGGAGCGGCGTCGGGGTCAAAAATAATGCGGCGCGATTTATTATCTTAATTTCTCAAGCCATGCCCTCTACATGGCGGCACTTGACGAATTTTACAGTGCCTAAACCTAGGATTCGGCACTTGAACTTGAAGTGCCAAATTCTAGGTACCAGCACTGTAAAATTCGTCAAGTGCCGCCATGTAGAGGGCATCATGTCAAAATTCTCAAGTGCCGCATCCTTGAATGCGGCACTTCGACCTCATTTTGATTTTCCAGTGCCGATACCTAAGTGTCGGCGCTTCAGCCTCAATGTGATAAAGTGGAGTTTTTAAGCATGATAAATTATGTTAATTCACCCACAATTGTCATTTTTATTGATATTTCTAAACGGGAGGCATTCAAAATCCATTTTAAGTCCAAGTGCCGAAACCTAGGATTCGGCACTTGAACTTGAAGTGCCGAATCCTAGGTTTAGGCAGTGTAAAATTCGTCAAGTGCCGCGATGTGAATTTCGTTTGCAGCGAATGTTGATTCATCGAATTATATCAGAGATACTCTCAAGCAAATAGGCTATAGTTGAGACTAGACTTATGACGATGAGTCCCTTGTATCCCTGTAGTAAACCTTGCTCAACAGGGACTCATAATGAAACTGTGAAAAAGCTGTCCCTATCTTCTGCATTCGATCGATCGAATCTGGATTGAACGACTGCTTTGGCTTAGTTCAACGGTTACTCCTCGGAAATGAAATGCGATAGAAACCCGGGGGGTCACTACCATATGTACCAGTACGGGATGTGCCATTTTGGGGTACCTTTTTCAGGCTGAAAATAGATTTAGGGTGTCATTTTTGGTAACATCACAAATGAACATAAATTTTGGGGTGTCATTTTGGAAGAAAAACGCTTCAGGGTATTGAATTTGATCTAATTTCAGATACTTGGTTAGAATTTCGAATTTGGTCACAATTTTAAGGTATCTATTTTGAATGGCCCGTAAATTTTGGGGTATGGTTTTTGAAAAATTCATAAATTTTAGGGTATGATTTTACAATTCAAAATGACACACCCCCGTCATCCGCCTATTGAAGTTGGGGATAGAAACCACGGTAAGCAGACACGAAACCTGGTATTTATTTGAAGTAGAAAGTTCACTACCTGGTGAGTGCAAAATCAATTTCCATGTTTTTAAGACCAAAACACACCAGAGAAATCTTCAAGTACCTGCCGCAGCAACTTCCTTCAAATCTAGTCAACTACGTCAATCGAATCAAGTGCTCAAAACTTATTGTTCTTTGCCAAATCTCGCAATCTGATTGGTATTCTAGGAACCTCAGAGTCTGGGGCCTAAATAGAGTCAGCTTTTTCAGAGTAATAATGAATCTCTGTTGACCGAAGCGCCATCTTGAAGTCAAAGAGCACAGGGAAACAAGAGACTCGTCGTCATAAGTCTAAGTTGAGACTTCATTGCTTCATATGCGTATTCTACGTCTCGATCTTTTCTACAACAACAACTAACTACTAAAGTACTAAAGTTTCCGTTATATATGGTTAAGCAATAAAGGTTACAATTATATATGGTTAAGCAATAATGGTTACAAAAACAACTGTCCAATCAGAATAAAGAATAACAGGAAATTGCATGTACGTAAATCCAACCTCGTCCCTATGGCCTTTTGTCATATTGGGTCGGAGCCTTTTCGTCTCCGTCCCAGTATGATAAAAGGCCCTGGGAACGAGGTTGACGTAAATCGTCTGCTCAAATTATCATACCGCGTGCCAAGAATATCATAATAATCTGTTCCCGAAGCAACGCGTAATGAATTCATTAAATGGGTGGTTCGCAATGACTCTCCTGGGCCATTTGTAATCTCCGGCATTGGAATAATGGCATCTATGGAGCGGCGTCGGGGTCAAAAATAATGCGGCGCGATTTATTATCTTAATTTCTCAAGCCATGCCCTCTACATGGCGGCACTTGACGAATTTTACAGTGCCTAAACCTAGGATTCGGCACTTGAACTTGAAGTGCCAAATTCTAGGTACCAGCACTGTAAAATTCGTCAAGTGCCGCCATGTAGAGGGCATCATGTCAAAATTCTCAAGTGCCGCATCCTTGAATGCGGCACTTCGACCTCATTTTGATTTTCCAGTGCCGATACCTAAGTGTCGGCGCTTCAGCCTCAATGTGATAAAGTGGAGTTTTTAAGCATGATAAATTATGTTAATTCACCCACAATTGTCATTTTTATTGATATTTCTAAACGGGAGGCATTCAAAATCCATTTTAAGTCCAAGTGCCGAAACCTAGGATTCGGCACTTGAACTTGAAGTGCCGAATCCTAGGTTTAGGCAGTGTAAAATTCGTCAAGTGCCGCGATGTGGAGGGCATGGCTTGAGAAATTAAGATAATAAATCGCGCCGCATTATTTTTGACCCCGACGCCGCTCTATAGGGCATCGGCATTGGAATAGGAATTGGCATTGGAATTGGCATCGATATTGCATATGTGCAATACAAGAGGAAAATTCATCTTTTAATCCCGAAACAGGATTCCGAAAGGGGAAAACATCGATAGCTTTTGTATAAAAGAGGCAGCGCACTTCGGTGAGCATTTGGATTGTATACTGGCTCCACTTCGAAGGAAAGCCGTTTTGCATGTCAATAAAGAGAAATGTAAGTTATATTTATCTTGACTGCAATGCTTCTTGTCTCTTCTTGTTTTGTCAGAATCGTTATTCTTCTTGGGGTATTTCTTAGCTTTTGGCATCATTTAAAGCTTTGTCTTTGATACAGTGTGAGTTGCAAAATACAGGACATCTTTTAACATTGTAACTAGTGGGTCATTGGTCCAGTAGGCCCTCTTCCTGGCCCAGTTGTGAAGTAAAAATCCCTGTTTTTGGCCCACTAGTTTGGGCCCTTTTCCTTTATTTTATCGTTCTACCCTTTATTGTGAAGCGCCAAAAAGGTCTTTCAGTGAAATTGAGAGACAGATACTCAGCGTTAGAGAAGGACCTCTCTGTTTGGACATTCAAGACGTATTAGATAGACCTTGCTGTTACAATTGATACCTGGGTCATAGAATTTATACTGGGGTCATCCTTGGGCCTTCCATTTTCCAATATGGGCAAAAAGGGTTGTGGCGCAGTGGTGTAATCTTCTGACTTAGCAGGCTTAGCAGCTAGACAAGGGGTCGGGGATTCGATTAGGTTGGGGCTAAAAACCGCAACTTCATCTTCATCTTCTAACTCTGTTATGGGTAGCTCTAAATAACAAAATAATTCTAAATAACAGTTCTAAAATCTCAGTTTTGGGATATTTTACTTGAAATTCTGTCATCCTCAGAAAATTTCCAAAAGATTGTATACCAAGATTATCACGAAACGGATATCTCTCCAGAGCTCTGCAATGCCTGTCAACAAAATTTCGAACAAAATAAATCAAGTTTGTTCTCTTGATACTAATAATACAATGCTTATAGCACTTCACACAGTGCAGAGCCAATTTTTGGGAGTGGGCAAGGGCCCTTTCTTCTCAGATAGCCCAAAGATACCTCTTTGAATCCTACAGAAACCTTTGACAAACTAGCAGTGGGGCAATGAGCAATTGTAAATTTCTTTCAAACCCATTTTTAGCTGATCTGAGCAACAGAAACTAAATTTTTTGCCTTGTTTCGCTCGCATGTCCACAAAGCTTTCCGTTCTTTTTTTATATCTAGTACGCTTCAGTTTGATTGGATAATGTGTATGGAAGATCTTTCAGGAAAAGCATCAGCAAAGATTTGTAAATGAAATAAGGAATGGGCAGTTTCAAATTTTCCGTTGGAAAAACGCTGAGTAGCACATGGTTACACTGTATGCTGTATTTGTATATTTGTACCATCTCTTTTTGCCCCGGGAATTGGGCCCCCGTGGTTGGTTTGGCCCACTAACCAAATTTCCTTAAAAAATGCCTTGACAAAATATGTATATTCCTTCAAGTCACCTTTTTTCTCCTTCAGGGACGACATGACGACAAACCATCAAGATTCTAATCTACCTGTCCGATTGTCACTCGGACAGTTAGTCAAGGATGAGACAAAGCGAAATGCATTCCTAAGGGCCTTCAAACGCATCACAGAGCTTCCACCTGACAATCCAAATTCTTACTGGGCAATTGCTGGCTATCATGGAGAACCCTTTGCGAAAAGAATGGTCCCTGGCAATCCTAAAGAAGTATGGGGTGGATATTGCCAGCACAACAACGTATTGTTCCCCACGTGGCACCGTTTTTACCTTCTGCGCCTGGAACAAGCTCTACAAACAGTTTGCGAAGATGTTATGTTACCATATTGGGACGAGACCTCAGACGAAGCTCTTCAGTATGGGTTACCCGAGATTCTGACTGCAGATACACTCCCCATTGATGGAAAATTTGTAAAGAACCCACTGAAAAGCTTCACATTCCCCGAGGGAATATGTTGTGGTGAAGGAGATTTAGAATATCGCAAAGCAAAAGGATATGAAACCGTCCGCTACCCCTTTTCAGGTATTTCTTTTCATTCTTCATCCAACAAGGACAGATTTTGTAACACAATAGCATGAGATACTTTAGTTGACACCTGAATTCAAAGCAGTTAGTGGCTGCAGACAAAGGAAATTCTCTCAACCATAAATTCAAAACACATAAAGCCGCAGAAGTTTCTCTGAAACCCAAGTAGCTAGCGCGCTCGTTGTGCATTCTACAGGGTGTCCCAAAAAAGTGGCCGACATTTAAATTTGAATATGTCCGAGACTAATTGATGTATATGAACCATTTGGACATCTTTTGAAAGCTGAAACATATAATTTTCTGTTTAATCTATTGCTGTTTCAATTTGGGAATTTTTAGGAAACCAAGGGGTTCCTTAAAACTGACGCGAATCTTTGTGCTTTTTCACTCATTACTCTGTCATTCTCCAATATTATTCTTATTTCTGAATAAACTGCCTTAGATAGTCCAGAAAATACAATTCAAGTGCTTGTAGAAACCTGAGAACGTAATTTTCTAACTTGCAAAATTTCCAAATCTTACATGTTGCAAGACGGGGGTACACTTAAAACTTAGTTATAAAACACAGTCTTCCCGTTGGTAGTGAACATATGTCAGCATTGTCAAGTTTTGGTCCGTTATGCAAACATTGCGCTTTGAAATTGAATCCATTCCGGACAGTTGGGCAGTTTCTTTGATAGCATTTGCAAATGTGTTCAATCATTCCTTCAAAACCAGGCAGTGATCTTCTTTTCTCCAACCCTGTACATTTCGAGGCCAATATTGACATAATGCATTGCTGCATTATCTGGGGGCAACATACCTCCTTACCAGTGGCAACAATTAAATTTCTGGTAATTCGAGTAACTCATTCTGACGAAGACAAAAGACTCACACTCTGATGAAGGCAAAAGTTAGAATGGCCTCAGCGTGCTAAATATCTTGTCTTTGTTGCATCCGAACTTCTTTTATACAGTTTTACCCTTACCGTATATAAAGTATATCTTTGTTGGTATTATACCTTTGTAGGTATTGAAAGTCCAGCAAAAGACAAGGCAATAGCAGCTAAGCATAACGGAGAAGTTCTAAAATCAAAAACTGATACTGTCAAAGCTCTTAATCACAACATCATTGATTGGCTATTTGGCACAAAAAAACTACCAGGAATCAAAGATCACTATGCATCATGTCTTGATGCAAGTACCTACAATGCTTTCTCAAACATCACATCTGCAAAGGTGTCTTATGAAACTGCATTGGAGGAGCCACACGATAGTATCCATCTCGCAGTTGGTGGGTATACTTCTGAAGGAGGTCAGTCCTTTGGAAAGATTCAAGGAGCCAATGGTGATATGGGTGAGAATGAAACGGCAGCATTTGATCCAGTGTTTTTCCTTCATCACTGCAATGTTGACCGAATGTTTTGGATTTGGCAAAGGCGTTGGGGCCAAACAGATTCACTGGACATTGAGAAAACTGATCCCGTTGATCCTGGCACTATTCCAGCAAAAGGTCAAGGCCCAACTCCGTTCCAAGAGCCTTATCAGCGTTTAAGCATGGATACAGTGTTGCATCCCTTTCAGCTGCCTATAGGTCTGCCTGCAACATCAAAGGACTGTGTAAACATCGAGAAGCTTGGCTACAGGTACAGCCCAGGTTCATTTGAAGACCAAGCATCACCCACTACAAAAGTTGTGAACACACAAATCCACAAAGTGAGTTCACTGCACGATGTTACAAGGATCATGAAACAAGAAATTAAATCATCAAAGGAGAGATCCTTAACGGCAGTAGGACCTGAAAAGTTGAGAGTGATTTTTGACATCAGCGATATACAAGAAAAGGAATCGGCCCGCCCCTTACAATCCGGAACCGGCAACTGGCAATTCTACATTAGCTACTTCATCAAGGTGCACAATATCAACCGCGATCTGTATCCTGGATCCTTTCTGGTCCGTGCTTTCTACCAAGGCCCAAAAAATATGATTGGAGAAAGTGCTATCCTTGATCGTTGGAATGCAGAAAGGTGCCCAAATTGCCAGCAACACCGCGTCATTGATGTTGTTTTTGATGTGTCCAAGGTCAAACTGCCGATGCGTCCGAAGATTAAAGACATTTCCGTGAAAGCAATCTTTTTCGACCCAAAACTGGGCAAACACGTGGAAAGAGAAATCAAGGCAGAAAAGATCTATGAAGGAGAGGAAGAAAATATGCAACCTTCTTTGAGCTTCGTTGCTGTTTACACCAGAGAAATGATTGGATGTTGAAGTAACACAACATTTGAGCAGGAAACAGGTCAAACCTGGGACAACAAAGTTAAACGTTTAATCTTTTAGGGAGAACTCTCATCAAATTGTTGATAATGTGAGCTCGGTAGTGTACTACCCTGGAGAATTTGACCAGACCTTGGTTAGGGTGGTGTGGCCGAAGCTTCGAATGCCCTTTCCTTGAACCAATTTTTTCGAAAATTTATACCCTTGGCCTGGGGGGGGGGATACTTGACTTTAATTTGTACGGGGGTGTGCCCACGAAAAATATTTTTTACCCTGCCCCAGAAGTTTTTGCTCCAAATGATAAACGATTCTAGAAAAAATTGATGAAAAGTATGCTCCAAAACATGAAACTTTGACTGAAAAACGACCCGATCAAACAAAATATCTCCTTTTGGCATGTTTGGCAACCTGCTCTAGAAAAATCCCCTTATTTTGATGCCCCGAGCTAAAAAAAATTGGTGAAAACGATACCCTTAAAAACGGCACATCACCTTCGGACAAATATACTAATTATCCCACCCCCCCCCCCCCCCCCCCGCGGGACCTCGTACTAATTTTTCGTAAATGCTCTCTTAAATTTATTCTTTACACCCAAATCACAAAAATTGACCCCTCCCCTTCTAATAAGATGGTGAAAATGGGTGACTAGAACCCTTGTCTAGTACGCATGTTCTCTAACAACACAGCATATGTAATAGACAAGAGTGCTTGTCACCGAGCGATGCTACTCCAATTGGAGGTCAGCATTTTGATGGTAAATGGGATGTGCTACACTCTCTTCAAATCAATGCAAAATTTTGTATGATTATTTTTGAGACTGAATGACGAAGCTCTCAGCAACTCAGTCTTAGGATCCCAAGTAGAGATGGAGGTGGTTGCGATATGCATTTCAGCTAGTCTGCTGCATGTCCGCAAAACCTGTGTGAACATTTAAATCAGTCTTTCTTTCCAAAGCCCTGGCTAGACTGATTGCAAGTTCGTAGTTATTGCTATTAATAGGCTGATGGACGATAGCGTCCAGTTTGAGCAAAAATATATATTGTTGTTGTTGTTGTCATTGCTGTTGCTGTTGCGATAACTGGGACTCTTTCGTGAGTCTAAGCCCTGGCCTCTTTAACCCATCATTTCGATGGGTCAACAAATGCAACGCGTAGCCTAGAGCAGTTATTAATGACCATGACCCTGTTTGTGTCTTTTATGTAGGTCAATCAAAACTCTTGTTAGAGATTTGTAAAATAGTGTAGCATTGTGAGATTGGCGAATAGAGACAAAACCATACTCCCAAATCGTTACGATATTGGGACTTATGGCCATTGCTGTGTGCAGGGGTGGCGCCAGGGGGCTACAGCCCCCTCGTCGGAAGCATCTAGCCCCCCCTTTTGAGGACATTTTGGGTTCTTGTCGGAGGAAATTTGGCAAAATGACGTATAAAAACTGCCTTTTCTAGCCGTTTTAGCCTCCCTGTCGGATGCTCCAGCCCCTCTGTCGGAAGATTTCTGGCGCTACCCCTGGCTGTGTGCAAGACGAAAAGCTGCAATGATTAGTTCACGTGTGCACTTTATGCCAAGAGTATTGTGGTACAGTATTTAACGTTACCCTATTGGTTTTGCTGTTTCGTATATACTATTATTGCTCGTAAACTCGGGTTTTCTTTGGTTACTATTCACATTATTAGGCTTTATTGGGAAGTATAGGTGTGCCACGAGTTTGGACAAAAGGTAGCGTTAGACGATACGTGGAGAGGGAGACGCAAGACGTGTCCCCGACCAAGCCACCGAATTTGCCAAAGGACCGAATATATCGTAGTTGTTGTTTTAAGTTTAGTTGTAGTCAATATATATTCTTGCCGTCGCTGTTGCTGAGATCGATCATTTAGTCGAGTAAAGAATCGAGTTGTTCCTTTTCTTGCCCTAAAATCGCTGCCGAATAATTGAGGTCTTAATTTTTCTGATGAGACTGACTTTTTTGAAATACCGAGTGTCCCAAAAAAATTTGTACGGGTTTGGTTAACTCCAGCGCTGTGAATTTAGCTCCAATCAATGTCTAATCATTCTCAAAATGTTCCTCGATAGTTAACTTGAACATGGATACTTACCTCGTTTGTTGATATTGGTACTTTGAGAGCAGACATGTTAATCTTGAAAGCTCAAATTTGCCTCTTCCTATTTCTTAAGTACCCTGGGTACCAGAGCCTTATTAGCCTTACTTTTTAATAAGGCTCTGGTACCCAGGGTATTTCTTAAGGCACAGCATATAAATAAACGAAAGCCTTGATAAAGTTTGAGCAATATTAGATTTTGTGTTATGTCTTCAAGTCCTACCCTGACCACCCCCCCCCCTCCGGTAGCCCGGGGGTCAACAAACATTCCTTGCTCAAATGCTCGGGTGCCGGGAAAATTTTTTGTGCAAATGCCCAGGGGTGTCCCGGCTCCCGGGACGTGGTATGGGTAGGAATTGAACGAGAAACTATTCTGTTTTCCAGAAGTCACCCCCTAGTCACACATTGGGAAGTTTCTTAATTGTCATTAATTTCAGTTCTTAATTTTGATGTGCTTCGCTTCAGGAACAAAGGAATTTGCTTAGGCCAAAAAGCCAAAGCTCTTGTTTGCAAATCCACGCAAATTCTAGCTTTCAAGATTGCTATTTCTGCTCTCAAAGCACCAATACAAGCAAGCGAGGTATTTATGTTCAAGTTAACTATCGATGAACATTCTTAGAGTGGTTAGCCACCGATTAAAGCTAAATTCACATCGCTGGAGTCAACCAAATCTGTATACATTTTTTGGGACACCCGGTAGGTCGGTAGTTAAATCGGTCAACAGGTTGACCACTTTTTAAAATGGGGGCTACTTTGGCTATTTTCCAGCTATCTGTTTCCCAGCTTCGCCCCTGCTTCCCATTCTTGCAATTTTTAGCAATTTTTTGTGCTCGCTCCAAGACTTATTTAAGAGAAAGCTTTTTTGATTTTGGACAGGTTACAGTAACAACCTGCGTATAAGAACATTAAGAACCTACAATTTTACAAGTCAGCCTGGTTTCTTAAACAATGAATACAATGGATTGATTCTTAAAAACAATTGGGCCAATTGAAAATTTGACAATTTCAGCCTGAATTTTTGTAGGTTGTTATACGCGGATTTTGACTGTATGAGTATGTATTATAAACAAGGGGCATTTCATGCCGAAAAAATCTCGTGCACCTTTGGCAAAATCCTTTTGTTTGCGATACAAATCCATAAAAAATCCTTAAAAATCCGTTTGTTCTGAAAAAATTTCGTACGCTTTTTGAAGAAGTGAAATGCCCCTCGATTATAAAGAACTAGATGTCCAGGTTTCAAACTATCTAATTAAGAAACAATCTCTTTTACTGTACAATTCATTCATAATGTCTCAGATAATGGTGCATTGACATGGATGTTTTGTGGAAAGGTTGCTAATAATGATCTCAACCGCATCCATAAGAGAGCGCTTCGAATTCTCTTCAACATCTTTACATCCTCTTTTGATGAGTTGTTACAGAGAGGAAAGGAGTGCACTATTCATCAAAAGAACTTGTAAAAGTTAATGATCGAGGTTTATAGCAGTTCTTCTTGCCAGACCAACCTCAACCTGTTAATGTTGGAGCTGAATAAATTTACAAAAATAGTTATAAACAGCTACAGCTGCAAGACTTGATTACTAATTAGTCCCGGGGGGGGGGGGGGTACGTGACTTGTAGATGGATGGGGGTCTGCCGCCCGGTTTTCAGAAATGCACCCTCTTCTAATTACCGAAACTTGCCTTGTTATGGTATCCACTTCTATCATTCATTTTTGTGGAAAACTGCCCATCTTTAACTATTTTTGCAAATTTCAGCGAAACCCCATCCATGTTTATGGAAAATCTGCCGAAAAAAACCACCTTTGTTTAGAGAATTTTGGGCCCAAAAACCCACCCATATGGACAGCACATACCCGTACTCCGAACATGCTATGTACCTCCTCCCCTGTAATTAGTGCGTAACAAAATTTTTGAGCGGAAAAAGTGACGTGAGTGTCCAGCCAGTCAAATGGGTAATCAGGGTAATCTCAATCTCAATCCTAATCAAATTGGTAAGGAAACGAAAACGAGGTAAAAGTAAGATGACTTATTTCTTGGACATTGTTTTTGTGTGCGTGCAGTGTCCTGCATACATTTCCAAAGCAATTTTGCGAGTGAAAAAGTAAAGTTTTGCAGGAAGAATGTAGCTTTTTATTGGACTGAAAGATAGCTGCCGCTGCTGAACATAATCTGTGATGGGAACAAAAGAATAGTAGTTGCAGAATGTAGTCTAGTATTAGCAGAGAAGAACGAAATCAAACAAAAAGGAGAACCAAGGAAGAAGAAGGAAGCAGCCAAGAAGAAACGGAATGGCCAAAATCAACAGGCCAACTCCAGAATTCGATGAAAACCCATACCTAGAATCCTTTGAGAGTCTTACCCTTGACTTTGGCCCATCAGAGACTGTTCACCATTGGGTGAAACTGCCTGAATGCGATGAATTTGTTGGGTCTAGGTGAGAAGAAATCGAAAGTTTGTTTTCATTCATTATATATCGTCTATCTGGAAATCTATCTTTGTCTGCACATTGTTGTGGCGCAGTGAGGGGTGTAATACTCTGACTTGCAGCCATAACAGTCAGGCCAGGCGGACAGGGTTTGATACCCGGTAGAGCCCCACCACTTAAGAGGCCACACACAACTTGATTCTTTCACGCAAAACGTCCATGGGGCTGTTTCAAAATACCCTCTCCCTCCAAAACGTCCCATTGAAAATTGATGTAATTTTCCGATCATGAGAATATTTCATACCATTGTTTTGATACCTCTCAAATGGGCCTAAGCCATTATGAAGTCATGGAGGATGATGTTTCCATGACCAGACACAACAAAAACGGACAAGTTTCTTTTATTGCAGTCAAAATTCTTTCGCAATGAAAAAATTTGCAGCAAGTGAAAGCTGTAGACTGCAGTTTCTTACAAAACTTCTTCTCAGAAGAAATTTAAATAAAGCAAAAATATTGAAAAATTTCCGGTCCTGCCCTTTCCCCCCAAACGTCCATTGGATGTTTTGGGTGAAAGAATCTATTTCTGTGCAACCCCTAAGCGTCATGACAAGGGGTAGCGGACTCGATTAGGTCTTCTCTATTTCTGCGATCCCAGCGCTTGGCGCTAAAAAATGCAACTTCACCTTCACATTAGGTTATCATGAGCAGACCCTTCTTGGGGAAGTTTGCATTGCACACTCAGCTCAAAATCTGGCTGGTACAAAATGTAATAAGCAAATAAGTTTACGTTGTTGCATGCTTGAAACTCACAAACAACATGCAAGGTGGAGGGTTATCTGGGTGAAGATGAAGGTGAAGCTGAGGTTTTAGCGCCAAGCACTGGGATTGCAGAAGTACAATAGACCTAATTGAGTCTGTGATCCCTTTTCATGACGCTCAAGTGGTGGGGCTCTACCAGGTATCAAACCCTGTCCAGCTGACTGTTCTGATTGCAAAGTCAGTGGATTACACCACTGCCCCACAACACCTTCAATTGAGCATGCATGGTGCAACTGGGAATGGTTGATCCATGGGTAGTTAGACACTGCTGGTGTGCTTCTATGGAGGAGCGCTGGATACTATGTATCTTCGGGGGTAATTTTTTGTAGTACTGTGGAGGAGATATCGAAAGAACGAAAATATTAAACTATTAAAATCTTCTCTCTCCTTCTCTCTTCGCTTCTAATATCTCCTCCGCAGTACTACAAAATATTTCCCCCGCAGATACATACAGTAGTATCCAGCGCTCCTCCATAGAAGCACACCAGCAGTGTCTAACTACCCATGGTTGATCACTCAATTGAGTATGCATGGTGGAGGTCAGAAATTTGATTTTAATGCCTCAAGAAATGGCTATAAAATAGAAATCTTTTGTAAAGAACCCTTAAAAAACTGTTCTAAAAAATAACATGGAGAAGGGGCGGGGTTGAATGCACACAGAAATAAATGCAAATTGCAATCTGGAAAAAAGAGAAAAAAACCAATCAAAGTTCATGAAATATAGAAGAATCAATTGCAGTCACTCCTTTATTTTGATATTTGAGATATGATTCGTTTAGGGAGGATTGCCCTTCAGCAAAGGCTGATTTTCAAGGGGCCCTCCATTAAAAACATTTTCAAAAGTCCAAGCTTAATTGCAAGAAAACCATAATGCTAAAACCAAATTACAATAATTGATAATTACAAAGAGATATTTACAAATTATGAACTTTGGCCAGGGCAGACTCTGTAACACTGGCACCACAGCCACCCCTGATTGACAATTATCTCTTTATCATTTGACTTTTGATTTTTCTATCAGGAGAAGCAAACATACACTTGTTGCTTGGGGAGATGCCCTTTACGTGTTTGGAGGTGATAATGGGTAAGAATCCAGCTGCACAAAATTCTTGAAAATATCACTTTGTTACTTTACTTTCTGTTACCAATTTTCAAATTGTGAGACTTAAAAAGCTAGATGGCAGGACATACTGTACAACCAGAGGAAAATTGTATAAGCTAACTTTTAAGATTCAATGTTTATTTGAAAAGCATGAACCTAAACCACCCTGAGGGATAGACAACCATTAGATACATAGGATGGATACAGTGCCTGATATGCAAATAACAATAATGCTATTGGCTATAAGGACTGCTTTACCATGATGCATTGTATTACAGTTTGGAGGTTTACCATGATGCATTATATTACAGTTTATTGACCTTTGATGATCCTGTATGGGCATTCAATTAAAGATCACAATACATCTTGATAAGAAGCTCCCTATCTAACATCTTGTATCCTTCATTGCTTGAACCCTACTTCAAGGACCTGCCATGCTTTGAGTGATTAGGCTAGGGGCTTGTAGGTTATTGACTTACTGTACATCTCAGATGAAGAAACTAATTTTGAATGGTGCTATTTTCTTCATGATTTTATGTATACATATCAAGACAAAAATTTGAATCTTTGTGGCCAGATTGTCTCAATTTTTTCTATAAAGCGTAGTAAATTAGCATAGGTTCTAAATCTTTAACTCGGCGTAAAAAGGTGGGTGTAAAATTCAATGACCTATTTCTTCTGATTGAATGGCTTCCATTAAAATACAATTTTGAAAACAGAAAAGATATCGAAAGACGACTGGCCATCATTTGCGTGAGTGATCAGGTTCCCGTTGCACGGAGTTGCTCGGAGGCGTATATTAGTTTCTTAGTTCATGGAATGTGGTTTTTGAAGGCATACTGATATGATAAGAAACTCATAACTATTCTTAGTAACAGTCTTTCCTCAGTTTGGAAGGAAAATAAAATATTTCAAGCCAAATGAGATACAACATATGGGTCGCCACCAAGAACGGGCCTAAATTTTGTGTATGAAACGGCGCCGATTTTCTGCTTTCGAATCCTAGCCTTCCGCTTCATCCTTCTCAAAAACACTTTCTTCAGGGGATAAAACATCATTGATCACAGTGTACGAATTGTAATTCCTATTGATATCTTAACTGGTATTTCCAAACACTTTTCTCCCTGGGAACTCTCTCTAAAAACCCTTTCAAAAGAACGTCCATGACCACAAGCCAAACGGTAAACAAATTTAAGAGAAACTTTAGGTATTTATCTGTAATTCTACCGTTGGACTTACCAGAAATTTTGAAAATTTTCATAATTACAGCGTATTTTCCATTTCAGCTCATTTTAGGATGTGACGTCATCAAATTTCTAAATCATAAACCAGATGAATGACAGACTTTTGCTTGATATCATATTATAGGCATCCATAAACCATAGTTCTCTTCGAAATTAGTTCATGTTGCATCACACGGTTTAGAAATTACGATGGTTTTAAGTTTTTTTGAAAATTTTTCTTGCATTCTTGAAAAAGAAGAAAAACACTCTAATTCTGAAAATATTAAAGATTTCAGAAAAGTCCAACGGTAGAATTATAGAGAAATAGCTAAGGTTTCTTTGAAGTCATTCAGTTCAAAGAAATAGGTCACTCAATTTTACACCAGCCTTAGTAAATTAGTCCCTTGGAAGCACAACTTCATCAAAAAGCATAGAATGAAGATCAAGATGACAAACATGTTTTCTTTTACTTTAATTCATAAGACAAATCCATTGATAAGCCGGACAACATTTTAACTTAATCAGCAAGTTAATGGCCTAAGGCCAAAACTTAAGACTCAAATCACTCTTCACATTAACTTGGAATGGACAATTGGATTAAAGATGGTGTCAGGGGTCTTTAACCGTGATCTTTTGTGTAAAACTGACCAACCAAATCAATCAAAATTCTTTCAGATGCAAAAGATGATGGTAAAATACTCTGTAACAATATTTTTAATCATCATTTCCGATGATACTGTAAACTGAATGAAGTCTACCAATTGTTTACTCTAGGTATCTTTTTAGATTGAATGTGCCAATTTTAGATATAAAATAAAATATAAAATAAATCATTGAACTAATAATGAGATCTTTCTGCGCATTTTTCATTTTCATGTTAGTTAATTTGTAAGTAGTGTATTACTTAATTGTAATGTTTTCCAACCTCAAATTGTATAACCTAATTATTGTATAACCTCATATTGTATAACCGCATATTGTATAATCAACCGTTCTGTGTTGTTTGTAAGCGCCCCAGACTCGATAAGCTCTGCTTCTTCTGGGGTGCATGAAATCATATGTAGTTAGTTTTAACTGATATGTTATTTCATGAATCATTATCAATCAATTTTTCTTTCAGCAAAAGAATGCTAAATGATTTGCTGAGATTTGATGTTAAAGATTGCTCATGGGGGAGAGTAGTGACAACTGGATCTCCTCCAGCACCAAGATATCATCATTCAGCTGTTGTATATGCAAATAGCATGTTTGTTTTTGGAGGATATACAGGTACTACTGTACAGTATGTAGCAGAGGTGGAAAATGTGCGTGAAGCCGCGAAGCAGCTTCGCAGGAAGCTCTCTTGTCTGGAAGGAAGAAAATGGAAGGAAAGAGGGAAAGCAGAATAGAAGGAAGGAAAAGAAAGAAAGAAAACGATCAAGGGAGGAATGAAGAAATGAAAGGAAACAGGTTGGAAAGGAAAAGGAGAGGAGGAAGAAAGAAGGATGGAAGGAAGATGGGATGACAAAGAAAACAAAAATTGAATATATGAAGAGACGGGAAGGACTAAAGGAAGGAAAGAAAAGGAAAAAATCAAAGTTGGGTGTTTGGATTATGCTCTTTTCTTTTACAGTTTTGTGATCTCAAGAAACTTTAAACGTAATTTCAGTTCCTAGTGGATTAGCAACTTCATTGAAATATGGGACTACAGAAAATTGATAAAACAATGGAAGGAAGAATTCTGGTTTGATGTTCCTTCGCAGGAAGGCAAATATTTTTTCCACCACTGGTATGTACAGTACAGCAGGTGTCACAGTACAAGCCTGGCACACTTAACACTTTTTTTGCTGAAGAATCATTTTGAAACATTTTGTTCCTTGAAAATTTGGAAATTTGAAAATTCATATCAAAATGTGAAACATGCTTCGAAATTTGTAAGAATTCTCATTATGTTATTGTGTGCAAGGCCTGGAGTCTGAGGTCATTAGTCTAATTTGAAATAAGCTAATTTTACTTCCAGATGGCGACTTTCAATTGCTAACCTCAGCCCCTGTCTGCTTATGGATTCTTACGATATCAAGAAATATTCTCAATTTATTCTTGATTAGTATTTTTTAATTTGTCAGCTATATCTTTACTGGCCATGTGATAAGCAATTTTGACTTCTCAATTCTCTGGTCAACTCAAAGAATCTTCAGCCTTTAAAGTTTGACTAACGGAATTGAAAGTAGCTTAGCTAGGGGGACTGGGTCAAGCTAAAGATGACCTATTGTATTTGATGTTCTTGATTGATGAAAACAATATGAACGAAAGTGGTGCGTGTTACCCTTTTGTGCTACGTTTAGACTAGATTGAGATTGCTGTCTTCCGTCATTTGTATCTCCATTCATTAAGGGTGTTAAAAGTTGTTGCAGGTTGGCAGTTGTGACCGCTAAAGTTGGCTGATGTTTTTAATGTACATAGCCTGTTTCCAGATGAATAACTTTTAAAGAAATGACTCAAAGTGCAGCCAGTTAGAAAACAAAAGAAACTCTGGATTTTTTATTCTAGAATTTTTATTAAAAATTAGTCCTTTACCCTCCTAAATTCACCCCGCAATGAGTTTTGTTGCAGTCTAAAAGTAGATCCTGTTTTGTAGACTGCTACCTGGTGCAAGTATGACCCAGACACACTTTTTAATTTTGAATCGTGTCTACAGTAAGCCCAATTTAGTTGGTCTCAAAAATGGTCAAAAGATCAGACCTAAAATATGTGGGCAGATTACCCTTTAGAATAGGGAAAAAGGTTGGATGACCTAAATATTGAATTTATTTTGGTTTAGAGTTATATTGAAATCTTTCAATGGATTTTAATTGTGTTTTGGAATCTAGGCTATGTGTTCTTAAAGCTTACTGTGTATTAAGATAGCCCATGTTATTTATTGATTGAATTGTAAGATTTTTCATTCATTTCTCGTTTATCTGGAACATGATCAATGGGTTATCAATCAGTGATAGAATAGAATGACATATGGATATGGCGTTAATTGATAACTGCACCAAAAGGATCGATCTTAGGGCGACTGATATTGATAGCCCTCCTTTTTTGTTTGGAGGATTTGTTTTGTGTAGCATGCTTTCCTCATATCATTGCTTGTGTAGCAAGGACAAATTTGGTAAAACAAAGGATTTTGGTTTCCAAAAAGACAAAGTGATTTGCCTCTCTCTAGAATAGATTTCAGACCTCTTAATGTACTCAGTCAAATCAAAATAAATAGAGAGAGCAAAACATTATGGCTGGCTGCGTTGAAGGTGTGAAAGGTATTCTTTAGGCTGTCAAATCACTTTGCCTTAATCAGACCTTAAATCCTTGGTCTTAAAAATGCCCCCTACCTTGCATGTATTGCAAGCGAATCTCTCAAGTGCTTTACTGGGCTATCGAAAGATGTATACAGTGGGTGTTTCTAATATTCTTTATTTTCCTTCCAGGTGTCCCAAAAAAGTGCTCCCATTTGAAAAATCACCAAAATTTGATTACATGACCGATCTTCAATTTTCTTTTTTTTGCCAAGTAGATCAAGGACCAAATTATATTCCCAGACATAGCTGATCTTGTAATTGATTTCAAATTAGCAAATTTAGCTCTTTTTAGGGCTACTGGTTTTGAATCATACTGCAAAAAAGCATTTATGCTTTCCAGATCAATTTATTTGTGCATATAAAGCTTCTAGCTTGGTCATAAATGACAGAAAGAAATGCACACTATCATTGGAGACTTTGATGACCATGAAAAATCTGAATATTTTGACTGATAGGCAAGGTTGAGCATTTTGCTTAAAAACAATAGCTCAAAATAAGGTTTTTCAACATGTAATTTTTCTACCTCGTTGCATCAAAAGCAAAAATTTTAGCATCTATAAATATTTTTGGGATTTTGACTATTGACAATCAATGTTTGGTGTTTATTTAAACAAGGAGTACTTTTTTGGGACACCGGGTATTTGAAGCCGTCACCCTATGAGCACTTATTTGCGGCGCTCTTTCAGGACACTGTTCATTCTCAAGCCAGATAAACTTTCTCATTTAATGGTCTCTTGTTACGATTGAACTTCCATAGAATTTGATATCTGTTTACTGTATGTCTTTCAATCATGTTTCTTGTCAAATGATTAAAAGAACGATACGTACAGTAATTGGATTTGAATTAACATGATATATTTTTCTTCTTTTAGGAGACATTTACTCTAATTCCAACTTGAGAAATAAGAATGATTTGTTTGAATATCGATTCAATACTGGGCAATGGCTTGAATGGCAACTTCATGGAAGGTTTAACAATCTTATTAGTTTTTCTTCTTCTATCAAATATTAAAGGCTAAAGCTACAAAATACAATTCAACTGTGCCAATCATAGTGGAAAAAGACACAAGGTCATCAAGTTTCCACTATGACTGGCACTTGCAATATTTCTTAGAGTTAAATATTAGATACAATAACAAAAAAACAAATATGAAAACGCAATAAGGAAAACACAAGAGATGAGGGACATAAAACATAAGCTGCTGCTTTCCAACAACTAATTATTAACCTACATTCGTTTCGTGTTTTCGATAAAGCAAATCGTTTCCTCCATAATCATTTTATTCACATTCACGTCTAAATCTGAACTTCCAAAAAGGAGTAGATTACAAAGTGATTTGGAGTCCATACTCGATAAGTTTAAATCAGGAATGTTTTTGAGATGACCAAAAAGATCTTACCGTAAAATCGTATTATTTCACCTCTCCTTGATCTAAGAGTATTCTTTCAAAAGAAGATTCTTTTCACAATATGAGATATTTTCAAAAATTTGATGCATTTGCTTATGGGAAGAAACTCATGACACGAAAGATGCAACATGATGCAAAGATCATAAGCAGAAGCTTGTAGAAAACTCTGCAATCATGTTCAGGTTTCAATCACAAATGATATTTATTTTTTCTCTAGGATTCCAGTGGCCAGGTCAGCCCATGGAGCTGTAGTCTACAAAAACAACATGTGGATATTTGCTGGATATGATGGAAATGCAAGGTATGTAATAAGTCTGCTTTGCGTTTCTTCGGAATTCAAGGCAATCATGATTTCATTGTTTAAGATTTGTACATTGTCCAAAGCATTTGTCCAAAGCATTGTCCAAAGTACATTGTCCAAAGCATGATTTGTCCAAAGCATTTTGATCTGGCTGGTTTAATTTAAATGAAATCTTGATTGTGTTAATTGCCAAAGGAACACAAGGCTGTTCTTTGTGTCACAATAGACCTTCAGGATATTCTACGAAATAGTCAAGAGCGAGGGATATTTCTGAACATTATGCGGACATCTGAGCTAAATCGAACCTTTCCAACAGAAATATTTGAAAATATCGCTGAAGCCAGATCCTTTTAGGATAGTTGAAAGGTCTGTTTTCATTCGGCTTTGACGCTTCTGCTGTTACATGGCAGAATCTCCTTTATAGAATAGAATTTTGAAAAAGCCCTTTGAATGATTCATGTTTTCTTCATGGTAGTGTTGAAAGTGCCCCATTATTTTGCTTCTAACTGCAAGTCTAATTGGCAGGCTGACTGAGGGACTTAATGGAGCTTGTGGCACACAGCTCGTTGAATAAACAGGGATTGACTATAAAAAGACATGATCAAACGTTTTTCTGTGATTTTGTAGAGATTTTTTTTACCAACACACCCTCTACACTCTCGAAAATCAAGGGAAATTGGCCTATTTTGCATTACATTTCCCCCCTCCTTCTCTAGTTGGGCGTCGCTGATGGTGTTTTATGCTTTGTTCCTATTTGGAAACTGTGCCATATTTTTGCAAATCTGTATTGTTTTTCTCTTGTTTCAGACTCAATGACATGTGGAGCATTTGTTTATCAGATCCCTCACCCAACTGGCATGAGGTAAGCTCACTTTGTTCAAAGACGAAGGATTTTTCACGTCTCCCTTAACTGCGATGCTTTTTTATCACAAGTCATGGTGAGGGCATCAAATCAGGGGCTCCGTCTCCAAATTTCGGTCAAAATGGTAATTTTGTAATTTTTTGATGGGTGATGTCACACAGACGCTTACCTGTTTTTTTGAAAATGAAAGCATCAGTTTAAAGATAAATCTTTCTACATCATAGAGGAAAAAACCAAGCATTCAGATCTTTTACGATTGCTTGGATATAAGTAGATTTTTAACGAGCACTTTTTGGTGGCTTGTGTGAAGCCACCAAAGAAACTGCAGAAAACAATGGAGAACAATGGCCACGTGCAGTGTTATCAGATTTGTCTACAGTTTGGCTATGGAGCCACTTTAAAGAAAAATTTAAAAAGCTATTAAACCTCATTTTTAGACGAGCCAACCAAATTTTAGGCGTTTGATTTTTTGGAATTGTTATCAGAAATGTTGTTTATCTTGATAAATGCGGTTGCACTCTCAAAGAAAATCAAGAAATGATAATTTCCATTTGACCTGGATCTTGAATAAATATTTTTGAAAATTTGGAAAGATCTTTGAATCTAATTATCATCTTTGGAAATCGTAAATGATTGTACAATGACTGAGAAAATCTGCAAAAAAAACTCTAGATACGTTGTGAAGTAAGATGCTAAAATTTTTAGATGCTGTCGAGAGTACCAACGAAGATCAATAAAATCGTTTGTAACTCAACATTTAACGTTGGGAATGAAAATGTTTATGTTGCAAATTTCAGGTAAATACATTCATAAGTTTCGTTCCGAAATTAATACCTTCGTAATATTTTGTACATACGGCTGATCTTGCTTGCATTATCCAAAATACCGGGTGTCGCAAAATGATGTATTATTGTTTGACTGCTTACATGTCCATAACAATGAACCGATTTTCAGAAACTTTGTTTATTTGATTGCCTAAAGACTAAATTGTATTTAAAGATGTTGGTTGTGGCTTTACCACGGCGTTTTCATTTCGAAAAGAAGATCGATAAACCTGCTCAAATTCAAGCCTTAGATGGCATGAGAAAGAAACGGTCTATTTTCTAGACAACATTTAGATGTGATACAAAAGGCTGAACTCGTATTCGTCTTCCCTGAACTCAGTATTAACTTAATTTGTATTCTCTGGACGACATATAAGTTCCACTTTTTGCATCACATCACAAAATGTTGACTGGAAAACTAGGCCGTTTCATTTTCATGCCATCAAAGGCTTGAATTTGAGCAGGTTTATCCACCTTCTTTTTGACATGAAAAAATCGGCCTAAACCACAAGCAACATCCTCGAATACAATTTAGCCTTTCGGCAATCGGATGAAATAAAGATATGAGAATCCGTTCATTGGTTATGGAGATATAAGCAATCAAACGATAATACATCATTTTGGGACACCCGGTAGTTTCATGTAAATCTGACGAAATTTTGCTTTGTCACCAGGTTCAACAGCAAGGCAAGAAGCCACCGACATGCTGCAATTTTCCAATCACTGTTGCAAAGGACTGTATGTATGTTTTCTCAGGACAAAGTGGTGCAAAGATAACAAATGATTTGTTCCAATTCAATTTCGCTGACAGGAAGTACGTCTCCACTCTCTTTTGGTGTATGCAACTGATTTTATTAGATTGCAATTACAGTAGAAACCCGTATAAAAGAACCTAGGTTATCTTGAGGCAGCCTGAATGAGGTTCTTGATTAACTGATGCCATACTCAAGTCCAGCCTCCAAGGTTCTTAGAACGGTGCCTATAGTTGGTACAGTGCAAATGTGTTTTGATACATGCCAGTGCATTCCTTCTATGAATTGAGTCGTTCTTCAGTATATTTCTTTTTGATAAAGTTTACATCATGAAGGATCTTTCAGTTATCAAGTAAAATACCATCTATCAAACTATTATACAAGAACCTTTAGAAATTTCAGCCTCTTGTGGGATCTTGCTTAAAAATTTGTAATCATGGAATTTCAGCCTCAAGGCTCTGATAAAACTAGGTTCTTTTATGCGGGTTTCTACTGTATCTTGAGACAAACATAGCATAGGCTGGAAATCTTTAATTCGGCGTAGAAAAATGGGTGTAAAATTCAGTGACCTATTTCTTCTAATTGAGTGCCTTGAAGTAAACTTTAGCTACTGTGCTATAATTCTACCGTTGGAATTTTCAGAAATCTTTAGTATTTCACCAACTTACAGCTTATTTCAACTCATCTGAAGATGTGACACAGTCAAGTTCCTAAATCATAAACCAGAAGCGTGTCAGGCTTTTGCTTGATACCATATTGTATATTGTAGGAATTCATAAACTATGGTTTTAGTGGACATTATTTCATGTTGTGTCAAACAGTTTAAAAATTTCGATGGTTTTAAGTTTTTTGAAATTTTTTCTTGACTGCTTAAAATAGAAGAAAACGCTGTCATTCTGAAAAAAGTGAATATTTCAGAAAAGTACAATGGTAGAAATATAGCGAAATAGCTGCAGTTTCTTTTATGTCAGTCGGTCAAAGAAATAAGTCATAGAATTTTACTCAAACCTTTTTAAAGATTTGGAACCTGTGCTGACAAACACGAGGAATCAAATAAGAATATAAGCAGCAAACCGATAGGATATTTCAAGAAAAGATCATATGGTATGAAAGCACTGCTCATCATTGAAGAACTTACCAATTCCATTATAGAATTTTCCATAAAATTTAGTAACTAAATGATTGCATCCTCTGTGTTATTTAATTCCCTCAGTATTTTTTCATTTATTATCGGCAAGGATTGATATTTTGTGATTTAAACCAACATGAATTACTACACGAAATGATTCTGATCTTTAGGCTGGTCTTTAACGTATGTTTCGCAAGTATTTGGTTTTATGAAATTTCGCACTGTATTTAACTTCCCATAAACAAGGACAGATTTTGTAACACAATAGCATGAGTTGCTTTTGCTGACACCTGAATTCAAAGCGATTAGCCCTTGCCGACAAAGAAAATTCCCCTAAATTTCTTTGGTTCAGAAGCTGAGCAGTAAGTGTTTTGATTACACCCAAAAAATAAGAGAATTGAATCGCCTCCCAATCGCCTTTTGAACCAAGCAAATTAAATGCCCGAGGTAGATATGTAGATATATCCTTCTTCTTTCGATCTATGCTCATGTTTGCTCTTAAAAACAATTTCTCGAATGCACAACGAACGAACTAGCTACCTGGGTTTCAAAGAAACTTTTGTGGCTTTGTTTGTTTTGAATTACTGGTTGAGAGAATTTCCTTTGTCTGCAGTCGCTAATCGCTTTGAATTGCGGTGTCAATCAAAAGCAACTCATGCTTTTTTCATGATTATCTTACAAAATCTATCCTTGTTCTTCCCATATATTTCTGTCATATTCTAGTGATTCACTTACATATTTGCACCCTTCTAGAAATGAAAAAAGCAATTTATGATTTCTCCAATTGATGTAAGTGCTTTTCATTTTGCTGACATTTTATGTTTTATTTTAGATGGACAAGAATTGCAACGGAGCATCTTCTAAAAGGAACCCCGCAACCACCATCGAGAAGATATGGTCACACAATGGTTGCTCATGATCGCCATCTTTATGTTTTTGGTGGTGCCGCCGATAATACTTTGCCAAGTGATTTGTTTTGGTAAGTAAAATATGAATACTTTGGACGTACGAATTTGCCACTGTCCAGTAGGTTATAGTACCTCATAGCCTCGAGATGTAACGTTTTAAAGGGGCAGTCAGACGTGACATTGCGCGGGACATTTTCATTGTATTTGTATGAAAAATGCTTAGGCTTAGCATCGACTCGTCAATGGAGATTTTGAATGGGATTATCGCACATTTCAATCCATCTCCATCGACGTTGTTCTTGACAATCTCAAGGATTTCATTGACAGATATTGTTCGTCTGTGTCGATTTCATGTATTTGCAAAGTTATTTTGTCTATCACAAATTCCTGAAAGTCGTAAACAGCGATCTTGCTGAAGCAACTTTGAAGCTGCGAAAAGATCATCTACAAGTCGAAGTGGGCAAGAAACTCACCAAAGAATATGGTTTTTGAATCAGATTTACGATGCTTGGTGAAACCGAAAGGTGAATAGAACCTTCTCAAACACTACTGGATTCATTGCTCAATTAATTTCATCAGAATTACAGCAAACAAAGAGTTACAGTAGACATGTTTTGGTATTTAGGCCTATACGAATTGGATTGTGACACGCAGAATCTGCTACCAGCGTTTCGCGTCTGACTGCCCCTTTAAGCCTCCTCGTGGAGAAATCTTTGAACTGCACCATCATAGTCAGTCGCAAAATTGCTTGGGGGGACAGAAATTGTTAAATGTATCTAGCATTAACGTAAATTCTGGAATAAACCCCGGGGGTTATTTGTAAAAATGAATTTTAGGATGGAGGCTTATTTAAGGGGGGACTTGTTAAGCAACAAAGTAGATGTGTGATGAATTACTACCACTCGTATCCTACGCGACCCAAGAAAAGCAAAGCTTATCTAGCTTGGGCCGCTACAAGAAAGTTTTAAAAGACTATAATATATGCTCTACCATACAACTACAATTAATAACTATAAGATTAATAAGGAACAGCTCCTTGAAGTACACATGAATGAACTGTATGACTATTGTATTGTCAGTCTTTTTTTCTCTTAACTTTTCATTATTTAACCAAGCTGGTACAAATATGAATGGTGAATGAATCTGTGTGAATTCATCTTTTTGTGAAATTTAAATACCCCCATGGGGGCTTATTCGACTGGGGCATATTTCTCCAAATTAGTTCTGAGATGGGGACCTAATCGAGGGGGGCTTATTTGAAGGTCGGGGGGCTTGATTGAGAATTTACGGTATCAAATGGGCTACTCTTAAACACAGGAAGTGTGAGAAAATTTCAATTGTCAAGATGTCATCGCAAGGTTTCCTTCGCAAGACTATTGATTGGCAAAAATACTGCACCAAAGACTTAGTCTGAATTGTTACGATGTTCTTTCTTGTAGCATGAAATATTTACAAGCGGATTTTTTGCCCTATTAATTATCTGTAACAGATTTCCAGATTTTCTGTCATATTCAAACACAAATTGCAGACGTTTGACAGTTACCTGTCATATGTTTCTGTCTTGTCGTGCATGTTGAAGCTGTTAAAGGCCCTCCAATATGAATCATTATTACCTGACTGAGGTTTCAGAAACAAAGCAATACAAGAATCCCGCCACTCCTATCGATTAATCGCACAATTCCCGCGCTTTTCCCGTAGCCTTGTATAATACCAGATAAAAGGACGCGTTTTTGTCGCCACAGCAAATGCTTTTAGGCCTGCGAGAGTTACAATAAGCTTAAGCAACATAACAGTAACAAAATGCGTTTGACTAAATGATACGAATCAAAATTAGAAGCCATCAGGTAATAAAAACTCATACTAACCGGTTTTGTCCTTGTACAAGAAAATATAAACCCCTTGGGCTTTATACAGTTAAGCCTGAAATTATTCATACCTATGCCAAATTCTGAGTATTTTGCATTATTCATACCTATGCCAAATTCTGAGTATTTTGCATCGTTCTTTTTGAGGACCAATTTTACTGTGGCTGAAGTTTCAAAAGAATGTGATAAAAGGCTGAAACAAGTGCTACAAGAGACATTTCAAGGAATGAAATATCGTGTGAATTGGTTAGCAAATATAACGATTGAAAATACTCCAAATTTGGCATAGGTATGAATAATTTCGGGCTTACCTGTACTTCCCTGTACAACACAAAACCAGTTAATACGCGCATAAAAATCATATCTTTGAAATAAGTTAAAGATCACTAATCCTCTTTGTTTCCAGGTATGATTTGGAAACTCAGACATGGGATATCAATCAACCATCAGCAGACAGTCAGGTTAACTTTACCACGAATTCACCATTCTTTCAAGGAAGTATTTCCATTCCCTCGTATCTTTGAACAGAATAGGCCTTTTAGCTATTCTACAAGAGAGCCTGGATCGAGCGTTATTTTCATACAAAATTTTTTTTTTATATACACAATCTAAAAATATACAATTTAACAAAGACATAGTTACAAAAGACGATACCATTGGGAGCATGATAGGCATGGCTACCCTAAATGATCTTAACAAATAACAATACAGATACTAAAGGCTATACCAAACTTTCTGTTGGTCTCTCCTAAGGGAGAAACCGGCTTAATCGAAAGATATGGCGACACTACTGCAAAAATTTTATACGCGAGGTTCTTAAATTACAAAATGGATACATTTCTATGTACCAGCCACAGCGGGAAAGGACACTGGGTGATCTGGTCTCCACTATGGCTGGCACGTACAATTTAACGTGAGGTTCGATCGAGTGGCGGCAGAGCTTCAATCACTATTGTGCAAATTCGAAAATTCTACAAAATGCTGCAAAATATGGTATATTGACTGTGTAGTTCAGCTTCCTCAATGAAATTCTAAGCTTCCGTTCAATCACCACAGGCGTCTTCATTTGAAAATATATCTAATGCTATAAGAAGAACCACACTGCATTCTGTCTACCGGAATCCAGTACGGGATGGATTGGAATGAACCTAGTGCTCCTTGATAACTAACTGACTGATGTATTTTTCGTGATGTTTTTTTCTTTTTTAGCCATGACAGTTTAATTGAATTCGGTTTTGTGGAAAAATCTTGGTTGCGAAATTCTTGAAAAAGGGCCTTAAGCCCTCGGTCAAATGGCAGGGATCGCCTCACATATGAAACGTAATTTCCTCTCCCTAAAGAATGTAACAAATTAACTTCAGCACAATTACTAAAGTAGCCAAATAAATCGATTGGATTTAAAGTTTCATTTAAAATCCTTGAGTGCTAGAAAACAGGACTTTCATATTGTTTTGGGTACCGTTAAAGCAAACTCATCTAGGTAGAGAGCGGTTTCTGCGCTCATCTGAAAGTGATCTTAAGATACCGTTCCTAAAAACTATCAATGGCCAAAAGGCTTCTTCTTATCGCGGTGCGAAACTGTGGAAGAACCTAGAAAGAGAGACAAAATTGGAACCCTCCCTAAAAACCTTCAAAGGGCAACTATAGACAGGGACAACTTTTATTTTATTAATTAGTCTTAGTTTTGTATAATATTGTAAATTAGGCATGTAAATTTCTTTTGTTCTTAGTTTTAGTGGTTAGGTTTTTTTCTTTTTGTTTAAACAGGTCAGGTTGAAAAACATATTCATATATGAATCCTATTAACCTGTATGAATATTGTAAAATTAAAATGAAAAAAAAATCTAGCTTTTCAGACATTTCTTGTTAAACAATATCAAAGTTGCTTCGAATCAATGTTTGCAATATTCAAAATGATATTAGGACTGTTCGTTTAAATGATAGAAAATTCTTTGCGTTAATATCTTTGAACTCCTGTTTGACTACTTTCTACTGTTAGATTTAAATGGAAACACATTTTCGTTACTTGAATGCAGTCTGTCACGCATCTGATTGGATTTATGATGACAATACAAAGAATAGGAGAATGGAATGGCTGCTGATCCTACTGACTTTCTACGGCCGTAGAAAGTGATAACGATTTACCCTCTTTATTCCGAACACACAGATTCACAAAGACATCCATCATGTTGAGCTCTGACTTTGTTGCGGCTAATCAGACCAGTGACAGACTGCCTTTAACTTACGTTTCTTTGCTTATTTTGTATCGCTACTCAAAACTTCATGTCTTACTTATTCCTTGTCGTAGCTGCCAAGTGGAAGATTATTTCATGATGCCGATGTAATTGGTAATAAAATGTACATATTTGGTGGAACTGTGGATAATAACATTCGAAGTGGTGAACTTTACCAATTCACATTTTCAAACTACCCGAGATGTACTCTTCATGACGACTTTGGACGTATGCTAGATAGCGGACAGTTTTGTGACACGCAATTTGTTTTTGATGGGAAGGTAAATTTTGAAGTCTTTCTTCGTCCTTCTCGCTTCATTTGAAATGTTGGCACCTTCGGAATAGACTGGGAGGGGGGGGGGGTGGTCAAATTGTGAGGCAACAAGAGAATTCATCGCTAAAAATGGTTGCACATTTTGATTGACTAAGTAAAGTTACTTTTTTGCAAACTGGACAGGTAGTCTTATAGAAAAATTCAAATCCAAAAAAGTGCTGTAGAGTTTCGTCAGTTGCATTCCGGTGAGTGTGTGGACTAGCTACCTCCATCAGGAGTAGCATACTCATTAAAATCTGTATCAAGTACTTGAATACGGCTGCAGATTGTACAGAAATCTCAGTGCCCAACTGGCACTATCATACTTTATCAACTCTCTGCAATGAGGTATTTCTCAGCATTGGAATCAAGTTTTTAACAAACATTGCGCGATGGGTTGGTGCATCTTTCCTTTGATTTAATGGCTTGAAAGAAATTTCAGGTACTTCGTCATAAGTGGTATTTGGCAATCTTTGATGTCTTGATTTTTTTTTTAAATAATTAGGTTTCTCTTCTTATCGAAAGAATTCACAAAGAGCTTTGAGAAAAATGGAATTTGTTTTTGAATCCTAAATTATGTAGCAAAACGGTACCATCTGCAAGAAAACCATAGTTTATGAAGGTCTATAATGTGGTGGTAAGAAGAGAACTGTAGCTTTTGGGGTTTGAGATCTAGCAATTTGATGACATCACAACCGGAAAACTGTTTGAAACCAAGAAGACGGTGTAATTCTGAAAAAAATTAAGATATCAAAGTTGGCCAATGAACACTTAGAACCAGCACCTGAGTTCGGTTTAAACCATTTAAGCAAACAACAGATGCATTAACAAATCGTGCAATGCTTTTTAAAGATTCATTTCCTATGCTAATAAGTACCTATAACCAAATACCTGGGGTTCCTTTCAAGCCATTAAAGCAAAATAATATGCTTTAAGAAACATGCAATGTTTTGTAAAGATTTGATTTCCATGCTATATTTTGCAAATTTTGCAGTTGGTGAAATTTTCCTACATTTTCATTCTCCCATCGTAGAATCCAGTTGGAGCACATGCTGCAATTATATCTGCCCGTTCTCCATATCTGAGACAAAAGCTTGTTAATCTGAAGAAAGCGGCCGAAGATGATCAGGTCTGTATGCACTTGCATCTCTCATCCATGCTTCTCTCTTTTAATTGAAAGTTGAAAGTTAACGTAATTATTCCAAATTTGAGGATAAACCGATTTTTTAAAGAGTTTGTGCAAGGGTAAAAGCTTGCATTTGCAGAGAGCAGAAAAATCTAAAAATAACCCATTCAAAATGAAGTAGTACACACGCTGTTACCACTGGACAGCCAAAGAAACAATGCTGTGTCTGAGTTTTTTCTTTGTTCTATTTATAGACAAGCCTATTTATCATTGCAAATTTCCTTTAAACAATACAATATTTCTGCTTCTGAATCCACGGGCGACATGAAGATCAAATGTTGGCCTACCGTAGTTTTTGTCCGTTATGGCCTAATGCCAAATGATCGACAACCTTGGCAACATACCTCCAATCCTTTGTTGACTAAAGCATGCTTAGCTTAAATTGAATGTTGAAAGCACCATGTTTGTTCTTCTTCGGTGCTCATCTGCTCTTCTCGTAGTATCAAAACTGTCAAGGCACACTGCCAGCGAAGCAGCTACCCGCCATCCCTCCTGGGCCTAATTTTAAAATGCACCTATAATACGAGAGCAGATGGACACAGAAGAAGAACAAACATGGTGCTTTCAACATTAAATTGATGCTAAGCATGCTTTAATCAACAAAGGACTGGAGGAATGCTGCAAAGGTTGTTGATTATTTGACATTAGGCCATAACGTACAAAAGCTAAGGTAGGCCAACATTTGATCTTCACGTCGCCCGTGCTGAATCAAGAAATGCAAACATGTTCAAAGTTGTTGTAACCTGTGTATTTGTTTTTCAGGGAGCAAGTAATCCATTATCAAATGATATAACACCATATCGTGTTGAATTAGGCAACATCGACATTCACTCTTTCAAAGTCATTCTGTGGTTCATCTACACTGACCAAATTTATCCTCTGATAAAAGGTAAATATACTCCCCCCCCCCCCAAGATTGTTTGAACCATGTATCACAAGTCTTTATGTGCACAATTGGTTTCATTTCTTTACCGATACTTCAAAGACTGAAAACGTCCAGCCAAGTAGCAAATTTTCATAAGAAGTTTTCGTAGGCTATGTTCCTAATGATTTGAAAAAGACAGTGGTTTTTGTGCAATATTTTTGAGATAATCAAAGCGATTGAAACAAAACCGCAAAAATGGCACCAACAAGACAGTCGTATGTTTTTGTGTGTTTTAACGCCTTTTCAAGAGGTCTAAATGATTTGAAAATCCTTCATACACTTTGGGAATTTACATTTGAAACTGTTTTTATCCTTGTAAAGAGGCTCTGAATTTATTTTATGGCAGACAACAATTGACCATTGCGCTAAGCATGGCATCAGGAATGACCCTTTATGTTTCATGGTAGAGCAACCAATCAAATTAACCGATATTTCACGAAATATAAAACGCTAAGGATCATGATAAAATCCCTGAAGCCATCTTTAGTGCAATTATCTTTTACAAGCTTTGAGAAATAATGGAGTACCACCCATCATCTTCGACTGTTTGAAAGACATTTATAATTTGAGATCTGAGACTTTCTAGGAACTTTTTACGATGCTAAATCATAAAGTAAAAACTTTTGAAGTGAAGAATCTTTAAAAGTTGATTTGTTATAAATTATTCTTATCCTTTTCTGCAGATGAGCATGGAACTGCAACCGAAGTCATGAGACTTATGATGGATGTTTACAGCCTCGCTTTAAGGGTAAAAAATGTTTTTATTACAAAAGATTTATTTCATTAAGCATGTTGTGATAAAACCAACTTTAGACATGACCATCGTCGAGTTTGCTATTCTTTGAAGTATTTGTTTCCAGTCAATTGACAAATTCAGCTGACGTTGTTGACATACGTTTCAGATCACGTGATTGCTCTCTTGAGGAAACTTTCTTTTCATACAAGTTAAAGGTAATGTGTCCAGTAATTACAGTGGTTTTGCGGGGGAGGGGGGCATGCCAACTTTACGTGATATTTCATGTGATCACTTTGGTAAAAGAGCTCACTACGTTTCAAGGAGTGATCTAACTCACTTGCGCTTGCGCTTTCGGAGCTGAAATTTTAGTTTGCATGTGATCAGTTGAATTCTGCCAATCACAGCGCACTCTTCGAGGCTCTTCGTCAGCATCGTGTCAGCAAATTTTGACAAGAGTGTATACACGGCTGTACTGGTATGGACACATTGCCTTTAACATGAAAAACGTGATGTTGGTAGCTGTATCAACCGATCCAAAGATGATTTCGCAAGTGTATGGTTACTAGACACTTGAAGTGGGTATAAACAACTTTAGCCGCTGTTACTTTATTAAGAGGATAGATTTCCCATATTAACCGAGAGAATATATTTGATAGAAATTCTAACATTTATATTGGTAATTTTCGACAAATGGAAAAATGGAAAAAGTGTGACGAGAGCGAGTTTTTGAACTCGCAACCTCCTGCTATCTACCCAAGAGAAGATGTAAACGGGGGTGAAATCTAAGCCACCTTTAGTTTTGTGTGCGAACCTTTCAGAGTCCTGTTGTTTGAATCTCAATGACTAAAACAGAAGCGTCAGTCTCGGATTGTTTCTAAATTTCTAGGAAGATCTTTGTTTATGTATCATTTAATTGTAATGGAAGCAAACTGTTTTTTATTTCTAATTGGAAGTTGTACCAAAAATTGTTTTCCTTCAAAGCCATTTGCAGTGTATGCACAGGGACCCCAGGAAATTGAATAACGCCCCCCCCAATGATAAAGCCCCGTAGCCTCCTTTGCGATTGCGAAGCTATGACGTAATGATCAGAAATCGAAAGCGAGGCGCAGCTTCGCAATCGCAAAGGAGGCTACGGGGCTTTATCATTGGGGGGGGGGCGTTATTCAATTTCCTGGGGTCCCCGTGGTGTATGTCTTTCCTTAAAAATTTTGCTGAAACGAAAATATCATCCACAGTTCCAACTGGTTCGCTTGGAACGACTTTGTACTCACTACATAGAAGCATCAATTACAACCGAAAATGTGTTGGTTGCGTTGGAATGCGCAGAAGAACTAGGACTCGAATTCATCAAGGTTTGTCTTCGAATCTTCTGTCTTATAATAATGTCTTATAATGTCTCCCTTGCCACTTTTAAGAGAAGAATCAAAAACTAGCCTTAACGAGAATTCTTTTATTTTTTGTTAACTATTATATAGTGATCTTTTGAATTAGTAAATGTTTTGCCACGGCCCCCTGAAAAGCAGTTCATATGAATCGACGGGGCTACCGTGCCTAAATAAATAAAAATTAATGAATGAATGAATGAATGAATGAATGAATGAATGAATGAATGAATGAGACCTTTTAGCTGTTCTACAAAAGAGCCTGGATCGAGCGTTACTTTTATACATTTTTATGCGCGAGGTTCGATCGAGTGGTTAGAGCTTCGTTAGAGTTCCCACTTATTAATTTGTCTAAAGAACACCTGCGAGCCCTTATAGAATTTTAAGCAGCTCTGCAGTAAACTTCTGAGTGTATTTTCAAATCTGAGAGGAAGATATCACAGTAACTTTGGAACTATAAAGTTGAATGTTTTGCATTGAATGACAAACCTTTACAGACATCAGAGATGTTAACAGTGCGTCTCTAACTGAGATATTTAAGATGGTCCGTCCCTGCCGCGTGTTTTAGCTAGTGCTAGAACTTTTGACAGTTAGCTCAGTTTCAATTGCTTACATATTTGCGATCTACTTTCTTGCGGTTGCTCCACTCATCTGTGTTTAATTTGCATGACCTTATTGTAGCCTATACGCTTCTAAATCTTAACTTCTTAATCAAACTTCTAAACCTTAATCTTAAATGGTAGAGCAATCAGTTTATGGCATAATTGAAATTAAAGGTGTCAGGGATCCTGCAGCTCGGTTGCTTCCGATAAAAACAGTTTTCTTTTCGCATTTCAGGAATACTGCATGAGATTCATAGTTCGAGAAGTTCATTTCAATGTGATTATCATGAGCACTGAGTTCGAAGCGTTATCCAAGTCACTAATGGTTGAAATCATTCGAAGAAGGCAACTACAACTGGTAAGTCCTCATTGCTCAAAACCAACCTTGGCTCTTCGAAAAAGTTTTCTTTGGACGGTTTTAGCTATAAACTATTTACTGTTGAAATAGTGTTAAATTGGTGAATTATTGACTGGTGTTCATGGAACTTGAAAGAGACTTAACCCTAATCCACATGGGGGGGTGGATTCCACCCCCCCTCAAGGTTTTATTTGCCGCGTTTTTAAACGACATTTGCTATGTCCCCCAGCCTCCCTTACTTTTACTAATTATCTATTAGCCACATTTTGGTGGAAAAATTTTTGAACAATAGGACTCACAGGTCACGTGACATGCCCATATTTGGAAGGAGGTAGCAGCAAAATCATTGTTTTCAATCATTTAAATGGAATTATTTGATTGAATTATCAAGTATTATACATCAAATGAATCAGCAAACAAAGGGCTTCAATTTGATATCGGAATTTCTGGAATTTGATGATGTCAGCATTTTTGATAATGACGTCATTTTGGCCGCCATTTTGGACTAATTAGCAATTTCTTCAAGTTTTTTCGAACTTTTTCAACGAAAAACACTCTAATGATACATTTGTCATGGATAATCATCATTTTGCAGGTTCTTTTGGTCTCTTTTTACATAGAATAAATTAATCGCACAAATGACGTCATCAGAATCGGCTAATTTCTGCCAAAATATCACTCCAAAATCGTTATTTTCAATAAAATAATATTTCATCACCATTTTTGATTACAAATTGAACCAAAAACTGCATAAAGTTCATGCAAAATCTTCATTAAACTTGAATTCAACTTGGAAGCCTGATTTTCACAGATTTTCAGCTTCGTGACGTCACTGTGATGTCACTAGGCGTGGCAGCCACACCCAAATTACGCTACAAGCTGCAAATTACCTGTTCTATAACTGTACCAAGTTTTATTGAATTCGGATGCGTCTAAGGCAGTTTTCAGAGGGGGGGTGGAAAGCACCCCCCCCCCCATAAATGGTAGCTCGAAAAAAGCCCATATGGATTAGGGTTAAGTTAAATCTCCTACATAGTGTCGCTAAAGTTTGGTCGACGTTTGATTAACTATTGAAAAATAGCAATAACATGAACAGGCTCAAGGGAAGATAATCCTGTTCCTAAGATTTTGAAGTAATTTTAGACACCAGAATCTTGCAAACCCGTTGAAAATTCACTGAGTTACGAACTTTCAAAGATCAAATGTATGCGACAGATGAAACCAGAGACCCCAAGATGACTTGTGATGCAAAAAGCTCCAAAATCGAGGCAAAGAATGGTTATCAAATGTTATACCTCTCGTTAATATCAGAGCAAACCAAATAGGCCTTCGAAAGTAATTCAATTCTATAACCATTGTCAAAATTTGCAATAAGAATACATGTATCAAAATTTCCAAATCCCATTTTATTTGCTTTGAAATAAACGAGAAACAAACAGAATGATAGCCCTTGCTACTTTCATCAAAAATGCTACGTGTTTAGAGGCATCTGGTTCAGCTTTCGCACTAACTTGAACTTGAAGAGAATGTAGCTCCATGAATATGCAGCGGCTTTGCAAGATTCTGGCGTCTAAAATCAATTCAAAATCTCAGGAACAGGGTTATCTAATAATGGAGCCCCTTCATTATATCGCTACTTTTCAATTCTTAATCAAACATCGAACACTTTTTCTGGGACACCCTGTAGATTGTGATAATTACAATTAGTTCGGTATTATTTCTTATACTCACCGTCCAGTGCAGCAAAGAAGATGTCTTTATTGAGACACCTTCTATTACAATATTTAAACTTCTTAAAGGGGCTGGGTCACGTAAAGTACACAAATTTCTCTCGAAACGATGATTTTACATTTTATTTTGACAGGCCATATCACACAGATTTTCCACTATCTTTCTCGAAATGAAAATGTTATTTGAAAGATGGACGCTTGAATTTTGTAGAGAAACAAAGAGAGCATTCATATGTTGTAAGATTACAGAGATATAGATATGGATTTCCAAGAGTGCATTCCTTGTGGGTTCATCCCATCCACCAAAATTTGTGCAAAACACAATGAATTCACTGTCTCTCCGTAATACCGACACGGATCTCAGAATACCTCGCTTTGCAACCTCTTACGGGCAACGTAGTTTCTCATATCGAGATGTAACTGTGTGGAATAAACTTAGCACAGAAATAAAAAATGCCCCTTCACTGGCCACTTTCAAAAATTTGCTGAAACAAGCTTTGAAGAATCAAAGGGTGTGAAAGTTCTCGTGCAGCATCAAACTTTTTCTGTTCCAACCAGAACATATTGTATATAAAGTTTTATTTTTCTTTGTAATACAGGTTGCTTTGTAATTTATTCATGTAATTAGGTTAGTTAGGTTTTTAAGCAGGGCACATTGAAATCAGTGTATTTGATTCTACTGAATGTATAACCCTGTTAAAATAAATAAAAGTGAAATGAAATGAAATGAAATAAAATGAAATGAAATGAAATGAACACGTGTGGGAAACAATGCAGATTATAGAGATAACAGGTTTGTTTACGGTTACGTGACCCAGCCCCTTTATATGAAACTGGTTCCATTTTTTGCAGACTTGAGATCATGTAGAGTTGTATAGTTTATTTGAATTAGCGTTTCAAATATTGTATTTGTTCTCGAATTCATAAATTCTGAATTTGTATTTTAACAGCAATATCCGTTGCCAGAACCTCAAAGTCCTCCGATCACCAAAGGTACGAACAAGTTATTTCAGAACCAAATTGATACGTTCTGTTTTTTCTTTTCCTGACCAAACTATTACAGTCTGTTTCTCACAAGCAAAAGTGCAGCTGAAAAATTTTGCCCGAACATCCCAGCATTATATTGAACATTTTAGCAATTAAAAATTTGATCAGAAGATGTCCTTTTTACTCCAAAGAATTGTACCCTTACTGAGACTAATGTTGGCCTTGTCAGAAGGAAATAAGATCTTTTCAATTTCAAACTATTTTGAAAAGACATCCAACGCAATGACTTTCCTTTCATTTCTATAAACACAGTCTCAACACTTACGGAAGATATGATGACTCTTTTGAGTGGTGAGATTGCATCTGAATTTCAAGATGTGGAATTAATGTTGGATGGAAACCCTATTCGAGCTCACAAAGTTAGTATTAGTAAGCATAGGTTCCAAATCTTTAAAAAGGTTGGTGTAAAATTCAATGACCTATTTCTTTGAACTGAATGACTTCAAAGGAACTTTAGCTATTTCTCAAAAGCTCTACCTTTGGACCTTTCTGAAATTCTCAATATTTTCAGAATTAGAGTGTTTTTCTTCTTTTTGAAGAATTCAAGAAAAATTTTCAAAAAAACTTAAAATCATCATAATTTCTAAACTGTTTTACGCAACATGAAATAATTTCAAAGAAAACCATAGTTTATGGATGTCTACAATATGATATCAAGCAAAAGTCTGTCACTCTTCTGGTTTATGATTTAGAAATTTGATGACGCCTTATCCTCAAATGAGTTGAAATTTAATATACGCTGTAATTTCGAAAAATATTCAAATACTTTCTTAAAAGTCTAACGGTAGCATTATAGATAAGTATCTAAAGTTTCTTTCAAGCCATTCAATCAGAAGAAATAGGTCATTGAATTGTACACCCACCTTTTTACGCAGAGTAAACATTTGGAACCTATGCTGTATTAGTATCATTATTTACAGTTATAAGTGACTGCAATACATAGCATAGGGCTCAAATCTTTAAAAGAGTCGGTATAAAATTCTATTACAATTTTCTTTGAAATAAATGACTTGGCAGGAACTTAGGGCTTTTGCTGTAAATCTGCCGCGGAAATTCATTGATATCTTGATTAGTATCAAAATGGCAGCATTTATCAAATTTGAGGCTATGACGTCATCAAATTTATAAATCCTAAACCAGAAAGGCTACAGATTTCTGCTTGCCATCATATTGTAGACCTTCATAAACTATTGTTTTCCTGAAGGTTATATCATATTTTCTCTATTGGTTTAGGATTTACGATGATTTCAATTTTGTCAAAATTTTCCATAAATTTTTTCAAAAATAATTAAATTGCCGCCATTTTGAAAAAAATCAAGATATCAAAAAATTTTCACGGCAGATTTACAGCAAAGTACCATAAGTTCCTTTCAAGCCATTCAATGCAAAGAAAAATGTCACAGAATTTTACACCCACCTTTTTAAAGATTTAAAAGATTTGAGCCCTATGCTGCAATGCATATTTTTTATTCATATTCCATTAAAAATTTTACTTTACATATTATTGATTACTCTATGCACAAACTACGTCACACTAGTACAAAAACGATACCATGGGGAGCAAAAGACTATGACTGCCCCTGGCCATTATATGAAAAACGTTAAACTGCATACAATTGCACGTGTATGCTACACACCACGATCAAAAGCCTATAAATTAGAGTCTGTCAAACATTACATGTTAGGCCAGGGCTGTAGCAACCCAAAATAATATCTATATTTATGCTTGTAAGCGGTTTTGGCTCACCAGGTAGAATATGTAAATTGACGAGAATTTAAAAACTCAATACACCTAGCTTAATTAAGTGTTTCCAACTTCATCCTTAAAATTGACGAATTTGAAAAGTTCGACTAAATTTAAGGCTTCCTTTTTGTATTGTCCTTGGACTCAATTACATGTTTCTTTCACTTTGATTTTCTATTTTTGCATTTACTTTTGATCGAGCTTCACAATATTTGAAAATGTATAAATTTAATCTTGTTTCAGCCCATCCTTGCAGCCAGAAGCAGGTATAGCATAACGTTTATGTTATGTTTATCTAATTTATATTGCTGAATTCAGCAATTCCAATTGAAGGTTGCTCGTTAGCAAGCACGTAATTTGTACCCAACTCTTTTGGTTGACTTAAACTCCTGAGGCTAGAAATTTTGTCTTGTACTGTCGCCAGAAGAAGATCAGAGATTATTTTTTGAAACTTAGAGTACCATTGTTTGAAACTAAGGCTAGCGCCACAGCAAATTTCTCTGAGAAAGCGTTCTTTGTATTGGAATCATATTGGAAAGTTTTGGAATTAATCACATCTGTCCTATGATTGTCAAGGATTCCTTGGTAGGAGTTGAAATTTCTCAAGCCCTAACCTGATGCTGAAAGAAAGTCATTGATCCTGATTTAAAAATTATGGAAATGTTGAATAGTGGTTTATAAAATTTGAATCATGGTGCTTGAATACTCTATTGTATCTTTCTTTTCTTTGCAGTTATTTCGAAGCAATGTTTCGGTCTTTCAATCCGGAAAACAACAGAGTTAATGTAAGTATTAAACGTTGATAATGAGAAATTAGTTTTGACTCCATTTGAAATACATAGATATGAAAATAGATATCGCTCTTAGCAAACTAAAATCTGCTTAAGAAATTCATGGCTCGAGCGAATTGGGAATACAGCACACCACATTGTTGAATTATTGTATCATTTCCAGTTCTCACAACTCAATATGAGTACGGCAGTTCCAAGTATTGAAGGTGGTATGGCGCAGTGGTATAATCCTCTGACGTTGCAGTCAGAACAGTCAGACGCCCAAGTAGAGCCCCACCACCTGAGCGTCCTAGCAAGGGGTCGCGGACTCGATCAGGTCTTCTCTGATTCTGCTATCCCAGCGCTGGTGCTAAAAACCGCAACTTCATCTTCACCTTCAGTACTCTTGCCAAAACAACTAGTCAACACACACATGCGTTTCATTTTACTTTTTTTTTCTGATAAACAGGGAAGAACTGAAGAACATTTTCCCACCAAAGAAATTTGGTTTCAGGTCTGGGCTAGAAAATAAGTCTCTCATTAGCTACGAGGCTTGTGAATCATGGATAAGGGTCATTTTAGGCAATTCTTTCTTTATTCTAATGGTAAATTTAAACCAATAATCTTGTGGAGGAAAAATTTATCCTTTCATATGAGCCGTGTCTGCCATTTCCAAGACCAAGCGGCTGTCTCAAGTCTCGCTTTACTTGCTGAAATGGTGTATCGATTTGTGTGTGCAACGTTTATCTAATTCGTATATCCTTGCTTATCTATTTCAGGTATCAATTGGAGAAATGGTGCCCTCGCCGCAATCCTTTGACTCGCTAGTTCGATACATTTATTTTGGTGATGTCACAATGCCTCCAGAAGATTCACTCTACCTGTTTTCAGCTCCTTTTTACTATGGATTCACTAACAGCAGATTACAGGTTTGCATAAATCTTTTGTCTGCAGCTATCTTCCCTGTATGATTCAACCTGTTCTCAATCTCATCTCTATTGCATCAGCACTTCAGCATCCATTTTCATTCCTCAGTCATTCCTTTACATTTTTGTATTGTTCAAGTGAAAAACTTCCGATTTCTTTTGTAACCAGTTTTTTATCAGTCCTGAAATGATTTTGTCACATTAATTCATCGTAGGCCTACTGTAAGCAAAATCTAGAGATGAATGTCTCAGTCAAAAATGTTATTCAGGTATGTATCCTCTACAGCTTGCAGGAACGGATGTTATGCATTCATGGTTTACTCAAAATACCACCATTGTAGTATTAACTTATTGCTATTATACCGTTGCTCGTTTTCACCAAAGTCCAGAGTTTAAAAGCTTTGAGTCATGATAAATAGACATGCTTGCCGTTTATCATGTGACCCTTGTGATAAAGATTAAGTATCACTCCTAGTAAACAAAAGAGATCCGCTGTAATTCAATGCGTTTCATGTGATCAGTTTAATTTCTCATGCACTTCAACCAATCATATGCACCATTGAAGACCATGAGTCAGCAGATTTCGCATGTTTTGGTGTATGCAAGATAAGGTTCAAATCCTTACTGGTTGCCAGAGCATGCGGAAATCATCCAATTTCATGCTTGTCAGCCAATGAGATCACAGCTTTCTAGCCCCTGGAGACAAAATCGGTCGTTTGAGGTAAATTTTCTAGTACCCTCACTAAAACTGAAATGGATGCTAGAATACTTCAGTTATTCGCAATTTTTTTTGATAAATCAGTTGTGGGGATGTCCGCCCAGAGTTGTTTACATGTTTAGGCACATAGCTTGTTTGGGGCCGGAGCTGCGTTCATTTTCCGGTCGAAGAATATTGACCTTCGTTGAAATATCTATAGAAATCGCTACAAATGAGATATAAAGATAAGAATTTTAGCAATTATGCATACTGACCTGAGCAATAACCCAAACTCCTTTACTGCTATCATATCTCAAAATTTGAGGCAATTTCTAATGATTTCTGGTAGAGATATCATTTGGACCTAAGCTAGTCCTCGCTTAAAACTCATTCCATTGCACTTAAAAAGTAGTGGTAAAATTCTAGAGCTGAATAATGCACTTACCCATGACTCAGGCACCAGTTTGACTTGGTTTGCCTTTTTTACATTAGCAAATTTTTATAAGAAACGACCAGTTGTGGGTGAATTGCAAAAACTTCCCTCGGTCCATATTTTTATCTGCACAGTCTATCCGCTTCAAACAACAAACAGTGAACTTTGTATCTTAAAATTCTTGCATTACAAAGCATTCCTATAGAACGATTCCATGCGCCTTAGCGAGACACTCATGAATTGTTTTCACGCATTTGGTTCAATCAGTCAATGCAAACAAACAAAAGTGCAAAACCGGGTATCTTTTTTAGCAAACCCAAAACAATGTTTTGTTCTTTTTATGTTTTGCATTGATTGAAATAAGAACGAAAAGAACGAAATGCGTGAATACAATTCACGAGTGCCTCGCTAAAGCGCATGGAATCGTTCAAAAGGAATGTTCTGTGATGCAAGACTTTTATGATACAATGTCAAAGTTCACTGTTTGTTGTTTGAAGCGGAGAATCTGTGTAGAGAAGAATATGGACCGAGGAAAGTTTTTGCAATTCGCCCACAACTGGTTGTTTCTTACAAAAATTTGGCAAATTAAAGAAGGCAAACGAAGTCAAACTGGTGTCTGAGTCATGGGTAAGCGTATTATCTAGCTCAAGAATTTTACCATTACTTTTTAAGTGCAATGGAATGAGTTTTAAGCGAGGACTAGCTTAGGCCCAAATGATGTCGCTACCAGAAATCGTTAGAAATCGCCTCCAATTTTGAGATATGATAGCAGTGAAAGAGTTTCGGTTATTGCTCAGGTCAGTATGCGTAATCGCTGAAATTCTTATCTGTATATCTCATTTGTAGCGATTTCTACAGATATTTCAAGGAAGGTCAATATTCTTCGACCGGAAAATGAACGCAGCTCCGGCCCCAAACGAGCTGTGTGCATAAACATGTAAACAACTCTGGACGGACATCCCCACAACTGATTTATCAAAAAAAATTGCGAATAACTGAAGTATTCTAGCATCCATTTCAGTTTTAGTGAGGGTACTAGAAAATTTACCTCAAACGACCGATTTTGTCTCCAGGGGCTAGAAAGCGGTGATCTCATTGGCTGACAAGCATGAAATTGGGTGATTTCCGCATGCTGTGACAACCAGTAAGGATTTGAGCCTTATCTTGGTGTATGCAGTCTATTTAACATGACTCAATGCTTGTAAACATACTGGGTGACGCAAAAAAGTTGAAATGTTTGGCGGTTTATGGAATAAAGAGTATGTGGCCGATACTCAAAACTGAAATGTTCACCTATCAGTCAAAGAGTAACTTAAAGAGGCTCCGTCGCCAAAATGTAAACTTTAAATGTGAAAATTTTGTTTGGTAAAAGCACTCAACTTTTAGACCCAAAACTAAGGAAATGCTGGCAAGGGGTTTGTATGGGAACGAGAATTCCACCTCTGATTCTGGTCCATCATTTACTTGCCATGGATCAGATCAAGAATTTAAATATCAATTGCACGTCAGTGACGCGATTCGAACCCACGACTTTTGTGGACAGAAGACGAGCAAGCTAACCACCACGCTACCATTTATCATTAAGAACGTTTTATTCTCCTTTAGATACTCGAAGCAGCACACAGCATTGGGGCTATGGATATGGAAAGACATGCATTGAGTATTATTGTACAGCATTTTCCAAAGGTAATATTTTTTAATGCTTGACGAAAAAATTTGGACATGTTAATTCCTTTCAAGGCTGCATTTAAGGTTTGCATTCGTATATTGGTGTTTTGCCTGGAAATTTGGATTGCTCATATTAAAACAGCGAGTATTAGCATATTTATACAAAGATACAAATAGAAGCATTTGTTGCGTTTATTTGCATATTTTTATTTTGCCTGGCAATTATTATTATTATCAATTTCTTTACCGTTGGATACATGAAAATATAGCTAAAAGTAATCAGCTAATTAATTCCAACGTTAGTTAAAATTTTAAAATACAAATGTTACATCAGAAAAAAGGGGATAAAATATTTACAATTCATCAAAAGTATACAGTATAAAAGCATAAAAGTGTATAAAAGCAGATATTCAAATATTATCATCATAAAAAGCCCAAGTTCGGAATAAAAACGCGGCATAATTTACATGGGTAATTTTCTCCCTTCCAATTTTTTATTTTTGTTTTCAACTAACAAAGAGATTCTGAGTTTCGTATAGTTGGTGGTAACGTTTGCCACAGCTGTGGACCTTTAAATCGGATGCTTTCTGTCCTGTTGTTGACAGATCTCACCCTAGGTTGGAAGAATTCGTTATTGTTACGCAAATTGTAATGACTTTCATTTTCGCAGAAAATTTCGTGCATGAATGAAGGGCTCAGGTTATTTTTTGTTTTGTACATCTCAGTCATAAGTAACTGCAAGTTTTTTTGCATGAATCGTAACGGCACAGTCCTTCTCTAATAGCTCACTATAAGTAGATTCGGTATCCTTATAAGTAATTCTCAGAGCCCTTTCCTGTATATTGTTAATTTTTTGGCTGAGCTGCCTGCTGTGAAACATCCATATTAAAGGACAGTATTGAAACTGACTGGTAATAAATGCCCTCATGAGTGTTCTTAGTTTGCTCTGATCCATGTAAGGGGATATGCGAGCAAGTGCATAAAGTTTATTGCTAGCCTTTTGACACAATTTGGAAACATGATTACCAAAGGAAAGTTTGCTATCAATTTGAACTCCGAGTAGCTTCTCTTCGGAGCTATTTACAACATCAGCATTTCCAATCCTAACAGTAACAGGATCATCACACCTCTGCCCAAGAACCAACAGATGGCATTTATCTGCATTTAATTTCATAAAGTTGTCGGCAAACCATTCTAAAGCTACACTACAGTCATTTTCAAGCCTATGAGCTATATTGTCCAGGTTCTTATCGCAGGCATATATTGTAGTATCATCTGCATAATTACATATATCCGAGTTTTGAATGAAGAGTAGAAGATCATTAATGTATATATTGAATAACAGAGGCCCTTTTTTATAGCATTTTTCATGTCAGTCAAAATAACAGTGTCAGTCATGTCAGGCAAAATACTAAGCTCCGAACATTTCAAGCATTGATCGAGCAATGGTCCAATAAATACATTATGGCATGGCATACGTTTGTCGTAGATACTATTGATGCATTTATTGATGCTGGGTATCGTCCTTGTGGTGTTGTAAAGTGGTTCATTGGCTTGATAACGGGCTGTGCTTAAAATGTCGTGCTTATTTCAATTCGCACCAAAGTGCTTATATTTTACTTTATTTACTTGTTTATCTTTGCTCATATGTAGTTTTTTTCTTGTAAAATCTTCAGTTAAATAAAAAATAAATTGGAAGGCTTCATAGTAAGTTAAGGCGTATTCTCAAACGTCAGAAAGGTTATTTCTATTATTTATTTTTTTCTGACAGGTTGCCCGACTTCAAGATTTCAGACGCTTAAACAAAGAACTCTTGTTGGACATATTAGATGCAATCGCAGAGTACATGCAGTCAGGACAAAACTTTGATTTTCTTGCAATGCAGCAACAGGTTGAGAATTTTGACATGAGAGAAATGAGGGACCAGAGAGATCAAAGAGATCAACGTGACAACAGATAGAATATCCTGAGCTAGCTTGTCTCCACATTAGACATAGTAGGGCCCAGCATCAAAATGATAAGCTCTCAGTTCGTCTCCTGCCTGGCCGGGTAGAGAAAACCAGGTTTCCTTCCATTGTTTGTATGGTAGTGACATATTTCGGCAAACTTTTTCATGGAAACAGAGGCATCTTTTCCAGTGCAGTAAACATTGGGCTCAAATCTTTAAAAGGAGAGTGTAAAATTATAGAACATTTTTCTTGGAATCAAATGGCTTGAAAGGAAATTAAGATACTTTGCTGTTAATCTGCCGTGGAAATTTTGTTATCTCGAGTGGTTTCCAAATGGCGGCATTTATTATTTTTTAGGCTGTGACGTCATCAAATTTCTAAATCCTAAACCAGAAGAGCTACAAATCTCTGCTTGCCACCATATTTTAGAGATTCATAAACTAGGGTTGTCTTAAAAATTGTATCAATTTTACTCTATTGATTTACGATTTAAGATGACTTAAAGGAGCTCCGTCGCCAAAATGTAAACAAAACGATGATTTTTGCAGCTTTTTAAAGGTGATATCACACAGGATTTCCATATTTTGAAAGTTGGTGTTTGGACATAAATCATTGTACTTCACTAACAAAAATCCAAACATTCATATCTTCTACGATTGCTCGGATATAAGTGGATTTTGAACGGTCACTTTTTGGTGGCGAAGGTGAAGCCACCAAACAAACTGCAGAAAACAATGGATGAACAATGGATAATTGGTGACACATGCGAGTTTACGGATTTGTTTATTGTTTGGGGTCAGAGCCCCTTTAAATGTTTTCAAAATTTTCAATGAATTTTTCAAAAATAATGAAAACGCCGCCATTATGAAAATAATCAAGACATCAAGAATTTTCCACGACAGATACAGCAAAGTAATGTCCTTCCAAGCCATTCAATTCATAGAAAAATATGATCGTATTTTACACCCAGCTTTTTGGAGATTTGAAAGATCTGAGCCCTATGCTATGCAATAAAATATAAAATGCCATACCCAGATGTTTAGATACCGGGTGTCCCAAAAAAATGTATACGGATTTGGTTGACTCCGGAAATGTGAATTTAGCTTCAATGAACGTCCAAACACTCGAAAAATGTTCCTCGACAGTTAACTTGAACATTGATACCTCGTTTGTTCATATTGGTACTTTGAGAGCAGACATGTTAATCTTGAAAGTTCAAATTTGCTTCTTCTTGCAAACCAGAGCTTTAGCCTTTTGGCCTAAGCAATTTCTTAAGGCACATCGTAGAAATCAACGATATCTTTCATAAAATTTGGACAATATTAGATCTTGTATTATTCTGTTTTCCAGAAGTCATCCCCCAGTCACCCATTTGGAAGTTTCCTAATTTTCATTAATTTCAGTTCTTAATTACGATGTGCTTCAGGAATTTGCTTAGGCCAAAAGGCCAAACCTCTGGTCCGCAAGTGCATGCAAAATTGAGCTTTCAAGATTGATATTTCTGCTCTCAATGCACCAATACCAACAAACGAGGTATCTATGTTCGAGTTCACTATCAAGGAACATTTTGAGAGTGATTAGCCATTAATTAAAGCTAAATTCACATCGCTGGAGTGAACCAAATCTGTATAAATTTGTTTGGGACACCCGGTATAATCTTTATCTTCCGATATATAGCGCTCGAAGAGAGCTGTCAATCTCAATCCAGTATTGAGAACGATCTATCAATAGACCTTAAAGTTATTCTACAAGAGAGTATTCATGGAAAGATATTTTTATGCAGTGATAAAAGATGCGGTGCCGCTCGATTGATCATTTTGTATCAAAATGTACAGAAATCTCACTTTTTTTTAATTTAATTTTTTTTTTAATCTAGTTGATGGATGAAAAATGTTACAAATGCAAGATCTGTCTTTTTTTATTTTATTTTTTTATTTTATCTTATTATTTTTTATAAATCTAAATCTGGCTCTGGCACCCAGGGTAGATCTGTCTCGAATCCAGTGGATAGTTTTAGCAGAAATTTTGAAAAATGATGGTCAAAATGGGAACTGATCCAACTGACGAAGCTATTTGTCTAAATTTAATCTAAAATCACTACACGAGACTATGAAACAAGCGGGTGCTGTGGCGAATATGAAGCAATTCCCCGTTGTGAATATGAATCAATGTATATTTCGGTAGAGCACAGGCGCCTTTGCTTCACTTTGCAATGAGAGCATCCTCAGCGGGCTGGAAACATTCGCTGACTTTCGCTTCCCGTGTTCCCTTGCTGCAAGCGATGAATACGTGGTAGGTCGTCTCCCCTGTAAATAGTCGTCAGTTTTTCCCAGCTGCCGCGTATTTCAATGAAATTACTCCTATTTGAGAAATCACCTAAATTTAACTACAAGATCGATCCTCAAATTTCTTCTTTTTTTGTCTGGTAGGATCGAGGACCAATAAGATAATCATTAACATGTTTTAACAAGAATTTGAATCGAACGACATCTTTATGCATTTTGCAGAATTTTCGAATATACACAAAAATAATAGAAGCTCTAACGCAAGTCAATCGCGCGTTTCGCATAATAATGTATGAAATGTCGCTCGATTCATACCCTTTTGTAGGATACAGTAAAAACCTGCGTATAAGAACCTACAATTTTGCAAGTCAGCCTAACTAGGTTCGTATGTTTTGGGTATTTAGTGGGAAACGAGGCTTTTCAGGTTCTTAAATTGGTTCTTATTTTATTCATGGCTTTCAGGAATTTCTTCTCTTCAGATTCTAACTTCAGGCCTATTATTTACTGTCAGTTCACATCAGTTGAGTTTATGAGATATATTTCCCAGCAGAAATTGTAGAAGAATCAGAAATGTTTATATAATCCAGAGAAAATCTTTCACAAGCTTCTCAGCAGGTAATATAAACATTTTTTATTCTTCCACAAACTTCTGTTGAGAATAAGACCCCGTGCTCTCTAGAAATAAGAACCTATTTCAAATTCCAGGCTGAATGGGTTCTTATATAATTGGGGTTTAATTGCAAAATTTCAGCCTGTAGGTTCTTAATCCACTAGGTTCTTATACGCGGGTTTTTACTGTAACTAAAAGGTCTATTTAGAAAATAGCGCAATAAACTGATTGAAACTGGTGTAATAAGTCTAGTTCAGTGCTTGGTAAGTAAAACATAGGACTCAAATCTTTAAAAAGGTCGGTGTAAAATTCTATTGCAGTTTTCTTTGAAATAAATAGCTTGGAAGGAACTTAGGGTTTTTTGCTGTAAATCTCCCGTGGCAATTTATTGATATCTTGATTTGTTTCAATATGGCGGCATTTATTAAATTTGAGGCTATGACGTCATCAAATTTCTAAATCCTAAACTAGAAGAGCTACAGATTTCTGCTTGCCATCATATTGTAGACCTTCATAAACTATGGTTTCTTTGGAGGTTATATAATGTTTCCTCTATTAGTTTAGGATTTACGAGTGTTTAAATTTTTTCAAAATTTTTCATGAATTTTTTCAAAAATAGTGAAATTGCCGCCATTTTGAAAAACATAAAGATATCAAAAAATTTCCACGGCATATTTACAGCAAAGTACCATAAGTTCCTTTCAAGCAATTCAATTCAAAGAAAACTGCAAAAGAATTTTACACCGACCTTTTTAAAGATTTGAGCCCTATGTTGAAATAGCCCAACAAACTAATTGAGACTGGTGTAATAAGTCTAGATTTGTGCGTGGTAAGTGATACCAGTTGCATAATTGACCTGCTTGCATTCAGGTTTTGATTAGTGTTGATTCAAAGAGCAGACGTATACAATGCATTGTGTTAAATTGAGATCAAAAGGTCAAACAAGAGCCGTCTTTATTTATCTTACCAATTATCTGTCTGTCTAATTAGAAACTGTCTTGCTTATTGATAGAATGGTAGCTAAATAGATGTCTAAAAGCTAGTAGAACTGTAGAACTGGGATTTGACTTACAGACTGGTTTCGCACCTCAATTCTTCTAATGTTAAGTCCACATTCCCACTAGTTTAGGCGGAAAAATCTACGCACAAAACTTTGAATTGTTTGCAAGAGCGATTCCGCTTGACAGGCGAATAGGTTTCCATTTCTGAAAACTTCGCTTTGCTTTTTGGTTTTGCTATTCTGTTTCGTTGTTACCTTAGAAGTTTAATGTTAGGCCCTTTCCTTTTCAACTAAAGTTGCTACCACCTCTCAGTCCGATGTATCTAGCCGCTTATTATTCGAACCTATCGTGACTTCGCTTGCAGGCTTTGCCTAAACTGGTCTAAACAATATAATAGTCTGCGTACTTCAAAAAGTTAAGGCCTGAATGCTTGTTTTCGTATTGCTATCCTGCCGGACTATAATTTGATTCCGGTCCTTCCCTAATCGATCGGAATACAAGCAATATAGCCGGTTAACGCAGCTTCCGACTCTACTGATCTCCATGAATTCGTTCATATTGGTAGCCTTTAGCTCAACTGATAGACTTTGCCTTTTGCGTTCTGCAACTTGTGCGAATGTTGTAAAACAAAGGATTCAGGTCTGTCCTGGGCAAAGCGATTTTGCAGCCTCGAGAATTGATTTCACACTTTCTGCGCAGCCAATGTATAGCTACAATCTTAGACAAAAGTCGTTGAGACAAATGCTTTTTGTGTAGTAAAATACCTTTCTTTCCTGGAAATCACTATGTTCCACCGCCAAAGACCCCCTTCCCCCCACTGCAATGTTGATTTGATTGAAGAAGACATAGTGGTGGATTCATCTGCAACATTTCCACCATATTCCATTATTGCATTGGGGGGAGGGGGGTCCTTAACTCACAATTTCTTCCTGAAAGCAAAGTGTCTCAACACCTTTGTCCAGGATTGTAGGTAAAAATCGAATAAAGATAAGTTGACAAGCAAACCAACCATAATGTTTTGCCTTCTCTGTTTATTTTGATTTGATTGGGTACACTAAGAGGTGTGAAATCTATTCTTCAGAAGCGTAGATCGCATTGTCCTTTCAGAAACCTAAATCTTTTGTTTCACATTGTTTCATACTGTCATTGTGATACACCTAATCTATTTAGGCCATAGCTGATCGACTCGACGTTTACCCTGAAATTGATATAAGTACCGGGTGGCCAACTTCCCAAATTAGATCATAGCTAGCTCTCTGAAATAAAACTATTGGCAAATGCTTTGTATCACAGTTTAGTTGAAAGGCTTAGCTATCTTTTGAGAAGCTGCAAGGTCATTTTAAGCAATGACTATCATCCGAAAAAAACCAGATTCAAAGAATATCTTGAATCCCGGATTCCTCATTTTTAGTGAAATAATCGCCATCATTTTCCAGTCAACATTTGGTGAAAACTCAACGAAGCGATGGATCTAAAGTCGTCTGAGGGAGAGTTTGTGTTTGCAAAATGATTGACCTCTGTTCCTCGTTCAAATGCTTCAAAGCAAATTCGGAATTCAGCTTTTTCCCATCTTCCAACACATCGACTGGAAAACGAGAGAATAGTCCGAGAAATGAATGAATTTCCATATTTTGGAAACTGTTTTTCAGATAGTAGGCATGCCTTAAACTAACCAAGCAACATTTCAAAAGATAGCTGAGCCTTTCAGTTACATGCTGATACCTTGTTTGTGTGCATAACATTTGCTTTCAGGAAACTACGTGTGATCAAGCTCGTGAAGTTCTTTTTGGGTGACCCGGTATATCAAACTTTAAATCCACAACCATTGCTCCAGATTAACCAACCAAAAAGCAGTATCTTTCAGTTGAGTACTTTCATAGGCGTAGGAGATAGGGGGCAAAGGGGGGCTGCAGCCCCCCCCAACGTCAGAAAAATTTGCAAAAATCAGCCATAATCGGGCGGAAATCCGCCTCAAGTCGGGCAACATTTTCTCAAACAATGGATTTTTTGTCAGGCAGCCCCCCCAAATTTTATCTTCCCCTACGCCGATGAGTACTTTAACGCTATTAGACTGGTCTTCCTATAGCTATTCCGTTTTGTTTGGACAGCCAGCTAAGGTAACTGACTACACAATCAAACGGACCACCTGTAGTTGCCAATTCACCATTCAAACAACCGCATCTGGGCTGAGCGACTAGCAACACTGTTATCTTAATTCATGAGCTTTGATTTGTTGTTTGCTAATTTGCAATTATTTTGATGAATTTATTTTTGTTTTTATATATGGATATTTGGAGGAGAAGATCGTGAAATTATGGATACTTGGTGGAACATTGTGTTATTGGTTTCTTGTGCATATATTGTGGAGTTCGCTGCTGCAAAAGGTGAGATCAAATTCGCAATCTTGTGTTTTGATCTTTTGATTTCACTGACAATGAGATAGCGCTGAAACTAACTTTCAGCCTAAGGGTACTGGTTTATGCAAATGCATTGAATTTTGGGCAGAACTAAATGTTTCTTTACATTTCATAAAGTGTTACATCCATTGCATATTTTAACAAAAGTTCTCTGTCCCAGTCTGCAAAGAAGGCTGGAAATTTGTTCAGAAGATGTTCCATCTAAGCCCATCCACTCCTTACCTCTGATAAGATGCCTGGGCTGGCTAACAGTTAAAGAGCTGATGAGGTTTGAAACAGCAACTACTGTTTTCAAATCTGTGAATCAACTTTGCCCAGATTATATGGCCCAAATGTTTCAAAGACAGCGTGAACAGGCAGTAAGGACGCCTAGAAACACCGAAACTTACTTGAGACTTCCTTTCTTTGAAAAAAACAATTGACAAAAACCATTTAGATACCAAGGGTGAGTGTTTAGAATGGTCTAAACTAAATCACCAAATCAAACGGTCTCCCTCGTTATCAGATTTCATCTTAAAACGAAAGGAAGGTTTATAAGAACCGATTTCACGTACTTCCTTGCATATAAACCAAATTCTGTCCCACTTTAGTGTAATGTGTAATGTGAGATAGGCTATAGATTTCTTTTCTGTAGCAATGTTATTGTTATTATTTTTTCGATAGGATTAATTTTTTTTGTAGGTTTTCTTTAGTAATTTATTCGACAATATATTAAGTAGTTTTGGATATTTTTTTCTTTCTACTTTAACACGGCACATTTTAAAACAGTTTTTTTTGTTAACTGAATGTTTTCACCCTGTGTAAAGAATTTAAGATAAATAAATAAAGATATATTGTTTACCGTTTTATTTTGTTGTCTGCTTTTGAAAGGGATCAGATGTCATACAGCAGTAGAGGCGTTTATTTGAATTGCTCTTATTTACGTACTGTATTTTTAAACAAAGACAAAAATTTAGCAATGCCAGTCTGCAGAATACAACAACTGCAGTCACGAGGTTTCTTTAGAAAAGAAAGTTCCTGTGAACGCTGATGTTTTACGGAGTAGGCCAATGTTTTTCTTTTATTCTTCAAAATTCTTGGAAACCTATTGACTTTTTTTCTGCTAACTTGCTTTTACCTTGGAAAACGGCATGTGCAAGAAAATATCCCACAATATCTAAGGAGAGAAATTCAAATTTACTTTTAACTTTTCTTGTCAAATGTGTATACTCTCTTGGTAGAACTGTATGCTTTAAAGCATGATGGCACAAATCAGTAGCTACAATCCTTGCCAAAACAACTTGTTTGCTGCTTTTTCCTCCGATTAATCATCCAAAATACACTTCAGCAAATTTAACTTCATTCTTTTTTCCGTCCCCCCCCCCTTCCTGTCCCCCTCAACAATGTTGGTCCGAAAATGTGATCATTACATATGAAGGAAAGCAATTCGGCAATGTTTTCGTGCCCTAAAGCACTGCGTTATCGCACAAGGAACCAACATTGTAAGGGGGAAGGGGAGAGAACACATCTTGGCACCAAAGTATTATCTAACTTATGTTGTTTATGTATTCTTTCAGAGGAGGAAGTCGTCATTGGAAGACTCATAGCAGTTGATAACCCAAATGTGAAAAGGAGTCCGAAAGAAAAAGACAGGAATCAAGTATTTGCAACAAGAGTTTTGTCCTTCCTGAAGAAAGATGGCGACTTGTTCAAAATACATAGGCCAGGTCTTCTTGGTGGTGATAAATCAGTTTCATTTGAATCTGTGAGGTTGCCTGGTTTCTTCTTGCGTCAAAAGAATTTTAAATTGCGATTGGATAATTTGAAGAGCAGATATATCAGTAGGTATTTTTCAGGCTGTTCCAGGAAATTGGTTCAGCATTTATCATTTTTTAGTTCATTTTTCATTATTTTTACATGGTGGCCCTGTCAATCGAGAGGATTGCTTTACCCGTGCCAAACTTTACAATATTACTGAAAATTAGCATAGGTTCCAAATCTTTAAAAAGGCTGGTGTAAAATTCAGTGACCTAATTTTTTGAACTGAATGACTTCAAAGAATCTTCAGCCATTTCTCTATAATTCTACCGTTGGATTTTTCTGAAATCTTCAATAGTTTCAGAATTAGAGTGCTTTTTTGCTATACAAGAATTCAAGGAAAAATTTCAAAAAACTTCAAACCATTGTAATTTCTAAACTGTTTGAAGCAACATGGAATAATTTCGAAGAAATTCATAGTTTATGGATGTCTACAATATGGTGTCAAGCAAACGTCTGTCACTTTTCTGGTTTATGATTTAGAAATTTGATGACTTCACATCCTCAAATGAGTTGAAATGTAAGATATGCCAAAATTTTGAAAAATGTTCAAAGCTTCTGAAAAGTGCAACGGTAGAATTACAGATAAGTGACTAAAGTTTGTTTCAAGCCACTCAGTCCGAAGAAATAGAGATAACAGAATTTTACACCCACCTTTTTACGCCGAGTTAAAGATTTGGAAGCTATGCTCTAAAATTTACTTTAAAATTACCTATGATTACAATCTAAAAAGGAACATGAAAAATGATAGAGTTAGGCTGAGAGAGGCAAACTACTCTTCAGCCTACTTTTAAAAATGCCAAGAGAGGGTGCTCGTTTGACATTCAAAGGCAATTCATTCCAAGTCTTTGCACTCCGGAAAGATATAGCTTTCTGCCCATTGCAATTTTCGATCCTTGGAACAAGGACATCGGCAGTGGCATTGCGCAAATTCATACTGATATCACGTGCAGAATTTTTCTTGAAAAGGTTTGAAAGATAGCCGGGTGCAAGACCTGACAGTACTTTGTATATAATAGTAGCTGTCTCGCATTTTATCACTTCCGTAACTGTTGGCCAATTTAGTTCCTTGATCAAATTTGAGGCGGATACATCAAAGCTGCTATTGGTGACAATTCTTGCAGCTTGATTTGCAAATTTTGTATGGTTTGCAATCTGGTTTCACTGCAGCTCCCCCAAACAGAACAGCAGTAACAGAAATGTGGCTCTACGATGCCAAAGCACAGTAAAGCTAAATAGCTATCTATGCTACATTCACTCAGGACACATTTTTTGAAGCTACTTTTTAACCAGCTTTATAAAGGAATCGTGCTCCTCCTAGTAAAGCTGATTTTACACGTGAAAAAGTGACCTTGACTGCTGTATCCAAGCCAAGATAACTGCCGAGTCTAAACTCCCTTGGGAGAAGATCTTTTTTAAGGCTATTCCATCATAGATTGCTACCCTTCATTTCCATGTATTCAAACAGAGTAAAGTTATCAATTATATACATCAATTTTTTTCCAAATTGCCCTTACTTGGCAAGCGTCAAGCAAAGAATGCAGTGTGAATTTGACTATAAGAAATGGTGTAGCCCAAAAAATGCATCAACTGCTTGAAAACCATGCAAGCGATTTTCGTAAACTTCATCATACTTATAATGCAACTTCAATTTGGTGGTTGTGCCCTTGACTTTAATGACGAGAACTCGTGTTTCTTCTTGAATTGCTAGAACTACCAAAAACTCTTACCATGAGTGGCCAATTTCCGAAAGTATTTTCGCACAAAACTTTTTTAGTTTTAGCGGCTTCTCTCCTGGCGCATTTCTTTAGCAACTACATCAGAATTACTTGCAAAATAGATGAAGAACAAACAGATTCAACTTGAGATGTGAAGGCTCAAAGAGGCTCCATCTCCAAATTTCGGTCGAAATGGTGATTTTGAAGTTTTTTTATCAAAAATGAAAGCGTCGTTTTGAAGATAGATCTTTGTACTTCACAGAGGAAAAAACTAAATATTCATATCCTTTACAATTGCTTGGATATGAATGGATTTCTAACGAGTACTTTTTAGTGGCTTGGATGAAGCCACCAAACAAACTGCAGAAAAAGTGTAGAGCAATGGGCACGTGTAGTGTTCACAGATTTGTTTACAGTTTGGCGACGGAGCCCCTTTAAAGAGCCAATATCATCAGTTATTCTAATTTCGATTATTTGTCTACAGAGAAAGATGCAACCTTCTTGGAATCGAAAGATCCAGTTGGCGAGACATTCCGCTTATTTGTACATGATAATACATTTCTATGCCATGAGCCAAAAAAGGGGATGAACCTGGTGATGGTAAAAGACTCCCCTAAAAGAGACACTTTAAGTTGTGCCTTTAACATCAAACTAGCCGAGAAACCTGCACCAAAAGCAAAAATAAATCCTCCAAAAAAGACCAAAGCAGCTGCACCATCACCAAAACCAAAGGCTCAAGTTGGAACTTTTATAAAGAACAAAACTACTGGGGAGGAGATCCCAGAATTCAAGGATTTGGTGGACGCTATTAAACAGAACAAAGACCCGTTCCCACAGCAACCAGGTGGAGGCCTAGTTGTGTTATCAGGTCCAGCCGCGGCGGCTGCAGCAGCCAAAGCTGCAAAGCAAGCAAAAGCAAAGAAACCGCCAGTTGTTGACGCAAAAACAGCGGGTGCTAAGGCGAGAGCCAAAGCCGCTGCGGCCCAAGCAAAGAAAAAAGTGCCCAAACCTGCTGGCCCAAAACCTGGTTTGAAACAAAACAAACCGAACGCAAAACCAGTGAAACCAAACATGAAAGCAAACAAACCAAACTTGCAACAGAATAAGGCTAAAGTGCAACTGAACAAAGCTAAAGACCAAGCAAACATTAAGCCAAAGCTACCAAACATTAAAGCGAAACCAGCAAATTCTAAAGTTGTTCAGAAGCCTAAAGTTACCCAGACGCCAAAAAAGCCAGCGATATTGAAAGCAAAGCCTGGTAATTTTGCGAAGGCAAATCCCAAAGCGATGCTGCCAGTCGCACCACAAAGCCCAATGGGTGGGTTCATGTTTGGGCCTAATTACAACCAACAGCGGATGTTTGGTCCTCCAATGCCGTCGCCAGTCCATGAGGATCAGTCATTTTTCAAACCATTAACCAATCAATGGTTCGTTGGTAGCCCTACGAAGAAGGTGATGATAGCAAACCCGAATTTCGTGTATTGGCAAGCTCGACAGGCAAATGCCAGACGGCAATTTGCGTTAAAGAGGAGCCAATACGCACAACAGTTGAAACTTGCAAATTATGCAAAGTTACATCCACAACCTATACAACAAGCGAACGCCGCATCGAGGCAAACAATATCAAATCTCTTCCCTGAGCCTGTACATTTTAACAGTGGGTCCGTCCCTGAACCTGTACATTTTGACGGTGGGTCCGTCCCTGAACCTGTATTTGATGGTGGGTCCGTCCCTGAGCCAGTACATTTTCACAATAGGCCTGCACCTGACCCAGTTCATGTTCACAGTGCGAGCTTGGCGGACCAAAAAGGACATTATGTCCCTCCTAGTCAGTGGGACCAGGTTATGAATGGTCATGGTCCAGATATAAAGAGACCACCGCTACATGAAATGCTAACCCATGGGAATAAAGTGGTCCCCGGTAGCCACCCAACACCGACTACATATTCGTATGAAACTGACACTCTCTTGACAAAACTGCATCCGGAATTGGCTTTATTGCATAACGCCCACCATGATATCAATGAAGTTACCACATCAGATCCGAACATGCACCATATTGATTTACTGCATAACAGACATCCAGCTCATCCTACGACCGTTCAAATCTCCGCTTTGTCACATGAGACTGCCACACAGACTGGCCTAAACACAGCTGTTATTGATGAGCAAATCGCCGGTGTTCAACATATTACTCTGCCATCACAAGACCCCTTACACACAAATACACAGATCAACAGCGTACACATCAATCATACACCCCAGCTTGTCATAACAAACCCGAATCCATCAATTGTCACATCAAATCTGGCTGCTGAGAATTCATTGGTCCACAGCGACCCGGATATAACTTTAAAAGAAGCGTTCGATAAACTGACGCCGATGCATTCACATCCTGTTGAAGTAACAAGTGAGCCTATCGATATAGGCCATGAAACTGATAAAGCATTTCACATGCGTACACATTACGTTTCTGGGAAACCAGTGGATATGGATGATGGTGAAGATAAGGACTCGATGAGAGAAGTTCATGTTGTGCATCATAATCATCATCTTGTGCATGCAGCAAATGAAGATGAGAGGCAGAAATTCATTTCAACTCTGGTAGATGCAATGAATGGTGAGTACATTTTATCATGATCATCATCATTTATTTATTTATAAAGTTAGTTAAACAAAACAATAGCTAAAATTACAGCTAATGAAGGCCTACTTATTTACATACTTCACAATTTTAAATATATATAGGAGTTGCTCTGAAGATGCCCTAGTGGGCGAAACTAGTTAGTAGATAGCTGAATAAATGAAAAAAAGCGCAAAAATCAACTCGATGCCTGCTCTCTGAGGATGTTGTCCCTCTTCTTCATCGTTCACTATATATATATATATATATATACCGGGAGAGTCAATAAAAAGAATCCTCGTTTGAAAGACCACGGTTCCCTGGATATCAAGACCATGATATCGGCAAGTATATATTTTAATGGTAGACATGTTCAAATCCATTTTGACTTTTACCTGACTGAAATCGGCTACTCTGTTTGGAAATTATGAGGGATTTTCTTAGGAAAGCCTCTTCAAGAAACCTTCAAAACGTGCCCAAAATCATGAGCAAATTTCCCTATCATTTCTGCCTTACACGGGCCTTACAGCAATGACTTCTGGACGCGTTAGCACGTGCTATCCTCTTGGACGGATGAAGAAGTCTTCCCCCTGGTAATATTAGCCTATTCAGGGGGATTCCATTCCTCAAGAGGACAAAGTACATGAATACATGTGAGTGTCATCATTTTTAGGAAGGACAACCAAGGAAAATGTGCTCGTTGTTTTCACTCGTTTTTGCCGGTTTTTGGAAGGGTCTTTCTGCAGAAAATTCCAAACGGGGATTCCCTTTTGTTTGACTGGCCTGGTATATAAATATATGTAACTCTAATTACAGGATGAGATTATTACATTCTGTTATGAACCCAACCGGTGGTACATATACTTTACAAAGCCTACAGTTGCATTTATCACCATTCCAGCACCTTATTTGCTTTTTAAAAATTGGAAGGGTGCTGAAGTCTTTTATCTTCTGTGGTAACAGCTCCCACATTCTATTCCCAAGGAAGGCTGTAGTCTCGAAAATCTCATTTCTCATGGTCTTATATAACAAAGACTGGTTTTGTAATGATAGCAGGCATTGCTGTGATTGACATGCACGTATAAAGCGATTAGACATCCCTTTATTTCTTATGCTGAATTTGGTTGGTTTGGAATTACAAATCAAGCACGCCCTAAACATCTAATTTTTATTTCGTCTGAAATACTTCCTAAATGCTTCAGCAAAACTCTGTTCGACTTGTTACATCTAGATCATTTGAAACAATATGAATATGAGGCAATGAAGAGCTTTCTACACCAAAATCAATCATTTTTGTCCATATTTTAATCGCAAGACTATACACCCTATCTTAATCTCGTCTATTTTGTGTAAAATGTCCGAATCAACATTTATCCAATTTTCACTCGAAAAAGGATTCTAATAAAAAACTCATTAGTTTTGGATGACCTTGAAAAATAAGACGAAAATTTTCAGTTACAAAGAAATCAATCCTTGGACACGAACGTTCAATACTCTCCGTTAGCAAAACATCGGATTTTAATTTTTATTCGGTAAATTTTTTTGCTTTGCAAGTCATATCAATTAATTAAAAAGTCATTAAAAGGAATTCTTTGATAGAATAAAAAGCCACCTGTCTGGGGTAGGAATCGGATTTGGCTGTGAATTAAAAATATTTTATAAAATAGTTTCCAGCAGATGGTTTGTAATATTTAGATTAGTTAAGATTTTGTTTTGCAATGAGTTAGAAATATTCTCGTTAATTAAAAGTGAAATTAGATCGAAGTAAAGTCTGACATGAAAGTCTCACCGAAATAAACGACCAGCCAACGTATCTGAGATTAAGGAACTTAAATCTCGTTGTGCATAATAGATATGTGCATATTATGCAAAGAATGCCTTGTCTAGAATCCAAAATGAAATTACAGCGAAGATTTCAGGATTTTTGTGTGAAAATAGACAAATCTATAGAACATTATTTCAGTCATTTAAAGGCATTGAGTCCATATAAATAGCTGAGCGTTAACGCTATCCTGGATTTTTGCTGACAAATCGCTGACGGGCCTTTGTTATCGCACAATAGTGCTAAAGTCATTGGCAGTGGAGACCAAAGGCTTCTTAATCCTTGCATTATCCTTGGGAATTTCTTTAGTTTAATTTCAATGGCGATTAAGCCACAAGTTTTGTTTTATGATTGAAAAGAAGTTGATATTGGTCATGAGCGCGCTGATTTATGCGGACTTGCAAGAATTTTATACATTGTTTATGAGAAAGGCTAACAGTTGACCAACAACAAATGAAGCGGTCTGAAAATCACCAACAGCTTTGTTATAGTACCAAAATATCTTGTCTTGAAAATGTCTTTTTTATGTCTGCATCAAGAACCAATTTGAATTGAGGGCTATTGAAAATTTCAAGAACTCCCAGCACCTAACAGTAAACCCCAATAGGGAAAACCTCCAGGCCTAACACACCTCCGAAAATAATCCCTTCCAAAACTATAAACCGCCCTATCGTGTCGTTTATACCCCCCATCCACACAGTGGCAAAGAGAAACAAGCTTAAACTAAACCTGGTTATCAAATGCTGCGTTCAGATTGGTCAATCCAACAAATCTAATTCATTTGATTGGTTGAAATTTAACCTGGTTTGAATTAAGCTAGGTTAACAATATCATGGTGTGATTGGGACATTATACGTCATTCAAACTGGCACAGTTAAACTACCGGGTGTCTCAAAAAAAAATACCCCCTTTTTGACCGAACAAGGGAACGAAACGATAACATTTCTGGATTTGCTGAGTTCATAGCTACATTTGTCGATTTTTAACTTGAATCCACATACCTTGCATTTGAAATCGTCCACCAAACACCGGAGATATGAACTCACAAGGTCATAATTTGGAGTGCACCTGAAACCAGAGGTTTTGAGAAAGGGCCTAGCCATGATTTGACATCACATAGACATTTTGCAAGATAATTTTCAACTTTAAACTTTATTATTTACTTTTGAAAGGAATTATAGCTTTAATTAGTTCAATTGTTCTGGAAATGACTTTTCTTTTGAGGAATCGGTCCTTGCATTGAATTCGATCCCACGTGTTTTCTATGGAAGAAGAGGAAAAGGAGCACATGCATGCTTATTTTGGAGATGTGACACGACTTTTTCATTCTTACTACACTTTTACTATATTTGTTTAATCAGGGCCATGTCCATGCATCTTTTCAAAAGCAAAAAAACGGAAACTTAAAGTCTACATGTACTTTGGAAACTGTCCATGACACAAATCATGGCTAGGCCCTTTTTCAAAACCTCTGGTTTTGGGTGCACTGTAAATTTTGACTTTGCAAACTTGTATCTCCGGTGTTTGGTGTACGATTTTAAATGCAAGGTATGTGCATCTAAGTTGAAGATTGATAAATTTAGCTGTGATCTCGGAGAGTAACGATATCTAATCGTTTTGTTCCTATTTTCAGTCAAAAGGGGGTACTTTTTTCTGAGACACCCGGTATGTTGCTCTCAACCAGGTTAAATTTTAGCCAATGGAATAAATTCGTGTGATTGACCAATCGAAAGACAACATCTAATTGCATGGCCTTGTTTAAGCTGATTTCTCTTGCAAGTGTAAATGGGGTAGCTATCTCATACTTGATAATACTTCTGGAATATCTTGTGAAGCTCTACACATCTTTTTATTTTTTTTCACAGATCTTTGCATCTCACTTGTTTTCGTCAATCAGCTCGGTGACCGATATCGTCTCGTGTCAACGATAAATCCTCATGGTTATCGCCCGAAGGGAAATCGTTTCTCGTTGAAAACGATCTTCAAAGAGCCGAAGAAACGGAAAGTCATGTCGTTCAAGGCTTACGATGAAGAAGACACACATAGGCCCGTGTTGTTGAATGGCCATAGAGAATTGAATGTCTACCCAACGAGCTGTGCGAATGATCCCGTTCAAGTCATCGTCGATAGTGCAGTGTCGAAAATTGGTCTAGTTACTGGAAGTAAAAAACAAATAATTGCTGGAATTCCACCTTTCGTTCCTGGCAGAAAGCGACACAGTAAGGAGATTTCTTAGTTTACTTTACTGGATCCTTGAATAGCTTATAGCTAACAGTCCTCGAGAGCTGAGATCGGCGATGTCTCTGTTTTGAGTTTCTTTTATCACTACTTTCATCACGGGTGGAAAAACTATTTTAATTTCTGGGACCAAAAAACTCTTGAAAAAATTTCTGCGAGAACCAAATGTGCCAAAAACGTCCACTTTGTGAGAGGTCATGATATGTAATACGTAAACAAGATTTTGAATATTGATTATAAATTTGTAATTGTTGTCACAATTATAAATTGTATTTTGGCAAATTTGGTTACTTTTTTAGCTGATTACTTTCTGAGTCATAAACAGTGACTCAAAACTTCCTTTGTGTGGAAACAGTGGTAGAAGCAGTGGTTTCCTTTGGTTGAACAACGTCAAATGTTCCAGAGACTTGTTTGAAATGCAAAGAGAAAATTAGGTTTAAATTGTGTTAGAAAATTAATTTCTCCCTTTTTTCATTTTTCTTTTAGAGTCCCTTTTCCTTCTTCTTTGCATTCCTCTCTCGTCTCTTTCTGGTGACCTGAAAAACTTTCTGGGACCATTGGTGCTTTGGTCCGCTATTTTTTCTACACCCCTGACTTTCATCACGGGATGTAGCAAACTCTGAATTAAGAATAATATTTTCGTATGATACATCGATCTTCCTAGTTTAGTTTACCATTTCATTTCTGATACATTTCTGATCTCGATCCCCACGCGTGGCAGACTGACATGACCTGGAGCAATTATGCCACTCAAATCAATCTGCCACGCACATTTGGGGATTGAAATTGAGCCGTTTCGTGTGGACTGGAGGCCTATCCGTAACAATGCTGTTCCATTTTTAAATCATGTAAATATTGTCTTGTTTTCTCTTGTAGCTGGAAGGTGCCTTCATGCAATCGGTGGGACCAGTACCCCTGGGGCATGTTGTGTTTTCCCTTTCAAATTCAAAGGTCGGTTACAAAATAGCTGCTTGCCTTTTGGAGGGGATAAAAAGAGAAGATGGTGTTCATTATCCCATGATTTTGATAGAGAGAGGCGATGGGGCATGTGTAGCAGTAAGTCTCATTAAACCTTGGTTTTGTCTTAAATTGTTCATCAGTTTGAAAATTCGTGGTACCTACAAGATGAGTCCGATATCTAGCGTTTGAAAAATGCTGCTCCCTTAATATCAGAGCAAAAATATTGAAAACTCTTTTGTTATATTGCCAATATATTGCCAATATTTTCCCGGCTTTAATCGGTCATTCCTTCCCGTGGATATGGGAGATTTTCTGCAGAAAGCCTCTTGGGAGGATGAAAAATTCTTTCCCCTGGTATGAAAGACTTATTCCGGGGGATTCCATCCTCCCAAGATGACAACATACATTAATGTATGTAAGTGTCATTATTGTTAGGAAGGTAAACCAAGGAAATTTTGTTCGTCATTTTCATGCCTTTTGTAGGTTTTTGAAAGGGGCTTTCTGCAGAAAATCTCCCATATCCAGGGGAAGAAATGACCGGTTCAAGCCGGGTAAATTACTGAACCTAGCTGAACAGATCGGAACAAAATAAGACAGTGTTCAATATTATTGCTTTGATGTTCGGGGAGCAGTAACTTTTCAAAGGGCGGGCGTTTATTTTTTACTCGTCCGGTAGAGAACAGGATGGCTTGGAATAAATCAGATTTTGCTTGGTAGCGGAAAGACTGAAGTATTGTTGTTATTTGCTTGCATATTTTGGCGTACTGAAAATGTATTTAAATTCAACTTCATAGTGAAAGAACCTGACTGGAGTTGATATTTTTGCAACAAAAAGTCGTCCTTCAGATCTTTGTGCCATACCATCTTCCTTAAAAGAGTCCTAGACATTGAATAGTTTCAAAAGAAACATTAAAAGCAACAATTTTGATTGCAACTGTAGATTGTGTAAGCGATATGTTGAAAATTTAGGGTTTTTATAACTGTAGATTGATATCCTTGTAAGCCAGATTTAATTATCATTAACATGTATTTAAAGGGGCTCAATCGTCAAACAGTAAACAAATCCGTAAACTCGCACGTGTCGGGTATTATCCATTGTTCATCCATTGTTATCTGCAGTTTGTTTGGTGGCTTCAACCAAGCCACAAGAAATCCACTTATATCCGAGCAATCGTAGAAGATATGAATGTTTGGTTTTAATGCCCAAACAGCAACTTTCATTTTGAAAAAAATACGAAAATCCTGTGTGCTATCACCTTTCAAAAAGCTGCAAAAGTCATCGTTTTGTTTACATTTTGATGACGGAGCCCCTTTAAGTTTTGGTTGGTGTTAATTGGCATTAGCTAGACGAGAAGCCAACCTAAAATAAAGAAATTATTATCATTTTTTATTATTTTTACCATTGATCTTCGCAGCGCATCTGCACTAAATCTGGTTTTTTGTCATCATAAGTAGATTGCATACTGAGACATGGTAACTGCTAAATGCAATTATCACAGCTACAGAATTATTTTATCACAGTACAACTGCTACTTGCAGCTTGAAAATTGAGAATGCTGACCTTTCAGATACTTTTTTCTGCCAATCTCTGTGGATTATCAGTATTCATTATTTATTGAATTGAGTAGATAATACTAATCCAACGTTAGCGGGCGTCGTCTCTAAATTTCGTTCAGAACGATAATTTTGCAGTTTTTGATGGGCAATACCGGGTGCGCCAAAATAAACTATGCACGTTTCGCAGGCCACAATAAATCGTACACTGGACCAATTTTGAAGATTTATGACTTAATCTTTAGCAGAAAGCCTGACTTAGATTCTATGACTTTTTGCAAATGTTTCCGTTTTAGAGCTAGAAGCGAGTTTCTTAAAATTTTAGCTTTCGAAAGTACTGAAAACGATCAAAAAACGTCGATCAAATTGTAAAAGACTCAACATGAATGAACAAAGAGAAAATGTTTTCAGGGTGATTTGTGGGTTTAGTACGAACTCTTGTGCAGCAGATTACAATTAGTCGATTTCTAAATCCCAAATCACCACGAACAAGTTATCTCTTTGTCCATTTATATCGATTCTTTAGAAAGCATGATCGATGTTTTTTTTATTGTTTTCAGTGTTTTTCGAAAACTAAAATTTTGAGAAACTCGCTTCTGACTCTAAAAACGTAAAATGTAAAAAATTGCAAAAAATCCCAGTATCTAATTCAGGCTTTCTGCTACAGATTAAGTCATAAATCTTCAAAATCGGTCCAGTGTACGATTTATTGTGGCCTGCCAAACATGCATAGTTTATTTTGGCGCACCCGGTGTCACACACGCCATCATCTTTTTTTCAAAATGAATGTGTCATTTTGAAGATAAATCCTCGTACTTCACAGAGGAACAAACCAAGCATTTATAGCTTTTCAATTATTGCGATAAGAATGGATTTTAAACGGTCCCTTTTTGGTGGCTTGGCTGAAACCACCAAACAAACTGCAGAGAAAATTGGAGGAACAATGGACACGTGCCTAGAACAATGGTGTTTACAGATTCGTTTACCTTTTTGGTGACGGAGCTACTTTAAGTTGAATGGTCAAATGTGAGCAATTGGAACGACAAAAATGAGATTCGAATCCTCAGGGTGTTTCAGAAACAACACAACCGAACTATAATTGAAAATTGCCAATGAATAGTAGGATCTGAAAAGATATAATGTATACTGTGTGAAATTACTATCTATCTTCTTTCCAATGTTATGCAGTTTGGATACATTTATTGAATTATTTATCATTTAAGCTCTCATAAAGATGAGATTTTGGCTGTGTAAATGTCCGATCACATTCCTACATCTAAAATAGACAACACTTGCTGAATCGCTAATAAAATGTTCAATGATTCCATTAATGTACCCAAACTGGATATCATTGGAAAGAAGATAGACGGTACTCTCAAATGGTATAAATTGCATCTATTCAAATCTTATAACTTTTCTAATTTTCAATTATAGTTGGGTTGTGTTTTTTCTGAAACATCCTGTATAGGGATCAAATCTTGAAAAATGATTGCATGGATGGTTATTGTATCTGCCCTCTTACTGAATGGTTTTAAAAGAACTTTAGGTACTTCGCTATCATTGCTTGTTGGGGATCTGTGATATCTTAATTTTTTTCGGTATTAGATATTATTTCAAATCGCTCATAATTTCAGAATGGCATGTCTGATTTTTCTGGAATGATAAGCTTTCACATGTAAGTTACCCAATAATTGTTAAATTACAAAGTCTGAATTTGCTCTTTATCTGTTTCTATTTCACCATAGCATAGCTTCCAAATCTTTAACTCAGCGTAAAAAGGTGGGTGTGAAATTCTGGGATCTATTTCTTCTGACTGAATGACTTGAAAAAACCTTTAGATACTTATCTTCAATCCTACCGTTAGACTTTTAAGAAATCTTGAATATTTTTCGAAATTACGACGTATCTACCATTTCACCTCGTTTTAGGATATGACGTCATCAAATTTCTAAATCATAAACCAGAGGAGTGACAGACTTTTGCTTGATACCATGTTGTAGACATCCATATACTATTGTTTTCTTCGAAGTTATTTCATGTTGCTTCAAACAGTTTACAAATTGCGATGGTTTTAAGTTTTTTTGAAAAGTTTCTTGAATTCTTGAAAAAGTAGAAAAACACTCTAATTATAAAAATATTGAAGATTTCAGAAACGTCCAGCGGTAGAATTATAGAGGAATAGCTGAAGTTTCGTTGAAATCATTCAGTTCAAAGAAATACGGAACTGAATTTTACACCAGCCTTTTTAAAGATTTGGAACCTATGCTTTTCACCATACTTTGTTGCAAAATTACTCTCTTTCTTCTTCAGTTCCAGACCTCACGGGTTTGAATCCTGATCCACCTCAGTCATCCAACCCCCTGTGTCCACCATCTTGCACATCTGCCTGTGGCAGTGAATGTCCAATGTCATGTTGCTCAGACGCATCATCAAGTTTACTGCATTAGTGCCTACGCTGATTTATGCTACTTATGAGGTATGTGATTGTCTGCAAAGATAATTCAGTTATCGTTGAATGTAGACTGCAACAGCACCTTCAGAGGACTATATAGCCTTAAAGGCAAGACTTGCTATAGTTTAATAAAGGAGCTTTTAGTGAAAACTGGGAGGATTTTGGTGGCCAGATGCAATTCTAGTAGTGCTAGGTTATGCTTTTGCCTGCAAATTAAACTTTAGCAAGACCAGAATCAGTCTTTCAGTGAAGTGATCAGTATTAGTGATTTTGAAAATGATTCAGCATATTCATTAGCTGAAAATATGGTGCTGTTTGCGTTTTGAAATATGAGCTTGAATTGGGCAAAAATCCTTCCCCAGTTTTCATGGATAGGTTTTTGGTAAGATATGACCTTTAACAAGGACGCACTAGACCAAAACTGCATTTGCCCTGGTTTTAAAAACGCCTAGTGCTTTGTTTTGCTTTCAGTCAAATCTTACAATTGAAATTACAGTAACGTTTTCCCCACAGCTTAGTGAGATATTAAAGCTTTTACATTTACTCTTTTGAGCAATACATTTGCCAGGAAAATATCATGTTTGCCAATTTTGTTGATATGGTTGACATTCCCACATTCTTGTGCATCGAATGATGTATAGTTTAACTAGATTCCGTTACTAGTTTGGCTTTTAGGAAGAGAAAACCAAATCTCGCGTTACAAACGTTTACCTTAACCTTACCCAAGTGTAACTTAATCTCAGAAGTCAGATCCTATTGATCATAGAAGTAGTCGTTCGAACAGTAGCCAATTTGAAGCAGCCCATTTAAGTTATATTGATCAAAGGAGTAGCTAATAATAGCGTAAAGTTAACCGACAATAATATATATATATATATATACGCGAACAAGTAACTGTATTTCACATGAATATTGGCCAATACTCTTAAAGAATATTTGTCAAAAGGCAACTGAAGATCATCTAACTAGAACCCATACTTCAAGAGCCAATTCACCTGAGCTTATAAAAATTTTAAAGATAATTCAGAAATATACTGCAACTTTATAAACGTTACAATATTAATCTTCTTCAGCAATTGTTCTTACAACAACTAGTACCCAAATATTTTAACAGATATTGGGCAAATGCCAGATAAATACCGGGTGCGCCAAAATAAACTATGCACGTTTGGCAGGCCACAATAAATCATACACTTGACCGATTTTGAAGATTTATGACTTAATCGTTTGCAGAAAGTCTGAATTAGATACTGAGATTTTTGCAAATTTTTTCACTTTCAGTTTTTAGAGCTAGAAGCAAGTTTCCTAAAATTTTAGTTTTCGAAAACACTGAAAACGATAAAAAAAACATCGATCAAGTTTTCTAAAGAATCGACATGAATAGACAGGGAGAGAACTTGTTCGTGGTGATTTGCGATTTAGAAAATGACCAATTGTAATCTGCTGTACAAGAGCTCGTACTAAACCCCCAAATCCCCCTGAAAACGTTGTCTCTTTGTTCAATCATGTTAAATCTTTTAAAATTTGATCGACGTTTTTTTATCGTTTTCAATGTTTTCGAAAATGAAGATTTTAAGAAACTCTCTTCCAGCTCTAAAAACTGAACACGGAAAAATTTGCAAAATAGTCCCAGAAACCAATTCAGGCTTTCTGCTAAAGATTAAGTCATACATCTTCAAATTCGGTCCAGTGTACGATTTATTGTGGCCTGCCAAACGTGCATAGTTTGTTTTGGTGCACCCGGTATTATGTAAATAGAAATATATCATATACCCAGTAGATGCAGCTATTTTACTAAATTCAACCGTGACCGTCGTAACATTTTATTTGGCTGATTTGAGTTAGAAATCTCAGAGGAAGAGCTTGGTATTAGTCAACTTGAACAGCTGAGCATATGTTCCAAATCTTTAAAAAGGCTGGTGTAAAACTGAGTGACCTATTTCTTTGAACTGAATGACTTCAAAGAAACTTTAGCTATTTCTCTATAATTCTACCGTTGGACTTTTCTGAAATCTCTAATATTTTCAGAGTTAGAATGTTTTTCCTCTTTGTCAATAATTCAACAAAAATTTCCAAAAAAACTTAAAACCATCGTAATTTCTAAACCGTTTGACGCAACATGATGTAATTTCGAAGAAAACCAAAGTTTATGAATGCCTACAATATGGTATCAAGCAAAAGTCTGTCACTCATCTGGTTTATGATTTAGAAATTTGATGACGTCACATCCTCAAATGAGCTGAAGTTTAAAATACGCTGCAATTTTGAAAAATATTCAAAATTTCTGGAAAGTCCAACGGTAGAATTATAGATAAGCATCTAAAGTTTCTTTCAAGCCATTCAATCAGAAGAAATAGGTCATTGAATTTTACACCCACCTTTTTACGCCGAGTTAAAGATTTGGAACCTATGCTGAACAGCCGCCGTTTGGATAAACGACCGGTTTAAAAACTGTAGGTTAACTTCCTGCTGGCTAAATAATTGCTGGTTGAACCACTGTCCCATGAGTTGGGCCCCTGATGGCTTGCCAGCTCCAATTTGCTTAAATCATTTAGAAGTTGTAAAATATTTCTTGAGAGCAGGATTTAGTTAACCCATCTCGCTTTCTTCAAATATCAAAAATATCGACACATCTAATACTTCATTGTTTTTGTTTTGTTTATATTGTTATATTTATCGTTGTATCTATTCTAAAAGATTAATGTATGTAATATGTGATTAATTTATTAATCGATAAACTGTTTGATTTGATCAAATGTTAAGCCATATTTGAGTTTTGTACATGAAGTCATTACTACCTTGTACAAGGGCAATTCACACAAGTACGAGTGATTAGCAATCACAGACAAAGTGAATTCTCTCAAGCTGCAAATCAAAACAAATGATGAAGGTCGCAAACGATACCAACAAACCTGTATGACTAACTGTCATGATGTTAATGCTGAAAGGTGTTTACTGCTGTTGAGAACAAGGGCAAATCTTGTAACAATAGACTTTGATCCAGCTGCATGCAACTGCAAGTGTTTAGGGATCTTAGACAAAGTGAATTCTCTCAAGCAACAATTCAAAACAATGAAGCCACAAAAGATACTCGGAGACTTGTGTGGCCAACTGTCGCGTTGTGCATGCAAAAAGGCGCCTTTGAGAACAGGGGCAAATTTGTAACAATAGCCTTTGGTTGGCATGCAAGTGCAAGTGTTTAGCTATCTTAGATAAAGTGAATTCTCTCAAGCTACAAATAAAAAAACGTAGTCATAAAAGATACTCGGAGACGTGTGTGGCCAACTGTTGCATTGTGCATGCGAAAGGGTGCCTTTGAGAACGGGGGCAAACTTGTAACAATAGCCTTTGGTTGACATGCATTTGCAAATACAAGTGTTTAGCAATTGCAGACAAAGTCAATCATCTCAAGGAACACATGAAAACAAACGAAGTCACGAAAGGTACCCGGAAACTTGCGTGACCAACTGTCGCGTTGTGCATGTAAAAAGGTGCTTACTACCTTTGAAGGGTAATTTTTGTGACGATAGCCTTTGGCTGACACTTAAGTACTTGTGATTAGCAATCGCAGACAAATGAATCCTCTCAAAGCAACACATGAAAACAAACGAAGCCACAATGCAAAACGTTGCTTACGACCTTTGAAAACTCGAGAAATTTTTGTAACGATAGCCTAAAAAGTCCTAAAATCGCGAGCTAATTCCCGTAATGTTTCTACTTCACAGCTATAGCTTGGACGTGCTTTAGCACGTTCAATCTTGAAACAGTCTTCCTCTCCTGTATGAGAAACTTATTCAGGGGGATTCCATTCTTCCGAGAGGACAAATATATGCTAACACATGAACGCGTCACTGTTGTCAGGAAGGAAAACCGATCGTCGTTTTTGCTCGATATTGTAGGTTTTTGAAAAGGAATATTTGCAAATAAACTCTCATATTCGTGGGAAGGAATGACCGATTAAAGCCGGGTAAATTACTGAACCTAATTGGACATATCGGCAATGAAACAAGACAGTTTTCAATAATATTGCTCTGATATCCAGGGGGCAGTATCTTTTCAAACTCCGTGTGGTTTTTTACTCACCTGTTATAACCCAAACCTAGCTTCACCGTAAAGCAGAAGAAACTTGAATAAAGAGGCATTAAAATGGATGTCGCTAAATTGTTCTGCATTTATTATCATATCCTCTAAATGGATACAAGCAAAGAAATTGTCGTGATTAACCTAATAAAGGGAAACATTTGCATTTCGAAGTGCAATCAGTTCAGCACGACGTTTCGAGTATAGGTCGTTGTCAAGTCAAGTTACGTTATCAAGTGCTTTGATGAAGGGCTATGCTCGAAACATCGTTCTATTATTTCACATCGAAGTGCAAATGTTTAACTTTATTCTGGTGTTTATCTTTGCACTATTGCACTACACATAACCAGAAAAAATAGATTTGATCATTTAACATTATTATCAAGACCATCAACAGAATTCTTATTCGATTTGTTATACTGCTAAATCTTATCAGTCAGTCTTTTGGTGGCCTTGACTTTATGCATGTTCAACAGCAACCCATATTTCTGCCGATCACTTTTGGTCATAAAGCATCTTAGATATAACGAAGGCAGATCCTTAACAATGTCATCAGTTGCTTTAGATTGACACGGCAGGCAGTACTAATCGATTAACGATTGCAAAAAGAAAACCTCCAACTGCCGAATTCCTATAAGGCCCCGTTTACACTATTCCAGTACGAAACGAATACGGCATAAAACTGTGCGGTATTGGCTTCTTGGTTCAAACCCCAAACAAGGTCCCTGTTTACACTATCCCGTTACAAAATGAATACGATATGTTTGAGCATGCTCAGGACTGTTCAAAGTGCATGCTCTCTTTTTCAAACTATAGCCTCGAAATGAATCTGACACTAACTGATTCAGTATTCGCTAGCGGCAAAGGCAGTTAGCATGTCGTATTCATTTCATGCCGTATTCAAATGAAAACTAAGTCAGCTTTGTGTGGACGGGAGGCCAGTACGGTACAATCTCATGCAATATTTTTTTCGTGCCTGCAATGGGGTCTAGTATATACTGTTCATGCATTAGCAGTGAGTTAGCCACCCACGTTTCAAAGCATCCTATGCTGGTTGGTTTATCTACATTTACGAATCGAATGAGCAGCTGTAGAAATTTTTTTCTGCAAGTCGAGCTGTCCTGGCAATCAAAAGCATACCCTGGGTACCAGAGCCTAAAAATTTAAAAAATATGAAAAATAAAAAAACTTCTCCTTTTTCCTTTTTTTCTTTTTTATATTTTCTAAATATTTAGGCTCTGGTACCCAGAATATCAAAAGCAGTGAGTGCTATTGTTTCAAATGTGTCTACAAAAAAGTTCTGCATTACATTAGCTTTGCTGTTTGAAAGTATGAAATTGATTTTGTCAGATCTCGAGTTCAAGGCATTGCTCAAAAGCGTTCGTAAAACTGGACTGTTTTGATTGTCTATTTAAATATCATATTCTGCGACAAAAAATTGTGGTGCCTTCTTTTGGAAACGAGATTTCAAATCGCTAAAATAATCCTTGCAAAGTAAGATGAGTTCTTTACATTACGGAGGGGAGAGGAGATAGGCTCCCGTTGCCAGGGGCAAATCATTCTCCTATAGAGCAGGATATTTTGGATGACAACGAAACGGTTTATAGAGTTTTTTGGAGATAAAGCAAAAGAAATTGACACGATTTTGACACGATTTGGGGAAAATTTTGCTCCCGGCTCTTTGTCATGTTATTAATTAGAATAGATAATAAAACAAGAATTGATTGACAATAAGATCAACATTAATTCACCTTCTTCTTCTTATATTACATCCTTGTCTTTTACTGTCCATTTGAGCGTTTATCAAATGTTTATATAGTCAATAAAATAAGGAGATCTCAGACGATGCAATTAACCATACCCATCAACTTGGCTCTTCGTCTTTTGAATTCATATCCTTCAACAGATGGCGATTTTCTACAATACCAGTGGTAATAAGCTGAACCAGGCAGACGATCTATTTGATAGTTGGGTAGTGGCTCGTACGCATCAAGTTTATAGAAGTCGTCTGGAATTGAACATAAGAATTGATTAATCATTCACATGATTTCGGAACAGTCCAAAAACGGAAGGTTCTTTCAAAAATACGGTGTTCGGATCATGATCTACACGTCAAGACAGGAAGACAAAAAAATATAAGCCTTGATAAAAAATTGTGCAAACACTGCGACTCACAAGATGTTGTTGAGGACGAAATATTTTTCCTATTTAGATGCAATAAATATGCACAGATAAGGGACGAAATGATGCTTAAATTTCCTGAAATCACGATTTCCCCTCTTGATAAGGACCTAACAAACGAGTTCATAGAAGTCATGTCGTGCCGAACACTTCCTAAGACCAAGTCATTAATTATGTAAAGCAAAGAACCTTCGTGAACAAAGCCTTTTGGAGTCAGCATAAACTCGAAGATTCGCAATGAGCCTAGTATACGTGCCTATATCTAGTACAAGTTTTGTTCTACATTTTCATCGCAGTTCTATTTGATTCATTTTAGTTCAGTTATCTCGTATCTTATTTCAGTATACTGTTATTGTATCTTATATTAGTTTCATTGTGTTAGGTTATGTTTAGTTAGTTAGCTTAAAGTAGTCTGCCATGCCTGTACATTAGGTAGTGCATATATACTAATATCATTAGTACCAGTTGAGTCAAAGAGGAATTGGAACGTTTGGCGGGCTGTAAAATAAGAAGTAGGGTGAGTGGCCGTGGTGGGGTAAGTGGCTGAGCGGCTTATGGGCCCTTATGCAGTTTCCATCAGATGACTGAAATTAAGCTCAGTCGAGTGAGGTCAAACTGCGGATGGGTGACCTCTTGGAGGCCTGACCTCGCAACTCACCTCGCCGTCCTTCGGAAGGGACGTTAAACTAGGGGTCCCGTGCCTGGATGCGGCATGCATAGTGGGCTTAAATTAGCTTTAAGTAGCTTGATACTTCCAGCCTACTTAAAAATGAATTGCTGAAGAAAGTACGCGGTTGATCTTCAAAACTGAAATGTTAATTTATCAGTCAACGGCTAACTTAGATGTAAAATCTCGTTTGGTAAAAATCATTCATCTTTTGGACCCAAAAATAGTTAAAATGCTGGTATTGTATTCCACATTCCATTCTGGTCCATTTTACTTGCCATTGAAATATAAAAATGAAATTTGAACGTCAATAGAAAGTAAATCATGAACCAGAAACCGAAGGTGGACTTCTCGTTTCCATACAAACCCCTTACCACCCCTTAACAGCATTTTACGTATTTTTGGTTCTAAAAGTTGAATGATTTTTCAAACAAAATTTTTATCCCACAGCCCGCTAGACGTTGTAACTTTATTTTACTCACACGGTACACGTTCTTCGGAACATCAGGTATGCTTAAATAGATTTTTTATCTTATGCATTCAAGGCGCATCGGAAATGAAAAAATTATCAACTGCCTTGTGTAAAGTAGCCAAAAAATCGTGCCAAAAATTACATCTTAATGCTTTTAGATTTCAAGACAAGTTACCATCACCATCATTTATTTTTATGTTTGAAGAATGAAAACATTATGCAGGGGCTTTTGCTCCAACCGGAAGGAATAGACCTATATAGACATATAGATAGGTACATAGGAATCAGGAATGTTGTAACAATGGGCATTATTTGTGCACACAATCGAAACAATCAGCGAAGCATCAGAGATATTTATAGGCATTGTAAATGGAAAGAATCAAAACAATTCTGAGATATTTGGGCTAACAATGAAATTTGGCGTAGTTGCCAATTGATATTTCCTCATTAAGACTAATTACTACTTGCTCCCAAAATTAATGGAGCTGCCAAATCATTACAAGGCAATCTTCAAAATTTGACCTCTTTGACCTGGCACACTGCCCTTACTGTTTGAAAAATCTTCAATATCGATAACTGTTAACAATGGAACCTACCAACCCATATAATACTATCAAGAAACAATTGTGGCACTGTTATAATGGCAACTCTTGTCAGGATAAAGTAAAAATTTGTCAATATTGGCGGCCATCCTTTCGTTTCACTCTGGGCAGTAGGAAGCATCTTAAACTTGGAGGGGCACATCATTTCAATGGCACTTTTTTTGTAAGAAGGGTACTTTAATATACATCAGATTTTTGGTGGTAAAAATGTGATACATAGAAGAAAATAGTATGAATGCTTATAGATATCAGATTTCCTCCACAATGAAACAGTGAGAAGTAAATGCAACTAAATCACGAAGTGAATAATAACATAATTAAAGTACTTTCTGTCTGTATTGGTCTTTAAAAGGGGCATATCCTGAGACAAAAGGGTGACCGTTCGGTTTGTTGCCAAATCTTGGGGGCATGTGGGCCTGGGCATGGGCATGGGCATGGGCATGGGCATGGGGGCATGTGGGCCCCGGTTCCCTACGTCTCTGGACTCTTGCTACATCTACTATAATAGTTCTGATGCACATCAAGAAATCTAGTCTGCTTCATCAAATGGGTTCGTTATTAGGCTACAGCCATTTCGATATGAACTAAATCGTGCATTGCAATTGCAAGTAGATATTCTATTACTTTGAGGCAAGCTATGTGCATGATCTCATTCTTCAAACATGGCTAATGGGGGCCTTTAATTTTTAGTAGGCTTAAATTGAAAATAGCTAAATTAGAGCTAATTAAGGCCTACTTTACAAAATGTTTATAGTGTATTAAATAGATTTACTAAGAATGTACGATATATATGTTACAAGATAAAAGCAGAAGATGCCCTCGCAAAGGCCTGGGACGACGAGCAGCCTCCCGGGAGACGGCAGACGCGCCGCACGAGGGAGCTCCCTGATGCACACAGCAAACCGCCGTGGCCACAGCGAGATAAGCCACCCACGAACCACCGCACCCAGCACCAACCAGCGGGCATACGGAGGACCAGAACTGCCCACAGCACGAACATCTCTATGCTGCAAACCCCCCCCCCCCACCCCCATAGGCCCAACAACTGCGCCAAGCACAAAATACCAAGGACAACCCTCACCACAGCTATTTCGCACTACTTGTTTGTTATAACATCGGCATTTGCAAATCCTTACGCTATACAATCATGTGGAATTGTCCAACTTATACTCGTATTTACGTAAACTGATTGTCTGCTGTTGGCTATAAATGATAACGTCCTCGCCGCCTTGCACTATAACACCAGCAATAGAAAATCTCGATTCTTTTTAAACAGGTGAAACATTTCCTTTTATGTGTGCATCTAACCGAAGTGATAGTCTGCAATATTTGTTATGCGTAGAAATTTCAATGAAAGAACGAAAGTGTTCATCGGAAACAAATTTGATCGCTTGCAATAGAAATCACATACTCCTATGCAGCTGCTTCTTAGCCGTTTGATTATTTCAAAAGCTGAAGCTGCCATATTTAAACATTAGTCGGCTTTCCACAAAGAATCTATTCAGAAATAATTTCTCTTCACAAGAGAACTTCGAATTTTTTGTGCGAAGGGCGGTCGCCACTCTAAACGAGCTCTCAAGTAAATTTTCATGCTAAGTTTCCATTTTAAGAAAATCGTTTCCAGATAATGCATTATTTAAGAAAAACCTCTTTTCGCTCCTAATAGCCAAGCTCTTTGCTATTCACTCATTGCTATGTTCATTGGCAAACTCGTAAAGAATACTTTTTAGCTATTCAAGGGCTGTTTGGGCACCCATTTTTTTTGTTGAATATTAATTTACCTTGCTGTGAATGTTCTTGGGGCATTATGCAGCTCCTTTCCATGAAGCATTCTTTTTATCTGCACCTATGCAGCTCCGATCTTTTGTATTTTCGTCTTGGTTAATCGTCCGTAGAAATCCTGTTGTTAAGCATCAGACAACAAGGGCAGATTTTGTAATACAATAGCAACAGTTGCGTTTGATCGACACCTCAATTCAAAGCGATTAGCGGATGCAGACAAAGGAAATTCTCTCAACCAGTAATTCAAAACAAACAGAGCCGCAAGGGCAAACTCTCGCCTTGTGCAAGCGAAAGATGGTTTTTAAGAGAAGTTATGTGCTTATAGCGAAAGAAGAAGGGTAAATCTAAAGTTCTGTCGCTTAGATTATGTTTATTTGATTCAGGAGCCGAGCAGAAGGCATTGTAATTCTCGCGTCTTTAGGGCTTAAAATGAAACGATTACAAAACAGCTCCTAAATCAAATAAACATAATCTAAGCGACGGAGCTTTAGATTTACCCTTCTTCTTTCGCTATAAGCACATAACTTCTCTTAAAAACCATCTTTCGTTTGCACAAGGCGAGAGTTTGCCCTATACTAGTTTCGGGGAAATTTTTGCAGCCTTGTTTGTTTTGAATTACTGGTTGAGAGAATTTCCTTTGTCTGCATCCGCTAATCGCTTTGAATTGAGGTGTCAATCGAACGCAACTGTTGCTATTGTATTACAAAATCTGCCCTTGTTGTTAATTACAAAATCAGACAATTATCAGTTGTTGCGACATTGCCTTTGTGTCATGGCCGTATCCGTTTTGTTTAGAAAGCTCACTTCTGATGGGACTCTTTTTAACATACTAGCTGGGTGAGCAATTCCCCCGCTGGTCCCTTCTTTAGACAATTGGCGTAAATTTCTTTTCAACTTCGAGAGGCATTTTTTCTCCTTAAAAAACAAGATTCCGTCGCGTCGGAAAATTCCACTGACTCGAGAAAATGATATCCTTCGAGAGTGCTCTTCTGTGCGAGAAGGACATCTTTCTTTATCTGCTGGGAGCTGGCGGCACCTTCAGAAATAAGGAAACAGTCTCCAACCAACAACGAGGGTGAATTCCCGGGTGAATTTCAGAAAGCAAAGGATTCAGACCTCCGAGAAAACAAAGTGATTTACGGCTCTGAAGAAAAGATTTCACACCTGATCAAATCAAAATAAACAATGAGAGCAAACATCGTGGTAGGGTGCGTTAAAGGTGCGAAATCTATTCTTTAGATGCTGAAATCAGTTTGTCTTAATCGGGCTTTTATCCTTTGTATTACAAAATTCGCCCTTGCTTCTCCCACCGAAACTTTAGATTATCATCAAGGGAAACGAAATTCTGTTTCAGCCAAAGATGAATTGTGTAACTTTTAGGAATACGCATGGAAATGCCATGCAAAGGAATCAAAGTTTTTAGAATTTATGTTAGATATCTTATTTTGTAAATGAATGATCGAGATTACCGAACAATTATCTTGAAGCATTTTTGTTATCCTTTGATGATTGATTTGATGATACAGTGTGGACTGTGGAAGAGAAACAAATACAAACTTTTCCATGAAGAGGAATGTGAAGGGGTGCTGATTTGCAATGATAGAAAGTATGGAAGTACTGTGTGATTCGAAATAAACAAGATTAACCATATGAAAATATACCTCTGCCCCTTGAGATAATTAAATGTGAAATCAACCAGATATTTCTCAAAATTTTGTTTGAGCTCTGATTCAAGTTTCTGGCAAGCTTATCCTTATAAACACCCATTTTAAACACCCATTCCCCCTGGGGGAGGGGGGATACACCATGTTCAGGGTACAGGTATGTGCCACCCATATGGATCCAGATTTCTCTAACAATGGTCCCTTTTCAGCAGATTTTCCTTACACATGGGTGGGCTTGCCTTGGTTGAAATTGGCAAAATTCATCATAAAAGTAGGTATGCAGACAAAATTTGTCAATTAGGAGTGGATAGCTTTCTGAAAACCAGGTGGCAGACCCCCATCCATGATCCATCTTCAAATCATGTATCCCCTGGCTGAAATCAGTTCTTCCTGTCTAAATTTTCCTGCTACACTTTTTCAATTTCACATAATTCTCAATCTCTCCTTGGCAGGCATACACACAAAGATAAACACAAATAAATTTCAAATCAATTCCATCATTAATTTAACTTCACAGCAGCTGTTAAAATAAACAATTTTATAAGAAACAGGATAAGAAACTTGGATAATTTTTGTTGTATTTTGGTGCACAAAAAGATATACAGTAGCTATTCTACAGCTACAGAAATATTTCTTTTCATATGAAACAACATTTGGCAAAAGAGAGCTTCATCAGGCTAATACTGTACCATCAATTGCAATCAATTTTAGAGTATTCAAGAATGAAGGTTCAGGGATGCCTTTGCCCCAATACCCATTTGAGGGTTCTTTGCACCCAAACATATGCCATAATGGTACTACTCTCAGTTCAGAAAACACAGGTCTAAACAGGGATCAAGATAAATAAACAGGGTGGGTGGAAATATTCCCATGTCCTAATAAGTGGGCAAGATGTGTTCACTGCAGAAACAAACTCACATGCAAGCAAACAGCTTCTGAAATGAAACTACAATTGAGAACAATTTCAGGAAACATGACTTTGCATGTTTTACAGGGCTTTGCAATTCAAGAAGCTCAAAATTAATAAACAGAAGCAAGAATTTCCAGGCCAATTTATCAAAAAAGTGGGGGATGTCTCTTCCATACTCATAATTTCTTAAATATGAAATGAAATGCGTTAATTTGCCCCTTAGCATCATTATTATCTAGAATCTAGCAAATTTATAATGTTTTCTATGCAAGCAAGATGCGTCAACAAGAAATCTGTCTCTTTACTATGGAACAGTTATCACAGGGACAGACATTTGCTCATTTCATAGCAGCATTGTTCCATCAAAAATTTCCAGACAACATTTCAAGCTTGTAAGTTCATTTGCTCATCACCAAACCAGAGTCAGCAAACACAATTACCTCCACTTTAGTTCAATTACCTCCACTGTAGTTATACCACTGTCTATTAACTTCTCATTTCTCATCCACACACATCACATACATTTGTAAGTTGCAGGATTTTGCCATCAAAGTTATGCCATGCTTGAATTAAATTGTATTATGGTTCATTTTTGAGAAAGGTGCAAATGAATTGTAATTGTAAGATGAGATATCTGGCCTGACGAAGATCCTCAAATACTGCAACAGTCTTGTTTCACAGCCTCAGATGATTGATAAATGCCAAAAGTGATGTCTAGAGGGAAGAAATGGGACTTGGTTAATTCAGCAATGAAAATAGCACAAGGCGACATGGTAAAATTAGCCAATAAGTAACAAGTTAGAAAGAGCTTGATTCATGTTTATGTTGGAGATGGATAACAGGCTTTAAAATCATAAGAAACCTGCAACTAAAATATCCACTTTTCTTCAAAAACAGCAAACTGAAAAGTGAAAACTCAAATGCAATTACTGTACCCTTAGTTGGTAATGAATTTGTTGCCACTTGCATGCAAAACCAAATGTTTAATTAAATTTCCCAGATTTCAAAATTGTGCATTTTTCATTCCTATGTCATGTGAGCTAACAAATACAAGAAAACTGCTGGGCAAAGAAGTATCAAGGTTCTTGTTTGACCATATGGCATATCAGGTTGATTGAAAGTAAAACAAAACAACAACAACAATATTGTGTTTTGGCTAGGCCCAATGTTGTTTTCAGGCACTTGTTTGGATACAGAGACACCTGCACCAACAAAATTAAATAACTCTTCTTTGCAAATTTTCCGGGATGAACGGAAACCATGAACAAGCAGTTTGATGAGCACTCTTGAAAGTCAGGATATTTTGGTTTTGCGGCAGCGACTAGATTTTGCGAAATTTTCGTTCAAAGTTTAGTGCATAAAACGGGCGCTTCTCTCAGCAAAATCTGGTGGTGTTGAAACTTTTATTTTTCCTACTCTTTCTGGCGATCGCGTTGCTTTTTCCATTAGAATTTGTGAAATATTAGGCCATAAGGAACGCCAGATAAAAATATCAAGGGGTAATTAGCACTTTTTCTGTTCCTACCACGAGCTTGTTCTGAACACAAGCCAAGAGGCAAGATTTTCTGATTTTTCAAATACCCTGACTTTGAATAAAAAAATAAGGTAAACGCAAATTTTCCGAGAATACTGACCTGTCTTGAAATGAAGTTTGTATCCTGTAGAATATTTCCTGAAATGATGGTTTTGCGGCAGCGACCAGTTTTTGTGCAATTTCTGTTTTCGTATTTCCATGATTTTGAGCAAAATTTTGTCTCCTTGCAGTGATTTTTGATGTCGTATTTTCCATATTCATTTTTGGATGATCACTTCCAAATTTTTTTCCGCCATTGCTGTTTCCCTCGTGATCACGATCTGCGAGCGCTTTTTTCCAGGCCGCGTCCCATGGGGCCTGGATCACAATGGATTCGGTCAAGACCGGGCGCCGGCGAAATTCTGGCCTCTCCGATTTCCAAAACAACCCGCAGGCGCATAGTGCTCTATGTACAGCGGTCAAAACATTTCTGCACCTTGCTTGTTAGATAGCCTATCCTTCCAGTCTTCCGTCGCTTTGATCTCGCCATGGGCCTATCGAAGCACGAATTGGCGTGGGCCTATCGCAGAACAACCTTGCTCATAAAGAACTCTTGGCGGTATTGCTGGAAGAGAGCAGGTAGGATAAACTCTTTGATTCCTGTATCGGTGTATCAATAAGAAGTCTTTCTTGGGAAGGTAAATCAAGCTTCTCTCTTTCAGTACACGAAAGGTTGACAGAATACTAGAGATTGTATATATTGAACTAGAAATCCTTTAGTATCGTGCGCGTTGATAAATATTTATCCTTTTGGGTTAGTCCCACAAGGCTGCATTTGCACAGTTTACCGAATTTTCTGTCTTTTAAGAAGAAAAGTTTTTGAAACATTTTTCTAATAAAACTTGATGTCGCCTGGAAAGTTTGGACGACGAAAATACTAAGACGTGTTTTAACACACTGAGGTCATCCGAACTTGTTTCCTCATCAGAGCTAGCCTGATCGCTTTTTATCTGTTATTTTCTTCACACAAATAGATACATCCTCGTGCTTTTGAAACTTTTTATTTTGAAAATGAAGCACAGTATTACTTCGAAACATCGATAATGATTAAACATGGCCTAGTCTTGAATAATATACCGGGTGACCCAGAAAAAAGTGACCCAACGCAATCTGTCATAGAAAAAAAAGTAAGTGGCAGATTGAAATATTTCAAACGTTGTTCTGTCCCTAAAAGACTAGCTTACATTATGAGTATTTTTCGCAATTTTTTTGGGCCCGGGAAAGTTTCTGAATTAAGGATTTTGAGGAAAAGGGCAGGCTTGAAATTCTCAAAAAGTCATCAAAAACAGGCGATCGATTTGAAGGCATTTCAGATCTTTTAAAACAACGAGGAGCGTGTTTCATTCTGCCTGAGAATATTTTTAAGTACCTAGGGACTATAAACTTGCTCTGAAGACTTCCGACTGGGTTACCTATTCCCAGTTTGAAATGAAACACGCTCCTCGTTGTTTTGAAGACTTGAAATAGCTGTAAATCGATCCCCTGTTTTTGACGACTTTTTTAGGATTTCAGGCATGCTCTTTTCCTCGAAATCCTTAATTTTGGAAATTTACCGTGCCGAAAAAAATTTCGAAAAATACTCATAGCATCAGCTAGTCTTTTAGCGACAGAACAACGTTTGAAGCATTTCAATCGGCCACATACTTAGGTTTCTGTAACAGATTGCGTTGGGTCACTTTTTTCTGGGTCACCCGGTATCAAAGTCGGATCTGCTTTATTGAACTTGAGTGGGCAGACTTGAGTGTTATTCGAAGAAGCGTCATTGGCAACACTTACAGAGTGAATGTATCTTTAGACACGTAAATTTAACAAATGCTGCTTTTTGTAAATAAACCGACAATACTTGTGTTTTAGTTAGAGAATAATAGCCTCTACGACGCAGGTTACGGTCGCTTCACAGTTCGCATCGACCACACAACTGTTCTGAAATTACTCGTTCTTTGAATCTTGTTCCGAAAGCAGTGTCACTATAAGATGGTATTAGTCCACGTGGACTTCATCACGATTCACGAATACACCAATTTGCTGGCGTGGAAAACACGAGGGATTGACATTCTGTACTATCAATATTCACGGCCATTGTTTTTCAGCGAATTTAGCAAAGAATTGCAAAAAATAAGTGAATTTAGCATAGAATAAGCGAATTTGAGAACGAACTCACCACCGAATGGAATAAACCTATTCGGATGAGCCTACGTGCAGACTATATGGGTATGGTCTGCGCGCAGGCTACATTCGGGTACAGTACAGTTTGCTTCGAACCAAATTCAACTAATCCAAAATCAACGGAGATAAAGCCCCGCGCGGAACGAGTCTGAGTAGTCTATTATTAGCCTATTGCATATGAGGATCCTGACATGTGTATGGACATTGTTTAACCCTATTTTGGTTGGGGGGGGCAAATTTGCCCCTCCTAGTAGACTTTTTGTTATAACTCTGTCAAGATAACAGTTATGACCCTGGAACTTTCTGACTTTTTGCTTATACTTATTGTGCAATGACTGAAGAAGTTTCATAAAAATATTTTGACAAATGAGGGGAAGGGAGACAATTTTCTGGAACTGACTCTGTCAAAATCGCTATTTCTCAAATGTTAATTTTCGCGAAAAAAGTAGCAAAATTTTGCAAAGATGTTTTGCAGGCTAGTGCTATTTGATGTATTCTATCATAATTGTCATGTTTGGATCGAAATTGTGCTCCAAATTAAATTTTATCGCATTTTTCCTGATTTTGACCGATTTTGCCACTTTTCTTGACCACACAAGGAAAAATGCTGACGCAAGCAATAAAGACGGCTAATTTTAGGTCAATCTTTATATTTTCGTAAAGTACATGCCTGGGGCTATTAGTACACCAAATTTGGTTGCTCTATCTATTTCCAGTCAAGAGTTAGGTAGGGAGGGGGGCTTTTTTGCCCCCCCCCCAACCAAAATAGGACGTATCAGATAACCCAACCACTATAGGGTTAACTAAAGAGACAATGGTATGTGTAGGCATTTCCTTTGTCCTTTTTATACCGGGTGAGTAAATAAAAAGAATCCCCCATTTGAAAGGTCACGGCTCTCTGGATATCAAGACGATGATATTGGCAAATATGTAGTTTAATGGTAGACATGTTCAAATCCATTTTAGAATTTACCTGACTGAAATCTGCCACTCCGCTCTGAAATTATGAAGGATTTTCTCGATAAAGCCTCTCCATCAAATTTTCCAAACGTGACCAAAATCATGAACAAATTTCCCTGACATTTCTGGCTGACATGGCTTTACACCAATGACTTCTGCACGCTTTAGCACGTGCCATCCTCTTAAGAGGATGAACAAGTCTCCCCCCCCCCCCCCCCCCCCGGTATCAATAACCTACAAGGGGGATTCCATTCTCCCACGAGCGCAAAATACATGAATATATGTGAGTGTCATCATTCTTAGGAAGGAAAACCAAGTAAATTTGCTCATTGTTTTCACTCGTTTTTGCAGATTTTGAAAGAGGCTTTCTGCAGAAAATCTCCGATATCCACGGGAAGGAATGGCCGATTAAAACCGGGCAAATTACTGAACCAAATTGAACATATTGGCAATAAAACAAGACAGTTTTCGATATTATTGCTTTGATATTCAGGGAGCAGTGTCCTTTCAAACAGGGATTATTTTTTCGACTCACCCGTTAGATGACTGGACTTAGCTCGGTTGAGACAGATTTTAGATCCTAATAAATGAGCTATCGAAACATAACTGACTTTCAAAAGAGTTAGCATCTTTCTGTAGATTCCAAGCGGGCCACACTTTTCTCAAGGGAGGGCTACATGCAGGCCCGTTGGAACCGGAGGGGGGGGGAGCTTGCCCAATAATTTGCTGAAGTGCGTTCACTTCCGTACGTGAAAAAGGCTGTGAAAGCCAAGCTGTTGGAAATGAAGCTTCAAACTGATCTGTATTTGAGGAAGTTACCAGAATCTATCAAGCTAGCACTTTCGTATTATTATGCAATTCCAAAATAATCTATTTCGTCAAGAACTTGAAGTCCTATTTTCAAAATTTTCCTGGAAAGACCCCCATCATTCATGATCCCTTGCTTCTTTTAAAGGCAAATTCTTCAAAAAATTGGCGTTTTCCGATGATGTAAAGGGCGTGGTCATAAAAAATGTTCCCGTGGGCAGCCCCCCGACCCCCGTTTTTACTTGCTACGCTTGCATCAAGTTTCAGCCCCCCCATCCCCCCCCCCATATGAATTTCGTTCCGACGGGCCTGTACATGTACCAACTGAGTGACGGAAGATCAAGTGAAACCTTTTGAAAATTCGTCCGGATTTCATTGCAGTGAACTGCGATGCATACTACCGGGTGCGCCAAAATAAACTATGCACGTTTGGCAGGCCTCAATAAATCGTACACAGGTCCGATTTTGAAGATTTATGACTTAATCGACAGCAGAGAGCCTGAATTAGATACTGGGATTTTTCGCAAATTTTTCATTTCCAGGTTTTAGAGCTAGAAGCGAATTTCCTAAAATTTTAGTTTTCGAAAAATACCGAAAATGATCAAAAAACATCGATCAACTTTTCCAAAGAATCGACAGGAATGGACAAAAAGAGAACTTATTCGTGGTGATTTGCGATTTTGAAATCGACCAATTGTAATCTGCTGTATGAGAGGTCGTATTAAGCCCCCAAATCCCTCCGAAAACGTTTTCTCTTTGTTCATTCATGTTGAATCTTTTAAAATTTGATCGACGTATTTTTATCGTTCTCAATGTTTTCGAAAACGAATATTTTGAGAAACTCAATTCTTGCTCTAAAAACTGATGACAGAAAAATTTGCAAAAAGTTCTAGAATCTAATTCAGGCTTTCTGCTAACGATTAAGTCATAAAGCTTCAAATCGATCCAGTGTACGATTTATTGTGGCCTGCCAAACGTGCATAGTTTATTTTGGCGCACCCGGTAGTGCGACTAAGCCCTAGACTGATGACGTGATCGTTCAATGTTTGCTGTCTGGTATTCATATTCTCATTCATACAGTTTAAAGCCATAAACATAATCCAATTCAGTGCGGAAAACTGAGACTCAAGTAGGCAGTCGAATTAAGCCCTATAGACCTTTTAGCTATCCTGAAAGGAATCAGAATGGAACGATTTTCCTATATTTTGTAGGATTTTTGAATGTGTACAATAGTGATAAAAGCTCTGACGCCACTCGATCGAACCTCGCGTTTTAAATATATAGAAATAACGCTCACTCCAGGGTCTTTTATAGAACAGCTAAAAGGTCTTTTGCCTGCAATCAATGGTTATCGCTCAGTTGGAACTAGGCTTAAGAAAACAAAAACTCACGAGTGGTTTTCCACTTGAACTAAGAAAATGTCATGAAACCCTTAAATAAATAATGATAAAGTGTCTGTCTCTTCTTCAGCTGTTTCTTAAGTCTCCTTTTTCGATGCTTTCGCAAAACTTTTGATGGAGACTCACAATAAATAATATATTGAGACTTCTCTCGTCTTTTTGAACACTAATTAAGCGTCAGGAACGGTGCTTTTGTTTTGCTGTTATTTTACAAGACTTGAATTCATATTAGAAAGACATGGGAAAACTTGATCACTTGCGCTGAATGGCGCTGAATGCAATTTGCTTCAAACCGTATGCAAAGATTCCCGCTTTAAAGAGCTCAATTTTCGGCTGATCTTTTTTATTGCTTTTCTCCGGGATACATGGCAGCTTTTTAATTGATTAGCTTCTTGCATTGATTTCTAGCGAGAATTCGTAATTTGAGGTTAATTAGAAACGCAACGGATCTTTTGTAGGAAGCAGCTTGCAAATCTTTAAATTCTTGTCGTGATTGCTTTTAAATTAGATAAACCGTGACGGGGAAACGTGCTTCTGTATAGCTACCTCAACTTTTGAGTTTCAATAGTTTGACATTGAAAACTTGAGCTGATAAAGCACTCCCTTGCGTATATGCACCAATTCACCATGAGTCAGCAAAAATTAGCAAATATTTAGCTGAAATGCCATGACATTGAAGCATGAATACTGCAAAAGCTCTATTAAGCCCCCGGTGGGGCTTATTTAATTTCGGAGGCCCTAGGAGAGTGCTTCAAAGATAGGGGGCTCGTTAGAGAGGGGGCTTATTCACAAAATCGAATGACAATGACATAAATGATAGCATTCGTTCTTTTGCCCTATATTTTGTGAATCTTACAGTCAATCTTAGGAGTCAAATATGCAAATTTGGCACTGTTTTTATCCCAAACGATATCAAAATTAACATGCACACCACGCTTGTTTAGCTAAATAAATGGAGGCTCTTTGGTAACCTCTGACATTTCATGGAAGGGGGCCTAATAGAGAGGAGATCTTGGCTTATAGGGGAGGGCTTATTAAAAAGGAGGACTTCATAGAGAAGGAGAGCGAAATGGAGCTTTCACGGTAAGCGTAGCCTTAGAACGGCCTAAGTTAAATTTTACTGAAACAATTATCCAACGCTTACCGTTGCTTTCATCTGCGACACTTCTTTGTTCACTCAGAACTAAAAGAAAGTTGATACTCAAATAAATATTTTAAAAAACTGCGAGGCTTATACGTAAATCAAATTGCAATGTTCAAGAGGCACTTGTCCTTCAGCTCAGTTTGTTTTTCAGCTCAGTTCCACAGTGACGTGGCGGGTACGTGGCCACTGGGAGACTGAAGGGAAAATCTGTCTTTGACATTCAACGACGAGATCTTCTCGCTGGAGCCCTTGCATTACTACGACTGTTTGGACACAGTGATCCGTCAAACGAGGTTTTAACGCAGCTGATAAAGACACACGCCTGATGAAATTGACAGAAATATACTTGAGTCGACTCTGTATTTATCCATGAAATGTGGGGGAATGTGGGTTGAGTGGTGAGGTGAGTGACCGAGTGGCTTAAAAGGTGATTGAAGTTAAGCTCGCTCGAGTGAGGTCAAGCTCCGGATGGGTGACCTCTCGGAGGCCTCACCTCGTCACCTCGCCGTCCTTCGACAGGGACGTTAAACTAGGGGTCCCAAGCGTGGATGCGGCATGCATAGTGGGCCTAAATTAGCTTTGAATAGCTACAAATAGGACCCCAGGTAGGTAGGGTCCTACGGAAGGACCCCACCACTTGAGCGTCATGACAAGGGGTCGCGGACTCGATTAGGTCTGCTCTATTTCTGTGATCCCAGCGCTTGGCGCTGAAAAATGCGACTTCACCTTCAGTGATTCATGTCTATGCAAGACAAACATCGGCCTTCTTTCTTTTCATTCGCTTGACTCGCCCGTTAGGATGTCTCCTGAGCTCAATAAGGAAACTATATTGATAGTTGATACATATGAAGTATGCACGCTGTTTGCTGTGTTTTATGTGTCATATTTCAAGAGCCAATTAACCGTAGGACATTTTCTTTGAATTACTGAATATCGATATTCTTCCTATTCTTCACATGAATTTTTCGAGCCCAAATTCGAATTTAGCACCCAAACTTTAGTCTAGTTTAGCCTAGTTTAGTCTAGTTGTTTAGTCTAGTTTAGTCTGGTTTAGTTTAGTCTAGTTTAGTCTAGTCTAGTTTAGTCTAGTTGTTTAGTCTAGTTTAGTCTAGTTTAGTCTAATTTAGTCTAGTTGTGTTTAGTTTAGTTGCGTGTGTTGACTAGACTTATGACGATGAGTCTCTTGTTTCCTTGTGCTCTTTGACTTCAAGATGTCGCTTCAGTCAACAGAGACTCATAATATTACTCTGAAAAACCTGACCCTATTAGGCCTAATATGCTGGGATTCCTAGCATACCAATCAGATTGCGAGATTTGGCAAAGAACAATCAGTTTCGAACCTTCAATTCGATTGACGCAGCTTACTAAATTTGAAGTAAGTTGCTGCGACAGGTACTTGAAGATTTCTCTGATATGTTTTGGTCTTAAATTGCAGCATTAAAAGACTTATTTTGCACTCACCAGGTAAAGTGAACTTTCTTCTTCAGATGAATACCAAGTTTTGTTGATTAAGTGTCTGCTTACCGTGGTTTCTATCGCATTTCCTTTCTGAGGAGTGACCTTTGAACAGAGTCGAAGCAGTCGTTCGACCCAGATTCGATCAATCGAATGCAGAAGATAGGGTCAGGTTTTTAACTGTTTCATTATGAGTCCCTGTGAGCAAGGTGCCGCAGGGATACAAGGGACTCATCGTCATAAGTCTATGTGTTGACTGCTGGCGATTGTGATGTTGATTTCATGTAAAGTTTTAAAATGTATAAGAGATTTGACCGTGAAAAATCGTTTGGGGTGAAACTTTACGCCCCGAGTCATTTTTCATGGCCAAATTCCTTATATATTTTTAAAATTCAAATCGTTATAAAATCAACATTACGACCAGTAGCAACGTGAAAACTCGTATTTAGACTGAAGTTTGGGTCCTGGATCCGAATTTGGCCTCTAAAATTTCGTATAGAATGATTTTGAATAATTTCCAAAATGAGGCTGCTCCCCGAGTCTAATTCGTCAACTGTAATAAGTCTGCCTGAAAATAGAATACGACATATTCCACTTTTCCCTTTAAAAGTGTTTTTGATGAAATAGGCTTGGGGCAAGTCTAGGAAATGCAGGGAGGAGATAAGGCAAACTATTTCACGGGCATAATATTATCCTCGTTTCACATACCTGTACTTTCTCATAACAATTTGATCATCTTCACAAAAGCCTAGTTTTTACCATTTTGATGTTCATCGTGTGTTGCTTTCAAATAACGGGCTCCCAGTTTAATAACAAAGGATGAGAAAGAAACCGATAGTTCCATGGTAACATATAAATGCAAAATCAAATTTGCAGATATTTGCAGAATTCTACCTTCCTACGATTGCAACCATTTTAAGATTGTTCCCTTCCTACTGTGAGATATTTGTTAATTTCCGAAATCACTTGAAGGAGAAAGATTTTAAGAACTTTTTCCTGTTGTTTTTTGTGGTTTTTCAAGTCCCTAGACTTTCAAATTAAATTTATTATATAAGAAACTTGGCAAGGGTTGTGAGAGTCTCTTGATTTTTTCGTTAAACTTTTGGTTGGTAATACACTTGAAGACCTTGCAACTCGCAGCCAAGGTTTCTTAACTTCTTTTCACATTCCAATATATGTTTACAATGCTTATTACGAGCAACACTACTCTACTTATAAAGTTACTCTACAATACTGCTAGGACCATACCACGGGGAACAAAAGGCAGTCTCCGTCTTCCCACTAGTGTGCATAGACCAAGATAGATGGTAGCTATTAGTGTGAATAATGGCGTTCATCTACAGAGTGTACCAAAAAATCATTCGACGTTTGATTAGATATTGAAAATAACGAAATAATGAACGGTCTCCATGGTAAGATAACCATATTGCTGAGATTTTAAAGTAATTTTAGACACCAGAAGCTAGCAAATCGGGTAAATATTCACGGAATTAAGAGCTTTTTGCAGTTTAAGTTCATGCGAAAGCTGAAACCAGACCCCCAGAAATTGCATATATTTTTTTAAAGTAGAATCTCGTTTATTCAAAGCAAATCAAATGGAATTTAAAAAGCACTTTCGATAAACTAGCTTTCTCTAACATTGAATCAAGGCTATGGATGCTTGGAGGAATCCTGTTGAGCACAATTTGGAATGGCTCCGTCTCTCGTCGATTAAATTTTATTCCATGTTTTTGGATACTTGCCTCCTTAAAGTGCCACTAAACCTTTTGGGGAGTTTTCCATATTCAGTAGAGCTCGTCGAGCTGGTTTCAAATCCAAAAAGATTTTTCAGATGCGATGAGTAGTTTTTTTTCTACGAGTTCTCAAAGTTGGGATTTTGACCATATTTTGCAATCAATTTTGGTCCACGACCGGGCAATCTACGATTGTTAAGAGATCTCGGGCGAGGCGCCTGTGATGTCATACCGGGAATGACGCAATCGCATTCACGATGGGATGAACAGAAACACGCTGCAAACTGAGTGTGATTCTTGGATGGCACTGGAGAAAGAAAATCGGAAGAAAATGTCTATGAGCAGTCAACTGCAGTAACTTGCCTGACAAGGAAGTGGAAATAATACTTCAACGTATTCTTTTTCATAACGATAAACTATTGGAGGCAAAGAGAAGGCAGAAGAACTACAATTTCACGAACTGAACAGAGGTTAAAAGATCGACTAGGCTAGGTAGTCTAGGCCTAAGCAAGGCGAAAGGGGAACCAACTCAGCAATACTGCACATGCTCCTCTCTTTTTACGCTAGACAGTTAAGAAAGAAGGATATTTATCCCTGAAAACATTTGGCCACAGATGAATACGGGGTAGCAGCTTCTTTCTCATTTATCGTGGCAACGAAGGATGGAGATATCGTTTCATTTCAAGTAGAGAGCTTCGAGAACGGTAGGCATATTTAGCTCATATTTATTATTATTATTCATAGGCCATTTACTTTTCTTCGTAGAGGCACAGGTATTTTGATTAAAAGCTCAAAGTTTTGTTGTTGATAACAAGCAAACTTTGCTTCCTTCGAATAAGGCATTTCTTGGCACAAGGCCAACGACAAGCGGCGCGATTTTCCACATTATCGACCGTGTAGATACTTCGATTTGGAAAGACGCGTCAAGAGGGACAAATGCCATCCAAGGCTTGGGGTTGGATTTCAATGATGCCGATTGACTTTATTCGACTACAGAGTGTTTCGATTGTGCATCTTTCTGGCTTGTGATGCTCAGAAATGCTTGTTATTTATTATGAGAAAACCTTCATTTACATTTAAACCTTCTGATACAACTTCACTTATTCTTGTTGTATTTCTTATGATACTGATCTTGAAATTTATTACTTGCACTGCTGCACTGTAAAATTCTGAATGAAAGTATGAAAGTAGTTTTATTTGTAACGTAAGAAACTTTATTTGCCTTAAAAATTGGTTTCCTTTTCATAACAAAACTGAAACAAGAGTATCTAACAAGGTGATTTGAGTTGTTACAAGATGATATCTTTGTTGTAGATCCATCAGTTAAATACAAGGAGACACAGACGAGTATGTGTTTGGAGGCATATAAAAGAAAAGACATACAGAATTGCAAGAAATGACATTATATCTCTAAACCATATCATACATTGCATGTCAAAGGAGGATAACATTGTGGTAACGCACATTGCTGAAGGGATTTAAGACACTTATAACAGTAGCAAACTCTTATTTTCACAAAGTTTTTGCTAAAATCATGGTATCATTTGTACTATGTAAGAAAATTAGGCCAGGATAAACATTTAGAGTTCAAGAATTGTACTAGTTGTTTCTATGGTTGCCATTCTTGACAAATTTGGATTTCCAGGTTTATTTGTGATTCTATGCAGAATTTCTTGAATTCTTGGCCATCTTGGTAGCCCCTTATACATGAGTTTCGTGGATAAAAACTGTAAACATTCTTCTTTCAAACCTGGCATTTTATGTGAAAATTTTATATTTATTGATAGATCTTGCAGGTTTGTCTGTCAAATTTTTTAAATCATGGGCAATCATATTAGCTGAAAGGTTGGCAGAGAGTTCTTCCTCAAGTTCATAACAACAAATCGTACCATGAGGTTTTCTTTTCATGCCAGGAATTCTTTTCTAGGGGCTTTCTAGCAACGAATTGTACCGTATATCATAAAAATACACGACAACTAATCTATTTTCAAAAGTTCCTTTGGGAATCAATATTGGATTTATTGTATCATCTTTGCACAAAAATAGTTCTCTTCCACAATCAAGAAAGTTCTCTTTGAAGGTTCTTTCTACCAGCAATCAGGGAAGTCAACAAAGACATATTTCAATGGCACGCCACTGATAGATGATTGATTGGGACATCTCTTGGAAATTCCTTTGATGTGCAAGGTTTTGAAAGAAAACAGGACATTCTTCTGTGGATGTTCACCTGCAAAAATTAAAATATTCCAATTTACAAGAGCATAAGTTAAATTACACCTAATTAGCATACAGCCCTCCATTTCTGTGCAGCATCAACACTTTTTGGCATCCCCCAAGCTATCCAACAAACTTTTTCCCACCTTTGCCACAATATATCGAATAAAGCGTGTTTAGATTATAGCTTATGAAGGATTTCCTGTAAATAAATGATTTAATAACTGTGGCAAACTTTGGATGAAATTCTGGCATCAGTTGATCACCCTAGCTGTAAGGTTTCCCAAATGAAAGAGTATAGGCCAATAACAAAAATTAGTTCAGTTCACATGACTTCATAACCAACAGTTCAGTTCACATGACAATGGTCAGACCAAAAATTGGCAAAAAATTTATATGAAAGGGAAAGAAAGGCATGCTCTCCCAGGGCATGCCTGGATGTGAAACTGTAATTTCTGGCTTCCTGAAACATTCTGGACAAAGTAAACAGACTGGCTATCTGTCAGCACAGGTAAATGGGAAAAATTAGTACAAAAGTAACAGGTAATTTTGTCTAGATTAGAATAGGCCAACCACAACAAGGTTTGTGATACAAACAGTTCTAGTTTCCACTCAAAACAACAGGAAATGTGTGGTTGGCCTACTCCAATCTAGAAAAAATTTGGGAGCTGACCTGTGCTGTCTGGTAATTCAATAATGAATAAATGTTGACCCTGGTATCATTCATCTTTGGCTTTTCATACCAAAGCTCCCTGTTCTAATATTTCTGTAAATGCTGTAATTACTTTGGAAAGTCCCATCCCTCGGCAGGTAGTATATTGTTTGCTACTTATATGGGCTCATTCTGGTCTAATGCACACAAGGCCAGGGCCGACATCGATGTTTGTTATGATTTTAAATCTAATCGATCTATGCTAGAATTACACGTACAGACAGCTGATGTCGAAGGAAATATTACTTACCATAATTCTGATGAAATAATTCGTCGAAAATTGCAACAATGCAGTCTCTCATTTTGGCAAGTTTGTTCGCTGTTCAGTCGACTTTCAATCGACAATAATTTCAGGATTGTCATCGCTGTCTTTTTAGGCCTAACAACTGTTGCCCGTTGGTGCTGCTCTCGCACTCTCAACTTCTTCGAGTTCTGTATCGTAAGCTTCATTGGAAATGTAAGAGAATACTAGCTTTCTGAAGAGCCAGCATCGTTCATGGATGCCAAGATAAAAGAACAAATACAGCGCACGATTCCTCTTTCAATTCCTTCTTTTTTGACTGAACTGCTCTGAACTGACCAAACGCATTGTGTGAACAGTTGAACAATGAAAGCGAGATTCCCGGTATGACGTCGAATGCTGACTAGTTCCCAGCACCCTAAAAACCCGGTCGTGTGCCACGAGTGGGTGTTGTAAAACCCCCCATATCGGCGAACCCCTGTCGCAAAATAAAAAAAGAATGATTGTGCGAAGATGCTCGATAATTGATCTTTCAAATAAGCCAACCTCCCCAAAAGGTTTAGTGGCACTTTAAGTAAATTTTGGCAACGGTTAAAATTTCATTTGAAATTCCTATTTGGTTTGCTCTGATATCAACAAGGGGTTAAACATTGGATAGTCTTCTTGTACCTTGATATTGGGACGCCTTTTTGAAAAACAAGTCAGTCAAGGGCAACTGGTTTTCAGCTTTCCCACAAACTTGAATTTCAAATGCTTGTAACTCCGCGAATTCTTAGTGGATTCGCAAGATTCTGGCATCAAAAATTAATTTAAAATCTTGCAGAGCCTGTACATTTCATCGCTACTTTTTAATATTTAATCAAACGTCGAACAATTTTTCTGGGACGCCCTGTAGAGCTAGCTTCTTTTTCTCTCCGTCTTCAAAGATTCAATTAAAAAGCTGCGGAAATCAGGTTTACCAATCAAAATTTTTAATAGCAGTGACTCAAATAATTTTACATTTGTTCATTGAGACTAGTCGATATTTTCGAAATTTTGGCAAAGTTTAATAACACCTCTTTCTTTAGAATCATTTACATCCTACGAATTTTGAAAGAGCTTTTTGCAAGAGAATTTCTCGTGTCAACCCAAAGGTATCGTGCATTATTTTTTCAATAAATACCTATATCTTTCCACTTTGATTTGATTCAAGTAATGCAGAAGTAACACAGCACAAGCAGAGGCTATCAGGGGTTCCTACCTTTTTTCTATTCCATTAAAAACTCTGCGAAAACGAATTACTTCTGCTTAAGACACTACATATGGACTACTTTACAACATTACAAGGACGACACCATTGGGAGCAGTCTGACACGCATTTGATTGGGTAATAGTGACATTCCAAAGAATAAGAAAGTTGAATGGCTCCTGATCTTACTGAGAACAATGAGCCCTCTTTTGTTTCAAATAATAGATTCGCAAAGAAATCTGTTGTGTTTAGCTGTGACTTGTGGGCCAATCAGATGCGTGACCGACTGCCTTTAAAGAGAATCAACGGAGGTAAAAGCCCCGCGCGGAAGGAGTCTGGGTATTATATTATTAGCCTATTGTATTTGATGATTTTGAGACGTTCGTGGAAATTGTTTAGCAAGAGGAACAATAACGTGCGTAGGAGTTTTCTTTGTCCTATTTATAGATTGCCTCTACTTAGCTCCGTTGATTCACTTTAAGCTGAAAGTTTCATGTCTTCTAAAGCCCTCTCACAAAACATAAGGCTTAATTCACGCTTGGGGGCAATTTTGTGAAGCGGCGCGGTGCGGTGCGATAAGATGAAATTAATCTACTTTGTCACATTGGAAATGCATTGCCGTTGCCGCGCTTCATTTGCGGCATGAGCGACGTGTCAAATGAGAATTCAGCTGAATTGCAATGAAAAAGACAGAACGTAAACTAGTCTTAGCTTTCGATTTCCAAGACCGAATCGAAGAACTTTCTTGAAAAGAGTTTTCATGTCAAACTTACGTTGATGCTAGCAGATAGGTTTAAACCTGGAAATGTTTAGGCATATTGTCATTTTTTTTCTTTTTTGCTGGGACAGTTGGAAAGCAGTAGTTGGAAAACTTAATACTTATTGCAAAACTGAATTGTATCTCAGGATGAATATGTTTAGATTGAAATGAAAGAATGGAATAATTTCTTACATGGGTTGCTCATAGACAGAATTCTTTTATCAAAAAAAGGGGAGCGGAAAACATGATTAGGTTCTCGCATACTGAATCAAAGAGGTGTCTACTTTCTTGAGAAATACTGATTTACAACCATCAAATTTTCTAAACTCTATGCTGTTCTAAGAGTTTGCTCTCTCGTGAAGAGTTTCTGATGTAAAGAATAATAATAAGTTTGTTGGTGAGAAATGATAATATATACTGTAGTTACCCACTAGCAATAGAACAAATGCCATAAGTGAAAAAACTCATATATCGAAAAAAGGAGTGGAAAATATGATCTGGACTCCCTGACAAAGCCAAGAAGGTTCCTTAGAAAATACTACTTTCAAGCACTCAAACTTTCTTGACTCGATGTTGTTCTGAGAGTTTAATCTCTTATAGAGACTTTCTAATGAAAAGATAAGTGTATCGTTGAAAAATAGAAATACATATTTACCTGTTAACATTAATACCAATGCCAAAGATAGAATATATGTCCTAGTTATTCCAGCCATATTGTACAAATGACTTTTTGTCAGCTCGTCTGTCTCGTGGCGCTTCGTATCTCTTCTGACACCAAGTCGAGTCTGTTTTCCAGCTTGTTGTTCAAGCTTTTATAGCTTTCATTATGCACCTTACATTCAATTAAGATTCAATTCTAAAAGCTCTTTGTTCTTTCTTCAGATAGAACTCCGACACACCTATATTGATTGTCTCTTTGCACAGCACTATACATCCGTCTGTTGCGCATAGCAAATGAAAGCGCAGGTGTTGCATGAGTTCGAATGAAGAGCTCTTCCCATTACTCATTGCAATCAGTCTGGTCTTCCCTTGTAACATTCGTTAAACGAAAGGATACTTGTAGCAAACATGCATGTATATGCAAAACTGGTTTCCATATAGCCATAAGTGGCGGGGACAGTGCTGAGACATGGCTGTACCAGTGCTGAGACAGTGCCGCGACGTATGTTTCCATTAAATTTTCTCGTGGCAGAAGCGTCATAAGGGCTGGGAAAGTAAGTTTAGCCAAATTCAACTACACTGTAGAAGAGCTGCCGTATGGAAGTGTTTCCATTAAAATGGAGCACTATCCCAGCACTAGTACAACCGTGTCTCAGCACTGCCCCCCCCCCCCGCCACTCATGGCTATAAGGAAACCAGGCTTACTAAAATACTTCAAGGCCTGTATTGCTATTAGTAAACATGAAGGTTGTTATGGAACCTTTAAGAAACTCATAAGAAACTTTGAGTACTCAAAATCGGATAATTTTAAGAAATTTTCATTACTGACCCAAATTCTTTGTTTGTTGTAAAAACATGTGTGTATTACTCAGAAGGTACAAAGCACCATATCTGGAAATGTTCCCAAGGGCACAGATATTCAACATGAAGATTGTTCTTATGACTCATCCAATGTCTGATTCACATATTGAAACTTAAAACTAAATATTGTATCAGCTTGGTGCCTAGCATTGATCGGAAAGCCTATGTGAAATTTAGCGGTATCAGCTTGGTGCCTAGCATTGATCGGAAAGCCTATGTGAAATTTAGCGGTGTACTCTCCAAGAAAGCAATTATAAAGTTGAAAAGAGAATTAAATTGAACGACCAAAGTATGCTGCATAGCTAAGGCTGGTGGAAAGCAGTTTTCTCAAAATCACGGTTTTCGCCACACAGCTACCAAGGGACCAAGTTACCAAGTCCCTTCTTAAGGCCAGCTTCCAGTCAGTGGGATCATTCATTTCTATTCTTTATACACGTAATCCCTTCAGCTACGAGAATAAATTACAAACTAAATACATAATTATATACATAGTAGATTAATCTAAGAATATATACCTAAATAAATGTGTCTAAATGCTGTTCTTCCAGGGAGTCGTGTTTTCGTTTTCAGGCTCCATACAATTTTTTTAGATTTTCTTTAAATTGATAGATCAAGGGGAGTTCTCTAATTTCAATTGGAATGTTATTCCACACGCTAAGACCGGTGTAGTGAAAGCCTTTTTTCGTCTTTTCTAAGTTCATCTTCGGGATTTCGAGGTTCCTACAGTTTCTGGTATTATAAGAAGAGATCTCACGTCTTTGCTGAAATTTATTCCACAAGCTTTCTGGGCATAGTTTGTTGTTGATTTTGTAAATCATTACTGCCTGGTCAAACTTGATGAGATCCTCAACTTTTAACCAGTTTCCTGGCCATTCATCTTTAATTCTTGCATTTATTATTATAGACAAAGCTCGGTCCTGGAAACGTTGTAGGGTATGCAATTTAGTCTGAGATAGGTTACCCCAAATGACATCAGCATATCGAATATGACTTTCGACTAAGGCTCTATAAACAGAACATAATTGAGACTGGGGAAGGATGTTTTTAAGTTGTTTCAGGGATGACAATCCAGCAGCAACCTTTCCCTTTAAGAGTTTAAAATGGTCGCTCCAGCTGAGTTTTTCATCTATAGTCAACCCAAGAGACTTTACTTTATTTGTTCTCTTAATTTCTGTCCCATTCATTTCAAACTTAGCGAGATTTGTGATCTTATTGGTCCTACGAGGGTGTCCAATAATCATATATTCGGTCTTTTTGGGATTGGCACTCATCTTATTTATCCTCATCCATTCTGAGATGTTTTCAAGCTCTACCTGAGTTTTTTGAAAGAGCTCTTTAGCATCTCTAGCAGATATTGTTGTATGCGTATCATCTGCGTACATGCTTGTAGATGAAAATTGCAAACAGTCTTCAAAATCATTTAGATAAATAATGAATAAGAGAGGACCTAGGCAGGATCCTTGAGGGATTCCACAAGTTACTGTCATAGTTTTGGAATTGTGCCCATTAACCCTGCAGAATTGCCTTCTTTCATTAACGAGAGCAGCACCAACGGGCAACAGTTGTTAGGCCTAAAAAGACAGCGATGACAATCCTGAAATTATTGTCGATTGAAAGTCGACTGAACAGCGAACAAACTTGCCAAAATGAGAGACTGCATTGTTGCAATTTTCGACGAATTATTTCATCAGAATTATGGTAAGTAATATTTCCTTCGACATCAGCTGTCTGTACGTGTAATTCTAGCATAGATCGATTAGATTTAAAATCATAACAAACATCGATGTCGGCCCTGGCCTTGTGTGCATTAGACCAGAATGAGCCCATATAAGTAGCAAACAATATACTACCTGCCGAGGGATGGGACTTTCCAAAGTAATTACAGCATTTACAGAAATATTAGAACAGGGAGCTTTGGTATGAAAAGCCAAAGATGAATGATACCAGGGTCAACATTTATTCATTATTGAATTACCAGACAGCACAGGTCAGCTCCCAAATTTTTTCTAGATTGGAGTAGGCCAACCACACATTTCCTGTTGTTTTGAGTGGAAACTAGAACTGTTTGTATCACAAACCTTGTTGTGGTTGGCCTATTCTAATCTAGACAAAATTACCTGTTACTTTTGTACTAATTTTTCCCATTTACCTGTGCTGACAGATAGCCAGTCTGTTTACTTTGTCCAGAATGTTTCAGGAAGCCAGAAATTACAGTTTCACATCCAGGCATGCCCTGGGAGAGCATGCCTTTCTTTCCCTTTCATATAAATTTTTTGCCAATTTTTGGTCTGACCATTGTCATGTGAACTGAACTGTTGGTTATGAAGTCATGTGAACTGAACTAATTTTTGTTATTGGCCTATACTCTTTCATTTGGGAAACCTTACAGCTAGGGTGATCAACTGATGCCAGAATTTCATCCAAAGTTTGCCACAGTTATTAAATCATTTATTTACAGGAAATCCTTCATAAGCTATAATCTAAACACGCTTTATTCGATATATTGTGGCAAAGGTGGGAAAAAGTTTGTTGGATAGCTTGGGGGATGCCAAAAAGTGTTGATGCTGCACAGAAATGGAGGGCTGTATGCTAATTAGGTGTAATTTAACTTATGCTCTTGTAAATTGGAATATTTTAATTTTTGCAGGTGAACATCCACAGAAGAATGTCCTGTTTTCTTTCAAAACCTTGCACATCAAAGGAATTTCCAAGAGATGTCCCAATCAATCATCTATCAGTGGCGTGCCATTGAAATATGTCTTTGTTGACTTCCCTGATTGCTGGTAGAAAGAACCTTCAAAGAGAACTTTCTTGATTGTGGAAGAGAACTATTTTTGTGCAAAGATGATACAATAAATCCAATATTGATTCCCAAAGGAACTTTTGAAAATAGATTAGTTGTCGTGTATTTTTATGATATACGGTACAATTCGTTGCTAGAAAGCCCCTAGAAAAGAATTCCTGGCATGAAAAGAAAACCTCATGGTACGATTTGTTGTTATGAACTTGAGGAAGAACTCTCTGCCAACCTTTCAGCTAATATGATTGCCCATGATTTAAAAAATTTGACAGACAAACCTGCAAGATCTATCAATAAATATAAAATTTTCACATAAAATGCCAGGTTTGAAAGAAGAATGTTTACAGTTTTTATCCACGAAACTCATGTATAAGGGGCTACCAAGATGGCCAAGAATTCAAGAAATTCTGCATAGAATCACAAATAAACCTGGAAATCCAAATTTGTCAAGAATGGCAACCATAGAAACAACTAGTACAATTCTTGAACTCTAAATGTTTATCCTGGCCTAATTTTCTTACATAGTACAAATGATACCATGATTTTAGCAAAAACTTTGTGAAAATAAGAGTTTGCTACTGTTATAAGTGTCTTAAATCCCTTCAGCAATGTGCGTTACCACAATGTTATCCTCCTTTGACATGCAATGTATGATATGGTTTAGAGATATAATGTCATTTCTTGCAATTCTGTATGTCTTTTCTTTTATATGCCTCCAAACACATACTCGTCTGTGTCTCCTTGTATTTAACTGATGGATCTACAACAAAGATATCATCTTGTAACAACTCAAATCACCTTGTTAGATACTCTTGTTTCAGTTTTGTTATGAAAAGGAAACCAATTTTTAAGGCAAATAAAGTTTCTTACGTTACAAATAAAACTACTTTCATACTTTCATTCAGAATTTTACAGTGCAGCAGTGCAAGTAATAAATTTCAAGATCAGTATCATAAGAAATACAACAAGAATAAGTGAAGTTGTATCAGAAGGTTTAAATGTAAATGAAGGTTTTCTCATAATAAATAACAAGCATTTCTGAGCATCACAAGCCAGAAAGATGCACAATCGAAACACTCTGTAGTCGAATAAAGTCAATCGGCATCATTGAAATCCAACCCCAAGCCTTGGATGGCATTTGTCCCTCTTGACGCGTCTTTCCAAATCGAAGTATCTACACGGTCGATAATGTGGAAAATCGCGCCGCTTGTCGTTGGCCTTGTGCCAAGAAATGCCTTATTCGAAGGAAGCAAAGTTTGCTTGTTATCAACAACAAAACTTTGAGCTTTTAATCAAAATACCTGTGCCTCTACGAAGAAAAGTAAATGGCCTATGAATAATAATAATAAATATGAGCTAAATATGCCTACCGTTCTCGAAGCTCTCTACTTGAAATGAAACGATATCTCCATCCTTCGTTGCCACGATAAATGAGAAAGAAGCTGCTACCCCGTATTCATCTGTGGCCAAATGTTTTCAGGGATAAATATCCTTCTTTCTTAACTGTCTAGCGTAAAAAGAGAGGAGCATGTGCAGTATTGCTGAGTTGGTTCCCCTTTCGCCTTGCTTAGGCCTAGACTACCTAGCCTAGTCGATCTTTTAACCTCTGTTCAGTTCGTGAAATTGTAGTTCTTCTGCCTTCTCTTTGCCTCCAATAGTTTATCGTTATGAAAAAGAATACGTTGAAGTATTATTTCCACTTCCTTGTCAGGCAAGTTACTGCAGTTGACTGCTCATAGACATTTTCTTCCGATTTTCTTTCTCCAGTGCCATCCAAGAATCACACTCAGTTTGCAGCGTGTTTCTGTTCATCCCATCGTGAATGCGATTGCGTCATTCCCGGTATGACATCACAGGCGCCTCGCCCGAGATCTCTTAACAATCGTAGATTGCCCGGTCGTGGACCAAAATTGATTGCAAAATATGGTCAAAATCCCAACTTTGAGAACTCGTAGAAAAAAAACTACTCATCGCATCTGAAAAATCTTTTTGGATTTGAAACCAGCTCGACGAGCTCTACTGAATATGGAAAACTCCCCAAAAGGTTTAGTGGCACTTTAAGATATGACCTAAACCACGCTATTTCGGTACCTCTGACTCCATAGGCCTCAAGCTTGTCAAGGAGAATTTTGTGGTCAACCGTATCAAAGGCTTTCTTCAGGTCCAAAAATAAAGTCAGTAATTGTTGAATGCAGCTTTCGATAGGCATATTGACTTTTTACCAACATTTTCTTTTCTACCAGATAGTCCACAACCTGGTCGTGAACAATTTTCTCGAAAATTTTAGAGATGGTGCAAAGAACAGAAATTGGCCTATAGTTATTTAATATTAAGTTGCCTGTTTTGCGATGTTCATAACATTCTTATTGTTACAATTGCTTAAGTTTTTCTTTCGTTCGACCATTTCTCCATAATGATATGACCATTCTTTGAACTATGTTCCCCTGAAACTATATCAGATTTTAAAGAGTAAGAATACTTTAAGAATATGCTAAGGCTCAAAACGAGAAATTTCTTAAGAATATTGAGGCTGGAAAAAATTTATAGTATTCTTATAAAAAAAAGAGTGTAGACTTTAAGTTGTCAATATAAATCATGTATAAAGGTTGCAGAGTAGCCATAGCGAGCCATAATGTCATAAAGTAGTTTTTAAGTAGCGTTGATGGTATCTTGCTTTGGAACATTTTTGATTAAATACCAACAAAGATGTCCGAAAGCTCTTTACTTGGTAGGAAGGCAAGAAATTAAGTCGAGGCCTTGGTCAGGCAATGGTTTCAAACATTGTTGGCCCTTTTATGACGTCATAATTCTTGAGCCCCACTGCTGATTTACCCCAAAATGGTTGAATTTTTTGTAACAGCATTCCGTCTGCAAGTTTGACATGATAACTGGAGTCTGTCTTCTATTTTATATCATGCAGACAGGTGTAGTTTTTTATCTTTCAGACAGCTAATAGTTTTGTTCTTGCTTGTATCTTTGGAAATCTGATAAACTTACTTTGTATGCTAGTTCTGGAAACTTTGCAAGCTCCGCGAGAAATAGGCTAAATTTTGATAACAAAGTAATTTATCTACTTTTAGGGAAGAAACTTTCGCGGGAAGAAACAGGGGAGGGGCTATCTGTGACAATTTTGTTCTGTTTTCAAATCATACCGGCATTTTGGGAATGCACCGGGTGCGCCGAAATAAGCTATGCACGTTTGACAGGCCTCGATAAATCGTACACTGGACCGAATTTTAAGATTCATGACTTAATCTTTAGCAAAAATCCTGAATTAGATTCTAGGAGCTTTAGCAATTTTTTGCTTTTAGTTTTTAGAGCTAGACGAAAGTTTCTTAAAATTTTCGTTCTCGAAAACACTGGAAACGATCAAAAAACGTCGATCAAATTTTCTAAAGAATCGACATGAATGGACAAAGAGAAAACTTTTCTTAGTGATTTGGTACTTAGAAATCGATACAATTAATCGATTTCTAAATCCCAAATCACCACGAAAAGTTTTCTCTTTGTCCATTCATGTCGATTCTTTAGAAAATTTGATTGACGTTTTTTGTTAAATTCCTATATTTTATTCCTATATTTTTGTTAAAACCAATACATTTGGTTAACTTATCCGTCTTGCTCGTGGCCCGGGTCGGTTAGGAACCCAAGCTTCGTCTCTTTGCCGCTTGACTTGTACCTTATTCATACTGGCAAGTTGAACCGGCTTAAAGTAAACAAGGTTACGGTATGTTGCGTTCTTATTGGTCAATCCAACAAGTCGAATGCGTTTGATTGGTTAAAATTTAACATGGTTTAAATAAAGCTGGTTTAACTGCGTCAGTGTGAAAAGGGTATTGGTTTGTTCACATTTACACCTAGACGTGCCCCAAGTCTTTTTTGTCAACTATAATGAAATTCTTTTGACGAAATAGACTTGGGGCAAGTCTAATTTACACTTTGAGACTAACTGACCTTCGAAATTGCCTGCGCGCAGACCCATTGTCGAAAGGAGGAGAAGTTTCAATAGACGATTACGCTACAGATGGCGGCGAGGAACTTTTTACCAAGATGCACTACGTTCTTTAATCGAATTCCTATAGAATCGTTAAAGAATCGTAGAAATCGGTGTATTGGCAGGAAAACGGACTTTAACGAGGAAGCGTAGAGCAAGAATTGCGACGATAATCATTTTCATTGTGTTATTATTTCATTCCAAGACAAATCCAAGTAAATAGTTATGACAAATCCATGTGACAAATCCGAGAAGTTATTAAATAAAAAACTAGGCCATGTTAAATTAAACTTGACGTTCATGGCCTAGTCTTTTATAACTATATAACTAGCGAAGAGCAATTAGAAATAATAACACAATGAAAATGATTATCGTCGCAATTCTTGCTCTTCGCTTCGTTAAAGAATCGTGATTAGAACGCAATGCATCTTGGTAAAAAGCTACTTGCCGCCATCTTTAGCGTAATCATTTATTTCAATTTCAATTTTCACGACGATAACTTGCTATTCTTAATAAGAGCGTCGATATACTTTAAAACACAAGAAATGAATTTCAACAGCAACAACAGCAACAACAGCAACAAAAAGACTAATCTAAGTATATAGCACTAACAGAACTGCAGCAACAAACCGATATGAAAGAAATAAAACTAATTTCAATTATAAATGGTACTAACTTTCTATACCGGGTGTCCCAAGAAAATGTATACAGATTTGGTTGGCTCCAGCAAAGAGTGAATTTAGCTTTAATTAATGGATAATCACTCTCAAAATATTCCTCGATAGTTAACTTGAACATAGATACCTCGTTTGTAGGTATTGATGCTTCGAGAGCAGAAATATCAATCTTAAAAACTCAAATTTGCGTCCTCTTTCAAACCAGAGCTTTGGCCTTTTGGCCTAAGCAAATTCCTGAAGCACGTTGAAATTTAGAACTGAAATTAATGAAAAATTAAGAAACTTCCCAATGGGTGACTGGGGGGTTACTTCTGGAAAACAGAATAACACAAGATCTGATATTGTTCAAATTTTATCAAGGCTACCGTTGATTTATACACTTTGCCTTAAGAAATTGCTTAGGCCAAAAGGCTAAAGCTCTGGTTTGCAGGAAGAGGGAAGTTCGAGCTTTGAAAATTGATATTTCTGCTCTCAAAGCACCAATACCGACAAACGAGGTATCTATGATCAAGTTACTATCGAGGAACATTTTGAGAGTGATTAGCCATTGATTATAGCTAAATTGACAGCGCTAGAGTCAACCAAATCCGTATACATTTTTTGGGGATAGATATTAAAACAAGTAAGCTGCCTTCGAAATTGCTTTGTTCAAAATTTGGCTATGTTCTAGGAAGGCAACCAAAAGCAACAGATGCTATTTTTACAAAATCTTCTTTCGTTCATACGCAGCGAATCGGAGCTAACTCATTTGTTTTTGACATCCTATGACGAAAATAAGATCTGCTACTTATGGTGGATGTTTAGCTTATTCCTTGTGAAGAACTTCCTTGCATTTCTTTACATTGAAACAAAAGCGCTGCTTCCTTGGCGTAACGGCTGTCAATAGTTCTTTTTAAAGAATGCAAACATCACAAAACTGTAATGTGTGGCTAAGAGCTTGATTTAGAAACAGCTCGCAAAATCTCATTTCAGAACGGAATCAGTTTGTTTTATTTGGCTTAAATCTCTCACAGATATTATCGGAAAAAGATTTTTCTTTTGCGTGAAAGTTAAAGAAACACGTGCAAATAGACTTGTTACTTTCTGTTGTAAGAATGCTATGAAAACCGATGGAAATTGACGTTGGATATCACGTTGGTGGTGTTTAAAATGGCTTAGGTTAAACTATAGAAACTTTGCTTGCCATTCCAATGAATATGTGTCTAATGAATAGATTCATTGCGTAAGGACAACACGTGCTGTATGAGATGATTCTATAAGGATTAAGATGCTCCGCAATGAAAATCATTGACTGATTTCAACTTGGTCGAAACTTGAGGACTTGAGAATGAAATTATTTCCAAAAATCACGATCTTTACTCAGTGGGTGCAAAGCCAAACCATCTGTGCAGACAGGTCATGCAAATTTTTGCAAAACTTTTCTGTGAAATTTAATTGCCTTGTTCTTTAGATGAATTGCTCGAAGGGGAAGCAAAAGCGAATTTGTAATGCGAAGAAGGATACAGGTTTGATTAAGACAAAGCGATTTGGCAACCTCAAGAATAGAATTCATACCTCTCCCATGCAGGCAACGATAATTCTTCTCGGTTTTTCTTATTTGATTGAGTACACTCAGAGCTGAGTTCTCCCAGGGGGGACACTCGGCACATACACATACGAGGGGGGTCAGTCCGAGAAATTTTCAGGAGCCCCAAAAATATTAGTTTAGCTTCATTACAACCCAAAAATATCAGCTCATTTTATACCTTGAAATATGTAAACGAACATAAAATATCCTGAAACAATGCAAATTGAGGCCAGGATTGTCTCTAAAGAACCCAAAAATATCATTTTCAAAATATTTGATGCCTAAAAATATCAAAAACATAATTTCAGTTTATTTGGACCCAAAAATATCACTTTTGGCAATATTCTGACCCAAAAATATCGGACATACCTCCCCGTATAATAATAATAATATGATAAAATGAGGGATAAGGAGGCCATTGGCCTATTAAACCCTTTAGCGTTCGTTCTAAGCGTATTCATAGTTGTACTTCTTGTTACCGCAAAAATCGTCATATAATTTCTCAAACTCTATAACTGACTTCGCATTGACTATGGTTGCTGGCAAATTGTTCCATTCGTTTATGACTCTGTTTGAGAAATAGTTCTTCCTCAGCAGAGGCGGACTGGCACCTAAATAGGGGCCCGGGCGATTTAAAAGAGAGGGGCCCGAAACCGAAGGCGAGCGAAGCGAGCCGAGGGGGGTCTGGGGGTACTCCCCCGGAGAAATTTTTGCAGCCACGCCTTTTACATTGGCTTAAAATGCTATAAAAAAGATTTCAAACAGTTTGGATGTTTTATCTACAGACAGCATTTTATGCCACGACTTCAAGACATCATTCCTCTAGATATCCTTGCAAAATTTTTCAGTAATTGCAGTATATGTTTAAAATTTCTAGCCTCTTGAAATCTGGTATGTCAAACTATATTCATGAGTACTGTAAAGTATTGCATGATAGCATGAATACCTCTATTTTGCTCCATGCATATCGAAATATGCTTGGCTTCTCAACTTTTCAGAAACATTCAAATCCAATTCCAGCAGATTCAGTGATGTGTCAGGTGTCAGGGGCGTGAAAGTTTCGATCGAAATTGTTTAGCCAAATATGATATACCTCAGTTAAAATGATATTTTTAGTTCTAAACAGTTTTACAAGTGTAGCAACCTATACAGTTCCTTTGAAGTTTTATTAAATTCTTCGATCATATCTTCGTTTGAAATGGTAAGTAGCAAGTGACGCTCAGCATGAGGGCTTCTGAACGTTCTTGCCCCATAATGCTCCTCAATCGACTCTTGATTGTCTTCAGAAACGAGAAGCTGCGTTCACATTCAACTTGTGTGACTGCCAAAGTCATCATAAAGTGGTAGATGCAGTAGAGCTCTGAATAAGCTGCGCTGTTAAGTCCAAACTCATAAAGAAAGAATGTAGGGGTCCCTTAGGTTCTTCAGCAAACTGCTACTACTGTTACTGATTTGCACAAATTATTGCAAATCAGTAACAGTAGTAGCAGTTTGCTGAGGGGCCTTACAGCTCGGGGGGCCTTTAGGAGTTGCTCTAGTGCAAATCAGTAGCAGTAGTAGCAGTTAGTTGAGGGGCCCTTACAGCTCAGAGGCCCCTAGGAGTTGCTCTAGTGAAAATCAGTAACAGTAGGAGTAGTTTGCTGAAGAACCTAAGGGGCCCCTACAGCTCGGAGGCCCTTAGGAGTTTCTCTAACCCCAACAACTGTGCGCTATGCCACTGCACTAGCTACTACTAACTCAAATTTTATAACAATGACCAAAATTTCCACAAGAAAAGGGGCCCTTTGCGGACCTTGCTGATGGGGCCCTTCGGGCCCTAGCCCGGTAGCCCGACCGGCCAGTCCGCCCCTGTTCCTCAGGCTCGACGATGAAGCAAACTTGAAAAGCTTGAGATTGTGTCCTCTCGTAACTGAAGTACTTCGTTCAAAAAATACTTTGCTATCAGTATCGATCATGCCGTGTAGTATTTTGAAAGTTGTAATCATATCTCCACGTCTTCTTCTATAGCTTAATGTTGGGAGATCGAGGAAAAGTAAGCGTTCCGTGTACGATTTGTTTTTGAGTTCCTTCACCAACTTTGTTGCTCGTCTTTGCACCGATTCTAATGTCTTAATTTGTTTTACTTTACATGGATTCCAAACTGGCGCACATACAGTATTCAAGGATTGGCCTAACTAGGCTTTTGTAAAGAGCATTGAAGGTCTCTTTGTTGACGAATTTCATGGTTCTTTTAATGGACGCTAAAACACCGCTAGCTTTTTTTGCGATTTCTGCGATGTGTTTGTCAAATTTGAATTTGTTGTCAGCTATAATTCCAAGGTCCCGAATTGATTCAACTGATGATTGGAGCTACCCAAGTGAAGTACATTGCACTTATCACTGTTAAACGGAAGCTGCCATGTTTTTGACCAAGTTTTGAGCGATTCAATATCATTTTGAATATGTTGCGCTTGACAGTTAGAAGGAGAATATATTTTCGTTTCATCAGCAAAGATCTTGACTTGACAGTATTTTACGTTGTCAGGTAAATCGTTTATATACAGCAAGAATAACAGTGGACCAAGGACACTTCCCTGAGGTACTCCACTAGTCACTGTTGTCCACTCTGATTTGAAGCCGTTTAATACAACTCTCTGTTTCCTACCAGTTAAAAAGCTCTTGATCCAATTGTATATGTATCCTTCAATACCATACGACTTGATTTTGGTAAGAAGGCGTTTATGCGGTACAGAGTCAAAGGCTTTGGCAAAGTCGAAATAAACTATGTCAACGGGAATGTTATCATCTAAAAGCGATGTCCATTCTTCGAAGACTTCTAATAGTTGCGACAAACACGATCGAAATTCTCTAAAACCATACTGATCCGGTGTAAATAATTTGTTCTCAAGTAGGTGATCAGTTAGCACATTTTTAATCAATCGTTCCATTATTCTGCAAACAACCGAAGTTAAACTTATTGGTCTATAGTTTTCTTTTTGATCTTTTTTGCCTTTCTTGTATATTGGAGTGACATGAGCAAGTTTCCAAGTATCAGGAATTAGTCCAGTTTGGAGACTTGCTCTAAACATAATACATAACGGATTTGCAATTTGTGCAGCAATTTCACGTAAGACTTTCGGGTGCAGGCCGTCGGGACCTGGCGACTTTGAGGGTTTCAACGATTGTAATGTTTCTAGTACCATTTGTTCTGTAATATCCATATCTATTAGCACTGAACCTGAGAATTGTTTATCGATCAGTGGGACAGAAGTCTCATCTTCTTTTGTAAATATCGAACTAAAAAATTTATTGAGGATATCAACTTTTTCTTGCTCAGTTTCTGTGTAGGTCCCATTTTCCATTTTTAGATCCGGTACTTTAGTATTTGACTTGAGCTTGGAATGAGCATATTTCCAATACTTTTTGCTGTTTGTTTTTAATTGTTCTGCAATTTTCTTTTCAAATGCTTGTATATGTTTTCTCAGCGTAGATTTAACTTTGTTGCTCTTTCTTTTGTATCTTTCGTAATCCTTTCCTTTTTTGGTTAATAACCACCTTTTGTACGCATTATGTTTCTTCTTAATTATCTTCATTATGCTGTCATTCATCCATAATGGAACTTTATTCTCATTGTTGATTTGATATTGGGGTATACACTCTTCCATTGTAGTGTAAATCTTAGATTCAATAAAAAGCATCATCAAATTCGCATCTAGACCTTGCAGTTCAACTTCCCAGTCAGCTTCCTGCAGCATCTTGCGCATCTTGTCATAATCCCCACGATCATAAGAAAAACGTTTTGCATTGGTGCTATGAGAATGTAGTTTTTTGGCGTTAGCATCATAGTACATTTCAAGTGTTAAATGATCACTATTGCCTATTGGTTCCTTAAACTGCAGCCTGGAGATATCACTATCGTTAGGGGTCAGTATCAAATCTAGGCAATTTGAAGTTTGATTCTGAAGTCTCCCATTATGAGTAAGTGGCTGAAATTTTCTTTCGCTGTGACGGTTCTTAGTAACTCTTGCACTGCTTAGTGATTATCGTGAGAAGGGCGTATGTGCATGTGCTGAGTGCCCCCCCCTGGGTGAATTCTATTATTATATATCAAATGAAAGTACTCATCGAGACAAATAAATGGTATCTATATTGTTGAGATTCAGTAAAAAAGAAAGAAATTAGAGCCATTTTAAAGAATTTCTTTGTGACCACTCTCCAAATATCGGCATGTGGTGGTCACATGGTCTTATTTTATGATTGCTAATTGAATTTTAGTAAAAGTGACGAAATTTCTGCTTCATAGCCAGCAGCATCGTTCAGGAGCTGTTAAAGAAATCCGGTAGGGGGGGGGGGGCGAAAAATGCCCCTCGAAAATAAGAACATTAAACTGCCCTGTCGTATCGTTGTTTGAAAATAGGCAAACATCTTAGATTATAGTAACTCTAAAAACAGAGATGCCCAGGCTCCGTCGCTCAGGCTCTTTCAACTCCGTCGCTTGACTCAGAAGTTATAATATCAAATTTCAAATATATCGAGAGTGAGACAATAAGAAAGGCTACAGTACCGGGTGTCCCAAAAAAATGTATACGGATTTAGTTGACTCCAGCAATGTGAATTTAGCTTCAATCAAGGTCTAGTCACTCTACAAATGTCCCTCGATAGTTAACTTGAACATAGGTACCTCGTTTGTTGACATTGGTACTTTAAGAGCAGACATGTTAATCTTGAAAGCTCAAATTTGCCTCTGTTTAGTTCTTAGTTTCGATGTTCTTCAGGGATTTGCTTAGGCCAAAAGGCCAAAGTTCTGGTTTGCAAGTGCACGCAAATTTGAGCTTTAAAGATTAATATTTCCACTCTCAAATCACCAATACCAACAAACGAGGTATCTATGTTCAAGTTAACTATCGAGGAACATTTTGAGAGTGCTTAGCCATTGATTAAAGCAAAATTCACATAGCTGGAGTCAACCAAATCTGTATACATGGGTATTGGGACACCCGGTACATGTTTTGTTGTTTCGACCATTCAAAACGTTTGCAACTTTTGTAGCATCAAATATAAGTTGTTTATTCGTACGTGTGGCTATATACACGATGTAACTTTATAATAGTATATAGCCTAGAGCGTTTATGACTAAATATTGGTGAAAATATTGTACTAAATATTAGTGATATATAACCAGATATGTTAGTCACATACCATAGACCATACGCTCTATGCTATATACTATTTTGAAAGTTATATTGTGTTTACTTTCAAATTTGTTGATGATTTTCCTTGGAATTTACTTTCTTGAACTGATCACCTTATAGATGTTCTGAATTGCCAGATGTCGCAAGGACAATTTTAGTAAGCTCTTGCAGTGTTGATACTGTATAGCATAAGCTCACACTGTGAGAAAAATCAATTACATTGGATGGATTCCCCTTGTGTGCGTCTAACTACTTAGACCACAGCTGTGCAATCGTCTTGCATGCCAGGGAGTGACTATGTACACTCAGGGAGTGAGAGTGACTGACTACGTAGCTGTACGGGGTAACTACGTACAGCTGCTTCATTTCTCAATGCTGGGTGAGTTAGAAATTTTTTCAAGAGTTTGAAAGCCATTTATCAGATTCCTTTTAATCATAGGCGATTCTGACACGTGAAAAATATTTCAAATCAATGAGAACACTTATCTTAGTGTGTATTCATGTCAGGGTTAGGGTTAGGGTTAGTTAGGGTAAGTTAGGGTTAGGTTAGGGTCAGTAGGGTATTTTGTTAAATACATTCCCGAGTGATATGACATAAAGCTGGTCCGCTAAAGTGCATTCGTCCCGACCAAGGTATCCTGCTTATAAGGGGATATGAGAACCATGACTTTATGAATCAACAACCACAACAACAACTACGAACATGCCATATAAATGGGCCTGGTAGAATCGAAAGCTTCGAGGAGAATGCAAAGCACACAGGAATAAACACCAATGTAAGGGTTCTAATTAACAAGAGCAGATTTTGTAATACAATAGCAACAGTTGCGTTTGATTGACACCTCAATTCAAAGCGATTAGCGGCTGCAGACAAAGGAAATTCTCTCAACCAGTAATTCAAAACAAACAAAGCCGCAAAAGTTTCCCCAAAACTGGTAGGGCAAACTCTCGCCTTCTGCAAGCGAAAGATGGTTTTTAAGGGAAGTTATGTGCTTATAGCGAAAGAAGAAGGGTAAATCTAAAGTTCTGTCGCTTAGATTATGTTTATTTGATTTAGGAGCTGTTTTGTAATCGTTTCATTTTAAGCCCTAAAGACGCGAGAATTACAATGCCTTCTGCTCCGCTCCTGAATCAAATAAATATAATCTAAGCGACAGAACTTTAGATTTACCCTTCTTCTTTCGCTATAAGCACATAACTTCTCTTAAAAACCATCTTTCGCTTGCACAAGGTGAGAGTTTGCCCTACCAGTTTCGGGGAAACTTTTGCGGCTTTGTTTGTTTTGAATTATTGGTTGAGAGAATTTCCTTTGTCTGCAGCCGCTAATCGCTTTGAATTGAGGTGTCAATCAAACGCAACTTTTGCTATTGTATTACAAAATCTGCTCTTGTTGTGCTAATTGATTTAAAAAATTCTTCACGTGCCAGAATCGCCCTTGCTATTGCATATATGTGAAATGATAATGCATATATGTGAAGCTCACATCACATATCAACGTAAATGATAAGAACAGTTTCTCAAAATCAGTTATCGTCCTCCAATTGCAAGCTATTTTACAAAATGTCTAATCTCCAAATCAAACTTTCATACTTGCGAAAGTTCAAAGAGTTATGTTAAAAAGTGTAATTGAAGGTTTTGTTCGTTTTTGCTGCCATGCTTGCGGGTTCTGTTACCACCAAAGCCTCCCGCTTTATTGATGTAAATGATTAAATGAACAGAATGGTCTAGCGACAGAAATTTTGTTTATAAGGTTTTGACATCTTCTATCACTTTCGAGTCTGTCGCTGTTTTGCAGGACTGACTGATGATGTTATTTTGTTTGCACAAAGCCCGGGGGGGGCACTCCCATACTTGACCTGACGGGATGTGCCGCTCAACAGGGTGTCCTTTTACGGTAAAAATTATGCGACAGGGTGTCCTTTTCTAACGAAAATTATGCGACAGGGTATTATAATAGGTAAAAAATTTATGTGACAGGGTATCACAAGCAAAAATTGCGTTCTACACTATATTTGAGATGCAGAATTTTTATGCGACAGGGTATCACAAGCAAAAATTGCGTTCTACACTATATTTGAGTTGCAAAATTTTTATGCGACAGGGTATACTTTTGGCCTATTTTTTATGCGACAGGGTGCAGGTTGTGGAGAGGTTTTCCGCACACCCCCGTCACTTCTCTAGTCAAGTACCCCCCCCCCGGGGGCACAAAGTAACTACTTTCATAACGTTTGAAGAATTGGCGATGAAGGAAGCGAGGATAGTTCATTTCACCGCCAATGTTTCAAATGCGATGCGACGAAAGTTTGTCTTGCACTGGGAAACCCGGGCATATTTGACTGTGGCACATTGTGGCACTGGGGCACTGATTTTTGATTTGATTTTTGATTTGATTTGATTCGATTTGATTTGACGATTTGATTTGATTTGATTTGATTTGATTCGATTTGATTTGATTTGATTTGATTTGATTTTATTCGATTTGATTTGATTCGATTTGATTTGATTTGATTTGATTTGATTCGATTTGATTTGATTTGATTTGATTTGATTCGATTTGATTTGATTCGATTTGATTTGATTTGATTTGATTCGATTTGATTTGATTTGATTCGATTTGATTTGATTTGATTTGATTTGATTTGATAATATTCATACAGGGTAAAGTTCCCTACAACAACAACGACTCAACTGAAAACAACGAGAACAAGGACAACAACGACAACAACATACGACAAGAACATTTTTACCTTATAAGGACAAAACTATATTTGTAAATTAATTAACCTTATATGGACATACAATATACTATAAATAGAGGTTGATACTCTGAATAAATCAGTTGCTCTAAAGTTGCTCTAATGGGCGAAACTAGTTAGCAGATAGCTAACTGAATAAATGAAAAAAGCGCAAAAGGTCAACTCGATGCCTGCTCTCTGTGGATGTTGAATAAAAAAAACTTGAAACAATTACAATATTTTGATACAAGATCAACTAGGTATAATAATTATGTATCAAAGTAAAAGGAAAAGTAAGACAATGCTCAAGATCTGGAATTTGTTAGTGATGAATTGAAACGGGTGAAAGTATTTCACAAAGGTCAAAGGTCAAAATAGAGTAACATTCTCAAGGTCAAAATATAGAATTGAAATTGAAAATACGCGACAATGAGCTCGACGTTGTCAAAAAGACAATATACCTTGGTGTGCAAATTGACTGCTCTTTGGATTGGAAAGAACAAATCAAAGCAGTCTCTACCAAGGCCTCTAGGGCAGTTGGTTTTTGCAAACGCTCTACTACTGTTGAGCCGCATTTTCGATACTGTTGTTCTGTTTGGGGCTGCGCCGGTTTGACAGAAATTAGTCATTTGCAAAAACTTCAAAACCGTGCTGCTAGGATTATTACGAATAGCAGCTTTGACGCCCCAAGCAGACCTCTAATCGAAGGGCTGGGATGGAAGACCGTTGGCGAACTGATTACTGGTGAATCTAAGACAATGGTCTTCAAGTCCCTGAATGAGCTGGCTCCACAATACCTCTGTGACCTCTTCACCCGCAATTCGCAATGCTCATCATGTAGCCCTCGTAATACGGGGACCCAGTGGCGGACTGGCTCTGATTTTTGCGCCGGCCATGAACGAGTTAAGGGGGCCCTAATTGGGTGTGGCCTCGATGATGAGTGTGTGGTCAGGGGCAAAATTCGTCGCAATTCCTCGATTCCTTACCAATAGCCAAGCTAAACTCACTTTCTTTGAAAATGAGGCATATATCTCACGATATATCTTCTTATGGCATGATTAAAATCTTTACATTGTCCCTACATTATAAAAGAATTTTGCCTTTTTTGTATTATGGGCCAGACGATCTATAATGTTTTCGTTTCTCAGACTGTTGAGGAACCCCTTCCTGACCCCCCCCCCCCAGCAGTGTGGTCAGGGCAAATAAACTGATGGAGCATCAAAATGAGGGGTCTGGGGGCAAAGTCCCCAGGAAAATTTCTGAGGACACGCCCTCTACTTTGGCTTAGAACGCTTCTCCCAATCCCAGGTTTGCCGATGCTAAAATTGAATTTTTGATCATTTGTAACAGTAGTTTTATGAATAAGCATCCACAGGGAAATTTTTGAGTAAACATCTGTCATTTGGCTTAGAATGCCTATCGCCATCCCATCTTACCAGAGCAGAATTGGAAACTTTGAAATTCTCAAGATTATTTTTGCAGTTTTCTATCAATGAACACTCTCATGAAAATTATCGGGCAAAAGCTTTCAGTTTTTCACGATCCAAGTTTTACGTGCCCCCAAAGTGGAGCAGTTGACAAAGTGCGTCCCGGCAATTTTTTGAAACTTGCAGCCTTTACTTTGGCTTAGAGTGACTCTCCCAGTCATTTCTTTACCCTACACTACCTATAACAACTATTTTCTGTGAAGGAATCTCGAGAACCATCTTTTGGCAGAAGTGGAGGCGGCCTTTACTTTTTCTGCAAGGGTGCTCCCTTCTTCGCCATCCGTATCTTCGCTCTCGACTGTATTCATTTCTTCGAGTAAGTTCAATAACACTGAAGGATTCAAATGTGAAATGAGATGTCCATTATACAAACATTCAACTCTACCAAAAATTTCCTTAATTTTGCAAAAGGGGCCCTTTTCCAGGAAAAAGGGGGCCCTTTTTGCAAGGTTTTGAGGGGGGCCCACCGGCCGGCCGGTGGGCCAGTCCGCCACTGCGGGGACCGACTTGAGATTACCGATGAAAAGGTCAGCAAATGGTCAGAGATGTTTCTCGTACAGAGGTGCAAAACTGTGGAATAGCCTCTCAGCCGAATCAAAGCAGGCATCCTCTCTATATAGTTTTAAGAAAACTGTATAAAACAGGGGTTTCTTTTTCTTTAGAAACTTTTTAATATCAATAAACATTTGTTTTGAATATTGTAAATAGGGTTTTATACTTTAATTTGTTTAATAGCTTTTAATTTGAAACTTTTGTAGATTGTAAGTAATGTTTTATCGGAGGGCCCCTTGAAAACCAGCTTCTACTGAAGGGCAACCCTCCTTAAAAGAAATGAAATGAAAATAAATGCTATTTCAATGCCAGAAAAATTTTTGGCCACACGCGGTTTTTAGAAAAGGAAAATAAAGGTCAGTGGTTGACCAATGTGAATCAATCCTTACAGTAAACGGTCGTTCCCACAGCAAAATGAAGTTTAATAGCACAAAAATAACTTGGGATGTGGAAAGCAATGATAGTTGAGCGCGTGGATTTTAATTCAAATTTCATTCTAATCTTCACAAAATGCGGTGTATCGCTCAAAGGCGCAAAACAGATTTACCGGATTTTCGGATTCGCACACTAGCAAATGATGCATGTTCCAATTCACACACACACGCATAATTAAGTTGTGTTTGGCGGTCATATTTTCCACATCTCGTCTTATCGACTTTACTGACATGAAAGGAATGGTGTTGACGATGACGAAACTGATTTTAATTTGCATATGATTGAATAAACGAATGAATGAATGAACTAATGAATGAATGGATGAATGAATGATGGGAGACATTTCAAAAACAGTCGCTAGAGGCAATGCAGCATAGGAATCAAATCTTTAAAAAACATTACATGATTGGATGATGCATCTTTCGATTGATTTAATTGTTGTATACTCTGGGTATCAGACTCTCAATTTCATTTTAGAGAATCTGGTACCCAGGATAGTGGTTGAAAGGAACTTCAGGAACTTATATTTAGACGGCTATCTTTGATATCTTGATTGTTTGAGAATTATTTCTTTTTTTTTTCATTAAAAGAATTCACACAAAAAACTTTGAAAATCATTGTAGTAAAAGCAGCACAATCTTCAAGAAACTATAGTTTATTAAGGTACATCAAATGGCTGTAAGCAGGAATCTGTAGCTTTTGTGATTAACGAGTGGTTGATTTGAGTCAGATAAATTTCAAAATGAATTTTACCATATACAACCATATACAACCATTAAATAATATATCATGCCTTGATATCTAGGGAGCAGTGGCCATGAACGGTGATTGTTTTTATTGACTCACCCGTTAGGCCTAAACAAGGCCAAACTCGTACGTCAATAAAAATTCTGTAAAAGTAGGCTAAAGGAATGAACGAATGAATGAATGAATGAATGAATGAATGAACAAATTAATGATGGACTGAATGAATGATAAAATTCGAATGAAATAGACCATTTTGACATTTAGAAAAATGATCTGGGGAGAGCAATATTTTTCTGGTAAATGGCTGCAGGGCCCGGGGGGTGTACTTGACTTTCCATTGTACAGGGGTGTGCACTCCAAGAAAAAAAATTTTCACCCGGCTTTAGAAATTTTCCCTCGAAATGATAGCCGGTTTTAGGAAAAATCGGCGAAAAGGATACCCTAAAACGTTAAAATTTGTCTAAAAACAATAAAATGAAACTTTAGACAACCGGCTTTAGAAAAATTGCCTTCTTTTGATACCCGGCGTTGGAAAAAAGAGGCGAAAACGATACCCGGAAAGGAGTGCACATCGCGTCAGCAAAATATACTAAGTAGCCCCCCCGGGCTGCAGGGCTTTTCACCAAAGATAAATTGAACTGTGGCAGCCATTTACCAGAAAAATTTTGCTCTCCCTAGTCCCTTTTCTAAATGTCAAAATGGTCTATTATATCTCAGATCTATTACATTTCTCCTACTGACCAAGGGATCTCTTCTTAGATCGTCCATCTAATATGACAGGGCCAGCCCTGCTCATGTAATTAGGCCCTAAATGTATATACAACTATAATCCCACCCTACCTTATTTCCTGCGTCATATTGTTCAACATTTTTCACATGGATAAGCCCGATGTTCCTTCAGTTACGAATTTATCAGCAACATTCTCTCACGCGACAAAGGAAATCATCTGTACTACCTATCAGCGGTAAATTAAGCATGAAAAACATATGACAATAAGTTTCTCCTGAACAATCGTTTGATTCAGTAATTAGACAAAACCGGCCAAGGTTTTTTTTACCAATTTCAAGTCATGTGATCATACTCTTGGGAAGTTTCAGTATTATATCGGGTGTCCAAAAAAATGTACACAGATTTTGTTGGCTCCAGCGATGTGAATTTAGCTTCAATCAATGTCCAATCGCTCTAAAAATGTTCCTCGATAGTTAACTTGAACAAACTACCTCGTTTGTTGGTATTGATGCTTTGAGAGAAGACATGTTAATTTTGAAAGCTTACATTAGCCTCTTTCTGCAAACCAGAGCTTTAGCCTTTTGGCCTAAGCAAAATCTTAAGGCACAGCGTATAAATCAACGATAGCCTTTAGCCTTGTTTGATAAAAGTTGAACAATATCAGATCTTGTATTATTCTGTTTCCAGAAGTCACCCCCCAGTCACCCATTGGGCAGTTTCTTAATTTTTCATTAATTTCAGTTCTTAATTTTGATGTGCTCCAAGAACTTGCTCAGGCCAAAAGGCCAAAGCTCTGGTTTGCAGGTTGACGCAAATTTGAGCTTTCAAGATTGATATTTCTGCTCTCAAAGCACCAATACCTATAAACGAGGTATCTATGTTCAAGTTAACTATCGAGGAACATTTTGAGAGTAATTATCCATCGATTAAAGCTAAGTTCACATAGCTGGAGTCGATCAAATCTGTGTAATTTTTTTGGGACACCCTTTACTACTTCTTGCATTCATCGCTTAAGTTTTCATGACAGGAAGATTGTTAAAGAAATCAAACGATGTTTTATCGGGATTGACTTTAAGGGGATGTAAGCAAACCATAGCCAATTTTATCTGTTGCCAGGATGGGCACGTAGCTGTAGACTGACAGTGATCCTTGGCATGTCCCAGATTGCTTAACTGCGTCCCCTGTTTCCCTGTGCTCTTTGACTTGATGATGTCGCTTCAGTCAAGAGAGACCGATAATATTACTGTGAAAAGCTTGACCCTATTAAGGCCTCACACACAAGAAATTATGTTGGCAATCAGTTCACAAGATTTTGTGTGTTGTGATGTGTCAACTGAGAATGGGCCTAAGTAGAGTAATATTTTTCACTGAAAATATGTTCGTTGCGTGTGGTACTATAGCAATTAAAAATTAAACGATGATTTTATAAATAAATCATTTAAGTACCAACAATAGCTGAGATGTTCAAAAACACCTTGATATCTAGCATCTTGATATGTGAACATCTCAGCTTTTTTGGTACTTAAATCATTTATATATAAAATAATCTTTTTCGTCATTTGATCATGAGTTCCTGTTGAGCAAAGTTTACCATAGGGATACAAGGATGTAAGTAATCAGTCTATGCATTTCCCAGAAATAAATTTTCTTTTTCGTCCCCACTTCGACAATTTTTGTCCCTGAAGCTAAGCATTTAGTGTTCATGCTACATCGGGGGTACCCTGGGTACCAGAGCCAAAAAATAATAAAACAAAAAAAAGTAAAGAAGGAAAGAAATTATTCTCCTTTATGCCTTCTCTCTTCCTTTGCCTAATTTTTCAATTTCCTTTTAATTTTGAGGCTCTGGTACCCAGGGTACATCGGGGGTAAAGACTACCTACTTTTTCAATCTTTGTTCCTAAAAATGAGTTTTATTCTACGCAACAAGGACAGATTTGGTAAGACAATAGCACGAGTTGGATTTGATTGACACCACAATTCAAAGCAATTAGTGGCTGCAAACAAAGGAAATTCTCTCAACCAGAAATTCAAAACAAGCAAAGCCGCAAAAGTTTCTCTGAAACCTAGGTAGCTAGCTCGCTCGTTGTGCATTCCAGAAATTGTTTTTAAGAGCAAAAATTAGCATAAATTCAAAGAAGAAGGACATATCTACACATCTGCCGCGGGCATTTAATTTAATTGGTTCAAAAGCCGATTGGGAGGCAATTCAATTCTTCTATTTTTTTGGATGTAATTATAACACTTACTGCTCAGCTTCTGAACCAAAGAAATAAAATGCCCGAGGTAGATGTGTAGATGCATCCTTCTTCTTTCCATATATGCTCATATTTGCTCTTAAAAACAACTTCTGGAATGCACAATGAGCGCGCTAGCTGCTTGGGTTTCAGAGAAACTTTCGCGGTTTTGGTTGTTTTGAATTACTGGTTTAGAGAATTTTCTTTGTCTGCAGCCACTAATCGCTTTGAATTCAGGTGTCAACAAAAGCATCTCGTGCTATTGTGTTACAAAATCTGTCCTTGTTGTAGCATGATAGTTGCCATCGATTACATTCTACGCGTACACGCTTACACGCTTACACATCGATTACACGCTTTGAATAGGGTGTCACAAAGTCTGTCCTTGTTATTCTACGCCGTTTGTTGGACAAGTCGTCATCAGAATTCATGTGTGCACAATAAGGGCCATCGAGAAATTGAGAAATTGCTGCCCCAGTTCTGGAAGTTTCTTAAATCATCAGATTTTGATTACTGAATGATTCCTAACAGTTTGTCAGAAGGTTTCTCTTTAAAGAGAATCCAAAGCAACATATCCAAAGAAGTCTTGATTACGAAGACTGTTTGAAATATGCTTCTTTCAATTAGAAATAAAATGTTAGGTTTATCGTAGATTTGTTTCTCGTTTTCCTAAAACGTTTGGGGAAAACTCAAATTTGACACAAAAGGAACCTTTGGCACATTATAATTTCACTCAGCAAAACTGTCTCGCAGAAAATTTCAAGGATAGGCATGTACTGTTGTTTTATGGTCCTATGTACGTCCATTAAAAATAAGCCCAAGGAAATATAACTGAGAGAAAAAGAGACGAGATTTGTTGTTGATGTTTTCAAATTACATTAAATGAAGTATAAGCATTTATTTTACAAAAACTAACTATGCTTTTACCAACGGGAAACGCCTCTTATTATACGAAAATATGTTTTACTATGAGTAAGAATCGAAAAAGATTTATTGAAAATTGAATAAACAACTTTAATATACTTAGAATCACAATAGATTCTCAAATACGAAAATAATAAGCCTTTCTTTTGCACTGGAAAAGGTTCATCTTGCTAATAAGATATACAACTTAGTCGTGAATCAATTTTAAACTTGATAATAGTAATAACGTATAAATAAAACATAGACTTATTAAAGATCTTATAACGATTGTCAAGAATGTAAATAAATCAAAATGGGGATTAAGAAAATCGTTAAGTATCACACGGGAACGCAATCGTTCCCTTCCATATAGCTCTGTTCTGAAAAATGGAATGCTTCAAATAACACTGTTCAATTCCAAAAAATGGTTCCGTTCCGTTCCCTTGTGAAAAGGCGACGAAGTGCAGAACTGGTGAAAAAATGGAACGATAAAAGTTTTGCTCTGAGAGCATACGTGGGTTTTGTTGTTACTGGAAAGCCGGGAAAGCATGGAAAAAACCGAAGAAACAATTGCGAAACGGAACGAACGGAACGATTTCCCGTGTGCACAAAAACGAAAACTGATGCGCAATCGTTCCATTCCAGTGTGAACAATCAATTGTTGCGTTCCTGAACTGGAACGAAGATGGAATGGAACGATTGTTGCAACCAAAGTTGTAATAGTACTGTGTTAACGGGGGTCCGAGAAGAGCCAAACTCAGAATACAATCTTGGGTAACTGGCTTTGTAGTTCTTGTTGCTTTTAGCTGTAGTCAAGACTTCTGTGTTTATTGATAATTCTAGTGTCTGCTGTTGTGTTCGAAGGGTTATAATCAACAACAGCAATTTGGAATTTCTGAAATCCTGTGTTGTATAAACCACTGACTTTACAGCCAGAACAGTCCGGCGTCCGAATCCTACCAGCACCTCTTTAGCGTCATAACAAGGCGTCGCGGACTTAATTAGCGATTAGATAATTCTGCGAGCCAAGCGCTTGGCGCTAAAATCGCAACTTCACCTTTATTTAATGCAATTAAAGCACGACTCCTAGGAAGAGCAGCCTTTTAGGCTTTTTTAAATGACATTCATTCTAACTTGCCACATGTTTTTAGCAGTTGATAGGGCATCATGCCATGATATTCACATGAAGATGATGATGAAGCTGATGATGATGATGATGATGATGATGATGATGATGATGATGATGATGATGATGATGATGATGATGATGATGATGATCTTAATCTTGGTACCAGACGTTAATCTATATAAGCTTTGCTCAATTTTGCTCCTTAAAAGAACTAAAAATTGAAAGTTACAAAGCTGAAGTGCCCCAATAAAGCACCCACCCCAATTTGACCCCAAATCTTGTGAAGTATGGCATCGGCACGCTCCAAATAATATTTGGGGTAAATAATCCATGTCACCAGAAAATACTGATATCCAATAGGCTAGAATTTGAATTTAAGGGCTGGAGAAGTATTTTGAAAGCAACGAATTCTTTTTATGACGCTTTAAATAAATGAAGAGATAGAAGTTTGAGCCTGCTCCTTGTTAAACACTTCCTGTATGCACTCATTAACTGAATCATACAGATATTTAATTTTATGTGTCCTAAGTTTGAATTTCTGTGTCCTAGTTCCAAAAGTTCAGGCCCCCAAACGTCATAACTCAGGGAACTCCAAAATCAAAGAAACCATGAAGGTACTGCAGTCCGACACTCCTATTTTTGTTGTTCGCGGGCATTTGCAGGTGACATCTAATTTCAGACAGACTATAATGCCAAAGTTAAAGGCATTGAGTCCGCATAAATAGCGCGCTCATGACCAATATCAACTTGTTTTCATCATGAAACAAAAGTTGTGATTCAATTGCTATTGAAATTAAACCAAAGAAATTCTTGAGGACAATGCAAGGATTAAGAAGCCTTTAGTCTCCACTGCTAATGACTTTAGCATTATTGTGCGATAACAAAGGGCCATCAGCAGTTTGTCAGCAAAATTCAGGTGGCGTTAACGCTCAGCTATTTATCTGGACTCAATTCTATTAAGATATAAAGAATGCGAAAATAAAGATTTTTAACATTAGTGGGACACCGCGTATCAGTTCAAATTTTGAAACAAAATAAAAACGAATATTGATAGTTAATCAAACCTTGAAACAGCGTCCATTAGTTGTCATTTCTTTCAAACCTTTCGGTGATTCCATTTCGCATCCTCGTACAGCCTCTTCCATGAGAACAATGTATTCAACAAGAGCATGGTCCAGCCATGTTTCTTTATTTGGATGAATAGGCCCTCCTTCGAAGAATCCAAGATGGCCGCCATGTCGAGTGGTAACGAACACAGCTTCTTTGTTTTTTTCTACGATAAAACGAGAAAACATATTTATCATGGCAAGTTGATACGAACAGCAAAATCCCGTATATAAGAACCTACCTTTTTCAAACTAAGTTGTTTTGGTTCTATTTTGTGAAAATACTGTTTTTTAAGTTATCACTTTTTCGACTTTTCTGTGCCGTAAATCAGCAACCACGCGCCCGATTGGGTAAAACAGGGTCTCAAACTCTAAGTTGAAGCCTACCCTATGCAGCTGTAGCAAGAACAGAAAAACAGAAAGTACAGCTCCTCCGCAGCAGCCACACAAATGAGGCAAAATTGTTTGTATGTATGTATGTATGTATTATGAATATTTTAAGAGGATATGTACATTTCAGCTTAATAAAAAACTGCTATCAACATGTGTCCTTTTACATTTTTTTATATATTCCATTAGAAATTTACAATACATGTTACGGACTACTCTACTACGAACTACTTTACAATACTACAAGGACGATGCCATGAGGAGCAAAAGACTATGACTACCCCCATGGCATTGTTTAAAAACTCTAATCTACATACAATTTTACATAAATGCTACAAACAACTAAAAAAGAAAAACGATGCTTACTATACTGTGGCCTGTCTAACATTAGATGTCAGGTTAGGGCTGTAATAACCAAAAAATAGTTTCCTTTTAGATATAAATAAAGAGAACATAAAGACATTAAATGAACAAGTAAATAAGTAGAGATATACTAACAATTCAATCCAAGCCTATAAAATGTCGTGCGATGTAAAATGAATAAAGTTTGGGACACTCTGTTCATTATATTTATAACGTGCCAATTCTTTAAAAGGGCTGGGTCATGAAACCGTAAACAAACTTGTCATCTCTATAATCTATATTGTTTCCCGCACCTGTCAATTCTGTTCTGCACAAATTTTGATGAAAAGGGTGAATCCACAACAAAGGTACTTTTCGAAATCTATCGATAGCTTTGTAATCTTCCAACCAGAGGTCTACAAAGTGTGGGAACAGGAGAACGTCGTTCTCAGGAAATTTTTGCAAGATTTTAGGCTGCAGGAAATTCCTGAAAGGAAGCTGAATTTTATGTTATAATTGCTTTCTAGAAAACACAATCGAATTGCTGAAGTAATTTTAATCAAGCAGAATATTGACCAAGAGGCTTGTTTCAAAAATTTGAACAAAGATTGGCAGTTGTAAGTAGTAGATTTCATCCAGGTCAGTCCTACCATTGAGCTGTTCAGTTGCTTTTTGTGCCTAGGTAGTGCATTTTACTTCAAGGAAGGAAGAAAGTGGTAAGCAGATTTTGATTGCCCATCTTCATGACGAAAGTTATGTGCATTGTGGTTGCTTAAGTACAGTCACTGTGTCTATTTTGAGCTACCTAACTATCTAGCAATCCTTCTTCAACTTAATATAAATATTGTTTCATGTTAATTCAGTTTACACCTGAAGTTGTTGTTTATGAACATGTAAAATTTCACCAAGTACCGGGTGAGTCAGAAAAGAATCCCCGCTTAGAAGGCCACTGCTACATGAATATCAAGGCAATAATATTGCAAACTGTCTTGTTTTATTGCCAATATGTTCAATTAGGTTCAGTAATTTACCCGGCCTTAATAGGCCATTCCTTCCCGTGGATATGGGTGATTTTCTGCAGAAAGCCCCTTCCAAAAACTTGCAAAAACGAATGAAAACAATGAGCAAATTTTCCTTCCTAAAATTGATGACACTCACATGAATACATGTATTTCGTCCTCTTGGGAGAATGGAATCCCCCTGAATAGGTCATAGATACCAGGGGGAGGACTTGTTCATCCTCCGAAGAAGATAGCACGTGCTAAAGCATCCACAAGTCATTGCTGTAAGGCCATTGTAAGGCAGAAATGTAAGGGAAATTTGATAATGATTTAGGGCACGTTTTGAAGATTTTTTTAAGAGGCTTTCTCGAGAAAATCCCTCATAATTTCAGAATGGAATGGCCGATTTCAGTCACGTAAATTTTATAGTAGATATTAACATTTCTACCATTAAACTACCATTTCTACCATTGCCGATATCATTGTCTTGATATCCAGGGAGCCGTGACCTTTCAAACGGGGATTCTTTTTTCTGACTCACCCGGTAGCATGTGAACTATATTCTACCTTCAGTTGTACAAACTACGCTGTACAATCCACTGAATTAATGTAAAATTATAAAAAAAAAATCGCAGGAAGTTTGAAGGAAACTTTTGCCGTTCCCAGGAAGGAACACAATTTTTCGGCCTCTGCTTACAACATATACATGTTTCGTTTGTTGCTCCCCAAATCTTAAACTCTCTAAATCTTTAACTCCAAGTCTTCTCCAAATCTTCTCCAAATCTTTAACTAAAAAGGTGTGTGTAAAATTCTATGACCTATTTCTTCTGATTGAATGGCTTATCTATAATTCTACAGTCGGACTTTTCAAATTTTGTTATATTTCAACTCATTTGAGGATGTGACGTCATCAAATTTCCAAATCATAAACCAGAAGAGTGACAGACTTTTACATGGTACCATATTGTAAACATCCATAAACTATGGTCTACCTCTAAATTATTTCATGTTTCATCAAACGGTTTAGAAATTACAATCGTTCTAAGTTTTTTTAATATTATTCCTGAATTCTTGAAAAAGAAGAAAAACACTCTAATTCTGAAAATATTGAAGATTTCAAGAAAGTTTAACGGTAGAATTATAGAGAAATGGCGAAAGTTTCTTTGAAGTCATTCAGTTCAAAGAAAGAAGTCACTAAATTTTACACCAGCCTTTTTAAAGATTTGGAACCTATGCTTTAAAATAACTCACAGAAGAAAAATGACCCTTTCATTTTGAGAAAAATAGCGGCAAATCTGTGTGATATGACCCATGACAAACCCGTAAAATTATCGTTTTGAAATAAGATTGTTTACTTTGTTCGATTGATAAGGCCTATGAAAAGATTGTAAATTTTCGTTTTGAAAGAAGATTGTTTTACTTTGCACGAATGATAAGGCCTATGGACAAACTATAAATTCTCGTTTTGAAAGAAGATTGTTTACTTTGCGTGACCCAGCCCCGTCAACAACGATAATAGTCTGTCTTGACATCCATTCTAGAAGTTGATTATGTTAGAAAATGGCCAACAACGGCAAGAAGACAGTTAAATCTACCCACACACTAACGGGAAGGATTTTAAAGTGCGAAAAGATAGCAAATTTTGACGACTGTTCGTGATTTTAAATCATGCGTGGATCACAAATGACATTTTTCGTTGTCGAAAGCAGAAGGAAACAGCGAATAAAAATACAGTTTAATACTGAAAAATACGGTAAAATACTGATCCGTTGATGAAAGATATGGTGAATACAGAATAGCTAAATAAATTTGCGCTGCCACGAACTCACTCGAGATAATCTTTGCTGCGGAGATTAAAAATTAATTTCGCATGGACGGTCGACGTTAATATGGATCCTGTTCTGCATTTTATCTTTTTGATGGCTGTTACTGTCACGTGCCGTTTGAACACAGTTTTCGTCAGAGTTTCGAAAGGCAAACCTGCTGCGTCACAGACCATTTCTTTTTCGTATGGTCTGTGTAGACTGATTACAAGTTCGTAGTTATTGCTAATGATAGGCTGATGGACGCTATAACTACGACTCATGGACTTTCACATTGAAAATTGGGACAAAATTGTTTCCCTTGACGTCATGTCCGATATGGAAACCATAGCAACACTGTACGACGAGCCGAGTGCTCAAGGCAATGGCGGATGGGCCTAACTTGTTGGTTCAATCCTCAGATAATAAAACACCTCAAATTTCAAGTTTTGAGTGACGTTAGCAATGAACAAAAGCCACAAATATTCACATGAATGCTTTCTCAATCCACGAATCAACAAACTTTTCAGTTTCAAGAAGAATTTCCTCATTTTGAAGGCAACTTATCTCCAGAAAGCTTATCACAGCTGAATGAACATTTCCAACTACCGAAGGTTGCCTCGTTTCAAATTAACCTCGCTTCGACGTGAATAGAAAAATCGGTGCCCCTATCGTTTATTTTCGTCCAACTTTTTGATGTGAAAGTCCATAAGTCCCAGTTTGAGCAAAAAATATGTTGTTGTTGTAGTTGACATTGTTGTTGTTGTTGTCGTTGCGATAACTGGGACTATTTCGTGAGTCTATGGTCTGTGACGAAGGCCATCCAAAAGCCCATGAGCACACTCATTACTCAAAAGAAAAACTGTTGGAGATACCAACAGACAAAGTTGTCAGCCTCAAGGAATCCCCCAAAAAGGGCTCCAGATCACATGTGCGGGAACGATTTACTTCACTTATGTAACATGCAAATTAGCTTGACCGTTGAGAACAAGGGAAGAAACTAAGACAGCGACGCGTTCAGTATCATGAATTTTCGAATTCTTGAAGTTCTTTTGTTAAACCCAAAAAACATCTCAGCTTCCAAAAATGCTCTCAAGTGAGCGACTTACCAACAAATTTCCGGGGTGCATCCAGTAATTCCTCAGGGATAAGTGGATCATCTAAGGCATTTAAAAGTAGCAATGGTATTTCAACCTACGAAAAAAGAACAGAACGTCATCTCGTATTTTGCGTAACTCGAAATCTGTTCAATGGCTTGAATGTTTGAGAAAACAGGCACTATTTCATAACAAACCCTCACGAGGAGAAAAGAGTATTTTTGTTTGATAAAATAGTAAAAAATTGATCCAAATCATTCCAAAACTCTAGCGGATAGATAAGCGAGTATCGAAAAGGAAGGCTGACTTCAAAGAACCGACAAGCAACTTACAGCTGCAGAAACTACAAAAACACAGTTTACTTTGAGAGACTTTAGCGTGTAAAGTATTTTTCATTTCAAAACTACTAAAAAAATTCTTAACTTTTTCCCGAAAATTAGAACTCGAAAATTAATCAAGGCATTACTGAAAATACGCTAATGATAGTGCCATTTCTGGTTAAAATAGACTGACTACATAGTTCCATTTATCGCAAAAAAAAACACCTTTCCACATTAATAAAGGAATTGAAATAAGTCTATCAATAGCAAGAACTGCGACAAAGGAATCAATCTAGTTTTAAAACGCTATTGTGAGAACAGAAGAGTTTGGCTCGTGAGATGTTTTTTTAGTTATTACAGCCCCAACCTGACATCTAATGTTGGAGAGACTCCAATACAGTATTTATTGTTTTTCTTTTTTAATCGTACAGTAAAAACCCGCGTATAAGAACCGACAATTTTGCTAGTCAGCCTAACTAGGTTCTTATGTTTTGGATATTTAGTTTGAAATGAGGCTGTTCAGGTTCTTAAATTGGTTCTTATTTTATTCAGGGCTTTCAGGTATCTCTTTTCTTCAGATTCAAACGTCAGGCCTCACATCACTTGAGTTTATGAGGTATTATTCACAGCAGAAATTTGTGGAAGATTCAGAAATGTTCATGTAATCCAAAGAAAAGGTTTCAAAACATTCTCACAGGATAATATAAAAAGATTTAATTCTTCCACAAACTTCTGTTGTGAATAAAACCCCATGATCTCTGCAGATGAGAACCTATTTCAATTTTCAGGCTGAATGGGTTCTTATACAATGGGGGTGTAATTGCAAAATTTCAGCCTGCAGGTTCTTAATCCACTAGGTTCTTATACGCGGGTTTTTACTGTATGTAGGCATTTATGTAAAATTGTATGTAGTCTAGCTCTTTTTAAATAATGCCATGGGGGTAGTCATAGTATTTTGCTCCTTGTGGTATCGCCCTTGTAGTATTGTAAAGTAGTTTGTAGGTAGAGTAATCCGTAACATGTATTGTAAATTTTTAATGGAATATAAAAACGAGATAAAGTAATTACATTTTTCATATAATTCTGCGAGCTGGACCATCTGTAGAAATCTCTGACATCGTTAAAGCTTGCGAAACGCCTACAAGAAAAATAAACATTTCATTTAAAGGGTGATTAATAAAAAGCTTTTACATTATTGCAGTCGAGATGTCTCATGATCCAAATTTGTTATGAGATCCCCTGTGTTTTCAATAAAAAACAAGCAAGGAATTTAAAATAAAATTAATCGATCTAAAAATCATTTAAAACCATATGTTAACGCAGACAGCACGAGATTAGTAATGTTTGTCAGCCGTGGAAGCTATTTTCTTCCACATTTGCAAAGTTTATTCGTAATGGTAATTTACATGCACATGACCCCTGTGTGCTCATATAAACATGAAAACATATGTTTTAACAAAGATCTCTCGACTTGCTCATCTTAGCAAATAAAATAGAAATGTTTCTAGAAGCGTAGTAATGCAGTTACTAATTAAGCACTAAATCCGTCTCAAATTAGATGTCACCAGGCGCTTAATTGAGCATAGGTTCCAAATTTTTAACTCGGCGTAAACAGGTGGGTGTAAAATTCAATGACCTACCTCTTCTGATTGAATGGCTTGAAAGAAAATTTAGATATTTATCTATAATTCTAGCGTTGGACTTTCCAGAAAATTTGAATACTTTTCAAAATTACAGCGCATTTTACATTGCAGCTCATTTTAGGATGTGACGTCATCAAATTTCTAAATCATAAACCAGATGAGTGACAGACTTTTGCTTGATACCATATTGTAGGCATCCATAAAATGTAGTTCTCTTCGAAATTCCTTCATGTTGCGTCACACGGTTTAGAAATTACGATGGTTTTAAGTTTTTTTGAAATATTTTCTTGAATTCTTGAAAAAGAAGAAAAACACTTTAATTCTGAAAATATTGAAGATTTCAAAAAAGTCCAACTGTAGAATTATAAAGAAATAGCTAAAGTTTCTTTGAAGTCATTCAGTTCAAAGAAATAGGTCACTCAATTTTACACCAGCCTTTTTAAAGATTTGGAACCTATGTTGCTTAATGGTCCACTGCTAAGCTATCCTAGGCGCAATGACCACAAGCTTGGTATCCTTTAAAGGTGGAAGAGATGGGCTATTCTAGGAATAACTAAAATCGAGAAATACTCGTATTCTCAAATTTCTACGATTTTTTTACTTTTGACGACTTTCTCTGTAGCGAAGCTGTAAAATTAAGTTCAGGCCATTCCAAACACCAATAGTTGATAAGCCGATAATGATTTTATATCTTCATCTAATAAATCATCAAAAATCGGAGAATATGCCCTATCTGACATCCTTTAAACTGGTATGTTATTGCGAAACCAGGGTTGCTTTCTGTTTTGCTCAGCTCAGGATAGCTTAGTACCGAGCAATCAAGCGCCAGGTAACATCTTCTTTGAGACGGACTTCAGTTCGATCAAACTGAGCAATGGAAACAAAAACGGGCAGTCGTCAAACCTGAATCAAATTTTCCGCATTTGTAAAGTCGGTTTTCCACTAGGCGAATTTTTTCGTGCTAAGCGAATTTTTCGTGTGCAAGCATGGGCACTTTGATTTCAATGGGCACCATATTTTCGCTGGCTCCTTTTCTCTGCGAAGAAGTGAGTTCGAACAGTTTCTACTTTTCAGCCGCGACGAAAAAATTCGCTTCGTGCGAAAAAATTCACCTAGTGGAAAACCGGCTTAAGGGCTGATTTCCATTTGGTAGAAGTTTTCGAGCGGCTAGAATTCTATTGATTGTGAGAGAAAATTTCGCTCTGGAATTGAATAAAAAGGTACGGCTGAGCGACCTTTTATTATCTAGCATTCCACCCGCTGGGAAGTTCCACTGACTGGAAACTGGCCTCAAGCAGCATTTTACGATAACAATTGGCCACGCCTTAATAATCTGCCTATATTTATAATTCATGCCAGTATCAATGACACCCCCTGCAAATGAAATATATCTTAAGTTTATTAAACCCCAACTCTGCAAGCAGGACGGCGGTTAGTGAAGCAAAAAAGGAAGCGTTTCAATCTTCATGTTGACATTGCAAAACTCTGCTTGCAAATGCTGAATATATGGTTCAGGTTTGACGACCCCCCGTTTTTCTTTCCATTGCTCAATTCTATCAAACTAGTGCTCATTTAGTAACTGTATTATAACACTTTTAGAAAATGTTTTATTTGTTTTGCTAGGATGAGCAGGTCTGGAAATATTTAAGTTTAAACTGGAAAGCTTTTTGCAAGACACCCTGTATATTCTGGTAAACGCCGATACCTTTTTGACTCACCCAGAAGATCAAATTTTCTATTGACTGAACTTGACCAGACAAAGGAAATTATTCAGGTTAGAGATGAATGAGAATTTAGAATGATGGTCAAAAAAGATCATTTCATACTTCATAGCTGCATCATCCAATTCTTGCAAATTTGATGCTGAATAAATTCTTCTCCAATCCAGTCTGTTTGATGGAGATCTTGCTTCAAATTCAAGAAAACGTTTTCTGTGCAATTTGGTCATTAATGCTTTGTAATTCCGTGAGATCACCCAGTTGTAGAACCGTCGAAGTCCTCTCCATTCCGTAAAAAATGGCAATGCTCTGCAAAATAAAACACATTAAAATTTCACAAATTCAACCACAATTGTAAGGATACTACAAACCCGATGTCCCCTACTAGCAATGATATCGAGGACACAGAACAATTTTGTTGCTTTGCCCTTCTCTCATAGCCTACGAGAGACCATTTATCCTAAAGAATAAAGGGTCTACGAAATAAAGAGATAAAGCTAGCTACGGCTGCCCAATTAATTATGTTAATCCTCTATTCTAATAATGTGTGAAACCCGTCAAAACAAAGGCTGCATAAATTAAGTTCTAGAAATCTGGAACTGCGTAGCAAACTTTCGCTCATTACTTCGTAGACCCTTTCTCCAATTGGATAGTGGGTCTACTCGTTGGCTATTCTCCCAGGAATCTAATAAGAATCAAAAGGAATAAATGTGTTGCTAACTAGCAGGAATAGTGTGCACGGGAGGCTGATCCGTAAAGCCTGTTTTCCACGAGGCAAAATTTCTCGCTTGAACTCCAAATTCCGCTCAAAGCAATTTCCACGAGAAAAGCATGGCGCCAGATTGCAAGCGAACAAATATACCAAAATGGTCGCTCGCAACATTCGAGTTCTGTTGATTAAGCTCATAATTTTCCAACTGTTAAGACAAAGAATACAGCGAAGACAACAAAAATATTTTGATGCTAAGAAGCCATTTTGATGAGACAAAATATTTCAAGTCATGTGATCAATTCCTTGATAAAACATATTTAGATTTCTCTAAAATATTTCGCGAAGTTGTGTCATGAGTGCAAAAAGTAGCATAATACTAAAACTTCCCAAGAGTATGGTCACATGACTTGAAATGGGTAAAACAAACCTTAGCCGACTAGGTCTATTAAAAATATTTGGAAGCGTTCGCACTAATAGGGGAAAAAGTTGGACATAGTTCAACTTTTCTGCGAACAGCTCAGAGTTCAAGCGTACGCCCAGAAAAAAATTCGAGCGGAATTTTGAGTTTGAGCGAAAAATTTCGCCTCGTGGAAAACGGGCTTGACACTTTGTTACCGATCTGTTACCGATCTGTTACCGACCTAAAGATGTACCGGAACAGTTTCAACGGGGAAAACAATTTTGATCCGTTACACAGTTGTTACGGTTCAAGGGCACTTATATTGAGAATAATAATAGTAATAATACGAATCTTTATACAGGAATTTACACTTCAACATGTAGTGCTGTTATCAACGTGTGTCCAACAAGGACAGATAATGTTACAATAGAACTCGCTACTTTTCATTGACACCTAGATACAAAGCAATTTGTGATTGCAGACAAAGGGAATTCCATGCTCGGTTGGTAGAGACATAAACAAAAACAAAGCAAGTCGCAAACATTGCCCTGAAACTCGGGTCGCTAGCGCGCTCGTTGTGCATTCCAGGAATAGTTTTTAAGAGCAAATATTAGCACATATGGAAAGAAGAAGGATATATCTAAACTTCTGCCTCGGGCATTTTATTTATTTTGTGCAGAAGCCAATTGGGAGGGGATTCAATTCTCGTACTTTTTAGGTGTAATTAAAACTCTTATTGCTAAGCTTCTGCACAAAATAGATAGAATGCCCGACGCAGAAGTCTAGATATATCTTCTTTCGATATGTGCTAATATTTGCTCTTTAAAACTATTTCTGGAATGCACAACCAGCGAGCTAGGGACCCGGGATTCAGGGCAATTTTTGCGACTTGCTTTGTTTTTGTTCATGTCTTGGTCTTGACCAACCGAGCATGGAATTCCCTTTGTCTGCAATCACAAATTGCTTTGTATCTAGGTGTCAATGAAAAGTAGCGAGTCCTATTGTAACATTATCTGTCCAACAAGAGCAGATTTTGTAATACAATAGCAAAAGTTGCGTTTGATTGACACCTCAATTCAAAGCGATTAGCGACTGCAGACAAAGGAAATTCTCTCAACCAGCAATTCAAAACAAACAAAACCGCAAAAGTTTCCCCGAAACTAGTAGGGCAAACTCTCGCCTTGTGCAAGCGAAAGATGGTTTTTAAGAGAAGTTGTGTGCTTATAGCGAAAGAAGAAGGGTAAATCTAAAGCTCTGTCGCTTAGATTATGTTTATTTGATTTAGGAGCTGTTTTGTAATCGTTTCATTTTAAGCCCTAAAGACGCGAGAATTACAATGCCTTCTGCTCGGCTCCTGAATCAAATAAACATAATCTAAGTGACAGAACTTTAGACTTACCCTTCTTCTTTCGCTATAAGCACACAACTTCTCTTAAAAGCCATCTTTCGCTTGCACAAGGCGAGAGTTTGCCCTACTAGTTTCGGGGAAACTTTTGTGGCTTTGTTTGTTTTGAATTACTGGTTGAGAGAATTTCCTTCGTCAGCATCCGCTAATCGCTTTGAATTGAGGTGTCAATCAAACGCAACTGTTGCTATTGTATTACAAAATCTGCTCTTGTTTATCTGTCCTTGTTCGTGTGTCCTGATTGAATTAAATGGGAAAAGGAAAAACAGTAAAAACCTAACCTACCATAACAATCTCCAAAAAACTTAAATCGGTATTGCTTATGAGCCATTTACAACGGTGATAAAATATACTACATAAAAATGTTAAACTGTTCAGCTAAAATGTTCCAGTGCAGAATGATCCTGTAGGGCGAGCTGGGATTTTAAAAACATTGTGTCTGTTATGTCATGGCTCATGAGGAAAAAACAAAAACGGACTTTAATGACCATGGGATTCTTCCAGATGTTGTGAGATTATTTCCCACGGGTGAAGCCTAAAAGTTGGAATATGAGTAAAAGATAGAATAGACAATCATTCTAAGCCAAGTTCTCCTTATAGTCTGTCTCATATTAGATGTCACGTGAAAATGTCCAGGAACAACAGCAATTGAAATGTTTTCCAAGAGTGATTTGCGTTATCGCGAAATAATTTCCCACGGGTAAAGCCTAATATTAGATGTCACGTGAAAATGCCCAGGAACAACAGCGATTGAAGTGTTTTCCATGAGTGATTTGCATTATCACAAATCTCGTGTGACAGTGAACAAACAATCATAACGACACAACAAGGACAGATTTTGTACCACAATAGCATTCAGTTGTTTCGATTGACACAGCAATTAGCGATTGCAAAAAAGGAAACTCTTTCAACCAGAAATTCAAAACAAAGAAAACAAACAAAACCGCAAAAATTGCCCTGAAACAAGCAGGGCAAACTGTCGCCTTGTGCACGCGAAAGATGGCTTTTAAGAGAAGTCATTAGCATCTAACGTAAGAAAAATTATAAGTCTTCAGATCTACCAGGCGAATTCCCAGAAGTCAGAAAAATATTCTAAATCTGAAAATATTGGAGATTTCAGAACAGTCCAGTGGTAGAAATATAGCGAAATAGCTAAAGTTTCTTCGAAGCCATTCAGTTCAAAGAAATAGGTTATAGAATTTTACGTCAACCTTTTTAAAGATTTGAAAACTAGGCTATGCGCATACTAAAACCGGTTTTGTGTTGTATAGGAAAATATGAAGCCCGAGGTCTTAAAAGTACAGACCGAGCTTGCAACATTTTGTTACTGTTATTTTGCTAAGTTTATTGTAATTCTCACAAGCCTAAATCAGTTGCTATGGTCACAAAACCGCGTCCTTGTATCGTACTATACAAAGCTAGGAGGAAACCGCGGGAAATGTGCGATTAACCAATGGGATTGACGGGATTCCTGTATTGCCTCATTTTGAAACGTCAGTCAGGTTATATTTATCCATACATACCTTACCAAATCATATCCTTGGCAGATTGATAATGCAAAGGAAAACCACTGTTGCCTTATTGGTTTTTCTCCAAGGTATTTCAACATAATATTTGCTCCTAAAGAAAATCCAATTCCAATCAATCTTCTTCCTGGGTTTTTCTTCGTAATGTCCTTAACAACGACGTCCAGTTCTGTGGTACAACCTTACAAAGAAACGAAAGATACACGTTCCAAATAACAAGAGCAGATATTGTAATTACACAATAGCATCAGCTGCTTTTGATTGACACCTCAATTCTCAGCGATCAAACAGATAATATTGTAAATGGAGCCTTAGTTAGGTACAATATAATGCACAATATAAAACGTTGTTAACAGGATGAGCCCGGGGGGGGGGGGGGGTACTTGACTTAAATTTGTACAGGAGGTATGCCCAAGAAAAATTCTTTTTTACCCTACTCTAGAATGTTTCGCTCAAAATGATAACCCATTCTAAAAGAAAATGGCGAAAAGTATACTCCAAAACATGAAAATTTGACTGAAAAACGACACCTGATCTAACAAAATATCCCCTTTAACAACCTGCTCTAGAAAAATTGTCTTATTTTGATACCCTGTGCTAGAAAAAATTGGCGAAAACGATACCCTTAAAAACGGCACATCCCCATCGGACAAATATACTAAGTACCCCCCCCCCCCCGAGAGGATGAGGCAACTGAATGGCAAAAGCATGGAATATACCGGGTTTGCCATGCTCCTCTGCAGCGTCCTACTAACTTGACTTTGTCAGTCCTTGTGTCACAAATTTGTTTATTTTGCTTAACCCCCTCGTACAGGCCAAGTTTTAGCCTTGTAGTGGGGATTTTGTTATGACTTTGCCCTAACCTTTGAAGAAAATTACGAGGCTATCAGTAACATTCCAAGTTACAAACAGTCTAACACAAGGTTTCAACAAGGCCGATTAGCATTTTTCGAGCCATTTTCTAGGTTACAGCAAGGCTTAGGCTTTTCTAGGCTAGAATAAGGTTACAAGGCCATTACCAGACTTATGACCCAGAGTCCCTTGTATCCCTGTGTGTTTTTACTTTACGATGGCATTTCGGTCAACAGAGACTCATATTATTTGGGGGATGGCCAGGGTAGGAATTTAACAATACATTACCATATGTAAAAATCCTTGGAGATGTGAGTTTGACATTCGGATGAGCGCCAAGGTGATTGAAAACAGCAACATCAAATCCATTTTCAACAAGTATCCTTGCTGTTGCTTGGATATAAATTGATTTTGAGTGATTTGCAATCCCAGGCACGATTAGAACGATGTGATCATATTTTAGCTGCAAATTAAATAATTATATTATACAAATTATCAATTATGAGACAATTTTTCAAGATTCCAAGTTGTGTTCAAAATGCATTTTTGTAAAAAAACTCTTTATACTACAGGTACATGTACCCCAAAAACCACAAAAAAAGCATGTTGCTATAATTTTCTTCCACTGTCTTCATTTCAAAAATGGTTTTGTGTCAATACTGGGCTGCCATAAATGAGCTCTTCCCATAGGTTATTGCTATTTTTTACTTAGGATTGACCGAGTACTGATATGGCAAAGTTGCTTGTTTTTCACAATATGTACCCCAAAAGCCGCACGAACAAACAAGTCCAGAAGATTGCAGTTGATGCATCTATGCTGGTGTTATTTGGGCACAAGCCATCATTATAAATCAGTAATGGATAGAAACTATAGCTGCAAACTTATTTTCAGTGAAAGTATCTATTGCACCACAAAACCCACATGACATGTACCCCAAAAACCACATGGGTTTTTTACTTATCAGACCTCTTGGTCCATAGCAGTCTTAAAAAGTGTTGTTTTTCATGATTCTACATATGTTTTGTAATCTGCTGACAATCCAACCTTAACGAGAGGCATTTTGTTTTTGATTCCTTAGCAATTACAAAGTACATGTATTTTCCAAGTATCGAAATATTGAAAATGCTAATTTTCCATGATAATTTTTTTCATTATCATTACAAATTTTGATTTTTCTACTGGGTGCGCCAAAATAAACTATACACTTTTGACAGGCCAAAGATAAATTGTATACAGGACCGATTTTGAAGATTTATGAGCTAGTTTTTAGACAAGATCTTCAATTAATGCCATTAATTTTTGTACATTTTTTAGTCTTCTTTTTATGGAGGTATTAGCAAGTTTCTTCAAATTTTCGATTTCTAAAGACTCAACATGAATGGACGTTTTTGTGATGATTTGGGGATTTAGAAATTGATCATTTATGATCCAATGGAGGAGTATTAGTTCTAAGTTGGAAGGAATGTAAAAACTAATTTTAATGATTCTGTTGAAGTTTCATTGACTTTAATGCTTTAGTGCAGGTTGCATTCCCAGTGTCAAGGGGGTGAAAAAGACAAACAGGGAAGCGTTGTGAGGCCAGCAAGCATGAAGTCTTGCTGAATTTTGTGACAGCTTTTGGGGTGGCACTTTATTCCAACTACTACTACAGAATTTTGCAACAGGCCAAGCTTTGAAATAATGCTCCTGCATAAGTTTACACTGATCAATTTCTAAATCCCCAAATCACCCTGAAAACGATTTCTCTTTCATGTTGAGTCTTTGGAAAATTTCATTCACGGTTTTTGATTATTTTCAGTGCTTTTGAAAAACGTATATTTTAAGAAACTCACTTCTGGCTCTAAACTCTTAGAACAAAAAAATGTGCAAATAATCCTAGAACCTAATTCAGGCTTTCTGCTAAAGATTAAGTCATACATCTTCAAAATTGGTCCAGGGTACTATTCATCGTGGCATGCCAAAAGTGCATGGTTTATTTTGGCCCACCAAGTACTTTACATGCATCCTTGATTAAGGTACTGTAATTTGCAAAAGGAAAGAACAAAATACCAGCGTTGATCGTTGGATCCCAAGATTCTTCCGGTGATGCATGAGTGAATAATTTTGAGAAACACCGCAACATGATGAAAAAACAACTGCAAATATGTGCAAATTTATATTACTTGATTACTTGATTAAGTTGTTGTGTCTGGAAAATATTATGTGTTTCATTTTGGTTTTCTCTGTCATGTTTTAGCGAAATGTACCCCAAAACCACACAAATATTCGCCAAAGTCAGGATGCCCATTCTATAGGTTCATCATATTGCATGGTGACAGTTGTGCTTTTCTGATAAGAAGACACATGAAAGATACCGAAAAACATTAGTTTGCAAACTTAATGTGAGAATTTCCAACTTGCAACGCGTTCAAGCAAACAATCCGTAAAATTTTAAGTTCAGTATTTTTTCTTTTGCATCCCATAATTTTTTTTAATCCAATATATTCATGGCAAACTTATATTTTTAGGTAGCCTAGTTGTCTGAGCATTATAAATCAGCAAGAGTTTTGTGTCTTATGTTGTTCTTCTATAGATATTGCCTTTCAACTGACTTTGTGGTTTTTGGGGTACCTTAGTTTTTGGGGTACATGTACCTGTAAATCAAATTCTTTGATAGAACTTCCCTGCACGAAAATACATGGCTAAACTTGACCTTGTGCAGGCAAAGTATTAGCATTGTAGTGGGGAATATGGCCTTGTTATGACCTTGTACTAACCTTTGAAGACAATTTAAGGCTATAAGTAAGATTCCAAGTTACAACCAGTCTAACACAAGGTTTCCACAACGCTAATTAGCATTTTTCGGGCCATTTACAAAGTTACAGCAAGGCTTTTCTAGGCTAGAACAAGGTTGCAACGTCATAACTACAACGCTTGTGCATGGCTATTACTGTACATGGCCTTGTATTTTTGTACAGGTACGAAAAACGGCAAAAAGGGAAACATGTACATTAAATAGGAAAAACGAAATTTTGAAAACATTCTCTTTCATCTGGGAAGAAAAAGGTCTTGTTTGTATGTTTTCATTACTTGGTATCCTGTTTGTAATATACTTCTTACATGAGTTTGAAATTTGATATTTGTTCTACTGTTATTTGACACTTCTTTTTGAGAGAGTTTTCATTCCTTATGAGAACATTTCAGGAGTTGTATCTCTCCACAAGGGGCATATGACCAGGGCCATAGGAAGCATCTCAAACTTTGGGGGGGGGGGAGGCATGACACTTCAAATGCATTTTTTTCTCAAGCTGAAGGGGCACCTCCAGAAAATAAAAAGGGTACTCCTTTGTTTAGTGAAAAATCTTGGGGGGGCATGTGCCCCCAGTGCCCCAGTTTCTACGGCTATGCATATGACTCCACTTACACCAGAAAGCATTAGAGATCTTTACAAGAACAACATTGATTTTTTAATGGTTAGCAAACTATAATGTTGATGTATGGCAGATAAAAAGATGTTAGCTTGCAACTATGTATATGAATAATAATTTATTGAAATATTAATGCAATGCTTTATATCTGCCATCCATCAAGTGTTAAGTAAGAAAATTTTAAATAAATTTTAAATAAAAAGATCAGTGAATAAATTAGAGCAATTTTGTTGTCCCACTACTATTTGTGAAAGATGACAATGATTGCTGATTTCTACCGGGAATAATAATTGAGCTGCACTTGGGGAAAAAGAAAAAACTTAAATCGGTCAGTTCCACAATATGGGGTGAAAAGAGTTGCTTTAATTCTGACATGATTTACGGTTGTATGAATGAATTTTTCCTTTGCAATGTCCATATGGCCATATCTTTATAACCTTCTTTCTGCTAAGCAAGTTCATTAATCATAGTGCTTGGGCTCGCTGTCCTTCTGTAATTGCTTGTAACAAATCTAGCTGCACGTCACTGGATCATTTCAAGCTTTGACATATTCTTAGATGTAAAGGGATCCCAGACTATACTTGAATATTCTTCTTGCGACCTACAGTAACAAGTGATTTGTAGCATCTTTCCTTGACATTACGAGGAAATATGCTTTCTGCAAACCTGCTCAAGATTCTTAGGGAGCAATCCCCTCTCCAGGCTGAGGATCTCCAATCATTATCTCTACTTACATTTTCTTTTCCATCATTTTGCTCCTTGTGGAAAAAATTGTATGAAATTGTTGCACCATCATTTCCTTTCAACTGTACCAATTTGCTTTTTGTCGTTTTCTGTTCACCAAATCTGCCAGTTGCTGCATGCACCATGGTCTGAAGATGCCCATTTCGTCCCCATAACAGAGGTGGCTGGTATCTAAAATTTAGCAAAGAATGATACTTGTGCCTCATTAATGTTATCCTTTCTGACTTCTTCTTCTGGACAGTTTTGAATAACAGATACATCCCAACTTGTTGAGTGTACTGCATGTACGGGTAGGTGCCACCCACATATTATTATGTTTAAAGAATGAAAACATTATGGAGGGGTTTTTGCTCCAACCGGAACGAATATAGAGAGATAGGAATCAGGAATGTTGTAACAATAGGCATCATTCTATGTTTATGGGTGGGTTTTTGGGCCCCAAAAAAATTCTCCAAACAAGGGTCACCTTAAATGTGGGTTGGTTTGGCTCAAATTTCCAAAAGACAATTTAAAATGGGTGTTTCCAGCAAAATTCATCATAAAAAGGTGGGTATTAAGGCAAATTTTGGTAATTAGAAGTAGGCTTAGGTAATGTTTTGTGTGAAAACCAAGCTAACAATTGATAACTATTTTCACAACAACTTCCTGGTTGAAAGGCTCATGACAATAATAGGCAATTCCAAGAAATCATTCTATGACTCTATGTAGTCTACTTACATTTCATTCAATTTCTTACATCTTTTGATCACTTGCTTATTAATCTCTCCGTCTTTGTTTTGGTAAATTGTCGGCCTTTCGCATTCCTCATTTAGTTTCAATATCAACTTGAACAATAGAGTCAAAAGAACAAGAACGATCGTAAATACCAGGCCAAAAGTATCGAGTCTTAATTCTGGCGCTAACATTTGCTAGCTGAAGAGATGATGCACTTCAAATGCTTCTTTAGTCTTCCATGTACTCTAAAGATGATCTTCTAACTTGAAATTGGCAATGATCGCGGGCTGATCGCTCCAAAGGTCACTTCAATACATCGATTGCCTTTTTGTTGACGTTTCGCTTTGGCGGCTGCAAAAGACAAACGAACCAGGCGGGGCTGGCTAGGCCACTGCCTCATTTTCAGTTCGAAATATTGCGTCCTAAATCAGGAGCACTATAACACACGGGCCATCAATATCTTTGTGCTCAAAGTGTGAGCGCATGACATATTTATGGTCCAGCTTTTAAGCTTAGTTTTTATGTTTGACTTCTTCGAAACGAGGCTCCAAAACTTTTTGATGGCGACGAATCTTGAGAAAGGTTTCATATCATGGAAGAGCATAAAATATGGGATGTATGCGTGATTGGTTGTGGAATAATCGGAAGTGCTACTGCTTACTCACTAGTCAGGAATGGCTGTAAAGAGATCATCGCCCTCGAACAGGTGAAAGTTTTATCCTAAGCCTATTTATTTTTATTTACTTCCTTTAGGCCAACCAAAACCGCCAAACTAGGCTATGCCATTATTTTTCGAATCTTTGACTCTGTCTGTCCCCCCACGTTTGCTGTTTTATCCTTGTCCAAGAAATAAGCAATCATCAAAATTTCTTCATGTTCCTTTGTATCAAAGTCTAACCAGATTAATCTTGGAAACATCGCTAAGTCTTGGAATTGCCTTAACTTTTGTGTCAAGACTCACGTCAAGAGATCATACTTTGCCATGTTAAATGGTCTAATGGCGCATGTGAAAACTTTTCCTTCAATGACACCTAGCTATGTAGCTCTCCTCTGGAGGGACCATTATGGAAACAAGGTTGCACTGACCTTTTAATGCTATCCCTGCCATTTCAAACCTGGGGTATTTTTAGATTACATTTTTAACTTATACATTCGCACAGTGGCGGCGCCAGCCTCCACGAAGTGGGGGGGGGGGGGCGGAGTAGTTAGGTAGGGATCGGGGGTCCAGGGGGAAGCCCCCAGAAAATTGTTTGGGGCCTCGCCCTTTATATCTTAGGGAAACGCCCTTTGTTGAATAAATTTTACACCCTTTCTAGATAGAAAACGACAGATCAAATCATTGATATGCATGTAAGAAACTTCAATATAAGGCTTTTTATTGTATTACAACTAGTATTACAAATAGTAAAACTTAAAATGAGTTATATGAGAATGTATTTGAAATATACATTTGATCTTGAACACAAGTGCCAAAGTATGTAGTCCAAGGAAGTCAGCCTGCAACGTTGATAATGCTCAAAGGGGAACTTTTCTTGGCTTGATACACAATTGAACAGGAGATTTCCCGCTCACTACTAATGAGCACCAACCACCAACTGCTCAAGTCATTCTTCTCCCATTTTTGCGTGCAAGTATGTGTGCTGATCAACCTCACTTTGCTCACCAGACAAATGTGTTGGGCTAATCAAACAAAATATAGTAATATAATAATATGACATCACATTATATTGCAGTTTCCATTGCCTCATACCAGAGGTAGTTCACATGGACAAAGTAGGGTCATCCGTCATTCCTATGGTCAAAAGTTTTACTCAGAGATGATGCCAGAATGTTTCAGAGAGTGGGAGAAACTGGAGCAACTGACTGGAAGGAAACTTCTACAGTAAGTAAAACTTCAATTGTAAAGAGGCTGTAAAGGTTTTTATCAATGTCATCAAAACAGCTTTCTAATTTTTCCAAGAGATCTTGTCTCAAAATTTTAGCTTTTTCATGTGTTTGTACTGTAGTTTGCCAAATAAAGATTGAACAGAGTCTACAGTTGTTCAAACCTATAGCACATTTTAGCTCCTTTTCAAGGAACCTGTTCCACCCATCCCATTCAATAGATTATACTTCTCTACAGTAACAAGGACAGATTTTGTAACGCAACAGCACCAGTTGCTTTTGACTGACACCATTAATGACTAGCGATGGAAGACAGGAAATCCTCTCAACCAGTAATTCAAATCAATCAAATCCTCAAAGGTTGCCCTGAAACCAGTCAGGCAAACATTGTCACTTTAGGCACGCAAGAGGTTGGTTTTAAGAGAGTCATGAGTTTCTAAGGAAAGAAGAGGATAAATCTAAAGATCTGCCTGCAGGATTTTGTTTATTTGATTCGAAGACTTGCAGAAGGCTTTTTTTGCAATTCTCTCATTATTGCTCTTCTTTAGTTATAAATGCATGAATTCTCTTGAAAATCATCTTTCTCATGCACAAGGCAACAGTTTGTCCTGCTGGCTTCAGGGCAACTTATGCTACTTTGTTTGTTTTGGATTATTGGTTGAGAGAATGTCCTTGTCTTTAATCATTAATCACTTTGAATTGCAGTCTGTCAATCAAAACCAGTTGAATTGATGCTTGCAAAATCTGTCCATGTTCTCTATGGTATGAAATTACACAGGCATTTTTTTCGTTTTTGGCAGTAAATGTGGCTTGCTTAGCATCGACGCATTCCCTTTGGATGCAGCAAAAGAAGTAAAAAAGAACTTAGATGAAGTTGGAATCAACTCAGAATTGATCAAAGGAGAAGAATTCAAAGCCAAATATCCTATGCTCAAATATGAAAACGGAACCGGGGCTGTTCTTGAACATGAGGCTGGTGTCTTAATGGCGAATAAATGTGGTCAGACATTCAGGGTGTGTATGTATATCAGATTAATCGTCTATATCAAATTGGATGTCATTTGCAATTTGCGGCAATGCAAATTACGCATGCAAACCATTTGAATTGCTCACATACATTTTCGCCTGACATCTACTTTGAGACAGACTTTTATCTGATTGAGCACTTATTTATTTTTCTTTATTTATTTATTTTTCGTGGCAGTTTTGGAAAACTATGATACACTTTTTTTATAAGAAAGTAAGATCCGGGGCTGGTAGGCAGTTTCTTAAGTTTTTGGGCCATTTTGCTACAGATTGCATTTATTTCCCAATGAATGAATAAGACCCTTTATTAAGAACCTACTTTAGATATCAGCCTGAAATGGTTCTTATTTATTGGGTACAAAATATATTATTTCAGACTGTAAGTTCTTAACAGATGAAGGTTCTTATGTGCAGGTTTTTACTGTACTTTAAGATTTCAAAACAAGCAAATGACATAATTCACACTCAAAATAATGTCCAAACAGTTGCTATAACTGTAAAGTGTCAAAACATTTGTGTGTGTGCTGGGAAACTTAAAACTGCAAATTACAAAAGTTTCTTAGCTTTTTAAATTCAGGTAGGGTTGCTTCTTAACTTTCAAAAAAATTGAGCCTACATGTTTTTTCAGCTGTAATTTCTCATGAAAAAATGTGTGTGCTACACTTATCTGAAAATTGTATTAATGTTACAAATGGTGAAGGACCTTTTTGGACAGTTAAATTCAGTTTGAGTGAAATTATTAAAGTCCCAGGACAGCAAGGAATCTACGCCATGCCTCTTTTTATGCAGGTACAGTGTACACAAATAAAACTATTTCATGGAACATGCGTTGCTGAGAGCAATGCGCGCTTTTAAATAAAGATGAAACTGTCAAGAAAGTGGTTCCTTTGGGGTTCTTCATTATCAGTTTTGTCATTTAATTAAGAAATACCTTATTTAATAGTCAAGAAATATTTGAAAGTTTCTCTCATCTAAATTTTTCTATGCTTTCGGGAATATTGCGTGACCTTCTCACAGCTTGCAGAGACGAGTTCTTAGAGATTTGAAAGAATTGAACTGAGATCATTGAGAGAATCGTCTTGAGAGAACTGAATGCTTCATTCACACACACGTCTGATTGTAGCAAAGAAATGATGAGGTTCTCCATTTCCAAGCTAAGGTACTACCGGGTGAGACAAAAAGAAATCCCCGTTTTAAGGGTCAAAGCTCCCTGGATATCATGACAATGATATCAGCAAATATATACCGGGTGAGCCAGAAAAAAGTTCCCACTTTTGAAAATTCATAGCATCAAGAGTACTAAATGGATTGGAATGAATCAATATTTGCTTGACAGCCAAAAGATCGAAGTATTTTTGTGATTTTTCTCATGTTCTTACGAGCATTGGAAAAATTGGTAAATTCAAGCTTACAAAAACTTGATGGTTGCAAAATGACTGAAAACAGCCTAAAATTCTTGATCAAATCACAGAGGACTCCTCGCTCAGAACAACAGAGAAAATGCAATTTCTCATGGGTGAGAGATATCGTCTGCACATCTATTGCCATGGGATTGAAAATCTTTAGTATCTGTTTGAGAATCTATTTCTTGTAACTCTTGAGAGAGGTGAAACGTATGTGCGTATTGTTCTGTGTGAGGAGAGTCCTAACGATTTGATCAAGTGTTTTGGGCCTTTTTTCTGTCATTTTGCAGCCATGAAATTTTTGTAAAGTTGAATTTACCTATATTTGCAGTGCTTGTAAGAAGATGAGAAAAATCACAAATATACTTCGATCTTTTGGCTTTCAACTAGAATTTGATTCATTCAAATCCATGAAGTACTTGTGGTGCTACGAATTTTAGAAAGTGGGAACTTTTTTCTGGCTCACCCAGTAGTTTAATGGTAGAAATGTTCAAATCTACTAATAGAAGTTACCTGACTGAAATCGGCAACTCCATTTTGAAATCATAAGGGATTTTCTCGAGAAAGCCTCTTCAAAAACCTTCAAAACGTGCCCAGAATCATAAACAAAGTTCCCTAACATTTCTGCCTTCCAATGGCCATACAGCAATGACTTGTGGACGCTTTAGCACGTGCTATCCTCTTGGGAGGATGAACAAGTCCTCCCCCTTGTATCGATGACCTATTCAGGGGGATTCCATTCTCCCAAGAGGACAAAATACATGAATTTATGCGAGTGTCATCAATTTTAGGAAGGAAAATTTGCTCATTATTTTCATTCGTTTTTGCAGGTTTTTGGAAGGCGCCTTCTGCAGAAAATCACCCATATCCATGGGAAGGAATGGCCGATTATGGCCGGGTAAATTACTGAACCTAGTTGAACATATTGGCAATAAAACAAGACAGTTTTCAATATTATTGCTTTGACATTCATGGAGCAGTGGCCTTCCAAGCCGGGATTCTTTTTTCTGACTCACCCGGTAGCTTATATCGCGATCAAAAATCTCTCAAAATTGTTATACTGGAACGCGAATGTTTTGCATTCAGTATTTCACGATTAAAACCAGTTTTTCACGATTGAAACTAGCAGGAAAACGGCGTTTCCGGTAGCTATTCTATTTAAAGGAATTTGCCTTTGTTTACAAATAGGTTCTCTGGTAAACACGGGGTAAATACTCCTTAGAAAAATCATCATGCTTCAAACTTTTTTCTAGGAAATTTTCACGAAGAATGGTGGTACCTTGATTGACAATGAAAAAGTCGAAAAGATCATTCCAGGAGAAATAATAATAGTTAAAACCACGACTCGGGAAATTAAAACGAGGAAAGTTATAATTACTTCAGGTGAGCAACAAGGGCAGATTTTGTAGTACAATGCAACAGTTGCGTTTGATTGACACCTCAATTCAAAGCGATCAGCGACTGAAGACAAAGGAGATTCTTTCAGGCAGTAATTCAAAACAAATAAAGCCGCAAAATTTTCCCCGAGACTAGTTGGGCAAACTCTCTCCCTGTGCAAGCGAAAGGTGGTTTTTAAGAGGAGCTGCGTGCTTATATCGAAAGAAGAAGGGTAAATCTAAAGTTGTTTGTGGCGGATTTTGTTTATTTGATTCAGGAGCTGTTTCGTAATCGTTTCTTTTAAGCCATAAATACGCGAGAATTACATGCCTTCTGCTGGGTTTCTGAATCAAATGAAAAAAACCCGCCAGACAGAACTTTAGATCTACCCTTCTTCTTTCGTTTCTTCGAATGACGTGACCTCAAGGGTCCTGGTGCAATTATGCCACTCAAACAGAAACTACTCGAAGAGCACACTTGGGTGGCATGATTGGTCCAGGGCCCTCGAGTTCACGTCAATCTGTCGCCACGCGTGGGGAATAAAATTGCGCCTTCGCAGGAGAGGCAAACAAAGCACAGGAAGGAAACAAAGTCGATATATCACGAACAACATGATAAATTAGAATAGGAATAACTAGATGTATCATGCATAAATCGTTTTTAAATTCAGCGTTTCCTACAGCCCATGTTAAAAGTCAGTTATCTAGTTTAAATATTTGCATTCTTGCAGGGCCATGGACATCGGAACTCACTAGACAGTTGGAACTGAAGCTTCCACTACAGGTAAACGAAAGCTTGTGTGATATTTAGCAATAATTTACCTTAAAGGGAGTACAAAGACCAACATGCTTTGCGCGAAGTCAGCGACTGGCTTCCCACAGCTTCCAGAATAACTGACTGCACGAAATTCACAAAAACAAAGACAAACGATGGCAAAGGCTGCTGGTCTTTGTACTCCCTTTAACACATGTAAATCTAAGAAAATAGATTGAAAATAGAAACAGACAGATACAATAACTCAGTGAATAGAAAACAAAGGGACGAAAGAACATGTGACTTCTGTAATGAAATTGGTAAACTTTGTGTAGATAATGAAGTTCAACTTCCTTTTCAACTGCAAAAATAACATGCATTTAAGAGGTGATTTTTTCACTAAAATCGGAATTGATGATAAAAAGTTCAAAGACATTTACTTCAACTCAAAAATTGACATCATCAAAGAAATAATGACAAATCCAAATTATACAATAGAACTGAACTATTTAGCAGAATTTATATACACAAATCTGAAAACTGTAGAAAAAACACTTAGATCGATTGAAATAATTGCTTATATATTCGTAAACCTCAGATTAGAGTAATTAATGTTACGTAGTTTTAGTAGATTCGTAGTGAGCAATGTATTAGTAATACGATATTGCTGTAAACTACTAGACCCTATGATTGGATGATGAAAATATGAAATTGAAATTGTAAATCATTTTTTGAGCAAGGCCAGCCGTTGTCATGATATCGTACGTGGGATGTACCACTCCCTATAAGGGCCTGTTTATATGGGCAAAAACACCTCACCTGCCAGACCCGGGGCTGACAGGCGAGATTCCTCCTTCCTATAGAATCCCATTGTTTTTTCAATTCGCGTTTATATGACAAACGCGACACCACCGGTATGGTGAGATATCGCCTCACCAGAGGTGCAATCTCACCTGGTCGAGGTGAAATTTTTCCATATAAACGAAACACGACCGGTATGGTGAGGTGTATTCGCTTTCTTCGTTGATTTCTATTGTTTAAGTCGTTCTGATTTCACGGATGAGAGACTTTACTCCACTTCGCATTTGGCTGACAGGCGAGGTAAAAATCTCATATAAACAGTGCTTGAAATTTACCTCGCCTGTCAGCCCCGGGTCTAGCAGGTGGGGTGTTTTTCCTCATATAAACATGCCCTAAAACCATACAAGATTTCTAAGAAAGCAAAAGGATTCCTAGAGGATTTCTGGGATTTCTCGCGAAAATAAAAGGATTTCAGAAAAAGTGAATAAAATTTGTAGAGAGTGATTTACCCCTTGATAAACACCTCTTGGTAATTTTCTCAAAGCAGGAAGATAATAAAGATATGCGCCGAAAAGCATTTGCTTACTGAGCCAGATGATCGTGAAGATTTTCTCGCTGTTGTTGCTTTCGTGCTTTCGTTTTCCTTCTCAAACTTTACCAGATTTGGACGCTCGATCTAAACCTATTTTCTAACAAGTAAAGAGGTACCTAAGTCCTTTCAAATTTCGCCTGCCTCTTTCGCCCCGGAGGGGGACGAAAATTAAAGGGGGTGAATTGCGGAAATATTTTAGGGGGCGAAAATTAGAGGGGGCAAAAATTAAAGGAAGCGAAAAAATCTATTTTCTATAAAAAAAACTTAAGTTTTGATTGTAATACAAAATACAAGACATTCATTACTCTTCGATAACAATGCTATTGTCCTCCCCCGTGTCTGAGGGGTGATTTTGTTGTTCTAGTTCCACCGTGTTCTCTTCCTCGGGGCCATATCCATCCAAATTACGTCATATCAATCCAAACCAGGGGGCGAAAATTAAAGGGAGCGAAACTCCCGCGGAATTTCTGCACAAGGGGGGCGAAAATTAAAGGGAGCCAAAATTGAAGGCAGGCGAAATTTGAAATGACTAAGGTATATTGTAGGGTCTCATACGCGGGTGTTTACTGTATATCATCCGAAAGTCGACTTTCCGGCCGCAAAGGATCTTCGTTAGCTATGAGTCTTAAATATTAGAAATGAAATAGTATATGCTATTAATTTCATTATTGGTTTCCAAGTACTTTTAACGTTAATAAACTTGATTTCCACAGCCGGTCCTTATAAACGTATGTTACTGGAAGACGACCGACGAAAGGTATCGTGCTGATAAGGGATTTCCGACTTTTGGTGATTTTGGAAGTGGAAGTGCAAAGAAATGCCAGACATATGGCCTTCCCTGTATCGAATATCCTAACATGCTAAAGGTATGCCCCTTTATTTCAATGTGTTAGTCCAGTCGCTTAAGTCAATTTCTTGGTCAGATCGTGACAGAGCACCAAACTTTCCTAGATGATATCTAGGGGCATGGAGAACATTTTTAGAAGGGGTGCCGCTTTCTATCGATTCCAGGGGGTAACCTACGGATAGAAATCTTATGACGTCATACGAAAATTTCCAAAAAGACTCCTAGCGGGTACTTGAGTTTGACTGCGCCAACTTAGAGAGTTTACTTGAATCATAACTTCCTGCAAATGAACCTTTTATTAACATTTTAAAATGTTTTAATCAAATACATTTAAGATTTTTCAAAACCGGGGGTCAACGTACACGTGTACGGGGCTCAAAGCTACAAATAACAAACCGTGACGAGAAAGTACCCGTATTTTCCATGAGAAACTTAACTCTCTGGTCACTTGATATTAAGAAACTCGAGTGACAGAAATGTATTACTTAGGGATGTTTTCTTTTTGAATGAAGCTCTTTTATTTCACAAGAAGCATACTTTCGATTTTTCGTTGAACTTTATAGAAAATAAGTGTAATATTTCGCAAGCAGTGAACTCTTTGCATGGGTTTCTTAGTACAGCAAATAGACAGAAACTTACCCATGGAGCTAATAAGTGTCATGTCAGATTTTAAGTGTAAGCAAGTTTGATTTGTACATAATTCTGAAATACACGCATTTTGTCTGCCGTATAAGAATTGCTTACAAGACATTGCAGGCTCAATTTTTCGAAAGTCAAGTTGAGATGCTACCTAGATTAAAAAGGCTAAAAAACTTTTGTAATTTTCAATTCACTTCTGATTTTTTGAGCATTTTAGATCAAGATAAAATCAGATTTTTTGAAAATTCCTTTTATTTTAAAATGCTTGAAAGGGATAAGTAATCTCCTCATTTAGAGCATCATGCAATATACCAGGCACAATTTAGGATAGCATTGATTGTGTAGGGTCAGTGTAGGGAGCCTACGCTACCCTACACGTAACAGGTAGATAGGCTTCCAGGTAGATAGGCTACTCTGCATAACAATAAAAAAATTCAATGAGAGAATTGGAAATGTTGATGCTCGCAAAATTGGCGTGAAAGGTTTAATGTCATGGCAAAAATACACGGCTTCAATTCCAAAAGCTTTCTGCATTAAAGACAATTGTTTTAGATCCGGCGCTAGGCTAGGCCACAGTCGTCGCTGCAGCAAACAACAAAATATAGGTGCGCACGCACCTGTAGGGTGTAGGCTCCCTACGGTGGAACCTACAAAGAAAAATTCATCCTAAATTGTGCCTCATTTGCCATGCAAACATATTTCATTTCTCTCAAGGCAACAAGGGTGAATTTCGTAAGGCAAAGAAGTCATCTCTCCGAGAAGACAAAGCGATGTACGGCCCTGAAGAATAGATTTCACACCTCTGAGTGCACTCAATCAAATCAAAATAAACAGAGAGAGCAACACATCATGGTTGACTGCGCTGAAGGTGTGAAATCTATTCTTCAGGCGTTGGAATCGCTTTGTCTTGATCAAGCCTGTATCCTTTGTTTTACAAAATTCGCCCTTGCTTCTCAAGGCTGGCAAAGTGATTTTTTCGAAGGGCATCAGATCATATACGTTATTGCTTTTTTAAAGATTTGATTTAACTCTTTATGGGAATGAAATGCGTTTGAATGAGGGGATTGTTTATAATTTTGCTCGAGGGTCGTAGGCCTCTTTTTACGCATTTCGAAGTTGCGGATTTTTTTTTTTTAATTGAATTTTACTTATCCTTCCAATGTTCTGGAAAAAAGAACAAAATTGAGAAAAACTTCTTCAACCTTTTGGCTATCAAACAAACTTTGATTATTTCTAATACCTCAAGTCTTCTCCCAGTAGCAAATTTTCAAACGTGGGAAGTTCTTTTCATTCCCGGGTACTTCTCTTTACTGGGTGTCATTATGCGCATGCGTATACTAACCGGTTTTGTGTTGTACAGGAAAATATAAAGCCCGAGGTCTTAAAAGTACAGACCGAGCTTGCGAGGTCTGTGCAATAAGACCGAAGGCTTAATATTTTTCTGTGCAACTACAAAACCAGTTAGTATTAGTTTTATTACCTGATAGCTTCTAATTTTGTCTTATATCGTTTAGTCAAACGCTTTTTGTAACCGTTATATCGTTTGAGGTCATTGTAAATCTCACAGGCCTAAATTAGTTGCTGTGGTGACAAAAACGTATCATAGAATGCTATGGGAAAACCGCGGGAAATGTGCGATAAGCCAATGGGATTGGCGGGATTCTTGTATTGCCTCGTTTTTGAAACGTCAGTCAGGTGATATATGTTTATTAATGACCATGTACTGCAAACGAGAATTAATTTGACTCTATTTTGATCGAAGATTTGTTTACATCATGGAACAAATGCAAATCCAGATTCAAGAGACATTACATCTTCACTAAAACACGATGTGACTGAAATCGGCGAATACATCAAAGAACACTTTGAAAATGTGGAGGACAAACCAAGCATAGTGGAACATTGCATGTACACTGTGAGTATATTGTTCATTGATTATGTATGAATAATTTCATGTATGAAGAATTTCATGTATGAAGAATTAATCTTCACAACATTATAAAATGATGATAAAATTCAGATCAGTAACGCAAAATGTGTAACAAAGCTAAAGGCACCGACTTTTTTGTCGGCTTGCTTTACCTCGAACACTACTCGTTTGTTCCCATTATGTTTTTGCATAATAGGCTATCGCAAGCAAGCAACCAAGTAGCCTGCTTCCTGCTTCTTTTTCTTTTACCCCTGCTTTCCTGTGGACATATTTTTATCCAATTTCTTTTACCCAGTCGCCAATGCCTAAGCCCCTACTACCCACATAGACTTTAACATAAACGAATTTCGTATCAGATAGGCTGTTTTCAACGAAGTTAAAACGATGCGTCCAACTTTAGCTCAATCGTGAAGGCACTCCAAGGCTAGCGAGTATCGAAAAGGTAGGCAAGGGAAGACGAGGATTATGAGTGTGGTAGAAGCAAATTTCCAGAAAGTTGTGCCAAAATTGCTCCTTATTAAACTATTTTTTATACATGGCTTCTTTGGTTTTTATGTGGTTGTCATCCTCTTGAAGAAGTCATATCCTTTCAATCTGGCCTGCACATTAATGTACACATTACATTTCCCTGGGTACCAGAGAGCATAGGTTCCAAATCTTTAACTCGGCGTAAAAAGGTGGGTGTAAAATTCAATGACCTATTTCTTCTGATTGAATGGCTTAAGAGAAACTTTAGGTGTTTATCTGTAATTCTACCATTGGACTTCCCACAAATTTAGAATATTTTTCAAAATTACAGCGTATTTTCCATTTCAGCTCATTTAGGATGTGACATCATCAAATTTCTAAATCATAAACCAGAAGAGTGACAGACTTTTGCTTGATGCCATATTGTAGGCATCCATAAACCATAGTTCTCTTCGAAATTACTTCATGTTGCGTCAGACGGTTTAGAAATTACGATGGTTTAAAATTTTTTTTGAAAATTTTTCTTGAATTCTTGAAAAAGAAGAAAAACACTCTAATTCTGAAAATATTAAAGATTTCAGAAAAGTCCAACGGTAGAATTATATAGAATCAGCTGAAGTTTCTTTGACGCCATTCAGTTGAAAGAAATAGGTCATTCAATTTTACACCAGCCTTTTTAAAGATTTGGAACCTATGCTGTACCAGAGCCAAACAAATTTAAAAGAAGAAAAAAGAACCTTTTTTTATGAATCTAAATTTTTGGCTCTGGCACCCAAGGGTAACATTACATGGTTACTCTGAAGATGCCCTAGTGGGCGAAACTTGTATACATTGAGGGAAAATAAAAAGCTGAAAAGACGGAATTGATTTCTATTTTCTTTGAATTGCCTCTTCAACCGTACACTATATATTATATTCTTTGCCACTATTTAGCAGCAGCAACATGTCTGATGAGCATAAATTTCAAATCGTCTGCCCTTTGCTACAGGACATACCCTTGTCTAGCCTGCGTGCAGACTCAATTTTCCTAAAGTTTTTAGGATAGTTGAGTCTGCACGCAGTCTAGCCCTTGTCCAGTTTCATCTTGGCGGACCAGTTAGACAGCATAAATTTTGATGGGAAGCGTAAAAGACAACAGCTATCGTACCTTTTCCCTCAAATAATAATTCTTCATACATAGCAACAAGGGCACTTAGGCTGCTTGAAACTGTTCAGACAAGTGAGCAAATGCTGGCTACTGCGGTTTCCAGATATCTGGAAAATTAATTTATGTTGCCTTTGTTGACATGCATGTCGCATAATTTGAATAGAGGATTGACATAATTAATTTGGTGGCTGTTCCAATTTATTGTTTTTTGTTTCGTAGACCCTTTCTTCTTTTGAATAGTTGGTCCACTTGTAGGCTAGCGCAAGGGACGTTGATGATTATTTCGAGGTTTTTGAGAAATTGTATCTTCTCAAATTTACCGCTTTCTGCTTCTACAATGTCACAGAGCATCAAATCAAATTTTGTAGAAACTTAACATTAATTGTCTCAGCTTTGAAATAGATTCCAGTTATATTAGTAAATTGTGCTTTCTCAAGCACTCGATATGTTAATTCTTCCATCAAATCAATTCTCAGATTGTTATTTCCCCAGTCAACTCCGGATGATGACTTCATTATTGACAGACATCCAAAGTACAACAATGTCATCATTGGTGCAGGATTCTCAGGTAAGTCATTGAACTGTTGTGAATATTATTATTATTATTATTATTATTATTATTATTATTATTATTATTATTATTATTATTATTATTATTATTATAACATTCTTTAAAGTTGGTTCTTAAAAATTGCTCTACTTCAAGAACTAATAAAGATCAACTATTTACAAAAACAAAATAAATTACAGTTCATGACAAGAAACGAAAATACCCTACAATGCCCTATTTACAAATTTTGCAACGGCAAGTCTCTCCAATCCATTTTTTATGCATGACTTGAAAGAACAGACGGAGGCGGCAATTTTTGTATCATTAGGCAGGGAATTCCATAATATGCTACCACGAAAAGATAAACTATCGTTGCCATAAGTAGTTGTTTTAGTTTGAGGCAACATTAACAGATTCTTTGATCTTAGATTGTAATTAGTGTCCTTTTCATGGAACATACCCCACAAAAAAGAAGGGTTTGTTGTGTTAAACTGCTATAAACCTCGAGCATTAACTTTTGCAAGTTCTTTTGATGAATATTGCACTCCTTTCCTCTCTGTAACAACTCATCGAAAGAGGATGTAAAATCGTTGAAGAGAATTCGAAGCGCTCTCTTATGGGTGCTTCCAAATACTTCTGTGCATGTCTTATCCTAAGCTCTCAACAAGCGAAACATTTGCTTCAGAACTTTGTCAACCCTTTTTATTCATTATGATGCGAATTATGATGGGTTTTCCAGGAGCCAGGAGAAGTGTCCGCAAGATTGGTTGCATCTAATGGCGTAGTAAAGAATTCTTTAAAAAATTTCGATTTGTTATCAAGATTTGAAAACCTCTGGGATAAATACAAGCCAAGATCTTTTCACTCGACCTACAATACGAGGCACTGTAAGGATATCCAGATCCCTAGATATAGGACTGAATCTGCAAAAATGGCTTTTATTACGCAGCTCTCAAGTCATGGAATGATACACCTGCCGAAAAAAAAAACGACTTAAAACGCATCTAAAGAGCTAGACTCTCAAGCCAAACACAACTCCCTGGAAGAACAGCAAGGATTAAGTTTTATAGGGCTTTAAGTTTTTATTCATAAGGTTTTATCATTGTAAATAGATGTTATATATTTTAATGCTGAAGGGTTAATTTGTGTATAAATAATATTAAATGAAATGAATGAATACTTGACAATAGTTTACTTACATGTTCCATTTTTATCTTTACCGTCTCTTGAGATAATATGTTGATACTGCTTTGAAAATTGCAGAATTTCGAAAATGTCAAAAAAATCATTTTCATTGGGCATACGAGGACAGTCTGGCAAGAAACGTCCTGAAATAATCTTGTCTCAATAGATCTGAACAAAATATCTTTGAATTTAAAACCCTCTGACTATCTAAACGAATAAGCTGTTGCAATCTGACAGCATCAAAATTTGAGAACTGTTTCTTCATTATTCAGGGTATGTATGCCAACTGTGTTTGCCTTTATAGAACTTTGTCATTTCTGACTTCGTTTTAAAGGCTCAATGTCGTGGTGCAAAGTGCCAGTCGTAATGTTGAAAGGACTAACAAACAACCTGGCCTTCAGGGCCGTAGGAAGAAGCTTCGGATTGGGGGGGGGGGGCAATTGTTCTTAAAACAATAGAGAACAATACATCTAATTAATTTGTGTGACGTAGCACCATTGTTTTCAAATTATTGGGGGGCTTGAGCCCCCCTGCCCCCCCCCCGCTTCCTACGGGCCTGCTGGCCCCTGAATAATTACCAAGACTTTATGCTCCTGTGTCATACTTTGTTTCGAGAATAAAGGGAGTCAGCTCGTTATCACCTTCATGAATTTCAGTGTACAGCGTAATTACTGAAGCTTGCCTAATTCTATTCTTTTGTATTGTCTTATTCATCCAATCAGTGCCACGACAGTGTGCCTTTAACACTGTTTCCCCCATGAGAATCATAAATGTGTCGAAATCCCACTGGAGCTTTTAAATCGACTTTCGAGTTCACTGCAATCAATTTGTTTCTACAAAATGTTATTTTTATTCCCGCAGGACATGGCTTCAAATTAGCTCCTGTTGTAGGTAAGCTGCTGGCAGAACTTGCTCTTGATAAGAGTCCATCTTATGATCTCTCTCCATTCAGCATTAATCGATTTAAAGAACTCAAATCCTCTCTTTAAATGTTTTTAATAAAATATTGAGCAAATTAATCAAGTTTTTATCAAGCATAATGACAAGTATACCATTTCTCTAGGGTAGAATATAGTTGGTTAGGAATTATTAAAGATAATAGTACACTAAAGCGAGTAGATGCAGAGGAAAGCGAACGTTCTGGTCATGAGCAATAGGACACCAATTATGTATCAGTGTTAAATCAATTTATATCAGTAGCGAGCCACCTTAACCTTTTGTTTTGTGTGTTTTGAATTTCCTTTTACTTGGTAGTGAGCCACCTTTTCGTTGTTTCGTAATTTTGAAATTTTCAGTAGTGAGCCACCTTAATTGCAGATCCACCTTAAGCGTTATGAGATGGCTCACTACTGACAATTTCAAAATAACGAAACAGCGATAAGGAGGCTCACTACCAATTAAAAAGAAGTTCAAAACGCAAAAAACGATAGGTTAAGGTGGCTCGCTACCATAGGCGTAGGAGACAGGGGGACAGGGGGGCTGCAGCCCCCCCCAACGGCAGAAAAATTTGCAAAAATCACCCATAATCGGGCAGAAATCCGCCTCAAGTCGGGCAAAATTTTCTCAAACAATGGAATTTTTATCGGGCAGCCCCCCCCAAATTTGATCTCCCCCTACGCCGATGCTCGCTACTAATACAAATTTCACACTGATGCCCATTTGGTGAACCAGGACAGATAATGTTACAATAGGATCCGCTACTTTTGATTGACACCTAAGTACAAAGCGATTAGCGCTTGCAGACAAAGTGAATTCAATGCCTGGTCGGTCAACTTAGAAACAAAAGCGAAGCAAGCCGCAAAAGTTGCTCTGAAACCCAGGTAGCTAACTCGCCCCTTGTGCATTCCAGAAATGGTTTTAAGAGCAAACATGAGCATAAATCCAAAGAAGAAGGATATATCTAAACTTATGCCATGGGCATTTTATTTGTTTGGCTCAGAAACGGATTGGGAGGCGATTCAATTCTCCTATTTTTTTGGTGTGATTAAACACTTGCTGCCCTGTTTCTGAACCAAGCAAATAAAATGCCCGAGGTAGAAATTTGGATATATCTTCCTTCTTTCTATATATGCTGATATTTGCTCTTAAAAGCTATTTCTGGAATGCACAACAAGCGAGCTAGCTACCTGGGTTTCAGAGCAATTCTTGCGGCTTGCAGTTTTTGTTTTTTATGACTTGACCAACCAGGCATATAATTCCCTTTGTCTACAATCGCTAATTGCTTTGTACCTGGGTGTCAACAAATCCCAGTCATATTGATATTTCCCAGCCGGAGGGGTTTATCTTCCTCTTTTATTTGAGATGCATTCCCAAGGGTTATCCTGAGGCAAATTAGCTCAAATTCCCTATTGGTCTAACTTTTTTGTAGTGCTTTTTGCGAATTCTTCCTACAGTTCTCCTAGATTTAAAAACTTTTCCCTGGAGAAATCCTAAATAATACAGGAGAATCTTCTATCCTAGCCTACTACGCGACATTTTTGAAACAAAATCATGTCTGTCTTTTGAAAAGAAGTCCATATACTTTTATTCGTCGACAGTTTTGTCGATAATGATTTTAAAGTCCCCACTGTCACAAGAAATAGTTATCTTGGCTTTTCTTGCATCCTCTCGCTGCAAATTTTTATATTTGTATATTTTTTATAATGAAAAAATTATAAGATGCTTATTCAAAAATATTGATAATTTGTATAGATGATTTAGCCATAAACATGTTGAAAATATCGCATAAATAGATTTAACAATATTTTTGCAGCGCTTGGTTGATTTGTACTAGTTTCTACTATTAATTTATGCCCTGTTTTATTAAAGAAGAAACGTCTAAATACATTTGATAACAGTCTAGTCTCCAGTAAACAAGGACAGATTTTGTAAACGCAATAACATCAGTTAGTTGGTTTTGTTTTATTGATTCAGAAGCCAAGCAGAAGGCATTGTAATTCTCGCGTATTTAGGGCTTACATGAACAATTACCACACAGCTCCAGAATAAAATAAACAAATTCCGCCTGGCAGATCTTTAGATTTACCTTTCTTCTTTCGTTGTAAGCACATAACTTCTCTTAAAAACCATCTTTCGCGTGCACAAGGCGAGAATTTGCCCTACTGGTTTTGGGGAACATTTTGCGGCCTTGTTTGTTTTGAATCTGTAACTTTGAAAAGCATGAAAAGAGGCCGGAAACACTCGATCAAACTTATAAACAACGTCAGCACTCAAACACATTTCGCTCTTTTCAAGAGTTAAGAAGCAAATCTTTACAAAGCCACATCACATAAGATCTGATATTTTTGCAGAATCAATTTCTAGGTCTCGAGGAAAATGTACAGTATTTGCATGTTGCTCTAAGAGAGGGTTATTTACCCTTTTTCGCGCATTTGGAAGTAAAGGAACTTTCATAAATCCAATTTTACCTTACAGTAAGGCCCCGCATTTAAGAAATCACCTAAGAAACTTTTAGGCTGATGAAAAATAATTAACCCCCTACTTATAAGAAACTTTTGAGGCTCATACCCAAAATTAAGTTTCTTGTATTTTGATCACCACTAAGTCCAGGTCTGACGGTTTGGGGAGTATTCCGCTTCATTCAGGGCTGATAAGAAATTGGTACAAAGATGTCTTCGATTTAACAAATTGTTACCTAAAGTTTAATTGATGTTCTTGACAATCATTGATAACATACACATATGGCTAGTCGAATGAATAACCAATTTCTGTTGTACTCTTTTTTCCAGGACTTTCCAGAAAAGAAATTAGAAACTTAAGAAACTTTCAGCCTGAAAAAATGAGAAGTATCATAGATATGAGAAACTTTTCAGGGTAAGTTGTGAAAAGGGGGCTTCTTAAATGCGGGGCCTTACTACTGTATTTAACAAAGCGCAGAAAGATAGAAGAAACGTCACGAAAATGCTTCAGAAGTTCGGCTATCATTCAAACGTTGATTCATTCCTATTACAAATTCTCAAACATTTGAAGTTCTTATTGGTCCACACTTTATATTGGTAAACCATCACAGAAGCTTACGGTAATAGATTTTAAAGACCATCTGCTAACCCGGGGGGGGGGGGTACTTAGTATATTTGCCCGACGGGGATATGCCGTTTTTAAGGTTATCGTTTTCACCAATTTTTCTAGCACAGGATATCAAAATAAGGCAATTTTTCTAGAGCAGGCTGTCAAAACATGCCAAAGGGGGGATATTTTGCTAGATCGGGTCGTTTCTCGGTCAAATTTTTTTCAGAAGGATTACATTGAAAACCAGTAGCCCTGTTCTGTCGTCTGGGGTTCCTATCATTCGGTATCGTGCGCCAATGCTGGCCTTACATCAAATGTGAAATAGTTCCCAGTATTTGTCAGTAATTAATTGTATTGTATGCGTAGCTTTTTGTAGATGTTTTACTTAATCTCATTTATTTGCATGTCTATATGTTAATGGCCACGGGCGTAGTCATTGTCTTTTGCTGCCTGTGGTATCGTACCTGTAGTGTTGTATTGTAGTATAGTAATTAGAAAGTATAGTAGGTAACATGTAATGTAACATTTTATGAATATAAAAAAAAAAAAAAAAAAAATTTTCATGTTTTGGAGTATACTTGTCACCAATTTTTCCAAAATCCAAAAATTTTTCCAAAATCGGTTATCATTTGGAGCAAAAAATTCTGGACCAGGGTAAAGAAAAAAATTTTCATGGACACACCCCCATACAAATTTAAGTCAAGCACCCCTCCTGGTCTACTAACCATTACGCTTTGCGCAAAGCAGCACATGAGAAAAACAACACAAACTGAGCAATGGTGTTGGGAAATGTTTACGGTTCTCCTACACGTTTTTTTATAAGAAACTGGTTTATAAGAAACTAGTACTACGATGACCAAAACTTTAAGAAACTCTTGTAGCTCAAGAACAGTTAAGAAACTCCAAAACTTTATTTCTGTATGTCTCTCTTATTCTATGTCTCTGTAACGAAGGTACATTCGTCTTTTCTTGACTTGCATGGCTTCTTCTTGCTGACAATTTCAATGCAAAATGGAAGCCCTTTCTCGAGAAGAAGGCTCAACTTCGAACAGTACCGCAATTTTAGGCCCAAACAAATAAGAAACTAATTAAGAAACTTTTACTACTAAAACACCAAAATTTTCATGCGAAATTAAGAAACTTTTAGTACTAAGTGCTGATCCAAGTTTCTTATAAAAAAACGTGTATCAGGCTTGAAAAAAGACACAAATAATAGCCCACTGTGGTTTCCTAAGAGTCTTGGATGTACCATTTGCTTCTCTGTATCCATTGTAACTTGACTTTTCACTCGTTATGGAAGGAGCGATCTAACAACAACACTGGCCTAGCTTCGCAGACTTTCAGATAATCTGAAACTCCTATCGCATTGCATCACGGGACAGCAACAGCACGCAAGGCATCATGGCTAGCAGAGGGTCTTTAAGGTTCCTTAGAGAAGGACTGTCATGTTTGCATTTTTCGTATTTTCTGTATCTGGAGAGCAAGGATACCAAACAAAATGAGCTTATTTTTTTCTTTCATTAACGAGTAATTGTCACCCAGAGTGCTTTGCAGGCTCGCTTCAATTTTGGACTGTCTGAAATCTGTGCCGTATTAGTCTAAGTATTAAACGATTTTGACTTGCTCTTTAAGAGAATCAAGGGGAAATCAAATTCACGCTTTCTGTCCATCTGCTCAAAGCTATCTCTCGCATACAGCCTTTTTCAGTCAAGGCTGTAAATCTCAAAATTCTTTAAAGCATGCTGACTTTGGAGTGGCTTTGGTGGGCTCTTGCTTTTGGGGCCTGTTCTGGGTACAAAACCCTTCCGTGGCGTTAGCTGTGGATTTGGGTATTTTGCCTGGAGTGGGCTCCGTGGGCTTGGGGTCACTGTGGTAATTCTAGGTCTCTTGCACATAATACATCTTTTGGAATCATACTGATTACTGAAAATATGGATTTTTAGTAGGGGATGCTCTCTCCTCGATTAGTCTATCTACTGAGAGAGCTCCTCCTTAAGGAATTCCCCACATACAGTTTTCATATGTTCTCTTCCTTAGTTGAATTTTAGGTGCTTGTATCGTTTATTTTATATCTGTATTGTTGTATTTAATGTATTTTGTATTGAAACTTTGCATGTTGTGTGAATTTTAAAATGAAACTGAAACTGAATACCTTGCCGCTTACTTTACCGAAAAAGAGTTTCGTGTTGTCATGTGTTTTATCTGAGCTGAGCCACCAGTCTTTTGTCAAATTGAACTGTTGAACGAGACAATCCCATCGACTGATACGATACAGTTTCATGAACAATAACCATTAACTCGACAATGGTTACATCCTTACACATAATTTCGATAAGCTACCCGCAAAATGCAACAAATCTATGCCCTTTTTGCTTGCCAAACCCACAATGAATCTCATTACTTACGTATGTATCATTCAGAGATAATAAAGATTCGCTCTGACATTTGTAAAACACGTGCCTACATATATATTCAGTGAAAGAATTCAATGTTCTGGTTGGCCTGTAAATGGCGAATGTAAACACAGCTTTTTGTCTCTGCACTAACTCATGTTGATATGGAACAGATCTGTAAAATGTTAATTGTTGCTGTAACCAAGCTCTAATAACTGTTTTGATGTGAAGTGTCGAGTTGGGGCCGAGTTCTGGTCGCTCGTAATGGAGTTCAATTTTTGCTTTGGAAGTAGATGAATGGAGGTAAGCAACAAGGAACATTCTTTGGCCAAAATTTCATTTGATCGATCGATTTATGTACAAAGCAATTATGTATGCTCAGCATGACCAACAATTTTCAGAGATATCATGAATATTTTTTCACCAGAAAAAATATTTCTTTGAAAAACTTTCTTTAAAATCACAACATATGTCATAGTACAACAAAATTTACCCTTTGTATCTTGACCTGTCAATAAAGCAATTGTCTAATTTGCATTACAAATCTATTTTGGTTTGATGGTTCAAATGCTGCTTTGTACATAATATCGTTGGACCAGAAGTCTTGCTATTATTTTCTTTCCGGAAGTTATCTAGCAGATGCCGATACAATCAAGTCTGAGTTTCAATTTGCAATTTTGTACATAGTGCAATTCTGGTAGATGGGTACTTCTTTGAGAATTTTCTTATCAATCGGCCCCATAATGATAATCCAGTGGCATATTCGGCAAAACTGTGTTGGACCAGAAGTCTTGCTATTATTGGAAATGGTGCTTGGAATGCCAAGAAGCAGATCCGTAGAAGTTATCTCAGAAAAAACATCTGAAGGAAAGTAGGGACATTTTAATGCCGATACCGACCAAAAATGGACACTCAAGTAAATACCAGGCAATTCAATTCACCCGTTTCATGCATCTTTTTTAAACTCCACAAAAGATGCAATTGCATTGCTAACTATACAAACAAAAAGCTAAACTGCAAGGGCATAAGACAGAAAATTGATATGGTAAAATTCATCGGCGTAGGGGGAATAAAATTTGGGGGGGGCTGCCCGATAAAAAATCCATTGTTTAAGAAACTTTTGCCCGACTTAACGCGGATTTCTGCCCGATTATAGCTGATTTTTGCAAAATTTTCCGACGTTGGGAGGGCTGCAGCCCCCCAGCCCCCTTGTCTCCTAATATACAGATACAATTTAGGTATTTAGTCCAGATAGTCCACAAGACGCTGATCCAATCCAATCCCAATATCCAATAACATGGAATCCATACTATAGCCTATTGCAGTGAACTCTGCACGCAGACAAGAACGAGAATGATTTTCGAAAAATATTTGCAAAATGCAAGCTATGGCCCCCTCAGTTCCCCCTGTCCCTAACATGGCATGGGCTAGAGATTTACTAATTTGAAAAAGTAAAGGCCACGATACCAGGGCTAGAGATTTACGCCCCATTTCCGGCAAATCCACACCCCCAACTGCTTCCTTGGTTCGCTTGCTTGGGTGTGATGACTTGCGCATGCCCAGTTGACTAGAAACTCTGTTGAAAACAAGATGGCTGCTGAGGATGCATTCCGAGCGAATTCAACCACAAATATTTCAAGACAAAAAGCAAACTCCAGACAAGAAATAAGTCACAAGTAAACAGTTGTTGACCAGGCTTATATCATCAACAACGAACCTAGTTGACAATGGCGTTGCTCACAGTTGAGCGTTCGCAATCTGTCGAAGGATTTTTGAGCTCTGCAAGCGACGACGATGACGAATCGGTAAGAATTTCTAGGTCACCAATCAGGAAATAGAATTGGAAGTTGTCACTTTTCACTCAAATGATATCTTGTCTGCTGTTTTATTGTTCAATATGAAATAACACAGTATATTTCTTGGTCATTATGTTAGAAATTGCTTGCTTTCGTGTCTTCCAGTCAATTTTTATCGAAGATTTTCAAGGCCAGGGTTTTTATTAGGCCTAAATAACAAAACGTCATTCATAGCCAAACAAGAGAATGCAAGCTCAGGCTATGAGGGAATTAAGCTACAAATCTGTTGTAAAGCTCCCCATTTACAAGTAGTTTGCTTAATCAAACATGAAAGATCTTATTGTTGTAGATTGTTTGTTGTTGTAGGAAATTGAATAGAAAAGTTAATGCCCTTACTTAAAAAAGAGTAGAGAGGGAGCTAAAATGATTTTAGTTTAGTAAAATTGTTGACCTGTTTGGAAAAGACTATTTTTATATTGCTTTTCTCTGTTATAGGAATTAGGTATGAATTGATAAACTTCAATAGGGATTGTTTAGTTAAATATCCCTTGGCTGTGAAAAGCGTACACAGTTTAAATAAAGATATGTTTTGTTCCTGGAATGGAAAGACAAAGACGAGCAAAGGAAAAACATTTGGGATAATAATGTATGAGTCAAATTCATGCCCTGATATCAGCTCCCGCCCCCAACTGTGGTGCCACAGGGGGGATTGGGGAGTTCACTCCAGATTCCAAAAGTCTGCAAAAATTTTCAAAGAAAAAAGTAAGAAAAATGACATAAAGTTAGTTTGGTATGCCGTTATGCTGAAAAATTTTGTCAGAATCCCCAGGACCCCCCACATCTTTCAAATTTTTCAGAGCTGGCCACCACTGCCCGCCCCAGGGCACATCCAGGCATTTGATCAGTAGGGTCTACTGGTGGTAAAGTTAAGTTGAATTCGCACTTGAAGCGTAGCTCTTTCTTGAGGCATTCCAGTTAACAATGACGCGTTTTTTGTCACACGCACAACAATAGCTGCATTCGTAGAATCGGCTGTATCTAAAGACGGGGGATGGAATGGGGGAATTCCCTGTGTAGAGGTAAAGTGGGTAGTGCAAAAACTTTTGATAGTTTTTTGTTTGTACATCAAGTTATTATGCTTTGGATTTAATCTTTTTTTTAACTTGCTTTGCGTTGCCTAGAATTGTGAATTTTAAGGATGCCTTTGTCATAACTCCACAATCAGTATACACATTGTAAAGTAATCCACACATTTAAAATATGATAAAAGACCTAATATGTGACCCTGACTATTTCCAGTGGATCTTCACTTCCTGGTTAAGGCCTGTTGTTTGTCAAGAATTATTTTTAGATTTCTACCTGTCTCATTAAAATTCCTACAAATAAGTGAGCTTTCTGGGAACACCCTAAAGTTACTATGATGCAGTGCATGAAAAGGTGCCACAGCGCAAGCTTTGCACCTCAATGCAGAGAATGTTCCCTTGAATATGAGTGGCATGCACCTGTCAGTGAATACCTGCCCCAAGGGCAATTCATCACCATTTGGCAATAATTAACTGTTGACAATTCTGCCATCAGGATGACCAAAAAGATGATTTTCAAGTAGAAGATATTCAGTCATCAGGCCCAAGACCCCCAAAACTTGGAAGGATGAGATCGTAAGTTTTGAAATGATAATTATATTTCCAAATTTAGCAGATCTTTGCTTTTTTCAGTGAGCTTCAAGTTTTTCTTGAAAACTGTTTGTTCAGACAACGGAGTTTGAAAAAATATCAAAGCAAATCAATTTGATAAAAACAAAATCTTTGTTGAAAGCTACAGTTAGATAAAAAGCAAATGGTTTTGAGGTAACAGTCTGGAGTTTGTGCAAGGATCGAGCGACCGCTCATTCAACTGATCACAACCAATGGGCTTGTTGATTCCTAAGTTTTCTTAGGAATTTTTTCAGTATGAAGAAAATTTGCCTTGTGTTTTGCAATCAATTTGGGCTGTTTCAAGTCTCAGTCTAAGAATTTTCAAGAAAAATTTGACTTAAAACGCAAAAATCATTTGGCTGAAAATTGAAAAATAATCATAAATATACATATTTGAATATTTTTTGGGATTTTAAGTAAAGATTAACATTTTGAACTTCATACTTGGTGAACCAGAAAAAAGTTCCCACTTTTGAAAATTCAAAGCATCAAGAGAACTGGATTGATTGGACTGTATACAATTTTGGCACAGCCATTACGGTAGCAGTATTACATGTTATTTTTCATGTCATCATCTTTACAAGCACTGGGAGGGATTGCGTAAATACAAGTTTACAAAAACTTTTTTTTTGCATACATTCCAATGAAAAAGGCCTAAAATACTTTATCAAATCACAAAGGACTCCTCGCTGAGAACAACAGGAAAAATGCAATTTCGTATGGGGGAGATCTATCATATGCACATTACATAGAAATTTTTGCAAAGTTCAATATACCTATATTTGTAGTGCTCCTAAGAAGACGAGAAAAATCACAAAAATACTTTGGTCCTGAGGCCATTAACATATAGATATATGAATCATTCAAAAAGAAGAAGCACTTGTGGTGCTACAAATTTTTGAAAGTGGGAACTTTTTTCTGGCTCACCCGGTACAGTAATTGGTCATGTTTATCATTTATCATGGCTTGATGAAAGGACTGTAGCTAATTTTTGGCACACCCATTACGGTAGATATTACATGTTATTTTCATTTATCTTAATCAACATGGGATATGGTTCTTGCTTGACCATAAGAGTTTACCTTGTCACCTTGTGAATAACATGCATTCAATTATTGAATAAAAAAGAGAAAAGATTACAAACAGACCCAAAGTTACTTATATTTAGCAATATATTATGGTAGGCACATTGTCTGTATCTAATCATTGCCAAATATTTTATTTGTCAAGATTCCTCTCATCTTGATGTGTCAATTTTGACATCATCGGCACACAAAATGAATGCAAAGCAGACAAGGATATTTTTAAGCACAAACGTTTCTCATGTTACAAAGTAAAGTACTGTCCTTTACTTTTAAAGCTAAGTAGTAGAGACTGTAAATTCATGCATCTTTGATGCAAAGTCCAAGAAGTTGGTTCGCACAAAGATTATTAACAAAATGGTAATCAATATCACCATTCTGGTGCATCCAATGTAATCCTCAATCTCAGTTGAAATGGATGTTTATTGAATTTGATTGACTTTGCGACTGACAACTTACCAAGTTATAAACAGTATTGTTGTAGTCTGGAGACAGCCTAAATTAACCAAACATCAGTCCAATTTCTAAAGACTTAGTTCGAAATGCAAAGAGAAAATTGTGGATTTTCAAAGTCCCTCTTCTTCTCACATTTCTTTCTTTCTGGAGACCTAAAAACTTTCTGGGACCATTGGTGCCGTGGTCCGCTATTTTTTCCACCCATGGAAAACAATTCCAGCAATCTTATCCAGGCATGTACCTGATACTGTATACAACTTTAGTATTGCTACTGGTAATTTAGCAAACATACCTATATACATCTATCACATTCGGTAAATACTTGCATAGCTACACATTAGATATGAGAACTCACGCTGTGGTTATGAGAGCTTTTGCTCCAAATTATGGTGAGCTGTGAGAAGGAGGCAACGTTGTTGTAAGATTGAAAAACTTGCCTGTGTTGCTTTAGAAAGGAAAAACCCATGGCCACTACAGTACTTCAGGGAGATTACTGACCAATCTTCAAATTGTGACCCACGTATTTCTATCATGACCTGCCAACAAGTGGATTCTTGTTTGGAGCACCCTTGTTTAGACATAAAGTTTTTCAACGACTTTTTGGTCCCAGAAATTAAAATATTTTTTCCACCCCTGTTGTTTTCTGACTCAAACAGAAGGGGTAAAAGCATGCACTGTACTGTAGATATTCTGTAGTAACTTAGATATTCTGTATTTCTTGAAATGTCTCTTGTAGTGCCGCTTTGAGCCTTTTTTATTCTTACATATCTTCAATCACAATAAAATTGGCTCACAAATAGATCAATTTAAAATTCCTCCAAAACTGGCATGAGCATGAATAATTTCGGGCTTGAATGTGAATAACATTTTTGTTGCAGGCCAAGCTTTGCTGGCTTTTTTGCATCAAAAGGAGGTGCAGTTTCTCTCCCTGATGGTATCAAAGCAAGAACAGCCACACCTCCACACAGCAAATCTTGTGGTAAGTTTAGAATTTTAGATTTTGCTGGATGTTTTACAGAACAGGACCGAACAGAGCAGAACAGAACAGAACTGAAATTGTATGTGCATGCTCAAGAATCCAAAGACTGCCTGTGATCTCTGGAAAACTTCCCCAAGAAAGACAACTTTTTATAGTTTCTTAGTTAGGCTAAACCCCATTTTATCATGTCAAATAAATTTGATTGATATCTTAGAGCATTCTGAATCAGAAGTGCTTAATATTTTCAACTCTCATCCTGTTTGTTCTATATCTTCTCCTTCAAGAAAAGCTGTTATACTGAGTAATTAAAGATAAAATGTGCACCGCATTTGAAAATATACTGCTCATATATCGAAGCAATGATATTGAAAAATTTCTTTCTTCATTGACAGCATATTCAATTTGATTCCATAAGTTACCTGATCATCCCTTTCCATGGATAAACAATCCTGGCCAAAAGAAGCTGGGACAGAGGCAAATTTCGGTGTTTTCACGATGTTTCCTAAAATATCAAGGCAAAAACATACGTTTAGAACCTCCTGATCCCCCTTTCCCCCTACTTCAATGTTGAGAAGGTTGAATGGTGTTTGATTCAAGCAACCTTGCAACGGGGGGAGCAGGGGGCACGTAATCAAAGACCGAGGTAGTCCAATTTTGTCATTTGTCCCCAAGCATTTTGGCCAAGATTGTATGTGTGATGCCTTAAATGTCTTATTGATTATCATGTAGATGTACCGGGTGAATCAATAATAAGGCCCTGTGTTTGAAGAAATGTTGCTCCCTGAATATCAAAAGCAATATTATTGAAAACTGTCTTGTTTTATTCCCGATATGTCCAATTAGTTTCAGTAATTTACCCAGCTTTAATCCGCTCTTCCTTCCCGTCAATATGGGAGATTTTCTACAGAAAGTCCCTTTCGAAAACGTGCAAAAACGAATGAAAGCAACAAGCAAAATTTCCCTTTGTTTTCCTTCCTAGCAATTATGTATATTGTCATCTTGGGAGAATAGAATCCCCCCTGAATAAGTTATTCATACAAGGGAAAGACTTTTTGATTCCCCCAAGAGAATAGCACGTGCTAAAGTGTGCTCAAGTCATTGCTGTAAGGTAAAGATATCAGGGAAACTTACTCACGATTTTAGCACGTTTTTTAAGGTTTCTCGATGGGACTTTACTCAGAAAATCCCCGGGGGGGGCACTCCCATACTTGACCTGACGGGATGTGCCGCTCAACAGGGTGTCCTTTTGCGGTAAAAATTATGCGACAGGGTGTCATTTTCTAGCGAAAATTATGCAACAGGGTATTATAATAGGTAAAAAAATTATGCGACAGGGTATCACAAGCAAAAATTGCGTTCTACACTGTATTTGAGAGGCAAAATTTTTATGCGACAGGGTATCACAAGAAAAAATTGCGTTCTACACTGTATTTGAGAGGCAAAATTTTTATGCGACAGGGTATCACAAGCAAAAATTGCGTTCTACGCTATATTTGAGATTCAAAATTTTTATGCGACAGGGTGCAGGGTGTGGAGAGGTTTTCCGCACACCCCCGTCACTTCCCTAGTCAAGTACCCCCCCGGGGAGAAAATCCCTTGTCAAAGCTGAACGGAGTGACCGATTTCAGCCAGAAAAAGTTCTAAAAATAATTGATCATGTTAGCTATTCAATCAGATATTGCAAAATATCGTTGCTTATATATTCAGAGAGCAGTAGCCTTTTAAACGCCGGGCATTTTATTGACTCACCCGGTAGACATAGGAGATTTTCTGCAGAAAGCCCGTTTTCTGCAACCTGCAAAACTGAATGAAAACGACAACCAAAATTTTGTTGGTTTTCCTGCTTAACAACAATGACACTTATAGTACATGTATTAGCATAAATCCCTCTGAATAAGTTTCTCATCCTAGAGGTAAGACTTTTTCATCCTCCCAGGAGGACTGCGTACATGCTAAAATGTGTCCCAGTTAGATATATTGGGTCATATGCCTAGGACATCTTTTGAAGCTACTCAAAATGACTTTCTCAAAAAGTTCCTTATAAAATCTGAACGGAGTTAACAATCTCAGCGAGGAAAATTCTAAAAATAATTTAGCATGTTGGCTTTTAAATCAAATATTGCAAAATATTGTAGCTTTGTTATTTAGGGAGCAATAACCTTTCAAACGGTGTGCATAATTTTAACTCACTTGGTATATTATTTAAAAATGCTCTTTCCCATTTATTCTAATGCTAATGAATTAGTTTCCAAATTTAAAAAGTTTTTCATTCTTTTTCAAGGAGAGCTGCAATTTCATTTGCAAGCCATGACCACAATGCTTAGAGAAGAAGATATGCTAAAAATGGTATATAGTATATATATTTATATATAAAGTTTATATACAGTGACTCTGCATCTTCTTGACCTTTTTCGAGCACAAAACCAACCTTAGTCAGACAAGAATTTTGGTAAACAATTGACTTTTTATCAAGTAGTCTCCCCACAGTAGAGTGTATCTTCCAGTACGCTAATGATCTCCATTTTTAATCTTATTATATAATGATACTTGACAAAAAAAGAAAATTGAAGATCGGCCATGTCATCAAATGTTGGTGATTTTTCAAACGGGAGTACTTTTTTTGGGGACACCCGGTATATATGTTAAAACTCCCTAATAGCTTTGGCATCATTGATTTGTAGATGTCCCAAATACATTTCATCATAAGATTTCATAAGTCTTTTCTGGAAAACTTACAGCAGAAGGTTATAAGAATGTAATCGTAGCCAACTATCATGATACTGCTCCCAGTGCATACTGCGAAAGAGATGTATTATTGTAGTCGCCATGTACGTTATACTCGTAATTTAACCAGCATAGGGCTCAAATCTTTAAAAAGGTCGGTGTAAAATTCTATTACGGTTTCACTCGAATTAAATGGCTTGGAAGGAACTTAGCGTTTTTTACTGTAAATCTGCCGTGGCAATTTGTTGATATCTTGATTAGTTTCAAAATGGCGGCATTTATTAAATTTGAGGCTATGACGTCATCAAATTTCTAAATCCTAAACCAGAAAAGATACTGATTTCTGCGTTTCACCATATTGTAGGTCTTCATAAACTATGATTTTGTTGAAAGTTATATGATTTTTCCTCCTTTGGTTTAAGATTTACGATGATTTAAATGTTTTCACGGCAGATTTACAGCAAAGTACTATAAGTTCCTTTCAAGCCATTTAATTCGAGTGAAACCGTAATAGAATTTTACACCAACTTTTTTAAAGATTTGAGCCCTTTGCTAATTTAATCGCCTGAAGCGTTTAACTGTTTACAACCGCGATTTGAATATCTTTGCGCTTCTGTTAGTGTAGCTGTGAAGCAGCCTCATTTATGTTTTCCAGGCTGTACGTATAGAGAGCCAGTTACCGGACAAGAAGAGATATTTAACTGCCGTTACAAGTCCTAATTATGGAAATTTGCTTATTGGCATTGATTGGGTGGATGGGTAAGTTTGAGCTACGAACTTTTATAGGTTTAACAACTGAGCTTTTCATGCAAGAATCCTTCTCACTACACCAAGGAATATTCACCATTACTTCAAATACGTGCAAGCTGGGTTGCATCTTGCTGCAAATTGTAAAAAATGTTCGCGTTTGAAATGATGAAAGTCGATTACAAGAGAACAAGCTGAGGCCCTACAAAGATTTTGAATGGAAGGGGCACATATTTCTATTTTTCGTTCCTTCCTAGAATATTGCTTTGCTGCCAGTCACTATTTTAAGCTCAAAATTATACACAATTTTCATCAACCTTTATTATCAGTCTCAACGCAGTTTCAAAGGATGGCCACATTGTTGGCATAATAGACCTTTTTACTTGTTAGAAAAGAGGGTTGGATCGAGCATCCAAATATGGTAAATTTTGTGAAGGAAAACAACAGCATGACCCCCGTTCTCAGTAAAAACATTGCTAGCTGTGGCAAGAACTTGCTTCGGATCTCAACACTTTTCAGAGAGTTCATTATCAACTACTTTGTGCAAAGTGAATTAGCAATAGTTTACTTCATACGCAGGCAAATCTTATTGGTCTACTTGCGTCATTTCTCGTTATTTTCATTCATTTTTAGCTGAATTTTCTTTCATTTGAATAACAACGGTTGAAAATACAAACCTCTATTTGCAATGTCGCAAAATGAAGCCTTTGCAGGCTCGCATCTTGTTTTAAAACGGTTACACAACAAACGCAGCTAACGACGATTGAAACTAACGAGAAACAAGGCCAGAAGGCAAATAAAACTTGCCAGTGTATAAACTGAACCAATTTGAGTAAAGTTATCGTTAATTAACTCTCTGAAAAGTGTTGAGATCCGAAGCAACTTCTTGCCACAGCTAGCAGTGTTTTTACTGAGAACGGGGGTCATGCTTTTATTTTCCTTCACAAGATTTACCATATTTAGACGCTTGATCCAAGCCTCTTTTCTAACGAGTAAAAAAGTCTATTGATGTATACTTTATTGGCATGTGGTTTGGCGAATACCTCTATTTTGTTATTCACCACTTATTCATTAGATGCGAGTCACAGCCACTAGTATTTTCCTGTCATCCTTATCTTTCATTTTTGTTGATAGTGTTAAAAAATTTTCAAAAGTCAATGCTTTGGTTACTTTCTCCTTTAGTCCAACCATCGGATTAGTCCTGGAGCTGTATAGTTCAACAATCGCAAAATTGGATGGGGATGGGTACGTATTTTTATTTTCGTAAACTGTTTTATTTGTGTCACGTTTCTTATCGATTTCGGCAGATTATTCCAAAATCGTCCTCCCTCATTTTCAAAGGTAATCTCCCAAGATTCTACGCGATTTATATGTTCTATAATTTATTTCTTGCTCTGTAGTGCTTTGTGTAATCCTTAGCATCGTCTGTTTAATTATGATATATTGATGATGTTTATTTTAGTGGCTTCCATGTGTCATACGACTCAGAAAGAACTCACTGCTTCAAACCAATCTCAGTGCAAACACTATGGTAATGTTCCTTTGTTTGCTTTATTCTTTTCGAACATGCCCCTCAAGCTCTATATCTCTCAAAAAATATCATTTTGAGAAGCATAGGTTCCAAATCTTTAAGGTTACTGTATCCCTTCATTCACGGATCACTCACGGTGTTTTCTCTCTTGATTATCACGCCTGCGACATCACACTTATCAGATATACATCATTCGATTGGTCAGGAAATGGGGAGTATTTATAAGCCAAAAAGAATACAAATATCCAAAAATTGTGCGTTATACACCTGAAAACGTGAAAATTGGACCTTCCCCCTTCTAGAACCTCCCTGGCCCCCTAGATAAGTTTCATTTAAAGCTCAATGAGATTTTTGCATTCTCAACACATTAATCTAGCAAAGGATTTCTCAAATTTCCTTTGCATTCCTTAGCTTCAGAATAATTAATAGAACAATTTTGCCCTTCGCTCCCTGGCCTCGTTTTGAGATCCTTTCAAATTTTAACTTTGGACCATGCAATTTTTCTCAAAAGTGAGACATACTTTGGTCCCCCTAGGCTTTTTCTCTCTGTCTGCCAAATTTAAGCCAATTACATCAAGCCGTCATACATGTGAGATATCAATTTTTTCTTCTGTTGCGATTGCGAAAAATTGTCCCTTATATCATTAGGTCTGCAATGCATTTTCTCCTCTGCATGCCGGTTTTATAATATCGTGTTTGCCACTTTTATCCTTTATTGCCCTAATAGAGTAACATCTTTTAAAACAGTAATCACAGTGGGCACAGAGGCGGAAATCGAGGAAAAATCGAATTCTTAGAGTTCCAGTTTTGTTTACATTTCCTGAAAGCTGAATAAATTCTGGACTCAACAGTGCAAATCCGAAGTTGATATCTTATTCCGTTTCGAAATTATCTTACTTTGAAACCTGGAGAAGTTGAACAACTTTTGTTTACCTCGCAAAACCTGGTTATTTGAATTCCCAACTGTCTTTTGATTATAGGGGAGCTTTTTTATGAACATTGTTGATCAAAACTTTGGTAGGTAAGGTACTTAATAATAAATTGTAAAGAGATTCGGTTGATCAAAACATGGACTTTCTAATGAGTTTCAAGGTCGAATATGAAAGAAGAAATACTGCCAGGATTGTAGACATTTATAGGTTACCCACAGATTGGAAAGATGGATTGAAAAGGATTTCTTACATTTTATGAACATCATTCTGTAGATCTGCGTACTATCGTTTTGTCTCTATATATTTAGGTCTGCCATGCATGTAATTCAACGTGGAATAGAAATGGCTGCGAGATATGGACATGACAGTGCTGCATACAAAGAATTTCTCAGTTTTTATCGAAACCAAATCACTTCTGATCCAACAAGCATCAGTGAATGGTATGATTAATAATTATTTCATCATTGGCAATAATACAGCAAGGGATAGCATAGGTTGCATATCTTTAGAAAGCTTTGTGTAAAATTTTATGGCCTATTTCTTTTAACTGAATAGCTTCGAAGAAACTCTTGCTATTTCGCTAAAATTATACCATTGGACTTTTCTGAAATTTTCAATATTTTCAGAAATGTGGTATCTTTCTTCTCTTTTAAGAATTCAATAAAAATTTTGAAAAACCTGAAACATTCGTAATTTTTAAAATTTTTGATCAAGCATAAAATAAATTTCAAGAAAATAATGGTTTATGGATGTCTACAGTATGGTACCAAGCGAAAGTCTTGTCGTTCTTTTGGTTTGCGATTTCAAAACTTGATAACGTCATATCCTAAAATGAGTTGAAATATGAAATGTGCATTAAAAGACCTTTAGCTGTTCTACAAAAGATCCTGGATCGAGCGTTATTTTTATACGTTTTTATACGCGAGGTTCGATCGAATGGCATTAGAGCTTTTATTACTATTGTGCACATTCGAAAATTCTACAAATGTAACAAAATAGCGTTTGATTCTGATTATTTTCAGAATAGCTAAAAGGTCTATTTCGAAAAAGTATTCAAGATTTCTTAACAGCCAAAAGGTAGAATTATAGATAAGTACCGAAAGTTTCTTTCAAGGCATTCAATGAAATGAGATGGGTCATAGAATTTTACACCCACCTTTTTACACCGATTCAAAGATTTGGAACCTGTGCCACAAGTGACTAGCCATTGAAACATTGATTGATTGATTGATTGATTGATATATTTTTCTACGATTGATTAGTGTAGCTCCACATGCAAATAAACACAGCTACATGCGATTCCCTGAAATCTAGATGGCAAACTCACTTTGGGGGGGGGAGGTGTTGTGGCGCATTGGTGTAATCCTGTGACTTTGCACCAAGAACAGTCAGGCAGACAGGGTTTGATACCCGGTAGAGCCCCACCACTTGAGGTCTTCTCTACTTCTGCGATCGCAGCGCTTGGCACTAAAAAATGCAACTTCACCTTTTCACCTTCACTTTTGATACATGCAAAAGGAGTTGTTAGGAACATACATTAGTATGGATCTAAAACGAAAAACTCAATCGAGATGTCTGCTTCTGGAATTTTATTTATGTTTTTCAGATGTTGATCAAATGTTGATCATCAATTCTTCGTACTTCACGCAGAACATAAGAAAATGCATTACCCACTGGTCATTTTCACGAACTAATTCGACAAATTCCTGCTGCAGACATTTTAAAATGATTCCTCATTTCCTCTGTCTGTAGCTTTCAAAAGATTACTTTACTTCAGAGGCCCAAAAGTGCTCTGTTGCTCTTTCTGAATCGAGTCGACCCACACTCAAACGAAATATACGAAATCTTTCATTTAAATGCAGCAACCATCTCAGGTTTTCTTTGACGTTTTGGTTGCATTTGGTTGTATTTGGTTGTATTTGGTTGCATTTGGTTGTATTTGGTTGCATTTGGGTGCATTTGGGTACATTTACCGCAAAGCCATGTGATAGGTTCACTGGTAGCACGTTTGACTACCAATCTGAAGGTTGATGGTTCGAGTCCTCGCCCTGCCGAACCTGCTACAAAGTGTGAGGAGAGTCGCCAACTCTCTGTAATTCCAGGTTAAAGGAATCACGAGGTGTGGTCACATAGAGATGAAGGACCAGGACGCTGCTTCGATAAGCTCAGCTTCTCAGCGTCCTAAAACTACCTTCGGATGCTTCGTAGAAATGTATAAAAAAAATGTGATAGGTAAGTACTGTACGCTTGTCCCGACAGTCGAATTTTCAAATGTCTGCAATTTCTTAAGAGGACTTTTTCATTTTCAGGAATATGATGGATGATCTTCTCTCAACAAGGCAATTCGACATGGTTTTAACAGATCAAGAGTAAGTTTGTTTTTTTCGAAGGACAAGGATTGCGACGATTATCATATTATTCATATTTCAGTCCCTCCAAATCATATTCAGGCTGACAATCCAAGAAAGAGGCAAATCCTAGGTATCGACAGTTCCGTAAACAATTCTGACAATTCTGACATCAAAAAAAGTTTTTTTTCATAAATACATAGCCCAGAAACATGCTCGACTTTCCTCCGGACAAATAGATGTTTTTGCTAGAACCTTCCTCACTTTTGAATAAAAGATGGATGTGTTTAGGGTTTGGCATAGGGTATTCCTTTGCTATTAGAGACCTTCCTCACGGTCAGTGAACGTGTGACCATAATGTTTTCTGGGCTCTGCACAAACAATTTGATGCCTTTTATGATTCACTATCTTTGCTTTGGTTTGTTTTCAATAATTTATTTTGAGTGGGCAGGAAGTATTTCTAGCTACTTAAAGCTAATTTAAGCCCACTATGCATGCCGCATCCAGGCATGGGACCCCCTAGTTTAACGTCCCTTCCGAAGGACGACGAGGTGAATTGCGAGGTCAAGCCTCCGAGGTCACCCATCCGGAGTTTGACCTCACTCGACCGAGCTTAACTTCAGTCACCTGACGGAAACTGTACAGGCCGCTCGGCCACTCACCCCGCAAATCTGTATGACAAACGCTGTCAATATATCATTGTGTGATTTTGCCAGATTTTTCAAGGAGTTTATTTCTTACTACAAACATCTATTTTGACCAAAATTTCCGTTTTTCAAATCCATCCATTTTATGGCACTACGTCTTGCAAAAAATAAATGAATCTTCACTTCAGAATTGGAATGGGTTCAAGCCTGGTATGGTGTACAATGCCTGCCAAAAGTCTTGGAACACCTTTGCTATTTTTGCCTTTTTTTACTATTTCCCCCGCTCCCCTTTAGAACAATGTTGCTCTGTGATGATAGAATGGGGATAGCAGGAAAATTTGCGACCGTGATGGAATGCTGGGACAATAACCTTGCAAATCAACATTGTTTCGGGGGCGAGGGGGTGTTTAAACCTAATCGCTATGGTTAGAACTGCGGATTATCTAGAAATGGCCTAAGTGTTCCAAGGACTTTTGGCAGGCATTGTAGTTTGACATCTCTGTTTGATCGCTGACACTTCAGAATAAAAGAAATTCTTGAGATCTTAGGCACAATGTTGCAAACGATGATACATTAATTTGCTTCTGTATGTAATTATAGCAATACATCTTTTATCAATAGTGCCTTTCGTCTTCTTTTTCACAGAGAATCAGAACAAGCCGTTGTGAAGAAACTTCTTCGTTCGAAGTTAAAAGAGGTTTGTGCACTTATATTTCATCGTAGTTTAGCTATTTTCCCAAACTAATATGTCGATACAACTACGACTCGTGATATTACTTCATACATGGCCTAAGCTATTTCTACGAAAACACCGATACTGAAACGTTTTAAAATCAAGTTTCCGGGACTTGAACATGGAAACACTGGTTAGCAGCACTTACAAGGATGTTTCCGTTATGTAGAAAGTTTAGACACCTGAATTTTTCTGTAATCATTTCGTTTTCGTTTCGTTTTGACTTTTTTATCCATGGTGATCCACTCAATATTTACATACTGCTTTACAGGGAGCCATGCTAAAGTAATATTAAAATTAGATAATAACTAAATATATAATACACTCCTATTTACAATAAGTTGTTGATAAAAAAGAAAGAAAACGAGAAGAGTCATAGTTTGGCTTTATATTCCTTTGAAAAGTGCGGAGCGATGAGGACACCTTGACACCACTATCTAGGTCACTCCAGACCTCAGCCCCTCTGTAAGCAAATCATCTCCCTGTTTACGTGTTTAGAGGCAAATAAGATCCAGTAAATCTGCTTGAAGCTGTGATAGTCCACGTCAATCAGTATTGTTGTCATGACAACTTGGTCAACCAATCAGAGTGCGTTATTTGAGTGCTGTTCGATTATATTTGGCTGTTGACTTTCTCTCAACTGCAAATGCTGCTCTCTGATTGGTGGTACAAAAATGTGTCTTGTATGGCTGGTCGCCTCAATAAACAGTTAGATTATAAGACTAAGAGGTTTGAAAGACATTTTTCATCCTTTTTAATTTAATACCCATCCATGCACTAGAGTTAAAGCTCTCCCTTTCAGCAACCTTGGAATTTTTGAATGGAAAGTCTGTGCTTGTTAAGTTTGTAATGAAGGCTCATTACTTCAGGTACTTTTTTGCTGCCTTGCCGAAGGGACAATCCATTTTCAAATGACACGTTTTTGTCTTTCAGGTCTTGATTAGAGTTGACTTGGATGAAATCACATCACGCCAGGTAAAGAGCTATTCACAATGTTTTGGAAGGGGCCTTCGACATTCGATTTTCGATTTTCGCATGATTTGCAGCATTTGGCCGCTAACTTAGGACCCCCGCCCCTTAACGGCCACATCCTAAATCTTAGTTGAAGAGAGTAAGGTCTATAATACTTTTCCTGGTCTACCGGGCACCCTCTAAGTTTCGCCAGGTTGTCTCAATATGCCGTGAAAGTCTGGAGAACGCTGTCTTAATCGTGAGAATGATAAAGGTATGACCTCTAAAATACTTCAGTATTATGATAAACAGATATCGCTATAAATTCTAAAGTAAGAATTTCGCCACGGAGATCTCCCTCCTTTCTAAATGGTGCAATACTTAACCCCCTCCCGCTTTAACGGCCAAATGCCGCTTGAGAATATACAGATTGAACATCGATGACACAAAATTCACTCTTTCTTGCCACTGATGAGATGTGGCAGAAGCCTACTGGATGTTTCTTAACTCTTAGTGACATACACTCATAGATATAAACACACTTTCTCTCCCTTAGATTCGAGTTATGTGCGAAGAAGAGCTTGGAATTGATTTATCAGAATTCAAATCAGAGCTAGATACAGAAATGTTTACGATACTTGGACAAATGGATTCTGCTTCAAAGATTTTCGACTATCTCTATCTTGTGAGTAATATATGTTCGCATTTATTTCGCTGAATTGATTAATTAATTCATTCATTCATTCATTTATTCATTTATTCATTCATTCGTTGTTATTATCTATACACGAATACCCCTTCAGCTAACATAAACATTCTCATAAAGGCCCAATACAAGTGTTCTATCAAATGAAAGTAATATCAAGATCAAAAATGGGCTGTTCTTCCTGAGGGTCGTGTTTTAAAGTTTTATTTTTCGCATTTTCAGCTCGTCAAGTACGCTTTTAGTTCTTTTTTGAAGCACCTAGCTGGAATATCGATCCAAACCTTCAAGGCATAGTAGTAAAATCCTTTTCGGGCATGTTCTGTTTTGAGCCTGGGGATCTTGAGGTCCTTGCAGTTCATCGCTTCATAATTTGAGTATGCGGATCTATATTGGTACTTATCCCAAAGGCTTTCCGGGCTCTTGTTCAGAGTTTTATATGCCATCACAGAACAATCAAATCGAATGAGGTTTTCAACACTTAGATGATCATTCGCCCTTTATGCGTGCATTTTCTCATATTGAATGAGCCCCATTATCGGGTGTGGTGTGCCAAAATGTGATGGAGGCGTTCGAAAATTTAGATTATTATGCAGAGGAATGGATATGTTCACATAAAGCGAACTCTGGTTGACTGCATGAAGCTGGGGTGTTTTTGTGTGATTTTCTTGGCAGGTGTTTAAGCATGGCAAATTAAAATAAATCAGAATAGTGATCTTGAAATGTGTGAAAAACAATATGAAGCATTGGATTTTTTTCCATCTCGTTCAGTAGCTAAGAAATGATGCTGTCTTCATGTTTTCTAGTCATTTCGACTTACCTCTAGTCATTTCGGCTAACCTCTAATCATTTCTGCCAGCCACTCTGGACAGTTCGGCAACGTCTCTGGTTGACCATTCGGTCAACTTCATGCAGCACACATCTTGATGTTTTTTTATATGTATTTTCATATATGATTTTCTATTACACCTACTATACTTTCTAATTACTATACTACTATGCAACACTACTTGTATGGTACCACAGGCAGCAAAAGACAATGATTACGCCCGTGGCAATTAACATAAAGACGTGCAAATATATGAAAATTAAATAAACAAGTACAAATGTATATATGTATGTTTATATTTGCCACGTAAAATAAAAAATTTACGAGAAATAGATAGAATTTACAAGTTTAAAAAAGCTGAAAATGGATAAAATACGATGACAATGCTCATTAAATAAATACGTTAAAAACCCCCCTAATTGTAGTGGCAGGGATAGCATTAAAAGGTCATATTGACCTTATTTCCATAATGGTCCCCTTAGAGGTGGTTGCAAAAGAAAAATAATAATAATAAACAACAGATGTTAAAGTGATATTAATTAGATATTAAAGTTAAATAGCTAAACATACAAAATATAATTAAGTACTGATAAATAGTGTTTTTATTTGTGTAGCTCTATCCATGTCTTTGGTTGTTGTAGCTGTTTTTGACTCTTGTTTTATTACCATAGGGTTCTGAATGGAATGCGTCAGACCTAGAGGAGCTGAACCGCCTTGGGTAAGTGACAAGATTAAATTTGTTTCCTTGGGAATTCTGTCAGTCTTATGTCATGTTAGCAGTATGTACTTATGATGTGAAAATATGTTGCTTCTGTTTGAGAACCTAATATGCCCCCAATCTAATAAAGTAGAGCATAGGTTCCAAATCTTTAAATCGGCATCAAAAGGTGGGTGTAAAATTCTATGACCTATTTTATCTAGTTGAATGGCTCGAAAGAAACTTTAGCTACTTACCTATGATTCTACCGCAATGGTTTTAAGTTTGTTGGAACTGAAAAAGAAGAAAAACACTTTCTGAAAATATTAAAGAAAGTCTTTGAATATGGCTTTTCGAAGTCATTACAACGTATTTCTCATTCGAACTCATTTGAGGATGTGACGTCATCAAATGTCTAAATCGTAAACCAGAACGGTGATAAAATTTGGCTTGGTACCACATTGTAGACATTCGTAAACTATGGGTTTTTTGTAATTTAATTCATTTGTTGTGCCTAAACTTTGAAGTTTAAGTTTGTTCGACTTCTTGAATTCTTCAAAAAGAAGAAAAACACTCAATCTGAAAACATTAAAGATTTTACAAAAGTCTAACTGTAGTTGGAGCGAAAAAGTTTCTTTGAAGTCATTTTTAAGTTTGTTCGAAAAATTCTTGAATTCTTCAAAAAGAAGAAAAACACTCTCTAAATCTGAAATAGCCAAAGTTTCTTTGAAGTCATTGACTTCAAATAAATAGGTCATTAAATTTTACACCAGTCTTTTTATAGATTTAGAACCTATGCTATAGAGTGGAATTTGCTGTTGACAGGGGCCTGTCTGGCTTAAGTTAGATGTCACGTGAAAAAGTCTACGAATAACAACAATTCGAGTGTTTTGCAAGGATGATTTTGCTTTGTCGCAAATCCCAAGTAACATCTACTTTGAGACAGGCTTTCAATTTATGGGGACGATCTATCAAAGTTATAAAATCGATTTCAGTTGTTTAGATTTACCTTTTCCAATATCATGCAGGTAAGCGATTATCTGATTGATGCGTGATAAATTTGTAAGCAGAATTATGTTTAAGACAGTGTATTGTATACCGGGTGACCCAGAAAAAAGTGACCCAACGCATCCTGTCATAGAAAAAAAAGTAAGTGGCAGATTGAAATATTTCAAACGTTGTTCTGTCCCTAAAATACTAGCCTACATTTTGAGTATTTTTCGCAATTTTTTTGGGCCCGGAAAAGTTCCCGAATTAAGGATTTTGAGGAAAAGGGCAGGCTTGAAATTCTCAAAAAGTCATCAAAAACAGGCGATCGATTTGAAGGCATTTCAGTTCTTCAAAACAACGAGGAGCGTGTTTCATTCTGCCTGAGAGTAGTTTTAAGTACCTAGGGACTATAAACTTGCTCTAAAGACTTCCGACTGGGTTACCTATTCCCAGGTTGAAATGAAACACGTTCCTCGTTGTTTTGAAGATTTGAAATGGCTGTAAATCGATCCCCTGTTTTTGATAACTTTTTGAGGATTTCAGGCATGCTCTTTTCCTCGAAATCCTTAATTTTGGAAATTTACCGTGTCGAAAAAATTTCGAAAAATACTCATAGCATAAGCTAGTCTTTTAGCGGCAGAGCAACATTTGAAGCATTTCAATCGGCCACTTACTCAATTTTCTGTAACAGACTGCGTTGGGTCACTTTTTTCTGGGTCACCTGGTACAAGAATAATTTGCTCGTTATTTCAAGGTATATTTCTTTTTAAAGGGTTGGTTATATTCTCAACTTGACAAGAGAGATCGACAATTTCTTTCCTGACACTTTCCAGTATTACAATGTGAGGTATGTGTGCCATGCAACTAGACTTATATGAGTCCTTGTTTTGTAACAGTAAATAATAATTCAATTCAATGGAGCAAAACTTAGACGAGTATCATCAGTCTACCATGCAGCCTCTGATTGAGGTATTCAGGTAGACTTATGGCATTTCATCCCTTGTTTCCTTGCGTTCTTTGATTTGCAGATATCACTTGCTCAATAGGGACTCGTATCGTTACTCTTATAAAGTGGCAAAATGGCCTAAACTAGCGGGAGTTCTCGTACACTCAACAAAATCGCTTCAAAGTCTGGTTTAAAGAGCTTGAAAATTGAAAAACAAACTTTAAGTACAAAGAATAATGTTTTCCGAACCTACTCGTTGCAAAATACATACCTTTCAAGCAGTAATCTTCCTCTGTAGAAACAAAATAGATCCATCGCAGCTACGAGAACTCTAGGCCGTATCAACCGTTTTTTTGTTTCTATGCAACAACAACAACTGTGTAAGTAGCGCCTCCTTATTGGTTGAAAACTAAATTCTAGCAATTTGATTGGTCAATACGGATCCGCACCATATTGGCCTAAGTGGCCACACTTTATAAGAGTAATGATATAAGTCCCTATTGAACAAGTGATATCTGCAAATCAAAGAACGCAGGGAAACAAGGGACGAAATGTCATAACTCCAGTATTCAGGGACTGAATATCTAGTGGCTTTCTGCCAAATTGTAGAAATGGTCGGCGTTTGCTGATAGAGAACTTCAAATCGACATGTATCAATTCACATAATGGGCAGTCAGATTCTTAATCCAAAGCAAACTTTAGAATTTGTGTACCAAGTGATTAAAAAAAATTAAAATATTTGCAAGTTTGTAATTTGCTACCGGGTGTCCCAAAAAAGTACTCCTGTTTAAAAAATCACCGAAAATTGATTATCAGACCTTTGATAAAATTTTCTTTTTGAATGGCTTTGTCAAAGACCCAAAAATATTCACAGATGACAGAATATTTGCTTTTGATACAGCAGGGTAGAAAATTTACATGTTGAAAAACCTTATTTTGAGCTATAGTTTTTAAGCAAAATACTCAATCTTTCCTAAGCGTTAAAATTTTTAGATTTTTTATCATCGTTGAAGTCTCCAATGATAGTGCGCATTTATTTCTGTCATATATGACCAAACTAAGAAATTGATTTGGCAATCATCAGTGCTTTTTTGCAGTATGATTCAAAACCAGGTGGCCCTGAAAAGGACTAAATTTGTTCATTTTTAAACCAATTACAAGATCAGCTATATCTTGAATATAATTTGGTTCTTGATCTACTTGACAAAAAGAAAATTGAAGATCGGCCGTGTAATCAAATTTTGGTGATTTTTCAAACGGGAGTACTTTTTTTGAGACATCCGGTGGCTATCCGAACATAGGGCTCAAATCTTTAAAAAGATCAGTGTAAAATTCGCTTTGAATTAAATGGCCTTGAAAGGAACCTATGGTACTTTGCTGTAAATCTGCCGTGGGAATTTTTTGATTTATTCATTTTTTTTCAAAATGGCGGCAATTTAATTATTTTTGAGAAAATCATGGACAATTTTGAAAACAATTAAAATCATCGTAAATCCTAAACCAATAGAGAACACATGATATAGCCTTAAAAACCCATAGTTTATGAAGATCTACAATATGGTGGCAACTAGAAATCTGTAGCTTTTCTGGTTTAGGATTTAGAGGAATTTCATGACGTCATAACCTCAAATGTAATAGTGCCACCATTTTGAAACTAATAAAGATATCAATAAATTTCCACGGCAGATTTACAGCAAAAACCGTAAGCCTTCCAAGCAATTTAATTCTTTTTGGGATGATTTTAGCTTAGGTCATGTAAATGTACTGTTTGTTATGTAGATAGGATTTTCAAAATGTATAAATGTGGAAAAATCTAGGCTTTTTCGAGAAAAGAAAGACAGACTCGTGTTATTGCAATGTTAATGGCACTTGTCGAAGTTAGCTTTTCAGCCCTTTCTTTGATTTTTAGGGTTTATGACGAAGAAGAAACTGAGCTCCTTCAATACTGGGATAACACATACAAATTCATTAATAAGGCCAAGTAAGTACCATTCCTCTCTCAAAGTATGTAACTAATGCAGCCCATCATCTGTCACGCGGGAACAATCAGAACCCCAGCCGAGAGCAACAATGGCAACATTAGTCTCCGCCACTGTTCCACACTCAAGGTCTCCACTGCTCAAGACACTTTACAGGTCAGAGTTTCATTCTGCCATACTATTGCTTCGTAAAAAGTCTTGAACTGCCAGCACAAATATTTGTCTATCAGGCACGATTATTAGAATATGCAACTCAAGCATTCGGGAAAATCGTTATTGATGTGGAAGAATACTTGCCCAGAATCGAGTTCCAGCTCCCTTTTGAATCGTTGTCTTATGTCTTTTTTCAGAATGGCTGGCTCAAAAGTCCTTGTTCATTGTCGAAGAGGAATAAGTCGATCTGCATCTTCTGTAAGTATCTTCGTAATTAGATCTAAGTCCAACTTTTATGAAGGATATTTTCACGCAGCGGAACACTGGCTACGACTTGAGGCATGGGACCGACGCGCTGCTTCCAAAAGTACGCACTGCGTCCTTTGGAATCGAGTCTGTTGCTTTCCTTGGAAATAGAATGTGGCAGCTGCTACCACACGAGATAAAAGACTCCAGCACCCTTCAAATTTTCAAAAAGCAAATAAGGTGCTGGAATGGTGATAAATGCAACTGTAGGCTTTGCAAAACATATGTACAACAGGTTGGGTTCATAACAGGATAGTTTTTGAAATTATTGTAATTATACATATACATATTATTTTTAGATTAGATTGTAAATTTTGTAAATAAGTAGGCCTTAATTAGCTGTAATTTTAGCTATGGTTTTGTTTTCAGCCTATTTGGTAAATAAATAAATGACGATGATGATGATCGTCTTCTTCACGTGCCCATCTTGTTGCAAGCTTTGACGGTCAATTCAATCCAACTCTTGATGGCTCAGTGGTAGCACGCTTGACTACCAATCTGAAGATTGGAGGTTCGAGTCGCCGCCCTGCCGAACCTGCTACAAAGTGTGAGGAGAGTCGCCAACTCTCTGTAATTCCAGGCTAAAGGAATCACGAGGTGTGGTCACATCGAGAGGAAGGACCAGGACGCCGCCTTGATAAGCTCAGGTTCTCGGCATCCTTAAAATTACCTTCTTGGGATGCTAGGTAGAAATGTATACAAAAAAATATCCATATTCTTATATCTTTGTCTGCCACTTGCCTTTGTCCCCCCTATTTGACTTTGAATGGCCAAGCATTCTAGTTGTTCTTTCTGTCTGACATGGCGAAGGAAACCTAATAAACCTTTTAGCTATTCTGAAAAGAGTCAGAATCGAACGATATTTTGCTACATTTTGAAGAATTTTTGAATGTACACAATAGTGATAGAAGCTTTAAGGCACTCGATCGAATCTTGCGTATAAAAATGTATGAAAGTAACGCTCAATCCAGGCTCTTTTGTAGCTAAAAGTCTATTGCCTGCTGGTGATTATGTTTATAACTTCCCTCTTTGCTTTCCTCTACAACTTCCCTGTGTAAGTTACAACTTTTGAAGTTATGACCAGTTTTTTCATTATCTTATTCAGCAAAATATAATTACATGTCAGCATTAGCGTCAATACTTTGCAGAACTTTAAAATTAAATGTGTAAGATATTATTGCCCTATTCTCTCAAATGAATTGGTCAAAGGAAACTTCAGGTAATTTCCCATTAATCCCCTTCAGAAATCTTAAGTATAGATTTTGACCGGTCGTAGGAAGAAAAATATTTGTTCATGCCCTGTCTAGAAGTATGTTTGTACTTTTAGTGATCGTACTAATTTTTTGTGACTTTGTTTTCTCCAGGTTATTGCATACGCCATGAAATCACGCGGTTGGTCGCTGAAAGAGAGCATGGAATATGTGAAGAACTGTCGCAGTATTGTTGATCCGAATGCTGGTTTTCAAAAACAATTAATCATCTACGAGGGAATCCTCAATTCAAGGTGATTGTTAGTTAACGGTCTTGTAAGCAGTTTGCTAAGTTTTTTTGTTGGTATTCAAATTGGTGAAATCAAGCTCTAAATTCTGTTTTTCAGGACCAAACGTCCCATAAATGTATCTTAGGTCTTTAAAGGGGCTCTCTGTCTAATGAGCCCCCTCCCTTCTGAGCCAAAATTTTAAATAAACCCTCCTCTCTATTAAGCCCCCCCCCCAATTCTATCAAATTCTAGAGGCTACCAAAGATTTTCCATTTATTTAGCTAAACAAGTTTGCTCGTTCACTTTGATATGGTGTGAGATAAAACTGTGTCGAATGTATGCATTTGACTCGTAAAATTGTATGTTGAATCGTCCACATATGGGGTAAAAGAACTGAAAAGCTATCATATATATCCTGGTCATTTGATTTTGTGAATAAGCCCCCTCTCTTCTAAGTCCCTGTCTGGAGTGTCCGAAATTAATAGAGCTTTTACGGCATAGTTGGGTTGCATTTTTTCTGAGGCCCCGTCCACACGTATTCGTTTGCGTTTGTAAACGCATAGAATGTTTTCTGTCCACACTGAGACGCCAAAGCAATTGAAAACGATTGATGAACATGGTGGATGTGACGTTACCGTTTACAAAAGTATGCGTTTACGACCGTCCACATGTAAACGGGAAAACAGCGTTTTCAAAAGTATCCACTTTGGAAAGCGTTTTCGAATGTATGCGTTTAGGGTAACCTGAAACGACGTTTACGTGTGGACGCAAGGTGGAAACGTATACTAATGTATGCGTTTACGAACGTAAACGTATACGTGTGGACGGGGCCTGAAGCACTCTCCGTAGAAGCAGATATCTCTTATTTTCAGGTCATAAACTAAAATGCACTTATTTCTTTTTTTCAGTCGAAACCGCTATCTTGCTTTGTTCCGTCAACGATCGAAATCAGAACAGTTGCAACCGACTACGCGTGAGAAACGCAAAAAGTTCCAGAGATCGAAACTTAGTTCTGAAATTGACGAGGAGGAGGAGGAAATTGACAACAACAACCAAGAAGATATAGGCAAAAGACCAAAATCATGGGCACCTGAAACTTCAGGTATTAGTTTGTTTTCTATTGTATTTTATTTTTACAGGATGTGGTCGCTTCAAAACAGCACTTTTTTGTTCTCCGGGAATGCCAAAATCAAATAATATTTGAGCGAGAGGGTTCTGGCATTGTACAGTAAAAACCGGCACATAAGAACCATCATCTATTAAGAACCTACAGCCTGAAATAATATATTTTGTACCCAATAAATAAGAACCATTTCAGGCGGATATCTTAACTAGGTTCTTAATATAGCGTTTTATTCATTCATTGGGAAATAGATGCAACTTTTTGCCAATCAACCTCCTTCATGGACTCCAAAACATTACCTACAGAACTGTGATAGGAGGGCCTGCAGGGGTAAACTAGGTAAGCTTGGGTTGAAGTGGAAAGGGCCAAGAATGTAAATAAATTTGGCTAAGATTTAGATTTGCATATTTCCCTGTGTTAAGAACCTATACCTTGATTACTGGATGTGCCTTATTGCATAAGAACCTAAACAGGCTGAGTTCAAACTCTTAGGTTCTTATGTGCGGGTTTTTACTGTAGTCAAATTTCCCCTGCAATTGTAAAAGGGTTGACAGTGTTGTCTTACAGATTAACAACACTATAACCCTTTTAAAAATTAAGAGAAAATTTAGATGTGAGGCTAGATAAAACTCTTTCTCTGAAAATTTACTTAATTTTGAGATTGCTGGAGAACAGATAGAAGTGATAGACATTGATAAACATCAGAAAGTTGAAATATGTACTAATACCGGGTGTCCCAATACCCATGTATACAGATTTGGTTGATTCCAGCGGGGTGAATTTAGCTTTAATCAATGGCTAATCACTTTCAAATGCTTGTCGATAGCTAACTTGAACATAGATACCTCGTTTGTTTGTATTGCTGCTTTGGGAGCAGAAATATCAATCTTGAAAGCTCAAATTTGCGTCCATGCTCAAACCAGAGCTTTGGCCTTTTGGCCTAAGCAAATTCCTGAAGCACATCAAAATGAAGAACTGAAATTAATGAAAAATGAAGAAACTGCCCAATGGGTGACTAGGGGGTGACTTGTGGACAACAAAATAACTCAAGATCTAATATTGCTCAAATTTTATCAAGACTATCATTTATTTATACGCTTTGCCTTAAGAATTTGCTTAGGCCAAAAGGCTAAAGCTCTGGTTTGCAGGAAGATTCAAATTTGAGCTTTCAAGATTAACATGTTTGCTCTCAAAGCACAAATACCAACAACCGAGGTACCTATTGTCAAGCTAACTATCGAGGAACATTTTAAAAGTGATTAGACATTGATTGAAGCTAAATTCACATCGCTGGAGTCAACCAAATTCGTATACATTTTTTTGAGACATCCGGTAGTATGCAAGTGAAATGGCTTGTCTTGCAAATCTTTCGTTTATCAGCAAGGATGCCATGTTTTGCATCTGGAATTAATGTGGTTCAAATTTTAGGTCCTTTGCATAAAAAGCCTTTGACTATTGTTGCTCTTTCTTGTAGGTATCAATTACGATGATACGTTAGCGAGGCAGGAAATGCAGGCGCCTATCAAGGTTTCATCAAAGAGTTTAGAAATGCCTGCCCTCTCTGAAGATGCGGAAGATGCTTGTCTTCCAGAAACAAAAACTGAAACTATGACCCCTGCAGCTGAGGGAGCAGAGCTTGTATCGAAAAACATTGATAAGGAGATGCAGGATGCCGTAGATGGACAACCGAAAGCAGTTAAATCGAAGACCAAGAAACGACGACCATTGTCCCGTGCAAAGACGCTGCCATGTCAGGCAACGATGCATTGGGAGGAGTCTGCAGAGTCTGTGGACTCAGGAGCGGACCAAGATTCGGGCGTGCAGAGTCCGGAAGAGGAAGCAAAAGAAGAGGGTGCGTTAAAGCAAGCCATGAGTGCATCCCTCAATAAAATGCGGATGCTTGAAAGTCTGGTGAATTTGCAGAAATCGTGTGATACACGGACTGTTTTGGATGATAAATTCTCTGTGGAGAGCATCATTAAGCCGTCAAGTCTGCGGAAGATTTCGTTATCAAGGAAATTGCCATACCAAAGAAGGAATTCCCTTTCGGAAGAAGCTGATCATGATAGAAAGCACAAACTGAGAAAACGGGCAATGACAATCGGGCCTAGTAAGTGCTATTTGAACGATGATTTTGATGATGATTATGATGGTGATGGTGATTTTGATAGAGAAGAGGGAGAGCTGCACAATGAGAGGGGGGAGGGGAGAAGTGCGAGTGTAGAACCAGGTGTTGTTGATTCAAAGGATTCACTAGAAACGACGGCGACTTTCGCTGATGGTGCAAGCGTAAAAGAGGCTGATTCAGAAGCAAAACGTGGCCTCGTATCTGAAGATAAAGTAGCCGCCAAGGCTGATCAGAAATATGAGGAAAAAGAGAGTAACCTCGAAGCTAAAACGCCGGGTCACGGCACCATGGATGCCTCTGCTGACATGAACAAAAATTGTGACAAGCCAACATCAGACTCAGCTGACGCAAATGTCATCGAGACATCACAGTTTAAGACCGTAAAAGAATCAGCCCAGCAAATCGAAGAGCGATCACATTTGCAACGGTTAAGATCATTGCGAAGCCCCCGTCGCCATACGATCGGCGAATCAAAGGTATGGGCTGACATCATCGAAAGTGCGCAGCCCAATCAGCCGCGTTCAAAGAGCACTGAAGGTCGTGTTAGAAAACGAGACGAATCGCCAAGTCCTGCAAATGTTGAAGAGAAAGCCGGTAAAAGGCAGAAAGCTGCAAGAAGTAATTTACTTAGCGTTCAAAGTCTTGATGTTGAAAAATGCAAGAGAAGTTCATCTGGAAGCAAGTTACAAAAACACAGATCTTTCTCCGGTGGTGAGAAAAGCGAAGATTTGGACGGAGAGGGGATTCCCATAGAAGCTTATTTGGCTGGGAACGATTGCGGTCGCGTTGAGAGGCCAACAGCTCTCTGTCCACTGGAGAATCTGAATGATGAAAATGAGGACATATCTGTGCGGAAATTAGTCCAAAAGCACGTTGAGCTCATAAAGCATAATTCCCCACCAGGTACCTCTGACAGTAAGACAAGCAGTTTTGCTATTCCAGATTCTGCAGCCTCGATCGGAGAAGAAATGGTCTCACATTCATTTGAGAAGATTGATCAGCCTGTTGGAATTGATGTTGTGAAAAGTGAAGCGCATATGGAAGCAAGTGAAAGTGAGAATGTTGACTCCAATAAAGTTGCTTCAAGGTCAGACATAAGTGTCGTTCAACCTGGTCTGGTCAAACGTCAGTCAAGACTCTTTTCCCAGACTAGCACAAGTGACATGGAGGTTTCACCTTCAAAGGAGGCTGTAACGGTGGTTGATGATGGGAATCGGCCTACCGTTCTGGATGAGACAGAAGGGCCTACAACAACGCAGCAAGCAGAGCTAGAAACAACTGGAGAAACTGGGCAGAGATTAGAGCCGGGAAAGGATATGGAGGAAAAAGATGCCAGTCCATTTGCTCGAAATAAGCGAGGTAGTGTGAAGGAACGCCTTGAACAGATTGAAAGAAGCCAAAAAAAGACCGACCAGCCTAAGAGTCCCAAACGACCGGTCTCATTACATTTTGACCGAAGTGATGATGTACTTGATACGGAGGTTGCATGCATCATGGACCAGTCTCAAACACAGGAAACTGATAAAGGGACGGAACGTCCGGACTCCTTCCTTCGTCCTTGTGAGCAAACCTTACTGTCAAAATCTGCACCAGTGTCTCCGAAAATACTGAAGGATGAGAGAAGTGTGCGTTCGTCCAGCATGAGTGATATGTTGCATGCTCAAAATGTCGCAAAGTGCTCTCGTGATGTGTTCTTGCAGTTGTCGTCCAAAGAAACACCGAATGAAGCTGTCAGAAGTCTTGTTGACAGATTTGAAGAAGGAGATATTGTTCCGTGAGATTGACCCAGAATTATCGAAATGTATGTATCTAACTTTTCATATTTTCATAGCCGTAGTGAATAATGAATAAATATCGACGACATTCGTGCAAACGTTTGTGTGGCAGTTGTTTTTGTCAGGCAACGTTGCCCGAACAGACACTTGTTTGACGAAAAAATTGAACTGTTTGGCGAGAAATAATTGCTCAAATGGCCAGAACTTCAGTACCCCTATTATTCCTAGCACAAATATAGCCCGAGAGATGGCATAGCTTCCAAATCTCAAATGACACAACAATGCTGAAACAATGAGAAATGCAGATCTTCGCGCAGTTTTAGCACCCTGTATAAAAATCAACAAAGATGGTAGATTAATGAATACTTTCAAAAATTTGTTGTAGAAACCCATTCTACAGATGTTGCTACATGCATTTTCAAAATTGTGCAGAGATATTCATTAACCTAGCGTCCATTTTGAGAGTCTGTAAACGCAAGCAAATTTCGGATGCTAATATTTTCGGAAACGTCCAAAAATCTTAGTGTCCGAATTTTTTATGGTCCGAAATATTTGCAACATCAAGCATGGGGTAGTTCAAAAAGTTGTAGCTCCAGAACGCTTTGACTGAAGATTTTTATGAAAGTCATATGGTACCGGCACAATTTTAAAGCAGCATTACGCATTTTACAGACAGGCCTTCCGGTCACATGAAAATGAGCATATGTTCCAAATCTTTAAAAAGGCTGGTGTAAAATTGAATGACCTATTTCTTTGAACTGAATGACTTCAAAGAAACTTTAGCTAATTCTCTATCATTCTATCGTTCGAATTTTCTGAAATCTTCAATATTCTCAGAATTAGAGTGTTTTTCTTTTTTTATAAGAATTCAGGAAAAATTTTCAAAAAAACTTAAAACCATCGTAATTTCTAAAATGTTTGACGTAACAGGAAATAATTTCGAAAAAAAACCATAGTTTATGAATGCCTACAACATGGTATCAAGTAAAAGTCTGTCACTCATCTGGTTTATGATTTAGAAATTTGATGACGTCACATCCTCAAATGAGCTAAAATTTAAAATACGCTGTAATTTCCAAAAATATTCAAAATTTCTGAAAAGTCCAACGGTAGAATTATAGATAAGTATCTAATGGGTGAATGTGGTTCAAGATATACACAGAGTGCTCAAGTTGTCACAAGAACAACGAGCGTAATACATGTAGTCAAGAAACCCAATGTGCCCTCCCGGTTATCACCATGCTGGCTGCATGACAACTCGTGAACTTGGGCACACGATGTACGGTTACACATTTTTGGTATTCAAGAACCAAAGAGTGCTCAAGTTACTACAAAAGGGCACATTGGGTTTCTTGACTACATAGATAAGTATCTAAAGTTTTTTTTAAAGCCATTCAATCAGAAGAAATAGGTCATTGAATTTTACACCCACCTTTTTACGCCAAGATAAAGATTTGGAACCTATGCTGTGAAAATGGCGCACGAAAAAGGTCTTCTTGGGTGAAACACGTTCTATTCTCGATTTATAGAAATCGTCCTATAATGATGACTGGTGTTTTATGAATCTACGTATAGGGAGGTTCATTTTCGTAGTTTGATATTTTGATAGAAAAATTGTAAAGCGGTAGTTTAGAAGTGTTTTTCAGTTTGGTTGAAATGTTATAGAAAAATTGAACGTTGCAGTTTAAATTAAGGTCTCGTGTAATCTTTGAACCAGAAATTTTATTTACCGTTGCAGGTTGTCGCAGGAGTAAGATCTTCCCCCTTCCCTTACAGGAATTGAATGCTACTGAACCATAATGTTCAGAAGTTGACCATGCAAGGGCAATCCAGGTTTCCGAAGAGACAAAGTCATTAGCCATTCTGACGAATAGATTTCACAGCTCTGAGTGCATTGAACCAAATCAATATAAACAGAAAGTGCTGAACAGTACGGTTAGTTGCATTACAGAAAGTGCCCACAAGGTGTGAAATCTATTCTCGAGGCTGCAAAATCGCTTTGTCTCAATCAGACCTGAATCCTTTGTTTTACAGAATGTTCCCTTCTTAGTTGGCTGTAGTTTGTTCCTGGACTTATCCCTTGAGTTATTTTTAAGAGCAAACATGAGCATATAGCGAAAGAAGAAGGATATATCTACACATCTGCCTCGGGCATTTTATTTCTTTGGTTCAGAAGCTGAGCAGCTAATGTTTTAATCACACCCAAAAAACAAGAGGATAGAATCGCCTCCCAATTGGCTTTTGAACCAAACAAATTAAATGCCCGAGGCAGATATGTAAAGTAGATATATCCTTCTTCTTTCGATCGATGCTCGTACTTGCTCTTAAAACAATTTCTGGAAAGCACAATGAGCAAACTAGCTACCTGGGTTTCAGAGAAACTTTAGCAGCTTTGCTTGTTTTGAAGTACTGGTTAAGAGAATTTCCTTTTGTGTGCGAGCGTCAATTGAATTGCGGTGTCAATCAAAAGCAACTCATGGTATTGTCTTACAAAATCTGTCCTTGTTTGATAAACCAAGAACTAAAATTGCGCTGACATTGAAAATTGAAACCAAAGTAAATTGAAAAACCAAAAATCCATATTTCTAGACATTACTTGGGATAAGTTGTCCACGAAAACGAAAATCCTCACCACTAGAACGAAAATACTTGAAAACTAATTAATTCTATGACAGGATTATACTAAAAGGATGATGCTAAAACGTAAAATGCTTCGTTTGTGAGGAATACTCCTCACAGAATATATTGACTGTTCGATAATGATAAAATCTGCTTAGCTTAGGTAATTATAGGTTCCAAATCTTGAAAAAGGATGGTGTAAAATTCGATGACCTATTTCTTTGAACTGAATGGCTTCAAAGAAACATGTGCTATTTTGCTATGATTCTGCCGTTGGACTTTTCTGAAGTCTTCAATATTTTCAGAATTTGAGTGGTTTTCTTCTTTTTCGAGACTTCAAGAAAAATTTTCAGAAAAACTTAAAACCATTGTAATTTCTAAACTGTTTGATGTGACATGAAATGATTTCCAAGGTAGGCTTAGTTTATGGTTGTCTGCAATATGGTATCAAGCAAAAGTCTATCGCTTTTGTGGTTTATGATTTAGAAATTTGATGACGTCACATCCTCAAACGAGCTGAAATATAACATACGCTGTTATTTCAAAAGATGTTAAAGAGTTCTGAAAAGTCTACAGGTAGGATTATAGATGGGTAGCTAAAGTTTCTTTTAAGCCATTCAGTTAGAAGAAATAGGTCATAGAATTTTACAGCCACCTCTTTACGCCGATTTAAGGATTTGAAACCTATGCTGTAATTAGATTGAAATTTAGACCCCGTTTACACGAGAGAAAACTGGATCGATCTTGAACGGGATTGATCCAGAACGGGATCGATCCAGTTCGGGATCGATCCCAAAATTTTGCAGGTGTTTACACGGGATCGATCCCAAATTATGTTGCGTTTACACGGGATCGATCCAGGCAGCTTGTCACTAATTCCCAGACTCCTTATAAAGATTTGGGCATGCGTAAAGACTTTGCGCCATTTGTTGTCAGGGTGAACAAAAGGTGTCATTATGAAAACGCCTCGATTTCAATGTTCGTCTTGCCTCGTTTTGCATCCGTGCCAGTTTGGGATCGATCCAGCCGTTTACACGAGGCTCTGACGGGATCGATCCCAAACTGGATCGCTCTGGCAATCGATCCCAAACTAGCACGGATAGCGGATCGATCCCAAGCGATCCCGTGTAAACGCAAGGCCGATCCGTACCAGTTTGGGATCGATCCCGTTCTGGATCGATCCAGTTTTCTCTCGTGTAAACGGGGTCTTAAAGTCCTCAAAAGTTGTCCCCAAACATTTTTTTTGTCTCTTTACAAATTCCAACTTGCTGTCGATGGAAAATCCTTGCTACAATCAATCTATTACAAAATCGTTGGACCCTTTGACAGAAATAGGATTATTTGACACGGTACGTCGATGATGTTGGCTGCAGCCGAAGGATTGTTTGCAGCTTAACAAGGCAGAAGTATTGCCAGGTCAAGCAACACACCTGAACACTTCCAGGGGCTAACTCTTTAGGAAGACACTGTAGATTGCTCTCAGCATGCGTTACACGTATGTTTTTATAAGCAACCGCTTGTAAGAAACTCATATTCTCAGACTGCCAAAAAATTGAGAAACTCCAGCATGTTTTTCTTTATTCTCACTTGTTTCCTATGTAATTCTCCGGAAAGTAATTCTCTTGTGACTATGGTCTAAACATTGGAAAGGCTTCAAAACAACTCGTTTTGAAATGTTCAGGAGGGCACAGATCTGATAATTCTAAGAAACTTTCAGCACTCACCCAAATTCTTAGTTTCTTTCAAAAAAATACTTGTACTCACTCAACCCCAAAGTGGGTTCCTGAGTACGCTGTCTTTGTCTTAAACGATAACTTTTGTTTCACCAAAATCAATTCATTCCTATCGCCATGTGCCCTCTGTTACCCCTCTCCAACAATTCTCCCGCAATGTTCCTTGGTTTCCTTGGTTTAAATTTCCTACAACAACTTTCCTTGAAAATCATCGTACCAGTTTATGGTTAGCCCGTTGTCAAATTCATTTATTTTCTATGTTCGAATCGTTTTGTACGTATTGCAACTAATTTGAAAATTTTATATTTTCGTGGTATACATATTTGATACGTAGTCATAATGAGTAATGGCAGAGTTGAATATTTTTTCATATCTCCTGCGTATTCCTAACAATTAGGAGTTCTGTTGTGCCGATCATGCTAGCGAACGTATACGCACTACTGTGGTGGATACGCCACACAGAGGCGTGGTGTTATGCTTGAGGTGGTGGATACGCCATACAGGGGCGGGATATTATGCCCACCACATCAAGCATAATACCCCATCACCTCAAGCATAATACCCCACCACGCTAGCATAATACCCTGCCCTGCATGGTGTATCCACCACATCAAGCATATACCTCACCCACCTTAACTTTGTATGGCGTATCCAGTAGTGTGTATAGGTTTGCTATCGTGCTAATGTACCGGGTAAATAAGAAAAAATTAAAGCCTTCGGAAGCGTGTAGCTTGCTAGCTATTCATCTCGTTCTTCAAAACTTATTATCATCGTGCGAGTAAAACATCAATTTAGATAGTAGAATTTAGTTGGTTAAAATCAATCATTTCTTTCTTGAGTTGTGGCCATTTACAGATGATTTTCAAACATTGTTATACCTCAGAATCGTTCGAAACAGGCCTTAGTCTCTGGATTAAGTTTTCCAACATCCAGTTCCACAGCGACGAAAATGAATCTTATTGGGACATTGGGACTAGCTTATTAGGCAATCAGCTGTGTACCGGGTGAGTCAATAAAAAGGCCCGGCGTTTGAAAAAATACTGCTCCCTGAATATCAAAGCAATAACATTGAAAACTGCCTTGTTTTATTTCCGACATGTCCACTTAGGTTCAGTAATTCACCCGGCTTTAATTGGCCATTCCTTCCCATCGATAGGGGAGATTTTCTGCAGAGACCCCCTTTCGAAAACCTGCAAAAACCAAAAACGAATAAAAATGACGAGCAAAATTTCCCTTGTTTCCTTACTATTAATAATGACACTTACATAATAATCACACTTGCATGCATTCGCGTATTTTGTCCACTTTGGAGAATGGAATTCTCCTGTATAAGTTATTCATACAAGGGGGAGGGGAAGAGTTTTCATTGCCCCAAGAGGATAGTACATGCTACAGCGTGCTCAAGTCATTGTTGTAAGGTAAACATATTAGAGAAAATTGCTCATGATTTTAGCACGTTTTTTAACCTTACAAAATCTGAACGGAGTGAAGGATTTCAGCCAGAAATAATTTTAGAAATAATTGAACATATTAGCTATTCAATCAGACATTGCAAAATATCGTTGCTTATATATTCAGGGAGCAGCAGCTTTTCAAACGCTGGCCGTCTTCAAGCGCTTCAAGGGAGTTTTTTTTATGGTTTTTAGTATCGTCATGTTTTTTAGTATCGTCCTACCAAATTTGATAAAGGGTTTTATAAGCATAGATTCAAAATCTTTAAAGAGGCTGGTGTAAAATTCAGTTACTTATTCCTTTGAAGTAAATGATTTCAAAGAAACTTCAGTTATTTCTCTATAAATCTACCGTTGGACTTTTCTGAAATCTTCAACATTTTCAGAATTAGAGTATTTTTCTACTTTTTCAAGAATTCAAGAAAAATTTTCAAAAACACTTAAAACCACCGTAATTTCTAAACTGTTTGAAGCAACATGAAATAATTTCGAACAAAACCATAGTTTATGAATGCCTACAACATGGTATCAAGCAAAAGTCTGTCACTCATCTGGTTTATGATTTAGAAATTTGAAGACGTCACACCTTCAAATTAGCCTACACAGGCTACCTCAAATGAGTTAAAATGTAACATACACTGAAATTTCGAAAAATATTGGAAACTTCTGAAAAGACCAACGGTAGAATTAAAGATACGTAGCTAAAGTTTGTTTCAAGCCACTCAATCAGAAAAAATAGATCACAGAATTTTACACCCACCTTTTTACGCCGAGTTAAAGATTTGGAAGCTATGCTGTTTTTATTATGCCTGTTTTGAAGGATTCTGAGATCGAATAATTAGAGAATTATGTCAAAGTTGACCTGTCACCCACACAATCATAATGAGTTTCAAGAAATCTTTACGTACGTTACGTATACGTATAGGCCTGTGCCCGTTCCTGCAAAATTTCAAAACTCGATAATGATTTCAAATGTCTAAAGCCAGGGCCTCCGACGAGACCAGAAAAGTGGAGGGGCCAAACTTTGATATGAAAATGTACCACTGCACAGCACAACATGATAAGCTGCCTTTCCAGAGATTGATTAATCCAGACGAAAACTGACTGAGGCATGCGAAAGCGACCTCGAGTGAAATGGACTAAATGGGGGTCCGGGGGCGGTAGTCCCTGGAAAAATGTTGGGGACACGCCCTTCAAATCGTCAGAAAACCTCCATTTTGAATCCTGAAAGCAGCAGATACGCAGATTTGACCATGGTAGATTCTACTATAACGATAAGCAGAAAAGAGAAAAACTCATCCACGTCAACTGCGTAAAACTAAGAAACTTTTCCTGTTGACTGTTATTTAGTTCTTTCAAATCATAACAGCAGTTATTGCAGCTTTCCTGTTCCTGTGACCCTTTTTCGACGCGTTTACGTTACTGCCGATGCCGACCTTGAAAACGAAAGTTGTCTTAGGAGATCAGCATCAATATGTAAACTGCGGAGGTGTAAGATCCAGCTGACACCATGTGATAGCGCTTTGCATGGTCGCCCCCGCATGTTTTTTCCTTTCGTAGTGCATTGTATACAGAATGGAGAGAATTGATTTGTATTGTGGAGTTGTTTTGGATAAAAAAAACCGGATTTATCAAGTCCAGAAAAATCCAAAATGCGAAAATTCAGAAGCTGTGAGCAAATGAGAAGAGTCATCGAAAACCGGATAAAGTTTGTCATTCTCGCCCGTCTGTGGTTACGATATTAGTATCTTTATGTGAAATTAGGTGTGAGCCTTTAACTCGCAACACCGTATAAGGCGTCACAGGGGCGGGCAAGTACTGTAAAATATTTGACCCCATGTTTGTCCAGAGGAATTGGAAAAAATAACCGGTTCTTTTATCACATAGTACAACTTTCGTGCCCAAAAACAACCAGTTCTTGGGACAAAGGTGAAATTTGAATATCAATCTTCTTTTTCCACCAGTTTGTCACAAAAATCAAGTTTTCTAACCTCCTATCTAATCAAAACCCTGAAGTTTACCTGTAGGCTGGTTCTCCCTTTGTCCGCCAAATGTACGGAAAAAAGACCAGAAATTCCAACTTTTCACAAATGCGGTTCTACCTTTGTCCGGCAAATTTCCGAAAAAAAGGCCAGAATTTCAAATTTTTCACCAAACCGGTCCTATCATTGTCTGGCAACCGGTTTTGGGACACTTGTACTTTCATACCTATAATTACCACTTTCTTTTGAAAACAGCAGTTGGTCGAAACTACCGGTTTTTTGGACAAACATCTTCAGTGGTACATGATGTTAAAATTGTCCTCCAATTGAAGAAAAATAACAGCGGAAATTTGTTATCAAAAGCGACCAGTTTTCGGGACAAAGGTGATGCAAAATTTTTGAATTAACTACCGGTTTTCGGACAAAGGTAGGACCTTCGTTCCCAGTGTGACATGCCCGCCCTTGGGCGTCATTACAAGAAGCTAGTCATTTCCCCTTGCTTGGCCACGCCAAAATCATGCAGATAAATTGCGAAGGCGTGGGTTTGTTGGTTTGAAGCGAAGGAGCGGGCAGCTGGTACAGGAAGAAAATTTCTGACACTAGATGTCATGGCTTGTCTGACTGTCGTAAAGCAACCAGCAAAAAACATGAAACGAAGAAAGACAAAAGATTTAGAAAGGGAAAGAAGAGAAATAAGACCAATTGTGTATTGTTTAAATGTTAGGGAGGGTTCTGAACAAGGTTCTGAAGATAGCCAGTACTTATGTATATGTTGGCCCATGTATTGTTTGTAAGAAACTAAAAAAGTTGAGCCCTGTATTTTTATGGACTTGCTCCAAGTCTACTTTGGAGGAAAACAACGGGATGTGCCTGCCAAAAATAAATTCTATGACACTGTCCTGGAATAAATGTTTGAAAATATAGTACCTGTCCTGGATATCTGAATAATAAAAGTGTCATCTGACCTGTCTTTGGAAAAACGCTTTAATGAACAAACCGAGGGGTGTATCACTCTTCCGTAAGAGCGTACGAGATTTTTTTAAACAACAGGATTTTTAGGGATTTTTTATGGATTTTTCTTGAAAACAAAATGCTTTTTGCCACAGGTGTACGAGATTTTTGGACAGTGATACGCCCCTCGGAACAAACCTCTGCTGGAATAAATACACAAAAGGTATAATCCTGTCCTGGGGTTTTCAACCGAAACCCCTTTGTCTCCGGGATGGATCAGAGGAGTATCAGAGGAGTAGACTTGAGCAAGTCCAAGTATTTCAGCACTGCACTGAAAGTTTCTTCAAGGAAAGTTTCTTCTTCACGTGACATGGATATAACCATCCTGTAAGCCATGGCATTCGTAGAAATATGTAAAATTTGCTTGTTGTTGTGCGGCTTCAAGCAATTCACAACTTTTATGCTCTCGGGTTGAAACAATCAAGTTTATCACTATAGATATTCGACTCTAAACAGGTAGATCAGATGTATATTATGGAGTGAAGACTTATCTCGTGTTTTTAGCTGCAGATTAAACTGTCGCGGATGTTTTAGAAGAAGACGAAGGACAATTGCGAAGGCTGCTGGCAACCGGCCTAAGTTGATAGCTGAATATTACACGGCGGAATGATGGGGAAGGTTTCAAAAGAACCAATTTTCATGATATTATTTGCATTATGCATCGCACATACAATTTTAGCAATACCTGAATTCAAGCATCATAACCACGAAGATATGATCAGATACATGAATGATATCGCAAAAAGATGTCCTGAAATAACGCGGATTTATGATGTCGGGACTTCAGTTCGCGGCAAAAAACTTGTCGTGATGGAAATGAGTGATAATCCTGGCAAGCATGAGCCATTGGAGCCTGAGTTCAAATACATTGGCAATATGCATGGCAATGAAGTTGTAGGACGGGAAATGCTGCTATTGTTGTTAGATTATTTCTGCCAAGAGTACAAGTATGGGAATAAAACTATTCAACGATTGGTGGACAATACAAGGATTCATGTAATGCCAACGATGAATCCTGATGGATATGAAATTTCAAAGGAAAAAGATTGCGATAGTGTACATGGTCGAGCAAATAGTAACAACGTCGATCTCAATCGGTGAGGAATTATCTTCAAATCCCTGCCTATGCAAGGATATGTAATAATTAATATCTTCCTGTTCACAGGGCTGAAGGAAGCATCTTAAACTTAGTGGGGGGGGGGGGGGGGGGGCATGACACACTTCAAGGGCATTTTTTCATTGGGTCACATCCTGAAAACAGAAAGTGCACTTCTTTGTTTATTGCAAAATCTCAGGGGGTGCGTGGCCCCAGTGCCCCCTGGATCCTTGGGCTATCTATGCCTGTTCATGTGTCCATTTCTCGGGAATGGGGATGGGGAGAGGAGGAGGTAATCATGTTCATCAGCAATCAGTTTAGATTGTACCAGAGCTGACTAAGAGCATTGGTAAAGTTCTTGCAATCAATAAGGATTGCACCAAACAACAATAATACATTTGTCTGTGCAAATCATCGCTGGCCAGGTTAGCCAGGTTAAATCTCTACACTGCTCTGCACAAAATATTTATGAGTGTAATGATTTAGTGCACCAGACCCAGTGACATTGCGCACCAAAGAATAATTGATACATCTTTTTGTAATACAATGAGACATTGAATTTCCTATATTGTTGTAGGACTCTTTCTGCACCAAAATGTGCACCAAAAACCAAATGAGTTATTTCTCTGCACTGAAGATCTTCCGAAAATAGGCATTTATATTCACCCTGGATCAGTATGGATTGGACCACTGTTTTATCTGTGTGTAAAAATCTGCGATACAGAAACAAAGCCTTGACGGAAAAGAATAACATGATTGAAACAAAGCTACCGTTAATGTTTGTAACTGATGTAACTGCAAAGTTTTTAAAAGAATGAGAAAGATTAAAAAGAAGATCTTGTGAAGAAAAAACTCTTTGTGCCAAACACCTTTTAATCCCAGAGATTGTCCGCACAGTACAATGAAGGGTGTTGAGGATTGCAAAAGAGTTTCCACATTACTATAGACCCTCCTTCATTCACCTACACCTAAAATTTTCTGTGGTTTGGGTCTGCCACCATAGGTTTGCAAAAACATGCCCACTTCTAATTGCCAAAATTTGCCATGGTACCCACTTTTATGGCCAAACTGACCAATGTTTAAGGAAAATTTGCGGAAATATGAACCCTTGAGAGTTCTGGGCCAAGAGCGCACACATATAAGTGGCACATGCCCATACCCCCAACATGTTATGTACACCCCCCCTCAGGCTCCAGCAGCCCTGAACAAATTTAGTGGCTTTGCAGTGGCTTTGGGTGCTAAATGGTATACCCAATCAATTTTGAAAACAAACACAACCGCCTTAAAAAATTATGGAATAGTGTGGCCATTTCTTTGTGGAGATTGAAATTGAAACGCTAAAGGCATTTTCTTTAATGTCCTGTCACAGGTGAGAAGGTTTTCCTGATTGGAATTGTAAATGGAAGGAAAGGTGTGTCTTGGTAGCCACACTACACTGAGAACATCTTGTTTGAGTTTGCCTAAGGGAAGCATTACTAATCTTTAAGCTTATCAAGAGACAGGTCAGCAGTAGACATTTTTAAACAATGAACAAATGGATCATTGTGACAGTTTCTTCTATTGAATCTGGAGCCAAGTTCAGGTTGTCTAGAGACCAGACCATTGTCAGGAAATGTCTTGTGATTTGCTTTAAGCTGATAGCATGGGAAGAAGTTTTTGTTTCTGTCATTGTGATACTTCCACTCACAGGAGAATCTTTGATAACTGATCTCTTCATGGGAGGATTATGTCAGCTGACCTCAACTAGATTAAGAGCTATAGGTGACTTGTAATCTGATTATCAATCCACCTTTTCAAGATAAGAGGTGCGAAAAGCGGAAGTATTTTGTTCTTTGAGATTTTGCATTTTTGAGGCTAAAATCTTGTTCTGGTACAATGTTTAGCAAAGAAGCAAATTTTCACATTCATACATGTTTTTATTTTGAAATTATGGCAATTTTGAGAATTTAAAGTCATAAGGGCTTTGACCGTGAAATCACAACTTTGGACAAATTTTGTCCAAACTTCGATTTAAGGTCAAAGCCCTTATGAATTCAAATTCTTTATATCGCCATAATTTTTCAGAATAAGAATTTAGCCTAAAAAATGCAAAATCTCCAACGACAAAATACTTCCGCTTTCGCACCTCTTATCTTGAAAAGGTGGATTACTAAGTTGCTGCTGACCCTTGGAAGGTATAAAGCAGTAAATTGTGGATAAAAAGTTTGAAGTTTGCAGCAGTTTGTTTCAAGGTTTCTTGAACACTTACACAAACTCCACACAAACTTGCAAACTCCAATGAACAATAGAGCATACTCAATGCAAACTGATTACAAACTTTACAAAGCTTGCACAAATTGTATTTTCATCAAGGGTGGTTAACTGATTTAAAGATCTGGGGAATATTTCTGTTATATTTGGTGAAAGAAAATAGACAATGGTCCGTTTTATGCTGAAAATAAAGTTTTTTTGGTTACCCATAAGGTTCAAGGGTTAAGAGCATGATCACCTCATTATCATAGTTCATCTTTCAAATTTTCTTAGTATCTTCCATGGTGATGAAATGATGACTTGGAAACTGAAACTTGAGGATAAAACTATGTTTGAAGTTAAAGGGGCTCAGTCGTCAAACAGTAAACAAATCCATAAACTCACACATGTTGGGGAACGTTAAAAATCCACTTATATCGGAGCAATCATAGAAGATATATGTTTGGTTTGTTCCTTAGTGAAGTACAAGGATTCATGCCCAAACAGCAACTTTCATTTTGAAAAAAATACTAAAATCCTGTGTGATATCACCTTTCAAAAACTGCAAAAATCATTGTTTTGTTTACATTTTGAGGAGGGAGCCCCTTTAATGCCCCTTTAATTGGGATTAGCAACAGCCTGTGGGGAAATTGAGCATAATCTTTTATATGGAGCCAAATGTAACTGTAGCCATTGGAAATCTGATTCTAATTTTGAAACACTATTGGGTCATAAATGACTTGATATTGACAAAGGCTTCACACAAGTATTCAAACAAGTCTTTCCTGAAGGATGCTTCTGTAGATCAAAGATATTAAATTCTCAAAGCTGCAGAGTTTATCAAGCTTATGAGGTGAATTGTGGGTACAAAAATATAACTCTAAACTTGGGTAGCAGGGATTATGACCTTCTTATGACCTTGTTCTAACCTTTGCAGAAAATTTTAATTAGGAGCGGATTACTAGGCTATCAGTAAGATTCCAAGTTACAACCAGTCTAACATAAGGTTTACACAAGGCTAAGATCAACCTTGTGCTAGCCTTGGTTAAACTTATTAGCATTTTTCGAGCCATTTGCAAGGTTACAGCAAGGCTTTTCTAGACTATAAGAAGATCACAAGGCCAGGCCATAACTAGAAGGCTTGTACATGGCTATTACCTGGCCTTGTATTTTCATACAGGATGGATCTTTCTGTCTAGTAGCTTGCCCTGTTTTTTGTGGCTGTTGTGTAGGAGCTCTAACATCCATTGTGGTGTTTTTTGCAGGCTTAGGTTTTGAGATGTTGTTTCTTATAGATAAAAAACACTTAACCCCCTTTGAAATGTACCAGATGAGTAAAAATAACATGTGTCGGTGTTTCTCAGGAAGTGAAATAAAAAGTATGTGGCTGATAATGAAAATGAAAATCTTAATCTATCACTCAAAGGCTAACTTAGATGAGAACATTTTGTTTCCTATAATCACTCATCTTTAAAACCCAAAAATTAGAAAAATGCCTGTAAGGGGTTTGTATGTGAACAAGAATTCCATGTTCCATCCTGGTCCATGAATTACATGCCATGGAAATTTAAATTTAATATTATTGTCAGGGACAGAAATAGAATTTCAATTTCAATGGCAAGTAAAGCTTGGACCAGAATGGAACATGGAATTCTCGTTCCCATACAAACCCCTTACAGGCATTTTTCTAACTTTAGGGTCTTAAAGATGAGTGATTTTACCAAATTAAATTTTCACTGCTAAGTTTGCCTTTGACTGATAGATTAACATTTTTTTTAAATATCAGCCACATACTTTTTATTCCACAGCCCACCAAACATGCTAACTTTTTTATGATTCACCCGGTAGAAAAGTTTAGATACAACTCTCGAACTCTTTCTTTCAAATTTATTTCATTTTTGCATTGCTGGAGAACAGAAGATAAGGCTCAAATCCTTACTGGTTGCCAGAGCATGCGGAAATCATCCAATTTCATGCTTGTCAGCCAATGAGATCACCGCTTTCTAGCCCCTGGAGACAAAATCGGTCGTTTGAGGTAAAGTTTCTAGTACCCTCACTAAAACTGAAATGGATGCTAGAATACTTCAGTTATTCGCAACTTTTTTTGATAAATCAGTTGTGGGGATGTCCGTCCAGAGTTGTTTACATGTTTAGGCACATAGCTTGTTTGGGGCCGGAGCTGCGTTCATTTTCCGGTCGAAGAATATTGACCTTCGTTGAAATATCTATAGAAATCGCTACAAATGAGATATACAGATAAGAATTTCAGCAATTATGCATACTGACCTCAGCAATAACCCAAACTCCTTTACTGCTATCATATCTCAAAATTGGAGGCAATTTCTAATGATTTCTGGTAGAGATATCATTTGGGCCTAAGCTTGTCCTCGCTTAAAACTCATTCCATTGCACTTAAAAAGTAATGGTAAAATTCTAGAGCTGAATAATGCACTTACCCATGAATCAGGCACCAGTTTGACTTCGTTTGCCTTTTTTACATTAGCAAATTTTTATAAGAAACGACCAGTTGTGGGTGAATTGCAAAAACTTTCCTCGGTCCATATTTTTATCTGCACAGTCTATCCGCTTCAAACAACAAACAGTGAACTTTGACATTGTATCATAAAAGTCTTGCATCACAAAACATTCCTATAGAACGATTCCATGCGCCTTAGCGAGGCACTCGTGAATTGTTTTCACGCATTTGGTTCAATCAGTCAATGCAAACAAACAAAAGTGCAATACCGGGTATCTTTTTTAGCGAACCCAAAACAATGTTTTGTTCTTTTTATGTTTAGCATTGATTGAAATAAGAACGAAAAGAACGAAATGCGTGAATACAATTCACGAGTGCCTCGCTAAAGCCATATGGCTAAAGCGCATGGAATCGTTCAAAAGGAATGTTCTGTGATGCAAGACTTTTATGATACAATGTCAAAGTTCACTGTTTGTTGTTTGAAGCGGAGAATCTGTGTAGAGAAAAATATGGACCGAGGAAAGTTTTTGCAATTCGCCCACAACTGGTTGTTTCTTACAAAAATTTGGCAAATTAAAGAAGGCAAACGAAGTCAAACTGGTGTCTGAGTCATGGGTAAGCGCATTATCTAGCTCAAGAACTTTACCATTACTTTTTAAGTGCAATGGAATGAGTTTTAAGCGAGGACAAGCTTAGGCCCAAATGATATCTCTACCAGAAATCATTAGAAATTGCCTCCAATTTTGAGATATGATAGCAGTAAAGGAGTTTGGGTTATTGCTGAGGTCAGTATGCATAATTGCTGAAATTCTTATCTGTATATCTCATTTGTAGCGATTTCTATAGATATTTCAACGAAGGTCAATATTCTTCGACCGGAAAATGAACGCAGCTCCGGCCCCAAACAAGCTATGTGCCTAAACATGTAAACAACTCTGGACGGACATCCCCACAACTGATTTATAAAAAAAAATTGCGAATAACTGAAGTATTCTAGCATCCATTTCAGTTTTAGTGAGGGTACTAGAAACTTTACCTCAAACGACCGATTTTGTCTCCAGGGGCTAGAAAGCGGTGATCTCATTGGCTGACAAGCATGAAATTGGATGATTTCCGCATGCTCTGACAGCCAGTAAGGATTTGAGCCTTATCTTGGAGAACAGTGAAAGTATTGTTTTTTGACACAACCAATTATTTTGCCTTTCCTGTGCCATAAATCAACAACCAATAGACCTTTTGGCTATTCTGAAGAAGAATCTGAATCAAACGATTTTTTTTTTCAATATAAAAATTCGATATAAAAATTTACAACAAAAATTACCTAAACACTACCTACAATCTACTATACCACACTACAAGGACGGGGACCAGGAGGAGCAAAATATCATGTCTACCCCCTGGAATTAATATAAACTAAAATACAACTAATACAAACTACTATACATACGCTACAACTATTACAGATAGAAATGCTAATTATAAAAACATTTTACAAATATTTAAGCCGGTTTCACATTAGATGTCAGGTCAAAATGTAATAGTGAACAATCGGAACCCCGGCCGAGGAAACAACAACGACAAAAACTGTCCCCGTCACTGCTCCCCACCCAAGGTCCCGATTGCTCGAGACACCGCTATCGGGTCTGGATTTCTAATATAAGCCTAACATCCAATGTGAAACAGGCTTGCAAAGGAATATATGGACAGGGCTCTACGACAAGAAACTTTACAAAAATGGACGATATTTTGATACATTTTGTAGAATTTTCAAATGTGCACAACAGTGATAGAAGCTGTAACATCACTCAATCGAGCATCTCTTATAAAAATGTATGAAAATATTGCTCGATCCAGGCTCTTTGTAGAATAGCTAAAAGGCGTAAATTTTCAGGTTGACTCAAGTAGCATCTCAAACTCTAAGTCGAAACTGATTGTATGCAAATCTTTAAAAAGCGGCACAATGGGCACTACAGCTCCTCCACAGCAGCCACATAAACGTGGAGCAATTTTTTATTGCTAACCTGTGAATTTAACTTGCTTGTACGAGGTAAATTGGGCAAGAGAAGAAACCTACATATTTCAATCAATATCATAGGATTTCTTCTGGAAACAGAGCTGACTGATCAAACAAACAGTAATTTATTAACCTTTTATCTTATTCCATATCTTACTGAATATTTTCTCAAGAACGTCTTCAATAACAGTGGGGACAAAGTCATATAGCATTTACTTATTGGCTGTATGTACGGAGGAAATGGAAAGTTTTGTAATGTAAATTTGACTGCCTACGGTGCATTGTCTTAAAATTTACAAAGCTGTGTAATCAGAAGAGAAAAAATTATTTTCTCTGCCCAATGAATGAAACTATTGAAGGTGTTGTGGCGCAGTGGTGTTATCCTCTGACTTTGCAGCCAGAACAGCCAGGCGGAGTGGGTTCGATACCCCGATAGGACCCCATCACTTGAGCGTCATGACAGGGGTCGCGGACTCGATTAGGTCTGCTCTATTTCTGCGATCCCAGCGTTTGGCGCTGAAAAACGCAACTTCACCTTCACCTTCACCTATTGATTTTTCAAACATTTAGAAAAAGAAGATCAAGCAAAATAGATTCTACTAAAATACAAGAAGCTCTTGTTTTTAAAAGATATGGAAATTTATTCTCAGGGACTGTTTATATGAGGGAAAACACCTCACCTGCCAGACCCGGGGCTGACAGGCGAGGTAAATTTCAGCTACTGTTTATGTGAGATTTTTACCTTGGCCAGGGTGAGTAGAGTCTCTATTCCTTGAAATCAGAACAAACTAACCCTCGAACTAACCAATATGGATCACCGAAAAAACTAATACACCTCTCCATACCGGTAGTGTTTCGGTGGTGTTGCGTTTGTCATATAAACGCGAAAGGAAATCTCGCCTGTCGGTCCCGGGTCGGTCCCGCAATGTTAGGCCCCAAAAAATAAGAACTAACTATGAAACTTTTACTACTAAAACACCGATATTTTCATGCGAAATTAAGAAACTTTTAGTACCAAGTGCTGATCCAAATTTCTTATAAAAAACGTGTACTACGAAGGCTCTCTAGGTTATTGTTACTTGTGGGGTATTTTGAAAGCTCCTATGTCAGAAAAAATGTCTGTAATTTAGGAAGGAAAAATCCGATTTTGACGGGCTCAGTTTTCAAATCTTAATCAAAATCATAGTTTTTAAGACGTTAGTTGTAAAGTTAACGGAATGCTAGATTGTAAAGTTATAGGCACAGTAAAACTTTGAACAATATTTTACTGATCCAAGTATTTTGAAAGCGGCGATGTTTAAAGAAAGGCTTATAATTTAGGAAGGGAAAATCCGATTTTGACGGGCTCAGTTTTCAAATCTTAATCAAAATCATAGTTTTTAAGAGGGTAGTTGTAAAGTTAACGCAATGCTAGATTGTAAAGTTATAGGCAGTAAAACTTGGAACAATATTTTACTGATCCAAGTATTTTGAAAGCGGCGATGTTTATAGAAAGGCTTATAATTTAGGAAGGGAAAATCCGATTTTGACGGGGTGAATTCTCGAATCTAACAGAAAATCTTAGCTGTTCAATAAGTTAATCTTGAAGTTAGTTCAAAGCTTGACTGTGAATTTATGAACCATAAAACTTAGAAAGTTTGTTTCGTCGTTACTGATTTGGAATTCTGAAAATGAAATTTCGGTTAATTCACCTGCAATAATGGTCTGGTTCATTAATTATTGATCATGTTACGGAAATCTTTTTTGCTTTCGCAGCTGATTCGCTAATTGATCAATATCCTTTACTTGCTATTAGAGCTTTGTCTATGAAGAATTTCGCTTCATCTACGCTTGAAATCCACCCACTTTTGACCTCGTAATGTTGTGTCGAAAAAATTATTTTAATGGAATATGATGTTTCTTTTGTTTGAACTTTTGTGAATTATTTATAGGAGTGCAAGTTTTTTTGTATTGAAATAGGGAATGCCCTACTGGGTTTTTGTATCAGTAGGCAAATGTAATCCAAAGTTATTCGTCTGAGCAACTTCGCTAGCTTTGAACACAAGCTGCACTTTTGCAATTTTTATCGATACTTCCACCACTCTGTATGTAAGGAATATTATGGTCGAAGCTTAAAGAGCAACGGGAGAAACAACCTCTTCCTAACACCAAATCGTCTCCAAGGCAAACTCCTAAACTTCTCAAAGTAAACTAAACTCCAAAACTGAGCTAAACTGATAGGCTCCTGAAACTAAACCATCCTTAGATAAGCTAAATTACACTCAATTACACTTATTAACTAACCTGAGCTAAACAAAACTAACGTCCTTCCCAAACTTCTAAAGTTCTCCCCAACACCCAATCTTTATTCGTTCACTTATCTTTCCATCTTTCGCTTCGTTTGAAGGTCGCTAGTTTTGTAAGTGCCCCCAACAGCGTTAGTCAAGGTAAAATTTAATTGTTGTATTCGAATCGCAACTTTTAATCCCTGCGAGTTTTTTCCTGCAATACTTTCTCTTCTGACAATGTGGTACCGGGTTAGTCAGAAATAAGAATCCCCGCTTGGAAGGCCACTGCTCCATGAATATCAAAGCAAATAATGTTGAAAACTGTCTTGTTTTATTGCCAATATGTTCAATTAGGTTCAGTAATTTACCCGGCCTTGGGTGATTTTTTGCAAATAGCCCCTTCCAAAAACCTGCAAAAACAAATGAAAACAATGAGCAAATTTTCCTTCCTAAAATTGATGACACTCACAAAAATGCATGTATTTTGTCCTCTTGGGAGAATGAAATCCCCTTAAATAGGTCATCGATACCAAGGGGGAGGACTTGTTCATCCTCCCAAGAGGATAGCACGTGCTAAAGCGTCCACAAGTCATTTCCATACAACAGGCCCTTATTCTATGTTCCATTATTATTGCCAGCAACTTTTGATCCAATTTTATTTGAGTTCAAAGTTTCCGCATTTGAAAATGATTGCATGTAGGTAAGCCGCTTGCGTTGTTTTGAAAATCTTATCGTAATATTATCTTATGAATTGATGCCACAGTCTAGGTTTTAACTGTGGCAGAAATACCACAAAACATCTAAACATTTTGCTTGTAAGCCCAGTTACCAAGCCACTACCTATTTACAATTCATGTGAGCTACTTCTGCCCATTGAAGAGAGCATCCCACCTTAAAGCGCCGAATGAAAAGCTAGCGAGTTGATTAATTTCAACCATTTTGTGAAACTTCTCCGAGTTCTTTCATATGTTTTAAATCTCTCTGCTCTGGGGCTTCAATGTTTCCCAGTACTTCTCTCTTCCAACGAAGATGATGGTGCTAAAGATGGCGACAGGGAGCACTTTACCACGATGCATTGCGTTCTTTAATTTAATACACCACTTCAATTAAGCGGCCTCGTTTTGGAAATTTATCAAAATTCCTTCCTATTGTTGATATGAAAATTTCGAGCCCAGATTCGGATTTAACATCCAAACTTTAGTCCAGTTACGTGCTTTTAAACTGCTGTCGACTGTGATGTTGAGTTTTATGACGATGTAAAGTTTAAAACTTTGTAAGGGATTTGACCTGATTTGACCGTGAAAACCCTTTCGGGGTGAAACTTTACACCCCGAGTCATTTTCACGGTCAATTCCTTTATAGATTTTCAAACTTTACATCACCATAAAATCAACATTACGGCCGCTAGCAGCATGAAAAGAAGCAGTTAGACTAAAGTTTAGGAGCTAAACCTGAATTCGGCCTCTAAAATTTCGTGTGAAAGAATTTTGAATAATTTCCAAAACGAGGCTGTTATTTGAAATGGTGTATTTCTAAAGAATCTTTAAAGGTTCTTCATTAGAACGCAATGCATCTTTGTAAAAAGTTCGCTATCACCATATTTAGCTTCATCGTCTATTGTTTTTTTGCTATGATGTCATCGCTCTCTGGCTGACTGTTGCAGTTTAAAGAGCCTGTTTTTATTCTTCACAGAAATTTTTTCTAGAAACTGTACAGCTTTTATCTCTGTCTCCAGAAGCTAAAAGGTCCGTTCTGTTGTGTGTTATCGTTTTGTTGTAAAACTTTCTCACACCAAGATTCTCGAATAGTAAACACTGATAAAATGATCCAAATACTGCCCTTTCTTCTCGGTTATTCGAGAGTTAAACAAGCCATCAAATGTGAATCACTATAAGGATGTATTGTTGGTAGTTTAACCGCACAGATAGTCAGCTTATCGTGTCAATGAAGCATTGATCAGATTTATTAAGGATAGATACATATCCAGGTGAAATTCTTACAATACACGTTACAACTTATTCTACATATTGATACTATGCAACTATACAACATTACAGGGACGGTAACCTGAGGAGCGAAATGGCATGACTACCCCATGGTCTTACATGTAACAAAAACAATAAACACTACAGGACTGCAGGACAATAAGCAAAAAGAAAAGCAAGAAAAGAGAATACTCGTAAATTAATAAATATACGCTAAATACAGCATGAGTTTACAACAATAAACGTTTGCGGCAAAAAATACTGCGGGAAAGAAGTTACGAAATGATGCCCTGCGCCCACCGGGGGGGGGGGGGGGGTTCTTGGCCAAATTTGGGTAGGGGTCTGCCGCGAGCATATGCAAAATGGTACCGTAGGCTAGACTAATTTTTACGAAAATGGTACCCTTGGCTAGACCATTTTGACCATTCTCTGGAGCAATTTGTCAAATTTGTACCAAATATGATATCATGACCGTTCGCTAGACCAATATTGTCAAAAATGATACCCTTGGCTAGACCGTTGCTAGGCCAAAATTGCAAAAAAGGGTACCTTGGCTAGACTAGAAGTCCGAAAAAGTATATCCTTGCTCGCAGCACATCCCCAGGTACCTTTATTATGGAAGAACCCCCCCCCCCCCGTGCCTGCGCCCAACCGAATTAAAGCAATTTGATCGGTGGATTTAATGCAAAAAGCAAGGGTTTTCGTGAAAAAGTTTACATTGATCAGATCGGATTTATGACTCAGATTCGTACGATAAGGCTTCAACTGTCGGCTGGTGTAAAAGGCTGCTACATCCATCACTTGATTGAACAGTCTGCGTATGTTTCGTGATACGATAGCAACAGTTGCGTTTGATTAAAGCTTAAATATAAAGCGATTAGCGACTGCAGACGAAGGAGATTCTCTCAACCATAAATTCAAAACAAACAATTGGGAGGCGATTCAATTCTCTTATTTTTTTGGGTGTAATTTAAACACTTACTGCGGAGCTTCTGAACCAAAGAAATGAAATGCCCGTATTAGATATGTATATATATCCTTCGTCTTTCGATATATGCTGTGTTTGCTCTTAAAAACAGTTTCTGGAATGCACAACGAGCGAGCTAGCTACCTGGGTTTCAGAGAAACTTGTGCGGCTTTGCTTGTTTTGAATTACTACACGTTTTTTATAAGAAACTTGGATCAGCACTTAGTACTAAAAGTTTCTTAATTTCGCATGAAAATTTCGATGTTTTAGTAGTAAAAGTTTCTTAATTACTTTCTTATTTTTTGGGCCTATAATTGTGGTATTGTTCGAAGTTGAGCCTTCTTATCGACAAAGGGCTTCCATTTTGCATTGACATTGTCACCACGAATAAGCCCCCGATAAGCCATTCACATTAAGGCAAAAATTTACCAATTTTTGCAATTAAAAGTTAAAAAAAGATGAATGTACCTTTGTTAGAGAGACATAAAATAAGAGAGACATACAGAAATATGATTTTAGAGTTTGTTAACTGTTCTGGAGCGTAGTACTAGAGTTTCTTAAATTTTTGGTCATAGTAGTACTAGTTTCTTATAAACCAGTTTCTTATAAAGAAAACATGTAGTTGAGAGAATTTCCTTTGTTTGCGATCGCTGATCGCTTTGAATTGCGGTGTCATTCGAAACCAACTCGTGCTATTGTCTTACCAAATCTGTCCATGTTATTTCGTACAATATTTGACGTATCATTATTTTCCTGTGTAGTGACTTTCCCGATCAATTCAGGAAGATTTACCGTGAACCACAGAAAGAAACTAACGATATCATGCAATGGTTGAACGACATCCCATTTACCTTGTCTGCAAATCTTCACGGTGGTTCCTTGGTGGCTAACTACCCTTATGATGATAACGCAGATCTGGTTGATAGATACAGCAAGAGTCCCGATGATGATATTTTCAGGCATTTGGCGTTGGAGTATTCTACCAACCATGCTACTATGTGGAAAGGAAAGCCTAACTGCCGTGATTCACTCGAAGAAAAATTCCCTGGAGGTAAGTGTGCGAAAGTGCTTTGTTGCGTTATTCAGATTTATGCAGTTCAGCGTCCAGTGTCCATCCAATATCAAACAGTATTCTTCAGTCATGATGTTTTGTCATGATCTGAAATTAAATCTTTTCTCGACCAAGTACCAGTCCTGGATACCTCGATAAGATAATTTTTCCTTACATTGATCTATGTAAACACTCGAAGATTTCCTAATTCAAATGATAAGCTTTTAGCTTTGGGGGTGCTCTCTCCTCGATTAGTCTACCTACTAAGAAAGCTCCTCTTAAATAAATCCTTCTCTATACAAAATTATGTGTGCTCCTCTTGTAAACTTTGTCATTTATTTTTGTCATCTGTTTTAGTAATTTGTTATTCTAGTTAAATATGCATTTTCGAAAGATTTTTTGTATGTGGTAGAATTTTATATTAAACTGGAGTGAAGTGAAGTGAACTATGTTATCAGGCCACCATGTGGTACTATCATGCAGAATATAGAAAGAGGCATAGCTCCACGGTTGTGAGCCGGAGGAAGGTTTCACTTGTTAAAGGTGCTGTACATGATTTTTGTAAACAATCGGAAAGTACGGGACAACCCGAGCACATGACTAAAGCCATGGATTTTTAATGGCGGCCAGTTTCATCGCAGCTCCTATTCTACGTAAGTTTCACTGCGGTGTGTTCTTGTCTATGTCTATGAAATGTGATGGAACTTTTGATACCCATCAAAACTTTAAATATTCGCCGTTAGAAGAATAGAACGAATCCTCCACCAAAGCTTCGATCACCAAGATTATCGCAGGTACTTTGGATTACTATTCTCTGTGCAAAATCGCCATTAGCTATGTTGTGTTTAGCCTAAATATATGCGATGATTTGACACGCAGAGCCACGCAGAGAGGACGGGTTGTACAGCCCCTTTAATGCCATGTTTGAGGAAGGTTTGGAAGTTCTTCTCAGAAACCTAGGAAACGTTTTGGTTATTTTGGCAATAGCGACTTTTATAAATTTTTGGGTTATGAGAAACGAGAGGAGCTCAAAAAATCTTGTTATTTTTACTTGATAAAGCGAGGAAGGTATAGGTAAGGAAATTGGCATCCGGAGAAAGCTTCCACGTTCTGGGTGATGCTATCACCTTTTAGCTATTCTACAAAAAAGCCTGGATCGAGCGTTATTTTACACATTTTTATACGCGAGGCTCGATCGAGTGGCGTTAGAGCTTCTTTCACTATTGTGCACATTCGGAAATTCTTCAAAATGTAGCAATACATCGTTCGATTCTGATTCTTTTCAGAATAGCTAAAAGGTCTATTATTACATGATTTTTTCAATATTCTTTCACCTTTTCTTGCCAATGGCATTTCGGCAAATGTTTGTCTTGACCTAGTTTCACGATATAAGAGGTTCAAATCCTATCCGAGCTTGGAAGCAAATCAAAATATTCATTCATTTCCTTTTCCGTGAAAACTGCAATTTAATGGTTTTTCCTGGTTGAGAAAATGCTTTAGTTCTTCCCACCCCCACAGGGGTGGCACCAGAAACCTTCAGAAAGAGGGACTGGAATGTCCGACGGGGGGGGGGGGGGCTAAATGATTAAAAAATTCCTTTTTCACACGTCGTTTTCCCAAATTTTCTCCGAAAATAACCCAATGTTCACTCAAATGATGGGGCTTGATGCTTCCAACATAGAGGCTGTAGCCCCCTGGCTCTACCCTAGTGCCACCCTAGTGCCACCCTACAACCCCAGTAATTAGGAGCATCCCTTCTATCTCGCGTTAGAGAGTAGCGTCGGGATAAGCATTTCATTCCTTTCGTAGGAATAACAAATGGAGCAAAATGGTACAGTGTTAAAGGTGGAATGCAAGACTACAATTACGTCTATACTAATTGCTTCGAAATCACAGTGGAAATGGCATGTTGCAAATTTCCTTCAGGGAGAAAATTGCCTAAGCTGTGGGAAGATCATCAACGGGCCCTTATCAAATATATGTCCATGATTCACATGGGAATCAAAGGAATGGTCAAGTAAGTATCTTTAAAAAGATCCTTTTTCTATTTATATAGAAAACAATACAATATACTTTCCTAATTACTATACAACACAACAAGGACAGATAATGTTACAATAGGATATGCTACTTTTTATTGACACCTAGATACAAAGCGCTTTGTGACTGCAGACAAAGGGAATTCCTGAAAACAAAAACAAAAACAAGGCAAGCCGCAAAAGTTGCCCTGAAACCCAGGTAGCTCTCTCGCTCGTTTTGCATTAAAGAAATTGTTTGTAAGAGCAAATATGAGCACAAATATGAGCACATATCGAAAGAAGAAGGATATATATATAAACCTCGGCCTCAGGGATTTTATTTGCTTGGTACAGAAGCTCAGCAGTAAGTGTTTTAACTAGCTGTTAACGCAGTTAAGTAAGTGCTGCTCATAGCCATAGGCGTAGGCGACAGGGGGGCTGGGGGGGCTGGAAAATTTTGCAAAAATCAGCCATAATCGGGCAGAAATGTGCCTTAAGTTGGGCAAAATTTCCTGAAACAATGGATATTTTATCGGGCAGCCCCCCAAATTTTATCTCTCCCTACGCCGATGCTAATAGCGCTAGTCAAATTAACAGTCCGCAGATTGTTAAAAGAATAAATGTCGGAGTGGATGTTTTGGGGCATCTGTTTGAAACCAAGGTAAATTGCAGCTTTTTGAGCTAAAACAATTAAAAAAAACTATGAGAACTGTTTGTAAATTTCAAGACTGCATTACACGACTATAATACTAGTTAAAACGTCATGTGATATTAATCTCAATTCAAGTCTTCAATTGTAATTTTAAGACTTGGTTAATCAATGTCAGTTCATTTTGTACTTCCTTGGACTGCAAGGCTATCTTTTCCCCAGGTGGTACCTCAAATAGTTCAATACTGTAGTTCATAGATCAACACTGGCATTTTGAAGTAAAAATAGTTTTGATGCTTTAGAAGTAATACCAGTAGCTTTTATGATCATTCCTTTGTAATTAGCTCAAACTGTCAATTATCTGCTTCCATCTGCATTAATCAGCCTCTTCAATAATATTCAAACAACTTGATACATGATGGCAATACACAAAGTGTTCCCTTTTCAATTCTGTGTCAAATAACAGGTTTTGTATTATGCCTCAAATGAAAACAAGTCTTGAGGGTATATGATGCACAACAGTTGGCCATAATATTCTTCAAAAGTACATCTGGTAACAGTTTGTATCAAAGTTAAAAGGTCACAAGGTGTGAAGAATGATCACAGAAGCAATGCTGATCCAATGCTTTTTGGTCTTTGTAAGAATGTGCATCCAGCAATTTATGCTGGGTTGGTCTTTGGATGTCAATGGTTAAAGAAGCAAATACTGATCCAATGCTCTGCAAACAGCTACCGGAATGTGAATTGTTAATACGTAGTTAATCCAATGCTGTGTTAATCTTTACATGAGCTGTCACAAATTAATAAGTTACCTTTCATTTCTGCAACAAAATGTACATGAGATATTAAGCTTTTGTGTATGAGATATATATGTGCATGGTCATATGGCAACATTAAAGGGGCCTTTGCAACGAGCATGGTTTGTGAATACACCATTTGTGGTCTTTTCGTTGTTGCCATTTTTACAGTCCATAAAAATGACCACCAATAAGAAGATGGCACATGCAAGGTATGCTGGTTGAAAAGGCCGATTTAGGTACCTAAGTAGATAACAAAAATATACTGACAAAAAATTTGAGCTAAAGGAGGGGAGCATAGGTTCCAAATCTTTAAAAAGGCTGGTGTAAAATTGAGTGACCTATTTCTTTGAACTGAATGACTTCAAAGAAACTTAAGCTCTTTCTCTATAATTCTACCGTTGGACTTTTCTGAAATCTTCGCTATTTTCAGAATTAGAGTGTTTTCTTACTTTTTCAAGAATTCAAGAACAATTTTCAAAAAAACTTAAAACCATCGTAATTTCTAAATCGTCAGAAGCAACATGATATAATTTCGAAGAAAACCATAGTTCATGGATGTCTACAATATGGTATCAAGCAAAAGTCTGTCACTTTTCTGGTTTATGATTTGGAAATTTGATGACGTCATACCCTCAAATGAGTTGAAATGTAAGATATGCCAAAATTTTGAAAAATATTCAAAAATTTTGAAATGTCCAACGGTAGAATTAAAGATAAGTGACTAAAGTTTGTTTCAAGCCACTTAGTCCGAAGAAATAGATCACCGAATTTTACACCCACCTTTTTACGCAGAGTTAAAGATTTGGAAGCTATGCTAAGGAGGGGGAAAATTAATCAAGAAACCAATCAAAACTCTTCCAGGGGCAAAGAATCATGGTTGAAAGATCCTTTCAATTATCTTGTTTGCAATCCTCTCTTACGATTTTCTATGCAATGGGAAATTATCTCTTTTGTTCTGAAACAATTCATGGCACATTTATGCGCCAGATGTTTGCAGTTTTCAAAGCAAAAAGAAAACTACTATTCTAAAGTGCAACAATACTCTACTAAAAGATGAATTCTTACCTATTCTAATCAAATACATAAAACCCTGATTTAGGATTGTGAATAATAGATACCATGTACCCATCTAATATGAAAATTGCATGGTTGTTACCTGTGAAAACATTTTCAGGTGCTGTATGCAAAGGAATGAGTGGTGAATCATTATCATCTTGTGTATTACTAAAGAAAGAGCTTTGACAAATATTTCCAAAAGTAATTGAGCATCCTGAATGATCAGATTTGTTTAATTTGCTGTTTGTTTCAGTTGGTTTTGCATGGTTTTTGAAGTAGTAGCTTTTGTTGCTACAATATAGGCAATTCACTGTTTATCACCACAACTTCACCACATGGGTGATTCACTTCTTCTTTCCACAATGGGAAAGACACTGTTGTTGGATGCCTCGGTGGGCATTTCTGATATATTTACTTTTGTTGCTACAAGTGGCAATACCACAATGGGTTTATACGTTTCATTCGTTGCCACAAAGGGCAGGTCATTGCTGTTTATTTGTGAAAGTGTAAGAAACGCTTAGGCCTTCGTTGATGAAATCTTCCTCCCACTTCTGGAACCTATCCGCTGCAGAACAATAAATTGTCAACACAGCAGAGAGGATAAAAAGAAATCCTCTCATATTTACTATGAAATGAGATTTTTAAAAATGATTTGATACGTACCAGAGTCAGTGAAAATCCCCTTCTTCTCGCAATGAACGTAAGCCAAGCCAACTCCTTGCATCCTTGGTGGCATTTCTATTTCTATCCATACATACATAGCGATCGACACAGGAATTTCAATCAACCCGTCTAAATGTCTGCTACGCACATGCGCTAAGCAGCAATTACACACATAAAAAGTATGAGAATTGGATAGCCTCCCAATTGGCTTCTGAACCATTTAAATAAAATTCCCGTGGTAAATATTTAGCTGTATCCTTCTTCTTTCGATATGTGCTCATGTTTGCTCTTAAAAATCATTTTTGGAATCCACAACGAGTAAGCTAACTACCTGGGTTACAGGGCAACTTTTGCGACTTGCTTTGTTTTTGTTTCTGACTTGACCAACCGGGCATGGGATTCCCTTTGTCTGCAATCACAAATCACTTTGTCCAAATCAAATCAAATCAAATCAAATCAAATCACAGGGTGTCCCAAAAAAATTGTGCCCCGTTTGTCTGAAGATTGTGAAAAACGGCAAAAGATTCTCGCCAAACTTTTGCATGATGGTGCTCTTCAGATGTTTAATTAAAGTTTGCCACCATCCCCATGAAAATCCGTTGAAAAATGATGGAGCTATGACCTTCAGGAGACCAAATTTGCCCGATCACTGAAACCAGCTGTCGGCCATTTTGTCTGACTATTTTGCAGCGATAAATAGCTTCATGGATTGAAAATGAAACAGCAGCCTCCAATGTCATAGCTCTCGCGAAAATTCCGATAATCCTCGGAGAGTTCCACTATTTTTGACCTCACAGAAATTATTTCTTACCTCGCGTGAAGATACTTATCACTGCAAAATAGTAAGACAAAATGGCCGACCGCTGGTTTCAGTCATCAGGCAAATTTGATCTTCTGAAGGTCATAGCTCCATCATTTTTCAACGGATTTTTACGGGGATGGTGGCAAACTTTAATTGAACATCTGAAGAGCACCTTCATGCAAAAGTTTGGCGAGAATCTTTTGCCGTTTTGTCGCAATCTTCAGACAAACGGGGCACAATTTTTTTGGGACACCCTGTAGGTGTCAGTAAAAGTAGCTGATCCTTTTGTGACATTATCTGTCCTTGTTATACAACACTGCAGGGAAGATACCATGGGGAGTGAAAAACAATGGCTACCCTGTGGCTAATAGAATTAATTACCAACCTTTTTAAAGATTTGGAACATATGTTTGGTGCCAGTGCGATTTTTGCTCAAAAGGGTTGACATATTTGAAAATCCATGTTGCTTTGAGTTCTGGATTGATTTGCACGAACCCTGCTTGACTGCGGAAAGGCTGAATTTTTGGGATTTATCTTAAACACTCATTTTTATAAGAAACACTTTATACGAAACTCAACTCTCTGATCGTTAACAAATTGAGAAAGCTCCTTTCCAGTACAGTGAAATTTTATTTAAGTAACTATGTCTAACCCTCAGCATATTTTGTCTCAATTTTAACTTGTTTCCTGTATCATATTACTCGGAGAGTACTCGAGTAATGTCTAAACATTGGACAGGCTTCAAAACACCCTGTTTTGAAATGTTCAGGAGGGCACAGATCTGATGATTTTAAGAAACTTTCAGCACTGACCCATCCCATATTCTTAGTTTCTTACAAAAAATATATGTGTATCCGTTTAGTAACATCTAATGTCAGGAGGAAAACCTCAGCATTCTGGTGACGCATTTCCCTGGAATTTTCAAGTTTTATACCATGGAAAGATATTTCAAATGATTTTTCTGTAACTAGTAACTCCTTTCAGAGAGAAATGACGCTTTCAAAATAGAATGAATAATTTGAAAATTAAGCTGAAGCCTCATTAAAACGATGATGTGGAAACTCTCAAAATGGAAGCATAATTTTTAGGCATCAAGTTTTTTTTCAAAACAATGGAAGAATTTTTCACTTACTTGGCAATGACAGATAGAGTAAATGTTCAAACAATTTTAAAGAATTTAGAGACAATTTCAACTGCAACTTTTACCCTTCTCATTTTAAACATTAATTTGCTCATTATTAAGCCATCATTTAACTAATTCACAAATGTTCTTCTTCCTTGTTTAGGTATTCAAATGGGACAGTCATCCCAAATGCACAAATTTTGGTGAAGGGGCACAAACACGTGATCAAATCAACGAAATTTGGTGACTACTTCCGGCTTCTGCTTCCAGGAACTTACGATGTCACGTGCCGTGCTGCTGGCAAGGAGATAACTGTTCAAGTTACCATAAAAGATAAGCCAGTCATTCTAGATTTCATTGTTTCTGGTGACACCATCACAGGCCAGTTCGTTCATCCGAAAGTAGACACACAGAAGCCGTCTGTGAAGGAGGATTCTGTGGATACGCCTGAGCAGCGGTCAATGGATAGCAACACAATCGAGAAGGATCCTATGATGGGTTACCGACAGAAAGAGAACAACAAAAAAGGCCTATCAGATAATGCAATCGCAGCTATTGTTATCATAACAATAGGCTTCATTGTTTGTGCAGTTGCTGGTGTGGTATTGTTCAGAAGATTGAAAGAGTTGCGGGAAGTGGAGAAAGGTTACAGCAGAATTGGGGAAAATGGAGAAGGTGAATCATTCAAGTAAGACTGTATGTAAAAATTATGTTACGTGTTAATTTTCTCAATTTTATTGATATGGTCATAGGTATGGGACAGAGGCTTTAAGCCATTGATTCTCCTTTCCCAATATTGGCGAGTAAAAAAACAGTCTCCGTTTGAAAGACCACTACCCAATGGATATGAAAACAATAATATTGGAAAGTAATTATTTCAATAATGGACATGTTCAAATATATTTTAAAATTCACCTGATTGAAATCGGCTACTCCGTTCTGAAATTATGAGGGAGTTTCTCAAGAAAACCTCTTCAAGGAACCATCAAAACAGGCCTAAAATCACGACCAAATTGCCTTCCTTACAGCAATGACTTTTACACACTTGAGCACTATCTGTGTGTATCGATAAGTGAACACAATAAGAACATAAATAGTGCATGGCCTACAGTTGTTCTACGCTTAGATTAGATCATTATAACTCCACACATTTACTTCAAGCCATGGTGAAGTCTTTCAAAAATATTCGTCTTGCCTATGTTAGGTATTCTGTATTCGTTTCCGCTAGAGGTGTTGGGGAATGAAGAAGATCTCTTCATTTTATGATTGACTGGATTTAATTTTACACTGGTGTATATGTATTCTTTTCGATTAAAAAAAAAATTAGACACAATATTTATTTAGCTTAAGCGTGGGTTCCGAATCTTGAAAAAAGTTGGTGTGGAATTCTGTGACCTTTTTTATTGAACTGAATGGCTTCATAGAAACTTGAGCTATTATTTCGCTATACTTCTACCGAATTGGACTTTTCAGAAATCTTCAATATTTGCAGAATTAGAGAGGTTTTCTTCTCTTTTAAGAATTCAAAAGAGATTGAGAAAAAGAACTTAAATCCATCTTGATTTCTAACGTTTTCGAGGCAGCATGAAGTAATTATCAAGAACACCATAGTGAATGGATGTTGACAATATGGTATCAAACCAAAGTCTGTCATTCTTCTAGTTTGCGATTTAGAAATTTGATGACTTGACATCTGAAAAGGAGTTCAAACATAGAATACGCTGTCATTTCGAAAAATATTCAAGAGTTATAAAAAATCTAACGGTAGGATTGTAGATAATTAGCTGAAGTCTCTTTCAAGACCTTCAATTAGAAGAAATTGGTCATAGAATCTTACATCAACCTTTTTACACCGATGTCAGCTTATGATATCGATACGTAGATATTATGTAGATTGATCTGTTTGTTTTTATTTAATTGGGCTCAGGGTAAACCGGGGTAATTTGGGGGTAAATTTTAAGCTTTTCCTCTTCCTGTGAAGCTATTGCAACCAATTTTGAGATTCATTTGCGTCTGATATGCATATAGGAGCCCCTGCTTACGATGCTGCAAAAATGATCATATTTCTTCTAATTTTGCTTGAAAACATCCACCGAGAACTTTGTACGAAACTCTAACTTTCTCTGAAAATTTGCCATCGAAAACTTTATATTTCAAAATGGGCCTGACTTCATGAGTTGGGAGCACTAAACGCTGTTAGGCTAAGCCACAGGGAAACCAGGAAATAATTATTGCTGAACATTAAACTTGCCCTTCTTTGTCCCCTGTGCGCTTGGTCATGTTCTTGCCTTAGTCTCCTGTGTTATAGTTGCATATCAACAGGGAACTAAGGTAAACATTTGACCAAACGCACAGGGGACAAAAAAATGCTATTTTTATTTTTAGCAACAATCATTTCCTGTTTTCCCCGTGGCTCAGCCGTACGCCGCATGAACTTTGAAAATGGTTTTTGCACAAATTTAAGACGTATTTCTCCTTTGCTAGTCAAAACTTTAAAGCTCAATTGCAGATCGTTTGAGGAACCTTTTCACAAAATTTGTAATGTCCCAAATTGCCGATTGTAACAAGTCACCACGGTTTACCCTCTGTGATAATTATTGGATTGTAATCTTTTAGTGAATGTTCCGGCTACACTGCATGAAATTGGGAGGACTGGGAACAGTATTAAAAAAAGTATGTCTCGAATTAGATGTCAAGCGAAAATTCCAGCGAATAACAACAATTAGAGTGTTTGCATGAATAATTTTTGCGTTATCGCAATTCACACCTGACATCTAATTTGAGGCATTTTATTTAGCGATTAGGTCAGGTTAGGTAGGTTAGGTCTTAGAAATCTTCAGCACATTTCTCTACCGAATGAGGAAGAAAGGACTTGCACTATTTGTAGGTTTTGAAAAATAAATCCAATGGACTGATTTCAACTGTTCTTCCTGCTGATGAAAGCCTAACTTAAATTTAGGGTCCAAACCAAGAATCGGTATTTATTTCACCGTTCAGTGATTAATGATCGAAATAGGAATTATGTCCCTTATTTGTCCTTTGCTATGCGATCAGAAAAGTTTATTCCACGCTAAACAGTAGACATAACTGTTTATTTACTAATACTGCTATGCCGTTTTGTTATTGCAAAGCTGAAAACCTGCTTCGTTTACTATTGACAGTTGTTCTGCGATGGTAGAAATGTGCAAAGAAAAGAAAGAAATGTTTCGATTAACCTACCACGGGGGTTGGGCGTTCTTGGCTAGATTTTGGGAAGGGTTGTGGTGGTTGTGCTGCACCCATTTTCAAAAGGATACGGTTGTTGGCTAGACCAACTTTCACATAAAAGATACCCTTGGCCCAAAAATACGGAGAAAGAATACCATTCGCCAGACTAAACTTTCAAATATTATACCCCTGGCTAATGTTAATTTGAAAAATATATACCCTTCTGCTAGATTAGAGCCTCGAAAAAGTAGCATAGCTAGGTGCCGGGTATTTAAAAAAGACTGCACCAATTCATTTTCCGTTTGATTTAATGGCAAGTCTTTTGCCTTCGATATATGTGACTTTTGATTTCTTGACTATTTCCAGAATATTTCGTTTTATTGAAAGAATCTAGAAGAAGTTTTGGGAAAAAATTAAAATTACCGTAAATCCTGGAACAAGAGTAAACTGACGACGTGATTCCTTGTATTCGTTCAACGTTTTTATTCTGATGTTTTTTATTTTCACTCATACAACCAATCAAATGCTAGAAATGGGCACGTGGTGTGACCTTATTAAGAAAGTAGCAATCTGATTTGTCCCGCCGTAAACGCGGCGGAAATGGCCTAAATTAGTCTGCGTTTTGAAGCTGTATTGCCAAGAGTCTCACTTTGAAGCCATGACATCATCCAATTCAATGCGGAAAACTGAGAATCATCGTCATAAGTTTACAACAAGAGAGGAAAAGTGGGACAATCTTCAAGGAAACCATGGTTTATGAAATTTACAATGTCACAACTTCAAAACGGGTTGAAACGAAGAAGAAAGACACTGTAATCCTGAAATCTAGATATCAGAATGTCCAAATTACAAATATAACAAAGTGCAGGATAGGCATTTGTGCAATCTTGTAAATATGTGACACCTGTGCTTGAAACAGTATACTCTCGAGATAGACTGATTACATGAGTCTCAGTGTTCCGCATTGAATTGAATGATGTTATGGCTTGTATGTGTGAAAGTAAAAACAACACATTAAAAACGTTGAACGAATACAAGGAATCACGTCGTCAGTCTTCTCTCGAGGTTGGCAGATTTCCATGTACGGTATTAATGAGAATCCCCCACCCCCACCCCCCATCCCTGGTACAAGCAATCACCTGTTTCTATTATCGTACGCGTATATATTCAGGTTGATCTCATGGTAACGAGTAGTTATGGATACAAATATGTACTGAGTGTTAAAAATTGGTCTGTCGTCTTATAATAAGTAGTATTTAAAATAGCTTGCATCATATGTTCATGAATCATGAAATTGTATGTCTTCTTTGTGTATTGTCTTCTGGCTGGTCGTATTTTGAAGGGGGTGGGAGACCTTCTTTATTACACTGCTCTTAAATTTTAGACCTCAACATTATTGCTCAGAAAGGGATGGTATTTGTATGAAGGTTATCACTGTACGCACCGCGGCAATTTTCTTCATCATATTCGAAAAACGAAGAATATGTAGTTCAGTTCCCAAAATCTGGTGCTGTTTCATGAAAAATTTGTTTTTGCTTTCCTTGCTCACTGGGGCTCACTGGACAAATATTGAAAATTTCTTACTTTCAAGGTTCTTAGTGCCGCTGCCTGGGCGCAGTGCAGCTGCACGCATCCCAGAAGCCATTGCGCCACAATGACAAATGCAACCATGGCGTTCGAAAAGTGAAGTAAAGCTGTGCTGTGGCTGTGTGCAATTTGAAGCTATTATTTTGGCCATTGAATGGTAAGTATATCTAAGGTTGTATTAATAATAACCGCAAATGATCAATTAATAAAAAGGTTATACGGTTACAAGTAAAATATCAGCTTATTAGCTAACAAAATCACAGGTCTTTTGCGATCATGAAAAGAGGTTGGTTTCACAACAAAGATTGTTAGGCCTTGGCCTAAAAAAGTAAAACTGGTTTCAGTTCAGTCCATTTATTGTAAATTCCACTACATACATATACTCAAAAGAATAAACAACTTCCAACAATTTGAATATGACTAGAGAATGTGTATAAACAGTCCGGTAAAAGCTCTACAGTGGATTCATCAGCGACTATAAACCGATCTATTAGTTAGTGACTGTAATACATTCATTATCAGCTAGGCCTAACAGATCAACTAGTAAATGTGCTAAGAGATTCCTTAGTCACTAACTGATCGAATAGTTCCTAATGAATCTATAAGTTGTAATATTAAACCGGTTTCTAATCGAGTTCACCATGTTTTGAAAGGATTAAACACTTGATGCGTGTCTCTGTTATCTTGGTTGGTCCATTTTTTGGCTGCTGCTTCCTACATCCTTGTGCTCCCTGTTTCTAACGTGTTACATGCGTAAAATATGTGCAGCAATCCTAATTTGAGCGCAGCTCTCCTTTGCACTTGTAGAATTTTGTTTCACCCGGTGAAACAGTGTTTTTTCACATGCTGAATCCAATGGAAGTATTTTTGAGCCGCTGTTTTGTACCATTTTCGGCGCATGCACAACCTATCAAATTTCACTAACCGTTTGATTGGTGATGACTGAATCTCTTGGTACATTTACTAGTTGATCAGTTTGTACATTTACTAGTTGATTGGTTAGCTGCTAATGAATGTATTAGTCACTAAAGGATCATTAAGTGCTCTGTCTTGTTGTTGCACACTTTACAGTAGGTGCACCATAACTACCGGATGAATGAAAAAAGGCCCAGCACTTGAATGACTATTGCTCCCTGAATATACTGTAAGCAATGATGTTTTTCAATATCTGATTGAATACCAACTGTAGGACCATGTTCAATTATTTTTAGAATTTTCCTGGCTGAAATTAGTCACTCTGTTCAGATTTTACAAAGGATTTTCTGAAAAAGTCCCTTTGAGAAACCTTTAAAAGCGTGCTAAGATCACAAGCAAGTTTCTCTACTATGTTTACCTTACAACAATTACTTAAGCACGCTTTAGCACATGTTATCCCCTTGGGAGAATGAGGAAGTCTTCTCCCTAGTATGAATAACTTATGCAGGGGGATTCCATTCTCCCAGGAGGACAAACTACATGAATGCATGTAAAATGTCATTGTTGCTTGGAAGGAAATACTTTAAAGGGAAATTTTGCTCATAATTTTCATTTTCAGGTTTACAAACGGGCTTTCTACAGAAAATCTCCCACATTGACAGGAAGGAATGGCTGATTAAAGTCAGGTAAATTACTGAGAACCTAGTTGGACATATCGAGAATAAAACAAGGCAGTTTTCAATATTATTGCTTTGATATTCAGGGAGCAGCATTTTTTCAAATCTGTTACAGATCTGTGGAGTGAATTCATAGGCGTAAATTCATAAATGAAAGTGAGCTGAGAGTGCAATCTCACAACATCTATACAGGTATGAAATAGTTTAGCCATGGATGTTTTGTGTGAACAGCTTAATTTGGCTGAACTTTTAATTTCAGCTAAAACAGAGTCAATGTTATCACAGTTGACATTCATTTGTAGAGATCGTTATTATGATACATTTTCTAGAGAAGGTCAGATCAAAGTTAGAGGTTTTATCATAAACATGTACTCTCCTTATTTTATCTTCAACATCTTGTAAACTTCCAGAAAGAATATTTATACAATATCACGGACAAGATCATTTGACATGGAGCTGACAAAACACCAACAGGTGAACTGAGAGACAGCTGCAAGGGAAGACAAAGAGTCAAGTGATTATGATGTTTCTACTTTGAATTCAGTCAGCTATGTCACGCCAAGGCTCAGGATTTCATGGTCATAGGTAAATACTGTTTGCTATTTGATTTATGTCCTTGTGATGTTTATTTTGAAAACTAAAGAAGCAATATAAGGTACCATAAACTCCACTTTGCTAGTTCATCACAAAGATTTCTAAACAGATAAGGATTTATTGTTCACATGCTTCAATAGTGAATTTCCATGAGAAATCTGTTACTGAATGTGGAAGGGGCTGGATAAGAAATTGATAAACAAATCAATAGTTTGAAAGGAGAAATTCCTGTCTAAGTAGCTAAGTTAGGAAAAAATCCTGATCTAGATACAGGCTGATCTTTGGATGAAAGATCAACAAAATTCTTGTCGGAAATCCATTTATAATGCAGCAATCCTAAAACATATATGGAGATTTAATTTGTATCAGAAGAAAGTGCAAATGCTAATCTCCAAGATGAGGCATTTATTTGAATTTTCATTGAATAATGGCAATGAATTAGCTCATCATAAAACAGCCAAATCAAAAATTTCCTTGATGGTTTCTCATCCAGCCCCTTTAAGGTGGAAATATCTTAGTTTTGAGGCCTACAGTGAATTTAAAAAATTTCTATTTAATGACATACAATGTGATAAGACATGGAATCATTTTGGGTAGTTCTTTTCTATAAATTTTGATTTTCTTCTGGTTGCTGTACACTTTTTGTATTAGCAGAAAGTGAGAAGATGATCTTTGTTACAACCCCTGTGTGAGAAGATTACAGTACAACCATTTTCCTCATATTACCTTTCTATCAATTCTGATATTTGTTCCTTGCGGCTGGATTAACCTGACATAGAAATCCCTTTGCTGTCTTTCCTCTTGTAAGGATGAAAGAAGTCTTCCCTACTATATGGTATAAGAAAGTTGCTATTAAGGGGGATCCCATTCTGCCAGTAGGATAACATGTGCTATATTTGTAACTGTAATTGTTATAGTTGAAAGAAGGACTAAGGGAATAGACAACTTTTGGGAATTAAGTATGTTTGTTGTAGTTGTTAGGAAGGAAATCAAATGAAATATTTAGCTTTCTTTTGTCAGGTTTTGAAGGGGCTTTCTGCAGAAAATCTCACGTAGCCCTGGGAAGTATTGACCATTTAAAGAAAGATAAATTTCAAAATCTAGTTGCAGTTAAACACGTTTTTCCTGCCTAAGAATTCTTGTTTAGAGAAATTTTAGTCTTTTATAATGCTCAAGAATTGTTATCATAATCTAAAGCATTCTTGTTATGTTAAGGTGCACAATGCCTAGTATACTGTATTAGCTTTGAAACAAGACATTTTAGATATCGCAGGTGCCTTTTAAATTCAGGGAGCAGCATTTTTAAATACCATTCACGTTTTTACTCTGTTTACCATCATAGGGACAGAAGAGAAGGCCAACAAAGACAGTACAGCATTGGTTCTTGGTATGGGACTGGTGACTATTATGCAGGTGTTTCAAACAGGTACTTTTCCTTTCGCAATAGTGTTTCAAGGTTGTTGCTAATTGGTGTATGAGTAGTTTTTTCCATGCAATTACAAATATGCATTTTAATTAAAGATGATTCTTGAAACCCTTTTCAAAACAGCTGCCCTAGACCCACCAATGTTTAATGACCATCTGCGACCAGCTGACTGCTCACATGCTATTCGTGTTTGCACATTTAGATTATGCAAATGAGTCTTTTGCTCGAATTTTGAGATTTGAGCAGCTGCCTGACTTACGCAGTTTGTTGATCATGTTTCCATGTGGAGAATTATTTCAGCCAACTTTATGGAATCAAGACTTACTTTGTATCATGCTGCAAAGCAATTCTTAAATAGGTAACTACGTAACTTGTTCAGCCTCTATTTAATCAATCTATTTATTCTGTTTTTCTTTTATTTTGTTATGACCCCATTTGCAGGGATGTTTTCGTTTATGCTTGAGCCTTTGAAACTAACTGATTTGCAGGTCCATGATAGACGATTTGTAAAGCTTGTTATTGAGAATATTTTGATTCTGAGTTCTGACATTTGTTGTTAGGACGTTAATTCCTTTTGCTGTCAAAACATGATGCAATTAAGTTCCTCGTGCTCTCAGAACGAAGTGAAATTCAGTGGAAACTTTGCAAATGGCCATTTGCTTTTCCAATGATTGTTCAGTACACTGTACAGTAGACGTTCATAATAAAGGGCGAAAACAGAATTGATCATATAGTGCAGTTGTGTAAATCAAGATTCTGACAAATAAGCAGTCCTTGTGTACAATAATGTCGTAAGGGTAAAAAATTCTCAAGAAATTTTGAGAGTTTTCAAGATTTTTAACTATTCTGATAAGAATTTTTGAAGCCAGCTTTTCACTTGGCAAATTCTCTTTGTGCAAAGCAAGTTTCTTTTGGTATACTGTAAATGCACAGCTTAAAGGGTTGGTGCAATGTCAAAAGTTTGCATTTGCAAAGAGCAAGAAATCTAAAACTCTCTCATTGAAGTCAAAGTTGGCCATACCGAGTGTCTCAAAATGATGTATTATCGTTTGATTGCTGATATGTCCATAACTAATGAACCAATTTTCAAGAACTTTATTTCATCCGATTGCTGAAAAGCTAAATTATATTTCAGGATGTTGGTTGTGGTTTAGGACGATTTCTTCATGTCAAAAAGAAGATGGATAAACTTGCTCAAATTCGTTCCTTAGATGGCATGAAAAGGAAACGGCCTTCTTTCCCACTCAATATTTTAGATGTGATGCAAAAGGCTGAACTTATATGTCGCTCAGAGAATAGATGTCGTTCAGAGAATACGAATTCAGTTAATACTGAGCTCAGAGAATACCAACACGAGTTCAGCCTTTTGTATGACATCTAAAATGTTGACTGGAAAAATGGGCCGTTTCTTTCTCATGTTATCTAAGGCTTTAATTTGAAGATTTATCTATCTCCTTTTTGACATGAAAACGCCGTGGTAAAACCGAAACCAACATCTTAAAATACAATTTAGTCTTTTTGCAATCAAATAAAGCAAAGTTTTTGAAAATCGGTTCATTGGTTACGGACATAAGCAATCAAACAATAATACATCATTTTGGGACACCCAGTACACTGTGAACAATGGATAGCTAGAGAAACAATTATGTCTGAGCGCTGTTCTATGCTGTCTGAGTGCTGTCCAAAACAATGCTGTTCTATTAATCTATTCATAGACAAGCCTTTTAACCATTGCACATTCCCTTTGACTTTGAGTCATCAAGTCACTTTTGCTTCAGTTAAAACACTTACTGCTCAGCTCCTGAACCAAATAAATAAATTGCCCTAGGTAGATGTGTAGATAGATCCTTCTTCTTTCGATCTATGCTCATTCTTGCTCTTAAAAGCAATTTCTGGAATGCAAAGCAAGTGCTAGCTGCCTTGGTTTCAGAGAAACTTGCGGCTTTGTTTGTTTTGAATTACTGGTTCAGGGAACTGCCTTTGTCAACGATCCCTAATCGCTTTGAATTCAGGTGTTGACAAAAGCAACTAATGATTGTGTTACAAAATCTGTCTTTTTTGCTTCATATTAAACTGCACATGGTGGATAACTGGCTTTATAGTTATCAAAGAGAAGGATTTTACAACACGATGTCTTAAGAATTTGAACTTTTTCTTTTCTAAATTTTTAGACATCTTCTAACAATTTTTTGCCAAAGAAAAAATATTACGTACCCAAGGCCTGTACTTAGGCCCTCACACAAATGAAATTCTTGACACAAGGAAACTTTCTGACTTGAGGAAATTTTTTTATTTAAATAGGAAATTTTTCTTTTGAAGAAGGAAACTCTTCGACTTCAGAAATATTTAGATTTATAATATATATTTAAGCAATTGACATGAATTTTATTGACAAATACTTACGCTGAAATATTTAAACAAATATTTTTTCTGAATACATGTATCTGTCATATAACATATTGAGAAAGAGCTAATGAGTATATATTCAAACAATTAACACAGTTGAAACTAGTTGGGAATTTATAAATATATATTCTTTTCGTCTTTCTTTTTGTTCATCTAAACAATTAACATGTACTGTATATAGATTTATACTGTAGTTGGTATATGGATGAAGGTAAATGAGACTGAAGTAATTAGGTCAGCAAAAGACAGAGACTTATGGAGATCTATGGCTGCCAACAAGCTAGCAAGAGAAGGAGAGCTTTCCAATTCTCAAGCCAACTCACCCTTATTTTGAGGAGTCATTCTCCTTTTGCAGATGCCCAAGTGGACAGAAAGTTTTTAACTCAATTTTTAACTCACATGTTATGCATGTTAAGATACTGATGTGCCTTTGAATTTGAACAAATAAGCAAAGTCATGCATAGTGCCATCTACTTTTGAACAACTATTCTTTGGATGACTTTTGCCATATCTGATTTGTATTTGTCGTTTTAGTGATTTTGGAGGGCCCTCAAAAAGGCCAAGGTACAATGAGAGGCATAAAGACAGATATGAAAATGTAGAAGACAGTATGCAGTTTTCTCAACAGGTAAATTATCATGTTAAGCTCAGTTTAATAGTTGCCTGTTTATATGAAGAGGCCTAGCACCCCTAAGAGGGATGGTTTTTATTTTGCGTGTACATAGAGAGCTAACCCTCCTAGGATGGTGCCAACTATTCAAATCCTATTGTTCTGCAGTGCCTGTATTGTTTCTGCCAGCACGCCTAGGAGGGCTAGCCCTCTTAATTACATTTCCATGAGAAATTTCCAGCCCTCTAATGAGAGATTAAGGGTACTAATCAGTGAGATCTTGCCTAGGGGTGCTAGCCCTCCTCTCATAAGGGGCAGTGCAAAATTTATTATATTACATGGCCAGTGGAGAAGAAAAAGTTTTGCAAAAAAGTCTGCCCGCCCGGTATGAAATTATTGCAAAAAAACCAACTGCCCCATTACCCTTCCCTTACAAAATGTATCTGCCCCGTATTCGTGAACAACAGATGTTGCATAGTACCACCGATGAATTAGCGAAAGACCATAAAATGATCAATTCTTTTCCTTACGAGTCTTTGTCAACAAAAATTGACCTGACAAGGAAATTCGGCGTCATTTTTATTTACACGTCCTTCCAAGCATTTCTCAACTTGCATGATCCACAATTTTGTCCTCAAAATGAGCCATTTTATATTTCAAACTCTACCTTGAGCTTATAAATTTTACTGCCCCATTCATATTTGCTTTGTAAAAAGTGTTGACCCAGCTCTGTAAAAGCTCAACAAAGTAATTACCCCGTTATATTTTGCATTGACCATGTTATAAAATAAACTTTGCACTGTCCCTAAATGAAAAAGAATTCTATAAAGGATTAGAGCAGGGGGTCAGATCTCGGCAAAGAGTGCTAGCCCTCCTCCAAATAGGCAGCACCCAAAATGACTAATCCATGGTTCGCATAGCCTATTTTTAGACTCATCATCCGAAGAAGACAGCAAGGGCTCAAATCTTTCAAATCTTTAAAAAGGTGGGTGTAAAATTCTATGACATTTTTCTTTGAATTGAATGGCTTGAAAGGAACTTATGGTACTTAGCTGTAAATTTGCCATGCAAAGTTTTTGATATCTTGGTCTTTTTCAAAATGGCGGCAATTTGATTATTTTTGAAAAATTCATGGAAAATTTAAAAAAAATTTAATTCATCTTCTTCAGTATTCAGCAAGCAGAAATCTGTAGCTTTTTTGGTTTAGGATTTAGAAATTTGATGACGTCGTAGCCTCAAATTTAATAAATGCCACCATTTTGAAACTGATCAAGATATCAATAAATTTCCATGGCGGGTTTACAGCAAAAACGCTAAGTTCCTTCCAAGCCGTTCAATTGAAAGAATCTTTTACACCGACCTTTTTAAAGATTTGAGCCCTATTCGAAAGAAGACAGGGTCTAAGAAACAAAGAGCAAAATCGATCTCTCTCAGCATTGAGCATGAGCATACATTTTTGCAAAATTTCGCCGAAAAGTTAAATTCACTACCTTGCAATAGGCTCACTTCATAAATCTCAGCATCGCTCATTGAATTGGATATTGAATTAGATGGTTATCGCTCATACTGTTATGAGAGAAAAAAATCAGATTAAAAATGTTGAACGAATACAAGGAATCACGTTGTAAGTCTAACCTTGCAATAGGTTTGAAGGATTTCCTTGAAGTTTCAGATTGGCAGCTTTGAAATAGAACTACTGTAGGATATACTGGAGGAGTGACAAAAGAATGTAGGATATACTGGGGGAGTGGGTTTCATAGCACGAAAAAGGTTTTGAGGAATCAAAAGATGTTTTATCAAGAGAATGGGTGTAAACAAACCTTAGCATTTTTATATTCCAATCAAAGGCTACGATAACATAATTACTAGTTACACTACTTACAATATTACTCCACTATACCACTAAAACGATACCAGAGGGAGCAAAAGACTGTGTCTATCCTGCGGCCATAAAATAAAGTTAAAAACTACTAATAAATACGGAGCAAAAAAAGCAATACCATAGACAATACACGTAACAACTCTACAATAAAACTACGTCCCCCTTGCAGGTAGCAGCAGCTAATCATTAGTAGCAGCATTTTATTCAAAGCGTTGTGTTGCATTTATGTATTTTAAAGTTGCCTTAAGAATCTCAAAAACCTTAGCTGATTTTGTCTATTGCACGGGGGCTTTCCAAGTAGATGATATACCAAATAAAAATGGAACAGCAGCTGATTCTAGTCACTGCATATTGCTAAGCTTATATTTCGTTTGATATGATCATTTTTTTTAACTTTGCCAGGACACAGACTATGGTCTTTATACGGACTTCAGTGCTGTTGGAGAGAAGGAATCGAAAGCGTCAAGGTAAGTTTATTGTGTGATTTATAAACGTGATTTTAACTGCAGTCAAAGAACAACTTTCATTTAAACTTTCATTGATTCACTCATTCAGTAAAGTGAAAGACCTGAGCTATATGGCAACCAACTATAAATAGGACAAAGGGTAACCTAAACTCACTATTGTTTTGTCGCCACGCGTTGGGTTGTCAAACACATTAGGCCATGTATAAACCTATGGAATCTCATCTTATAACGCAGGCTATTCATTCTAGAACTAAACACAATACTTGTACAACATTGTACCAACCATAGCCAAGAAAGACACAGGGCCATCGAGTTCTGGCTATAGATTATACTTACAAGTTTCAGCTCGAAATAACTTCAAGAAAAGAAAAGTACGAAAAACTAACGTAAGTTAAAAGGAGCTAAGGTGTATCTCAAAATAGACCTCAGAAGATTCCACCGAGCAAGAATTGGCATATTTGAATTAGACTGATGATATGGTCGTAGTTATCGCTATTGATATACTGCCGGACGCTCCTAACTACGACTCATAATCAAGCGCCATTATTTTGAAATGGCTGTGACTGCCTCGTTCCGATAAGGGCCTAGGCAGACAAGCACAAATATTTGTAGTTTTCAAATGAAACACATTGATTTGAAAACTTCACAATAGATCAGTTAATGCTTAGCGAAAGCAGCAAAATAGTACCTACCTACAAGATTTGATATTATCACCAACTGTTTTCATGATCCTCTTGTTTGTAAGACTTTGTTTTGCCCGGCCAAGCTCCTTGAAACTCTGCTTTGAGCTTCGAGTTTCCGTTGGTCAACATCAATCGAATTTGCAGAAATCCTAATGGCGTTGTATTTTGTTGTATACTTTGTACATGGCTGTGTATAGCAGCCTCGTTCCAAAGGGCGTTCAAAAGTGAAAAAGTCAGTCCAAAAATATTGCCGTAATATTATGAGTCCCAGTAAGAGCGGTCTCGGTCTGGTGTAATAGTCTCGTTTTGAATAGCGATTACTGGGACTCATCGTAATCAGTCTATATTTGAATCGATGATTGATTATTTTGATTTCTGCACACTTCACCAACAACTATTTTGAGACAGATTTTGAAAGTTTTATTGAGTCACTCATGCAGTCAGTTCACCCATGCATTCTTTTAGTTCTTCATTATTTGCTTCCTTTCCCATGCACCTATGAAAGTTATGCCCTGTGTAAAAGTGCAAGTTAAAACTGTTGAAACCAATTCAAGTTATCAAATGTTGCATTCTAATTGGTCAATCCAATTGAACCAATTGAATTCATGTGATTGGTTGAAATTTATCCTGATTTAGACAAACTGTTTTTGTCTGTGTCAATGTGACAGGGGTCTGACATGATACTTTTGAGAGGCTCAGAGAGACTACGTAGATCCCAGAAAAATTGGTTTGTTTGTAATTTATTATGTGAATGCCTCTAATTTTGGGTGTGGTTGATTGGTAATTTCAAACCAAGAAAATTCGTAAAGCAGACTTCGCAGAGATGAAGATAGTTTCCTAATCAAACACAAAACTCTTCGAAAAATCAGGCCTCGTATTCAAATGAAAACGAGAATCTCTCCGAAGTCTGCCAAACCCTCTGCCTTCTGGAGCAGAATTGTAGAAGGCCTTCAAAACCTATACTGGGTGACCCAGAGAAAAGTGACTCAACACAATCTGTTATAGAAAAAAAGTAAGTGGCCGATTAAAATATTTCAAACGTTGTTCTGTCACTAAAAGACTAGCCTACATTATGTGTATTTTTCGAAATTTTTTTGAACACAGTAAAGTTCCTGAATTAAAGATTTTGATGCAAAGAGCAGGCGTGAAATGCTCAAAAAGTCATCAAAAACAGGGGATCGATTTAAAGCCATTTCAGATCTTCAAAACAATGAAGAGCGTGTTTCATTTTGCCTGAGAATATTTTTAAATACCTAGGGACTATAAAATTGCTCTGAAGACTTCCGATTGGGTTGCCTATTCCCAGGTTGAAGTGAAACACGCTCCTCGTTGTTTTGAAGATTTGAAATGGCGGTAAATCGATCCCCTGTTTTTTACGACTTTCAGAGGATTTCAGGCAGGCCCTTTTCCTCGAAATCCTTAATTTTTGAATTTACCGTACCGAAAAAAATTGCAAAAAATACTCAAAGCATAGGCTAGTCTTTTAGCAACAACATAAGGTTTGAAGCATTTCAATCGGCCACTTACTTAGTTTTCTGTGACAAATTGCGTTAGGTCACTTTCTTTTAGGTCATCCGTTACTAAACCTACCGTTTTGAGAATTCCGGAGTCAGTTAAACATACAGAGTCCGAGTTTACCAAGTCTACCGTTTCAGAATTGGAATCTACCAATCAGATACACCCTTTACTTCATTGTTTTGATTGATAGATTGCAAGATGCTTTCGTATTTTCTTGTTTCTAAATTGGTCATGTTATTATCACGACTGAACAAGCCAAGGCCTGGTTCAAACATCGCTTTTTTGCCGTGTCGAATCGAACTGTATTAAAAACAGCAGAACCTGCCGTGTTTGAAAATTTGATTGAACATCGTTTTTGCCGTGTTGGATTGAAATCAAAATGGTTATAATGGCAATTTTTTCAATATGCACAAGCGCAGTGGCTGCTCACACGTAGGCACCGTGGACCATGGCCTAGAATTGATTAATTACACACGGCAGAAATACGATGTTTAAATCAAGTCATTTTTCTGCCGTTTGTTACGACAGAGCTGGTGAACTCCTGCCGCTTAATCTATTTAAAGTGGCAGGTGATTTAAACATCGTTTTTATGTCGAATTTGATTGACACTTAAATTTTTAGCAGCATCTATTAATAAATTCGATGTTTAAACTGGGCCTAAAACACAGACCAACCTTTTCTTTGCAGTGATACTGGCCCTGCAAGAAACTACGCTGAAGGAAAAAGACATTCCAGTTATCAGAGTAATGTTTCACATAGAATTCCAAGAAATTTCTGGGCATCCGATGTAGTAGAACCTGAGCAACCTGTGATATCAGAGAGGCACCAGTCAAGTCATGATCTCAGTCCAAGCAGCAGAGACACAAGTTATAATTGGAAATCACAAGGCTACCAGTCTAGAAATGTTGGTTATAATCCTGATCTTCGTGCTAGAACTGGATCCTATGCCGATCAAGATCAGTATGGATCAAGCGAGCCAAGGCATAGAACGAGTGGCCATAAGTCAGGTGATGGAAGAGTAGGGTATTCTAGCAAGGGAAGAGGGCAGTACAGGCCGGAAGGTAGCCTTACCCCAATTAAGCCCACTCAAGAAAGAGATTTTCAAAAGTCTGGTACTTCAGCATATCGCTATGACAGAAAGCGTTCAGACAGTGAAACAAGCCAAGGAAGTTTGGCAACAGCGGATCAGCCGCGTTCTTCAGCCCTGAAAGATTCTGACCAGGGTTTTAAAGCTGCTAGAAAGGCTTCAGAGCAAACTGATGGTAAGATCGCAAGTTCTGTCAAATCAGAGGCAGATCCAAGACTCTACCAAAGATCAGAATCATTGAAAGAAAAGAAGGGTTCTGGCTACGAAGAAATGTTTGAGCGGGAGAGCCCGCAGAAAAAGCACGAGAGCCCCCGACGAAGCTCTGTCTCCAGTGATATGTCTGATGATCGTGAAAAAACGAAAAGGAAAGGATCGTTTGAGAAGAAAGACTTGTTTGCTGCTGCTGCTGCTGCTGGTGGTGGTAATGACTATGTACGAGACAGTATTGCGGCACCAAGTTCAACTGATAAATTGTCAATAGACCCTATCAGAGCTAGCGTTACTCGAAATGAAACTTTAACTACTGATCAACTTATGATGGAGAAGATTTCTCCGATTCCGCTATGGATGAAAAGTCACATGTCAATGCCTAGTTCTGCTGCTGTGAGTAGTAGTGTTAATGCTGGGCATTCAGAGTTAGCTTTTGGCAATGTAATGGCAAGCATGGTCAGCGAAAGACCCACAGATGCTTTGATGGTTAGCAGTCAAGGTTCTGATGTGGTTATGAAGCAAGGCCAGGTCACTCAAAGAGCAGTTTCAACCGAGAGTGGCATTGTCGTTGGTGAGATAGAGAGAAGTGGAATTCATGAAGGGGCTGATGTTGGAGGTGGGTAGGCCAATGTACCAATTGACCCAGACAAAAGTAACCAAAGGTAACCAAAGGTAACCAAAGGCAATCGGTTATAGAAAAAAAAGGAAGTGGCCGATTGAAATGTTTCAGGCTTTATTCTGTCGCTAAAAGACTAGCCTACGCTATGAATATTTTTCGTAATTTTTTTCGGCAGGACAAATTTTTCGAATTAAGGATTTCACGGAAAAGAGCATGCTTGAAATCCTCACAAAAGTTTCCAAACACAGGGGATCGATTTACAACTATTTCAGATCTTCAAAACAATGAGGAACGTGAAGGAATTCGAGGTGAGTTGAGTTGAGAGGTCAGGCCGCCGAGAGGTCACCCATCCGGAGTTTGACCTCACTCGACCGAACTTAACTTCAGTCACCTGACAGAAATTGTTTCAGCCACTCAGCGATTCACCTCACATGAATTTTCCCTTTTTGTACTTGTATTAAAGACCAAATAGCTTTACTGGATGAGTGTTATTTCATTCTTTTGGGTAGAGGTAATAAAATTGGGACATGAAAAGAAACATGTTTTGAGCACAAAATTTTAAAGATTTCGAATTGATCGCTAGAAAGCTATTTCTTGCAATTTCGTAAGAATTCGCCACTCTTACATAATATAGGAGCTCCGTTAAAGTTATAGGCAATTAATTTAAGTGATACTGGGGAGAGGGCAAACATTTTAATTTTGTGATATCGTTTCTTGTGATTTTGGAGTATGCTTTAAAACCAGGTAGCTCGTAAAAGCACAAAATTCAACAAATTCAAAGCCACTTCAAGATTTTGCGATATGCCCAAGATTATTTTGGTTTTTGATACAAACTAAGTAATTTTGGTTTTGGTGTTTTTCGCGTTTTTTTGGCCGAAATTCGTGAAAGTTTATGTCGCGAAATTTCCTAAAATGTGAAATTCGGAAAAGTTTATTCTCGCAAAACTCCCCAAAATATAGAATCAAATAATCATATAGTCAGACATTGATATTCCTCTTCAGAGGTGGAAAAAGTGCGTGAAGCCGCGAAGCAGCTTCGCAGGAAGCTGGTTTATCTGGAAGGAAGAAAAGGGAAGGAGAGAGAGAGAAAACAGAATAGAAGGAAGGAAAAGAAAGGAAACGATGAAGGGAGGATTGAAGAAATGAAAGGAGAGGTTGTAAATAGGATGGAAAGAAAAAAGATGGAGAGAAAAAGGAGACAAGGAAGAAAGAAGGATGGAAGGAAGATAGGATGACAGAGAAAGCAAAAATGGAAAACATAAAGAGACAGGAAGGACTAAAGAAAGGCAAGAACAGAAGAAAATTAATGTTTGGATTCATTAACAGTTTTGTGATCCAAGAAGCTTTAACAGTACTTTTAGTTCCTAGTGGATTATCGACTACACTGAAATCTGTGACTACAGAAAATTGATAAAACAATGGAAGGAAGAATTCTGGTTTGACGTTCCTTCGCAGGAAGGCAAATATTTTTTCCACCTCTGTTCCTCTTCTTTAACAACGACCTTTTCGAAATATGCTACTTTATGGACGATTCGGAAGAGTCATTGAAGAGTTGAGGAACATTTGAAAAACCGAGGGGCAAATCACTCCAAAAATAGCGTACGAGATTTTGGGATTTTAAAATCTCTTGAATTTTTGAAGGATTTTTGGGATTTTTGAGATTTTTTAAAGATTTCGTAAGATTTTAATGATTTTGAAAGATTTTGAAAGATTTTTGAGACTTCTGGCGATTTTCAAAGATTTTTTGGCATTTTGCAAGATTGTTGAGATTGTTGAGGCTTTCTCAAAGATTTTTAAAACCAGTAACTTCAAAAATTTGAAGATTTTGGTACCGTACATTTGCTAGCTTTTTAAAATTATACCGAAATGTGTGCGATCAATCTCGCCGACCCTTCCTTTCCTCAATGTCCTTCATAAATCTTTGGAAACATGGCTGAAGAGTTGTATTTTCCATTGCGGAGTAAAAGTGGGGATTTCTCCCGTCCTTGGCTCAGCTATTGTTGACACGGAGAAAAAAAGACAAAGTACTCTGAGTAGTGTAGCATGATATCGACCTTCAACCCTAAATTTCTATTCGCTTGCAAAGCGACATTTTCTCTTGTAAACAAAAGAATTTCCGTCCGCTCGGAACATTCCACTGATTGGAAAGTGGGATTTACGCAAGTCTGAGTTGAGTTATACAATGTTATCCTTGAAGGTTTATTTCTAAAGTTTACCCTCCTTACCAAATGCATTCATTGTTTCAAAGAAACCGCTTATAAAAAACTGTAGTACACTCTTCCAAATCAATTAACCCTATTTTAACCGGGGGGGGGGGCGTTTTTCGCCCCCCCCTATCGGATTTTTTTTAATAGCTCCCAAACGATGTCACCTACAATGCTGAAACTACTTGACTTTTCCTAGAATTTACTTGGCAATCAGATAATAGAAATTTCAATACCTATTGTTTGACCACGTGACCACCACATGCCCATATTTGGAGAGTGGTCACAAAGAAATTCTTAAAAACGGCTCTAATTTATTCCTTTGTCACTAAATCTCAAAAATATATATACCATTCGATTCGTCTCGATGAGTACTTTCGTTTGATATATAAATTATTCACATTTGCTGACATCAGCAGTTTATTATTTCTATGACGTCATCAATCTTTATGACGTCATATTCCTTATGAATGAGTAATTTTTCATGCAAAACTGATGGAATTACCTCAAATATCGATGAAGGTACTTGATGTCACCAATAATATGCGAAATTAATGGTTTTAAATCATAATTATTGAGCTAACAACTTTGCGTTGAATCAAATTTTCATTATTTAATTAGTTAATTTATTAGAAACCACAAATATCCGTACGAAACCATAAGAAATTACAAATTAATGATATCAAGCAGGTATTTGGATGGTTTTTTGCGAATTTTATCTCGCTATTTGCTAATAATGGGCCCTTTTCTGCAAAAAGCTCAATTTCCTCAAAATTTGCATTGTTTTTGGTTGCCTAGGAACCAATCACGTGACTATTGATTGATTGGTGATATTTTTAGATTCTCCTTTATTCAATTATGACACAGTGCAAGTTTCATTGTCATAGCTGTTATACTTGCGGAGAAAAACAGGGGGGGCGAAAAACTCCCCCCCCCCGGTAGAAAGTCACTTTTTTTTACCCGGTTAAAATAGGGTTAAGAAACTCTACTTGAAGCAATCAATTCTTGTCATGACTTGCACAATGAATCTAACAGAAAGTACGCTACTAGCCCAAATATTACTAAAAAGTACAAGTTTTATTCATAAACTGGCTCATTTTTATAATTCTTGGTTCAAAAGGTGGTCCTCAGTGAATTACGATAAATTGTAATATTCAGTTTTATGAATGATTAAGAAACTCTGCAAGTAACTACTACTACAATTGTGCCAAAAACTTAAGAAACTCTGCCACAAATTTCAGCGACAAGTTCTCATGAAAAAATTGGTGAATCGGATTCATGTGATTCTGACAAATGCGACTTCTATTCAGGTCAAAAGACAGTCTTCTATGCCTGCGAGGCTGGACTTTCTTCAAAACGTCCTCTCGAATTGAGAAAGAGAATGAACTTTCCATCAACGCTTTGTTGTAAATGCTCGAAACATGATATTCAAGAGACAGGTAGTCTGGGGTAAAAACTTCTTGTCTTGTTTGTAAATATTTCTAAAAAAGATTTTTAATTTTTGCCTGGTCATTTTCCCTTCTGTGTTCGAAATGAGACAAAATAAAGAGAAAATGCCCAAAGCCCAAACTGACAGACCTATGAATTATAGGTATTTTTTTACTGCAGATTCGGAATCTACATGCTTGATTTAGTGCAAATAATGGGGAGATTTCAGCTAAAATGGTTTTGAAAATTAGTCAATTGTGACGTCATGTCATCTATGACGTCATGGAATACTTTTTCGAATTTCACAAAAATGAAAAAACTATACATCATTCGCAAGCTCTTCAAACGCTCTTTTCGACTATGCAAATCGGGTGAAAATCCCAAGTTAATATAACGCGTCAACAGTTATTGAAGTATTTACGGACATTAAGCCCTACCGTGACGTCATCGTTCACATGAATTCGAAACTTTTCAAAAATGGCGCATTATCTTAAATGTCTCAAATTAATCCTAATCGCCCATGTTGTATTCTTATCTTATACCTTGGTAAGCACGAAGGTTCTTAACATAGAACAGGCCATCTTTTTCAATATCAAACATGAACATAACATAACACGTCAGCATACGAAGGGGTCTAGGTTCGAGTGTCAATTACTACAGCCCATTCTAACAACAAAAAACTTGAGTTAGGCACTTGCTTGGATGGTTAGCCTATTTTCCCCGCCTATCACACCTCTAGACTTACGACTTTTCGTCCTTTTTTTCATACTCTGGTTTGTTTCCCTGCGTTCATTGATTTGCTGATATCACTTGGTCAATAGGGACTCATAATATTAATCTTAAAAAGTGGGCCCTCTTTAGGCCTGCGTAGAGTGGCCAATGGTTCCGTATTCACCAATTCAATTGCTATAATTTAGTGTTCAACCGATAGGGAGGCGCTATTTATTTATGTAGTTGTTGTTGTTGCATACAAAAATCGGTTGATACGGCCTAGTGTTCTTGTAGCTGCGATGGATCTGTTTTGTTTCTACAGAGGAAGATTATTGCTTGAAAGGTTATAATTTGCAGTTAGTAGGCCAGGAAAGCCTCATTCTTTGTACTAAAAGTTTGCTTTTCAATGCTTACCAGGTGATATCAGCAGATCAAAGAACGCAGGGAAACAAGGGATGAAAATTCATAAGTCTATCACACCTCCCCAGCTCGCGAACGCGTGTGCGCATGTATATTCTAGCCGACTCCCTGCCACGGTTGTTGTCTTGACGACGCAATCGAACACAGTGTGGACAAGGTCAGAGGTTAGAAAATTGTTTTTCGTTTTTCCTTCGATTTCATGGACACTCATAGTCACTTTGCAAGCGTTTGCCACCTTTTTTAAGTTTTCCTTACAATTTTTGATGATTTATCAAGAGAGATTTTTGGGATTTTTCTGGGATTTCTAAGATTTTTTGAGATTTTTGAGGATTTATCTAAGATTTCTAAGATTTTTGGAGATTTTCGCAAAATGTAGAAGATTTTAAAGATTTTTAGGATTTTTGAAGATTTTTTGAGATTTTTTTCGAAGGTGTACGAGATTTTTGGAGTGATTTGCCCCTCGTGAAAAACTGTGATGCGAACGTTTATTCCCGCAAAATTTCCCATTTTGGTCCATTCGCGAAAGTTGATTTCAAAACTTTCGCATTTTTTCGAACTCGCGAAAGTTCCTTCCCTTAAAGTAATCAAAGTTTGATGATTTCTCAAAACATTTCACTTTTTTGGGACACGCAGAATAATCGAGGGCCTTTTTGATATGCAAGCGATAGCTGAAAAGTTTTGTGCCAGAAGAAGATGTGGTATGCAACTGAAGACTTTGTACACATTGAATAAATTCTTATAAGAGGTACTGAACAGACTTATTTCCCAACAGAAATTACAATCAACAAAGCTGTTCGACCTGAAACGGAAGAAGAAGTCATTTCGAAGCTTGATCGCATGGATAAAGAAATTCTTGAATGTGAACACGACATAAAGAATTTGGAAACAATTGAAGTAAGTGCGAAAAGATATTTGAGATTTGCGATACAAAATCCGCCAGACAGAACTTTAGAGTTACCCTCCTTCTTTTGCTATAAGCACGTAATTTCTCGTACAAACCACCTTTCGCTTGCACAAGGCGAGAGTTTGCCCTACTAGTTTTGGGGAAACTTTTGCGGCTTTATTTGTTTTGAATTACTTGTTGATAGAATGTCCTTTAACTGCAGTTGCTAATCGTTTTGAATTGAGGTGTCAGTCAAACGCAACTGTTGCTATGTAATACAAAATATGCCCTTATTTTGTTTGGTAGCTACATAGCGTGGAACATTGATGAAAATAAGGATTTGGTGTAAAAAGGCAGTTCTAGAACCTGTCGAAATTCGTCAAAAACATTATATCGATTTGATCAGCATAATACATTTTTGCATTGGCTTGGGAATTGATATGTCTTATCGAAATTCCCACCGCATGCAAACAATTCTCAATTACGACAGCAAATTTTCTATATGTATAACCCTAATACCACAAGGGGATTGTTTTGGTGCATTCAATTTGAGCTGCATAGTCGCAAGGGAATTATATGCCCATTGTGTTGTTGCATTGCAGCTGATTGAAATCGATTCCCTGTTTGTCATGAATTTCGACATGTTTTAAAACTGCCTGTATCCAATAAATCCTTATGTTCGCAAGTTTGCGATCTCGATAGAAATAACAAAAATGGTAGCAATTTAGTCTAGCTATCTAGCTACCTAGCTAAACAAGGACAGATAATGTTGCAATAGGACTCGCTACTTTTTATTGACACCTAGATACAAAGCAATTTGTGATTGCAGACAAAGGGAATTCCATGCTCGGTTGGTCAAGACATAAAAACAAAGCAAGCCGCAAAAATTGCCCTGAAACTCGGGTCGCTAGCTCGCTCGTTGTGCATTCCAGAAATGGTTTTTAAGAGCAAATATTAGCAAATATGAAAAGACGAAGGATATATCTAAACTTCTGCCTCGGGCATTTTATTCATTTTGTGTAAAAGCCAATCGGGAGGGGATTCAATTCTCGCACTTTTTAGGTGTAATTAAACACTTTCTGCTCAGCTTCTGCATGAAAAAAATAAAATGCCCGAGGCAGAAGTTTAGATATATCCATCTTCTTTCGATATGTGCTAATATTTGCTCTTTAAAACCATTTCTGGAATGCACAACGACCGAGCTGGCGACCCGGGTTTCAGGGCAATTTTTGCGGCTGGCTTTGTTTTTGTTTATGTCTTGATCAACCGAGCATAGAATTCCCTTTGTCTGCAATTACAATTTGCTTTGTATCTAGGTGTCAATGAAAGGTAGCGAGTTCCATCGAACAACTCCATCGAAACGAGTTCCATCGAAAGGTAGCGATATCGAACAACTTTTGAACTTTTGAATTGACTTCAGTTGATTACTACATTTTGTGTAACAGTTTATTCCAGTCACTTCATTTTGGGAGACCCGGTATAATCCTTCGCGTGAGAAGCATTGTTGAGAAAATTTAAACACGATGCTTGTTATGAAAGAAGTTGTTTACATTTTGAAAAAGACAAGGGAAATTAAAGGCACACTGTTATGGCACTGATTCGGAAAGATAAGACAATCCAATGAAATGAATTAGGCAAGCTTTATTTCAGTGGCAAAAGAAATAAACTCTGTTTTAACCATGTGACTCCTTTTATTAAAGTGTGATGCAAAGGCATACAAAATCGGCTAAGGTTTGTTTACACCAGTTTCAAGTCATGTGATCAATCTCGTGATAAAACATCTTTTGATTTCTCTAACATGTTTCGTGCCATGCAAAGTTGTCCCATGAGTGCAAAAGTTAGCATAATGCTAAAACTTGTCACATGACTCGAAATGGGTAAAACAAACCTTAGCTGATTAGGTCTATTTACACAAGATCCTCCCGATCTCGATTTTACTGAAATACAAACACATTGAAACATTTGAAACAAGTTGGCAATATCATTTATTTCTGTTGTAAAGGCGCATATGGACGACTGAATTTCAATGTAATTTCCGGCCTTGTTTGCTTTTCCGTGTTGGGCCTAGTTGTGAAACCAAAGCTTCAGGCAGTGCGAAAAACTGTCGAGGATCACCTTACCTGCCTGAAAGACACTTGTTATTTGACTCAGTTGAATGGTAGAAGGTTTGAATAACGTTTCTATGATGGCTGTTGGTTTCTTTAATGCGTTCCTTTGGCAATCAAAACAATCAAGATTTCTTTCAAATTCAGCCAGCTGGATCTAATTTGTTTCAAATGAAACAATGTTACAATCTTAAACAATACAATCATGATTGTTTTGATTACCAAAGGAACGCAAGGTTTGTCTCTGTTGTGTCACTGTTGCGTTGCGTTATTTTGTCTCTGTTGCGCCCGTTCACTGCCATTTTGATCACCTCTGCCACCACTTTTTTTTATCTGTTTTCTGTACCGAACTGAATTAATTTTCACGCAGCAAGTACGTACGGACTCATCCGATCGTGCCTTCAAATTTTGTATAAACCTACTAACATTGAAGAAGCTTTTGTTTAGCCATTTAAAAGCACATGTGCTTCCTTTCCTAGTCCCAACTTGAAGACGAGCTAGATTCCCTGAAGACTGCCCTCGAGAGTGACAACAAACAAAACGGAGAGCAGATGGTCAATGGTGAAATTCAAGTCCAGGACGCTAAAGACGAGCTCATGGATTACTTCATCGATAAATTCAGACCAAAAAATTTTGACCTTGTTGCTAAAATCTACAAAGACAATCAGGTAACATTATAAATTCGTATAGCTTTGATTTACAGTAAATCCCCGCATACAAGAACCTACTTTTTGAGAGCCAGGCTGAAATAGGTTCTTATTTCAAAGCTTCCAAGACCAATTTCAAAGTATAATATGCGGTTATTAAACGATTACGAGGTCCATGCTGGAAAATATTTGGATCGCAGTTTGACGTACGGACCGAACGCAGTGAGGTCCGTATAATGAACTAAGGTCCAAATATTTTCCAGCATGGATCGAGTAATCGTTTAATAAAGGCTTTATTATATGACAGAACCTTTTGAGAATGTTGTTTATAGTTTTCTATTGTGTCTTCGATCCTGTAATTCACTGTAGTTGCTCGTCCCGACGTTAACCACATTGGCATTTTCTTCATGTATAATAGCAAGCTCGTCTTCAAAGTTTACAGAAAAGAAATCTTCGATGAATAAGCTAAACTTTGGCTGACACTTCTTGCGGCCTAAGCCTACACAAGAAGCTCCTCCCTTGTTGTTGATTTTTAAGGCAACGTCCGGTCCAATACGGCTTCGAACGAAAAATACGGCTTTTACGGACCGATTAAGAACCAATCGAATTGCTGCGTTGCAGGTCCGAGGAGCCGTATTTTCGAACGCCATATAATAAAACTTCTTATTTGAAGAGTGCCTTGCTTAGGCCGTTTTAGAATATTCAGCAAAGATGTCCATCCCTGTTATTTGTTTTGATAAACTAATTCTGTACCCAACACCCAATTCTAAGCTTGCAAACAGCAAGGGAAGAGATTCAAACTTTAACAGCCAACTGGGATGAAAATCAACTTCATAACGACTATCCAAAATCAACTTTGCTACCCCTGCAATAAGAACATATTTTCACCAAACTGAAACAGACTCTTAAATACAAGGTGCATAAGTTAGGAAAAACAGCCTCTAGGTTCTTATTTTTGTAGGTTCTTACATGCGGGGACAGAGGTGGAAAAAATATTTGCCTTCCTGCGAAGGAACGTCAAACCAGAATTCTTCCTTCCATTGTTTTATCAATTTTCTGTAGTCACAGATTTCAGTGTAGTCGATAATCCACTAGGAACTAAAAGTACTGTTAAAGCTTCTTGGATCACAAAACTGTTAATGAATCCAAACATTAATTTTCTTCTGTTCTTGCCTTTCTTTAGTCCTTCCTGTCTCTTTATGTTTTCAATTTTTGCTTTCTCTGTCATCCTATCTTCCTTCCATCCTTCTTTCTTCCTTGTCTCCTTTTTCTCTCCATCTTTTTTCTTTCCATCCTATTTACAACCTCTCCTTTCATTTCTTCAATCCTCCCTTCATCGTTTCCTTTCTTTTCCTTCCTTCTATTCTGTTTTCTCTTTCTCTCCTTCCCTTTTCTTCCTTCCAGATAAACCAGCTTCCTGCGAAGCTGCTTCGCGGCTTCACGCACTTTTCCACCTCTGTGCGGGGATTTACTGTATTTGCTTGAATGTTAATTCCGGGTTTTATGAAATTAATTTCAGAAAACAGCCTTACCAACTGCTGAGGAACAATCGTACCATGTTTCCACATTTTTGACATCCGTGGTAGCTGTAAATTTTTTGAATGTTTTTCATAAGGTAGGCCAAATCTCGTCGCTATGTTGCAAGAGTACATGCAGCCTCGTTCGTATTCAACGTGACGTCAAAATGCTCAGACCATGGCGCTGACATTAGGCTTGATGATGTCACTACGCTGATTTTGAAGATTGTAATACGTAATTTGGCAAAGAAAAGAAAGAAAAGTTGGAAAAGTGCGATTTACCATTTGTAACAGTATAATCTCTCATTTGATCATCAACTCTGGGATTGTCCTTTAACATTTTCTTCCGACACTGGTCAAAGCAAATCGATAGAACAGAACAAAAAGAGAATAAACAATAGACCTTTTAGCTATTCTACAAAAGAGGCTTGATCAATCGTTATTTTTAAACATTTTTATACGCGAGGTCCGATCAAGTGGCGTTAGTGCTTCTATCACTACTGTGCAAATTCGAAAATTCTACAAAATGTAGCAAAATATCATTCGATGACGATTCTTTTCTTAATAGCTAAATTACGTCTATAGACCATTTCGCAATTTGGAAAAGGGACTGAGGATAGCGCGGCCGATTCTGACAGCCTTAGCAACAAGTAGGAAATCTAGGAAATCCCCTCTTCTGCAGCTGGGCCTAAACTGAGCCGTTTCAAAGTCGAGGGAAACAACTGAAATAGAACGGCTCAAAATACATTCACAAATGAGCGAAAAGATTGCAAAACGGCTACATAATCCAAAGACAACACTTACCATACTAAACAAGCATCGCATAACTCTTGGAAGTTGCAAATAAATCGTAAATAACTCGAGTTTGGAGAGAGATGCGAGCGAGCCGCCAACCGTACACTTTACACTGCAGAAGAGAGGATTCCCTAGATTTCCCTGTTGCCAAGGCTGTCAGAATGGGCCGCGCTCTCCTCAGTCTCTTTCTCCAAATTTCGAAATGGTCCTATTGCATAGCATTCATTTGCTCTTGCACATTTTTTCATAGCCTAATTACCATTTGATCGCTTCCATTTTTTCCGTTGGGGCACAGTGATCCAGAAATGAGAAAATAGTCCAGAAATACCAAAAAACAAATTTTGAAAAATGATTTTTGCTCTATTTTTACTCCAAAGATAACACATGGATTAGTTTAACACAAAAAACCTCATTCTAATCGGAGTTATACTCGTAGAGCTAAAAATTCACAAAGTTAACGTAAACAAATGAAATGCAACATTTAGTCAATTTCAGGATGAAATCCACTATTGCCTGCAATAAAGTAAATTTTCAAATGTCTGTAGAATCACTTTGCCATATCGGATCTTTACAAACTTTTTTTTACTTGAATGAGAAACACTTTGATTATATTATGACTTAAAAGATAAATTTTCGCGATTTTCGTTCCTTTTAATTTTTGCGAATGCCGAGATGTACTTTTTGTGAATGCTTAGGCCTGAAAATTGTTCATATTTTGAAATTTGAGTTGAAAACATGAAATACATGTCAAAACATGTCTTCACAACATACTTTGTCGTTAAATTTGAAGCATTGGCTGCACTTTTACCAAAGGTTTCGTATATATTCGTACCCAAAAATTTTTCATGCAATTTTCTTCTTTTCTGGTATTTTCGGGAAAATTGGCAACTTTCTGCAACAATTGCCATATGATATGAAATGTGTTTCTGAAGTTGTGATATACGTAAAACCGTGGATGAACCAAATGAAGATATACTTGCAGACAATCTAAATGCCCTTTTATGCTACTTTTATCAGCATATTGTACTCATTTTGTTCGTGAGCAGCGTTCAAAAATCCAAAATTATGAATGGAGATATGGAAACTAACAAGAAAAGAACAGATAAATTTTCATCAATTGGTAAAAGTGCAGCCAATGCTTCAAATTTAACGACAAAGTATGTTGTGAATACATGTTTTGACATGTATTTCATGTTTTTAACTCAAATTTCAAAATATGAACAATTTTCAGGCCTAAGCATTCACAAAAAGTACATCTCGGCATTCGCAAAAATTGAAAGGAACGAAAATCGCGAAAATTTATCTTTTAAGTCACAATATAGTCAAAGTGTTTCTCATTCAAGTAAAAAAAAGTTTGTAAAGATCCGATATGGCAAAGTGATTCTACAGACATTTGAAAATTTACTTTATTGCAGGCAATAGTGGATTTCATCCTGAAATTGACTAAATGTTGCATTTCATTTGTTTACGTTAACTTTGTGAATTTTTAGCTCTACGAGTATAACTCCGATTAGAATGAGGTTTTTTGTGTTAAACTAATCCATGTGTTATCTTTGGAGTAAAAATAGAGCCAAAATCATTTTTCAAAATTTGTTTTTTGGTATTTCTGTACTGCTCTGGATCACTGTGTGGGGGCCGTCGACACTCAATTTTCATGGTGGAAAGCAAGATCTCAGAATCTTTTCGACGATCGTCCTGAAAATTCGCAGCGAAAAAGTTGTTGTGATCTTCAATTGTGTTGCTTTCGTCGCGAATACGCTTTTCAAAATTTTTTAAGATTTGAGCGAGGCTGGAGAAAACTTTAGCAAATTACTTTAGCAAATAAACTCAATGAATGAAATCATCAGACGAAAAAGATAAACCATTTCACGTTTTTTCCAGCAAATGTTTTTGATACGACAATCAGAAATTTTCCACTCTGCATGTGTCGTCGCGAATTTTTGTGAACATCGTCGAGAAAATCATCCAGTGGAGATTGGCCTTTAGGTCTAAGCTACCGGGAGCTCAATAAATCTTGGGGATAATGCTTTCTGAATCGCGAAAATTGCAAAGAGATGGCCTTCAAGTACTATAGTATTTTGATAGACAAATCTTGTAATAAAGTCCATTGTAGAAACTTCTCTACAGAGATTTTCTTCCTTTCTTAGGGGTCCCACGCCTAACCTCCTCCGCCCTTAACGGCCAAATGCCGCAAAAATGGAATTAAAGAATTTCGATGGCCCCTTCTTAAAGAGAATCGACATAGTTAAAAGCTGGCCTGGGCCAGGTCAAAAATATAATCTGTTGTACTCGACCATTTTGACGCATCCGGTTTCATTGTGTAAGTAAAGAAACAATGGGTTTGTGGGCGTTTCTTAAGCCTATTTATAGCGGCTACGAGATATAGCTATGTCTATTCCCTTTAATAGTAGATTTGTCATGAACACACAAATGACGCGAGTGACGGGAGCGATCGATTTGCGTTCTTCAACGACTTGGGGACCTACCTAAAAATGTAGATAACACGCCTAGATTTGTTCGAGTATGTGATGAAGCAGGGTTTAAATTCACAGATGTGCAGAAATGAGATGACTTCATTTTCATTCTTATTTACCTCGATTTCAGATAAAAGCCAAAGTGTCTCACGCGAAGCTTTGGACGTTTAACTACAATTCAGCTCCGCTTTCCAAGGTGAGATTAATGTTCCAGGATTCTATCTGAATCTTATTGTCCCTGTCCTTATCAAGGATTTTGAAATGAAAGATGTCCTGCCTTCCGGGAATTTTACTTTTTTGTGAATCATCCAGCTCATCTTTTGTCCCTCATAAGAAAAATATGCCATGGCCCATGTCTTGACGCAAAGGAATAGAGAATGATAGATTTACTGGATTTGTTTTATGGTAAAGATCTCTTGGAAGACAATAAGAGGTCCTTTACATGAGACCCGGCATAAAAATTTGTGAAAACAATTTCACGTGACTTGACGTAGGCTTTTAGACTGATGATATGGTCGTAGTTATCGCTATTAAAATACTGCCGGACGCTCCTAACTACGACTCATAATCAAACGCCATTATTTTGAAATGACTATGACTGCCTCGTTTCGATAAGGGCCTAGGCAGAAAAGCACAAACATTTGTAGTTTTCAAATGAAACACATTGATTTGAAAACTTCACAATAAATCAGTTAATGCTTAGCGAAAGCAGCAAAATAGTACCTACGTACAAGATTTGATATTGTCGCCAACTGTTTTCATGGTATTCTTGTTCGTAAGACTTTGTTCTGTCCGGCCAAGCTCATTGAAAATCTGCTTCGAGCTTCGAGTTTCCGTTGGTCAACATCAATCAATCGAATTTGCAGAAATTCTAATGGCGTTGTATTTGGTTGTATACTTTGTACATGACTGTGTATAGCAGCCTCGTTCCCAAGGGCGTTCAAAAATGAAAAAAGTCAGTCCAAAAATATTGCCGTAATATTATGAGTCCCAGTAAGAGCGGTCTCGGTCTGGCGTAATAGTCTCGTTTTGGATAGCGATTACTGGGACTCATCGTAATCAGTCTAGTAGGCTTTTGAGAAAGCAAAAAAGGTGATTCTGTTTTCAGCTTGTCCTGATTTGAGGACAAATTGGTTGATGTGAGATTTTCATGCAGGCATGACTTTTCATGCTGGCATGTAAAAGCGACATGAGATTTTCATGCTGGCATGAGTTTCATATGTCGCCTCGACATCATGTAAACACATCAGAACAGCACCTCTCGTGCCGGCATGAGTTTCATGGCACTTCTCACGCATAGGGCTTCTAAAACAAGAATGACAGATTCCATGAAGGAAAGATAAGGGCTAACGATAACATAAGAGCAGCTCAAGACTGACAATGGAAAAGCTCGTATATGCCGTTACAGCCGTTCAGTCCCTGAAAGTGAAAGATTTTCCCACACATTTTGGACATAAATTTTTTACATACATTTTTGACACACTTTTTACACGCATATTATGTCATTTGTACCCCTTCGAGCACTGCTTTGTCCTAATGTTAGCTGGTCTGAAACTGTTTATTTTTTACAGCCGCTGTATAACCAACCGTCTGACCTGCCGTTCTACTTTGAAAATATCAGGAGGTAAGTAGATCCACCATAAGATGTATCCTTGTTTGCCAAAATGTACTATCATGAAGTACGCACCGATTTGAATGAAAAATCACTCATTTTGTAGCATAAAGCCTAACTTAGATGCAAAGATTTTGTTCACTAAAATCGGTCATACCATTCTAGAATTACGGGTTATCTTGCCTGGGAAATATTTTTAACCTACTTCAAATACAAGTAAACATAGGGCTTGAATATTTGAAAATGTCGGTGTAAAATTCTATTACAGATTTCTTTGCAGCAAATGGCTTGGAAGGAACTTGGGGGTTTTTTGCTGTAAATCTGCCGTGGAAATTTATTGATATCTTGATTAGTTTCAAGATGGCGGCGGTATTCATTAAATTTGAGGCTATGACGTCATCAGATTTGTAAATCCTAAACCAGAAAAGCTACAGATTTCTGCTTGCCACCATATTGTAGACCTTGATTTAAATGTTTTCAAAATTGTCCATGAATTTCTTGGTTCGATTTGATAATAATCAAAATTGGAAATGGTTCGACATAATAGTAATCGGGGGGCTGCAACAATTCGAGAGGATGTTGGAAACATTGATAATAGTCGTTTTCTTGGTTAAACACGTATCTTTTTTATGTTTATCCAAAAATTATGTTCACTATCATTATTTCACTATTTCACTATTATTTCACTATTTCAATTTTTATAGAATTAACTAGACTTGCCGCTCGTCGCATGCGGCGCCGAGCTGGCCCGCCGTCGTACCGAGTGATTGCTTAGGAAAGAATGTGTTGCCTTTGGCGTTATTTTCTCTTTATCACTTTCTGTGACCAAAGTATTGATGTTACTTGACTTAATTTAGTTTGAAAGGCAAAGGCTGGAGTTATTACATGAGTCCTTGTCTTCTCTCAATTCCCCAACGATACCCCCGCAATACCAATTCAGGAATGGCTATAACCTTAACCTTAAATAACAATTCAATTCAAAGGGGTAAAACCTAAATGCAAGGGCGAGAAGGCCGGAAAGGGGAGATCTCACTGTCACAAAAAACGCATATGGATCCTTTGATGTGACCGTCTCAACGCTTAGTTATAGTAGATACGCGGTGGGGGGGGGGGGGGGGGCGATTATTCGGTACTCGAGAGTAGTTTGATTGGACTCTTTGTTCCCCTAGAATGTCTTTACTTCTACATTTTATTAAGTACAGACATACACTCAGTCTATTTTACTTGATTTGTTGTGTTTTACCTTTGTTGATTTTTCATTGTATTTTTGTATTTTTGTAAATAGTTGGTTTGAATTAGTTGCCCTATTTACTTCATGCACTGGCGCGGATATCAAAGTTTATGAGTATAGACAAAATAGTATTGATGATGAATACTTTTGTTATGTCACAGTTTAGCTATTGTCCTCTGATCTGGATGTTTCATGACAGACGAGCAAGGTGCAGAAATGTTTTGACCGCTGTACATAGAGCACTCTGCGCCTGCGGGTTGTTTTGGAAATCGGAGAGGCCAGAATTTCGCCGGCGCCCGGTCTTGACCGAATCCATTGTGATCCAGGCCCCATGGGACGCGGCCTGGAAAAAAGCGCTCGCAGATCGTGATCACGAGGGAACCAGCAATGGTGGAAAAAAATTTGGAAGTGATCATCCAAAAATAAATATGGAAAATACGACATCAAAAATCACTGCAAGGAGACAAAATTTTGCTCAAAATCATGGAAATACGAAAACAAAAATTGCACAAAAACTGGTCGCTGCCGCAAAACCATCATTTCAGGAAATATTCTACAGGTTACAAACTTCATTTCAAGACAGGTCAGTATTCTCGGAAAATTTGCGTTGACCTTATTTTTTTATTCAAAATCAGGGTATTTGAAAAATCAGAAAATCTTGCCTCTTGGCTTGTGTTCAGAACAAGCTCGTGGTAGGAACAGAAAAAGTGCAAATTACCCCTTGATATTTTTATCTGGTGTTCCTTATGGCCTAATATTTCACAAATTCTAATGGAAAAAGCAACGCGATCGCCAGAAAGAGTAGGAAAAATAAAAGTTTCAACACCACCAGATTTTGCTGAGAGAAGCGCCCGTTTTATGCACTAAACTTTGAACGAAAATTTCGCAAAATCTAGTCGCTGCCGCAAAACCAAAATATCCTGACTTTCAAGAGTGCTCATCAAACTGCTTGTTCATGGTTTCCGTTCATCCCGGAAAATTTGCAAAGAAGAGTTATTTAATTTTGTTGGTGCAGGTGTCTCTGTATCCAAACAAGTGCCTGAAAACAACATTGGGCCTAGCCAAAACACAATATTGTTGTTGTTGTTTTGTTTTACTTTCAATCAACCTGATATGGTCAAACAAGAACCTTGATACTTCTTTGCCCAGCAGTTTTCTTGTATTTGTTAGCTCACATGACATAGGAATGAAAAATGCACAATTTTGAAATCTGGGAAATTTAATTAAACATTTGGTTTTGCATGCAAGTGGCAACAAATTCATTACCAACTAAGGGTGCAGTAATTGCATTTGAGTTTTCACTTTTCAGTTTGCTGTTTTTGAAGAAAAGTGGATATTTTAGTTGCAGGTTTCTTATGATTTTAAAGCCTGTTATCCATCTCCAACATAAACATGAATCAAGCTCTTTCTAACTTGTTACTTATTGGCTAATTTTACCATGTCGCCTTGTGCTATTTTCATTGCTGAATTAACCAAGTCCCCTTTCTTCCCTCTAGACATCACTTTTGGCATTTATCAATCATCTGAGGCTGTGAAACAAGACTGTTGCAGTATTTGAGGATCTTCGTCAGGCCAGATATCTTATCTTACAATTACAATTCATTTGCACCTTTCTCAAAAATGAAACATGATACAATTTAATTCAAGCATGGCATAACTTTGATGGCAAAATCCTGCAACTTACAAATGTATGTGATGTGTGTGGATGAGAAATAAGAAGTTAATAGACAGTGGTATAACTACAGTGGAGGTAATTTAACTAAAGTGGAGGTAATTGTGTTTGCTGACTCTGGTTTGGTGATGAGCAAATGAACTTACAAGCTTGAAATGTTGTCTGGAAATTTTTGATGGAACAAATGCTGCTATGAAATGAGCAAATGTCTGTCCCTGTGATAACTGTTCCATAGTATAGAGACAGATTTCTTGTTGACGCATCTTGCTTGCATAGAAAACATTATAAATTTGCTAGATTCTAGGTAATAATGATGCTAAGGGGCAAATTAACGCATTTCATTTCATATTTAAGAAATTATGAGTATGGAAGAGACATCCCCCACTTTTTTAATAAATTGGCCTGGAAATTCTTGCTTCTGTTTATTAATTTTGAGCTTCTTGAATTGCAAAGCCCTGTAAAACATGCAAAGTCATGTTTCCTGAAATTGTTCCCAATTGTAGTTTCATTTCAGAAGCTGTTTGCTTGCATGTGAGTTTGTTTTTGCAGTGAACACATCTTAGGACATGGAAATTTTTCCACCCACCCTGTTTATTTATCTTGATCCCTGTTTAGACCTGTGTTTTCTGAACTGAGAGTAGTACCATTATGGCATATGTTTGGGTGCAAAGAACCCTCAAATGGATATTGGGGCAAAGGCATCCCTGAACCTTCATTCTTGAATACTCTAAAATTCATTGCAATTGATGGTACAGTATTAGCCTGATAAAGCTCTCTTTTGCCAAATGTTGTTTCATATGAAAAGAAATATTTCTGTAGCTGTAGAATAGCTACTGTATATCTTTTTGTGCACCGAAATACAACAAAAATTATCCAAGTTTCTTATCCTGTTTCTTATAAGATTGTTTATTTTAACAACTGCTGTGAAGTTATTTTAATGGTGGAATTAATTTGAAATTTATTTGTGTTTATCTTTGTGTGTATGCCTGCCAAGGAGAGATTGAGAATTATGTGAAATTGAAAAAGTGTAGCAGGAAAATTTAGACAAGAAGAACTGATTTCAGCCAGGGGATACATGATTTGAAGATGGATCATGGATGGGGGTCTGCCACCTGGTTTTCAGAAAGCTATCCACTCCTAATTGACAAATTTTGCCTGCATACCTACTTTTATGATGAATTTTGGCAGAAACATACTCTCCAAACTACTTTTTGCCAATTTCAACCAAGGCAAGCCCACCCATGTGTAAGGAAAATCTGCTGAAAAGGGACCATTGTTAGAGAAATCTGGATCCATATGGGTGGCACATACCTGTACCCTGAACATGGTGTATCCCCCCTCCCCCAGGGGGAATGGGTGTTTATAATGGCTGTTTATAAGGATATGCTTGCCAGAAACTTGAATCAGAGCTCAAACAAAATTTTGAGAAATATCTGGTTGATTTCACATTTAATTATCTCAAGGGGCAGAGGTATATTTTCATATGGTTAATCTTGTTTATTTCGAATCACACAGTACTTCCATACTTTCTATCATTGCAAATCAGCACCCCTTCACATTCCTCTTCATGGAAAAGTTTGTATTTGTTTCTCTTCCACAGTCCACACTGTATCATCAAATCAATCATCAAAGGATAACAAAAATGCTTCAAGATAATTGTTCGGTAATCTCGATCATTCATTTACAAAATAAGACAACAGTCGTAACTAAGTTTATATTTTCTCTTGTCACGAAAGGTCAACAAATCTGCTGTATTTTTCAGTTTTCCCGCCTTGCCAGTATCACGTGAACAAGTAGCCTCGTATCTAATCAATGATTACGCAATGCTGCGCGCGCATAAAAAACATTTCTGCACCTTGCTGAATAGAATCTATATCGTTTCTAGGACAACGGCTTTGGCATGCATTGCCTGAAAGTTTAAAGCAATCTGAAAATCTAGCAATATTCAAAAAGAAAATAAGGAACTGGAAAATAGACTGTAACTGTAGACTTTGTAAAATATATATTGCAGATTTGGGGTATTTATAGTTGATTTTCATAAATTTTGTATATATGGTATTATGTAAATAGGTAAATAGTTGGCTTTAATTAGCTGTAGTTAGCTACTTTTTCCTGCTGCCAACTGTAAATAAATCATTTATTATTATTATATTATATTTATAGAGTAAACTAAACTTTGTATCCAACTTTAAATAAATTCTTTATTAGTATTATTTATTATTATTATTATATTCTTTTCTGCGTGCATATTTTTTACGATCAACTGCAAACAGCATCTGTTTTACAATGAATAATTTTCTAGCCTTATAATATGCGCAATATTTTGTAGCTGTTGTAGTTGACAGAACTTAGCAATGCTTGAGATCTTTGTTATATCCTTCTCTAAGCGTTCGTTGCTGAAAATATGCAGGGTGTCCCAAAAAAATTGTGCCCCGTTTGTCTGAATATTACGACAAAACGGCAAAAGATTCTCGCCAAACTTTTGCATGATAGTGCTCTTCAGATGTTCAATTAAAGTTTGTCATCATCCCCGTAAAAATCCGTTTAAAAATGATGGAGCTATGACCTTCAGAAGACCAAATTTGCCTGATGACTGAAACCAGCGGTCGGCCATTTTGTCTTAATATTTTGCAGTGATAAGTATCTTCACGTGAGGTAAGAAATAATTTCTGTGAGGTCAGAAATAGTGGAACTCTCCGAGGATTATCGGAATTTTCACGAGAACTATGACATTGGAGGCTGCTGTTTCATTTTCAATCCTTGAAGCTATTTATCGCTGCAAAATAGTAAGACAAAATGGCCGACCGCTGGTTTCAGTGATCGGGCAAATTTGGTCTCCTGAAGGTCATAGCTCCATCATTTTTCAACGGATTTTCATGGGGATGGTGGCAAACTTTAATTGAACATACGAAGAGCACCACCATTCAAAAGTCTGGCAAGAATCTTTTGCCGTTTTGTCGCAATCTTCAGACAAATGGGGCACAATTTTTTTGGAACACCCTGTAGAATAGGACCGATCCAGACCATCAGATTTTCCTGTATCTGTCTTGATCTGTCTCGGGTTCCTTTCTCAATTTCTTAGGCCTAGTTTAATCATCGTACGCTTGCCGTGTCGAATTTGATAGACGCTGCTAAAAATTTCCAAGTGTTAGTTAAATTCAACATGAAAACAATATTTAAATCAGCAACTATTCACCAGCTCATTGTTAAAACAGCAAGAGTTTACCAGGTCTGTCGCGTTAAACGGCAGAAACGCGACTTGATTTAAACATCGTATTTCTGCCGCGTTTAATTAATCCATTCTAGGCCATGATCGCCAGTTGCTATGTGTAGTCAGCCACTCCGCTTGCGCTTTTAGAAAAAATTGCCATTTTAACCATTTTAGTTTCGATTCGACAAGGCAAAAATACGATGTTTAAACCAGGGCTTTAAAGAATTAGAGTATTCAGCAGTGACATATTTGCGTTCAAACCCATTTTTGATCATTCTGCGAGGAAATTATGCCAGATGGATTCAATTTTCCTTCGCTCACTGGTTGAGCATTGGTTCCAACTATTTAAATTTATGTGAAAGGATGGGTGTAAAGTTCTATGGCCTATTTCGTTTAATTGAATTGCTTGAAGGAAACTTCAGCTACTTTGCTATGGTTCTACCGTTGGACTGTTCTGAATTCTTGAATATCTTTCGAAGTTACATCACATTTTATATTTCAATTCTTTTGAGGATATGGCGTCATCAAATTTCTGAATAGACATTTTAGCTATTCTACAAAAGAGCCTGGATGGAGCTTTATTTTGGTACATTTTTATACGCGAGGTTCGATGGAGTGGCGTTAGAGCCCCTATCGCTGTTGTGTACATTCGAAAATTCTGCAAAATATAGCATAATATCGTTCGATTCTGATTCTTTTCATAATTGCTAAAAGGTCTATCGTAAACCAGAAGAGTGAAAGACATTCGATGATACTATAATATGAAATAAGTCTTTCTTGAAATTATTCTGTTGATCCTCAACAAAATTTAGAAATTACGATGATTTTAATTTTTTTCAAATATTTTATTTGATTCTCAAAATGAGGAAAGCCACTCTATTTCCGAAAGTAGTTGGAGATTTTTTAGCAAAATGGATATGCTGCTATCAAGCAAGGACCTGCTCTAAGGATTCTTGTTTGCGTGGATATCAGTATTTTTCGGCAAGCATCCTTCACAAAGGATATGGAGTGGCGGCAATTGCCATAGGAAATTATTGAAAAATAAATGAAAGATGATCCCTACTCTCCATTCTCCAGAAAATTTTAAGGTAGGCATCCAGCATATGTCATTTATCTCAAACGTTGCAGCAGTTATCAAATGTGATGAAGCTTACACTCGTCTTATTGTTGCAGCTGATGTTTTTCTTGTGTTCTCTTTGTCCTTTTTGTGTCGTGACTCGCGAAATCATTTTAAGCTTGAGGAGTACTAAGGAGAGCGTGCATTGTAATTTCCCAGTACTGATAACGGCACAATTTGAACACAGCAGAATAATTGGCGGTTTCAAACTCTTTATAATCTCCGCAACGAGGAGGCTTGCTTTTGACGACAAAGAAATTTATCAAGGCCTAAAGAATCATTCAGCCTCGTTGCCAGAGCGTCGAGAAATTTCCGGTTTGCATCATTTTCAATTGTTCACATGACGCCGTTTGGACAGAGCTCCGTTTCAAATTCCGTTGGCACAAATTGTGCAGTGGCAGTGGGTGAAGCAGCCTTAAATTAAAGGGATTGGGTCACGTAATTTAACACAAACCTCTCTCGAAACGGTGATTTGGCAGTCGTTTGGTCGTCCATGTCACACAGATCTTCCGCTATTTTTTCTTGAATTTCAAAGAGAAACGAACAAAACATTAATATGTTGTAATATTACGGATAAAAAAGTGGATTTTCAAGAGTACCTTTATTCTGGATTCACCTCATCCACCAAAATTTGTGCAGAAAACAACGGACATGTGCCTGAAACAAATTGATTACAGAGATTACTGGTTTGTTTTGCGCTTATGTATGTGACTGAGCCCCTTTAAAGAATGATTTCATACCCGGTTTCATTTCATCGATTCTCCTTTGCTTGAAACGCTCATGACAATTTTTCTTCAACAGACACAAGCGATTCAGGGTGAATTTGATCAAGTTTCTACAGATGAAAAAGATTGCACAAAATAAACAGGTTGGTAATATTCCTTTCGGTGACCGCCCGGTCGCATGGTCGGGTGATATTTTATGCCCATGATCCAATTTTCTTTAAAGATTAAAAATGGTGCGCTAAAGGGTGGCTAATTCTAGGAGTGAGGTTGAAATGTTGATATCCTATTGCATTGGTCAATTCAAACATAGCCAACTGTGGCTGGAAAGACGGCCATCTCATCGGTTGCGCCTATTCGCGGTACTTTTGGCCGGATTTTCAAATTGCTTGATTATCATTCCCGGTTGAAGCGGAGTGCTGTCATCCAATGCAGTAAACGAAGTGGAAACTGGGACTGAGGTAGTTTTAGTGTAAATGCAAGCCAGGCTTTATCATTCGTCAACACACGATAGAGTCACGTGCAACACCGACTAGAGGCATGTTTTAAGATCCTCTATCGTTGTCGGTTCTTAAAACAGCAACTATAATAAGGCTAAGTCCTTGCGAGTAAATTCAGTAGAGAAGAAATTTTTTTCTACCTAATGAATTATTAAGGCTCAAAAAGAAGGCTATACGGATCCCTCATTTGAGAATTTGTGCCCACTTTGCCATGTTCTTGCACAACATTGCTTCTGCCCACGTTATCAAACTAATGATGCAGGTGTTTGCAAGCCATTGCTCATTCCGATGTAAACAGTATCTTTTCGTTGTTAGGACGATGCTATCAAGCAGCAATACGAGCGACAGAAAGAAATCTGGCTAAGGAAGCTAGAGCGGATTGAAAGTAATATCAAGCGAAGGTAGGACATTGTTATTGTTAAGCTTAGCTATGAAACCACATTAGGGACCTCAAGCAACCAGGACGGCCACTACAATTACAACTTGATGTTGCCTTTGTTTGCGAACTTCAGCTCCAATAGATGCCGCGTTTTTTGTGTGTGAGTTTGCTTCCCTTATGAAGCTGTCCTTTTCAGTTGCACAACTTTGACATCTCATTTCTGACGTACTGCTCTTCAGATCTTTGCCTCCGAAGTAGAACTCATTCATTTAAAATGTTAAGATTCATTTTCATTTCATTTTCATTTTAAAATTGTTTACCCAGGGTACAAATTCAGTATAAATACTGTTTTACAATTGGCCCTGCAAAAAATTACTTACAAAATTAAAGAATTATATACTACAAAATTTACAATAAAAAGAGCGGAATACGTCAAAATTAAAGATATATTAATTTACAGCGATACACCTCCATATATAAAAGGTTTATTTTTCATTGATTTTGGACTTGAAGGCATTGATTGAGGGAGCCATCTTTGTATCCAAATCAAGACTGTTCCAGAGACTGGCCCCACGATAAGCAAAGGATTTTTGGCCATTGCCAGTTCTCAACATGGGTATTGCAAGGTTTGTTTTGGAGTTTCTTAACTCTCTTGGATGTACCTCGGACGATCTCACGAAGAGATCGCTAAGATATTGAGGTGCAAGAGAGTTAAGAGATTTGTAAACCATAGAACCTGTTTCTTTATTTTTGTTTCTTTGTTTCTTTATTCATGAAAGAAGAATGGTTCTGAGGCACTTAACTGAAGGAGAAGATTATGTTTGGCCTTTTTAAGAACATGTAAAGGTAACAAGTAGGAAATTACACTTTGTTTGTATCATACATGATGAAATATTGCTGTCGTTGCTGGTTGCTTCAGGTCTCTATTTACGAATCACGACGGCAACTGTAGCGCAATGTTGCTTTTGTTTAGAACGTCAGCTTCAATAGACTTCTTGTTATTCGTGCGAATTTTCTTCCCTTGAGAGACTATGAAGTTATCTTTTTAAGCTGCACAACTTGGAAATGCCATTTCTAATGTTGAGCCTGATTACAAATATTTTTATACCGGATGAGTAAAAAAAGTTCCGGCATTTGAAAGGCTTCTGCTCCCTGAATATATAAGCAATGATACTTTGCAATATCTAGTTAAATGCTAAACATGTTCAATAACTTTCAGAATTTTTCCTGGCTGAATTCGGTCGCTCTGTTAGGATTTTTCAAGGGATTGTATAAAAAGTGTCCCTTCGAGAAACCTTGAAAAACGTACTAAAATCATGAACGAGTTTCCCTATTGTGTTTGCCTTACAGCATTGCCTTGAAAATGCTTTAGCACGTTCTATCCTCTTGGGGGGATGAAAAAGTCTGCCCCCTGGTATGAACAACTTAATCAGGGGGATTCCATTCTCCCAAGAGGACAAAATGCAAGAATACATATGAGTGTCATTATTGCTAGGAAGGAAAACAAAGGGAAATTTTGTTTGTCGTTTTCCTTCATTTTTGCAGGCGTCTTGGTTCCTCATAAGATAGACACAACAGCAAATGATATTCCGTGTCCTCAACACCAAATTTTTAAATCTTTTTTATCTGTTATCCATCTGATGACACGGAATTTTTTTCTCAATTAAGGCCAAGACATTAATTATTTATTAAATTTTGTTGGCCAGTTGTTTCGCAACATGCCAGGTTCTGTATCTTTGCCAGCTGCTACATGTATAGGACCTAATTGTTTCCTTACCGGGTGAGCAAAGATAAAAGAGTTCATGTAAGAAAGGCCACTGCCTCCTGGATATCAAGGCAATATTATTAGGTAGTATATTATTCAATGGCGGACATGTTGAAATGCATTTTTAAATATACCTGACTGAAATCGGCTACTCCGTCCTTAGATTATAAGGGATTTTCCAAAGAAAGCCCCTTCAAGAGATATCCAAAACAGGCTTAAAATCACGACCAAACTTTCTGTCTTACAGCAATGACTTTTACATGCTTTAGTATGTGTTATCCCATTGGGAAGATGAACGTGTCATCCCTCTGGGAGCATAGTAGTGTCATTCCGGACGATTTCATTCTCTTAAGAAGATGACACGCGCTGAAACTTGTGAAAGTCATTGCTACAAGGCAGAAACATTGGGAAGATTTGTTGTGATTTTAGGTACGCTTAACCCTTCAAAGATCAGAAATCCCACCTGTCACACCATAAATGATCCTGCTATTCAGCTTTTAGCTTTTCCTAACAAGTCGTTCTGTCTCTTTTCCAAGACGGCATGGGCAAATCCAACAACATTTCGATTCGAATTCCATTCGTTTGGTTTTCTTTTCATGAAAGTCTGACATCTTTCTTATCAGTTTGTAAATTTTTTAGAACGTTTTGCTAAAGGGCAGAGTAGCGATTTCAATTCTTTACAAAAGTGGTGTAAAATTCGAATATCTTTTTCTTTTAATCGAATGGCTTAAAGGAAGTTTTGCATACTTTGCTGTGATTCTATCTTGGAAATTTTTGAAATCTTGATTATTTTCAAAATTGCAATACTTTTCTTTTTATTGAAAGGTATAAAGTCATTATAAATCCTAAACTCATTGAAGAAATGATACAATCTTCAAGAAAACTACTAACTCATTGAGTACCCGCATATAAGAACCTACTTTTTTGAGAGCCAGGCTGAATTAGGTTATTATTTCAAAGGTTCTTAGATTTATTTCAGGGTATAAAGGTTCTTAATGGTTCTTATTTAAAGCCTCATTTTTATCAAAGGATCATCAACAAGTCATCACCAAGAAATTTTAAAACATTTCATTTCTTTTGCCAATATTATTATTATCAAACTTATACATATCTACTCTGAAGGTTACAAATAGCAAATGATGATGTCCAAATTTTAACAGCCAATCAAAAATTAACTTTATTACCGTTATGATAAGAAGATATTGGTTTATCAAATTGAAACAGGTTCTTGATTAGAAGGTGCATAATTCAGTAAATACAGCCTGCAGGTTCTTATTTTCTTAGGTTCTTATTTGCGGGGATTTACTGTAGACTAATGATATGGTCGTAGTTATCGCTATTGAAATACTGCCGGACGCTCCTAACTACGACTCATAATCAAACGCCATTATTTTGAAATGACTATGACTGCCTCGTTTCGATTATGGCCTACGCGCAGAAAAGCACAAACATTTGTAGTTTTCAAATGAAACACATTGATTTGAAAACTTCACAATAAATCAGTTAATGCTTAGAGAAAGCAGCAAAATAGTACCTACGTACAAAATTTGATATTGTCGCCAACTGTTTTCATGGTATTCTTGTTCATAAGACTTTGTTCTGTCCGGCCAAGCTCCTTGAAACTCTGCTTTGAGCTTCGAGTTGCCGTTGGTCAACATCAATCAATCGAATTTGCAGAGATTCTAATGGCGTTGTATTTGGTTGTATACTTTGTACATGACTGTGTATAGCAGCCTCGTTCCCAAGGGCGTTCAAAAGTGATTTACTGTACTAAGAGCGGTCTCGGTCTGGCGTAATAGTCTCGTTTTGGATAGCGATTACTGGGACTCATCGTAATCAGTCTAGATTTACTGTACAATCTTCAAAAAACCATGGTTTTTGAAGATCTAAAATATGGTGGCAAGCAGAAATCTGTCGCTACCCTGGTTTACAACTTAGAAATTTAGTGACGTCACTGCCGCAATAGACCTTTTACCTATTCTACAAAAGAGCATAGATGGAGCGTTATTTTTATACATTTGTATACGTGACGTTCGATCGAATGGCGTTACAGCTCCTATTACTATTGTGCGCATTTGAAAATCCTACAAAAAGTGTTGCAAAATGTTGTTCGATTCTGATTCTTTTCAGAATAGCTAAAAGGTCTATTACAGTAAATCCCCGCATATAAGAACCTAAAAAAATAAGAACCTGCAGGCTGTATTTACTGAATTATGCACCTTCTAATCAAGAACCTGTTTCAGTTTGATAAACCAATATGTTCTTATCACAAAGGCAATAAAGTTAATTTTTGATTTGCTGTTAAAATTTGGACCTCATCCCTTGCTATTTGTAAGCATAAGAGTAGATATAACGTTGATAATAACATTGCCAAAGCAAATAAAATGTTTTGAATTCTCTTGGTGATGAATCCTTTGATGATCTTTTGATAAGAATTTACAAAAATGAGGCTTTAAATAAGAACCATTAGGAACCCTGATATAAATCTAAGTACCTTTGACATAAGAACCTAATTCAGCCTGGCTCTCAAAAAATTAGGTTCTTATATGCGGGGATTTACTGTATAGTAGATGCCGCCATTTTGATAATAATCAAAATATTAAAATTACTGGGAATTAATTACTTCAAGTTATTGTAAGTTCGTTTCAAGCCATGCAATTCAAGAAAGAGACAACAGATATTTTTACAACGCCTTTTTAAGCATAGGTTCCAAATCTTTAACTCAGCGTAAAGAGGTTGTAAAATTAAATGATCTTTTTCTTCTGATTGAACGGCTTGAAAGAAACTTTAGATACTTATCTATAATTCTACCGTTGGACTTTCCAGAAATTTTAAATATTTTTTTAAAATTATAGCGTATTTTACATTTCAGCTCATTTTAGGATATGACGTCATCAAATTTCTAAATCATAAACCAGACGAGTGACAGACTTTTGCTTGATACCATATTGTAGGCATCCATAAACTATAGTTCTCTTCGAAATTACTTCATGTTGCGTCAAACGGTTTAGAAATTACGATGGTTTTCAGTTTTCTTGAAAATTTTTCTTGAATTCTTGAAAAGGAAGAGAAACACTCTAATTCTGAAACTATTAAAGATTTCAGAAAAGTCCAACGGTAGAATTATAGAGGAATAGCTAAAGTTTCTTTGAAGTCATTCAGTTCAAAGAAATAGGTTACTCAATTTTACACCGGCCTTTTTAAAGATTTGGAACCTATGCTGCCTTTTTAAAGATTTGATCCGTATAATAGAAACGTAAACTTGGCGAAATTTAAACCGTTTTATTGCCAGTTCACTTTGATACATGTTATTTTGATTGCAGGGCCAAGTTATCAAAAGTGAGAGCATTTTATGAAAGGGAATTCCCTGAAATTAAAAGACAAAGAGAGCAGCAAGAACGAATGACAAGGTGATTATGAAAATAGCTTTTTGCTTCCTTAAAGGGGCTGGGTCACGCAACCATAAACAAACTAGTAATCTCTATAATCTATATTGTTGCCCACACGTGGCCATTGTGTTCTGCACAAATTTTGGTGGATGGGGTGGATCCAATATAAAGTTACTACTAAAAATCCACCAATATTTCTGCAATCGTGCAACATATGAGCGTTTCGTTTGTTCCTCGACGAAATTCAAGAGTCCATCTTCAAATTAACACTTTCATTTTGAGACAAATAGTGAAATATCTTTGTGATATGGCCTTTCGAAAAAACTGCAAAATCGTCGTTTCAAAAGAGGTTTGTTTACTTTACGTGACCCAGCTCCTTTGAAGTAAGTTGACGGAGATACATAGCTAACTCAAGAGATGCATATGCATGACGCTTCTGCCATGAGAAAGTAAGATAGAGGAATGTGGTTTGCTACCGAATATCGAATGTAGAATGCAATTTGTTAAAATCAGTCATCTCTTTCCATATTTATTTGCGGTTTTATGACACAGCTATTTTGGTGAGAATGTATTATTTTGTAAGAATTTTCTGCTTCTTAACAATGACAATTAAGTGAATATTCCCCAAGGGATGCATTTTGTCAATTTTTCAATAGAGATATAGTATGTTTATGTTTGTCATGGTGTTGAAGTTCACTCTAGCATGAATATGGTTCTAATCGAAGGCTTAGCGAATCTTGCAAAAACACGAATTTACTCAAATCGCTCGTAATTAAGGAACGGAACTACCGATTTCGACCAAATTAATGATCATATGTAAAAGGCAGATTTTGTAATACAATAGCATCAGTTGCTTTTGATTGACACATCAATTCAATGAGATTAACGACTGAAGACAAAGGAAATTCTCTCAACCAGTAATTCAAAACAAAAAAAGCCGCAAACGTTGCCCTGAAACCAGCAGGGCAAACTCTCGCCTTGTGCGCGTGAATGGTGGCTTTTAAGAGAAGTTATGTGCTTGTAACGAAAGAAGAAAGGTAAATCTAAAGATCTGTCTGGCGGATTTTGTTTATTTGATAGAGGAGCTGCTTCGTAATCGTTTCATTTGGGCCCTAAATACGCGAGAATTACAATGCCTTCTGCTCGGCTTCTGCTCGTTTATATTTCCCCAGATTTACCCTTCTTCTTTCATTTTTAGCACATAACTTCTCTTAAAAATCACCTTTCGCGTGCACAAGGCGAGCATCTGCCCTACTGGCTTCGGAGAAAATTTTGCGGCTTTGTTTGTTTTGAATTACTGGTTGAGAGAATTTCCTTTGTCTGCAGTCGCTAATCGCTTTGAATTGAGGTGTCAATCAAACGCAACTGTTGCTACTGTATTACAAAATCTGCCCTTGTTTATGCAATGAATATTGCAGCAATAAGAATCTGAAACACCTAAGGCTGCTCTTACTCACCTGGTAGAAAGCCGCATTTAGCAAGACACAGATGTATTTTATGCTCATTTCGTAGAATGATAACGACTTTTGTTTGGGAGAAGGTGTGGATTTCTTTCAGTGTCATCTCTTCATAGCTGCAAGTTGTAATGCTGTAATTTGATCTCATTTAGGCTTGGTTCTCGGAGTACATGGGGAGCTTTTGCAAGGAGCGAAGCTGAATTTGAAGAAATTGTTGATAATCTCAATGAGCTAGAGGTTAGGCGTTTTTTAGTTTGCTATTTACAGGATGATCCAAGACACGACAGTAAATCCTCAAATATGCCCCCGAGAACTTATTTGCACAAGTTAATTTTCGGTTTGGGGCTAATTCTATGAAGGGGGCTTAGTAAACTGCTCGGTATGTGAGCTATTACAAACTGCTCTTCTGGCTTTGTTTAAGATGGGGGCTTATTTTGAGGACTTACGATATTGCCGTTTGCCAAACAGTGCGATCATGTGACCAATGCATTAACTTCTATGAATTATAGATTTTCTAATGTTAGAAAACCTAAATTGAATGCGAAAAGTTATTTCAGACAATCATTCATTTCATAGTGTTGTAGACTCTTGAGCAATTTTATTTCGGAGCAGTTTTGGCCCGGGTGTTCTTTTCAAACGAAAACGAAGGACAGTTGGAAAGGAAAGGAAATGAGATGAGAAGTTTTCGTTCTTTCTCGCGGTTTATGCTCTCCAGGAACGCAGTCTCTTTATTTACTTTTTAAGAGAATACTCTAACTCGGGTAATGTTGAAAGACTTTATAAATGAGGAACAGCTATCACAGTTGGTTCAGTTTTTATCATTAGACTAATAAAAGTTGCATCTTTATTATCCAAAGGCAAAAAGCCACTCGATATTTTCTAATACAGAAGGCAAGAAATCTGAAGGGTGGGATGGTCCTTCTCGCTGAACATATGCAAAACGTTATCATCATAGCTACGTGGTCGTTTCTAGTCGTATCTAGTAAATGAGCGTCCAAGGGAGCTCGTGGTAGGCACTTTGAGGATAGTAGAAGGGGGAGAAGCCATTATATTAGAAGCTATTTAACAGTGGGGATGGCTTAGTGGTAGCATGCTTAACTACCAATCTGAAGATTGGTGGTTCGGGTCCTCGCCCTGCCGAACCTGCTACGTAGAGTGAGGAGAGTCGCGAACCCTCTGTAATTCCAGGCTACATGAATCACGAGGTGTGGTCACATCAAGAGGAAGGACCAGGACGCTGCTTCGATAAGCTTAGCTTCTCAGCGTCATCAAACTACCTTCGGATGCTAGATAGAAAAGTAAGAGGAAAAAGAAGCTATTCTTTTCGGCTGAAATGCGTTGTTTACTTCTGTGGGTTGAAAGAAATATCATTGTTTTCCTCCGTAGCATTCTTATGGCAACCACCGCACCCCCCTCCCCCCAACTTACAAGTAACTGCGATTATCAGTAACTTGTTTTGGTAAATAAAGTACATGTTATTCCTTGAAAAGCAAACATGATTCTACTCTTGAGCAATCATAGGTCAACACAAGCGACGACTAGAATTCATCTGCATGTTGATTATTTGCGATCGAATGGTTTTGCTTTGTTTGGTATGGAAATAGCTCGCAAATTGAACATCGTTGTTTGTTGTTGATTGCAATGTTTGTTCAGGAATTCGTCTACTTATTTATGAATCTGTTTCCCCAGGCAACTGAAAAACAAATGCACCAGCTGGCGGTTGATCCACCAAAACTGCTTGACAGATACGACAGAAGAGTTCAGTATCTGAACAAAAATGGTATGTTTTATTCAAGTGATAAATCAGAAAAACTTGAAGAAGCTTTTATTTTGTATTATGCCAACAATTTGATAAACTTTGCCTAATATTGATTGCCAAAATTCAACGTTGTCCTCATTCCGAAATACTGGAAAACCAACGAAATGTAGAGTGCATATGAATAGTGCTTCAATCCTTGTTATCTTGTGATGGAAAATGAGGTGTTCATTTGCTCTTGTTTCTTTCGCTGCTTAAATAGCATCATAAATTTATATGGCAATATTCATACAATTGAGGCATCAAATGCCTGAATTAGATAACGTAAAACCCTGATGGGATATCTTCTAGTATATCGTCAGATAAAAGGACGCTGGCTGGAATCTATGCATTAATACGACCACTTGGATATGTAAATCTTGAAAATGAAGCTTTACTACAACTTTTATTGTATGGCAATAAAGATTTTTCCATTTCACTAAAAAGACATATTCTTGAGCTAACGCCACATTTATCCATGAAACTGGTCGATTCGAGTGAATTTCTGTAGCCACTTACCCATCCCTTCATAAGCCACCCGATTTTGTAGCTCAGTTAAAGTAGTTTCTTTTCCTTTATTATCTTTATTTAATGGTATCGGAGTAGACACAGCCTTTTGCTCCCTGGGGTTGATTGTCCTAGTAGTATTGTAGAGTAATTTTGTAAGTAATCTGTATTGTAAATTTTATTTGGAATATATTATATATATAAAAAAAAAAGATAGAAGGACCCACAGGGAATCCTTTACCGAAGCCAACAAGACAGCCCTTGCAGGGAACTCATCCCAAGGACGTAAGCTTTTCTCTGAGCAAAGAAGCATACAGAGTTGTTTACGATGAGTGGTGGTATTACCCCAGGCAGCCAGCCAAGGGCTAGAACTCGCAACCTTCTTCGCAGAAGGCGAGAGTGCTAACCACTAGGCTAACATACCACCTGCAGGACGAACACCTTCGACCAGGATGTTGGTACAGGTAGACCCTAGGTTTTCGTTAACGAAGACTTAATTGAAACATGCGATGCGTATTTTTTGCAGGATTGATTCGAGATGTAGAGCAATTTGAAAGAGAGAGAAAGTTTAAAAATATTTGGTCAGAGGAAGAAAAGATCATATTCAAGGAGAGGTAGGATTTCATGTTTTTTCAGCAAAATGAACAGATGCTTTCCTCTTTACTTTGAAAGGAAATGAAACACGAGCGTCGAATCTTTGAAGAAATGGATGTAAAAGGGTATCACAGCTTCCTCTAATAGACCATTTCGCAATTTGGAAAAGGGACTGAGGATAGCGCGGCCGATTCTGACAGCCTTGGCAACAAGTAGGAAATCTAGGAAATCCCCTCTTCTGCAGCTGGGCCTAAACTGAGCCGTTTCAAAGTCGAGGGAAACAACTGAAATAAAATGGCTCAAAATACATTCACAAATGAGCGAAAAGATTGCAAAACGGCTAAATAATCCAAAGACAACACTTACCATACTAAACAAGCATCATATAACTCTTGGAAGTTGCAAATAAATCGAAAATAACTCGAGTTTGGAGAGAGATGCGAGCGAGCCGCCAACCGTACACTTTACACTGCAGAAGAGGGGATTCCCTAGATTTCCCTGTTGCCAAGGCTGTCAGAATGGGCCGCGCTCTCCTCAGTCTCTTTCTCCAAATTGCGAAATGGTCTATTGAATAGCTTGACAGTAATCGTTGAATTATTACGACCAGACCATTTGTACAAAACATCAATCTTTCGAATGATGGTCAACGCAGTTTTTACTGTATGGTAATCAAGACCTTGCTGGTGACTTGGACAGAAATACAATCGAATAGACTTTTCGTTTCATCCATGAAACTGGGGTGGGCTTGATTAAGATCTTTTTGAAACTTCACTTATATACAAGCAACCTCCAAGTCCCTTAACGTAAATGTTCTCTTTCTTTGTAATTTCTGTTTCACGTTAATGTCAGGCATATTATTCACTATAAAACAACGAGAGGAGTTGCGCTCGAGACATGATTTAATTCATCGCAACCCTGACCTGACATTCAATGTTAGACAGAATGTAGTACAGTATCCATTAGTTTTTAATTGTTCGTAGCGTAGTTGTATGTATTTTAACACACTGGTTTCTCACTGTCTTTTGCTCCCCGTGGTATCGTACCTGTAGTGTTGTAAAGTAATTAGAAAAGTATACAGTAAGAACCCGCAAAATAGAAACCACTTTTTTCAAAACAGCCTGTTCAGTTTTCCATTAAAACTTATAGAAGTTGCTTATATGAGGGTACCATTTCTCAACAAAATCAGTCTGATGTTTCTTAAAAAGTGGTTTCTATTTTTCAGGTTCTTATTGTCGTAAAATATAAGATTTATTGTAATGTTTTATATTGATATATAAAAAATATTTAGAAAGGAACTATACAAAAGTCACAAAGAGTAGTATGTGCCTTTATTGGTTAAAACAGTGCCATGCCATATAGAAAGGAACTTTATGTAAGTTACCTTGATTCCAGAATGCGGGTTTTTGATGCCATTCCATTATCAGTTTCAGAATAACAGCGCCTTTTTATAGATCAACTGGCTTCAGACTTTTTTAAAACATATTGTAGACTCATGATTAGGACCAGCCCAGCAGATATGTTGACAAAGATGACAAATTAAATGGACCATTTCTCGTTGATGAAGATATATATGATTAACAACTCTATTTGGTTAATGAGACTAGGCCAAGTTAAATGATGAACAAAGTTGGCAACTAATAAAACAAAAATTTACGAATTCAGGTAACTAAGTCATATTGTAATAGGATATTTCAAGGCGAGCTTGTCCCATCCTCAGCTAAGGAACTAAAACACACGTGTGAGAATTTATAGCAAAATCCTTTCGCATAATTAAGGTTGCAATCGTATGTTGACTAAATAAGGTAAGGTGAAATAAATCAGAAAGTCAAAACAAACGCAATGGTATTGAAGTGTTTTGAAAATTTAGTGCTGGTTGATCCCTTAAGATAAGAAGGCGCTCGTGAATCAACAGATCAAAGCTGTTGTTTGCCTTATCCGCTAAAGACGCTGCGTGACCCGCGGAATTAACGTGATCCTTGACGGACCACATGATACATATTGTAGACTTTGTGAAACGAAGAGTTTGCTTGAGAATTTTACAATTTTCCCCCATAAATTTTTCCAAAATATTCTCACAAATTTAATTGATTTGTCTTCATTAATTGCGTATATCTGTCTTTGCTTTTAAGCATTCCGATTCTTCAACAAGTGTACGAAGAACCAATAGACGTTAACTCGCTTGACTTACTCATTTTACGCCTAGAGATTGGCTCGACATCTTGAGTAACCATAACTGATCGCAGGGCATGAAAACCCACCCGACCAAAAGCAACCGGGCGGTCACAGGAAATTTTTGATTCATACTGAACTGCAGGAAATTTCCAACATATATCCCCTTGTCATGGATCTCTCTGCTTCTCATTCTTTAAAAAGGAAAAGTAACTTACAAAGTCAAAGAAAATTCACCTGACATAGATTTCTCTCTGGTAAAATTTGCAATCAATGCACCAGATAATTAGGTGTATCTTATTCAAATTATGGGCAGGTTTCCAAGAATTTTCATTATTTGAAATGATAGTTTCACAGTTCTAATTGCAACAGAACTTTGTCGAACGTCCAGCTGCTCAGAGCATCTGTTAAGCGAGGAAGATTACTTTACCATCATTTTCAGAGATTATGGCGCAAAAGAGAGTCTAAAATTAGAAAATGCTGTTCTTTTGTGCCTCATTTTTGTGTGCTTCGAGCTGCATTTGAATTAATTTGGTTTTTCTCAGCAAAGGAAGGTCTTTCTTCCACGCCTATCGTATCTTACATAAATTCGGGAGGGTTGGTCTCATAAGATTAAACTTTCGCAGTTGCAAGCATAATTTCACAGATACTCGTGCTGATATAAGTACAACATGATATGCAAGTATACAACAATTTCAATATCAGCAAATGCTAGATTCCCTTCGTGCTTCTTAGGAATCATAATGGTTTGTTTTATAAGTTGCCCAGCTTTATCATTCCCAACCGCATAACAGTTTTTTTCTTGATGCCTGTTACATGTTATTGCATAGCTATCGGCAGATCCTAAGCTCTTTTTGCAAGCTGGACACTTGTCTGTTCCTGCAGGAAATGTATGCAAGATATTTTTCCGGTCGAAGGAAGACAATATTTTTTTCATGCCCTGACTGATCAGTTGATTATTCATTGCAGGTTTACACAATTCCCTAAAGACTTCGAGAGAATTGCCGAAGGTTTAAAACGAAAGGTATGTTCAAAGGTGATGTGTTGCACAAAAGTTAGCTGGCTTTAAATAACAGAGTATTTTGCGTGGTATTAAAAATCGAAATTAATGATTTATTTATCTCATTAGACAACATCCGACCGAGAGAAATAGTTTGCTTCATAAGTTCAAACAGTTCTTAGAGCAGACTGTGTTCTCATTAGACTACTATTCTTCTTTTCTCTCGGTCTCGATCAAAGTATCAGGCTGGTTTAAATTGTCGATCAGTCGTCGATTTTAACAGAGCGTAATAGTCAGGAGATTGCTACAGGGTGATCAGCTTAGATTTAGAATTTTTTGAGAGAAGGCCAGAGTCATCACGCCCTTATGCTCAAGCGTGTTTGACCCGACCTTGCGTTAATAAATTCACTATTCAGTTTTCCTTCTAACTTTAGCCAGTGTCATAATATTTTCATTTATTCTCTGCTTGACACATTAATCTTTTTACAGGACGTTTCTGAATGTGTTTTATATTATTATCGAAACAAGAAGAAAGAAAATTTTAAAGCAACGTGGAAGAAACCAGCGAAGAAAACTGGTCGACTCCAGCGACAGGTATGTTGCAAAGTCTTCTTGCAAATTTCAGGTCATATGTTTAAATGTATTTATTCTTTCGAAGAAAAATTAGTTTACAGTGATCAGCTTCCCTGTAAGTAGCTTTACTAATTTGTAAGTTGATAGCAACAAAATACTCTAAAAGTGTACACTAGAAAAAGGCAAAAGGTTTTCGATTTTCAAAAGTATTTTTGAAAATTACATCTTTCATCAAATGAGGTTTTTTATTCTGCAAAGTAACACAGTAACAACATTAGTTTCAGATACAACAGTTTGGACAAATAGTTTCGGATATCGGACACATTTTGAAAAATCGTAGACAAGTTCTTCTTTCGATTATTATTACAAATATTTCCCTTGCAATTGGTTTATTTGAATTATCCTAATGTTTATTAAAGGCTACCACTGAATACTTCCAGTTACAAATATCCTGAGAGATAAATGTAATTAAAAAACTTCTCAGACATTTTTAAAGGTAATTCGGTCAAGGTGTTTCTGACCAAATTTTGTCCGAGCCTTTTACCGTGCGGAACTTTTGAATTTTAATGTAAAATTATAAGCTAGCCATTGGTCATCGTTAAATGGAATCAATATAGCTATACCGAGTGGCCGTCATAAACAGGGTAACGGAACGTCCACGCACCCATTGTTTCCTTAGGGCCCGTTTACATGAGAGACTCAAACCGGTTTGAAATTTCACCCCGATCTGAGTTGAACTCGTTGTCTGGTCAAAGCCCTTGTAGTGTTTACATGGAAAGTGCGATTTCTAACTCAAACCGGGGTGAAACTCAACTCGCCTGTTCAGATCGGTTTGAAATGTCACCCCGGTTTGAAAACACCATGTAAACGCAAAATATTTTCAAATCGGTTTGAGATGCATTGTCTCAGGTTCAAAGTTCACATTGGCCTATTGTTTTACTTGGCGCTTAATACATGAATGAACAACAACACAGGTCTCAGACCGGGGCGAAACTTCATGTCAACGCAACGGGAAATAAGCTGCCAGGCCAATATTCAGATCGGGGTGAAATTTCAAACCGGTTTGAGTTTCTCGTGTAAACAGACCCTTAGATACACATTGAAATGGCCTGTGTCAAAGTTTTCAAATACAATAGGTTATATTTATAACTCGGGCCGAGCCAGCTTTTTACTATTAAGGGAAGTTTGTTTCGAAACTGGTCGGTTTGACTAAGATCTTCCAAACCTCAGTCATGCACAAAGCAGCCACCAAGTCTCTTTACGTAAATGTTTCCTTCTTTGTAAATTCTGTTTCACATCAGATGACAGGCATTTGATTTACCTTAAATAACTAGAACGAGTTGCGCTCGCATTGATCGCAACCCTGACCTGACATCTGATGTGGGATGGAACCTAGTATAGTATCCAGTAGTTTTTAAATCGTTCGTAGTGTAGTTGTATTTAGTTTAACGTTGCGTGTCTTTTCATATTGGCCATGGGGTAGTCATAGTCTTTCGCTCCCCATGGTATCGTCCCTGTAGTGTAGTATAGTAATCAGGAACGTACCGGGTGTCCCAAAATGATGTATTATTGTTTGATAGATTACATGTCCATAACCAATGAACGGATTTTCAAACACTTTGTTTTATTTGACTGCCTAAGGCTAAATTGTATTTTAAGATGTTGGTTGTGGTTTTAGCAGTTTTTGAAAATCAGTTCATCGGTTATGGACACATAAGCAATCAAACGATAATACATCATTTTGGGACACCCGGTATAGTAGAATGTAAGATTTATTGTAATATTTTAATATGAATAAAAAAAAAATAAAAAAAAGTTTGTTTCATTACTTTCTTCGATACATGATTTAGCACAGACTCAAATGTTGCTGATGTCAATTTCATTTTCCCCGTAGCTCGTTAGCACGTTAACTTACGCCCAACCATTGCCGAACATACAAAGTCTACAGACGCCACAACCTATCAAAACAAGGTATTAGTCAGAATATGTGTTCTTACTTTCATTGTAACCATTCAAGTTGTTTAAATATGATTATTTCATGGATTTCTGTAGACTGATTACATGGCTGTAGTTATCGCTATTGATAGGCTGCCAGACGCGTTAACTACGACTCATAATAAAACAATATAACATTGAGAATTACTACTTCAGCCTCATGTTGATATGGGCCTAGGCAGAAAACACTAACCTGCCACGTGAAAAGTCAGTCAATGCTTGACAAATTCAAGCAAGGAGCATGAAACTATTTTGCAACCCTGCGGCTATTACATTTAACAGATACTAAAATGAATACAAAGATAGACTAACAAGGAACTACACGAAAAGAATAACCAATCTACGGTGATCCCCCCACTCGACGAATCTTCAAGTCCAGATCTCCCGTTCCTTGATAAGTCCAGATCTCCCGTTAAACAAGGGGTTCGTTGAACCGATAATTTTAACCTATAATATGATTTTAATTCAGTACATTACTCGTTTAGGATACGGTATTTCCCCACCACTAAGAAACTCATTTTGTAAAACCAGGCTGTTTGATTTCTTATAAATATCATACAAATGTTATATCAAACCAAATGTTGACAATGACCATAGTGCCATCTGGCAGGCTGCAGTTTCTTATAAGTCAGTTTCTTAGTGGCGGGGTAATACTGTATTCTCGCAGACTTCTTGTGTTAACTAGGCTTTGATGACTTGCCCAGAATTGACGCAACGTTCGTTTCCAGTTTTTCAAGAATTAACGACAATTGTTTTGTTTCTTTTGCAGGCAAAAGGAAAGAGAGCGAGAAAGAGAGAGAGAACGGGAAAAAGAGAGGGAAAAAGAGAGGGAACAGGAGAAAGAAAGGGAGAAAGAGAAGGAAAAAGAAAGAGAAAAAGAAAAGGAACTTGAGCTACAGAAAGAATTGGCAAAAGAGAAAGAGAAACCCCGGAAGACAGAATCAAAGCCTCAAGAGAAAGTGGAAGAAACAACAAGAAGGGAATTGAGATCATCGGACCAGCGATTATCGGAATTGAAGTCGTCAGAGGTAGAAAAGGTGACCGAAGCAGCGCCTGAAATCTCAGCTACCATTACGGAGGCAGTGACCAGCAAAATTATTACGTCACAAATTGAATCGCAATGTAAACAAACCGTCGATGATTTGATTGCCAGATATCTTGCGCGGAAACCATTGCCTGGTAAGTTCATGTTTAAGCAATTTTGGAAAAAATATTGATATCATAAAATTTCCACGGCAGATTTACAGCAAAGTACCATAAGTTCCTTTCAAGCAATCCAATTCAAAGAAAAACATAATAGAATTTTACACCGACCTTTTTAAAGATGTGAAAGATTTGAGCCCTATGCTCCTCTTTAATCTTTTCATGCCAATGACAACTGCAGTTTAATAATGAAGTACAGTAAAGCTTATTTCTCAATATTCTTCGATTTTCAGCCTTTGCTCCTAGAGGTATATTGCAGTTTCTTGAGAATCTTAAAAAGAGCGTATTTGTGGAAAGACATCAATCTAATTTTCTTAAAACTTGCTAGTAAAGGCTTTCATAAAGGCTCTGTGAGGTGACTTGGGAATTCACACAGAGGATCGTTATTTCCTTCATAGTTTCAACGAAGATGCAGGAGATGGTGAATTTGTCGAGCCACCGCTCGTGCAGCAGCTTATGACTAATCAATTTCAAAATTCCAAGATCATGTCGAAAAGTTTGAAAATTTTGATCGACATATTTCAATAAATTTAATAACAAATAATGTTCAAGAAACCGCGCCTTAAGTCACTTATTATTTAAGATTGTCGTTGAAGATTATCTTGAAGGCGCACTGCCGTGGATGTGATTGGCTAGTTGTGATGTTAAACTCATAATCAATTTGATAGTAAAAAGATGTAGCCTTTAAATAAATGATGTATGGTACTTTTTTCCACTATTTTTCGCCTTCTCCTTGTGAAATCACGTATTCAAATGAGCAATTTGAGCGAAGTGACGTCATCGCGCAAACGAAAACGAGGCTGTGCAATTTTTTTTTCGCCTCTTTACCTTATTCGCCACTTATATTGAATACATGATTGCTAAGTATACAAATCCTGTTGCCACTTTCTTCCTTCCTTGAAAAATTGATGATGATACAAGCCCCTTGGTCTAGATTCTGCTTAATTAAAGTTACTATTCAATATTGGATTCTAGAAAAAATCTTAGCAGGTTCAGGATCTTCCGTGTTTTAACGGCAACATGAAATTCAGCTTCTTTTCAAAAAATTTCATACAGTCTAAAAATCTTGCAAAAATTTCCTGGGAACGGTGTTCCCTTGTTCCCACACTTTGTCGGCCTCTGTTCCGTTCTTTGTTAGTGCCTTATTTATCTGGTCAGCACCACGACAGTGTGTCTTCCGTGTTTTAACGGCAACATGAAATTCAGCTTCTTTTCAAAAAATTTCATACAGTCTAAAAATCTTGCAAAGATTTCCTGGAAACGGTGTTCCCTTGTTCCCACACTTTGTCGGCCTCTGTTCCGTTCTTTGTTATTGCCTTATTTATCTGGTCAGCACCACGACAGTGTGTCTTCCGTGTTTTAACGGCAACATGAAATTCAGCTTCTTTTCAAAAAATTTCATGCAGCCTAAAAATCTTGAAAAAATTTCCTGGGAACGGTGTTCCCTTGTTCCCACACTTTGTCTGCCTCTGTTCCGTTCTTTGTTATTGCCTTATTTATCTGGTCAGCACCACGACAGTGTGTCTTTAACAAGGATGACTGATGTCGATTTGTACTGCCCTGAATGGTAGCAAAACATAATACCGACAAAGCTTGCGTTGTTTTTAGTTGCTTTTTGCAATACAACTAGGCATGAATTAGTTGTGCTGTTTTCAAATACCGGGTGTCCCAAAATGATGTATTATCGTTTGATTGCTTATATATCGATAACCAGTGAAACGATTTTCAAAAACTTTATTTTATCCGATTGCCAAAAGGCTAAATTGTATTCGAGGATGTTGGTTGTGCTTTTGCACCGATGTTTTCATGTCGAAAAGAAGATCGATAAACCTGCTCAAATTCAACCCTTACATGACATGAAAAGGAAACGGCTGACTTTTCAAGTCAAAATTGTTAGATGTGATACGAAATGCTGAACTTACAGTTACATGTCGTTCAGAGAATACGAATTCAGTTAGTATTGAATTCAGAGAATATGAATGCGAGTTCAGTCTTTTGTATCACATCTAAAATGTTGATTGGAAAAGTAGGCCGTTTCTATCTCATGCCATCTAAGTCTTGAATATGAGCAGATTTATCAATCTTCTTTTCGATATGAAAACATCGTCTTAAAACCACAACCAACATCTTCCAATACAATTTAGCCTGTCGGCAATCAAATAAAACAAAATTTGTCAAAATCGATCCATTGGTTATGGACATATAGGCAATCAAACGATAATACATCATTTTGGGACACCCGGTATATTTGTTTTATTTGTGTTGTAGCTGAAAACGTTGATCCATCCCGTTGGTCAGAAATGGAAATTTCAAAAGCCATAGATGGTAAGTTACGTTGAATTCTTTTTTATAGAATCAAAGCTAGTTTAAATTTTCACCAAGAACTTGGAATGCTCCTCCCGTAGCCTCCGAAATAATAAGACTGAAATTTCAAAAGCCACAGATGGTATGTTACGTTGAATTCTTTTTTATAGAATCAAAGATAGTTAAAATTTTCACCAAGAACTTGGAATGCTCCTCCCGTAGCCTCCGAAATAATAAGACTGACTAGAGGTTACGAAAGACAAAATCAGCAAATGGGCAAGAATGTTCTTCTTTTCGGGGAGCACAGCTGTGGAATTGCCTTCTTGCTGAGTCAAAGAAGGCATCCTCGCTATATAGCTTTAAATCGTGTATTCGAGATAGAACAGAGTTGATCATTTTCTGTTCATTGTAAATACTGTACCGGGTGTCTCAAAAAAAAGTACCCCCTTTTGACTCAACAAGGCAATAAAACGATAATATTTCGGGACTTTTTGAATTCATAACTACATTTGTTGGTCTTCAACTTAAATGCACATACTTTGCATTTGGAAATCGACCACCAAACACCGGAAATATGAGTTCACAAGGTCAAAATTTTGAGAGCACCTGAAACCAGAGGTTTTGAGAAATGGCCTAGCCATAATTTGACAACAAACAGGCATTTTGCAAACGAATTTTCGACTTTGACCTTTACTTTTTATTTTTGAAAAGATTTATACCTTGCATTACTTCAATTGTTCTTGAAGTGACTTTTCTTTTGAGGAAACGGTCCTTGCATTGCATTCGATCCCAAGTGTTTTGTATTAAAGAAGAGGAAAGGGAGCACATACACGCTTATTTTGGAAATGTGGCACGACTTTATCACTCTTACCACATTTTTACTATATTCGTTTAATCAGCACCATGTCCATGCATCTTTTATTCTTTTCAAAAGCAAAACATGGAAACTTGAAGTCTACAGGTACTTTGGAAAATGTCCACGATACAAATCATGACTAGGCCCTTTTTCAAAACCTCTGGTTTTGGGTGCACTGTAATTTTGACTTTGCGAACCTGTATCTCCGGTGTTTGGTGGACGATTTCTGAATGCAAGGTACGTGCATCTAAGTTGAACATTGATAAATTTAGCTATGAAGTCGGGGAGCAATGATAACTTATTGCTTGGTTCCTATTTCCAGTCAAAAGGGGGTACTTTTTTCTGAGACACCCGGTATAATTATTGTGAACATGTTTTTAACATGGTTTTTTAATGCCAATGATTAATTCTTAGTTTAATCAATCTAAAGGAGGGTACCTTAAAAGACAGCTCCTGCTGAAGGACAACCTTCCCTATATGAATTGAATAAGATGAAATGAAATGAAAGGACATAGAGGAATCGGTAGACGTTCCCAAACTGATGTAACCCTCTTGCGAAATAGGTTGGTGTATTGTTATTGTCCTGGCTACATTTGAAAATTGTCGAGAAAGTTGATAACTGAGATCCAGAGGTTAAGACAATTTCAGGACGCGCATTTCGAGACATGTCATAATTGGCTTAAAACGACTTTGCCAGTGATTACAAAATTTTAATTGCTTTGCTGGTGAAACTATGACAAACCATACAAAAAACGAGGGGCATATCACTCTGTTTAAGTCTCATACACCTTTGGCATGAATCCTTTTGTTTTCAAAACAATCTCAAGAGATCCTATTGTTTAAAACATCTCGTACGCCTTTTCGAAAGAAAAACTTGTTCATCAGCCACCTTTCAAATTGCATAACATTGCATTTCTAACCCAAAACACAGTCAGTCAACAAGGACAGATTTTGTAACACAATAGCCTGAGATGCTTTTGTTGACACCTGAATTCAAAGCGATTAATGGCTGCAGACAAAGGAAATTCTCTCAACCATAAATTCAAAACAAACAAAGCCGCGAAAGCTTCTCTGAAGTAGCTAGTGCGCTCGTTGTGCATTCCAGAAATTGTTTTTAAGAGCAAACATGAGTATATATCGACAGAAGGATATATCTACACAATTACCTCGGGCATTTTATTTCTTTGGTTCAGAAGCTGAGCAATAAGTGCTTTAATTACACACAAAAAATAAGAGAATTGAATGGCCTCCCAATCGGCTTTTGAATCAAATAAATTAAATGCCCGTGACAGATTTGTAGATATATCCTTCCTCTTTCGATCTATGTTGGTGTTTGCTCTTGAAAACAATTTCTGGAATGCACAACGAGCGAGCTAGCTACCTGGGTTTCAGAGAAACTTTTGCGGCTTTGTTTGTTTTGAATTACTGGTTGAGAGAATTGCCTTTGTCTGCGATCGCTAATCGCTTTGAATTTCGGTGTCAATCACGACCAACTCGTGCTATTGTTTTACAAAATATGTCCTTGTTCAGTCAGTCAGGAAAAGAATTACTAGAAGTTCCCTGCTACAATATCCGTTGAAAAATATTTTACAATATTTTGCTGTATATCAATAAAGCATCATCAGGTGAATGACTGCATGATTGCAATTTCAAATACTCTGACGCCACTTTAGCACTTTCTTCTATTCCGGGGTTCTATATCGTTTCTTTTTTAACAGGGCTGAAATGCTACGGAAGAAACTGGCCTGCAATTGCAAAGATGGTGAGCACAAAATCTGAAGCACAGTGCAAGAATTTCTACTTCAATTACAAGAGAAAATTTCACCTGGAATCAATCCTTGGTATATCAAAACAGGTAAGAAACAGAGGGTGGTAATTAGCCTAAACTAACCAAGCAAGATCTCAAATGATAGCTAATACCCTTCTCACACTGTCAAGTTAACCCAGCTTGAATAATAATAATAATGATAATGATAATAATAATAATAATAAAATGTATCGATTAAAGAAGTAGAGAAGCTGTCCAAGTATAAAGATCTTGAAATTGAAGTAACAAAAATGTGGGAAGTGAAGACATCGACAGTTCCAATTGTAGTGGGAGCACTGGGACTCATCAAGAAAGGCCTTGAGAAGTATGTCAGTCAAATTCCTGGCCACATACGGATTGAAGAATTGCAGAAGATTGCTGTCCTCGGAAGCGCCCACATCCTGAGAAGAACGTTGTCCATCAAGTGAACACTGCTGTTGCCTTAGGGACATGGACTGACCTCGGCACAGTGGCGAGAACTGTACTGCATTAAAAGCAAAGAACAAATAATAATAATAATAATAATAATAATAATAATAAAAACACAACTGTTAAAATCTTGGTAAAAAAAAAATTAATAGAAAGAATATTATTATTAGTAATAATAATAATAATAATAATAATAATTATAATAATGATAATAATAATAATAATAATAATAATAATAATAATAATAATAATACGATTGCTTATACAGGATAACCTATCAGCATTTATCTTAAGGGTCCTGTCATAAAGTAAAATAGAAAGAACTTATAGCTACATTACTTGATTGTCTTATAAAAGGAAAGATATGTATCGATTATTGTTTCTTCTTGAGAAATGTTCGTTTAAAAACGAAGTAAAAACACTTTAGTCAAAAAAGTTCATAGTGCTTGCTAGATTCGAGTTCCGCTCTCAAATCTGTTTAGATGATACCTAACCTGCATTATTTTGCAATATAATGGTAGTTCTATTGACGAAACGAAAGCAGTTTTACTCTGCATAGCTGTGGTTGTGCTTTAGATCAGTATGACTAATTTTATTGAGATAAATGTCTTTATCTAAGTTAGCATTTTTACTTCTACATGAATGGTGATTCAATGAAATTGATGTGTAACTGCTGACTGTACATTCCGGCAAATGCGATGAATCATTCAAAACGCGGGATACGCGGTATTTACTGTTGCATCCTCCGTGAAGATCGTCTCTTTCTGGAAATAACTATACTCTGTCTCAACTCAAATTAGCTGTCACCTGCAAATGCCCGCGAAAAACAACCATAGAAGTGTTCGCAAAGGAATTTTGCGTTATCGCAAATCTCAGGTGACATCTAATTCGAGACGGACTTTAAATAGCAGCCAAAAGTAATCTCCATCACAAATACAGACATGTACTAAAAATTGTAGTTGTTATGATCTAGTTCGGAGAAGATCACTGGCTTTACTGCTGCAGGAGGAAAATTATCACATTGTTTCTGGAAGGCAATTTGCTAGAAAACATGCCTGAGAGCCCAAAATAAATGTGGTTGCAAAAATAATGTTTAGGTGCGTTAAGAATCATACTTATTGCACACTATTTAAAGTTGATAACGGCCTCATCTCTGCAAGAGACTGATGTAATCCATACAATCTTTTCCAGAAACAAGAAATCTTTACTGATTACACAGCAGTAAATATTTCGAAATCTCTACAGTAAATCTTTTCAATGATGCAAAGTCACATCTCTCATTGCTCTGCAATGACTGTAAGGCCGAATTTACATAAACACGTTTTCCTTAGCGCTTCCATTGTTTCAATTGAAAGCATTGTTTATCTAAATTTACTTATAAAACGAGTGACAAAAACTAAATCACTAGGGGTTATTGTCGACGAGAATCTAAGTTGGAAGGAACACTTCAAATCCTTGAAAGGTAAAGTAGCAAGTGGTTTGTCTCCATTGAAAAAACTTAAAAACATTCTTCCGCAATCTAAGCTATGTGAGGTTTACCATGCGCTGGTTGAAAGTCACCTCCGATATGGGAATGTTATCTGGGGTAGCCTGCCCAATACGAAGCTGCAAACGCTTCAGCGTCTACAGAACAAGGCCTTCTCAATTATTCAAAATGCTAGAATAAAGGACCCCTGGATCAATAATGGGCTGAACGTTGATCAAATCATCCATTTTGACAGATCTATCATGACACACAAAATAGTCAACAAGCAGTGCCCTGAGAACCTCTGGAACAAGTATAGTCAGAGGAATGAAATTTCTAGGTATAACACAAGAAACAATAGAAATCTGAACATCCCAAAGTTTAAACTTGAATGTACAAAAAAAGTTTCCACCTTTCCGGGCTTAAAGCTTGGAATGAAATACCAATCGAAATAAGGGAAATCCCCTCGCTCTATCAGCCCCTCGCTCTAAGAAAAGTAAAAACGCATTTAAAGAGCTCAGTAAACCCTAACTAAAACACGACTCCCAGGAAGATCAGATCTCAGCCTGGATCCAATCCTAGCTAATACCAAGTTTTAAATTTTGTTTTTCATTATTCATTTATAACAAACTTGTAACTTTTGTAGTTTAATTTTGTACTGATGGGATATCGTGTAAAAATATGAATTAATAAAAAAAAACCGAATAAAATATCTTTGTTCTTCCCAACAGTGATCCAGAGCAATGGAACAAATGTAAAAACACAAAACGTTGCAAACGCAAAATCTTTCAAACCTACCATAAAGAGGACACTTCAAGCTTTTCAGAACAAAAATCTGTATGGAAATTACAGCTTTGCAATTACGCAGTGGAACCACCCAGAAACAAAATATACATTCTAATCACGGGGAAAATCACAGAAAATAGCATACATGTGCCTAAATGACTTGATTTTTTATATCAGCTATAAATTGATGTAAACTCATGGAACTGATATGTTGTTTAATTGCGCAGACATTGAAGATTGATTTAAAAAAGAGTTTATTGAAATCGGATTCATACAACTGGAGAAATGAAAATTGGAAATTTTTGGTTTAGGCCCATTTCAAAGGTGATACACTGGCAATGTAAACAAAAACATGGCCTAGCAATTTTTGTCAACTTCAAACTGCAATTTCTCTGCTCTCGTTGGTCCGATTTCTATACGAATTTTTGTTCTGAATAGCTCAAAGTGTCCTCTCTATGGTAGATTTGAAAGTTTTTGTATTTGCAACGTTTTGTGTTTTGGCATTTATTCCATGATTTTGACAATCTGGATCACTGTGGGGGGGGGTGACCGCACCCCCTTGCCCCCTGGTATCTGCCACTGTTTGTTGGCTTGTTTAACTTTTCGCTTACCAAATCGTAAGAACATTCAACTTAAAATGTGAAACCTTTTATTCAAGGACATATATCGCCACGGAGGAGCATATTCAGAAGATGAAGTGACAGGTAAGCGGCGAAGATCGAGCAAGAGGCTGAACCAGGCTGAAAAAGAGGCCACTGAAGTACGTACGCCTGTTGATATACCATCTAGTGAAAAATCCCTTGATGTTGAAGATATGGAGGTCGATAGGGTAGAGTTGGCGAAAGATGAAAGTATCGCGAATGACAGCGCGAAAATTGAGGTAGCTGTTACATCGATTACTCAGCCTAATGACTCTTGCGAACAAAGTATTATAACAAGCAGGAGAGACGCAGAAATAAAGCCGCAGCAAATGGCCACAGGCAATGAAAACGCGGGAATATCATCAAATCAAATGGATGTCGTTAGCAATGCTGAGGAATACAGTGATTCAGATGTAACTACAACAAACAGGACTTTACCAATGCAAACACTGATTGACGTGAATGTGGAATCTGGAGAAATTTCTGTGCTGAAACATTCGAGGCTTCTTGAGGCCGAGGCTGATGAGGCTGATGCGGCTGATGCGGAAAGAAAATTTCCAGTTGAAAACAAAACTGATGTTGACCACCAAGAAGCAATCAATCGAGACCTAGGTATTTTCACCATACATTATATATTATTGTATATGAGTTGCTATGAATATCTTATATGACTCATATGCCCTATATGCCCTTGTGGGCGAAACTAGTCAACACTGGAAAAAGCGCAAAAGGCCAAATCGATGCCTGTTTCTTTGATTAGTTAGGCCCTTTGCTAACCGTTCAATATGTAATATGTATTCTTTATGCATAGATAGTCTTTTTTTACATTTTTAATTAATTTTTTCGTCATGTTGCGGTGTTTCTACGTCCACATCTCTTCGTATATTCGTCATGGCAAGCATCTTTGGATCTGACGTTCGATATTTGATATCATGGCCTTTCCTCTTTCGATTTATTTTCACCATACTATATTACTTCCACCATTCTACATTTATTCTATCGTATTTGACAACTTTGACGCATGCAGTTTCAATATGTAGCTAAAGAAACAATGGGTGTGTAGGCATTTCTTTGTCGCTATTTATAGCGGCTGTGAGATATAGCTATGTCATTTCCCTTACCCCTGCTCAAATCCTTTTAACGATGCTGCTTAGGGTCGCAGCGTCATCTGTCTGTTTGGAACATTGGCTTTGGAACATTGAATGAAGCAAGTTTCTTCAGCACAGGATGAGACATGGTCGTATCGAAACGTTCTTTAAATAATCATGGCCTGGTCCTTTTTATTATGACAATTTAACTGATTTTCTCGCACATGAATTGTCTTTACAACTCGAAACGTCGATTTACGTCGGATTTTTCTTTTTTTCTCATTGAACCTTCAAAATGATTTCGTCATGGTTCTTATACTTGAGTTCATATTAATGCTGCGCTTTCCGGCTAATGTTTTAAGAAGCGAGTTTCATTCTATATGTTGAGTAATTCAGCTGCCAAGTACTTCTCTGAATTCATGATCCTTCCCTTAATTTCAGATGATAACTCAATGTACAATATTGTATCAAAAGACAATCTTGTATCTGAAGAAAAAGCTCACAGACCTGACTCGTTACCAGTCGAAGTTACTGCTGCAATTCAGATGAAAGTTGTTTCAAAAGATGTTGTGACCATGCCTTCTCGGCCGCCACCTTTGACTCCCGTTTTGATGCACAAGATGGAGAGCCAGTCTACGGAAGCAGACAAATCTGGTAGCCAGAGTTCCACTTTAAAAGGAATATCCTTACAAGGGGAGATTGGGGCGTTTGAGAAAATCCTCGAGAGGTCACTTGAAAAGAGCAAAGATCTGGGTAGGGATGAGGCTTTGCGTCAACTACAAGGCAATGTCCATGCTGGCCAAAAGGGACTGCAGCAGATCCCACAGTTATACCAGCATGATGCCAGTATTCGAGCGCAATTGCCTGCCAGAAGTATGAGTATTCAAATGCATCCTCGACTAGCGAACCCACAACATGTTGATCGGTATCAATTTATTCCGCCAGCATCACGAACGGCTTTAGAACAATCTTCAGCTGTGCAAGCATTTTCCACGAGGCTACCAACGATGATGTCAACACAGCCTCATCCAACAAAAGGCTTTTCTCAAGCCGCCCAAGATAGTGCTCCTATGTCAAGACATTTTCAATACCCGCAATCCCATATGCACCCTACTCAAGAAAGCACACACTTAAGAACAGCTCAAACTTCGACTCCAATAGGCCATATAGAAAGCATTCGTGGACCTTCCCCAAGACCAGCAGTACTTTCATCAGTAGACTCTAGGGACTATGCACATGCTTTTCAGAAGCAAGGTCAGTATATGTTTCCACATGAGGTAGCATCTTCTATTCATCCCACAACTCCAGGATACAGTCGTGAGGCGATGACCCACTTTCGGAGTGCTGTCCGTACCAGCGAGCCAAATACACCAAGAAGCGCTGTTTCAGGATACCCGAATCCGCATGAATACCAACCAACTCCAGAGCAGATTTCTCATAAAGGTGTGCTCTACCCAAATCCTAATAACCGGAACGAGCTTCTGATGAAAACAGCAGAACATTTCAAACAATATCAGCAGCACTCATTGATGAACCCTGCCGATGAGCGAACATTTTCCGGTAAACATTTTGATTCAGGTAAACATTTTGAACAGCCGTATCCCATGACAACAAAAGAACAAAGACCAAGACAGTATATGGAGATGCGAGAGCGTGCAGCCTCAATTCCAAGCTTGAATATGAACAGACCTTCTTCTGTACCGCACAGTATGGCGAAAGCTATGCCAGTTGAAAATGTAACAAGTGGCAACGTCCATGCCAGGCATAGTGACAAGAGCATGTTTGAGGCGCAGCAGCATAGTCGGCAGTCATTTGAAAGTACGTACGAAATGATGATGAAGAGTAGGGTAGAGGCACTGGAAAGGCTGAATCCAAGAGTAGCTGACAGACGAGAGCAGATAATGATGGAACAAGCATTGGCTCAAAAGGCACCACCATTGTATTCTGAACATTTACGGCAACTGAGTGTCGACCCTCGCTTCTGCAAGCAGCAGAATGAAAGTCCAGATATGAGAAGTTTAGAGCATGCTGGAACACCACCACCAGTTTCGGTTGACCCGCGAATGATACCATATTTAGAGAAAGGCATGATGCCTCCGATGTTCCAGGCAGGAAGAGAATGCCGACCCTCACTTGATCATCAGCTTTTGAGGAACATTGATCCAAGAATGCAACCTAATGTTGATCGGAATCCAGTTGCCCATCAAACAAAATCAAGTATTTATCAACCGCAATCAGGTGCAGAGAGAATGCCTTTTCCTTCAAGATCCCATTTACTGACTAAACGAGATGATTTCCAGAGAGCAAGTGGACCGTCACCTAATGCCCATGTGGAAGAGATGAATTTTTCACAGGGGAGGTTTCAAAGGGGCAATTTTTTCACTGCCAGTGATGAACAGCAACTTATACCTCATCAACCGCGAGACACTAAGATAGAGGCTCATAGGAAATACTATGATACAAGCCCCAGTCAACAACATAGAGAAGCACAGGGAAACCCCCTTGTTTACCCACCTGAGAAATATGCGTCATCAGATCCTCGCTATGGAATCTCAACAGGTGTTGTGCAGAGGGCACCTCCTCGCATGTCGATCACAGGGTCGTCGAGGGATGAGCCAAAGTCTAAATCTTTTGAAACCGCAACTCGGGAGCATGCCTCGGCTCACCCTGAATATGTGTCTGCTAGTTCGCAACAATTCGACCTCAGAAATGTAGAATTCGTTCAATACGATAAAAGTGCTATCCCAGCTAGACGAGCTGCGACGTTAAAAAGCATGTCAAGAAATACTAGGCCTTCATCGGTTGATTCTGTTCGCCACAAACCGTTCTTTACAGAAAAACAACAACAGCTTTCGTCATCTTTGGGTGATTTGAGAAACCTTGCTGTTCTACATTTAAGCCCAACGTTGCCTATTTCTCCGACATCTACAACCAACAGTGGAAGAAATTCACCATGTATGTTCCGCCCATGGGAGAAAGAGGCAGGTGTGAAGCCTTCTGGTGACACACAAGATTCAGAACCAGTTCCGGCTAACATTGCCCGGTTGAAGAGCGGAAATTTACCGAGACGAAGTCCCTTGACCATTGATCCTGAAAGTACCAAACCGAAGGAGGTTGCTGAGAATGTTTATGACGAACCTTTGATGTCGCCGACAATTCCCTACCCAGATCCAGGTCATGAAACGCCTGTCAAAGATATTGAAGCAAATGATGAAAATATGGAAACAGAATTGCATCGTATCCAAACAGACGAGCAAATGACGAGCCAAACTGCCAATGACATAACAGAACCATTCGAGATTGTGGAGAGTATACCTGTGAGGAATGAGGGTCTTAGGATGTCAGTCGATTTTCGCCGTTCTCCAAGCCCGGTTGATTCTGAGGCTACTTTATCAGCGGATGAAGACGAGATGAAAATGATGCAAGTGCAGCTGACTGCTGAGGAGGCTAACTTTATCCAAGGGAAAATATCAGGTCAATATCGGCAAGGAACAGGGGCAAGCTCAGCCGAAAGTAAAGAACCAAATGTCTTCGATCTTGGAGAGAGTAGGCCTACAGATGAGCGTAAATATAGGCCGACAGGTTCCAAGGAAATTAAAGATCTCAGTATAGACAAAGAGCCTTCTTCAGCTGCAGCTATCTTACAATCCTTTACGGGAAAAGACTTCCTAGGCTCAATGCCACCTTCATACATAGATGACAACCGAGTTCAAGGGGGCCTGAATATTCGAATAAAGCAACATGTTTTGAAGGACCCTTTGCAACACGAGGTCGCATCACATACGGAGACTGTTCCACCTGACATGACCCTGGCAGTCGAGAAAGGTGTCACTGAAAAGACCAAGGGGAAGAGAAAGCAGAAGGCTGTATCTAAGGGTAAAAAGAGAAGTCCTAGGAGCGGCGATAAAAAATCAAAAGATACTTCAAGAAGGACTGAAGAAATCATAGTCACACAATCACTGGCACAGACAAAGGCATCTCAGAGCAACACAATGGCTTCAGGGCAACTCAGCTTGCAAGTCGATGCGATCAAGGGTTCTGATCCTTCTGTTTTCACCTTTCAAAATGATCTCGCTGCAATATCTCCAGGTATGATAGGCCAGCCCATATCAGACCCAGCACTGGTAAGCCATTCTCCTATTGGTATGGCCTCCGTCAGCATCAGCCTCGCATCAATTAGTCTTTCTCCGGTTTGCCTTGCTGCTGCTGTTTATACCTCAAGTAGCCTTGCAACTGGTAGTGCCCCGACATCTTTCCAACCTCTAGATGACACCACAACAATAACACCGTCATTGAAGGACCTTCAGATTCCTGCTTCTCTTGGTATTTATACTTCTACAGAACCTGATTCTGTTGTGTCTCAACCGCTCAGTATTGCTTCAATCACCTCTGCATCTGATAGCATGTCTCTAACGGATACATCGCCAGAAAGGCCATTTGTTTCTCAGGCACCAGATCAGGAAGGCTGTCGGGAAGCTCTAACAGTTGAATCGTCTGTGCAAGATTCCTATCATGAAAGCTTGACCGTCGCAGTTACATCGGACAATATGCAGCATCTAACAACAAGTGATGATGTGGGGTTGACTTGTGACGCTGCAAAAGAAGAAGCAGATGATGCTGGGTTTAACGAGAGTCATGGCATTGTGGATGTAGAAGAGACCAGTGCTGCCATTGATAGCATACAAAATGAGGGGATAGAATCACCTAGTGCCGAGGAAGACGTAGTTGACCCATTCTTAGCACTGTGGCCTGCTGCAGATGACTACTCTTGTGATGCTACTACTGAAGAATCCACCGCGGAGGAGAGTGATTATCAGTCGAGTTATAACGTAGGAATATCCACGCAAAATGCCTATGGCGAGGAATCATCTGAGGTCAAGGCCCAAAATACGGAACAACACGAGGAGGGAAACTTTAGACATGATTTTTCCGATATTTCAATTCCTGATCCAAGAGAAATGGTGACTGCAATTGAGGGTACTAATATGAATTTCGGAGCTGAATTGCTGGCTAGAAACGAAATCCAATTCCAAAATGCAAATGCAGGGAATCTAGCAACCGCTGCAGACGTGCGAGGCCTGATTCTTCCGGCCCAGGCTGAGGATGACATTTATTTATCAAATTATGCAACGAGTCCTATATCACCCCCTGGTTCTCCTATCAGTCCTGCAGAGACACCTAGCACTATCACTGATATACCGATGTCTGACGGGCCACCGTCGTTTGCCCATTCAGTGTTGTCTCTAAACATTCCTGTGACTTCGCAGGGGTCACCAAAAACTCATCTAGGTGCAGTTGCTTTTCCGTATTCATCCTTATCGTTAACGATGGGTTCGAGGCCTACGTCCCTGTCCGGTTCTATACACGGATCCCGCTCAAATAGTGCTTGTGCATCGCCTAATCCATTGGCCGTTATGCAGAACTCACCGTCAAATATGCACGCCGGAACACTACCCCGCTCGGACTTGGCTGATGATAACCGGTCTATTTCGCATAGTGACAATCTTCGACACCTAACCGAGAGACTCCTTCACAGCGACAGCTTGATGCAATCAGAGGACCACATGGCTCTCAATATGGACTTTTCGCAGGACAGAGATACGGAAATGACGTCATCAACTGTGAACTATACTTCAACAATGACATATGAACCATTAAGCGACGAGGACTGAAGTTAGTAGGCTTTTGAAATCATTCTAGGGCCTGGATTAATGTATTGAGTTATTGGGTAAAACCTGGGTTTTGTGTATCGAGTTAGTGGGTGAAATAAATCGCTTGTGTGTGATGTGTTAGTGAATTTAGACCAGGTTTGCTCGCTATAGGACGGCGAAGAATATGACGGTACCAAAAAAATTGTGGCTTTTGTTCACATGATGTCCGGGGGGCATACTCCCATACTTGACCCAATTGACCTAACGCGATGTGCCGCTCAACAGGGTGTCTTTTTGCAGTAAAAATTATGCGACAGGGTGTCCTTTTCTAACGAAAATCATGCGACAGGGTGTTACAATAGGTAAGGAAATTATGCGACAGGGTATCACAAGCAAAAATCGCGTTCTACTCTGCTTTTGAGAGGCAAAATTTTTATGCGACAGGGTATACTTTTGGCCCATTCTTTATGCGACAGGGTGCAGGGTGTGGAGAGGTTTTCCACACACCCCCGTCACTTCCCTAGTCAAGTACCTCCCCCCCCCGGGACATGATGCTGACACGATCTGAAAACGATAGAAAATTTGACGCTATCAATCTCTTTGCAATCTCTGCAGCGAAGAGGCTAGATTTTGTGGACAAAGAAATTATGATGGCCCAAATAAGCATTCTGTTTTTGTTGTTTTCAAGCGTCCACACGTTGCAGTTTTCATATTTTGCCTGTAAAAGTTCCGTGTTCAAATTCTGCCATGTTCAAATTTTACTTGCAAAAAATGTGTCCTTCTCGTTTTTTGTGTAAACGGCAGTCCATAACAACTTTATGTTGTTTTCAAATTCTGCCCGTATCGTGTAAATGCAGTCTAACTGCATCATGTTTGTCCCCCCCCCCCTCCGGGGCCCGTATGTCGTTTTGCTAAGTACCAGTTGCGTCATGTACACGGGAAATGTTTTTGCATTTACTGTTAGAAGAAAGGTGTGGTAACCTCAGGTAACCTCGGAACTCAATCTCCCATATTTTTAATTCAATTCAATTTTATTCGTAAATTACAAGCTACTACAAAAACTGAAACTGGTTAACATATTTGTATTCTAGGTGACCCCCTAGGGGGGGTACTCATTGACTCTCAATACGGGGGGTCCATGCCACTCAAATTGAAATCATTCAAAAACTTTCAGGAACCCCAGAAATAGATAGCAATATTTGGGGTCTCCAAAACGTTAGACTCAATATTTGGGGTCCCCAAAAAATCAGGCTTAATATTTAGGGGTCAGCAAAGAAATAGTGGCATGGACCCCCCCCCGTATTGAAAGTTAGGGAGTACCCCCCTGGGGGTGACCCAAAAAAGCAGAGTTCATCTAGATAGCTTAGGCTGGATAATTTGTTGGTTGTGTTTACGCCCTTTCCCTCAACATTTGAGGACGGCTTATTTTTCTCAGGCCCTATCAAAACTGCCTCAAGAGTTTTCTGACAAATGAATTTCTTGACCTCCCAAAGACATGGTAGTGAAGGCTGGCATACTAACTTTGATACTTAGTTTTTTCATCCATGATTGCTGGTGCGCAGCATAGCTTCCAAATCTTTAACTCGGCGTAAAAAAGGTTGGATTTTTCAGAACTTGAGGGTGTGACGTCATCAAATTTCTAAATCATAAATCAGAAAAGTGACAGACTTTTGCTTGATACCATATTGTAGACATCCATAAACTACGGTTTTCTTCGAAATTATTTCATGTTGCGTCAAACCGTTTGGAAATTACGATGGTTTTAAGTTTTTTTGAAAATTTTTTCTTGAATTCTTGAAAAAGTAAAAAACCACTCTAATTCTGAAAATATTGAAGATTTCAGAAAAGTCCAACGGTAGAATGATAGAGAAATAGCTGAAGTTTCTTTGAAATCATTCAGTTCAAAGAAATAAGTAACTAAATTTTACACCAGCCTTTTTAAAGATTTGGAACCTATCCTCTTGTGCGCAGGTGTTGATGCATAGTGCATTGAAATTGCTTCTCGATACCGGGCACGGAGGAATACTCGTACAGCCATACAGTAAAAAATGTATTTACCCATTTGGATTTAGGGGCATCTATGACGGACGTACTCAAATTTTCCTCCGCCGGTTCGCAAAATTACGGACCACGGAACCATGTACTACGGAACCAGAAACCGGCGGAGGAGAGTACGCTTTTATACAGAGCGTACGCCATTGTTTTAATTCAAACTGGACTGCAAACAATTCCCACCTAATTTCAACTCTCCATGCAGTGATTCAGTAAAGGAAAAAGTTGCAGAAATACAATTTTTGAATCCAGATTCATGTTATCCCCCGTTTATTCAGCACACCCTGGATGTTATTGGACGATGAACAATTTTAAATCGGTAAAAAGACGAACGAAATATTGAGTTTGAAGTTAGACCTAACTTTGGTTTTTTCAAATAGCTGTTTGGGAATAGCATTTCGTAAATAGCACTTTTCCAAATCTTCACGACCCCCTCCTGATAAAAATTCATTTTCTCATTTACTATCAAACAAAAATAACGTTTTATTTATTAACTACAAAGAGTACGCAGGAAATGGTAAGGAGGTCAGTCTAGCAAGATTGGCGATAAGACATTTATTGCCGAGAAATTCTGAGAATCTGAGAACTTTCAAACATCAAGGATAAAGGCTGGGAGGGCAAATTGTACAGAGAGACTTCCTATCGACGGGTGACAAAATGCCACGTCTTCATTAGGGCTTTTTAATACTTTATGAGTGCACTTCGTTTCTGTTTTGCAAGCTGTATGGGGTAGTAATCTTCAATTTTTGGAAAAAGCTGCTTACTGTTTCTTTTCATGCTGTGAATAGATTCATTTCAATTTTAACGCGTCCTTGTTATGGCGTCCCAATAATGATCTCAAGTAAAGAGCTGTTAACATTTTGTAATTATGCAGCTGCTCAAGTTGGTATTGGACGTATTACCCATGCACGATCATGGACAATTTTATCAAAAAGTAGAGTACTGTACGTTAATACTGTCTGCTTTTGTATGTCATCCATTCTTATCATGTATCGTCATACACTCTGACTTTGGATATATTGTTTGCATTGGCAAATTGTTTGTAGATATGGGATTATTATTATAATTATGCTTGAAGCATGCTGGACTTCGTGTTATCTGTATGCATAAAGTCTTTTCATGGGTAGTTGGACACGGCAGTTGTGCTTCATTCCCACAGCGTTGTTCTTTTGCGGAGGAAAGCATTGTTACTACCATAGAAGAGCTAGCGTTTCCTCTGCATGTACATATTAATTGCAGTGCTCCTCCATAGAAGCACGAATGGTTTACCAGCAGTGCCTAGCTTCTAGAATTAGATATCAAACGAATTTTAACATAGCATATTTCAAAGTATTAAGCATATTTCAATTGGTTGGATCTTGCAGAAAGAAAGAGACAACATATTCTGTTTTCCAATGTAGGTAGAAGATTGGCTATTGTTTCTATCATTGCATCGAAAATACCTCTTTTGAATTCTTGAGAGCCAATTTCGCAAATATAGAGCTCTTGCCTTGAAGAAGACAGTCACGGCACTGTTACAGTTTTGAAAGGAAATCAAGAAAGAAAAACCTATGTCACATGTAATCTTCAAACTTTTTTTGCGACAATATTAGAACGATTTGAAACGGGCCCTTTGGCAGGAATGCTCCAAATAGGTTCTAATAATTTAATTCATTAATACCTAACACCTAGAATCACATAGATTTTTTGTTTTCAACTTTGAGTAGCAATTTTTCACGAAATTTGTCGTAAAAAGTAAGCCATGGTCTTTTACTTCGGATAGAAAACATTACGATGGCCTTTAAGCTTCTGCTACACCAGCAAGTTTGATTTCCGATGGAAATTCCGCAGAAAAAATTGCATTGCTCTTCAAAGTTCTGAATATGTGTGTAATTTTTTCAGGATTCTGAAAAGAATCAGAATCGAACGATGTTTTGCTGCATTGTGTAAAATTTTCGAATGTGCATAATAGCGATAGAAGCTCTAACGCCGCTCGATCGAATATCGCGTATAAAAATGTATTAAAATAACGCTCGATCCACGCCCTTTGTAGAAAAGCTAAAAGGTCTTTCGTAATTAAGTAGAATTTTTTCTAGAATTGTAAGTAGAAATGTTGGTTCGCACGGACAAGTCCTGGTTAGAAATCCGAGTCAAGTGTGTATGCAAATCTCAAGACAAACAGGGCAGGGTGAATAGCATTGCTGCTTTTCGAAACATTTGCAAAAACACGGAAGCGGCACAAACGGAACATTGGGCTCAAAAATCTTTAAAAGGTCGGTGTAAAGTTTTCTTGTAATTAAATGGCTTGGAAGAAATGATTTGAATGAACCCCCCCCCCCCCACAATACCCTTCCCGCTTCAACGAAGTTTTAGCGGAATGGCTATAACAGTAAATAGCGATTCAATTCCGTGGAGCAAGACTTGGACGAATGTCACCAGTCTATACTGTAAACGTAAAATCGTTTCCAACTAAGTTGTGAAAAGCTCAAAGCATTTCTTCCTCGACTAGAAAAATTCACATAAAAAAGTCACGTTGTTGGTCTCGAGTATAAATTATTACGATCTACGATACTAAATACTTTACAATGCTACAAGAACGAAACCACGGAGAGAAAAAGGCAATGGACTACCTTGCCTGCTAGTTCACGCTAGTGTTTTATCAACTTGTCTTTAGTTACATGTTGTGTGTTGCTAATGTTCATCTGATCAAGTAACTAACCATATGAGTAAAATGGTGTACCACCCGAACAATTGTTGAAACTGATCCAATTGAGCGGTTTCAAAAATTAAGAAATCAATCGCGGTCTTTACCCATTGGATTTTAAAGGGGCTCAGTCGTCAAACAGTAAACAAATCCGTAAACTCAAACGTGTTAGGGATTATCCATTGTTCATCCATTGTTCTCTGCAGTTTGTTTGATGGCTTCACCCAAGCCACAAAAACGTGACCGTTAAAAATCCACTTATATCCGAGCAATCGCAGAAGATATGAATGTTTGGTTTGTTCCTTAGTGAAGTACAAGGATTAATGCCCAAACAGCAACTTTCATTTTGAAAAAATACGAAAATCCTGTGTGATATCTGATTTCACCTTTCAAAAAACTGCAAAAATCATCGTTTTGTTTACATTTTGACGACGGAGCCCCTTTAAAAAGACTTACATTTACGTTACTCCAAGACATTTTGGACATTTTTTAAAGGCTGTCTAACTTGTAGAAAATTGACAAAACTTATCCAGTGGAATAAGCTTCAAACCGATCATTAAACCCAATCGCTTTCACTGTAGACATACGGCAGATATTTAAACTTGGACTGATACTAAGTTAGAATTTCTTTCAAAGATTTAAACGATTTAAACAACAATCTTTGAAAGCGGTCCAATTGGATCAACTTCAATAATCTTCCAAAAGTGCAATTTTCATTGCCTCCCCCTGGTGGACCACTGTCTTCTTACACGTTAGATCAGTTTTTGGCTCTGAAACTGGTAGGAACCTTCGGGTATATGGACGCCTGTCCATTACAATACACAAGCACTATTTCTTTTTGAATTGAACAACATATCGTTGTGGAACTGTCAATGGTGGCGAATATCCGTCTGCATATGATGTATCTTCGAATAGTACTGAATAATCGTCTTGTGCCTGAAAAATAAATAAATTTATAAGGCTGCGTGATAACTGTATTTGTTTATAATTCGTTTAGTGCAGTCCACTGTATGGATGGCTTCCTAACCCGTTTTAACCCTAGCAGGTGAATCATTTGGGCCACATAAGAAATATTTTCATGCTTCAGACATTCGAGTTTGCCTTCAAAACAGATAAGAAACATTCCTAGCCTATTCATTTCATATTTTATCCCTTAGCAATGTAGTTTGTTGAAATAAATAACCCTGTTTTGATGAATTTTCACGGATTTGTAATCCGCGTTTTCCAACAGTTGATGGTACTGAAAATATCTTGGCAAGGCAGCATCGGCGTAGGGGGAGATAAAATTTGGGGGGGGGCTGCCCGATAAAAAGTCCATTGTTTGAAAAAATTTTGCCCGACTTGAGGCGGATTTTTGCCCGATTATGGCTGATTTTTGCAAATTTTTCTGACGGGGGGGCTGCAGCCCCCCTGTCCCCCTGTCTCCTACGCCTATGCACAGCAGTTGGAAGCACATCTGTTGACTGTGTTCCTTTCTTTACAAAACAGATTTTTAAGTGTCGCAAACGCAAACTCTTCAAAGTCATCAGGTTTCTCTCGGTTTCTTTATAAAATTATTCGATAAAATAATAAATACTTCACGTATTGCATTAAGTTTTAGATTTAAACGTATGAAAAATTCTTGAATAGTCTACCCCGACGCAAGTCTTTTTCAAAATTGCTTTGGGGTAAGATCTCCATCTCCGATAAAGTGAAATTACCCACCTGTAACAACCTTCAGTGCGCCTGACATAAGTTTAAAGTCACGATTTCTTGGTACATACCGTTTTTGGTGGCTCGTGAATCAAAGCCCGGTAGAAACACGTTGTTTGCGGATACAATGCCATCACGAGCTACAAGAGAAAAAATTGATTCATATAGGTAATGTCAGGTAAGAATTCCCGCGAATAACATAAATTAAATGTTTTGCGTTAGTAATTTTGCGTTATCGCAAATGCACTGGACCTTATTTGAGCCAGACTTTAAAAATCAAACCACAGGGAGGCCAGGAATAGTTAGCGAACTCAAAACTAATTGTTCTTGGGCTCCCTGTGAACAAAGAGTAATGATACGAATAAGAAGATTGCATGTAGTGATGCATACAAAATAAACCAAACTTGTCTGGTGGAAATTACAAATGTTTAAGTCCTAAAAGAGAGAAGATGACGAAGCATTTCTGCGTTCTTATCAGCTAACCACGGACAGAATTACTTCATGAAATTTAGTACAGTAAAAACCCGCGTATAAGAACCCACAATTTTGCAAGTCAGCCAAACTAGGTTCTTATGTTTTGGGTCTTTAGGGAAATGAGGCTGTTCAGGTTCTTAAATTGGTTCTTATTTTATTCACGCCTTTCAGGAATTTCTTTTCTTCAGATTCAAACTTCAGGCCTATTATTTACTGTCAGTTCACATTAGTTGAGTTTATGAGATATATTCCCCAACAGAAGTTTGTGGAAGAATCAGAAATGTTTATATAATCCAGAGAAAATCTTTCAAAAGCTTCTCATCAGGTAATCTAAACATTTTTTATTCTTCCACAAACTTCTGCTGTGAATAATACCCCCCCCCCATGCTCTCTAAAAATAAGAACCTATTTCAAATTACAGGCTGAATGGGTTCTTATATAATTGGGGTTTAATTGCAAAATGTCAGCCTGTAGGTTCTTAATCCACTAGGTTCTTATACGCGGGTTTTTACTGTATATAAATTCAAACAAACTAACAAACCTGATTAGGGTGAAAAGAAGCTTCAGGATTTCTTTCTGGATCTGCTTTCCATAAAGGTAAAGGAATAACTCGACGTCTACTCAAATGATGTCGTCTGAAAGGAAAAGATCATTTCTAAATTAAAAACTAACATTGGTCCTTGACACAACGCACAAAAAGCAATCTTGGAGACTCGTAACGTAGTCATGTTTAGCTGATTTGTTAAAAGTTGCAGTTTTTTCTGGTTATCTAATGTTATAGCCTAGTTGATTCATTTCAGAACAGTCAGGAGGACATGGTTCGATACCCCACCACTTGAGCGTCATGACAAAGGGTCACGGACTCGATTAGCACTTGGCTACGTCTGTGATCCCAGCGCTAGGCTCTAAAAACCGCAACTTCACCTTCACCATTTAAAACAATATATGCATAGCAGTATACGAATGTGGCCTATTTATTCGTTGCGTATACCAAATCACAAATGTTATACTATTCTGTATTGTATACCAAAATTGTGAAAATCAAAACGGTTCTTTATATAAAAAATAGAAAAATTGCGATCATCGATACCATTCCTTATACCAAAATTGTGTGATTAGAATAAAACTTACTCCTGGCTGGCTTTTCCGTCTTCTTCGGTATAGTCGATATCGTCTACATCATATCTAGAAAATAGTTTTTGATTCTTGAATAACAGCGCCTTGCACATTGCAGCAGGGTTATTTCAACAATTGAAAGAAAGTTACCCATTGCCTCTCTTTAAAATGGTAATTGTTTCTCTATTTCTCTATTGCATTGGTTATCAGCAGCAATAGACAATTTCGACAATGAAAAAAGAGGCTGGGGAGAGCGGTTTGTTCTGGTAAATGGCGAACACAAGTCTGGTAAATGGCTGCCACGGAGCTTCTACGAATGATAGAGTTCACAAAATCCGAACTTGTTAAACAGTCAGCGATGTTTCAATAGCTACAATAGTTTGTTCACGATTTACTACCTTTGCTTTGGGAATGCAGCCTTTACCTCCAATTGAAAACTATCTTCAGAATTCAGCTAGGTACATTAGAACGGAAATTTTCGTTTGACGTAGCGTCGGCAAAAACTGGTGTGCTTATCTTTTTTGCAAATTTTGGAGACACATAAAACAACGTTTTGTAAGAAAGAAGAGTTCTTTCCTCAGGCATTCTGTTTTATCAGAACGTGCTTTGAAGTTAGCCTTTTATGTTCCTTAGTGCTTCTCAGCCGTAAAATTAGTTTTCTTATGAACAAGTTTCTCCGAAGGAAAACGTGTTATCTTACTTCTGTGTTGTCGGGTTATAAGCAACCACTTCTGCTAATATCCATTGTTCTTCGCCGTCAGAAGCTTTGACCCTTGCAGCAACCTGAAGAAAGAATATTTCGTATGCTCTCAGTGTCGCCAATCACCACATAAATCCAGCATATCAATGTAAACAGAAACATGAAATTGACAAATACTTACAGATTCGATCAGAGATGTGCACAAAATATCTTATTGGGTTTCAATGCAAAGCAACTGAAACTGTAGTGAAAGTCAAATCATGATGAAACTGATGTCAGCGAAGAATTTCCGCGCAATTGCGATTAGATTACTCGTCCCCAGTCTCCAGTCCCCAGAAATTTCATTTTTCTTGCACATCAGCTATTATGGGCGACACTAAGGACCGTCGAGATCATCATCATCATCATCATCATCATCAATAATTTATTTAATGTAGGCTAAGTAAAATAAAAAGAATAGCTAAATTACAGCTAATTTAGGCCTACTTTACAAACATGTACAAAATTTACAAATTAATTCCTAAAGCTAATCAATAAAAACATTTAGTGGATTATATACAAGATAAAAGCATGCCTTCCCTACGAGGTACGGAGCGACGCCCACCTCCCAGAGAGACGGCGGACACACCGCGCGAGGGAACCCCCACACGCATATCCTAAGCTGCGGTCGCCGCTAGGGAGCAATTCCCCAGTTCAACCGCAGCCCAGTGCCTTCATCGTGAAGGGGACCTCACATCTCGCACAGCACATCCCCCATCCCACCGGGAAGCAGCGCACCGCCCCCATCCTCGCGAGAAGGCCCAAGAAATGTTTATCATGTTAGAAACCCAACTCTGTATGTATGTTTTGCAGAGCCTACAGTTGCATTTTTCGCCATTCCAACATCTAATTCGTTTTTTGAAAATAGGAAGGGTGCTTGATCGTTTTATTTCATGCGGTAAAAACTGCCAAAGATTATTTCCAAGGTAGGCTATGGTCTCAACTCCAAAGGACGTGGTTCGCACCTTTGGAATTTATATTTTTTATATTATATTTTAAATTCTTTATACACGGTGGCCCCATCAACCAAGAGTGGCTGCTTTTCAGGGGGCCGTGGCAAAAACCTACTTACAATACTAAATAAAAAGAATATTTACAATGTTAAATTAGAATAAATGAAAAATTAAAAGCTATTTACATTTCAGTCTACATTTAAAAGTAGACAGAGAGGGGGCTAGCTTGACTTCATGCTCCAACTCATTCCAAAGCTTTGATCCACGGAACGAAAATGCTTTTTGGCCATTGCTTGTTTTCATTCGTGGAGCAAGCAAGTCAGTCTGAGAATTTCTCAAATTTACAATCTCCCTTGTCGAGTTTCTCGTGAATAGAGTAGAGAGGTAAGTGGGCGCGAGACCACTTATTGATTTGAAAACAATGGTAGCCGTCTCTTGTTTGATCATGTCGTGGACTGTCGGCCATTTGAGCTCTTTTATCAAGTTTGCTGCTGGTGCATCATAGCTACTGTTGGTAACTATTCTCGCAGCACGATTTTTTAACTTTTGTAGCGCCAACAGGCGAGAGTCTCCACAGCTACCCCATACAGAGCAACAGTAGCGAAAATGGGGCTCAACGATACCTCTATACATTTGACTAAGGGTATGCTTTGGAAGCAATTTCTTAGCATATTTTAGGAAACCTAAAGAGCAAGATATCTTTGAACGTAAAGCCTTGGTATGCTCATCCCACACAAGATGTTTATCAAGTTGTACTCCCAAGTATTTCGCATTATCTACAACATCAATATGCGAATTGCCAATGGCGAAAGATGGGGTCGGTACTGATTTGTCTGATATCTTCTTGATATTAGGCCTAGAGCCTATAACCATTGCTTGTGTTTTGATTACATTCAGAGACAGCTTATTACCTTCAAGCCACTGTTTCAAGGAGTCTAAGTCACTGTTAAGGGTTTCATTAAGCTCGTTGATATCCTTAGAAGAATATGATATACTTGTATCATCGGCATACATCGTTACTTCACTGTTTTTAAGAGAAAACGGCAGATCATTTATGTATATGAGGAACAAAAGGGGCCCAAGGCAAGAGCCTTGAGGAACTCCACATTTTATTTCTTCCATATTTGAGGCTACCCCATTCACTCTACAAAGCTGCCGCCTATTTTTCAGGTAGGACGAAAACCAGGTATGTTCAAGGCCAATCACTCCATACTTTTCTAACTTTTGGAGTAGAATATCGTGATCTACAGTATCGAATGCCTTTTTCAAGTCAATAAAAACTGTAGCAGTGAATCTACCGTTGTCCATGTTAACATACCAGTCATTTGTAGACTTCAGCAGACAAGTGACAGCGGAGTGTAATGACCTAAACCCAGACTGTTTATAGTATACCGGGTGCGCCAAAATAAACTATGCACGTTTTGCAGGCCACGATAAATCGTACCCAAGACCGACTTTGAAGATTTATGACTTGATCTTTAGCAGAAGGCCTGAATTAGATTCTAGCATTTTTTGCAAATTTTTCTGTTTTCAGTTTTTAGAGCTACAAGCGAGTTTCTTAAAATTTTTGTTTTCGAAAACACTGAAAACGAGCAAAAAACGTCGATCAAGCTTTCTAAAGAATCGACATGAATGGACAAAGAGAAAACTTTTTCGCTGTGATTTGGGATTTAGAAATCGACTAATTGTAAGCTGCTGTACGAGAGTTTGTACTATCTTGTGAGAAATGTAATAATATTTTCAAGAATATAAAGAAATTTCTTTTCTTTTGTAATGTCATTGAATGTATGCTTTGCTGCAGGCTGTGTTCCTGTATGAAGGGGGTTAAAAGACAAGCGAGGAAGAGTCATGGGGCCAGCAAGCATGGAGTTTTGTTACATTTTTGATTTGTGACGGCTTTTGGGGCGGCACTTTATTGAAACTACTACAGAATTTCGCAACAAGCTAATTTTTGAAATAACACTCGTGCAGAAGTTTACAATGATCAATTTCCAAATCCCGAAATCACGCTGAAAACATTTTCTCTTTGTCCATTCATGATGAGTCTTTAGAAAATTTGATCAACGTTTTTTGATCGTTTTCAGTGTTTTCGAAAACGAAAATTTTAAGAAACTCGCCTGTAGCTCTAAAAATTGAAAATGGAAAAATTTGCAAAAAATCTTAGAATCTAATTCAGGCTTTCTGCTAAAGATTAAGTGATATATCTTCAAAATCGGTCCAGTGTACGATTCATCGTGGCCTGCCAAAAATGCATAGTTTATTTTGGCGCACCCGGTATGAGCTTGTTTTTATCTAGATACTCATAAAGCTGGTTAAAAACCAATTTTTCAAATACCCTAGACAAGAAAGGGAGGACTGAAATCGGCCTATAATTTGATCGATTATCAGATTGACCACTTTTAAAAATGGGGGCAACTCTAGCAATCTTCCAACAGTCTGGGAATACACCAGTTGCTATAGAAAGATTGAAAATGTTGCAAAGTGATTCACCGATGACAGGAAGCGCAATAAGGAAATATGTCACAGAATTTTACACCAACCATTTTAAAGATTTGAAACCTTTGCAATGATTTGAGCGTCATTGCCATGCCTTAGGTTGCAGCTAATACCTCTCTCCATAAAAATATCCTTCATGAAAGGTGGATTTAGATCAGACTTTGTTTTAAAAATTTCCGTCATAAGCAACTGTAGGTTTCTTACATGGATGGGCACCGAATTGCTCTGTTCCAGGAGAGAACCAAAATCACTTCCGTGATCCTTGTACGCAATGCGCAGTGCCCTTTCGTGAACATGATTTATTCTATGGTTTAAAGTTCTGTCATAAAACATCCAAACAAGTGGACAGTAGCTAAAGTGCGATAACACAAATGCTCTCATTAGCTGCTGCAATTTGTCAGTGTCCATGTAGCAGGATATACGGGCAAGAGCATGGAGTTTCTGGCCGGCCTTTCTACATAGGGTCTTCACATGTCCTTTGAAAGATAGTGATCGATCAAAGGTTATACCGAGAAGAGTTTCCTCTCTACTTTCTTTCACACAGGCCTCGCCTATTTTGATGGTTATTTCATTATCTCCCTTCGCACCAAAAATCATTAAATGGCATTTGTCTTCATTTAACTTCATACAATTGTTTGGAAACCACTCAGTTATTTTAAAGGCATCATGTTCTAAATGCGCAATGACAGTTTCAATCCTAGGACCACACGCATAAATTGTTGTATCGTCTGCATAGTTACAGATTTTGGTTTCCTCCAAGAACATGAATAGGTCATTCAGGTATATGTTAAACAAAAGGGGTCCCAAGACTGAACCTTGTGGTACTCCCAGGACAGTTTTTGTCCACGTGCTGAATGAACCATTGACCTTTACCCTCTGCTTCCTGTCGGTGAGATAGAGGGGGGGGGGGGTAGCCAGGGTAGTTACCAGGGGGCCCGGGACCCCGCAAGAAATATGGTATGTATTTTTTCTTTGTTGTAATTTACTTTCAGGAACGTTTTCAGGCCCGCAGGCCCACTGAGATTCTAAATAAAATCTAAAAGCAGCGTCTTGCCAGTGCATGGGAGGGCGTGACCCAAGGATAAAAGTGCGGGTCCTCCCTCCTGCCCTAACCCTGGGGTTGGCCCCTCTCTCGATGGCCGACACTACTCTAAACTTGACCAGAAAAACTATTGAAATTTTGGAAAGCTATCAAACGATGTGAGCCAACACATTTCAAACGGTTTTGATCTTTTGGGATCCCTTTTTGGATCAAAAGCATTTCGTTGTGGTAATTAAAGGATCTACACTTCAACACTTCAACAAGCCACTATGCGAAAGTAAACAAATCAGGAGAATCTCACCTCCATAACCCTGTAGGTAATGCAAAATCACATGCTAGGCTATTTTAAATATTTGAACCCTTTTCTCTTCACTAAGATAATTTTGAGATGTCTTACATGATCTGATGGTCGACACACATATCCCGAGTCAGCACCAATACAACCACATAAAGCAGGAGCACTGCAAAAAATATAGAACCATGTGTGTTAAGCCTCTATCTACTGGTTGAATCAAGAAAGTTAACACGTTTGGCAGGCTGTGGAAGAAAAAGTACGTGGCAAAGGCTAACTTAAGTGTACAAATTTTGTTTGGTAACATCACTCAACAATTAGACCCAGAAATTAGGAAAATGCTGGCCAGGGGTTTGTATGGGAACGAGAATTCCATGCTCGATTCTCTCGTCCATGATATTGTTACTTTCAGAAATAGAATTTAAATTTCACTGGCAAGTAAACCATGGACCATAATTGAACATGGAATTCTGGTTCCCATACAAGCCCTTCACAGCATTTTCCAATTTCTGGGTCTGAATGAGGAATGATTTTACCAAAACAAATTTACACATCTAAGTTAGCCTTTGAGTGATACATTAACGTTTTAGCTTTGAATATCGGCCACATACAAATTAGTCCACTGCCCATCAAACCTGTTAACTTTTTTTTAACTCACCTGGTATTTCAAGCAAAGATGCTACTGCGATCTGGAAACGTTGTCCAATATTGAAAAATCAAACCATTGTTTTCACATGATGAAGGCTGGACCACAGAAATGATTTCAGATGCACGTGAGGAAAGCAAATATTTAGTAAACACAGTTTTTGAAGGACAATCCTTGTCATCATTTGAATGATTTTGTGAAATATTTATCACTAATGAAAGAACCACAAGGAACGAAGCAAAGCAAAACAATTTAACAAAAATACTGGAAAGAGGCAGTTGTGATAATTCCTATTAACTTCTGCCAGTAAACTTCGAACAAGTTATGTACTGTAAGTGATGCAATGACAAGGGACTTGATGATCATTTCAAAACATACTGTACTTACTTTTCCCCTTGTCTTCCAGTCCAGATTGGCAATGATGATGCTGCTTTTTGAAGCATGGACATCAGAACACCCCTTCTCATTCCTTTCCTGGAAAGCAAAATATGATAGAGCAATCAGATAATTTTTTAACAAACTGTGCATGATTGGTATGGGGTGTTTCTTATGATAATTTTAATGGAGATTTGATAGAAAATAAATTCTCACCGTGGTTCCTCTTGACCAAATCCTCCTCTTGTAGCCCCTGATAAAAGGAAGAAAATTACTAAATGGTGTGGGTCTTGAAAATTGTTCCTGTTAGAACAATTTTAAATATTTTTGTGGTAAAATCATTGCACTAGATTAAACAATAGGTTCACTGATGGTTTCAAATTTCACCAGAGGATGCTGCTGGCTGATATTAAGGGTTGGTGGAAATAAAGATATGGCAGTTAAACACAGACTTTACCACATACAAATTTTTACTATCTCAAGGTTTCAGTGTTTGCTTGTTATCAGTATAGAAATGTCATCATTCATATTGGTTGATTTTATAACTCACCAGATCTCTTTTCATTTCTCATAATCTTAATTTCTGTAATCTTGTCCATAGCTTGCTGAATGAGGCTGAAAATTTGAGTAGAAGCTTTAAAGTGTATGGTTTTTACATTTTTTTGTTCAAAAAATATCAGACATCGATTATTAGATGCTGGCTTACTGTACAGTGTCAGTGAAACAAAAATTGAATTGAGAATTGTTTCTTTCAAATAAGATTCAGCTAGCAATTTTTCAAAACGAGAGTGATATGAAATAAGATTCCTAATACTTGATTATGCTATGACTGTGAGTTAATTGCATTTTATTTTGGCATCCAGCGTAAAAGCTGTCTCGCAACTCCATATTGTAATGGGACCTTATGGTTCATACGTACTCAGTTTCTCCCTTTGCATCTGCTAATGCTGTGTGGTATAACCCTTTCAGCTTGTTCTTGAAGTAAGATGAAACTAAGAGGCAAAATATTTTTTAAGCTCAAGTTTTGGTTCCTATAACTGCTACATACTGTATTCACCACCAGGAAAGCTAAATATAAATTTGAACTGGAAGCATGTGCTAAAGTTACAGGAACCTACAGTATCTATTCAAATGGAGTTGTTCTTGGGCAGAGAAATTTAAGTGTGTAGATGTGGGCAACAGGAAACATCAAATATATTCTCTTCAAGTCCTACAAATATTCAAAATCTGGGCTTTAGGTCAAGTAGACTTGCCCCAAGTCTATCTCTTCAGTTTTCAGTATTCCCTTCTTGGATCCGCCATTCTAGCATTCCGTCAAGAGAGCTCGAGGGATCTCTTGCGCCCTCTTCCGGAAAGTTAGAATGGCGGATCCAGGAACTACCGAAAAGGGAACAGTAAGACGGACTGAAGAGATAGACTTGGGGCAAGTCTACACAGTAGGTCAAGTGACTCTTACAGACCTACTGTACACTACTACCTTTGTTGTCATTCCTCATCTTCTCATGTGTTTTGTTTATGTTGTTCAAGTTGTCAGCACTTCTGTTTCTTTCCTCCTGCAAACAATTAGAAATAAATACCGGGTGTCCCAAAAAAATGTATACAGATTTGGTTGACTCCAGCGATATGAATTTAGCTTTAATCAATGGCAAATCACTCTAAAAATGTTCCTCGATAGTTAACTTGAAGAAAGATACCTCGTTTGTTAGAATGGGTTCTGTGAGAGCAGAAATATCAATCTTGAAAGCTCAAATTTGTGTCCACGTGCAAACCAGAGGTTTGGCCTTATGGCCTAAGCAAATTCCTGAATCACATCGAAATTAAGAACTGAAATTATAGAAAAATTAAGAAACTTCCCAATGGGTGACTAGGGGGTGACTTCTGGAAAACAAAATAACACAAGATCTAATATTGTTCAAATTTTATCAAGGCTATCGTTGATTTATACGCTGTGCCTTAAGAAATTGCTTAGGCCAAAAGGCTAAAGCTCTGGTTTGCAGGAAGAGACAAATTTGAGATATCAAGATTAACATGTCTGCTCTCAAAGTACCAATATGAACAAACGAGGTATCTATGTTCAAGTTAACTACCGATAAACATTTTTAGAGTGATTAGACATTGGTTGAGGCTAAATTCACAGCGCTGGAGTCAACAAAATCCGTATACATTTTTTGGGACACCCGGTAGAGTCTGAATGTACTGTAAAGTCTGACACAACTGGCTGGAGATATTGTGAGACAGAAAAAGCAGCCTCCATGTATGGTAAGTATAATCATTAACTTATTAACAGGTAAAACAATGGTGCAATCCGTGCATTGTGATTGCACAGTCAGTAAATCTTGGAATCAGTAAAGATAGATTCATGGTAACATGTAGACCTAATTGGCTATGGCTTGTTTTACCCATTCCAAGTCATGTGATGATACAAGATCATACTCTTGTTTTTTGTGTTCAGCTAAAACCAACAATAATACAATTACCTGCACCATTCACAGCGGGAAAAGACATAACGTCATCGAGCTACCACTGCGAATGGTGCTACTAATTATACAAACTTCAACTTCCTTTTAATCTAAATTAAATAAAGGAAAATAAAGTAACGTGAAGGAAATTAATGAAGGGAAATGTGTCATTGCTGCAGTGTAAGTGCTTATACGACGAAAACAATGACCCCCACCGCCACCCACCCATGAACCACCACCGACAAGGGCAACGGCAGAGCTCAGACCCCTCAATGTCGCTCATCATTGGCAACGACCCAGAAGAGTCCTGAAACACAACCGCCACCTCCAGCAGAAGCAACCCCCAAGCAGGCAGCAGAAGCACCGGGGCCCAAATTCCCTCGGCACAAGCACTCTGAAGGGTCATTTGACTTGAAGTCAACGCATCATCAAAAACATGAATAAGCCTCAACGAAACTTGAAGTTCCAAGCACCAACAAGATTAGAGATTACTCTTGAGAAGTTTCAGTATTATGTTAATTTTTGCATTCATCATGGCACAAGTTTTCATGGCACAAAAAAGGAAATCAAAAGATGTTTAATCAAGAGATCAATCACTTGACTTGTTGACTTAACAAGTCTGACCCAAATGGGTTGCAGATCCCGATCAAGTAATGGATGGCTGTTTGAGTATTTGTTACTTATGATCGTCGTGTATCCGTCGCTCGTTTCAACACCATACCAATAATAATCGTGATGTTGCATTAAATATGATCGCTGCGGATGCACCGCTCGCTGCTTTCAGCTTTTATCTGTTATTAGCAGGTTAGCAGGCATATCTGCCAATATTATTTATAGGCCTAGTCATTTCATCCTTTTCTCCTCGTCGACGTCGTCCTACTTCTTCGCTTCTCTTCTCCTGTGTGCAGAGTATGGCACTTGCACACCGGAAATTTAAATACCCTATTCAAAATAGACAATGGAGAACAAAAGCAATTTCTCCTTGCACACCGCCGGAGATCTCGTCGAAAAGTGCCATACTTCTGCAGACATGCTTCCATCGATTTTGATTAGTTAATTTGTACATTTGTATATAGTAGACTAGACTATTATTTATAATCGATGTAGAAATAAATTTACAACAACAACACGCAGTCAACAGGCTGGGCTTCTCTTTCGATCGAGCGATCTTAACTTTTCTTTCTTGGTGAGAACGACGAAATTAAATTGGAATCTTGGTCAATAGTTCTTCTTCTTGTATACGTACCTGAATTTGCAATAGCATCATCTGCAGTTCTTTCAAAGATTGTTGAACACTCGTTGAGGAGCTTCCAGAACCATACCCGCTGGCGGCCATCTTTGTTTGGTTAGAATCATTCATAGTGAGGCTAGCCTCGATTGCCCGGACAAGCTGACAAACGCACGTCAAGAAGTGATACAACTATTTCTAAAGAGCAAACTTTTCGTGGCAAGTTGCTCATCAAAATAAAATGAAAGTTTTTGGTCTTTGCCTGAAAATGCATCCCATATTCTATTTTATTGCAAATTGAGAAATTTCTCTAAATCTCTCCAGTTCTTGTTTTTTTATACTACGATGACCAAAAATTTAAGAAACTCTAGTATTTTACGCTCAAGAACAGTTAAGAAACTCTAAAATTATATTTCTGTATGTCTCTCTTATTTTATGTCTCTCTCTAACAAAGGTACATTCATCTTTTTTAACTTTTAACTGCAAAAATTGGTAAATTTTTGCCTTAATGTGCATGGCTTATTCGTGGTGACAATGTCAATACAAAATGGAAGCCCTTTGTCGATAAGAAGGCTCAACTTTGAACAATACCACAATTTTAGGCCCACAATTTTCAAATTCACATCTGTTTTTATTTCGAAATTATTTAATTGTAATGTAAAATTAATTTGATATTCAAAATTGCATGTTTTGCCATTTATTCCCTGGCCTGTATCACTGTGCTCCTTCTGGGGAAGTAAACAACTTGTGCCCCCTTTTTGTGCCCGCGTTTTTATCGCGCGGTAAACTCTAGTGCCCAGTCCTTTTGAAATAACAACACAAGAATGCCAACACACGCGTACTTTAGCAGTGGAGTAATGGCTGATGGCGGAGTAAGGAAGCAAACTTAGTCTGTTTCTCATCTTAATAACTAGTCATAGGCTTCTAGTTTGGTCAGTTTACAGCCAGCAAGCTGTTCGACTACGGTGGTGCTCAGTGACATGAGTACGTGTGATATTTTGATGCCGAATTCAACCAACGACAGTCAATTGAATGCTTCAACAACCGACGGTGCGTGCTTATGTCGTAGTAAAGATGCCCTTCCTCGTGACTGCTTTTCATCATTATTATTTTTTGAATTCGTGTTTTAACATGTCCTAGCTCTAAAGAAATAGTAAATATATGTTTTCTGTTTTGCAGGAGAACAGTTACGGAGTGATTACGACAATGTGAAGAGCCAAGAATCAGGTTAATATTGGTCCTAATTTTCATTCATGATTTAGACAAGTGTCGAAACAGCGAGGCAGATTGTTGCTTTCAACTTTCTGTGATCTAGAAAAACTACTTCCGATCTTCGATGAAAACCGAGATATGTTGGGGTCACATTTCATTATGTGGGAAATTAAACTCGTATCCCCACAGCCTAAAAATTGATAAGTGACACGTTGGTGGTTTGGCCAGCAATTTCGGGCATCCACCAATGATGATGGTAGGCCAAAAAATATTCCACATATTTCATAGCACAAACTTATCTCTATACATTTCGCTTTTCTGAAAACTATAGTGTCGAATTATATCTGAATGCAAGGCAGTTTATTTGCAACAAATAATTCCGAGGGGCTCTGGGATGTTTTTATGCAAAGGATATGCTTACCCACACAGTTTCACAGTTTAAGTGAATCAGAAATCTGAGCAAGATTAATGCAAGATTGCTATGCAACTGTTGAGATTTGTAATTCTACTGGGCAATTTACCCTGTAAATAGAGATGTCTCACTTTACATAAAGATATGAAATTTTGCCTTGCTGAACTTACCTAGGCTCTTATGGTGATCTTGTCGTTTCTATACATCTTGTCATATGCTATACACACACAATTTCAATTCCTTCTAAAATTTTGTTTTAGTCAGCAGTCAGGACAGTAATATCTTGAGCACCCTTCGGCTTGGCACAGGTCTCTCTCACCATATCGTAGGGCTGGGTGGGGCCTGGGGGTCTCAACAGGACTACTGGAAATCTCCTGGATTTTTAACTTATCAGAACTTATCTTGCAAGTGTGGAGCTAAAACTCCCCATTCCTCCCAGTTCTGTGGTCCTTTGTGCCTCTGTCAAGTCCATAAATTTTAATGAATTGACTTTTCATGCCATCCTTTGTTTACTAATTTGTAGTTTTCTTTATTTTACAACTGAACATATACACTGCTATGCGATCCTACACAATGTTATAAGAAAACATAAATAGCTGCTTGCGTCAGTGGAGTGAAATGGGCAGAGCCTTTTTTAAGGGGTTTTAAGTGGGGAGGCAAATCCTAAAAAGGGGATATGTTAGTCTGATTGGCTAGACGGTAGGAGCGTTTTCAGATCGGGGGGGCACTAATTCGCACCGAAGGCATAATTCGGCGGTCAGAATTTTTTTGGTCAATGCCTTCTTTTCTTTTGGCAACGCCATTCTGTGCATTGCTGATGAAAGGGCATCTTATGCTCGGAGGTCCTAGAGAAAAATAGGCTATTTACGAATCCAAATATATATCAAACGGGCTAGCTAAAATCAAACTATAACAGGACAAGAATACTTTGTCAAGAGTGTTGTGTAAGACTTATTTGATATTTGACATATTTGATTTACAAAACTCATCGCAAATTCTCGTGAGCAGCGGAGTGGTCAGAAATTTTAAGTTAGGTGAAATGAGGAGGTCTGGGGGCAAAGCCCCCAGGAAAATTTTCAGGGCCACACCCTTTACTTTGGCTCAGAATGGATCTCCCAATATCATGCTTGCCATTAGTGAAAAGGAAACTTTGAGAGTTTTGTGACATTTATCCTATGCGTGAGTAACATTTTTGAACAAACATCCTTGAGTTTGGCTGAAACATCCTGTCTCTGGTGGTAAACAGTCCTGTTATCGTATTCCATTCATTTGCACATGGCTTTTGCAGGTTGCCTACGCAGTGGTGGCGGCAATAACTTACTTTCTGAAAATCATTTACTTGAAATAAGGGATAATTTTCTGGGGTCAAGAATCTCGACACTGGGGGGGGGGCAAAGTCTAGGGATCGGGGGCAATTGCCCCCCAGTTCTAATGTTAAAAAAGGCCCTGGAAATGGGTTGGCTGTAGATAACATCATCAATGAGATAAAGAATAGTAGAATGGAACTGTTAAACATCAACATTTGCAGCATCAAGCAGGTGGCTCTAATAATTGAAGCATAAGAAAATTTGTGGCTCAAGGCCTTCAAGACAATTATCATAGTTTTGTGACTTGCCCACGTTGCCCCTAGCATACTCATTTTTGTAGACAACATATTGGCCAGTGCAAAAACACAATCAAGTCAATGTTAGTAATTTTTGTTCAGTGTTTATCATGTCTGTCTTAAAAGAAGGACTTCTTTGGTGTTGCAAAGTTACAAGGCATTGTTGAAAATCATGTCAAATGGCAGGTTTTATTGATTTTGCATTTCACCACCAGAGCAATGACAATAATAGAAAGAATTTATATCAACTTGGGAACAGGCATTGTCAAGGGCATTATTATTTGCTAAATTTCTAGTGCATACAAACAATTCCCAAGTGCCTGAAGAAAGTATTTGGTAAGGAAATTTCTAAAGACACCTGGGAATTGCTTACATGAAGTGAATGTTTTGATGCTTTGTTAGATATTTTGACACCAAAACTAGTTATTTGATATCATTTTATGACAATGAAGGAAACATGAAATGTATTCAGTAAAATATTTTGCCAGCAAAAAATAGCAATCCAGTGATAAGAAATATGAAATGAATTATTGTTTTTATTTCTTTGGTTTTGTGTATACAAGTGATGGCAGGTTTTACAGTATGTGAGAAGAAAAGCATGCAAGTTTCTGGAAAGAAGCTTATTCTCAGAGGTGTAATAGATTAGATTATGGACAACAGTTTTCTCAGGATTTCTTATTGTTATGAAAGAAGAAGATGATATTGTCACAAGCAGGGCAGAAAACAAAAAGCAAATAAAATGAATAACAATTTGCTTGAATTCTGTCTGAAAAACATATGGAACTTGTCTAATTAATCTCTCATTTGATTCCTATGTGGATCATACCCCTGGGCAGCTCAGGGGTCAACAAAAGTTTCTTGCACAGATACTGGGGTTGGGGCAAATGTTTTTAGGGGCTGGGCACTAAGAACTTGCCATATTCCCAGTGCTTGTACAGGCGAAAGCTCCTGGTATTGTCAAATGCCCAGAGGCCAGAGAAAAATTCATGGTCAAATCCCTGGGGGTCAGGAATATTATTTTATCAAATACCTGGGGGGACAGTCAGGGTAAGAATTGAGTGAGACATCAAAAACCCTAGATCCCTGCCACTGTAATTAGGGATGTTTATCTTTACGTTTTTAACATTAAATTGTATCTATTTTATATCATAAAACTTGTAGATATTTATTGTGGCAAATGATACATACATACATATACAGTATTGCATATTGCCAACAATTGCATGAGGAATGCCCATTTTTTTGGAAAATTGGGGTCTGCACCCTCCAATAGTCTCATTTAGCTTTGCCCCTATAAAAGACAATGATTATACAGCAACATATTGGCTATGAAAGGACAATGGAAATTGGGATTTTGGGAAGTACCCATTGGGTCTCATTTGAAGCACCATCTAATTTTTGCATGGTATCGCATCCTGGACTAAAGGATTATCGAATAAGAACACTCCGTTCAGCGTGATCATAAAGCAATTGTGAATCAAATGACTTCATCAGTTCCATAATAAATCAGTGATGTATTACTCCTTGGGGGGTCTACATTTTTCATACATTGGGACTCATAAATTATACTAATTTATCACAACATTGCACATGGGTAGCACCCTTCTTTTCCTTTGGGTGATGCTCTTATCTGTCCTCAAATGCAAAAACCAACCCCCATTTATAACCCCACCTTAAACACTCTCTCTGTGGCTTTGAGTTACTTGGAAAACTGAACTGTCAGGAAGGGTAAGGGGTAGTGTTGATGGAAGGAATACGGTAGACTGTAAACTGTTAAATCAGCATCCACAAACTCAAGGAGGGTAGCTCATACAGTTGTAGCTAAGAAAATTTATGTACCATCAGTTCTAAACAATTAATTCATATCTTACCCCAAGCATACCCATTGTACGCCGGGGGTATTTGACTTAAATTTGTATGGGGGTGCGCCCACAAAATATTTTTTTTTACCCTGTTCCAGAATTTTTCGCTCAAAATGATAACCTGTTCTAGAAAAAATTGGTGAAAAGTATACTCAAAACATGAAATTTGACCAAAAAACAGCAATCTACAGAATATTCCCCTTTGACATATTTTGACAACCTGCTCTAGAAAAATTGCCCCATTTTGATACCCTGTGCTAGAAAATATTGGTGAAAATGATACCCTTAAAAATGGCACATCCCCGTTGGACAAATATACTAAGTACCCCCCCCCCCCCCCCGGGCATTGTACTCCTGTAGACCAGACCATACAGTATGTTATACCTTTTTGATTTTTTTACTGCAGGCAAGAAGAGAAAGGCAAAATGTGATTCTAGCAAAGACAATGATGAAAAAGAAATTAGCTTGAGGATTGTTTACACAAAGGTAAGATTTCCCTAACTGTAATTCCTGTTCAAAAATCCATTCCAGTAAACGGTAATTCACATGTCCCAGGGTGATATGTGGAGTGATGTTACTTATTTTGATTGAAATACCTTTTTGTCCCTGATTGTTTTCAAAACATTTTAGTGCTTTCCCCAGCTTTGTGTGCCCAATTTTCTTATTCAGCATTCATTCACCACCAACACATATTGCAATATTTACTTGTATTGGTTCTTTCTTCCAATTTCTAAGAAATTTGTAAGAAGTTGATGAGGGTAAAGCTGTGATTTTTAGCACCAAAGGGCCAGGATCGCAGATGTAGAGAAGACCTAATCCCCTCCACTCCACAACCCCTTGTCGTATGCCTCTGCATCTGACTGTTCTGGCTGCAGTGTCAGAGAATTACATCACTGTGCCATAAAACCTTCAATGATTGATAAAACCTGTGAAATTTTCCAGAGTATTCCTGTGAAAGTAGGGAGGTCCTGGAAAATTTCATAAGGATGGACAACAAAGAAGCAGGTTTCATACTGTGGTTCATAGGAATAATGAAGAATACTGAAAACAACATGTGACAAGACGTGTAGCATGCCTGACTCACAAAATATACAACAACAAGTGTCCTAATGCCCTGAAAGATTTAGTGACAAAAACAAAATCTCAGAGATCATCTAGGAACAGTTGCAAAGTGGATCTCACCCGATCAAAAACAAATGTTGGCAGAAATTGTTTCAAGCATAGGGCAGCGTTAATTACAGACTGCCCCCATCAATAACGATTCAGGAAAATTATGAAACATTTAAAAGAAAACTATCAGAAAATAGCAAAATATTAGATAGCATCTCCTTTGGACAAGCATCCACCATATCGTATACTGACTCAAATTTTATCTACTTTTAAACTTAAGAAACCATTCATGTAAATTAGAAATATTTATTAATCTAAGCTATTTAAAACTTTTAACCTTTACTTAATTAGCAGGTCCACATCAGCGAAAGCTGCCATTTAGATGACCTGCATTGTTAAATAAATAATGTATGTATGTATGTATGTATGTATGTATGTATGTATGTGTCAGTGGAACATGAAGCATGCTGTAAAAACTACTGGAAATAACAAAAAACAGCGTGAAACCTAATGGGTAACATGGAAATAAGGTGAAATGACCTGAAGTGGGCTTATGCAAGCTGGAAGGGTTGGTGTAAGGTGCAACAAGCAGTAATGAGGCAATTAAACCATCAGTGACATGATCTGTCAAGTATGAATACTTGCATGGCCTGCCAGGTAGTTAAAGCTACTGTAAGTTACAGTATTAAAGCAGTTGAATGAATAACCCATGGAAGCTCAAATTAACCTGCTTTTCTTTCATTTACAGGAAGAGCTCCTTGAACTGAGATCTGCTCCAGAATCACTAAAAAGACCAGAATGCTTATCCGAGGAATTCTACAAGTAAGTACAGTATAATCTAGCCTACGAGTAGACCCATTATCCTAAAGAATAGAGGGTCTACGAAATAAAGAGATAAAGCTTGCTACGGCTGCCCAATTAATTATGCTAATCCTCTATTCAAATAATGTGTGAAACAGGTCTCAACAAAGGCTGCATAAATTAAGTTCCATAACTCTGGAACTATAGTAGCAAACTTTTGCTGATTATTTTGTAGACACTTCCTTCTTTTGGAATAATGGGTAGGCTAAGTATAATCTTGCCAGGGAGATTCATTCACAGGAGTCTGTAGCTGAACAAATATCTTTTGTTTGAAAACTATTGTGATGAGCAATGCTTGTTTGACTGACATGATAGCTTCACACCTCCTCCCCCCCATATTTACTAATGAAGATGGGAAATATTTACAAATGGGATGTGAGACAATGATCAAAACCTCTTATGATGACGAATGAAATGTTGCTTTCAACATTTTGCAAAATATTTTCATTGAATGAAAGCCCAGATTACTACAGGGTGTCCCAACCCGTTTGCCTGAAAATTGTGACAAAACGGCAAAAGATTCTCAGCAAACTTTTATATGATGTTGCTCTTCAGATGTTCAAATAAAGTTTGCTGCCATCCCCGTAAAAATCCGTTGAAAAAGAATTTTTATTAAGAAACCATCTTTCACATCATTTCACTTGCAATGCATGGATATTATTTGATATTTTATTGGTGACTTAGATCCAAATCAAAGGTTTGCAAATATTCTTGCTGAGGTTTTTCTTCTGAAGGAAGACTGAAGGAAGACAAGGAGATCATAAACTCTGCTTTACCAAATAGATTTTTTTAGATACTGAGTGAGTAAGGAAAACAATCCACATTGGAAGGGCTACAGCTCCCTGAATTCCATGCCAATTATATTGGCAAATATATTGTTTAATGGTAGACATTTTCAAGTCCAGTACTTTTAAGATTTACCTGACTGAAACTGGGATTGGGATATTGTGCATGTTTTGAAGGTTTCTTAGTTGGATTTTGTGCAGGTTTCTTGGAGAGCTGTTTTGAGAAAATCCTTCATAATTGCAGAACGGAGTAGCCGATTTCAGTTAGGTAAAGTCTGAAGTAGATTTGAACATGCCTATCATTAAATTATGTGTTTACCGATATAATCATCTTGATGTCCAGAGAGCCATGGCCTTCCAAGCAGGGATCGTTTTATTGACTCACCCGGTATAGTTATCAAGATAGAGATCTTCCAGCTGCTGAAGTGCTCTTAAACCAACACAGAAGTGCTTTCACTCTTGAGCGTTTTGATATCATATTAGGACATTTGCTATAACTACATTCTTGTAGGGATGGTGTGTGGGACATTGAAGCATGGCACCGTTCCTCAACATCAAGAAGTGCATCTCCGTCAGTTGATGGGAAATGCGTGACGTTTGATGGTGGAAAGAAGATTGAACTTCTTGATAATGCGATAGAGCTGGCTCCTCATAGACGCAGCTTCTGCCAAGGCTGCCACGTCCAGACAACTTCAGAATCAGAAAAGGAGAGGGAGGGTTCACTCAAAAGGCTTGGTGGAAAAGTAGGCCTTGGAAGTGATCCCAAATCACCTCTTGTTGATGGGAGAGACAGATTAACAGGAAGAGCTTCCCTGAGAAGAAGGACCATCGAAAAGTCAGTCCTTAGAGAAAACGTGAGTGAATTCTTGAAGTTAATAGGATACACGGTTGATATGATTTGTAGTGAGCATAAAAAGAAGAGGCCTCTATATCAACAGTGCTTGTTAGATCCAATATTAACAGGAAGCATGCAATGTAGGTGGAAGTAGAAAATCAGGAACGGTGCAATGAATAGCTCATTTTAAACAATGAATAATCATTACTAATTGTGCCATATTTGCTGTTGTTTTGTCATGTTACCTGTTTTACCATGCCTGATGCCATGTTACAGGATCTGTTCCCGATTTTCTACTTTGTTTGTACTGTATTATTCCCTGGATTTTTTGGAAATTCAATTGATAGTGTAACATTAGCATCAGTGTAACTTTAGTCCATTATGCCCCTGGGTAAAAGCACTAAAACGTATCATTTACTGTATATCCTCGTCATTTGACTTAATGAATATGCCCCCCTTACACCCACCTCTTTGAAACCCCCTTTTGGAGTCTCCAGAGCTTTTACTATGTCCAATATACTGTATGATATGGTAAAGTAACTTCTTATCTATCCATTGAAAATTGTAATAATTAATTATGTGCAAGTGTAGGGTCATCCAAAGAAGTAACGTCATATCTTTTCTCCAGAGACCTGAACCTGAAGCAAAACGGTCACCAAAGACCAATTATGAACAAAGGAATGAGGAAATAAGAAAAGAGGGTCGAAGCTACAATGAACGCAGGGATACTAGTGACCATAAAAACTATCGAAATTACAAGGAAAGAGATAGGAACGAAAGGTCAGGAAGCTTTGATAAAGAGAACAGAAGTGCCTACAACAGTAGGAATGGTATGTCTATTTCAACACTTGTTTTTGATGCTGAAACTCGATAGAAAACCATCATTTGTAGTTTTTTTGTATTACTGACACTCCATAGAAACAGAACTTTTTGCGAACCATGTCTAAACAGGATAGAAAAATACTGAAAAGGAATGTCCTGTCTTTTGTATGAGCATACACACTGTAACTAATGATATTTAAGAGTATCAAAGTTCCTCCATTTTTGTCTAGTTTTGCACATTTACTTAAGACTGCTAGCCTAGCTCTACTTTTTTAGATGTTCTCTTTAACCACTGATATTTTGGCTCAGGTACCTAGGGGAGGAAAAATCTTGTGAACAGAAGCTTAAGAGTAAACTGTTTATAGTAGACAATCGAGGTAGTTGTGCCATGCTCTGTTGGACTGAGGAATTTTAATTTATCTGACTGATTTGTGAATTTATCATGTAATGGAAAGGATCTGTATATAGATATACTACATATGTATTCATATGTCCATAGACCCTTTAGGTATTCTGAAAAGAATCAGAATCGAGCGATATTTTGCCACATTTTGTAGAATTTTCGAATGTATACAATGCTGATAGAAGCTCTAACGGCATTCGATTGAACCTCGCGTATAAAAATGTATAAAAATAAGGTTCTTCAGGCTCTTTTATAGAATAGCTAAAAAGTCAATGCTCATTTTTTCGTGAGAGTTAGAGAAGACGTTTTTCAAGTGCATATAGAAGTGAGCTAATGAGCAATAGACCATTTGCCAATTAAGAACATAAGATCCTTTTGGATGATTACAAAGTCTGTCCTGAGCTAAGCAAGCATAAGAAAATCTGAAAATTGATTTCTTCATAACCCCAAATGATCGTTGATGCTGTTTTTTGCTACAGTCAGAGAGATGAGTGTTGCTGCTAAAGTCGCCTTCAATGGAAAATCGAGCGCCTTGTATAAGGACAAGAATCGCCTCAAAGGCAATATTTTGGTCTTTATGTCAAACGAGAATGATACGCAAAAATCAAAAGTCATTACCCCTAGTTTGCTTAGTTCGTGCACGAAACTATTGGTGCATCTGTGTCAAATGAGATGTCATGTGAGATTTACGATAACGCAAAAATACTTATGCAGAACCCTACAGAACGTTTCAATTGTTGCTATTCGCGGGCATCTAATTTGAGACAAGCAGTCACGAAGATAACCTCTGTGCAGAATGATATGCATGAAGATGTTTTGGTTCAGTGTGATCTCGTGCCTTCCCCCCAGTCAATGGCGCCATAGACCTTTTAGCTATTCAGGAAAGAATCAGAATCGAACAAACTTTTGCTACACTTTGTAGAATTTTCGAATGTGCACAATAGTGATAGAAGCTCTAACGCCACTCGATCGAACGTAACGTATAAAAATGTATAAAAATAACGTTCGATCCAGGCTCCTTTTAGAATAGCTAAAAGGTCCATTGTTTGCTGGGATTCTGCACCTTTCTGTAGCTGTGTAGGAGGGGGATCCTTCTATCTTCGGTGATGCTGCGAATGCTAGCCTCTGTGCAGGCCACCAGTTACATCATCCTCTAAAGTTGACTTATTTGCATAATGAGTACTATCAATAAGTGGCTAATGATTCGTTCGTTCTAGAAAACGATTGTTTTGACATAATTAAGCTGTTAATGAAGTCAAGAACGTGCCAATTCTTGGTAAATTTGTTGTTGTGCCCGGGTAAACATCATGGTAATTTATCCATCTTATGGTGTCAAATCTGTCTAACATGAAATAAGCCGATGTCAAATGTTGCTATAGGATCGCGGGAAACTTCTGTCTTGTATGCGCTTTATGTGCGCTTTCTTTATTTCAGTGCCAATTAGCAGAGATAAAACGTTAATCAATCGCTTTAACGAGCGTGACGGAAGTGGGTTACTTACTTTCTTTCTGACAGCCTGACATCGAAGCCCCTTCTTAGATTACAAAGTTGGACTTTGTAATCAAAACATAAGATCCTTTTGGATGATTACAAAGTCTGTCCTGAGCTAAGCAAGCATAAGAATATCTGAATATCGATTTCTTCATAACCCCAAATGATCATAGATGCTGTTTTTAGCTACAGTCAGAGAGATGAGTGTTGCTGCTAGTCGCCTTCAAAGGAAAATCAAGCGCCTTGTATAAGGACAAGAATCGCCTCAAAGGCAATATTTTGGTCTTTATGTCAAACGAGAATGATACGCAAAAATCAAAAGTCATTACCCCTAGTTTGCTTACAGTAGTTCGTGCACGAAACTATTGGTGCATCTGTGTCAAATGAGATGTCATGTGAGATTTACGATAACGCAAAATTACTTATGCAGAACCCTACAGAACGTTTCAATTGTTGCTATTCGCGGGCATCTAATTTGAGACAAGCAGTCACGAAGATAACCTCTGTGCAGAATGATATGCATGAAGATGTTTTGGTACAGTGTGATCTCGTGCCTTCCCCCAGTCAACGGCGCCATTGTTTGCTGGGATTCTGCACCTTTCTGTAGCTGTGTAGGAGGGGGATCCTTCTACCTTCGGTGATGCTGCGAATGCTAGCCTCTATGCAGGCCGCCGGTTACATCATCCTCTAAAGTTGAGTTATTTGCATAATGAGTACTATCAATAAGTGGCTAATGATTCGTTCGTTCTAGAAAACGATTGTTTTGACATAATTAAGCTGCTAATTAAGTCAAGAACGTGCCAATTCTGGGTAAATTTGTTGCTGTGCCAGAGTAAACATCATGGCAATTTATCCATCTTATGGTGTCAAATCTGTCGAACATGAAATAAGCCGACGTCAAATGGTGCTATAGGATCGCGGGAAACTTCTGTCTTGAGTGCGCTATATGTGCGCTTTCTTTATTTCAGTGCCAATTAGCAGAGATAAAACGTTAATCAATTGTTTTAACGAGCGTGACGGAAGTGGGTTACTTACTTTCTTTCTTTCTTTCTTTCTTTCTGACTGACATCGAAGCCCCTTCTTAGATTACAAAGTGGACTTTGTAATCAAAAAGGGATTGGCGCGAGCGTGGCCAATTCCGACAGCCCTAGCAACAGTCGGAAATCCGGGGAGTCCTCTCCATTACAGCAGTATAAACGGCCCCGACCTGGCCCAATTTCCTGACCCGAGGTTGCATTTGGAGCCGATGCTCGATGGTTACTCAACCAATTTCAAAAAAGAAAACAATTTACTAGAGATGACTTGTTTGCGAGTCTAATCACGCAATTTGAGGTTCAATATTGCCCCCAGGGGCGGAACGCAGGGGCCGCGAAAATGGGGAAAAATTTTGGCCTAACCCATTTTGGGCCCTATTTCCGTTTTGCGATGGGTAAACGGCCTTAGCATGTCAAAAATCGACGGGAAACCATATTCTTTCACTGTAACGCTTTTAATCTCGAATTTATCTCTAAATTTCGCAGAATAATGAGCCTTTCTTTTTTCAAAGATGTGGGGAAAATCCCAAAAATTTCCACTTAGGCCCTTTTTCCTCCCAAATGGATCGTGCTCGTTTTCCTACTAAATGCACTTGCTAACTCCAGATTAATGATTAAATACCTTAAAAAGGGTTTAAATAAGGTCCTCCAAAAGTTTGTTTTCAGTTTCTCGATTTATCCACTTCAGAATCAGCCCAAGACGATCGGCCAGTTTTCGTTGATTTTTCAAGATTTTCTCTCAAGTTATGGACTTATTACATGTGAACTAAGGGGTCAAAATCAGCTGATCGCTTGTTTATGTGCCCTACTCTACAAATCGATCGAGGGAAATACATCGAATAAGATATTCTGAAGTGTGGAGAGGATTCCCCGAATTTCTGACTGTTACTAGGGCTGTCGGAATTGGCTGCGCTCGCCTCAATCCCTTTTTCTTAATTGGCAAATGGTCTATTCTACGATGTTATTTGAAAGGACTACTGCTATAGCTCTTTCAAGACGATTGTTCCATCTATTTCATGCATCTTCATGTATCATCATTTCATTCTTTAGGAGCAAGAAGGACAGAGTCAACGGGCAGCCTACCGGAATGGATGACCGATGGACCATCAAGTCAGATGGAAACTATTGAACTGAAAGGATTCAATGATGAGATTGAGCAAGAAAGGAAAGGTAGATTTGCCGTTATTTTCATACTTCTCTCTGATACATTGATAGATTTTGTTGTATTCCAGTAGAAATTTTACAGTACAGATAACGGATTATGATATACTGCTTGCAATCTGTAGTGCATTACAACACTACAAGGACGAGACCATGGGGAGCAGAAGACTATGACTACCCCCCCCCCCTCACCATTACATGAAAAACATTGAAAGAAAAAACTACTTACAGATTCACGTACAGTAATTACTAGCAATGATTAAACATCTACAATCCTTGCCAAAACTCTTGTAGTGGAGGCCCTAAAGTCACCAGACGGTCTCAATCATGCAGATTGTGATACCAGCATGAAACTTCGTACACCTACCCAGTTTGATACGCTGAAAAATATAAGAATCAGACCCCAACTCAAATCTGCCCCCAAATGCTATTTTTAGACTGGGGTACTTGGACCCAATCCCTCTAGGGGGTAGTTATCATAACTCTATTGCAAGTGACGATACAGTCATGAAATTTGGTATAGGTATGTAGTTTGATGCACTGAATAAGATGAAAAGGAGACCCCTTCGAAAATTTGCCCCCAAATGCTATTTTTAGACTGGGGCACTTAGGCCCAGTCCCTCTAAGGGGTAGTTATCATAACTCTACTGTAAGTGACAATACGGTCATGAAATTTGGTACAGGTATGTAGTTTGATGCGCTGAATAAGATGAAAAAGAGACCTCTTCGAAAATTTGCCCCCAAATGCTATTTTTAGACTGGGGTACTTGGGCCCAGTTCTCTAAGGGGCAGTTATCATAACTCTATTGTAAGAAACGATACAGTCATAAAATTTTGTACAGGAATGTAGTTTGATGCGCTGGATAAGATGAAAAAGAGACCCCTTCGAAAATTTGCCCCCAAATGCTATTTTTAGACTGGGGTATTTGGGTCCAGTCCTCTAAGGGGCAGTTATCATAACTCTACTGCAAGTGACGATACGGTCATTAAGTTTGGTACAGGTATATAGTTTGATTCGCTGAATAAGATGAAAAAGAGACCCTATCGAAAATTTGCCCCCAAATGCTATTTCTAGATTGGGGTCGTGCAAGGTCCCTAAGGGCTCCAGTTATATTCTTGTTGTCCAGTCCTCACTTAAATTCCTGTTGAGGTTGTTAGATAATTTATGTGGGATTGATTTCCCTCTTGACAGCTTTGTAATGAAGCCTTTGCAATTTACGAGAGTTTTCAGCAAAGAGAGCTGTGCCGATTGTTTTTGACGTATACCTGAACGATGTCAGCAGTCAGCGATGCGAGAACGAGAGAAAAAAGAGCTTCAGGTAGAAGGATTTCAGTTAGAGAGACAACTCCAATATGGAGAAAGTGGCAGCAATTCATTCGGGATGATGATAATAATACGGAGCTATTTGGTCTATTAGCCGACAAGCTTGTTTCACATTGCCCTTCAAATAGCATGATCCTTGCTACATCTTTCAATAAAGCATTATGCAGCGCCGACATCGATTCAATTCGCTTATCACCGTGTTATCACGAAGAAGCGGACACAAGAATCTTTGTCCGTGTGAAGCATGCAGCAGACTCTGGCCGTCGAAAATCGTTGTGAAAATGGTAGATACAGATGATGTGGCACTTGCGATTTTCTTATTTTAGTCTTTGCAAATTGAAGGGCTGTGTGTGGAATTCAGCATTGGTGAGCACCAGCGTTGGCTTCCGATTTACGAGTATGCTACCAACCTAGGTGAATAGGTTTGCCAAGAATTACGTTTCTGGTTTGCCTTTAGTGGATATGACACAGTGTCAAGTTTTGCTGGCAGAGGAAAAAGGATTTCATGGACAGTATGGAGATCACATCCAGACGCCAACGAAACTTCTTTTTTCTTTATGTAAGAAGTGGAAAAATATTATTCTGCAAAAATATCAAAAGGATTTTTATTTAGTTGATATATATGCAAAACAAAACTTGGTACTGTAGTATATACTGAAAAAAGCTACTAGGAGAGAAACAGACGCAAAAACAGACAGACTTTTCAGCACACTGAGAAAAGTAGAAAATAGAAATGTACAAAACAAAAATTTTGTAAATGTACAAAACAAAAATGTAGTCAATGCAAGTGGCTTTTATATGCTTATCAATGTATACATTCAAGAACTGTCAAATCAAAACATTACCAAAACATTTGCATTTCTTTGCATGTATGTAAATTTTGTATGTTTACGTAAAATTTCGGCAAGAACTTAGAAGCTAGATGTAATATAAATTTTAAATAAGAAATAAGTCTAATTGCAGGTGTACAATATCATATAAATATAGAAGTTAAACATTGAGTCGAAAAACACCACCAGTTAAAATGGCAGGGATAGCATTAAAAGGTTAGTGCGGCCTGTTTCCAAAATGGTCCCTCCAGAGGTGTCCTTAAAATTAACAATTTTCAAGAAAGAAAAGGAAAACAATATTTATGTCTCAATATTTGAGAGTAATGCTGCATTTTTAAGATTGCAGTGGGAGGTGCAAATGTCGTCAGCATCAGCTAGATTGCACATAACTCTGCCAGTGCAGTAGACAATGCAGCGATTAAGGGTATCTTTCATACAGGTTTGAACCTAGAATCGTGAACCTTATATCCTTAATGTCATGAACCCAATATCCTTAATGTGAACCTTGTATCCTTAAGAACGTAATCCTTACTGATATTATTAGTATGCAGGAACCTGATAAACTTTGTAGTTACATAGAGTAGTATCGATGGTAGGGACTGGGTTTCAGTGCCCTGGTCTAAAAATAGCATTTGGGCGCACACTTTCGAAAGGGTTTCTTTTTCATCTTATTCAATGCATCAAACTACATACCTGTGCCAAATTTCATGACTGTATCATCACTTGTAGTAAAGTTGTGATAACTACCCCTTAGAGGGACTGGGCCCAAGTACCCCAGTCTAAAAATAGCATTTGGGGGCAAATTTTCGAAGGGGTCTCTTTTTCATCTTGTTCAGCGCATCAAACTACATACCTGTACCAAATTTCATGACTGTATCGTCCTTGCAGTAGAGTTAAGATAACTGCCCCTTAGAGGACTGGGCCCAAGTACCCCAGTCTAAAAATAGCATTTGGGGGCAAATTTTTGAAGGGGTCTCTTTTTCATCTTATTTAGTGCATCAAACTACATACCTATACCAAATTTCATGACTGTATCATCACTTGCAGTGGAGTTATGATAACTACCCCCTAGAGGGACTGGGTCCAAGTACCCCAGTCTAAAAATAACATTTGGGGGCAAATTTTTGAAGGGGTCTCTTTTTCATCTTATTCAGTGCATCAAACTACATACCTATACCAAATTTCATGACTGTATCGTCACTTGCAGTAGAGTTATGATAACTACCCCCTAGAGGGACTGGGTCCAAGTACCCCAGTCTAAAAATAGCATTTGGGGGCAGATTTGAGTTGGGGTCTAATTCTTATATTTTTGAGCGCATCAAACTGAGTAGGTGTACGAAGTTTCATGCTGGTATCACAATCTGCATGATCAATGTCATAAGGACCCCCACTATTGAAAAAAATCACATATTTTTGCTCAGCTCTCCCCCCCCCCCCTCCCCCTTACAATGTTGGTTCCTTGCGTGATTACGCATTTCTCACGGGCACAACAACGCAGCCAAAGCGATTTTCGTGATATCTGGTGATCAGTGCTTCGGACCAACATTGTTCAGGGGGGGCAGGGGGGGGGGGGGCGGGGGGAAAGAGTAGCGTGAAGTTTCCTGCACTGTATTTTGGATGCTTGGTCGGAGAAGAAAAGAGAGAAATGAAATTTTTTTCAAGTTGTTTTGGCAAGGATTGTAGCTCTGTTTCACATTAAGCTAAGTTAGTGATAAAGAAAAATTATCTGTGGAGAAACCCCTCTTTAGGAAATATTCATTGATGAGGCCTATTCTAGGTGGAGGAAAGACAGCTTTGTTGTGTTATATTAATCATCTGCTTATGTTATACAGTGAAGCCTCCATTAACAGACACCTCTACAACGGACAACTCCGACCAATGGACAAATATTTTCGTCCCAAAGTACAATATGAAAAAATGTGACACCTCCTCGTAGCGGACACCTCTCTACAACGGACAATAACATTGGTCCCACCGGTGTCCGTTATATGGAGGCTCCACTGTACTCAATGAATTAATCGTTTCTACTGTAGATGTGTGCATAAAACTTTAACTTGCTTAAATATTCAAAGCACTTAAATTATTTAACAGATTGTAGTGAAATGAATTTTAGTTGATAGCAGAAAAAGCTAATCTGCTGTGGATCTTTGACTAAATTGTTGTGTTTGCTCAAAGTTGTTCGAAAAAAGAATGATGTTTGAACAAAGGAGTATTTCAATAATTGTTTTTTTGTCATGGGTATGCCTGCACGACTGAACAAGTATTGATTTGAAAAAACTGCTCCACAAATATGACAAAGCCTTTGCCTCAAAGGAACATCCCCGTTCACCCAGACAACACTTTTCCTTAACAGAGTTCAGAACGAAGAAGGCGATTAACTGTTAACAATCACAGGTGTAGTGAAATCCTATAAGCGTTTTGTTTCATTTCTTATCAGCTCTCCAGAAAGACAAGAAACCAGCCAGTAGTAACAAAGTCGAAGAGAATAGAAGTAGAAGATCTAGTAAAGGAAGCAGTAGATCATCAACCCCTGGGGAAAAGAAACAAAGGAAGACAAGTAGGAATGAGCTTAATGAATCAAGACACGAGGAATATAGCAAGCCAGTTATTACTGAGAGAAGAAGGACTAGCTCTCAAAGGCAAACACCAACAGACAACCTCTTTGATGATAATGCATACTTTGATGTTATGGATTACTTGCCTCCACACCTTGTAAGTATTTTTAAAGTCTACATTCTGACCTAAAATCTGCTAAGAATGTCAACAGCTTTAAAGGGGCTCCGTCGTCGAACAGTAAACAAATCCGTAAACTCGCACGTGTCGGGGATTATCCATTTTTCATCCATTGTTCTCTGCAGTTTGTTTGGTGGCTTCACCCAAGCCACAAAAAAGTGACCGTTAAAAATTCACTTATATCCGAGCAATCGTAGAAGATATGAATGTTTGGTTTGTTCCTTAGTGAAGTACAAGGATTAATGCCCAAACAGCAACTTTCATTTTGAAAAAAATACGAAAATCCTGTGTGATATCACCTTTCAAAAAACTGCAAAAATCATCGTTTTGTTTACATTTTGACGACGGAGCCCCTTTAAGCATAAGATCAAGGACAAATTCTTTAAAGACCTCCAAAATCAAGTAAACAGCCCTATATATATATATTATTGAAATTCTAATAGCTGCAACAGAACTGTCTGTTAACATTCTTAAGAACACATCATTATTTTCAATTTTTTGACACGAAAATATTTTGCTTTTCATTTCTCAGCAGAAAATCTGGAAACTGTTTGTAGATCAACGGCCATCTCGGAAAACATCGCTGGCTTGCAAATCTGGTCAAAATTATCCATAAAGGCTATTTTGTTGCAAAACTACTGATCGATTCTTGTCACTGTTTTAATCATAAAGGCTATTTTGTTGCAAAACTACTGATCGATTCTTCTATCAGTTGTCACTGTTTTCACAAAATCATGAATTATTAACTGAAATACTGTTTTAGCATGAACCAAAGAAAATGTGAATCCTATAAATTTGTTTTCATCTTTGTAGTTTGCTGATGATTACACAAATGAAACGAATTCACAAAGTAAATTTAGTCAATGGTTTCAGAATGAACGAGGACATCATAGTGACGATAGTCGACCAAATAGTGTACCACTGGGATTTGATGCAGGTAAATTTTATGATCGATTTTAGACCTTGTTATTGACTTGTCATGCAGTTAATTTCAGCTCAAAAAGGTCAGATTTTGTAATACAATAGCATCATTTGCTTTTGATTGACAACTCAACAAGGGTAGATTTTGTAATACAATAGCACCATTTGCTTTTGATTGACAACTCAACAAGGGTAGATTTTGTAATACAATAACATCAGTTGCTTTTGATTGACAACTCAACAAGGGTAGATTTTGTAATACAATAGCATGCTTTTGATTGACAACTCAACAAGGGTAGATTTTGTAATACAATAGCATCAGTTGCTTTTGATTGACAACTCAACAAGGGTAGATTTTGTAATACAATAGCATCATTTGCTTTTGATTGACAACTCAACAAGGGTAGATTTTGTAATACAATAGCATCAGTTGCTTTTGATTGACAACTCAACAAGGGTAGATTTTGTAATACAATAGCATCAGTTGCTTTTGATTGACAACTCAACAAGGGTAGATTTTGTAATACAATAGCATCAGTTGCTTTTGATTGACAACTCAACAAGGGTAGATTTTGTAATACAATAGCATCATTTGCTTTTGATTGACAACTCAACAAGGGTAGATTTTGTAATACAATAGCATCAGTTGCTTTTGATTGACAACTCAACAAGGGTAGATTTTGTAATACAATAGCATCAGTTGCTTTTGATTGACAACTCAACAAGGGTAGATTTTGTAATACAATAGCATCATTTGCTTTTGATTGACAACTCAACAAGGGTAGATTTTGTAATACAATAGCATCAGTTGCTTTTGATTGACAACTCAACAAGGGTAGATTTTGTAATACAATAGCATCAGTTGCTTTTGATTGACGACTCAACAAGGGTAGATTTTGTAATACAATAGCATCAGTTGCTTTTGATTGACAACTCAACAAGGGTAGATTTTGTAATACAATAGCATCAGTTGCTTTTGATTGACAACTCAGCAAGGGTAGATTTTGTAATACAATAGCATCAGTTGCTTTTGATTGACAACTCAGCAAGGGTAGATTTTGTAATACAATAGCATCAGTTGCTTTTGATTGACAACTCAGCAAGGGTAGATTTTGTAATACAATAGCATCAGTTGCTTTTGATTGACAACTCAACAAGGGTAGATTTTGTAATACAATAGCATCAGTTGCTTTTGATTGACAACTCAGCAAGGGTAGATTTTGTAATACAATAGCATCAGTTGCTTTTGATTGACAACTCAACAAGGGTAGATTTTGTAATACAATAGCATCAGTTGCTTTTGATTGACAACTCAACAAGGGTAGATTTTGTAATACAATAGCATCAGTTGCTTTTGATTGACAACTCAACAAGGGTAGATTTTGTAATACAATAGCATCAGTTGCTTTTGATTGACAACTCAACAAGGGTAGATTTTGTAATACAATAGCATCAGTTGCTTTTGATTGACAACTCAACAAGGGTAGATTTTGTAATACAATAGCATCAGTTGCTTTTGATTGACAACTCAACAAGGGTAGATTTTGTAATACAATAGCATCAGTTGCTTTTGATTGACAACTCAACAAGGGTAGATTTTGTAATACAATAGCATCAGTTGCTTTTGATTGACAACTCAACAAGGGTAGATTTTGTAATACAATAGCATCAGTTGCTTTTGATTGACAACTCAGCAAGGGTAGATTTTGTAATACAATAGCATCAGTTGCTTTTGATTGACAACTCAACAAGGGTAGATTTTGTAATACAATAGCATCAGTTGCTTTTGATTGACAACTCAACAAGGGTAGATTTTGTAATACAATAGCATCAGTTGCTTTTGATTGACAACTCAGCAAGGGTAGATTTTGTAATACAATAGCATCAGTTGCTTTTGATTGACAACTCAACAAGGGTAGATTTTGTAATACAATAGCATCAGTTGCTTTTGATTGACAACTCAACAAGGGTAGATTTTGTAATACAATAGCATCAGTTGCTTTTGATTGACAACTCAGCAAGGGTAGATTTTGTAATACAATAGCATCAGTTGCTTTTGATTGACAACTCAACAAGGGTAGATTTTGTAATACAATAGCATCAGTTGCTTTTGATTGACAACTCAACAAGGGTAGATTTTGTAATACAATAGCATCAGTTGCTTTTGATTGACAACTCAGCAAGGGTAGATTTTGTAATACAATAGCATCAGTTGCTTTTGATTGACAACTCAACAAGGGTAGATTTTGTAATACAATAGCATCAGTTGCTTTTGATTGACAACTCAGCAAGGGTAGATTTTGTAATACAATAGCATCAGTTGCTTTTGATTGACAACTCAACAAGGGTAGATTTTGTAATACAATAGCATCAGTTGCTTTTGATTGACAACTCAGCAAGGGTAGATTTTGTAATACAATAGCATCAGTTGCTTTTGATTGACAACTCAACAAGGGTAGATTTTGTAATACAATAGCATCAGTTGCTTTTGATTGACAACTCAGCAAGGGTAGATTTTGTAATACAATAGCATCAGTTGCTTTTGATTGACAACTCAACAAGGGTAGATTTTGTAATACAATAGCATCAGTTGCTTTTGATTGACAACTCAACAAGGGTAGATTTTGTAATACAATAGCATCAGTTGCTTTTGATTGACAACTCAACAAGGGTAGATTTTGTAATACAATAGCATCAGTTGCTTTTGATTGACAACTCAACAAGGGTAGATTTTGTAATACAATAGCATCAGTTGCTTTTGATTGACAACTCAACAAGGGTAGATTTTGTAATACAATAGCATCAGTTGCTTTTGATTGACAACTCAACAAGGGTAGATTTTGTAATACAATAGCATCAGTTGCTTTTGATTGACAACTCAACAAGGGTAGATTTTGTAATACAATAGCATCAGTTGCTTTTGATTGACAACTCAACAAGGGTAGATTTTGTAATACAATAGCATCAGTTGCTTTTGATTGACAACTCAACAAGGGTAGATTTTGTAATACAATAACATCAGTTGCTTTTGATTGACAACTCAACAAGGGTAGATTTTGTAATACAATAGCATCAGTTGCTTTTGATTGACAACTCAGCAAGGGTAGATTTTGTAATACAATAGCATCAGTTGCTTTTGATTGACAACTCAACAAGGGTAGATTTTGTAATACAATAGCATCAGTTGCTTTTGATTGACAACTCAACAAGGGTAGATTTTGTAATACAATAGCATCAGTTGCTTTTGATTGACAACTCAGCAAGGGTAGATTTTGTAATACAATAGCATCAGTTGCTTTTGATTGACAACTCAGCAAGGGTAGATTTTGTAATACAATAGCATCAGTTGCTTTTGATTGACAACTCAACAAGGGTAGATTTTGTAATACAATAGCATCAGTTGCTTTTGATTGACAACTCAGCAAGGGTAGATTTTGTAATACAATAGCATCAGTTGCTTTTGATTGACAACTCAACAAGGGTAGATTTTGTAATACAATAGCATCAGTTGCTTTTGATTGACAACTCAACAAGGGTAGATTTTGTAATACAATAGCATCAGTTGCTTTTGATTGACAACTCAACAAGGGTAGATTTTGTAATACAATAGCATCAGTTGCTTTTGATTGACAACTCAACAAGGGTAGATTTTGTAATACAATAGCATCAGTTGCTTTTGATTGACAACTCAACAAGGGTAGATTTTGTAATACAATAGCATCGGTTGCTTTTGATTGACAACTCAACAAGGGTAGATTTTGTAATACAATAGCATCAGTTGCTTTTGATTGACAACTCAACAAGGGTAGATTTTGTAATACAATAGCATCAGTTGCTTTTGATTGACAACTCAACAAGGGTAGATTTTGTAATACAATAGCATCAGTTGCTTTTGATTGACAACTCAACAAGGGTAGATTTTGTAATACAATAGCATCAGTTGCTTTTGATTGACAACTCAACAAGGGTAGATTTTGTAATACAATAGCATCAGTTGCTTTTGATTGACAACTCAACAAGGGTAGATTTTGTAATACAATAGCATCAGTTGCTTTTGATTGACAACTCAGCAAGGGTAGATTTTGTAATACAATAGCATCATTTGCTTTTGATTGACAACTCAACAAGGGTAGATTTTGTAATACAATAGCATCAGTTGCTTTTGATTGACAACTCAACAAGGGTAGATTTTGTAATACAATAGCATCAGTTGCTTTTGATTGACAACTCAGCAAGGGTAGATTTTGTAATACAATAGCATCAGTTGCTTTTGATTGACAACTCAACAAGGGTAGATTTTGTAATACAATAGCATCAGTTGCTTTTGATTGACAACTCAACAAGGGTAGATTTTGTAATACAATAGCATCAGTTGCTTTTGATTGACAACTCAGCAAGGGTAGATTTTGTAATACAATAGCATCAGTTGCTTTTGATTGACAACTCAGCAAGGGTAGATTTTGTAATACAATAGCATCAGTTGCTTTTGATTGACAACTCAACAAGGGTAGATTTTGTAATACAATAGCATCAGTTGCTTTTGATTGACAACTCAACAAGGGTAGATTTTGTAATACAATAGCATCAGTTGCTTTTGATTGACAACTCAGCAAGGGTAGATTTTGTAATACAATAGCATCAGTTGCTTTTGATTGACAACTCAACAAGGGTAGATTTTGTAAAACAATAGCATCAGTTGCTTTTGATTGACAACTCAGCAAGGGTAGATTTTGTAATACAATAGCATCATTTGCTTTTGATTGACAACTCAACAAGGGTAGATTTTGTAATACAATAGCATCAGTTGCTTTTGATTGACAACTCAGCAAGGGTAGATTTTGTAATACAATAGCATCAGTTGCTTTTGATTGACAACTCAACAAGGGTAGATTTTGTAATACAATAGCATCAGTTGCTTTTGATTGACAACTCAACAAGGGTAGATTTTGTAATACAATAGCATCAGTTGCTTTTGATTGACAACTCAGCAAGGGTAGATTTTGTAATACAATAGCATCATTTGCTTTTGATTGACAACTCAACAAGGGTAGATTTTGTAATACAATAGCATCAGTTGCTTTTGATTGACAACTCAGCAAGGGTAGATTTTGTAATACAATAGCATCAGTTGCTTTTGATTGACAACTCAACAAGGGTAGATTTTGTAATACAATAGCATCAGTTGCTTTTGATTGACAACTCAACAAGGGTAGATTTTGTAATACAATAGCATCAGTTGCTTTTGATTGACAACTCAGCAAGGGTAGATTTTGTAATACAATAGCATCAGTTGCTTTTGATTGACAACTCAACAAGGGTAGATTTTGTAATACAATAGCATCAGTTGCTTTTGATTGACAACTCAACAAGGGTAGATTTTGTAATACAATAGCATCAGTTGCTTTTGATTGACAACTCAGCAAGGGTAGATTTTGTAATACAATAGCATCAGTTGCTTTTGATTGACAACTCAACAAGGGTAGATTTTGTAATACAATAGCATCAGTTGCTTTTGATTGACAACTCAACAAGGGTAGATTTTGTAATACAATAGCATCAGTTGCTTTTGATTGACAACTCAGCAAGGGTAGATTTTGTAATACAATAGCATCAGTTGCTTTTGATTGACAACTCAACAAGGGTAGATTTTGTAATACAATAGCATCAGTTGCTTTTGATTGACAACTCAACAAGGGTAGATTTTGTAATACAATAGCATCAGTTGCTTTTGATTGACAACTCAGCAAGGGTAGATTTTGTAATACAATAGCATCAGTTGCTTTTGATTGACAACTCAACAAGGGTAGATTTTGTAATACAATAGCATCAGTTGCTTTTGATTGACAACTCAGCAAGGGTAGATTTTGTAATACAATAGCATCAGTTGCTTTTGATTGACAACTCAACAAGGGTAGATTTTGTAATACAATAGCATCAGTTGCTTTTGATTGACAACTCAGCAAGGGTAGATTTTGTAATACAATAGCATCAGTTGCTTTTGATTGACAACTCAACAAGGGTAGATTTTGTAATACAATAGCATCAGTTGCTTTTGATTGACAACTCAACAAGGGTAGATTTTGTAATACAATAGCATCAGTTGCTTTTGATTGACAACTCAACAAGGGTAGATTTTGTAATACAATAGCATCAGTTGCTTTTGATTGACAACTCAACAAGGGTAGATTTTGTAATACAATAGCATCAGTTGCTTTTGATTGACAACTCAACAAGGGTAGATTTTGTAATACAATAGCATCGGTTGCTTTTGATTGACAACTCAACAAGGGTAGATTTTGTAATACAATAGCATCAGTTGCTTTTGATTGACAACTCAACAAGGGTAGATTTTGTAATACAATAGCATCAGTTGCTTTTGATTGACAACTCAACAAGGGTAGATTTTGTAATACAATAGCATCAGTTGCTTTTGATTGACAACTCAACAAGGGTAGATTTTGTAATACAATAGCATCAGTTGCTTTTGATTGACAACTCAACAAGGGTAGATTTTGTAATACAATAGCATCAGTTGCTTTTGATTGACAACTCAACAAGGGTAGATTTTGTAATACAATAGCATCAGTTGCTTTTGATTGACAACTCAGCAAGGGTAGATTTTGTAATACAATAGCATCATTTGCTTTTGATTGACAACTCAACAAGGGTAGATTTTGTAATACAATAGCATCAGTTGCTTTTGATTGACAACTCAACAAGGGTAGATTTTGTAATACAATAGCATCAGTTGCTTTTGATTGACAACTCAGCAAGGGTAGATTTTGTAATACAATAGCATCAGTTGCTTTTGATTGACAACTCAACAAGGGTAGATTTTGTAATACAATAGCATCAGTTGCTTTTGATTGACAACTCAACAAGGGTAGATTTTGTAATACAATAGCATCAGTTGCTTTTGATTGACAACTCAGCAAGGGTAGATTTTGTAATACAATAGCATCAGTTGCTTTTGATTGACAACTCAGCAAGGGTAGATTTTGTAATACAATAGCATCAGTTGCTTTTGATTGACAACTCAACAAGGGTAGATTTTGTAATACAATAGCATCAGTTGCTTTTGATTGACAACTCAACAAGGGTAGATTTTGTAATACAATAGCATCAGTTGCTTTTGATTGACAACTCAGCAAGGGTAGATTTTGTAATACAATAGCATCAGTTGCTTTTGATTGACAACTCAACAAGGGTAGATTTTGTAATACAATAGCATCAGTTGCTTTTGATTGACAACTCAGCAAGGGTAGATTTTGTAATACAATAGCATCATTTGCTTTTGATTGACAACTCAACAAGGGTAGATTTTGTAATACAATAGCATCAGTTGCTTTTGATTGACAACTCAGCAAGGGTAGATTTTGTAATACAATAGCATCAGTTGCTTTTGATTGACAACTCAACAAGGGTAGATTTTGTAATACAATAGCATCAGTTGCTTTTGATTGACAACTCAACAAGGGTAGATTTTGTAATACAATAGCATCAGTTGCTTTTGATTGACAACTCAGCAAGGGTAGATTTTGTAATACAATAGCATCAGTTGCTTTTGATTGACAACTCAGCAAGGGTAGATTTTGTAATACAATAGCATCAGTTGCTTTTGATTGACAACTCAGCAAGGGTAGATTTTGTAATACAATAGCATCGGTTGCTTTTGGTAGACAAATATAATTCTCTCAATCAGTAATTTAAAACGAACAAAGCCCGCAAAGTTGCCCTGAAACCAGTCGGACAGACTATCTTCTTGTGCAAGCGAAGGATGGTTTTTAAGATAAGTCATGAGTTTATGACGAAAGAAGAAGAATAAATCTAAAACTAAGCTTAATGGATTTGGTTTATTTGATTCAGGAACTGGGTAGTACTTGTTTTATTTAAGCCTTGAATTTATGAGAATGGCATGGCAGTGCCTTGTGCCTGGCCTGTGAGTCAACCAAACAAAATCCGCCAGGCAGATCTTTACATTTATCTTCCTTCTTTCGTTATAAACTCATGAGTTCCCTTAAAACCCATCTCTTTGGTGCACAATGTGACAATTTGGCCTACTGGTTTCAGGGCAACTTTTGCGGCTTTGTTTGTCCTGAATTACTGGTTGAGAGACTGATTATTGCCTTTTTTTCTAATGAATTGCTTGAAAGGAACGTAGTTTGCCATAATCCCAAAACGAGCATTGTAGAAATCATCAGTATTTTCAGAATTAAAACATTTTTATGCTTGATCAGTTTTTTAAATTGTGCAAAGATTTGCAGCCTATGCTAAAGTGTTCTCTATTTTTGGCTCCAAGTTCTAATGTTTCTTCCATTTATTTCTCCAACCAGGATTTGCATCTCACAGTCCTACAATCCCATCACAACCATACTTCACACCAATCCAACCCGCCCCTCCTACACATGCATTTGAGCGTCCAATCCCAGTTTCTCCCTTGATGGATATCTTCCCAAAGAGAAGAACGCCACAAGACAAATCCAAAGAAGTTAAAGGAAGGATGACGTTGAAAGATATTGAACCTGAGATTCCAAAACCTATTGGTCAGAAGCCGGAGAAGAAAGAGGCAGAGACGAAAAGTAAATTTGAGTTGACAGCGTTTGATAAGTTGGTGTCTTCGATGAAAGCTGCAGGGCAATTACCAGAGAAACCAGCACCTGTGGTATGTTTATCATCTTTTTGTTATCTTTTCAACAGCTGGACAAATGATGGTATTGAAGATACGGAACACTTCTTGTTGCTCTGCCCTTGTTTTGATGTGCAAAGACGAGACCTCCTCGCTGGAATCTATGCATTAATACGACCACTTGGATATGTAAATCTTGCAAATGCAGCTTTACTACAACTTTTATTGTATGGCAATAAAGATTTTCCCATTTCACTGAATAGACAAATTCTTGAGCTAACGCTACATTTTATCCATGAAACTGGTCGATTCGAGTGAATTTCTGTAGCCACTTACCCATCCCTTCATAAGCCACCCGATTTTGTCCCATAGTTAAAGTAGTTTCTTTTCCTTTATTATCTTTATTTAATGGCCTCGGGGTAGACACAGCCTTTTGCTCCCTGGGGTTGATCGTCCTAGTAGTATTGTAGAGTAATTTTGTAAGTAATGTAGTTCGTAATCTGTATTGTAAATTTTATTTGGAATATATTACATAAAAAACAGCTTACATTTTCATGCCTCAGCTACTGATTCCGGTAAATTTTTCCTCGTTTTGTTAGCATTCTTTGAACCCGTGTAGACCCTATGCAACAGCAGCCATTCAACTGCACTATCTAACGCAAATTGTTGTTGTACAATAATAGTCAAATTCTTTAAAGTTTGCCAGCAAAGTTAGCTATAGCAAGAACCCGCAAAGAAACCACTTTAGAAGAAACCTCTGGCTGATTTTTTTAGAAATGGCGCCCTCAAATAAGAAATTTCTCTGCCTGATTTTAGGAAGGTTTCTTATTGGAGGATCCCAAATCAATTCATATTTGTTCAGACTCGTTTCACACATTATTTCAACAGAAGATTACAATAATTAGAAATATTTAGAAATACTGGGGCTCAAATCTTTAAAAAGGTCGGTGTAAAATTCTATTGCCGTTTTCTTTGAAATAAATAGCTTGGAAGGAACTTACTTTTATTGCTGTAAATCTGCCGCGGCAATTTATTGATAGTTTTGATTAGTTTCAAGATGGTGGCATTTCTTAAATTTGAGGCTATGACGTCATCAAATTTCTAAATCCTAAACTACAAAAGCTACAGTTTCTCTTGCCACCATATTGTAGACCTCCATAAACTATGGTTGTGTTGAAGGTTATGTAATGTTTCCTCTATTAGTTTAGGATTTACAATGATTTAAATTTTTTCAAATTTTCCATGAATATTTTCAAAAATTATCAAATTGCCGCCATTTTGAAAAAAAATAAAGATATCATAAAATTTCCACGGCAGACTTACATCCAAGTACCATAAGTTGCTTTCAAGCAATCCAATTCAAAGAAAAATATAATAGAATTTTACACCGACCTTTTTAAAGATTTGAAAGATTTGAGCCCTATGCTTAGAAATACTGGGGCTCCGTAGCAAGTTTATGCTCTTTATTTGTACAACCTTTCTTGTTTTCATAACGAGTGTACTCCTAAGTCGTAGGCTGGAGTCTGTTTAAATGGGCAGTTGGACGCTAAACGCGGGTAAACAGATTCTGCGTGGCATAATCCCATTCGTATAGGCCTAAATACCAAAACATGTTTACATTACCTCTCTGTTCGTTGGAATGCCGACGCAATTAATTGAGCAATATATCCTGTAGTGTCCACTGTCCGAGAAGGTTCTATTCACCTTTAACCCTATCTGACCTGGGGGTGGATTCCTCCCCCCTAGTACATTTTTGTTTACACCGTTTTCCACACATGCAGCAGGCCTCTGATACTTCGTAAGTTTAACTTTGTATCATAGAGCAAAAAATTGCAACAATCTGGACATTCTATTTTTAGCCTTGTCTCCATGGTTACCAATTTTTCATACTGCACTCTGTGAAAAACATACTTTGTATCTCTCTTAATCATGTTTAATTGGTCCAATTAAGTCTAAATTAAGAATTTATATATGTTTTGATCTATATCTTTCATTTCTTTATGAAAAATCAATTTTCATGACCTTTTAGCATACTTTCATTTATATGACGTCATATGACATCATAATGATCATCATGCTCTAGCAACAACAACAACGTCGCTAATTGGATTATGATTTCAAATTTTCATTGTTTATATAATGAACTACCTTTGTGCCAAGTTTGGCTGCCATATCTCTTATGACAACAGAGATAACCAGGGGGGCGGAATCGGCCCCCCCCCCAGGCATTGAGTGTTTCAAAACACCCAGGTCAGACTGACTCAAAACCGTGTTCTTTGGTAGGTTTCTTGCCCACTTCGACTTGTAGATTATCTCCTTGCATCTTAAAAGTTGCTCCGGCAAGATCGCTGTTTACGACTTTCAGGAATTTTTGTGATTAACAAAATATCTTTGGACATGGATGAAATCGACATAGACGGACAATATATTTCAATTCAATTCGCGAGATTGTCAACAGCATCTTTGATGCAAATAGATTGAAATGTGCTGTAATCCTATTCAAAATCTCCATTGACGAGGCGCTGCTTAGCCCAAGCACTTTCTGTAGTAATACGGTCAAAATGTCCCGCGCAGCGTCACGTCTAACTGCCCCTTTAACAGATTAAAAGCGGACTTTAACGAAGACGAATTGATGATAAGCATCTTTTCTTTCGCAGGTTAGTGGACTTCCAGAGCATCTTCTTCCCAAGCCACCAACACGAACTTCGCCATCATTTGAAAAGTTAAAGAGGGCCCTTAGCCGATCTCCTTCTCCGATCATTGCGGGCAAGCAATCACCGTTGAATTTTATTAACAGACCAACAGTGTCGCCGCTTACTGCTCCAACTGCAGAACGTAAGTTTTAATGTAACGTCTTTTATTTTGCAACGAGAGAATTTCGGATTTAGTTTCTTTCAGTGTTCAGTTATCTTCCATGTCTTGCAGGACTTGTTTTGCCAATCAGCTTTATTTTTTATTACAAAGTCCACTTTGTAATCTAAGAAGGGGCTCCAGCTTAGTGAGAAGGAAGATAGAGAGTTAGACTACCCTCACATGAGAAAACTCAGACCGATTTGAGTTTCAGATCGGTTTGAAGTTTGGCTGTGTCTGCTAACTCCAAACAATGGTCACGTGACATGAAATCACCCTTTTCCTTATATGGTAACTATCAATAAAATGGCCAAATGTGTTACGAAAATGCGATTGGCATAACTTCTATGTTTTACTTAGAAGTATTTGCACCATGGGCAACATACCAAATACAACGTAATGACTTAAAAGAAAGTATCTCTGATACTCCGTGTCACTACTGTCGCCATTTTCGTCGCAATCATCAAAGGAAATGTCATCTTCCACTCTACCAGCAGTTCTTCAATGTCTTCTGGGAATGCACTCTCAGTCCACTTGATTTCAAAATGTTCTTTCCCATCCATGCTGAGATATATCGGGTACCATATAAACATTCTTTGGTCTGAGAGGTTCCTGATTCTCGCGATAACATTTGCACGTAAAGTAAACAGTCGCAACGATTATTGGTATGCAGGAAGCAGCGATGATCTACTACTTTGTTTTCAATGAGGTACTTTCTGTCGAAAAGCTTCTTACAACAGATCTTCACATTATTCTAACAACATCTATATCAAATTTAAGCACATTTAGCAAGTTCTTCTATTACTCTTTCTTTGATACCCAACGAGATGACCCTATGGCTCATACATTTTTAGCAGCCCCACTCCAACATGCTAATTTGCAATTTCAAAGAAAAGGAAGAGATGTAATCGTCGTCTGTAAATGCTTTGAGTCATACCAAGGGCTGGCATGTCACACTAGGAATGATGGTTCCACCTTTGTCCGAAAACCGATAGTTCAAGAAAACATTTTGCACCACCTTTGTTTATCTTTAATTTGGCGGACAATTCTAAAATGATGTATCACTGACGATGTTTGCTTCAAAAACCGGTAGTTTCGACCAAATACTGTTTTGGAAAGCAAGTAGTAATTGTAGCCATGAAAGTATGTGTCCCAAAAGCGGTTGCCAGACAAAGGTGTAAGCGCTGTGGTGAAAAAAATTGAAATCCTGGTCTCTTTTTCAGAAATTTACAGGACAAAGGTAGAACCACTGTGGTGAAAAGTTGGATTTTCTGGTCTTTTTGCGTAGATTTGGCGGACAAAGGTAAAACCGCGTACTGCAAATTTGAAATACTGGTCTTTTGTGCTTAAATTTGGCGGACAAAGGTAGAACCAGCTTTCAGGTAAACTGTAGGATTTTGATTAGATGGGAGGTTAGAAAACGTAATTTTTGTCACAAATTAATGGAGTAGGAAGACTGGTTTTAAAATTTCACCTTTGTCCCAAAAACTGGTTGTTTTGGGCAGGAAAGTTGTACTGTCTGATAAATTAACCGGTTATTTTTTCCAATTTCTTTGGAAAAACATAGGGTCAAATATTTTACAGTACTTGACCGCCCCTGGTCCTACTAACATGAAAGTTCCTAAAAACTTTACCAAGTAGATATGAAAGTATAGATATAGTACCAGACACGTACCAAGAGCACCCTGTCACATCAAGTGAATGAAGTAAGAGACGTTGCTTTAGCAGGATAATTAGTCAGCCAGCTGAATCAAAACGGGCTTTTAGAAATGCAGAAAATAAGAGTTGACTGATCAATTTGATTTTCGAAACGATCTCTATAAATCGTCAAAAAAACCTCAATATTCTTTGTTGCGCAGAAATGTTTTCCTAACCAGTGCTCTAAAATAATGTCGTCGAATGGAACGAATGCAAAAATGCTGACTACCAACCAAGAAAACGATTTACTTTTGCATTGCCTTGGAGAAGGAGCCAAAGGGAACCATCAAGTTACAATCAGCTGATATACACATCTTGGTGATAGTTTTTTTCAAAAGTTCAAAGAAAGACAAATGTATACTTGGCTCTTGGACTAGGATTCCACAGAAAAGGAGTCACACTCTAATGATACAGAAAGAACATTTGAAATCAAGTGGACTGAGAGTGCATTCGCTGAAGAACTGAAGAACTGCTGGTAGAGTGGAAGATGACACTTCCTTTGATGATTGCGACGAAAATGGCGACAATAGTGACACGGAGTATCAGAGATACTTTCTTTTAAGTCATTACGTTGTATTTGGTATGTTGCCCATGGTGCAAGTACTTCCAAGTAAAATATGGAAGTTATGCCAATCGCATTTTCCTCTTTTCGTAACACATTTGGCCATTTATTGATAGTTACCATATAAGGAAAAGGGTGATTTCATGTCACGTGACCATTGTTTCGAGAAGCTTTTAATTATCCTTCAGCATCTAACTCCTTTATACAGTGGTTATGAGCTTAATTTGGTCCGATCTAAGTCAGCCCGCGCGTCATTTAAAAGGAAAACCTTGTTTCTCCTCCGCAGAGGTGCTTGCTCATAGTGGTCAAACTTTAACCCCCGATTTAACCCCTTAAACCCCAACAGATCGCTGATCACCATCACATTCCAAGATGCCTAGGGTCATAGGTACCTCAAAATGCCCATCTAAATTTCTCCGCTTAGAAGTGACCCGTACCTCATTCGTAGCCTGATCTAGTTTGAGTTCAGCTCACTTGCTCTGCACATGCGCATTTCACAAAATTTTTCCTGAATACAAACAATGCGTGCGTTCCCCTGTCAATCAGAACAATTATGATTGCATTGTTGAAGATTTATCTTGATTGTTTTGATTGCCAAGGGAACGTAAGGAATGTGACTCACAGTTGTTCTGAAAATTCATTTCGCCCCGAAATGAAAAAGTTTCTGCTCACATGAAAATTTCAGGTCGACCTGAAAACTCAGACCGAACCTGAGAAACCGAAATGAGTTTCAGGTCGACCTGAGTTTCATTTCGCCTGCGTCATGTGAGCACTTCAAGGGCTTTTACCGCAAACCGAAATGAGTTTCAAACCGATCTGAAACTCGGACCGATCTGAGTTTGCTCATGTGAAGGTAGTCTAGGAAAGACATTCTTGTTTATATTTGTTTCTTAGTATCCAGAAGGGATATCAAGATATCAGTGCGAATGGGGCAAATTATCATAGGGGGCTCGGACCGATCTGAGTTTGCTCATGTGAAGGTAGTCTAGGAAAGACATTCTTGTTTATATTTGTTTCTTAGTATCCAGAAGGGATATCAAGATATCAGTGCGAATGGGGCAAATTATCATAGGGGCTCGGGGGGCTCACCCCAAGAAAGATTTTTGAAACTGCCCTTCCGATTGTTGGAAAATGCCTCTCTTGTTGAAAGAGTATACCAATTAAAAGAGGAGAAGATTTTAATTGACGAATGATTTTTTCGTGAAATTATGAAAATAGAGCGTTTAGAATTAATTTAGAAATAAATTGTTTTATCCAGTAACCTATCAAACTTGCATGGTTTTACTTGCTGATTTTCAAAATTTACTCTAGGGCCCCTTAGATTCAAGAATGTTAGGGGCCCATGGGTTAACGTGTCACTGAATTCGATTGTTTTTTCGTTATCCGAATATCTCTTCCATTCAATCAAACAGGATTGCTGTCACCAGAGTTCTTCAAGCAGCCACTTAAGCAGAGATCAATGTCTCCTGGAAGTTTCTTCAGTGGTTTTAACGATGGTATTCCATTGCAGAAAGGAGGTATGAGACCTCAACCGAAGCCAAATAATCATCATGGAGATCAAAGAATAGCGATGATGAATCAACATCGTCACCATGGGTAAGTCATGTGAGATCCAATGGCCGAAACGTGTTTTCTTTCTTCCATTATCACATTATTAAGGCATGTTGAAACAAATTGTAATCTGTTTGAAAGGTGTCGGGGAAGACTTCTGTAATTCATAAAATATTCCTTGCATTGTACAAGCTATCAAACTATCAAACAAGCTGATTTCTGCAACAAGGAGCAATTAATTCTTGCACAATAGGCCACTCTCTTCTGACTAATTGGCAAGTATTGACATGTCTATCAGAGTAGTGATGGCTGTGAATGTTTTCGTTTTAAACGATATCTACATTTTGAATATAACACAAGGGTACCCTAGTTGAAGATGCTAGTTGAGCAGGCCCTAACTTCCCCCGTTATGGTCTTATATTGAAGTTTGCTAATCATGCTTTTTGTTAATGTTTATTTTGATTTGAATATAACACAAGGGTGCAGTCACGTGAAATTTTGGGGGACAGAGTCAGTCGTTTTGTGAAGTTTTGTGATAACGGTTGTTAGTTTTTAGAGGAGCCAATCAGAATCAGGCCAGTCGAAGCTGAGTTATCGTTTCGTGTGTTTTAGTTTAGATTTATTTGGAGAGGCATGCTACAACAAATTGAAAGACTGCTATGCATATATATACCGGGTGCAGATATAGCATATATACATACCAGACTGAAAGACTGGTATGTATATATATACCTGGTGAGTCGAAAAAAGAATCCCTGTGTGAAAGACCACAGATCCCTTGATATCAAGACAATGATGTTAGCAAATATGTCATTCAATAGTGAACATGTTCAAATATATTCTAAATTTACCTGCCTGAAATCGGCCACTCCGTTCTGAAATTATAAGAGATTTTCTCGAGGAAGCGCCTCCAAGAAACTTCCAAACACTGCATAAAATCACGACCAAATTTCTCGTATGTCTATGCCTTATAGCAATGACTTGTACATGCTTTGGCACGTATTATCCCTCTGGGAGATGAAAACATCATTCCTGGGGGCAAAACAACATCATTCCGGACGATTTCATCTTCCCAAGAGGATAAAACATATTAAAATGTGTTGAACTCATTGAGATAAGGCAGAAAGCTCGGGAAATGTTGGTCGTTGTTTTGAGCCTGTTTTGAAGAATTCGCCAAAGGGCTTTCTGGAGAAAATCCTCATAATTTCAGAACGGAGTGGCAGATTTCAGTCAGGTAAATGTTGAGGTCCATTTGAACATGTCTGCTGTTAAATTTTATGTTTCCCAATATCATCATCCTGATATTCAGGGAATGGTGATTTTTCAAACAGGGACCCTTTTTATTGACTCATCCGGTATAACTTGACAGACACGTTGTTGCTGCTGAAGTAGATAGAGTTAGCTTTCATTAAACTTTGTTTTACAATATATGTTTCCTCATTTTCAGACCTGATCCTGGACTGCAAACACCAGACAGCTTTACAAGTTCAAAACATCAAGCCAATGTGAGTATCAAGCCGTTTAATCTTTCCACGTTGATTCGAGTATGATCAAGACAAGGACGATAATGCGAACAAGCGTAGACAAGCCTTTCGACTCTTCAATGGAGATTTTGAATGGGATTATCGCATATTTCAATCCATCTCCATCGACGTTGCTCTTGACAATCGCAAGGATTTAATTGACAGATCTTGTTCGTTTATGTCGATTTCATGTATTTGCAAAGTTATTTTGTCTATCACAAATTCCTGAAAATCGTAAACAGCGATCTTGCTGAAGCAACTTTGAAGCTGCGAAGAGATAATCTACAAGTCGATGTGGGCAAGAAACTCACCAAAGAATATGGTTTTTGAGTCAGATTTATGATGCTTGGTGAAACATAAAGGTGAATAGAACCTTCTCAAACACTACTGGAATCAAGGCTTTGCAGTTCAGCTTAATTGCAGAATATGATAGTAACACAATATACGATTATTGAAATGTCGTAATTTTCTATTGCAGCAGTCAAGAGTACCAGCCGCTTTCCTTCCAACAGCTGTCATCAAAAAGATGCATTCAGAAAAACAAGATGTGGTAAGTTTTATATTTCCCTTTCAACTTATTCTCTCCCAAGGTTGCCATTAACCATTGTTTTGCCATTAACCATTTTTAATCGATTTAACTTTAAGAATTTATAAATTTTGTAAAATAGGCCTAAATTAGCTGTAATGTAGCTATTCTTCTTTTATAAGGAAGCCTACGTTAAATATATTAATGATGATGATGATGATGATGATGATGATGATGATGATGATGATGATGATGATGATGATGATGATGATGATGATGATGATGATGATGATCCCCTCCTCTTTAATATCTATATTAATGATCTGTTTTATTTAATAAAGGACACAAACATTTGTAATTATGCCGATGATACGACTATCTATGTGTGTGATTATCAGCTTGAAAACATTCAGAATCGGTTAGAGCAGGATGCTTCGAAACTCTCTGGATGGTTCCATGATAACTACATGAAGTTAAATGATGACAAATGTCACTTGCTAGTATTTGGTGATAAAACTAAAGATCTTTCTGTGACAGTGGGAAATTCTTTGATCAAGGAGAGCACTGAAGAAAAACTCCTAGGTGTTACGTTAGATAAAAATCTTAGTTTCAAAACCCACCTAGATTCCCTCTGTAAAAAGGCTAGTCAGAAACTTCGTGCACTGGCGCGGATATCAAAGTTTATGAGTATAGACAAAATAGTATTGATGATGAATACTTTTGTTATGTCACAGTTTAGCTATTGTCCTCTTATCTGGATGTTTCATGACAGACGTATAAATAATAAAGTAAATAAGATTCATGAACGAGCTCTACGAATCGCATACAAAGATAGTCGCTCTTGTTTTGAATCCCTCTTAGAGAGGAATAAATCTGTGTCTCTTCATCAGAAGAATCTGCAGTTTTTGTTGGTTGAAATTTTTAAAACGAAGGCAAATCTAAATCCAAACTTCATGAAAGATATTTTTGTTGAAAAAACGGAAAACTATAATTTAAGAAGTGGGAGTACTCTCCAGTTACCAAAAGCCAGAACAACAACATACGGTATCCGAAAGTTTTGCAATGAGGTAAAACTTGAGGAAAGCATCTACTGTTTGAAAATGTGGTGTTTGCTAACGAATCAATTTGAATAGAAATGTGTTGGGATAGTTACTATGTGAAACATTATCATTGTTTGTCAAATAAATTCTCTTTAGCAATCATTCTCATCACCCTCAACAATATTTATTGAATAGAAATTTCTCACAAGGACCCACTTGAAAACTTAAAATTGGCCTTGGGGTAGTCATTGTCTTTCGTTCCCCATGGTATTGTACCTGTAGTGTTGTATAGTAGTTAGAAGGGTATAGTAGAATGTAAGATATATTTTAAATTTTTATATTTGAATAAAAAAACTTGAAATGAAGATCGATCCGTACAATCCTTACATTTCTATTGAAAGACAACCTGTCAAACCATGCATTAAAAGTGTTCTGTAGTCGTCCGAAATCTTTCTAAAACGTTCGGAATTCCGTGAAAAGACGTCCGAAAATTGTTTGCCTGAAAATGTTTTGGCCTGCTTTGGTTGAAATCTTTTCTGCTTTATTTCAGAGAGACAAGCCACATCTGTTTGATAATGACGACGATGACCTGATCGCGAAACTGGACTTCACAAATGCAACTCTGGGAAGTTTTGACACTCCACACAACAATAAAGACATGGGCCCACTCCTGCATCATAACAATAATGACATTGCTTCTAGAAACATCCCTGAAAGCCAGAATCCTCACAGGCTGTTCGGCAGTTTATTGGATGAGAAATTAAACATCAACGGTAGGGGAGATACATTAATGTCAAATCATAATCCTAAAGGTATGGATAATATTTCTCAGACTAGCTTGCTTGAACACAAAGATCAGTTAGGTGGCAGAGGACCTTTTCCCCCGTATCAAAAAGATTTTGGCCCCCCTGGGAGCAATGTGCCCCCGATTTCGAGTAAGGTTGTCGGCTCTGGTTCAGCGTATCCTAGGATGCAAGATGATTTTGCGGGTGGCGCTAGAAGTGGGTTTGATTTGCAGACAGATATGTTGGCAAGAGCACCGCATAGAGGCGATGTGTTTGCTGGGCATCAAGGCAGACCAAACTCAGGCATGGGAAACGATGGCAGGCTCAATATTGGAGAAGTAAGAGCAAGAAACCAAGGTAATTCCAGAAACGTACTAAAATTTTCGTTTTTACTTTTGATAAGTTCAAGGACGTTCTATTATGATACCTTTAATGTAAAATTGTTCTCATGAAACCTTTGTAGTCTAAAGCTGTGTTTGTAGGAATGGATGGGATTTGCCAATAGCTAATAAATCTTATTCACAACGACGTCAGTTCTTATATAAAATGCATCCTGGAACATCCTTATCTTCGCTATGATGTGGACCTAAATCCCAAAAGCTTGCATTGCCTTCTGCAATAGATGCAATAGCTCGTTTTGGGATTTAGTTCCGTCTTAGCTCCGTATTAGCTCTGTAGGATAAGGATGTTCCACGATTTCATTTTTTCATTTCATTTTCATTTTATATTCTTTCAACACGGTAACCTCGTCGACAAAGGTCGCTTTTCAGGGGGCCGTGACAAAAATTTACGATTTAAAATTTACATGCTAAAATCTACAAACGAAAATAAATATTCTAATTACAAAACTAAAGTGAAATTAAAATTAATACTTAATGTTAAAACCGAGATTGATAAAACCAAGGGTGGCAGGACACAATCAGACCGGACCAGAACAGATCAAACCCCATGCCCACCCAGAAATGCCACACTTTCATATAGCACCCCATGGCAGGCAAAGAGTCCGACAGACACCAGTCCAATCCAACTGCATACCACCACCCATAACGGTGTATTTCAAGAGAACGACGTCATTGTGCAAAATGTCATTTTGGTCGTACTGCGTTCACCGAAATGGTAAAATCAAATTATTATCCTAATTAGAATGCAGCTGATAAATCGATTGTGATCTTATGATGAGCTCTGTATCACCCGAGAAAACTTGTAAGATCCGAATCATACACCGGGTTTACGAAAAACTCTTCTTGTTGACAGTCAACAGGAGATGAACTTTCCGACATAGTTAATTCTTGTTCCGCTACTTAGTACACTACTTACAGAATTACTTTACAATACTACTACGACGATACCACGGCTGTGTCTGTTGCTTTTATATATTTGTAATGGACACTGTGAGGTGGAGGGGGGGGGGGGGTGGACACTGTGTCGACCCTGTGACCATTACAGATACCGGGTGCGCCAAAACAGGCTATCTGTGCACTTTGGGCAGTCCGCGAGAAATCGTCCATTAGACCGATTTTGAAGATTTATGATTTTATCTTTAGCAAAAAGCCTGAATTATGTCCTAGGAGTTTTTCCAAATGTTTTTGTTTTCAGTTTTTAGAGAGCTATAAGCAAGTTTATTAAAATGTTCGTTCTCAGACTCAGCATGAATGGATAAATGGAAAACATTTTCGGGGTGATTTGCGGATTTAGAAATCGATTCATTGTAATCTGCTGCACGAGCACTGCACGTTCTATCTTGGGAGAAATGTGAACTTTCTTTCAGTGATACAAAGAAATGTCTTTCCTGTTGTAATTTAGTTTAATTTAATTTATGCTTTGGTGCAAGTTGCGTTCCTATGTCAAGGGCTAATGCTCGGCTCGGCGCGGCACTTTATTGCAACTACTATAGATTTTTGCAACGGGCCAAGTCGTTGAACTAATGCTCGTGCAGAAGTTTACACTAATAGATGATTACGGAAAAGATGGTGTCGGTGCCATTTGACCAAGATGCATTGCGTTTGATGATCGAATTTATATAGAATCGCTGTTAATTCCATTATAGAACGCAATGCTTCTTGGTCAAATGCCCCCCCCTCCCCCGACGCCATCTTTTCCGAAATCGATTCATGACAAGTCTCTAGAACATTTGATCAACGTTTTTGATCGTTTTCAATGTTTTCGAAAACGAAACTTTAGAAAAAGTCGTTAATGGCTCTAAAAACTGAAAACAAAGAATATTGCAAAAAATTCTAGAATGTAATTCAGGCTTTTTGCTAAAGATTTAGTCATCAATCTTTAAAATCGGCCCAATGTGCGATTTATCGTGGACTGCCAAAAGTGGAAAGTTTATTTCGGCGCACCCGGTAGGTAAAGGCAACTGAATTACATCACAAGAAATGGACAAAAAAGGGTGTAACTACTACGAACGAAAAAGGAATATTTGATAAAGGGGGAAATGTTGATGTAGTGAAAATGTTGGTTTAGTGACCTATAACGGAACTGTACAACTTCGAAAATAATTAGAGATTTTTTGAAATGTCAGATATCTTTATTGAGTTTTTAGATAAACTTCGATTGCAATATTATCAATCCTGTAGCCCAACGGCATGCTATCTCCTGAAAACTTCTTCCTTATTTCATTCAATTTATTTATTTTTCTTATTCAAGGCCCAAATATGGCACCACGTGCTCCATTCAATCCAAACCTGTTGCAAAACGGAGCTCAGAAGAATCCAATAAACTTTCCACCTCACGGACAAATGCCATCTAGACCTCCTCTGCAGCAACAGCAACAACCACGGTTTAACCCGATTTTACGGGGAAGAGTGCCGCTGCCACAGAATAACTCACGTCTACCTGTCCCGATGAACCCACCAACAAGTTTGAACAATTTGCCCTTCAGCCGCCCTAACGTGCCCGCTGCAACTGCCGTCATGGCTGCTCAAATTATGCAACAACAACTGCTGCAGCATGCAGCTCGTGCCCAGGCCCTTCAAGCTGCACAAGCAATTCATCAACAGCAGCAACAAAGCCTGTTAAGAACGCAAATGCAAGCTGCGATGGCGCAGGCTTATGTGAGAGGGCATGCTGCAAAGGCAATGATGTATAACCCTAGAGCAGTTGCAAGTAGTTTACAGGCTGTTGCCCAGCAGATGGGTTTACGAGCCCCTCAGCCGCAAGGGAAACCAGGAAATTCCATTCCTGCATCAATGATGAATCAATTGAAGCCAGAAGAAGCTAAACAATTTGATGGTAAGGCCTCCAAGAATTTTCTAGTTTTCGAAACTCTTATTTGTCCACTTTCACACAGTTTCAACTAAGATTTGCAGTGAAATTCACACATGACTTTATACTTATGGGAGCTATTAGGATAAATGAGCTCCTTCCCCAAAATTGATCTTTCGATAGTTACAACAGTGCGAAGAGAGGACAGATACCGGGTGTCCCAAAAAAAAGTACTCCGGTTTAAAAAATCACCAAAAATCAATTATCAAACCTTTGATAAAATTTTCTTTTTCACTTGTTTTGTCAAGGACCCAAAAATATTTCTAGGTTGTAAAAGTTTTGCTTTTGATACAACAAGATAGAAAAATTCCAGGTTGAAAAACCTTATTTTGAGCTATAGTTTTCAAGCAAAATACTCAATCGTGCCTAAGAGTCAAAATTTTCAGATTTGATAACATCATTTAAGTCTCTAAGGATAGTGTGCATTTCTTTCTTTCATTCATGACCAAATTAGAAGCTTTCCATGCACAAAAATTTGATCTGGCAATCACCAGTGATTTTTTGCAGTATGATTCAAAACCAGGTAACTCCAAAGAGAGCTAAATTTGCTAATTTTTAAACCAATTACAAAATTTGCCATATCTGGGAAAATAATTTGGTACTTGATCTACCTGACAAAAAAAGAAAATTTAAGATCGTTTGTGTAAGCAAATTTTGGGGATTTTTCAAACGGGAGTACTTTTTTTGGGACACCCGGTAGCAATTGTCAGTTGGACCCAAAGCTGTGAAATGATAACAAGCAGCTGATGTGCTTGAAAGCAAACAGAAATTTAGTCAAAGACAGCTGTGCGAAACTTACCTTTGCAGCGATGATTTTTTGAACAAGCCACAAAGTCCAACCAAGTGCACTTGCAACGTTGAAACCTTCTGACTTTTAGTTTTTATCCTTCTTATAATTAAAAATCAACTTTTTAGAAAAATTAAATTCATTCCAGGGGGTAAACACGATCAATTTCTGAGAGATATCTTGCAAAATTTCAAATAAATGCTAATAAAATCTACAGCAAATGTAGTAGAACGATGACATTCAAGGAATATATGCTACTTTTGATCCTCTATCCAACTACATAATTTGTTTCTAATTTAAACTTATGATTATGCGTATTTCGGCTCTATGCATCTGCAAATTCTTTGAGTTCCTGTGTGATGACGTCATAATTTTTTACTAATTGCTCTTCAGAGCGAAAGCTATTCAACCATAGAATACACTAAACTTGCAATCATGTCCTTACTGCTTTCCGTTTTCTCGCAATCAACAATTGAAGATTTTTCGTACTGACCTCTATTGACTTTGAAAATTATACAATTGTGACCGCATCAAATACCCTAGGCATGATAGGGTTAAAAGCCTTCAAACGTCTATTCACACAGACTACTTTTCACGTAACATCAACAAGGGCAGATTTTGTAATACAATAGCAACAGTTGTGTATGATTGACACATTAATTCAAAGCGTTTAGCGATTGCAGACAAAGGAAATTCTCTTAACCAGTAATCCAAAACAAACAGCCGCAAAAGTTTCCCCGAAACTAGTAGGGAAAACTCTGTCCAAGCGAAAGGTGGTTTTTAAAAGAAGTTACGTGCTTATAACGAAAGAGGAAGAGTATATCTAAAGTTCTGTCCTGCGGATTTTGTTTATTTGATTCAGAAGCCGAGCAGAAGGCATTGTAATTCTCGCGTATTTAGGGCTTACATGAAACGATTTCAAAACAGCTCCTGAATCAAATAAACAAACTCTGCCAGATAAAATTTTAGATTTACCCTTCTTCTTTCGTTAGAAGCACATAGCTTCTCTTAAAAACCATCTTTCGTTTGCACAAGGCGAGAGTTTGCCCTACTAGTTTCGGGGAAACTCTTGCGGCTTTCTTTGTTTTGAATTACTGGTTGACAGAATTTCCTTTGTCTGCAATCGCTAATCGATTTGAATTGAGGTGTCAATCAAACGCAACTGTTGCTATTGTGTTATAGAATTTGCCCTTGTTCGTGACATCAACAATTCGTGCTCGAAAGCCAGGCTTGGAGCCATTAACAAACATTGCATCGCACTGGGATTTCGAGAGTGCCTCGTTTATACATCGAAATAAATCAGTTTTAACGCGTTGTAAGATGTCCACATCATTCAGTAGAGAAAGGTCGACTTTAAATAAGTGACGAACAATTTAAGACTGATGGATTTTGTGATGCAGTTAACAAAATTATCGACGCAAAGGCAGGTTTCTCCTGGGTTTTTAACTAAATTTATGGTTTGTTTCATTGATTTAAGTGTGACTGACAATTGCTCCCTGTTCGTTCCCTATCTCACGATCGTACTCATTATCCCTACTCACTAATATGAAAGTGACGGGGATGGCTCAGTGGTAGCACGCTTGACTACCAATCTGAAGGTTGGTGGTTCGAGTCCCCGCCCTGCCGAACCTGCTACAAAGTGTGAGGAGAGTCACCAACTCTCTGTAATTCCAGGCTAAAGGAATCACGAGGTGTGGTCACAGTGAGAGGAAGGACCAGGGCTCAGCTTCTCAGCGTCTAAAACTCCTTCGGATGCTAGGTAGAAATGTATACAAAAAATATATTTAAAACTGCATGTAAATTTGTGCATATGTCCTACAGGAACCAATAGAGATGTTCTGCAAATTTACCTCAAAACAAGATGGCGTCATCCTTTCATTACTGTGGTAACGTCATGCCATCAGTATGAATTTACTAATTCGCACGTTGGAGTTATGATACGGTTTAAAATAGTCAATCTTCATCTTTTCTTTTGTCAATATGAATTTACTAATTCGCGCGTTGGAGTTATGATACGGTTTAAAATAGTCAATCTTCATCTTTTCTTTTGTCAATATGAATTTGCTAATTCGCACGTTGGAGTTATGATACGGTTTAAAATAGTCAATCTTCATCTTTTCTTTTTTCAGAGGGAAACAAGAATGAGGAACAACAAAAGCCTAAAGAGAGTCCGTTATCAAAATGGTTCAACGTGGAAACAATAAAAAAGGCACCTGCAAATGCCCAGCATGATCCTTCTGCTCAAGCAAAGTTCATTTCTGTTGAAGATTTGGAGAGATCCCACAAATAAAGAAAGATCACGCAACTAAACATGTCAGCAGAACATTTTTATCACGGTACATTTACCCGTTACCTTTTTATCGCAATTCACTTTTTTGTGTTTTTCATCGTCGGGGAATCGCCTTGTTTTTGACGAGGTGATATCCCTATCAAGTTCAGAAGATCCATTTTCGTTCTGTTATGTTCTGTCTTAGGAAGTGTAGTCATTGTTAAGTACACCAAAGTTTTCAGTCAATCATTGCATCGTATTCCCTGTTATGAAATCAGAGTAGATACATCCATCGTCCAGATTCATTACCTGTGTGTCTTGTTTCCCTTATTCACTGACATGAAGGATATTGTACTTCAGTCAGACAGTCAGTTGAGCAAGGCTAGGCTTATCGCAGGGACAAAAAGGACCCTTTCGTTCTAATGCCATAATGTTTTTTTATATGCGATTAGCAGCATTTTTTGCAAGAACTTCACAAAGTTTTAGGTTTGTTTCCAGTTTTGAAGCCAGCAAGCCTGTTTGGACTCCTCTCTGATATGTTTTGTCAAGGCTGTCGCTCTGGTATAGTACATCTCCTTGATGACTATAGTGGAAAGCAGAGTGAACGTAGCGCTTTTGATATCCAGGAAAACAAAATCAATCGAATTAATCTAGCCTGGTCGCATTTTTGTACGAAATGTATCACAGACATTTCAGTTTAAACGAGAATTTAAGAATGAAAAAGGATTGTTGCATACAGTAGAATATTGGAGTTCGAGACATCTGCATTGAGCCTACTTTAATTTCTTAGTTCTGTCTTTAAACTCCGTAGAGCTTACGCTAAGCTACCTACAACGTATAGCCTGGTAGAAATCACGTGGATGCATCTATCACCCATTCATAACAGTAGTTAGAGATATGATCTCTTTTGTTAGGTAACTTCGATATCTATATATTCTGTATTATGTGTGTAAAGTTAATCGTAAAATCATTGCAAAAAATCGTCAGTGAATGTCTTTCAGTCACGTTTTTGAATGTTGTCTGTAGTATTGTCATTTTATTTTCCTTCTTAAACACTTGATATCAGTGTGTGTTCTTCTTTGATATATTAGTCATATACGAAAACTTATTTGTAATCACTTCTGTTCTTCGTTTTTCATTCACGTAAGTGTGTGTATATCTTAATTTTTGGTCAATCTCAAGATTTTTGACACGCAAATTTGTGTGCAAATGCTGGGCAGTGAAATGTTAACACGTTAAAGGGTTTGTGCAAGGTTAAAAGCTTGCATTTGCAGAGAGCAGACAAATCTAAAAATACCCCATTCAAATCGCAGTTGCACACGATGTCAACAAAGGGTAGCCTAAGAATGAGATTTTTATCTTGCTAAGAGACAATGCTGTGTCTAAGTTATTTCTTTGTTCTATTTATAGAGGAGGCTATTTACCATTGCACACTTGCTTTAATATTGAATTTCAGAAAGCAAGCACTCCTCTGCAGAGTATGTTTTCAGCAATCCAACTTTGTTTCATGTAAATTTACTCATTAAATTTAAGTGGTTGAAGATGCTGCTTCAGCTTTGCACTGCAAAACTTGTGTTGCAAAAGTTGTGAGACTTAATGGCTTCTCATTATTTGCTTGTTTGATTTTACGTCTGGTTTCTTGTTTGTTAACATTGTCACCTTTTTAAGTCTTTCATTATTGTACTTTTTAACTTTCCTTTAGCTTTCTGTTGTTGTCTATCTTATGCCAAAGCTTTCATTGTGATTATTGATTGTTTTGTTTCTGGCTGTCATTTGCCACGATTGTCCATTGTTCGTAGTTGTTGTCCATCGCTTGTAGCCATTGTCCATTGTCTTGTAAGGATCGTTCATTCACTATCACGTTTTTCCTTGTTCTTCACTCATTTTCTTTTGCACTTAGTATTTAACTTGATTTAGTAATTACTAATTGTGTTTTGAAGAGTTATGTTTGATTATGTTATTGGTGAAAGCAACTGCGAAGAATTTTGCTTTTGTTTCTATTGTTCGTTTTTGATTGTTTGTTTTTGTTTCATTGTTATAGTTTGTATTGTCTGCTTTGTCTGCTTTGTCTGTTATGTCCATGTCGTTACTACAGTCAGCGTGTACAGTTCCTATTGTTGAAAATCATCGTCTATTGTGTGATCATTATTGTTTTTTCGTCGTGTATTGTTGCAGCCTATTGTTATTGTCATTGTTCATTATATGGCGTGATTGTCTGTGGTAGCTAAGCGTCGATTTCTGTATCCAGTAAATTGTCCATGATTCGTTTGTTGTTTTAATCAAGTTCCTTGGTTACATATTTTATAACTTAAGAACCCATAGCTAACCATGATTCTATGCGGCCCCAAAGTCGACTTTTGTATGATATGAGTCATTTCTGGCCTAAGTTACGTTTGTTTGCGTTTCATTCTGCCCACAAAGGATCATGGTTAGTAATAGGTCTTTAAAGAGTAAAACATGAAAGCTTTCCTTTTTGGGTGTGTAATTACTACTTTATTTGTGAACATTTATTGGAAAAACTTATTTGAGATAATTCGTTATAAAATGTTTGTATTTTAACACTTTCATGTTCCACCTAACAAGACAAAATAAGACTCTTACATGATGATAAATAAAACCGTTATTGTGTTTCTGCTGTAACTAACTCATGGAAAATTTTATTGTGAGATGATTACTAACATATGATAACAACTGTATTTCTTTTGCTTCCCTCTTCATTGACTGACGAAAATGATGGATGTGGAGGAGACTTGCCCTAAGTCTATTCCTGTGTCTGACCGATCCCTCTCCTACATTTCCCGGATCCGCCATTCCACCATTCCGTGATTCTCTCCCCTTTATGTTTTGACGGAATGTTGGATTGGTGGATCATGGAACTACCGAATAGAGGAACGGTAAGACCAGCTGTTGAGCAGATGGAAACTTTACTATCTCCTGTCTTTTGTGGTAAGACTGACTCTGCGCATGAGTCACTGTTAATCGCATTTAATTGCATTGTTGCTAGACCACGTGCCTATTCTTAGCGTTTGTTTGGTTGATTAGATAGAATCTTTAGTACATGCTCGAAACGTCGTGAAATATATCTTTGATCAAAACAGTACTTTGTGCTATTTAATTATTAATATCGTTGATTAGATTGAAGTTGACAGTCAGGCAACGTTCGATTTTCATTTCGTTGTTCGAAGGACTGGGGACGTTCGATTTTTCTTCAGAAATTTCCTCAGATTTTAGACTTGGTTTAAACAGATGTGGTGAAGATGTAAATGGTAGTTGGAGCGAATTCAACGGTTCATATCGTAAGTCTATGGTCTTCTTGGGTATTGGTTTTTAGCAAACGTAGCCTGATAGTTGGATTGTTCTGGATTCAAACTTTGAGGAAAATATCTTACAATTTTGATGACTCAAGCAGAGCAGGCTTGAAGGAGAAACACATTTCAGTGTCTTGGTCAGTGTCTTCAGGGTCTTGAAGGAGAAACACATTTCAGTGTACCCCGTGAAGGTCCTGTATTAATGCTAAACTTACGACCTTTCGCTCACGATGCTACCGAAATAGCTCTCTGCATTTTAGGCCATATTCAGAATGGGATTTAAGTTCAGAGATAGGGTATTCGTGAATCAAAGAGCCCTCCAAATCACGCAAAACGACGCATACAACAAAGTGGAAACCACGCTAAACTGGAGGCTCTATTATGAGTGGACGATGTAGCAAAACCCATGAGAAAGGACGTGCTTGCTTGCTTGCTTGCTTGCCTCTTTGCTTGCTTGCCTCTTTGCTTGCTTGCTTGGCTCGGTTGGCATTAATTAGCATTCAGCTAGAAAAGAGCCAACCTTAAAGAAAGAAATTATTATTGTTATTATTATATTGCCTGTTTGCTTGCTTGTTTGTTTGCTTGCTTGCTTGCTTGCTTGCTTGCTTGCTTGCTTGCTTGCTTGCTTGCTTGTTTGTTTGCTTGCTTGCTTGCTTGTAGACAGAGACTGGGATCAAAAGAGGATATTGCCCCCTTTAACTATACCAAAACCAATCAAAATATCTCCTTTCCGAGTGAATTACCTTCATGCGATTTGAGAATTTTTCTCGATTTCTGTTCAGAAAGAGTTCTATTCAAGGCGAAAATCAGTTTCATTATTAGAGTTATGCCAGGCACTGTCTTTGAAACGTCGTTTAAGAAGTGAATTTTGTCGAATTGGTTTGTCAAGTGACAAACACGGCCAGAATTTTGAGTTGCTTATGGGCACCACCTAAAGACCCATTGATGTTTTAAATAACATCATTAAAATCCCCTTTTCCTTCTGTTTAAAGCCTCTGCTTATTTTTTAGTGCACATCGCTTACAAAATGCTGAATACATTTCTCAATGGACGCCTATACTGTCAAAATGTTTACACAACAATTGACGAAACAAGCTATAGGTTTACACTGTGAATTTATGATCATTCATTACCCTGTGGTCGGGTTGCCCAGTATCGCGGTGAATATCGACCTCAAAAATCAGGAATGGGGAAGTTTATTTTGAATTTCACGTGAAGTTTGAAAAACGAGGAAAAGGGAAGCGTTGATAATATTCTAACTCCACAACGGTTTAAAACTGCTCTCAATTCTATCATCCTACATGTTTTCATATTTACTTTGCAACAACACGGCAGAAGGAAATATTTGCAAATGCTTGAAAATATATGCAAAGACCTGCACAAAAGGATTTGAATAAATGTATTCTAGCTTAAAAGGTTTTCACAGTGTTTTACAGTAATCCTCGCAAATACATCACATTTAGGCCTATCGAATCGAGTTTGAACATGGAGTTCTTCGAGTATCCAGGACTTGCCACAACCTCATTGTTTCGGAGCTGGGATAAAAAGGAAATGAATGAGAATATTAACTGGGCAGTAACAGAGAAGATTCGCGGTGAAAGTTTCAGTTGTCATACAGATGGCGAAGAATGCATGTTTGCGAAAAAGAGAGAAGTTTCAAACAAAGAAATTTCAGACTTTGAATCTACAAGTTTTATGTCGAACTTGAGGGAGAAGATTGTCAGCATTTTCAAGCGTGTCCAAGACTTGGTCCACTTGGAAGACAAAGATAGTGCTGATGTGGCACAAGTGACTGTTTTTGGAGAAATTTTTGGTGGTGAGTGCTTGGTCGTCTTGTCATGAAAACTTTTTCAATGTGGCCTTTGTTAGAAACGTGCATTCTTAAAGGGAATCGACATAGTTAAAAGCTGGCCCGGGCCAGGTCAAAAATACATTCTATTATACTCGACCGCTTTGACGCATCCGGTCTCATTGTGTAGCTGAAGAAACAATGGGTTTGTAGGCGTTTCTTCAGCCTATTTATAGCGGCTACGAGATATAGCTATGTCTATTCCCTTTAATGAAATCTGTTATTTTAGCAGGCCATAAAAGGATGAAAACTGTACTACTGACACCTTATATGCTCTCTTACATACACTTATGATTTGGCCCCACTAAATTATATTTCATCAAGAAGAACTTTAAAGTTTATACCTTTTATTATTTACATTTTATTTACCGGGTGAGTCAAAAAAAAGTTTACCCGTTTGGCGGGCTGTGGAATAATATGTATGCGGCTGATATTCAAAACTGAAATGTTAATCTATCATGCAAAGGCTAACTTAGATGGGAAAATTTTGTTTGGTAAATTTACCCATTCCTAAGATCAAAAATTAGAAAAAAAGTATATGACAGATATATATGGGAACGAGAATTCCACGTTCCATTTTGTTCTATGATTTACTTGCCATTGAAATCAAAGTTATATTTCTGAAACTGGCAAATTGATACATACATACATACAATAAACACCCGCGTATCAAAACCTTGTGGATTTAGAACCTATGGTCTGAAATTGTCGAATTAGACCCCCATTTATAACAACCAACTCATTGTATTCATTGCACGAGAACCCTAGACTCGATCCACTCATCCCAATGTTTTCATTCCATTCCATTTTTACAAATTTTACAGAACGATCACTGCAGTGGAAATACGTTGTTGCGCAGGAGCATAAAATGTCGGTTCGTTCAAACATTGGTTCAAACAGTTAGAACAATTCAATTCAATTATAGAAATGTTATTGTTGTTGTAACTGGGACGTTGTATTGAGTCTACGAGAAACCAGGCTAACTCCAAAATTGTAGGCTCTCATACCGTATAACAAGCTTCAAACTTCTTCCAGGGCTTTACGAACACCGTGAAGTTGCACCAGAAAATGTAACACCGATACAAAGAGAAATTCAATATTGCCCAGATATTCGGTATTTTGGACTTGACATCGCATTCAGGAGGAAAAAAGAAAGTGGGGAGTTGCTTGAACCAGGTATTTATATACATTTTAATTTCGAGGAAGTCTCAAAAGCAATAGACTTGCCCCATCTCTTCAGTCCGTCTTACCGTTGCCTTTTCGGTAGTTCCTGGATCTGCTATCCAAGGGAATGCAGAGATAGACTTGGGGTAAGTCTACAAAAGCAAAGGCTTTAAGATAGAAATCATTTGAAAACAGAGGGTAATTTTCTCACCATTGTCTCTAATAGCAGTCAGTTTATTCAGTTTTATTCTATTAATTTGAGTCAAACACAAACTTGATCTTCGAAAGCTCGTAGCTCCGTGAATATTTAGCCGATCTGTTAGCTTCTGGTGTCTAAAATTAATTTAAAATCCGTGTTTAATATTTAGCCGATTTGTAATTAGCTTCTGGTAGTCGATTATTAAATTAATTCTAAGAATCATCAGCAATCATGATATCGAAGGACATCCCCTTATCTGGCAGATGCTCTCCTCTACCGTATCCTTATATGCTACCGTGGAGCCAATTCAGTATTTCGTTATTTTTTAATATTTAATCAAACATCGAACAATTTTGTTGGGGCACCCTGTAGTGTAGTAATTATTTTCAATTTTTACTGCACACGTAGCACCAACTTTAAATAAATCGATTATTATTATTATACCATTATTCTATTTCAGAATTCATCGACTTTTACGATACAATCATGATATTCGAAGACTTTGACATCCCCTACCCAGCTACTCTGTTCAAAGGGAAAATGGCAGATGCTCTCCTCTATTCCATTGGCTTCGATTCGACAATTCCAAAGCAGCTTGGATTTCCACCGCTGCCCCTAGGTAACTAGACTTGCTATTTCGTGCCAGGTGAAGGGTTCTTGTATGAAGGATCAGAAATCGCAGATTTTAATTCAAATTTCTTAAAGGGAATCAAAGCACATATATATGCCTTTGATAGAAATAGCCGTGCAAAGATAATAGGCCGTGACACGTGTCGCACCATATTTGGGTAACTTATCGAAGTCAACAGGAAATACCAAGATCTGATTGGCTAGAGTTTGACCGCCAGTGGCTTGAGTTACTTTTATACACTTACATTCCCTTTAATAAATGAACGTTCTCAGTTGCGGGCTTTTCAAATGTAGAACAATTTCAAATACAACCCCAGAGGAGGGCACTCGGTTCATGCACCTACGGGGAGTTAAGTGCGATTTTTCTGGGTTAGAATATTACCAAAAGTGATATTCTGGGTCCAACTAAACTGAAATTATATTTTTTGATATTGTTTGTCATCAAATATTGTCAAACTGATATTTCTTGGTTTGTTAGAGGCATCCGTGACCTCTATTTACATTGTTTCAAGATATTTTATGTTTGTTTTCAGGTGTCGAAGTATAAAATGAGCTGATATTTTTGGGTTGCAATGAAGCTAAACTGATATTTTTGCGTCGCCGGAATTTTCTCGGAGTGATCCCTCTCCCCCTTGTTCGTATGAGCTGAGTGTCCCCCTGGAAATACAATGCTAGAACTTTTTCTCCATTGTTGTACCTAGAACAAATTAACTGTTGTTTTTGAAGCAAACCCTTTTTTACCTACTTGTGCCATAAATAAGCAACCACTTGTCAGACTGACTCGCACATCATCTCAACTTCTAAAGAGAAGCATAACCTAGGGCCCAAATTCTAGGTGCCGCTCTGTAAATGAGAAGTAGTACTATTTTCACAACTTATCTAAACTGTCAATAGCGTTAAGTGCATGCGCTAGCATTAGTATAACCCTAAACTTAATGAGGTTTTTGTTCCTACATCAACAGGTACAAATAAAGCCGAGGGTATTGTTTTGAGGCCGCTTAAGAACATGTTGTTGAAGAATCACGATGGTGAAATGCAACGAGTCATCATCAAAATACAGGAAGCAGAATTTAATGGTGCAAGAAAAAAGACAAGTGATCGCACTAGAACCAGAAAGAAAGGTATGCTATGGAGGAAGGGTGAATTTTGTAAAACAAAGGATACAGTTCTCTTTAAAGGGGCTCCGTCGTCAAAATGTAAACAAAACGATGATTTTTGCAGTTTTTTGAAAGGTGATATCACACAGGATTTTCGTATTTCTTTTCAAAATGAAAATTGCTGTTTGGGCATTAAACCTTGTACTTCACTAAGGAACGAACCAAACATTCATATCTTCTACGATTGCTCGGATATAAGTTGATTTTTAACGGTCACTTTTTTGTGGCTTGGGTGAAGCCACCAAACAAACTGCAGAGAACAATGGATGAACAATGCATAATCCCCGACACGTGCGAGTTTACTGATTTGTTTACTGTTTGACGACTGATCCCCTTTAAGACAATGGGATCTAGCAGACTAGAGACTAGATTTCACACCTTCAACGCAGCTAACCATGACGTTTTGCTAGCCTGCGTGCAGACTTTACTATTGTGGAGTAAAGTCTGCACGCAGGCCAGACGTTTTGCTCTCTCTGTTTATTTTGATTTGATTGAATGAAGTCAGAGGTGTGAAATCTGTTCTTCTTGGAAAGAAATCGCTTTGTCTTCTTGGAAACAAAATTTTTATCTTGAAAAATTCGCCCTTGCTCGGTCTGGATGTTTATATTCGTGCTTTTAATAATCAGCCGTAAATCCCTTCGTCTGCAATCACAAAATTACCTTGCATTCGCATGTCAATCAAACGCAACGGATGCTATTGTTAGAAAATGTCCTTGTTGTGGTTGAACTCAGTCTAGATGAATTCTCGGCTGTTGGTTTCCCATCATTGAAGAGAACAAACATAGCGATAACAAGTGGCCGCTTAGACTAACTACTTCAGTCCTAATTTCTGCTTTGTTCATTGAAGTGGATGACGGCACTACGCTTCAAGTGGCTTCAAGTAGTTGTAGCGTCCATTGGTCTATCAATAGAGATAACTACGAATTTTTAATCAGTCTAGTGGCCGCTATGAATAGGCTAAAGAAAATACCTACGCACCCATTGTTTCTCTAGCTGCATATTGAAACAGCATGTGTCAAAGTTGACTAAATACAATAGTATACCCTATTGCTAACTTGGTCCGGGTCAGCTTTGAACCATGTCGGTTCCCTTCAAAGGTATTGTATCAAGTAAGTACAGCGGGTTTTCGGGGAGCATGCCAATTTCACGTGATATTTCATGTGATCACTTTGATAAAGGGGCTCACTACGTGGCAAGGAGTGATCTAAGCTGACTGATGACTTATTTGCAGTTTTGCTTTCGGAGCTGAAAGTTTAGTTTGCATGTGATCAGTTAAACTCTGCCAATCATTGCGCGTTCTTCGAGGTTCTTCGACAGCATTGTGTCAGCATATTTTGAAAAGAGTGTATTCGCGGCTGTACTTACATGGACATATTGCCTTTAAATTTATTTCTACAGCACTTCAATGATTTTATGATCTTCCTTGCAGAGAATTCAGAAAGACCACATAATGATATCCTGAACATCATGCTCCAGTTCACAACGGAAAGCAGAATGATAGATGTCATTTCTAAGATTGGCCTACCAGATACAAAAGAAATACAGGAAGTTGTGGAGGAGAAATTCATCAAAAGTGTTATGACAGATACGCTTGCGAGAAGCGAAACCGAGATCGTTTGGGAGGCATGCAACGAAGAGCAAAAGGAGGCTGTAAGGAAATGTCTGGAAAGAAAGGCAAGTGACTTGTTGATGGCATTTGCTGCCAAAACGAACGATTAATAACCAGTAAAATAGTTTCATTTTCTGTATTGCTTTGGTCTGTCTCAGACCACTTGTCACACAAGTTTTGCGTTGCAAAATCGAATTCGTTACACATAGTAACAAACAAGTCCTTGATTAGCAAACATCTCAACGAGACTGAGTTTTTAAAGGCGCACATCACACAGATGGGTCAGATACAAAATGCTAATTTACATGTTGTGTGGAAATTCCGTTAATTAAGTACTGGAACAAACGCAAAACTGACGTTAGACTTGCTCCAAGTCTATTTCTTCAACTGTAATAAGTCTAATCAGAAAGTAAAGTAAAGTCTATTTCATCAGCTGTAATAAGGCAAATCGGAAAGTAAAGTGCGAAACATTATCGAAACATTATGTCGCTTTTCCCTTCCCATATTGCAGCAACCGTCAATTTACGAAACCGCAAACGAGGACAGCATCGCTTTTACAGAACACAAAATTTTAGGCCGTTACAGTTACAGACTTGAATTTGGGAGTTGATTTGAGGATTTGAGCATAAATTGCAGGCGTAAACAACAAGAATAAAGACACAAGTATGATCTATTTATACATTTTGTTCGAGAAAACATACCTATTGTTTCCTCGAACCCATGATTGCAGTTGCGAAATAAACTTGGGGCAAGTCTAAGCTGAGATTGAAGCAACGATCAAAATGGCAGTTAACGAGACGCAACAGAGGCAAAACCAATCAGCCATCATAGAAACTTTAGTCAAATCTTCTACCATCGAACTCAGTCACATACCAAATGCCTTGGAGGCAGATTTCAACAGTTTTCTGCACTGCTCGAAGCTGGGTTATATGGCTAGGACGATTACAAACGTAAATAGGCAAGAAAGGGAAATATGCTGACCTGAAGCAAATGAAGAACACTTTTAAGTGATAAGAAGTTCTGTTTAAGTTTTGTTATAAGTTATTTCGTCGTGGAGTTATCCTAGACTGATTACAGGGAGTCCCAGTTATCACTCACCAAAACGAGACTACAGCCAAACAAACCGGGGTATATCCCCGTGGGGGGTACTTAGTATATTTGTCCGACGAGGATGTGCCATTTTTAAGGGTATCGTTTTCACCAATTTTTTCTAGCACAGGGTATCAAAATGAGGCAATTTTTCTAGAGCAGGTTGTCAAAACATGTCAAAGGGGAATATTCTGCTAGATCGGGTCGTTTTTCCGTCAAATTTCATGTTTTTGAGTATACTTTTCACGAATTTTTTCTAGAACAGGGGTAAAAAAAAATTTTTTCGTGGGCACACCCCCGTACAAATTTAAGTCAAGTACCCCCCCCCCCCCCGGGGGTATATCAGTTTGGCAGAGGAGCGAAACTCGACTTGTAATCAGTCTAGAGTTATCCACTGATTTTAGTACCAGCGGATGACATCATTTCGATTGCAAATTACAAGGATAATGATAGAATTGTAGCTTAATTTATCTTTGAAAAGCTACAGTTGAAGGATACTTTGCAGCTTCTCAAAATAAACGGAATATAAGTTGTTCAAGATATTAATGTGATGATTAAAAAGGAATGGTAATCGGGAAAAGATTTTCTGAATAGATTCATCTGTGGAAACATAGTCAACCTTGCATGCTTTCTTTACTTTTTGCAAACAAAATAGCGTCAGCACCCAATCATACAAAATAGTGGATAATTCGAAGATGAAATAAGATATAGAAACATTTAAAAAGAACGTTTTATCATTCAACAGTGCTACCAATAGAAATTTTTGCTTCAGGTCACCTTTAATTACTTGAACCATCACTGTGCGCCTTAAAGGTAAACTGTCTCTAACATCTGATCACAAATTTAATGGTCTTTGTTAATGGATTAATTTCTTGATTCATCTTCCTACTTTTTCTTCAGCAAAATAGCATAGTTCAACTTGAAACTGCTTCGTACCTCTCAGGTGCCCAACATTTTTAGATATTCCATGCAAAGGCATATCTATCTATAATGATAAATTTGGCATGTATGCTATCGTTGAGTAAATTTAGAGAAAATGCTAGGTAACAAGAACATACTGTCCGCTAATGTTTGCTCTAGGTTTTCATGAAAGATTAAACTGAAATCAGTGCAGGTTTCTTAGCCATGTGATAAGAAACCTTTCAGCCTGTTTCAAGGTTAATGACCTTTCAATAAGAAACTAAACAGGCTGTTTTGAAAAAACTGGTTTCTATTTTGCGGGTTCTTACTGTATATCCAGCAGCGTTCTTTAAAATCTTTTCTTTGCCACGACTGTGTATTTTTTCGGCTCATGCGTCAAATACACCATCCCTTCTGTTGTTGGCAGCTTTTCACCATCGGCAGGAAGGAATTCAAATCGTTGGAAGACTTGAGATAGAATCAAAAACAGCTCCATTTTAGCGAGAGCTTCTCCAAAGCAGACTCTCTTTCCAGCGGAGAATGGGAGAAATGATTCATTCATTCCTGGAGTAAACTTGCCATCTCGATCAAGCCATCTTTCTGGCTGGAAATCGCCTGGGTCCTTCCAGTGGCGTTCATCGTGATGAATTGCATAGAGGTTGAAGATAACATGTGTGTGTTTTGGAATCTTGTATCCGGCCAACGACGTATCACATGTTGTTCTGTGTGGAAGAATCAGCGGAGCGGTTGATCCCAGACGTGCAGTTTCGTTGATCGCAGCCTCTAGGTAGGGCATTGACGAGCGGTCGTCCATACATGGGATCCGGTCACGTCCGATCACCCGGTCCAATTCTTCGTGAATTTTTTTCTGCTTCTCAGGCCATAACACAGAGAAGACAATAAACCAGTTGATTGTTGTTGATGTTGTTTCGATTGCAGCACTAAATATGTCAGACATAATCATACACAGGTTGTCTTCCTCCAGAAACCGCTCACTCCTTTTATTTTCTGCAATCTCCTGGTCAGCAGCATCAATCAATGCATCAGTGAAATCACGTATGTTTCCTTTCTCGAATGTTTCTCTGTGCTCTGCCAGCCATTTCTCGAGGATTGGGTCTCGTATGCGTACTGCTTCTCGAATGAGGTTGAGGTTTCTGTTTGGGAAATGACGTAACCACGTTAGGAAGTCGATACCATTAGACCCAACTGTGCCCTGAAACGCTAATTCGTTCATGTGCAAGATGGTTGTGAATTCTTCATCATTGATGTCGTATTTTGATCCCGTAACAATAGTGCAGATTATGTTTGTAGTTACAAGACCTAGAAGGAAAGTTTTGTGTCCTTGAGAAAAGCTGAAAAAACGTTGTTGGCCATGACTGAATTCATACCCAAAGCCTTGCCTAGGTACGGAAGGGGCCAGAAACGGACATTCTCTTGTCCCAATTCATTTTTAAAAGATGCACTTCTTAAAAATATTCAGCGTTAGAAAAATAAAACAAATCCTCCACGAAAGATTCGATCACCAATATTGTCGCAGATACTTTGGATTGCTATTCTCTGTGCAAAATCGCCATTAGCTATGTTGTGGTTAGCCTGAACACTTTCGATGATTTGCCTCGCAGTGCCACGCAGAGAGGACGGGTTGTACAGCCCCTTTAAAGGGAATCAGCACGTTTAAATTGGTCTTGTGCCACATCTATTTTTATCGGTGCAATGAGGTGGCAATTTGAAAGCGAACCCCAATCAGATGGCGTATCACCTGCTCTATTTTTGATTTGCTTGTCTTTCCAGTGTCAGTTTTTTTAGGCAGAGAGATAGAACAGTAAGGCCCCGCATTTAAGAAACCACTTTTTCACACCTTAGCCTAAAAGGTTTCTTATATTTATGATACTTTTCATTTTTTAGGCTGAAAGTTTCTTAAGTTTCTAATTTCTTTTCTGGAAAGTCGCAGAAAAATAGGTCATAACAGAACAGGGTTATTTATAGAAAGATTAGCCATATGTATGTTGTCAATGATTGTCAAGAACATCAATTAGAATTTAGGTAAAAAGCTGTAAACTCAAACACATCTTTGTAGTAGTATTTTATGAGCCCTGCATGCAGGCTACTCCCCAGACCGTCACACCAGGACTTTGTGTTGATCAAAATACAAGAAACTTCATTTTGGGTATGAGCCTTAAGAGTTTCTTATAAGTAGGGGGGCTAATTGTTTCTCAGAAGCCTAAAAGTTTCTTTTAGGTGGTTTCTTAAATGTGGGGCCTTACTGTAAGACTTTATTTTATTTCTCATTTTCCAGGAATTCTTGCTTATTTTTTATTTTCAAAGTTTCAAAATATTTCCAATGATAATCTGAAAGACTTACACAAATCTTTTCTTGGGTAGAAGGCTTCCCCATTCTTTGCAGCTAATCTTTCAATGAGTTCCCCACAATGCACATTTATGTTTTTCTCCAGTTTCTCTCTGTTTGCCCCATACATCTTCAAGGCCTTATGAGAGGGACCATAGTCAGCGAAAACTATATCAATGCAGTGGCGCCGCCAGGATTTTTTATTGGGGGGGGCGAAAGAGAAAGGGGTCTGGGGCGGAGCCCCAGAAAAATTTTCTTGGACCACGCCCTCTACTTTGGCTGTAAATGCGGCCAACGCCCCTTTTTAGGTTGACATAAAGATAAATGAGTCTGTTGAAATAACACAAGTAGGGTACCACAGTTAGAAAATGACGTCCTACCGGCGACCGAACGACGAACTTCGAATTTCCAAGAATTTCTGCAACGAATCTAAAACGTCACTCCGTAATGGAATTATCGAAGGGATTTCAAGTTCTCTCAGATTCAGAAATCTGAAGTATATGGTTTGTGAAAAAGAGGGCATCGGGACCAGCAGAAGCTTCCAAGTTCAGTATATATTCAGGGGCGGATCTAGCCGGATATTTTAATGAGTTCCCATGATGAGATCGAAGGTGAGCGAAGCTAGGGGGTGCGGGGGTACTCCCACGAGAAAATTTTTGCAGCCACGTCCTTTAGATTGCCTTAAAATGCTGTCAAATTTTTCTTAACTAATTAATAACTGATAAAACTTTGAAATGAAAAGCATCCCACGAAACCAATTTTGGACATTCATATGATCATAAGGCCTAAGTTTACCTCAAATTTTTCTCCTTCAGCCAGCCACATTTTGCCTTATTGACACATATAAGGGGCCTAGTTTGTAGCCCCTTATATAAGCGCAATTGAACAGATTTTGAAATCGTTTGTTATTTTCATCGCGGATCTCATTTCATAATTATCGTAATTCTATTCTCAGAGAGAAATCTATCTATGAAATCTTGACTAAGTTCCCAAATTCATGGAACTCACGTCAAATCTGCCACTGGATGAGGGGGTCTGGGGGCAAAGCCCCCAGGAAAATTTTCGGGGACACGCCCTTTACTTTGGCTTAGAACACTTCTACCGATCACATGTTACCTGGTGGTGAAATAGAATTGTTGATCATTTCGTAACAGTTGTTTAAATTAGCATCCCCTGGAAACTATTTTTGTAAAAATATGATATTCTTTGGTTTAGAATGCATCCCATCTTTACCAGTGCCCAATTGAAAACTTTCATAATAAGGTAACAGTATTTTTATGAATTACCACCAAAGGAAAATTTTTGCGCAAACACACTATAATTTGTCCCAGAACCGTTCTAACAATCCAATTTGCCTGGCCTCAAAATGGAACTTTTGACAGTTCTGTGATAGTTTGTCTCGGAAATTTTTCAAAATCCAACCTATACATTGGCTTAGAACGACTCTACCATTCACTTTCCATCATTTCTCCGAAAGAATCTTACCCTACTACCCATCCTATACAGAACTACTTTCTCCTCATTTGGTTTGTGAAAAAGATCTTGACTTAGATCTTTCACAAGCTATGTTGTTGAGATGTGCAAGCTCGGAGGGCACATAGGACGGGGGTCTAGGGCCTTCGCGACCAGAAAAAAAATCCGAGTCAGTGCCCTACAGATCGTTGGAAAATGCAATAAGACAGCAAGATTGTACAAACCGATACTCACATTATAATTGCTAAAGATAATCGGCCTTACCCCCCCCCCCCCCCAATAATTTTACAACGGAATTAGACGAATTAGAAAAGTGGTCCTGGAGAATATTGGGGGGGCGACCGCCCCCCCTTGCCCCCCCCTCCCGGCGCTTCTGTATCAATGCCACGTCCTGTTTTCTGGCCCCTTGCTGCTTCCATTCCAGTGATACTTGGTGGCCTTCCAGCGAAGTCTGAAGTCTTCTGAATCAAGCTTTCTTTGGCAGATTCAATACTGTTTACAATGACGACTCTCCAGCCACCCAAAAAGAGGCTGAACACATCTCCATACTTGTGAGAGAGTTTTTGGAAATCTTTCTGAGGTTGGGCGGTCAGCAGATGAATGTTTCCGATTATAGGAAGGGGAATCGGGCCAGGTGGGAACGATTTTGGTCGAATGAAAATATGGAGATACAGCAACACTAAAAGGATAATGCCACCAATGAGAATGCTTTCCACGATCATCTTTCGTCTAGAATCAATTTAGAAAATATGATCAAAGAAACGGAGCAGCTGAAAGGATGTTATAATTTCTAGAAATCGAAAAACTATATCTTGAAAATTATTGGGGGGGCTAAAGCCCCCCCAGCCCCCCCGGCTCCGCGGTCCTTGGCAGGGTATCGCTGCTCTGATTTAAGTTTGGAAAGACTTCTCCTAGTTTGGTTTGCTGCTCGTTTTTGTACATGCAATTCTCCATGAGACAAAGTGAAATTTGCTATGCAGCAAACGTTTTTAGTAGGAGGAAATAATATTGTCTCTGTTTTATTTTAGGACCCAAACAGAACAAGATTATCCTTTACCAATCAAGCCCAACCTTGAAGCAGCATTTGACAACACCCCTTTTTGGCGCCCCCTAGAAAATTGCGCCCTTGGTACGACTCTGTTTTGATTAAGTTTTGAAATGGGTTTAGGAAATAATGAATCAAAACCGACGAGGAACGTCCAACTTTTACTACTAATTAAAGAAGTCTTAATAAGAGTGTCCAATAAGAAAATTGTCAGTATCTAAAGAAGTGCTTTTGACAGTTCTTGAGAGCCATGCCCGAAGGTGTCAATTAGTTCATTATAGTCAAGCAACTGGCAAATCTTCCGCTCAAATGTCATCAGCAGCAGGCCTTCTAATCGGTCTTGCACCATGGAGGATCGGATTCGAGATTTGACTCGTTTCAAGGCAGAAAATGTACGTTCTGCTGTCGAAGAGCTGACAGGAACGGCAACTGCGATAGCGTAGACTTTGCTCAATACTGGGTAAGCATCCAGCAAATGGTATTGATGTGGGTGACACAGAAGCTGCAGGGCATCAGAAAATGAGGGCATCTTGTTGACTTTTGAGGCCTGGTAGCTATCTGGCATGCCTGTGTCTTCAGGATCCGCATCGCTTTCGTTATTTTCGACTCCATCTGCATCAACAATGCGTTGGCTTATTCTGACAAAAGGCCTTCAGCTTTGGCTCCAGAATCGCTAAGAATAGACAAGCATCATCGTATGACCGGGGAAAGAAATTGTGGCTACCTTTTGAACCTGGCCAGTGCGTGTGGCTTCGAAGGCCAAAGAAGTGGAAGTTTGGAAAAACATAAGATCCTTTTGGATGATTACAAAGTCCGTCCTGAGCTAAGCAAACATAAGAAAATCTGAATATTGATTTCTTCATAACCCCAAATGATCGTTGATGCTGTTTTAGCTACAGTCAGAGAGATGAGTGTTGCTGCTAAAGTCACCTTCAACAGAAAATTAAGCGCCTTGTATATGGACAAGAATCGCCTGAAAAGCAATATTTTGATCTTTATGTCAAACGAGGATGATACGCAAAAAATCAAAAGTCATTACCCCTAGTTTGCTTCGTCGCTGCATGAAACTATTGGTGCATCTGTATCAAATTAGATGTCATGTCACATTTACGATAACGCAAAATTACTTATGTTTATGTACCCTGGGTACCATGTTAGAGAGGCTGGTACCCAGGGTAATGTTTATGCAGAACCCTGCAGAACGTTTCTATTCGTGGGCATCTAGTTTGAGACAAGCATTGACGAAAATAACCTATGTGCAGAATCATATGCATGAAGATGTTTTGGTTTAGTGTGATCGCGTCCCTTCACCCAGTCAATGGCGCCATTGTTTGCTGGGATTCTGCACCTTTCCTCTCAACTTCACCTGCGATGATTGCATCCGTTGCTGTGTAGGAGGGGGGTCCTTCTACCTTTGGTGATGCTGCGAATGCTAGCCTCTGTGCAGGCTGCCGGTTACATCATCCCCTAAAGTTGACTTATTTGCATAATGAATACTATCAATAAGTGGCTAATGATGCGTTCGTTCTAGAAACGATTGTTTTAACATAATTAAGCTGCAAATGAAGTCAAGAACGTGCCAATTCTGCGTAAATTTGTTGTTGTGCCAGGGTAAACATCAAGGTGATTTATCCATCTTATGGTGTCTAATCTGTCTAACATGAAAAAAGCCGACGTCAAATGTTACTATCGGATCGCGGGAAACTTCTGTCTTGTATGCGCTTTCTGTGCGCTTTCTTTATTTCAGGGCCAATTAGCAGAGATAAAACGTTAATCAATTGCTTTAACGAGCGTGACGGACTTTCTTTCTTTCTTTCTTTCTTTCTTACTGACCTGGAGCCCCCTCTTAGATTACAAAGTTGGACTTTGTAATCAAAAATGGGTAGGGCCGTATCAAATCATTGTACGAACAGGTGTCAATTATAAAATCATTTGTAAGTTTGGAAAAATAACCACTGCACATCATGACCAGCTTAGATTATGTCCATTGCCTGTTTCCCAAGGCCAACCGCTTGCCCCCGTCCCTGAAATTGGTGATATTTTCATTCAACAGCCAGAGACAAATATTCGTGAGGGAGAGGGAGGACATGGTGTGGTTCAGGGGTGGGTTAGACCTCAAAACCTCCGTCAAATAATTAATCCACCAATTAGATCACAGGTGGCGGAGAATGGTTCAGTATTTTAAAAATACTGAACCATTCTCCGCCACCTGTGATTAGATACGGAGATGTTGTTACTCATTAGAAAAAAATGTGTTTACCTTGTGTTCTACCATATACTTATTAGGGAGGGGAAGGTGTAACGGTATGTAGTGACGTAGATATCTTTCGTCAGTTGCCAAATGACCTATCCGTTAATGTTAATTGGTTTCTAACGAATCCATAGATAAGCATGTTTACTGTCGAATCGTGGGATTTAGATTTGGAACGCAAACGATCGAACGTGTGTTTCTGTTTGCCTTCTCTCTGCGCCCCATGCACTGCTCCAAACGCTACAATACAAGAGAAGAAATAAACAATTTGTTTGTATATGCATGCACACACAAGCGAGAGTGCTGTGGTATAGGCTCTTTGGGTAGGCTGGAACATTAAGGTTGTGAACCAATTACGCAAAAACAGTTTTAAAGGTTTGTTTATTACTAACTTTTTAGTGCTAGATTGACTATTGCACTCATTTTTGATAAGTAACTGAGGTCCGAGGCTGGTAGGGAGTTTCTTAAATTCTAGGACGTTATTGTTGAGTTGCTTATAGTTTTGATGCCGGAAGCGTAGAGTTAGGTAGAGTTCAGTTAATTTTGCTGCAGAAAGGGTCCCAAATTACCTAGTAAGATGGTCAAAGAATAAATAACATAATTTGCACTCAAAATAATGTCAGAACTGTACAGTTGCTATCTGAGTTAGCTGGGAAAATTAAAGCTGCAAATTACAAAAGTTTTTTTAACCAACATCAAGGTTGGACCAGCCCAGAGCGTAGCAGCGAAGTTAATTTCATCCTAAACGGACATCAAGTCAGCTAAGCAAGAACCTGTTTTCTAATTCTTCTTATTCCAGTGTAATGTGCAGCGTCCCCCATGCGAATGTGATCGAATGTGTACGGAAACAAAAGTTTGCCCTCTTGGAAGCCAAAAAATTAATCATAAATTTAACAATTAAGTACATTTCTGAAACAGAGCGCTTTGGTTGAAACTTGCTGGAATCTCTATGTTTGTTTGTAATTATGTAATTATTTGGTTGCAAGATGCCTTAACTTGTGGCTCTGTTTGTCATTTTATTCGTCTTTTTATTTATGGCTTCTGGGTAGACAAAATATTTTGCTCATTGGGGTATCGTTTCTGTAGTAGGGTAGCGTTAGCTGTATGTATAGTAATTAGTAATCATGTATTTGATGAAATCCGCCTGGCCGATCCCTTTCCCACCATATTCCCCGGATCCGCCATTCCAACATTCCACGGAATGCTGGATTTGTGGATGCAGGAACCGTGGACAGAGATCAGTCAGACGGACTACAGTAAAGCCCTGTTTACCAGTCTGCAGAGTATGGCACTTTTCGACGAGATCTCCGGTGTGCAACGAGAAATTTCTTTTGTTCTCTATTGTCTAATTTGAATATGTTTACACGACACAAACTAACCCGGGGCGAACCTGGGTTAAACTAACCTAGGTTAGATTTTTGTAGTGTGAACGCAACTAACCTGGGTTCGCCCCGGGTTAAACTAACCCACCTCAGGAGGTGGGTTCGCCCTGGGTCGAACCTGGGTTAGTTTTGGAAAATGTCGTGTGAACGCAAACTTGGGGCGAACCTAGGTTAGTTTCGATCTCATGCACTGAAGTTGTGTTATCTTCACAGATATTTATTCATTCTAAACTGTTATACATGTTCATTTGGTCATTCTATACGCTATGAATTGAGGAAAATAGACCGAGGATCAACTTGGGAGGACGAAGAAGTTTTTTTATGATACGCTTGAGATACGAAGCCATAAGATTTCGAGCAAAAACTCGATTCTTTTCTAGCCGCCTTTTTCGTGCTAAAGCTCGCCTCTTCATAAACACATGCGATGCCAAAACCATTCATTTAAAAACAAAAATCTGCCGGCAAAACGTAAGCATGCACAAAAGCATTGTCATCTTGGTTTTTTGTCCGCCATTTTCTCAAATTCTTGCTTTGTTATCTTACCAACTGCGCATGCGGGAACAAAACTAACCCAGGTTCGCCCCAGTTTTGCGTTCACACACATTTTGAGGATCTTTTCGCGTGAACAGACGCGAGTTGAATCGGCAATCAGTCTGGAAAGGGGCACCTTGGAAAGGAGCTTTAGAGTCATTTGCAAATCAAGTTTCTTGATTTCATTCTAGACGAAAGATGATCGTGGAAAGCATTCTCATTGGTGGCATTATCCTTTTAGTGTTGCTGTATCTCCATATTTTCATTCGACCAAAATCATTCCCACCTGGCCCGATTCCCCTTCCTATAATCGGAAACATGCATCTCCTGACTGCCCAACCACAGAAAGATTTAAAAGCACTCTCTCGCAAGTATGGAGATGTGTTCAGCCTCTTTTTCGGTGGATGGAGAGTCGTCATTGTGAACAGTATCGAGGCTGCTAAAGAAAGTTTGATTCAAAAGTCTGCAGATTTTGCTGGAAGACCAGCAAGCATTACTGGAGTAGAGGGACATCGGGGCTTCAAGACAGGCTTTGGCATTGATATATTATTTTCTGACTATGGCCCATATTGGCAGACAATTCGAAACCTAGCTCACAAGGCTCTGAAGATGTATGGATCAAACAGGGAGCAACTGGAGAACAAGATCAATTTGCATAGTGGACAGCTCATTGAGAGGCTAGCTGCCAAGAATGGAGAACCTTTCAACCCAAAGAGAGATTTGTGTAAGTTTCCTAATTTGCTTTTCTTACTATGTTCAGAAAAAATTTACAATACATGCTACACCCTACTTTACTTTCAAACGACAACCAACCGACACAACAGGGACGATTAGATTGATTTTACGATGACTCCTAGTAATCGTTTTTCAAAACAAGACTACTGCACCAAACCGAGACTGCTCATACTGGGACTCATAATATTACGGCTACGGCATTTTTTGGACTGACTTTTTTCACTTTCGAACGCCCTTTGTAACGATGCTGCTATACACAGTCATGTACAAAGTATACAACAAAATACAATGCCATAAGAATTTGTGCAAATTCGATTGATTGATTGATTGATTGATTGATTGATTGATGTTGATCAACGGAAATTCAATTGTCAAACCAGAGTTTCAAGGAACTTGGCGGGACAGAACAAGGCCGTACGAGCAAGAATACCATGAAAACAGTTGGCGAAAATGTCAAACCTTGGCATTAACTGCTTTACTGTGAAGTTGTCTTTATCAATGTCTTTCATTTGAGAAATACAAATCTTTGTGTTTTTCTGCTTAGGCCCTTATCGAAACGAGGCAGTATTAGTCATTTCAAAATAATGCCGTTTGATTAATTGATTATGAGTCGTAGTTTGGAGCGTGCGGTAGCCTCTCAATAGCGATAACTGCGGCCATGTGATCAATTTAGGGGACGATGCTATGAGGAGCAAAGTGACACGACTAGCCCATAATATCAGATCTTTTCAAACGCCATGCATACATTTTTACTCGCTCGGTATATTCAATCAAATGTCGAATACATTTTTAGGGACCCCCGCTGCAGTCAGAGTACAGAAAACAGTCAAACCTTCCTCAGAATACCGGTTTCGTAAACCTTCCTCATTTTGTCAAATTAAAATTACCAGATTTATGAACTCCTTGTGCTGTTGTTGTTGTTTATTACCCTAAAATGTATAAACCGGTTTCAATTACAGTATTCAAATAAAATTCTAAAAACTGTGAGCTCCTACGCAGTAATACTTGAGTGGAAGTTGAAATGAGACGTATCGCTGCGTAGGAGCTTAGGCGCGAAAAAAGTTTGAAATTTATTTGAATACTGTAATGGTGGCATTCAATCCTTGTTTTGCGACTCGGTTGTGGCCATGGAAGAACGAAGGAAAATTTAGGAAAAGTAACATCATCAAGCTTTTCTCGCAATCGCATGAAAGAGAAACAACATAGTTGGTAAGAATACAGCTTTGATCATGACATAAACCAAGGGCGCCTTCCTTGTAGGAACTGTATTTATTCCCAGTACTGTTGATTAGTTGGTGTCCTGTGACCCAGTACACAGAGTCAGTGCTGTCAAGGTCAAGATGACGTATGAATAACTTTGTGGTTTCAAATTCCGGTGTTGATGTACAGTGGCGTAGCCAGGGTCCTGTCTTTGGGGGGGCAAGATGCGAGCGAAGGGAGCAAAAATGGGGGTCCGGGGGCTTGCCCCCGGAAAATTTTCGGGGGCCACGCCCTTTAGAATGCCGGAAACACCCTCTTTTAGACAAAGTCACCCAGAATCGAAGAATAAAAGGGCTAAGTTCATTAAAGTTGCAGATGAAAATTTAGGTACTTGGAGTTGCCTACTCCGAGGACAAAAATAAGAATAGGCCTGAACAAAACAAGCAGATGAAATAGGTTCATTAAACTTTCGATGCCATTTTAAAAAGCAATCAATGACAGCTTCCCTTCTTCTTTTAGTCTTATTTGAATTCTAATCAAAATATTGTAGTTTAGAAACTCTAATGTTATTGCTAACATCAGAATACCCATGTCATGCGTGGCAGATTGATTGGAACACTTGTCAGCAGAAGGGTTGATCGACCCATCGAGGGCCCACGAAGAATGCTAAGGGTTTGGGCCCATGAAGCAGGTTTTATATCATCGTTCGCCAACTTCAATTTTTATTCATCTGTCGTCTTGAAACTCTTATCAACACGCTAGAAAAACAGCAAATGCTCGTGCAATTGAATGGTGACGTTTAGTGAGCATAAGAAACAAAGCGATTGCAGCGGCGTGGCCAGGATGAATAAAGTAGGGGTAGGATAATGAGGGGGCCTGGGAAAATTTTTGTGGCCACGCCCTTTAATGTGGCTTAGAATTCATCTCCCATTATCATGCTTGCCTTCAGCGACAAGGAAACCTTGATCGTTTTGTAACAGTTATCCTATGAATCAGAGCACGAGTAAATTTTTGAAGAAAGACCCTTTACTTTGGCTTAGAATGCATCTCCCAATATCATGCCCATGCTTGCCTTTTGCGACAAGGAAGCCTTGATCGTTTTGTGACGGTTATTGTGTGAATCAGAGCACGAGGAAAGTTTTTGAAAAAAGATCCTTTACTTTGGCTTAGAATGCGTCTCCCAATATCATACTTGCCAGTGCCAAGATTTGAAATTTATCGGAAAATTCTTTCCCAACCTATACCCAGCTATTTTCTCTTCGGTCTTAGATGAAATTTTTGAGAAGCGCACATTGACTTTCATAGCATTTTCGAAAAGAGGGGCACTGTCGATAAAAATTAAGGAAGGCATAAATAAATGCTAGATGCATCTGGGAGTGTAGAAATCGCGATGAAGTAGACCCGACGTAAACAAGTGGCAACATGTTGCCAAAGACGAAAAGTGTAAATACACATAGAAGTGCAAGCGAAGCGAGCAGAAATTTCTGAGAAGCGCTTAATTTGATTTATATTTTTTCCCAAATAGATGCAATACACATACACAGTTGAAGGGGTGCCTAAGTCGGGCTCATTGATTCTAAGAAAGCTGCAATGCCTGGACGTGATAACAAGCCAAGCGGTAGTATGATGTTTTACACAATGTAAACATTCGGACACTTTGTGATACTTTACTTGAAAGAGAAATTCTGTTGCAAAACCCAATAGATCAATGAACTTTGATCAAGAATACGAGACATACTATGATAGATGTTTGGAATTGCGAGCGAAGTGAGGAAAAATTTTTGCTATTCTTGTTGACGTAAATGATAAAGATGCCATTTATTAGTTAAAGGGATTGACTTCCTTGTCCCCGTTTGACATTCACAAACAGCGCTGCGACAACTGTTGGCGGTAAATACAAGTTACCCCCCCCCCCTTCAGTTTTTCAACGGATTTGGACGAATCACGAAAACCACCTTTGGCGATGATTGGGGGGGCGGCCGCCCCCCCCTTGCCCCCCTGGCTACGCTACTGTTGATGTAATACGAGATCAACTGTTATACGAGTTGGCCACAGGGAACCAGACAGCGTTGTTTTGGATTGGTCAATACTAACAGACGTTAGAAAGATTAACAGGACTGGGTCACAGGACACCAATTACTCGTGTATTGGGTCACTCTGTATACTGGGTCACGGGTACAGTACTGCAGTACTGGGAATAAACACACTTCCTACATGGTAGGCGCCCTTGCATAAACCACACAAAATGTGCATTATTGCCTGCGCTCTACCTGCTATTTATTTGATGACACTAACTTTAATTGCAGGTCTTGTAACTGCAAACATAATCTGCACTCTGGTCTTCGGTTCAACGTATGACATTCATGATGAAGAATTCACATCCATCGTTTACTACAATGAAATACTGATGGAAGGCTTAGCTGGGGCCAATGGTGTTGACTTCTTGAGATGGCTGCGTTATTTTCCAAATAAAAACATCAACCTCATTCGAGAATCAGTAAGCATACGTGACCCAATCCTAGAGAAATTCCTGACAAAGCACAGGGAAACATTCAAAAAAGGAGATATACGAGACTTCACTGATGCCCTAATTGATGCTGCTAATGAGGAAATCGCAGAGAATAAAACAAGTCAACGTTATTTGCAGGAAGATAACCTGCTTATGATTATGCATGACATGTTCACAGCTGCCACAGAAACAACATCAACAACAATCAACTGGTTTATTGCCTTCTCTGTGTTATGGCCTGAGAAGCAGGAGAAAATTCATCAGGAGTTGGACAGGGTTATTGGCCGCGAAAGGATCCCATGTATGGCTGACCGTGGGTCACTACCCTACCTAGAAGCTGCCATCAACGAAAGTGCACGTCTTGCTACTATTGCCCCGTTAATTCCTCCTCACAGAACAACTTGCAATACAACATTGGCTGGATTCAAGATTCCAAAACATACCCATGTCATCTTCAATGCCTATGCAATTCATCATGATGAACGCCATTGGTGCGATCCAGAAGATTTCCAACCGGAGAGATGGCTTGATGAAGATGGCAGCTACACTCCAGGAAAGCATACCTCATTTCTCCCATTCTCCGCTGGAAAGAGAGTCTGTTTTGGAGAAGCCCTCGCTAAAATGGAGCTGTTTTTGATTCTTTCTCGGGTCTTTCAGAGTTTTGAGTTCCTTCCTGCTGACAGGGAAGACCTTCCAAAGACAGACGGGTTTGTATTTTTAACGCATCAACCTAAACCATACAAAGTCATTGCAAAGAAACGATTTTGAACCTTAGTTTACGTTTATGGGGAGGATGTTTTAATGGTTCTAAGGAGAAGCAGCTATTATCTGTACAGTACTCCGGTGGTCCTATTTTGTTGATGATAAAGCAAAATATTGATCACTTCATTCTTATGCTTTTGGTAACAGTTTCATTTCTAGACTCATTACCTGAGGCCTTCGTTTTGCTTTCCCTGAGCAATTTTGCATTGTCTCTAACCTGAAGTGGCATTTAATTTGACACAGACTATAATTTTTGAATCTCATTCATTCGAGGATTCATTCGGACATTGATTTGAAAGGGAATTTGATAAACTTATCACTTTTCATCCCTTGTTTCCCTGCGTTCTTTGATTTGCTGATATGACTTGCTCAATAGGGACTCATACCATTCCTCTTATAAAGTGGACCCCCTGTTTCAAAATGGCCTAAGCTAGCGAATGGCCTAAGAAAACAAGCAAACTTTTAGTACAAAGAATAGTGTTTTCCTGACCTACTTATTGCAAAATACATACCTTTCAAGCAGTAAGCTTCCTCTGTAGAAACAAATTAGATCCATCACAGCAACGAGAACTCTAGGCCGTATCAACCGTTTTTTGTACGCAGCAACAGCAACTGGCTAAACAGCGCTTCCCTATTGGTTGAAAACAAAATTCTAGCAATTTGATTGGTCAATACGGAACCACTCTTTATGGGCTTAAAGGGGGCCCACTTTATAAGAGTAATGGTATGAGTCCCCATTGAGCAAGTGATATCAGCAAATCAAAGACCGCAGGGAAACAAGGGACGAGAAGCTATAAGTCTAGGTATTTGAAAGAGTATTTAAAGATTCAATCGTAGACTCATTTCTTTCGTGTATTTTTGCTCCCCAGAACTATATTTCCCCGTAAATACATCACTGAAGCAACGACACGGCTATCAATTAAATTCAATGAGCTTAAATGAAGGGAAGCGTGAAACCTCTTTCCATTAGGTGGGGCTGAAGCAGCCATTTGCCATAATTGGTTAACGGTTGGCTAGGTAACGCTGTTATGCGACCTCGATTCCATTCAACAAAGTAACAAAATACAAAATACTGCAAAATACAAGTGAGAATAACGTGAATAACATGCTATTGCTTTCCTCGTCTGAAAACAGTTTCTTTGATATTTTGCCTGTGCACATAAGTTTTTCAGTTTTACACACAGAGCTTCTTACAAGAGAATGCGTGCATCCTTTTTTTGCAGCAAATACGATAAAATCCAAGTGAATTTTTACGATAAACTTTCCTGGTGATAAAGTACACATCAACTGCCATGCCATGATCGTTGATTCTGTAGCACGCACAAAACATGCAAGTACCTGCCATACGCTAAAAGAGTAAAAGGTCAGGGTAAGACGGGGTAAAGTGAACTACTTTGGAGGTTTTTCAAGGATATCCTAAAGACATTGTAGCTGAGGGCAAACTTTTTAACGTTGTTTTGACATTATGTCTTTGGGTCAGTTTATCCAGCAAAAATCTTTTTCAAATCTTTTTCCATTGTCTCACAAAAGAGCTTTCTTTGGCGACCGCTCTGCCTAGTTCACTTTACCCCGGACCGGGGTAAAGTGAACTACTTAGCAATTGTTCGATAAAACCAAAATAATGCTGGTAATACCCGAAAATATGATTTATTTTGCAACTCTAAGTAGTTCTTCGCATGCCAAAATGAAACAAACCCAAAAATTTGACAAGAGTGATATTAAAAAAAATTAAATTGTGACCTATGTTGAGAACGATCTTTGCAGATCAAATATTAACCAAAAACTATTGTCTAAGTCACCAATTTGAGTCAGATTGCGAGACCTGAATACAAGTCGATGAACAATAATGGGAGTATTCTTCGAAAATACTATATTGCATATAAATACCAAATTTCCACAAAGAGAAGCAATATTGTCAAAGTAGCTCACTTTGCCCTGAAACCTCCGCCCAGAAATAAAACCAAAAATAGTTATGAATCTATAATAATTATCTATATTCTAATTTCAGAGTGATGGCCATTTATCCTTTTCATGTCGATAGGTATGCTTGCTTCATCAAATCCCAACAAAATTCTTGGATCAGTAACCTCATTTCTGAATGAAGGTCAAACTTCGGCTGTCAAATGTTTGAAGGTTTTTCAGGGAGCTGGTATCAGAATATAGTTCTGTGTCATCAGAGCGAAAAATTATCCTCCAAATTATGATTTTCTGAAGGCAGACTTATGAACCAAATGAGATTGAAAAGGTCTTCTTCATCTGACTTCATGTTCACATGAGAAAATGAAAAATCATGGGTAGTTCACTTTACCCCGGTCGAAGCAAAATATCGACTGAAAGGTAGATCTTTTAAAATATTATATTAGCTGACAAAAAAGTCTTTCTTGGCCCTTTCCTTTTCGAAAATGTAAACACATGGTATGTGCTTCAAATCGATCAAAACAATTATAGAAATGAATTTCGTCTTGGGGTCAAAAATTAAGACCAAAGATAGGAGTCCAAACCTAACAACCATGATTTCCCGAGGTTGTTTTTACTGCCTCGGGTAAAGGGATTTTTTGCAACAACAGGAAGAACTATTTTGCAAAAATGATTTCATTTCCTGTGAGCACATGTAACAAAGCATTTGGCATAAACCATGTTTTATCATTGCGTGTTTGCTTTTGGAGAGAAGCGCGAATGTTCTGAGTAGTTCACTTTACCCCGTAGTTCACTTTACCCCGTCTTACCCTACTTATTCATTCTGCTTTACCCTGCAACGCAACGCGTACTTTTTCATTAGGAATTCAACTCTTGCATCACTTAAAAGTAACAAAACGTCCGTACTGTCCGTAATGGGATTAAACCTGTAAAGAAATTTTTTTCTTGCAGGCGAGGATCCCGGGGGGAGGGGACACTACGCATACTTTGGGTACGGGGACGTGCCTTCGGGAAGGGTATCGATTGTCACAATTTTGGTATAAGGAACGGTATCGATTTTCACGATTTTTATATAAGGAACGGTATCGATTTTCACGATTTTTATATAAGGAACGGTATCGATTTTCACAATTTTTGTATCGATTTTCACAATTTTGGTAGAAGGTCGGGTATACTTTTTCGGATAATTGGTATAAGAAACGGGCATGTTTTTGAGGCTTCGATGGCACGCCCCCGACCAAGACCTGGTCAAGAACCCCATTGCAGTATTCAGGAGAGGGTTTTGAATGACTTGATTTGAATATGATTTCATATATAGCTAATATATACAAAGAAAAGAGGAAAAAACCTAATCACAATAAATGACAAGTCTAGTCAAGACAGTGACAAGCCTGTGAAAAATTTAATGACAAAATGTTAGTACGGGTACAAAATGTAAACATCGAGAATTTGACGAAACTCCTAAAAAACTGTTAAGAAACCTTGAGTACTCAAATGATAAGAACGTCAAGAAACTTTGAATACTGGGTTAGTTTCTTGTGAAAACATACTCGCATTGTTTGGGTCCTGGGTACCATCGCCATCGCTTCGAAGAGATTCAAAAGGACAATCAAAATTGGGAAAATCTGTTTTTCTTGCTTTTTTGTTCTAGTACACAGGATAAAGAAAGCCAGAATTTGTCAAATGCAGGTTGAACAGTTTTTAGATCCTTCTCTTCAATTTGTTTGCAGTATTTTATGAAACTCTCTTCATAGGCTTGGGAGGCTACGTGGCTTCGGCGACAGCCCCCCCCCCCCCCCCCCCCCTCGAAGCATTGGATAAATTCACCAAAATCGGCCGTTATCGGGAAGAAACGAGTAGAGAAACATAATTATTCAAAAAACCGTTCATACAATACTTTTCTCCTGTATATTAGTTGGATAATTTAGAAGCTACAAAGGGTAGTGGGCAAGAAAACCGCTACGGTGCCTCCTTCACTTTGCCATATGCATCTCTTAATGTTATTTAGATTTCTTTTAATCTCTTTGTTATATCTTTTAACATTTATCTTATAGTTATACCTTGTAAAAATTGCTGAATAATTCAGCAATTTTTACAAGGTATAACTATATTATTAGATTAATTTGAAATTTGGGTAAAATTTCGTAAACAATGGAATTTTTGTCTGGCAGACTCCCCAGATTTTATGTTCCAGTATATTTTCGATCAAACTCGACATTTTGTGCCTGTCACTCCATATAATGAACAAGCAGTCGTTAGGCACAGGCATTGTTTGAAAGACCAGGCCCAACATTTCGTTTGAGTTTGGTCTTAGCCAAGTGTAGTCTTTAGAATAGTTGAGTCTGCACGCAGGCAAAAAGAATCAGGCAAAGCTTGATTTGAGTTTGATTTGCAAGGCAAATGCCATATACACGTGTAGGATGGCGTGACGCAGTATCAAGAAATTGTTTCCAGGAGCCGATTGGTGCGTGTGACCTATATGCCCTCATAAAACCAGCTGTTTGTAAACTCACGGAAGACCTAAGGCATGGGTGATAGGAAAGCTGGCTGATTTGATTTGGTTGTTGGGTTGTAGCCTTGCAGAAAATTGGGCATAATCCAGAAAACTGGACTGGTAATGAGTTGGATTCTTTCTGATGAACTACGGTGTGACTCAAATTGTTGGATGTCATTTTGCAAGAAGCAATGCAGCAACTGAACGCATTTTGCCAATTTGATGAGCTAGGACTCGGATTACCAGCAGAAAAACAATAGACTGGGGATGACATTTGATCATGGACTAAACCGATCGACTGCCCGCTTCCCGCAAGGCATGACTTGCAAAATGGGATCTAGGACCCCTTCTCTGGACCTTCTCGTTATGTTCTTGGTTGTTTACATTAACATTCTGGTACCCTTTACGTAACGCTTTGGTATCATCAAGGACAATGGTACCTAACGTGACGGGAAACCAAAATCCCGATATAAAGAGATAATAAAGAAAATATTGACGCAATTTTCCAGCTTCTAGTCCCTGAACGTGGCCGTTTGGATTGAAAATAAAAAGAGGTCAAAAAGTATTGTTTAAATCAAGAGGCGTCAGGCCAGGACGAATTGCTAATATGGCGCGTCACGCAAGGCCTCATGGCGAGATTTTGCCGTATTGCATGCAATCTTATCTCTCAAAACAGATCTACCATTCAGTGTTTGCAGCTGAACAGAATAAATTATATTACTGTTTAATTAGAACTGGAATCAAGGTATTAAAGTATAACTTAGATCACGCAAGGTTATTCGACAGGTTAATACCTGTGGCATCTGGATTTTATCACACAAGGGTTGGTTAGAAATCGATGGAAAGACCAGTTCTTGGAGCATTCGAAAGAGCTTGAAGAATTTACTGAACTTTTACGATCCAGGTTTTAGCATCATACCTCTGGAGTTCAACGTGTAAGTGTTGCTAGAGAAAGTTATCAAAAAAGAATCCTGGAAAACAAGGGTGTCATACCGTAAGAACAGCAAGCTTGGTTTTGGTTCTTACCGTGGTCAGGAAATTTTATTTGATTTAACATAGTCCTGGGGATTTTGGATTTGATCGGAAGAAGAAGGAAGGGAAAGTTCAGGGAAAGTTGGAACTGCTTGCTGTTGCTCGTTGCCCCACAGTTAAGCAATCTCGATTTTTGTGTCAGGAATCACTGCTGAAGATCCAATTCTTGCAAGACGTTTTTGTGTAAAATCAATGAAAGCGTTCTTGAAGTCAGATAGCTACACATTATATCCAAACTTCCATTGCAATGAGAAGATTTTTGGCAGAGCTTAATCAGTTCAATATCAGATTAACTGTACGATATCAACCGAAATGAAGTAGATGCAATTCTGCCGAAAGAAAAGAGAATCTTATTTGTAATAATGGACACATTGTATTCAGAAGAAGCTCTTGGAAGAGAGCTCGCAAGTATTGGAGATAAATTCAATAACAAATATTACAGCAAGGCAAACAGAGCCAATAATCTTGAGTTAAATGAGAATAAAGGGAAACTGCTCATTTATTTTGTGGTTAGTGCTGCTGTTGGAATCATCTGCTATTCATTTGTTTGCAAGTGAAGATGGCAACATAATAAAATTTACCGAAATAGTTAAAAGGCTTCTACTGAAGTTAGTTACTGAAATTATTTTGTGGTTAGTGCTGCTGTTGGAATCATGTGCTATTCATTTGTTTGCAAGTGAAGATGGCAACATAATGAAATTGACCGAAATGCATGCAGTAGCTGAATTGAACGGCTTTTGCTGAAGTCAGTTCAAACGCAGCTAGAATACAGCTAGAAAACTGCAAGCTTTCGTGAAGAAACTGGAAATTTCAGTGTCATTGAGATCGCGCTAAAGTGCAATGGGAGATAAAAAAATGTGATTCTGATACTACAAGGAGCAGATAAAGAAAACAGAATTATTAACATGTTGGACAACGTCATATTTTTTAAAGTTGCCAAATTCTGGAAGCCAAACCAATGCTAGAATCCTCTTGTATCAGTAGGAATTCTCCGTCTGTGATGTGCCAAATTCTGTAACAAGTGTAAATCTTGAGTTTTGAATGCAATGAACATGTTTCAATTTTGTTTTGTTTTTATACCGGGTGCTCCAAAAAATACTCCTGTTTAAAAAATCACCAAAAATTGATTATTAAACCTTTGATAAAATTTTCTGTTTGAGTTCTTTTATCAAAGACCCAAAAATATTCATAGATGATAAGATGTTTGCTTTTGATACAGCAAGGTAGAAAAATCATACGTTGAAAAAACCTTATTTTGAGCTATAGTTTTTAAGGAATACACTCAATCTTGCCTAACAGTCAAAATTTTCAGATTTTTTATGGTGATTGAAGTCTTCTCCAATGATAGTGCGCATTTCTTTCTGTCAATTATGACCAAACCAGAAGCTTTATATCCACAAAGAAATTGATCTGGCAATCATCAGTGCTTTTTTGCAGTATGATTCAAAACCAGGTAGCCCCAAAAAGAGCTAAATTTGATAATTTTGAAACCAATTAAAAGATCACCCATATATTGGAAAATAATTTGGTCTTTGATGTACTTGACCAAAAAGTGAAATTGAAGATCAATCTTGTAATCAAGTTTTTGTGATTTTTCAAACAGGAGTATTTTTTGGGACACCCGGTATGAAGAAGCAATGAACGACGTTTATTTCGTGATAATTTTAGATGATAACTTAATTTAAGCTTTAGTTCTAATCACTTCTGCAAGGTGATTTTAATGTCAGTTTTTTTGACAAGGATTGACGATAACGCTAAAAGATGGTGAAAGGGGAGCTTTTTTTTTACCAAAGATGCATTGCCACTAAATTAAGAATGAGAACTGAGAACGCAATGTATCTTGGCTGAAAAGCTTTCTTTCGCTATTTAATATATTTAGAATTTACATCGTCTATTCTAGAATCATATCATAGCTAATTAATTGTCATTTTTGTACTTTATACCGTTGTCTGAATTAGTAAAAGCAAATTATGTCTTTCATTGCATTGTATGGAAGTATTATCTAGACTAGTACAGGGGTGGCGCCAGAAATCTTCCGACAGGGGGGCTGGGACTTCCGACAGGGGGGCTAAAATGGCTAGAAAATGCAGTTTTCGTACGTTATTTTGCCAAATTTCCTCCGACAATAACCCAAAATTTCCTCCGACGGGGGGGACTAGTAGTGTTTATGCTTGTTACATACATTCAAAAATCGAATTGAAAGATGTCCTAGTTGCCTAGTTGTGCGTTTCTTTTGCATTTTTATTTGCAAAATTATCATTTCATCTCATTTTCATTTTATTAGTCATTGAGTCACTGAGAAACATGAATTTGAAACTTAAAACAAAGTTCTAGCTGGCTTCGTCTTGAATGATCCGATAGTATTTATTGGCGGCGTTCAATGATTCCTCGATTCGATTCATCGTTTTCAGAAAGCAACTTAGTAAGCGTTTAAAGGGAGTACAAAGACCAGCAGCCTTTGCCATCGTTTGTCTTTGTTTTTGTGAATTTCGTGCAGTCAGTTATTCTGGTAGCCTACGTGTAGACCCATCATTCCAAAAGAAGAAAGGGTCTACGAAACAATGAGCAAAAGCTTGCTACTACAGTTCCAGAGTTCTGGAACTTAATTTATGCAGCCTTTGTTGAGACGCGTTTCACAAATTATTTGAATAGAGGATTATCATAATCAATTGGGCAGCCGTAGCAAGCTTTATCTCTTTATTTCGTAGACCCTTTATTCTTTAGGATAATGGGTCTACTCGTAGGCTATTATTCTGGAAGCTGTGGGGAGCAAGTCGCTGACTTCGCGCAAAGCATGTTGGTCTTTGTACTCCCTTTAAACTACTATCAAAACTACAAGGCAGATTCAGTTATGACAATTATCTCCCTGATAAAATATAAGTTAAACTCTCTTGGGCATATTAAAGGAAGAAATTTTCAGATTTAGCAATCAGATAGGTTTCTACAATCGTCCGAAGGGGTTGTGTAGAAGACTCGATCCACTCCTCCCAATGTTTTCACTCCATTCCAAATCCAAAATTATGGCAGCTACCACCTTAAACGTACCACCTTTGTCAAGCGCCATCTTTCTTTGTGGGCCTAAATTCTGATTGAAGTGGAAAGGGAGTTTGCTGCGAAATCATGTAAAACAAGAAATCACTACGCCTTTAGAATGGGGAAACGGAAAGATAATGGCGACGAGGCTTCAGAGGATCATATTCAAAGAAGTGGTAAGACATATTTTATGTAAATTCTCAGGTCAAACAAAGAATAAAAAGTACCAACCAAAACAAAATAGGCTAGAGTAGTTTCGGGTATTATGGAACACTTAACGGAAAAAAATTAATTGTGAACATAATTCATGACACATTTGGCCACACTTGGTATTAGCAATTAGGCCGAAGCATGCTCTAATGTTTCATCAGTATGCCCTGATTCTGAAACGTTGGTTGTTGATAAACAAGACAAAAAAATGAACAAGGGTTGAGTTGGGCATTATGGAACACTGTCGGGTATTTTGGAACTAAGCTTTTTCTATTGTTTGTATACTAGTTAATGTTTGAGATATCTCGAGAAAATGGCAGCCAGAAATCACTTTCGTCTGATGTCCTTCATCATCAGCGATCTGGAGATACACAAAATGCTACAGCGGCCTAACATCAATCAAAATATGACAGAAGAGGTATGAAGACTTGAACCAAATGAAATTAACAAGTTTCTTTCTCATCCCGGGGCCGCTAAACTTCATTTACTGAATAATGTCCCAAAATACCCAACATCCCATAATACCCGAAAGGGTAATTCCATGTCAAACCAACTTACCTATATGCCCCGACTATCTCTAATTTTGATGAAACTTTTCACATATGTTTCTCATGGTAAGAATAGACGAAAAACCAAATTTCAGCTTAATATCTTTAACGGGGGCTGAGAAATCACTTTCTAAAGATTTCCCCATTTCGCCCCCATCCGCGACCCCCCAAAACGTATAACATTAATAGATTTAGTTGTACTAGTGCTATTGGGCCCAGTGATAGCTCATTTTAAAGCTCTTTTAAAGCTCTGTTCTAATATGATAGTTTCTACAACCTACCCTACATGACAAAAATACCAATCTTGAAAAACCATCTTCATTTCCAATGGCTCCCTGTGAATTAGTACCTCTCCCCCCTGGGGAAAATTTTAGACCAAAAGCTTCCTTGATATATAGATAACCATGACACAAATCTAGAGAGTGGGCCCTCTATGGATGACTAAGTTGCAGGCTTTGCAAAAACAGTAACTCTACAAAATGTTGACAAGAGAGGAAAAAGTCATATGCAAATTTCTCCAATGTCTCTTAAAAAACTTATATACTGAAATTTGATAGATGTGAAAAGAGTTTTTAAAATGAGTTAGCAGTCAAAGCTACAACTGTACAGTATAGTCAATGTTTGGTGTTTGTGGGCTTTGTGTTAGGAGTTTCATCCATCCCTCATTTGAGACACATTGTTGCCTCAGCCATTTCAATTTCGGTCAATGCATATGTTCTGCCTGTTACAGTGATTGGAGAGACGGTTGAGAGAACAGCAGCATGGGGTACAGTGAGAACATCATCCTTTCTTGGGAACGAGAAAGAAGCTGATGGTCCTGATGGATGTAGAAATTTCACTTTTATTTCTCTTGGTGCTTGAAATTGCTCCAGAACATATGCAAGCCACCATTTACCATCATACTCGCATGTAACATAACCTTTTATCTTTTCCCATTCTAATAATTCCTTCAAGGATACATTACTGACACTAAATGTTGTTTCAGTTAAAGCAAAGGAGTACTCTCTTGCTTTTACCTTTGTCTTGCAGCTGGGTATTGAAGCAAAGGCATGAAGTTTTTGAGTTCCCTCTATTGCTTTACTTGTTAGAAATCTTTGTGCAAGTTTCTTCCCAGTTTCCAATATTTCCTCACTTGTGGCGAATGCAAAGTGCACTTTTTTGATATTTTCCTTTGCCCATTCAAAAAGTTGCAACGGTGTTTGAATTTGGTTTTCATACGGCCTTTGTAGGCTTGCTCTTGCTGCCAACCTTTTCACAGTCCCCCCAACTCCATCACAAGGACCTTTCCCATGTGAAGTTGCAAAAAAGTGCCAGTCTGCAGGCATCCCAAAATCAGCTTCGTGATTTGCAAGGTTAATAAAGTTTTTTCTATTCTTGTATTGCGATGCAGCTCCATCTGAGAAATATATCACCTTTATGAATGGCATGATCTCTTTCAAAAACGCAATCAGTTTGCATTGAAAATGATGAACTACTACTGTGTCATGTGATAGATGATCAGAAATCACCACAAAGCTGATTTCCTTCAAGTCAGTAGATTCATTGCCCTCAATAGGAAACCGATGGTACACGACAAAAGGATGGATTGTAGCTTGGCTATTGGTCCAGTGGTAGCCCTGGATCTCATCTTGAAGGACGAATGAATAGTTCTCTGCAAAATCACCTATGACAAGAACCTCTCCATCCATTGGTCCTTCCTTGATCTCCTTCATGAATTTTGACTGCTGGGTAGCTATAAATGAATGGCGCTGTAAACGACAAAGTTTATCAATAAGGTCTTCTACAAAATCATCGGTGCTCTTAACAACTGTTTCAAGATTTGTTCTGTCAACAGTCACCCACAATTTATATGTAACTTCGTCAATTGCTAACTGCTCAAAGATTTCCAAGAGGTCAGACTTGAGCTTGTCAGTATTTCCACAGAATGAGCAACGGCTAAGCAAACACTCTGGTTGTGGGGGATTACATGCAAGGCAGGCCAGCAAATGTTGGTAGGATAGTTTCCCCTCCCCTCCAACTAAAGCTCGAAACTCTGGCAGATTTGAGATCTTTGATCCATCCAACATGAGTTTCACATTTTGATGTATCGCGCAAACACACACTGCATGAGTTCCACTTCCACCAGGTAGAACAACATTTTTTGGGCGCAAGGAGGCAAATTTTGAGAATCCTATATTAACTGTTGACTTCTCTTTAAACTTTTGGTAGCATTCCTTCAAATTGCAAAGTATCAATCGCTTCTGAACCATAACTTTCTCGCCATGGACATTCATTGCAACGCAATCTTTTTTACCAGGCATCTGACGGCTAATATCATCACTTTCATAAAACTTCTTTACTTGCTCGACGATAGTTTCCGGTACGCTTCTGCCAGGCTTTGGATTTGGTGTAGAAAGTACCCCCTTTTCCTTTGTCAATTTCTTTGCAGCTCTTGCCATGAAGTTAGACACGCCAAATTCATCTTGAATCCTTCTGATACTCCAGCTACTTGGAAGCACAGTAAGCACCTGCATTTGTTCACTCCTCTTGCCTAACATTTTGAACTTCTCCTTCAACTGCGATATCATTTCATGATAAAAGATTTCAGACTCTTTTGAATTGTCAGAAATCTGCTCATCTTTTTCCTCAGGCACAGTAGCCATCCTAAGTTTTTTGCGCAATGTTTCATTAACCCTTTTTAGTTTCTCTTCAGAATATCGCTTTTGCCTTACTAACTTCTTTGCTGTGAAAGGTGATTCTCCAAGACTGCTTATCGATTCATTCACTGTAGAGATATCAGCAAAGGATGACTCAAATGGCTCTTCTTCATCGGATACGCCTGTTTCTACGTCACATTGATGTGATGGACCAGGTTCCGGCTCTGGGTTCTGGACTTTATAGGTATGGGATGATACCTCCTTCCTGCATGGTGTGCAAATTTTTTTACCAGGCACTAAATTCAAATGCTTATGTAGATTAGAATAAGTCAAACTTATCTCACGAAGGCCTTTTGTTGGTTTCTTTCCACAATGCCTTGACAAAGGATCACAACATGCTCGTTGATGGTTTACATACTGTGTAAGAAATACTCTTCTGTGCCCCTGGCATATCTTCGTAAGAGGGCTACATTGTGTTCTCAGTTCTAATATTTCAATCTCCTCCTTGTTTAGTACAAAGAAATCAGACTCTTCTGTCAACTCGCAACTTTCATTCAGCCTCACACCAATTTCACATTTTTTTGCAGAGTTCTCCATCATTGAATGCAACTCTGGTCTGGTAATTTGAAAATCTCAACTAACCACCCAACTAAAGAGTTTACTTAAATAGCCTTTCTGAATCTCATTCATTCATCAATTGCTTCTTTTGGAGGAATGAATTAGTCATTCAATATAAAATGGTTTCCTTTACCACCTCTTGCCACTCTTTGAAAGATTAAAATTACTTCCTTTTCTTATTTTCACACTTAGGGATAAGTATCCTGTTATCTCCCTGAGAATACCTAACAGGAAACATTTCACAGTATATCCAATTTTATGGGAATATCAAAATTTCATTTTGAATTGCTTTATATTATGCACTAAAACAAACTACTAAAAACAACAAGATAATTTAACCAGACAAAGCTCATTGCCATGAACTTTGGTCAATAAAATAAATTTCCATACAAATAAGGCAAGTAGACAATGCTCAATGAACTTAAGAGCCAATGAAAATCATAGTTCTGGGGAACTTGGAAGTGACTTTAAATTTACACTACTATATAGCAATAAGAAAACGTTAAAAGATTTCTGACAGGAACAGACTCTTTTCCCAGTAGACATTTCAAAGGAGACATTGGAGAAATTTGTATATGACTTTTTCCTTTCTTGTTGACATTTTGTAGAGTTACTGTTTTTACAAAGCCTGTAACTTAGTCATCCATAGAGGGCCCACTCTTTAGATTTGTATCATGGTTATCTATATATCAAGGAATCTTTTGGTATAAAATTTTTCCCAGGGGGGAGAGGTACTAATTCACAGGGAGCCATTGGAAATGAAGTTGGTTTTTCAAGATTGGCATTTTTGTCATGTAGGGTAGGTTGCAGAAACTGTCATATTAGAACAGAGCTTTAAAAGAGCTTTAAAATGAGCTATCACTGGGCCTAATAGCACTAGTACAACTAAATCTATTAATGTTATACGGTTTGGGGGGTCGCGGATGGGGGCGAAATGGGGAAATCTTTAGAAAGTGATTTCTCGGCCTCTGTTAAAGATATTAAGCTGAAATTTGGTATATAGTCTATTATTACCATGAAAAACAAGTTCATTAATTATGGACAGAATCAGTGATAGTGAGGGCAAATGTGTGCTTTCAATTTGTTGGTTTCATATGGAATTACCCGAAACCACTTTAGGCCTAGAAGCAAGCGTGAAGGGCCTATCGTTTCTTTGATGTTTAGTAGCTATCCGACCCCACTGATGGCTTCGTCTTCCATTTTACGTAATGTTTTTTTATGGTAGTAATTAGTTTTATTTCATAGACATCAACTTTAATGACATTATTAATTAATGTAGGATATAATTGAATTATTCACGTATCTTTTTATAATAAGAAGCCAAACCACTTACCTTATGAGTTATGAGGAAACGGTAGGCTCGATTTTTTGAAAGTTAATTAAGAAACAACCCTTGATTTAAAAACCTGTGTTTAAAAAGCCAAGAAACTTTTGTAATTTGCAGTTTTTCAATGTTTCCAGCACATTCCAAAATCTGTTGACACTGTACAGTTATAGCAACTGTTTGGACATTTTGTGAGTGTGAATTATTGTGTTATTTACTTGTTTTGAGATCTTGCTAAGTAATTGGGGAGCCCTCCACTTCAAATGGGCCCAAGTGATTATGAAGTTATTAGCAACGATGTTTTGTATCACCATCGGACACAAGAAACATAAGATCCTTTTGGATGATTACAAAGTCTGTCCTGAGCTAAACAAGCATAAGAATATCTGAATGTTGATTTCTTCATAACCCCAAATGACCGTAGATGCTGTTTTTAGCTACAGTCAGAGAGATGAGTGTTGCTGCTAAAGTCGCCTTCAATGGAAAATCGAGCGCCTTGTATAAGGACAAGAATCGCCTCAAAGGCAATATTTTGGTCTTTATGTCAAACGAGAATGATATGCAAAAATCAAAAGTCATTACCCCTAGTTTGCTTTGTTCGTGCACGAAACTATTGGTGCATCAGTGTCAAATGAGATGTCATGTGAGATTTACGATGACGCAAAAATACTTATGCAGAACCCTACAGAATGTTTCAATTGTTGCTATTCGTGGGCATCTAATTTGAGACAAGCAGTCACGAAGATAACCTCTGTGCAGAATGATATGCATGAAGATGTTTTGGTTCAGTGTGATCTCGTGCCTTCCCCCAGTCAATGGCGCCATAGACCTTTTTACTATTCAGGAAAGAATCCGAATCGAACAAACTTTTGCTACACTTTGTAGAATTTTCGAATGTGCACAATAGTGATAGAAGCTCTAACGCCACTCGATCGAACGTAACGTATAAAAATGTATTAAAATAACGTTCGATCCAGGCTCCTTTTAGAATAGCTAAAAGGTCTATTGTTTGCTGGGATTCTGCACCTTTCTGTAGCTGTGTAGGAAGGGGATCCTTCTATCTTCGGTGATGCTGCGAATGCTAGCCTCTGTGCAGGCCACTAGTTACATCATCCCCTAAAGTTGACTTATTTGCATAATGAGTACTATCAATAAGTGGCTAATGATTCGTTCGTTCTAGAAAACAATTGTTTTGACATAATTAAGCTGCTACTGAAGTCAAGAACGTGCCAATTCTGGGTAAATTTGTTGTTGTGCCAGGGTAAACATCATGGTAATTTATCCATCTTATGGTGTCAAATCTGTCTAACATGAAATAAGCCGACGTCAAATGTTGCTATAGGATCGCGGGAAACTTCTGTCTTGTATGCGCTTTATGTGCGCTTTCTTTATTTCAGTGCCAATTAGCAGAGATAAAACGTTAATCAATCGCTTTAACGAGCGTCACGGAAGTGGGTTACTTACTTTCTTTCTGACAGCCTGACATCGAAGCCCCTTCTTAGATTACAAAGTTGGACTTTGTAATCAAAAATGAAAAAGGATTCATTCATTGCAGTTCGTATTATTGCGTACTAACAAAATTTACAGCAAGGTGTATCTGTAGAATTCATACATTCTCAGAAAAAAATTGATAAAGCAATATTCTAAAGTGTCCAATCCTTTTATCCCCTGCCCCAAATGACCATTGGATGTTTTGTATGAAAGAATCAATTTGAGTGCAGCCCCTTATAAGGAACCTCAATTGTAAAAAGTGCATTTATTTTCCATTCCACACAGGTTCACCTCACAAGAAATCAAAACACAAACATAAGAAGCACAAGAAGAAAAGGGAAAGGTCTTCATCCAACAGTGAAGAAATTGACGTTGTTGGGCTCGACATGAAGAAGGATCCATCTATTGGATTTGGTCCATTGAAACTGAAGATAACATTTGGTGGCGAAACTGTTTCAACTGCACAGTAAGATATGACATGAGCAGGGCAAACAAATTGCCAAATATGGGGAGGGGGGTTAGGCCATTGTTTCAGTTAAAAAGAATTGTTTATTTCCCTTATGTTCATTGTTTAAATACATTGTTCTTCCAACGTCGGGGTGACTAAGTGTCTTTTTCCCTATTGTTTGCAGGGGCGGATCCAGACCGGTTTCACCGGTTTCCGTGCATCGGTCAGATTTCCAAGCCTAAGATAAATTTGTATTATCTGCCGGGTATCTGCCTAACTTTACAGAAAAGTAAACTACCTTGAACCTATTTTCACTCCGCAAACCAGTTTCAAGTCAAAAGGTGATAGTCTTCATAGACATGACATAGTGTACTTCTACACAAAATTTCTCATAAACAATCAGCAACCTATATATGGCAGTTATTGTCTTTATTTGCTATGGTTCTCCAGGAGGTATGTGATTCGAAACTTGTGTCATCAGTTACAAGTTACGCAACAGATTTGCACATTTGATTCGCTTTGAATGGCTGTGACGTATCCCAATTGTTTTGATATCAAGTCCTTGTAATCTGATGAACTAATAAGAGTTGAGTGAACCTGTCCAGCGACTTCCGTGAACCGGTCGGCAATTGTTTGAAATCAGTGAACCTGTGTCGATTAGGAAGTAAATCGTTTCTGAAGGAAGTAAAATATGTTTGCAAAGGAAGTAGATTTTCATCGAATAGAACAAGAACGAGAACAAGAAGGGCCAGCAGACGGCAATGGCTGACCCAGAAAAGGAAGATCTTTATCGACTTCACAGTGCCATCGAAGAGAAGAGTGAAGGAGAGATACAGCACACAAAACAAAAATACGAGTTTATTTTAGGAACTTTTGAAGTTGAAGAAAGGCGTAGAGAATTTAAGGGTCTGAGGGATGACGAACATCGATGTGCACAGACATTCGTCGAAAAAGTTATTATCCAGAGGATAGGGGTGGAAATTACACGGAAAAGCTCTAGACCTGCAGCCCATCATTATTTGTGTAAAAGGGCGTTGCCTTCGTTTTCCGAGAGTCTGAAGGGCGTGGTCACGAAAAATTTTTCTTTGGGCTTCGCCTCCAGACCCCCTTTTTTACCCCCTATAAACCAGTCAGAATTCAGGGCTGGATCCCCCCTGGTTTGCCATAGCTTACAGTAGTGGTGATAACAGTTGGAAAGTAATGTCATGGGACATAATGCAACTATAGCATTACAAAATGATGTAAAATATGTCTAAAAAGTGATGTAAGTTGAGTTGAGATATATATGTTACTCATGCAAAACTTGTCCAAATACAGACTTGATCTGGATCTCAAAAGAGTTATATACTGTAGTACATAAGTAATGCAAGATGGTAAATACCAAAGCATAATAGCATTGCATTTTTAGAAGAAATTTAGAAAAGTTTTGAATTCTTGTTTTAAAGCTCTTGAAAATATACTGTATGCAAGGCTTCTTATGAGAAGATTATGTGATGAATTCTTGAAGCAGGCTTGCTTGTGCTGTATGACAAGAACAGTTTGTTGAGCTAAATGATATTTTGAAATAAGAATAAGTTGCAGAGTTCAAAGCTACGCGGACATGAAACTTTCCTTTGGCAAGCAAGACTGCCTTTGGAAGCAGTCTTAGTTATACTGTTAAAAGTATTCTTAGGGATTGCCCTTGTAAATGTGTGCATTTTTGTTATCTAGCTGTTATCATTGTTGTAAATTTTAGGTTCATCAAAGTGCCAGAGAAAGAAATTCAGAAGCCAAAACCACACAAAGTGCCAATACTTGAGCCCATATCCCAAGAGACAGCAGATACAGAGGAAGATGATGAGGTTGATGAAGAAAATGAATTTGAAGAAATTGAGGAAGTCGAAGAGACAATCGTCAGCCAAAATGGTGACTCGTCACAACAAGGTACCGTACTGTTTTAATTACGTCACTCAATAATTCAGAAAACATTAAATGCAAACAAATTTGGACAAAAAAATCTTGGACATTTATTTTTGGACAAAGAATCTTTCCAAGAATTTTCTGGATGCTTTTCATGGAATTTTGACCATTTTTACAGAAATTTTGGATGACTGAAAACAATATCTTTACAGTTTCTTTTTCTTGTTTTATAATAAAAGTCATATACCTTTATAGATTGTACTTCATTAAGTCTTCAAGGGGTTCCTTGTCAGAAATAGATTCCCACATATGATTTTTGTTGAGGATGATGAGAATGATCACTATGATGGATTTCGTTTGAAAAGATATACATTTTTCCACTAGTTACAGTTGCATTCTCAGCACATTCTTTTACAATGCAAAATGTTTCGTGAGCAATGTATTACTGTAAGTTTTTTTCAAACAGTAGAATTGTTTTACTGTGATTTTCCTATTGGGTGCGTCAACAAATTTTGAAGGCCACGCCTTTTACTTAGAATAGAATGGCTGGCATAGAATGCCTCTCCCAACCCCTGTTTGCCACTGCAAAAGTGGCAATTTAAACAATTTTCATAGCACTTTTTGTAGAAATCAGCACATACAGGAATATTTTTTTGGCACACCCTTTACTGTATTTTGGCTTAAGACACTGTTTTCTATTCTTTTCCATGGGGTAGAATGACACTTGAACAATTTTGCTAAATTTTTACCTCACCTGATCTATGCTCAATGATTTTCTCATGTTTCTCATCATTTTGGAAAGAGTCTTAAGAAACCGAGGGGGTAAATACTAGCTGCAACTAAACCAGATCAGCTACAACAAACTAAGATACAAAATATCGTTGGTTTTACTTGACAATGATATAGCTATTTGTAATGGATAAATTAAACCATGTAAAGTCCACTGGGCTATCACCCTGTGGCCTGGTGGGCTAATCTGCGCCTGTACAGTGAGTTAGGATTGTACTGCTGTAGATTTTGAGTTGTTTTTATAAGAAGAATTTGTGAGAATTTTTAAGAATTCTCATAAGTTTATGGATGCATGTTAATTTGTGACAAAAGATACCAACAACTCATTTTTGCCAGGCAAGTTGTACAAAAGATCTTTACATAAAAGTTTTTCTGATGGTACATCAAAATGCAGAGGTGGAAAAAGTGTGCGAAGCAGCTTCGCAGGAAGTTTGTTTGTCTGGAAGAAAGGAACGAGGAGGAAAGAGAGAAAGTGGAATAAAAGGAAGGAAAAGAAATAAAACGATGAAGGGAGGAATGAAGAAATGAAAGGGAAAAGGCTGTACAAAAAAGGATGGAAAGAAAAAGGATGGAAAGAAAAAGGAGAGGAGGAAGAAAGGATGGATGGAAGGAAGATAGGATGCCAAAGAAAACAAAAAGTGAAAATATGAAGAGACAGGAAGGACTAAAGGAAGGAAAGAACAGAAGAAAATCAATGTTTGGATTATACTCTTTTCAATTTTCATTTACAGTTTGTGATCCAAGGAAGCTTTAAAAGTGATTTCAGTTCCATTGGATTATCGACTACACTGGAATCTGGGACTACAAAAAGTTGATAAAACAATGGAAGGAAGAATTCTGGTTTGACGTTCCTTCGCAGGAAGACAACTATTTTTTCCACCACTGTCAAAATGTGTACCTGAATGACATATAGAATTTTAGCATATTTTCACAATTTTTGTCTTTTTGTGTTGGCAGTTGTTCACATTTTAAAATTTGGCTATTTGTCAGAAAATTTTTGCTTTTTCTTGACTCTTTAGCTGAACAGCAAAAGGTCTATCAAATCTTGCCAATGTTAGAGTTGCTCATTTTCTATGTTTTTATCTATTTTGTTTCAGGTGCTGATTTTGAGGAGTTTGGGGATGATTTAGATGAGTCTGTTTCAGATGACAGATCTCAAGACCCATCTGTGCCAAAGCAAAGGGAAGAGTGAGTATGATATTACGAGTTGATAGACTTTGCTCAAGCCCGTGGACCTACGAAGGTGCTCAAATGTGCACGTTTTGGTTGTTTATGTTGCTCATTCAACCTCAAAGGGCCAAAGACATGGATGAGTTGTTGCTTCCCCGCTGTCACTCTCTTACAAGTTACGACTATGGTAGAAATAGTTTATATTGAATTGTAATTGAATTACATTGAATTGTAAATAGAATGTGGCAGATATTACCACATACATAAGATAAAGACTCAAGCACCCTTCCAATTTTTAAAAAGCAATTAAGATGCTGGAAAGGCGATAGATGCAACTGCAGACTCTGCAAGATATATGTCTCAGAGGCTGGGTTTCTGATGGGATATACCTTTATGTTTTTATCCTCATGTAATAAAGTAGTATTGATATCTATTTTATAAATTTGTATATTGTATAGTGTAAAGTAGGCGGAAATTAGCTATTGTTTTTGAAAATGAAGCGGACTGTTTTGAGAACTGCGAGAAGCATTTGAGTGTTTTGGCGTAAGATTGACAACGTGGTAACCTGGATTGCAGTTGCTTTCAAAGCTGGAGAAACTCAAGACAAGTAAATATAACAAAAAGTGCCAAAGTAAAGAAGCATTCATATATCTTTTGCATGGGCCTAAATTTTTGAAAAGCTGGAAGAGTTTTATTGCCGACCGACTGACCGACTCAGATTTTCAGGTCCGGTTTTACACTAACCAAACATAGTTGTGATACTCGCCTTATGTTATTTGAATTGCTGTAAGTAGTTAAATGTATGTATTTGAATGTAGAGGAATTTAAAATCAATAAGAACTGAGAACTGAACTATTACTTCTTGCCTACTGTAAGATAAAGTAATGATGATACTGATGATGCTGATGGTGGTGGTGGTGGTGGTGGTGGTGGTGGTGGTGGTGGTGGTGATGGTGGTGGTGGTGGTGGTGCTGATGATGGTGATGATGGTGGTGCTGATGATGATGATGATGGTGATGGTGATGGTGATGGTGATGGTGATGGTGACGATGATGGTGATGGTGATGGTGATGGTGATGGTGATGGTGATGGTGATGGTGATGGTGATGGTGATGGTGATGATGATGATGATGATGATGATGATGATGATAGATGAAATGGCAGCCAGTTCGCCACTGCTTCAGCTTATGATGATTAATAGCTAAATGGTCTGTTGTAAACTGAAGTTTTTATTTTGATGATGATTTATTTTCCCAGTGAAGATGAAGAATCAAAATGGTTGGATGCACTTGAATCAGGTGAGCTTGATGATTATGGACGCTTGAAGAAAGAAAAAGACGTTTCATTGATGACTGCTAGGCAGGTGAGTAAAGCAGTCTTTTTTAATATTGGGTGAGTCAATAAAAAGAATCCCTGTTTGAAAAATCACCTTTCCTTGAATATCAAGATGATGATATTGGGGAACATAACGTTTAACAGCAGACATGTTAACATGGACCTCAATATTTACCTGACTGAAGTCGGCCACTCCATTCTGAAGTCATGAGGGATTTTCTCCAGAAAGCCCTTTCGAGAAATTTTCAAAACAGGCTCAAAACAACGACCAACATTTCCTGAGCTTTCTGCCTTATCTCAATGAGTTCCACACATTCTGACATGTGTATCCTCTTGGGAAGATGAAATCGTCCGGAATGATCTTTTTTTGCCCCCAGGGATGACAGTTTCATCTCCTAAAGGGATAAAACGTGCCAAAACATGTCTAAGCCATTGCTATAAGGTATAGACATCCGAGAAATTTGGTCTTGATTTTCTGCAATTTTTGGAAGTTTCTTGGAGGGGCTTCCTCCTGAAAATCTCTTATAATTTCAGAACGGAGTGGCCGATTTCAAGCAGGTAAAATTTAGAATATATTTGCACATGTTCACTATTGAATAACATATTTGCCAACATTATTGTCTTGATATCGAGGGATCTGTGGTCTTTCAAACAGGGATTCTTTTTTGACTCACCCGGTAGAATTAGATACCAGGTGTCTGAGTCAGAAAAATGGTTCAACTGTTTGAAAAATTGCAGATGGAAACAGTTTTCCAAACTATCTCGAAATTTAAAAGGAAATAACAAAATCATGACAATAATCAGGGCGCATTGAATATTGTTGTTTGAACCAAGTGTTTAACAGTATAAAAACAGTTATTTCACACTGTGTGGATATGGTGATCTTATCACAATACTGAATTGAGGTTTCGAAGAACTTAGTAAAGTATATAACTAGGAACTCATACTAAGATATAATGCTGAGGCCTTGTGGACTGTTTTTTTTCTTTTCAGGATGAAATTTTACAACAACAAATTACTTAAGACACTACGTACAACAACAACAACAACAACAACAACAACAAATTACTTAAGACACTACGTACGATCTACTATTCCACACTACAAGAACGGCACCAGGAGGCGCAAAATATCATGACTACCCCCTGGCATTAAACATGACCTTGATTCTGACTTGTGTCCTCATCAGAGCGTGATTTTGAGTAAATCAAAAGTATCCCCATGGGTGAGAGGAAACAAGATGTTTATTGTTTAATAAAATGTATACACAAATTATACCTGTCGTTGTTTGCAGTAACAAAATTAGGCCGTTAAAAATCTGGATCAAAATGAGATAAGGCAGCTGCAAGGAAAAGCAGGCGGAAACAATGATACAGGTACAGGTATGATTTGTGTATACATTTTATTAAACAATAAGCATCTCGTTTATACTTTAGATTTGATGGAAATCATGCTCTGACGAGGATACAAGTCCGAAAGGCCTTAATATGTTCAAGTATATCTTAGTATATTTTTATGTAAAACCTCACTGCATCGAGTTTTGAGTTTTTGAAGTATTAAGATATTTCATGGTCATGATTTTCACTTATAGAGAGCACTTTATGGACATTTAGTGGAAGGAGAAACACAGCTGCTTGAACTTCCCACCTGTAAGTATTTTTTTGTATTGCATTAAAACTTTTACTACAAATATTACACTACTTACAATCTACATTACAATACAGTCGTGGTCAAAAGTTTAAGACCACAGTGCATTATCTAACAATAGACCTTCTTACTTGCTAGAAAAGAGGTTTGGATCGAGCGTCCAAATCTGGTAAAGTTTGGGAACGAAAAGGAAAGCACGACCCCCGTTCTTAGTGGATACACTGCTAGCTGCGGCAAGAAGTTACTGCGGATCTCAACACTTTTCAGAGAGTTTGTTATGAACTACTTTGCGCAAAGTGAGTTAGCAATGGCTTAGTTTACATACAGGCAATTGTTATTTGTCTTTTTGTTTTGTTTCTCGTTATTTTCATTCATTTCTAGCTGATTTTTCTTTCATTTGAATAGCAACGGCCAAAAACAGCAAAATTCGATTTGCAATCTCGCAAAATGAAACCCTCGTATGTTTGCACTTTGTTTTGAAATGCTACACAACAAAATTAGCTAACGATGAATGAAAATAACGAGAAACAATTCCAAGAGGCGAATGAAACTTGCCAGTGTATGAACTGAACCACTCATAAGTCCATTTGAGCAAAGTTAACGTTGATTTTCTTGATTAACTCGCTGAAAAGTGTTCTGATATCCGAAGGAATTTCTTGCTACAGCAGGTAGCAGTGTTTCTCTGAGAAGGGGGGTCATGCTTTATTTTTTCTTAACCAATTCTACCAGATTTGGACGCTCGATCCCAACCTCTTTTCTAACAAGTGAAAGGTCTGTTGTTGGTGCAGTTGCGCAACAAGATGCAATGCTACCGGTTGTCCCAAAAAAAGTACTCCCGTTTGAAAAATCACCAAAATTTGATTACACGGCCGATCTTCAATTTTCTTTTTTTGTCAAGTAGATAAAGAACCAAATTATTATCCAATGTATAGTTATTCTTGTAATTGGCTTCACAATTAGCTAATTTAGCTCTTTTTAGGGCTACCTGGTTTTGAATCATACTGCAAAAAAGCATTGATGATTGCCAGGTCAATTTCTTTGTGCATGTAAAGCTTCCAGTTTGGTCATCAATTACAGAAAGAAATGCGCACTATCATTGGAGACTTCAATAATGATAGAATCTGAAATTTTTGACTCTTACGCAAGAATGATTATTTTGCTTCCAAACTAACTGAAAATAAGGTTTTTCGAAATATAATTTCTCTACCTTGCTGTATAAAAAGCAAACATTTCATCCTTTATGAATATTTTTGGGTCTTTGACAAAACAAAAAGGTTTGATAATCAATTTTGTTGATTTTTCAAACAGGAGTACTTTTTTATGGGACACCCGGTACGACTCTGCCTATTTTACTCTCTAAAGAGAGTTTACTGCTTCAGGTCAACTTTCTGTGTAGATTTTGAATTTCGATGTTTTTTTAATTTCGTGCCATTTTGCCATGACGTCACAATGAAGTTTATAGAGATTCTCAGAAATTGTAGTGGTCCGGCCGACTAGGGGGTTTACCCATAAAATATGTAACTCAGCTGGCTTCTACATCAATCCATTCACAATAGATGAATCACGCAATTTATGAGCTTCAAAACGGCTTGCATTTTGCAGATTTTGTAGTTTCTTGATTTCAGGATTGATTCATGCATGGTGCATATCATATATACCGGGTGTCCCAAAAAAATGCATACAGATTTGGTTGACTTCAGCGATGTGAATTTAGCCTCAATCAATGTCTAATCACTCTACAAATGTTCCTCGATAGTCAACTTGAACATAGGTACCTCGCTCGTTGGTATTGTTGCTTTGAGAGCAGACATGTTAATCTTGAAAGCTCAAATTTGCCTCATCCTGCAAACCAGAGAGTAAAATTTTTACACCAAAAAGCAGCAAATATTGTCCCCAGAATGCATCCTTTTCAATCCATCTTTCCATTCTGTAGGTAAACTATAAATTTCTACAATTCTGGCAGAATTTCTTTTCATATTCGACCTTGAAACTCATAGAGAGTCCATGTTTTGATCGACGATTGAAATAACCAGGTTTTGCAAGGTAATGAAAAGTTTTCCAACTTCTCCAGGTTTCAAAGATAATTTCGTAATGGAATAAGATATGAACTTCGGATTTGCACTGTTGAGTCTAAAATTTATTCAGCTTTCAGGAAATGTAAATAAAACTGGAATTCCAAGAATTCGATTTTTCTCTTTTTCCGCCTTTGCGCCTACTGTGCTGTGTTACTAAAATTGTGCTTGAATTTGTGAAAATTCCATTTAGTGAGACCGGCCCTTATTTGTAATAAATATCTTAAGCCTATTGGGTCATGAATACCGAAGGCAGACTTTGCACTTGGGCGAATTATTGACAAAAACTTTGTTTTAAAGACAGCAACATAAGGTGCAAGTCTGATTTCTGCATATCTATTCGCTGCCTGATAAATCCCACCAGTAACCTACCTGGGAAAATGATTTAGTTGTTGATCTACTTGGCAAAGAAGGACATTTTAGAAGTTGGCCTTATAATCAAGTATTTGCACGTTTTCAAATCAAACGATTTTTCGTCAGGGGCAAAGAGGAGAGATGAAAACACCGAAGAGGCCCAGCTTCGAAGAAAGCAAAGAGCAAAGAAAAGAAAGCAACAGATGCAAAAACAAATCGAAGAAAGCAAGGTACAATTAATCTTGTCATGATAGCATCTGTTGCTGCTAAAGTACTCCTAAAATTTTGAAATGCAGTCGAGTGCAGATGTCCCCCACCAAATGTTTTCATTTTTGTTATTCGTTGTGGTATGTCATAGAAGATTAGATGTTCCCTGAGTCTTTTTCCATAGTTTGTCTTAACGATCTGATTCTTGTAGCTCCCAGATCCACAATTCCAGCATTTCTCCTTTACGAAATGTTGGAATTGTGGACACGGGAACTAAGGGAATCGGATCGGTCGACGGTCAGCCGGATCGTTGCGATTCTTGTCCCTATGTTTAGACATACAGTAGTCATAAGAGTATGGTTTAGATCTTCATGAAGAGAGTCTATTGGCTTAACAAGGGCAGATTTTGTAATACAATAGCAACAGTTGCGTTTGATTGACACCTCAAATTCAAAATGTTTAGCGACTGCAGACAAAGGAAATTTTCTCAACCAGTAATTCAAAACAAACAAAGCCGCAAAAGTTTCCCCGAAACCAGTACGGCAAACTCTCGCCTGGTGCACGCGAAAGTGGTTTTAAGAGGAGTTATGTGCTTATATCAAGAGAAGCACGGTAAATCTAAAGTTCTGTCTGGCGGATTTTGTTTATTTAGTGTAGAAACCGAACAGAAAGCATTGTAATCCTCGCGTATTTAGGGCTTAAATGAAACGATTACAAAACAGTTCCTGAATCAAATAAACAAAATCCACCACGTAGAACTTTAGATTTACCCTTCTTCTTTCGATATAAGCACATGACTTCTCTTAAAAACGATCTTTCGCTTGCACAAGGCAAGAGTTTGCCCTACTAGTTCGGGGAAACGTTTGCGGCTTTTCTGTTTTGAATTACTGGTTGAGAGAATTTCCTTTGTCTACAGTCGCTAATCGCTTTGAATGGAGGTGTCAATCAAACGCAACTGTTGCTATTGTATTACAAAATCTGCCCTGGTCTATTGGCTTTGTATTGTTCATATCCAAGTTATTGAACTCAGTGCTAATTTCTTTACAGGCTCAGACGATTGACAAACTATTGAATAAACAGGCAGCAAAGGCAAAGAAAGAAGCCAAGGTTTGTGATTTTCGGTACGATTAAAAACCACGTATATGCCACACTTTTCTATTTACAGGTATCAACGCTTGAAGCACATATGTCACATTAGCAATTGGTTAATACAACAAACAAGTTTGGAGTGGAATTCCATTGTTTCGTGACTTTATATTTCTGTTTCATGAATTTTTATTGCAATGAAAATTCAACCTCGATCCTGTGCTTTGTAATAAACAATAGAGGGAATTGTATTGCATGAACCAATCAGCTTCGTGACATATGCCCTTTAAGTTGTACAAACTGCAGAACGCGAAAACAAAGAACCAGAATGCTTTATGAAAATTCAGAGGATCGTCGAGCCATTCCATGTTTTAAAGAGTGTCTCTACAAGCTTTGCTGGGATACGTCTGAAACTGTTGCTTTCACACATTTACTAGGCTTTGCACGAAAATAATGCAAGATGTTTAATATATTGACCATTCCATTATGCCACTCCATCATTCCACTCGATTCCATTATTCCATATATACATGTTTACTATTCCACCATTCCATCATTCTATTCCATTGTTCCATGTTCAAACCCCTTTTTGCGTGCACAACGCGACATTTAGCCATGCTGGTTTTGGGGTATCTGCAATCGCTAATCGCTTTGAAATAGCATGTCATTTAAATACTACTGATGCTAATCCCAGGGGAGTAATCCCTAACTTTCAATACGACGGGTCTGAAATCTTTGGTTCGTACCAATATTTGGGGTCTGAAATTTTAAATGAAAATGCCTGTGCCAGATGGCATGGTTTATAAATTGGACAGAGAAAATACAATAGGCTATTTCAAAACCATTGAGATCTCATCCTTTAACTGAGGTTATTCATTTTAAATAAATATTTTAGTCTGTGAATAATGACAAAACATAATTCTATATTTGGGGCCGATGAATCTGAAAGAGGCAGAATTGTGCTATTTGGCGCAGTTTACTGCGCAGCGACCCAGTCAATCATTCGCACGCCCCGTACTTTAGTTTACATCTGCTAATATATGATGTAATGGATGAGACTATTTAGGGTCTCCAGGACCCAGAACCAGAAATATGTAACAATACTTGGGGTCTGCAAGATCTTATGCTTAAAAACAAATGACGGATACATAGCGCCTAGTGTAAAAATAGAACAAAAGATGGCTTAGTACTTTCATTTGTCCAGTTGATTTGCTAATCTCTCGATATCATCAAATACAATGGAATACGATTGGCTATATTTAGATTGCCCAGGCCCCTGATTTAAATCACCTTATAATTATAATGTCAACTAAGAAATACTGGCATGGAGCCCCTGTATTGAAAGTAAGGTGATACCCCCTGGGAACTCTAATATTACAAAATCTACCCTTGTCACTCTATACTGTTTTCTACTTTAGTTCTAGAACAAATGGCACACATCACTTGGCTTCCGCTTCAGTTTCTTCTCTTCCGCTATAAGTGCTTTGATACCCTCCGCCATACCCTTAAGCAGCTCATTCTCACTTTTTCCAAGCCGTCTTGCATTTGAAACATCATATGTGCCATCTTCACTTTCAGAATGTTCGCCATGGACCCCTCTGATTTGTAGCTTATACTTTGTTGCTAATCTCTCCAAGTTCGCCTTATAATGATAGATAAAGAAACAGATGAAGAGATAGATACCGGGTCAGTCAAAAAGTCTGGCGGGCTGATAAAAAATATACAGCCGATATTCAAAATTGAATTGTTTATCTATCAGTCAAAGGCTAACTTAGATGTGGAAGTTTTGTTTGGTAAAATCACTCAGCATGGAGACCTATCAGCTCCTCCACAGCAGCCTCACAAACGGGGCTTAAATTTATGGGACACCGTGTATTTTTTCAATATTTCATTTATTTTATCTATAACCTATCTATTTACCAATGAAAATGCGGGTAAAAGGTTTGTATGGGAACGAGAATGCCATGTTCAATTCTGGTCCATGATTTACATGCCATTGTAATGGAATTTAGAATTTAGAATTCAGAAAGAGAATTTAGATCTCAATGCAATGTCTGGTACATCGTGGACCAGAATTGAATGTGGAATTCTCATTCCCATACAAACCTCTTACCAGCATTTATCTAATTTCTAGGTCTACTGATGAGATATTTAACCAAACAAACTTTTTACATCTAAGTTAGCCCCCAAAGGGGGGGGGGTACTCATATTATATTTTTCCGTACGGGGACGTGCCGCTGTATCATTTTCAGGATTCCAACTCCGGGACAAGGGGTATCACTTTTGTAGAATCGGCTCCATGCTAGGTCTTTGTAAGCCATTTGCACTCTGCAAGTGTGATTTAAATCGTTAAACTTGGGGCAAGTCCAGGTGACTTGCGTCCCTGCCATTGAACCTTGAATATTTCGTTACTCTCCAAGCAAATATGTTTATAATGCTACACAAATAATAGTTACTTCGCGACTATCAAAACAAAGGATTTGATTTGTTGATTCGTGATCTTAATGTGTCAAATCTGATATCAAAGATAAACAATATTGCAACAAAAGAGTATGTTCTGGGGAATTCTAGATAAAGGGATAATGGCAATTATTCTGCTACGAGATGCAATGCATTCATTCAGTCTAATTATTCCTATGATGACTGAAGATCTTAATCCGATGAAAGGATTAGCTTTCATATTCTTTGGGGGAATCGATACAAAAATAAATGAACCTAACAACTGTAGACTTTCGCAACTTTGTTGATCTAAGTTTAATTGGTTTCTAGGCGTTATCACTACTTTCATATTCTACATGAAATTTTATGTTTCTAAAGAGGTCAAAGTAATTTTGTTGGCTCATCTTTCAGAGTATCATGAATGTTGTAATACGACAAAAGGCACTACTCAGTCTCTCACAAGCACCTATAGTCCTTGAATAATCTAACTCCAAAATGAATAGAACTACTAGGGCTTCAAACGCTTTCAACTACAAGTAAACACAACATGGACACAAGTACTTTCACTAGCTACTTGCTCCAAGGAAAACTATCCGTCCGACCTTTTCCCTACTTATCCGGTCACTTATTGAGGAAATATCTTCTGTATATAGATAGTGAATAATTTGGGGAACTATAAGGTCGTAATTTTAGCTGTATTACAAGTACAACGCCCCGTTCCATTCTTCTTTGTTTGAAAAGTAGAATTAATGTTTTTATTTGTAACAGAACTATAACTGTTATTGACTAGCTACTTGCTGAAAAGATACCTCTGGAGCAGTACTTTGCTATTTTATATACTGTATAAATTATTTATATTCCCCGAGCCACTCCCCCATTTTAAGGAGAATGCGTTCGCTAATCTGCCTGATATTTACTTCACCTGAGTCTTACTTCACTATACGTTTATGGAATAACAGTTCAATATATCGATACGAAAATTGTAAATTTGGATGGCTGAGATGAAGGGGCTTCGAACGACACCTTGAAATTGAATTCCTACCTGGTTGTTTCCATATTCCGCGAAGTCTAATCCCCCATTCCATTCCCCTTTGTTTGAAAAAGTAACGTTTATTTCTTATTGTAAAAAAAAACCGTAACTGTTATTGACTATTTACTTGCTGAAAAGATACATCTGGAGCAGAACTGTCCTTTGCCATACTCAGCTCTTTTATTTCCTGCATAACTTTTACGCATGTTCCCCGAGCGATTCCCCCATTCCATTTCCTCATTCCATTCTCCATTCCATTCCCTTTATTAGATATAGCCATTCCATCCCATTTCTGCATTGTGTGATCTGCCGTTTCCTATCGAGTCATCAACGTGGCGATTATTTTTGTCATTTTCATTTCACTTTCATTTCATTTTCAATGCATGGCTGCACGACTTTTTTGCTTATTGATTTATCAATTGCTTTGTCTTTATTGGACAGCCTTTACTGGACACTCTCTTTCCGCTTACAGTTTGCTGAGTCTGCTGGTCTGCTGTAGAAACTCTGCGTGGGCTATTAGAGATTCCCGGCCCTTAGCACAATGGCCCTTGGCCCCCAAATATATAGGTATTTTTAATTCCATCGCTATCTAATTTTTCCTGAATTTAAACTGATATGTACGTTGCTATTCCATCGGAAACTCTCAATGTTTGAAGCCTCCAAGAGTTTCAGAAACTCTTTTCAAGCGAAATGAGAGAGCTTCGAAGGGCTGAGCGGTCATCTGAGTTTTTCAAGCAGACAGCTGTGAAGAAAACCTAGAATTTTGCTTTCACCAATGACCAAGAATTTTATATTCTTCCTCGATAGTTAACTTGAAAATGGTGGGTACCTTGTTTGTTTCGAGAGGTGTATCACTCTTCCGAAAAGGCGTACGAGATTTTTTTAAAACAATAGGATTTTTAGGGAATTTTTACAGGTTCGTCGTGAAAACAAACGGATATTTGGTGAAGGCGTACGGGATTTTTGCAGAGTGATAAGCCCCTTGGTTTGTATTGCTCGGAGTGTTGAAATATTAATCTTGAAAGATCAAATTTGCTTCCAACTTGAGCGTTTTTGCACCAAGTCAGCAATAGTTCTTGTACAATTTGAACAAACACTAGATGATAGCACGGTATATTTGCCAGCATTCGCCCATTGTGATTTAATTTTTAATTTTGATTTACTGCAGGATTTCTTTCGGCCAAATGCCAATGTTCTGGTTTTGAGCCGGTTTTGAGCTGGATGCAGTTTTGAATTTTGGCGGAACTGTACAGCAAAGAACACAGACAGGCTACGCATTCTTTGTTTGGAGAACATTCTGAGAACGAATTCTGAGAATCATGCCACATGAACAACAATAGGAAAAAAGCATGAAATTGGATGTGTTCCCAAGGAAGTTTGGCCTTGAATTTTTAATCAAAATTAACATTTCAAGTCACAAAACACAAAATATCACCAACGAACAAGATATCAATAATCAATTTTCAAGGTAGCAATCAAGGCCAAACTACATAAATCTGTGAATATCGTAAACATTAAATATAAATCATAAAACTACATAAATCTGTTTATTTCTGTTTGGTATGCCTGGTATATCGTTGAATATAAACTATGGTGGCCCAAGGTTTGCTTCAAAGAACTGATTCCATAGAAATAGTTATATGACTGATTCAAAAAAGTTATTATTTTGAATAACTTTTTGAAAATTTTATTTTCTAAACTGATATTTTTATGTTTTATTTATTTTCCTTGTGCTTACGATAGAAGGAGTTGTTTGTTGTCTTGTTGCGGCGTTCCTGCTCACAAATATTATCATCATAATTCCTACTTCTTCGCAAACATATTAATATCTCATGCACCACCTTGATAAAGTGGTCGTTTCTTCTTCAATTTACCGAGATAATGTTACAAGATTATTCTTTCTTACCTTATGTTGAGAGAGCTTTGGAAGTTTGATATGCACAGATGCACGCATTGCAGTTCCGAGGTTTGTTGGGCAGGACGTTATGTATCCGCGGTGATCATCATATGAGAAGTTTAAGGATCCCTGCATAGATGCGAGAGCGTTGCAAAGTCGTACATATACCCCGTAGATGTCGCCTCCATCTTCCATTGAAATTACTCGCAGTTGATCTTCTTCGTTTACCCAAACGAGAAATGTTTTTGCATCATTATGAAATATGCCCCTACCTGACGGCCAGTCCCTGTTCAGCCCGCACGCCTCTTGAAATCTGTCCCCTTCTTTGAAGAGAAAGTGGTTTGCAATTAGTTCGTTTTGGTCTTCTTTCGTCATGTTTTCTAGAGGATAGAATTTGCCTCGAAGATCTCCTTCGAACTGATCGAAAACTTGTATCAGTTTGTTCATCACGTCAAGCCGTTGTTCTCTGTTGATGGCGGGTCCAAGTGGATATCCAGGCAAGTTTCTCCCAACGCGAATTCTTGTCGAGTTAATCATTGCAAGCTCATCATCTTCGAATTTCGGGAGGAGGAGTTTCGATGGATCCAACATTGCTGTATGCTTGGCATCAGGTTTAAAGCCGTGAAATGTTTCGATTACGGGATCCATAAGCAAGGCGAACGTAATGTAAGAGTCGTGGGATCCCGCGTATACACCAATGCTAGAATCTGTGTTAACAATGCCAGAATTGATACTTTTTTTGAAGGGAAAGCCGACTTCATCTTCTTTATCTTTCAAGGCATTCCAGATCTCAGGCGTGAGACATTTTGACAGTAGTGATGTGGTTCCTACCGGAAAGCTCGGATACGCCATTTCCAAACGATTCTGTGCACGTCTTCTCTTGTAATTGGTATTGTTTGGGCACGATCGGACGCTTCTGAACTTGTTTAGTCAATAGTTTCTGGAATCGATCTTTTAGCTATGCTGGAAAGAGTCTGGATCGAACGATATCGAATGTGATTGACAGAATCAAATCAATAACGCCACTCAATCGAAACTCCTCTGATTGCACGGATTAGCAGCATTCATACTGTATAGCTTGAAATTCCAAACTCGTCAAGCACTGTTGATTCCGTCGGATCTCAACGTTCAACGTAATTCTTTTGGAAATTTTAGCTACGCGTACGCCCTTGATGAAGCTTTGCACAAGAAAAGCATTTCAAAATATAGCTACTATAATTCCACTATGCCCCATGTCAAGTGACGCAAAACACTAGAAATTGCGCGAGAAATTGTCATTGTTTTGTTTTTGGTCATGTTGTGACTTCGGTTTTGTGCACTTATGTCAAAGATGAAGTATAACCCTAATCTGACAGGGGGGAGGGGGGGGGGGGGGGGGTTGGCAAACTTTGAAACTTCTCCCAGCAGATGTTGTTAGGAATACATAGAATTGAGTTATGCAATACTATTAAAGCATTTTAAGCCAATTATTATCAATTTTGGGGGAAAAACAGTTTGTAGTTATGACATCATCAATTGTTGTCATTTTCTTCCAAAATAACAGTCTAAAAACACCTCTATGCATCATATTTGAATTGGAAATGAATAATACCCCAAATAAGGAGGGAAAAAGTCATTCACATTACCTTTATTCCGTTTTTAGAACAAGTCAGCCGGAAAACCATATGTTTTGACATTTTCCAGCATTATAACGTCATAGTGACGTCACTTAAGGTAGGTCACCAGTCGAAATTTCGATGTTTCGACAAAAAAATTGTTTTTTTGTTTTCATGCTAAAAGTTATCCCAATCCTTCTTGTTGATCATCAACAGTATTTGGGGAAATAGGGATCTTTAGGGGGCAAAGCAGCCCTTCTATTTACCCCAAGTATGATCAATTTAGTAGAAAGTTGTTGCTTTGATGCACGAACTTGACAAAATTTGGCTCATTGCAAAACCACACCATGCTTAGGCCCAATACACCGTTCGAAAGCGTAAAATTCGCTCTTTCGATGTGTTACGTTTGTAGCTGCATTGCCATTCCTATTTGCCACCAAAATCAGACGTTTCATTGGTCAAATAACAATGGCTAACTTGCTATGTTAATGGAAGTCTCAAAGTCGCCAAACATGATTGGTCAAAATTTAACATCCTTGTTGTTGATTGGCTGAGAGTGGGCATTTGGAGTTGACAATCAGCTGATTATCGCCGTTGCGATGCAAATAACAAACAGTCGTTTTCAAGTCAAGTTTCCTTCACCAGTTGTCTTCATTTTCATCTCAAGCCAAAAGAATGAGAATAGCTAAGTTTCGTACGAAAAACAAATTCGCTGGTCGCAGAAAGAACCCATAATCAACGCGAACTTTTGGGAAGAAAGGTGAAGAAAGAATCGAAGAACCAACAGGAGACGCTGAGACGCAGGCCTAGGCCAAAGGATGGTCTCGCAATCAGCCACAGGAAAGAAGTTTAAAGCATTTAGTTTGACACTTGAAAACCTGTCTGAACCCTTGAGTCCAGTTAAAAATACAGCAGAGGTGGCTGACTGTTATTTTTTTGTGCAATTTTCCAAGAGCTTGTGAGTTAGCCTGCCCAGTTGTGGGTCTGTTGGCCTCACCTTTCAGCTGGACCTAGAGTCATGCCAAGGCTTTTCTTCAAAGAGTAAAGTCAGGTGCCCTACTTGCAAAGATGATGTTGGCTACACATCAAAAGGGTTGGTGGGGCAAAATCTAGCAGCCCCTTTTGACATAAATATGCGTGCTACGATGGCCTTCAGAGGAATTGGGTGTGGGTACGCAGCAATGAATGAGTGGTGTGGGACAATGAATTTACCAAAATGTGTGTCTCAAAATGCTTATGCCAGCAACCACTCAAAACTTCAAAAGGCGTAAAGAGACTTTCAACATTATTGTTGATGAATCACGTCAAGCCATAAAGGAAACATACAAGAGCATTGGGATAATACCAGACAAAGATGGCATTCTAGACATAGGAGTTTCGTACGATGGGTCATGGCAGAGAAGAGGCCACTCCTCACATAATGGAATGGCAGCAGTAATTGATTTGATGACAGGCCTGCCAATTGATTATGAAGTCCTCAGCAATTTTTGTTTGAAATGCAAACTTGCAGATGAGAAGCCTCAATCAGAAGATCTAGATGAGTGGAGATTGAAGCACCAACAAAATTGTTTGAAGAATTTCAATGGCAGTGCAAATGCAATGGAGCTTGAGTGTGCCTTGCGCTTGTGGGGAAGATCTGTTGAAGACCACAAGATGAGATATACTGCCATGTTATGTGATGGTGACAGTAAGTCATTTGATGCCATCGTTGAGAAAAAAATCTATGGTGACACTGTAAAAATTATAAAAGAAGATTGCGTAAATCATGTGTCAAAAAGAATGGGCACGGCACTCAGAAACTTGGTTGCAGGATCCAAAGCTCAAGGAAATTCTATATCAGGTAAGGGTAAGCTGACAGCTGCAAATATGTTAAAGATTCAAAATTATTATGGGCGCGCAATCAAAGATTATGCACATGATGTAGACCTTCTGAAGAAAAGAATATTTGCCATACTATTTCATATGTCATCATCAGATGACAACCCCAAGCACCAACCCTCCAACCACCAACCATCAGATGACCAACCCCAAGCCCCCTGGTATCACTTCATGGTGCTTTTGGCAGCAAGCAACAGCCAAGTCAAAAGATCCTGGAAGCCACAAAGAGCATGAAACGCTGCCGTCTGATATTGGAAAGAGGCTTGTGCCAATATTCAGAAGGCTTGCAGATGATGGCCTCTTGAAAAGGTGTTCAAGCAATAAAATACAAAACCCCAACGAGTCTCTGCATCAGATCATTTGGAAATTGTGCCCAAAGACCATATTTAGTGGGAGGAAAACAGTGGAAACTGCTGTTTCACTAGCTGCGTGTCAGTTCTCAATGGGGGCTACTTTCAAGTCCACGCTGTGCAAAGTCCTAAACATGGAAGCAGGCATTTTTTTGGAAGAAGTATCGAGGAAAAAAGACTTAAAGAGACTGTCAAAAGCAGAAAAGGCTCACTCACTTGCTGCAAAGAAAAGACGAAAGGAACTAAAATTCAAAAGCACTGTCCAGGAGCAGAAAACAAAAGACAGTGAAGGTGTGACCTACTGTGCTGGCACCTTCAGTTAAGAACTTGATAATGGGGTATGCTCGAAACATCGTGCTTATTTCAATTCGCATCAAAATGCTTATATTTTACTTTTTTACTTGTTTATCATTGTACAATTGCACTACACGCAACAAAAAGATTATTTGGTTCAGTTCTGATTGGATAGTATTTGAAACAATGTTTTATTGTTATTATAGCTTAATTCAGTCCAATGTATTTGTACATCAATCCCATGAGATAGCCACGCCCAAAACTACCAATCGGCTAAGAATAGTTAATACTACGCCCTTGCCAAATTTCAATGATTTCCCATTTGTGTACAACCAAGCAATCCCCCCCCCCCGATCTGTCAGTACAAAAAAGCCTCCCAAAAATCAGCCTGGATCTTTTATCCGTCCTTTTTTTTGGGAATGGAATAATTTTAGAAGCAAGGTTCCATTTATCGCAAAGACGAAGCACTTGATTTAGCAACTAACTGCGTAATCATCAATAACCGTTAGACGTAGCAACAAACCCTTCACTAATTTTTAAGTTTTCTCTTTCGTTTTCAGACCTGTCGGCTGAGTTGCGGATCAGATGTCCTTTGGATGTAATTCTAAGTTTTTTCGTTAAAGCATATGCCTCAAGACCAATTAGTGCGCATTTACACAACCAGATTTATCTGAATCGAAACCAGTTTAAATTTCAGCCAATCAAATGCAGTCGATTTGTTGGAGTGTCCAATTAGAAGGCCTCAAGCTTAACCTTCTTTAGTTTAAACTGGTTTAATTTGCAAGTGTGAATGGGGTATTATAATTAGACTGATCTGCCATCTCACAGACAGTGCTGTATTTTTGACCGCATTTCGTTTTCACATGCAACGCTTTTACAGGCCTTTGGCTCTGAGTGCTGATTTCATGCAAAAGCTGTTAGATGCAAAACAACGGCAAAAGAAGGTCACGAGCTATACAGTAACTCCCCGCATATGGGAAAATCAAAATTTCAAATCAGGCTGTTTAGTTTCTTTTATGTAAGAAAATGTCTGCACAAGAGGCAGACAGATTTCTTATATGTCCGATAAGAAACTTCCCTTTTATATGCCAGCCGAGGGGCGTATCACTCTGTAAAAATCTCGTACACCTTTCGCAAAAATCCCTTTGTTCACAAGAAAAATCCATAAAGAATCCCTAAAAATCCTATTGTTTAAAAATCTCGTTCGCCATTTCGGAAGAGTGATACACCCCTAAATATCAGCTTTCCTCTGTTAAATATAGAATTTTTACATGTCTTCAAACGTACTGAATATTTGCAAAAATTTATAGCATAGTAAAGGTCTAAGTTTGTAAATAATGATGCATTATTTCATGTGTTTTAATGTCAAATTTGATTGATTGAAAACAACCTTGATATTGCAATAAATCCTATGTCACAATTTTAAACCATTTGTAAGAAACTGCAAAAATTAGGCTGTCTAGTTTCTTATGAAGGAAAAAATATTTCTTATGATGGCAGGCTGTTATATGTCCATTTCTTATAGGCGGGAACTTGCTGTATTTTAGCGTTGCTTTTGAAAATAAACAAATCGCAGCCTTTTATAGAAATTACATGATATATTCCATTCACTCACTCATTCATTCACTCATTTATTCATTCATTCATTCATTCATTCATTACCTTATTTAAAGTAGGCTGGAAATTATCATAGCTAATTTAGGCCTACCATGCTTGCTGCATCCAGGCATGGGACCCCTTCCGAAGGACGGCAACTCTCTTAATATTAGGTAGCAGGCGTTCGCTAAAACGGAGCTCAGACCATAAACCTTCACATTGGTTGGATTCAATCCAAGGAAAACTCATGGCATTCGCTGTCCATCAATGCCATGAGTGTCACAGAGTGCCACATAATTTTGGTTTGCTGCACTCTGGGACTCTTTGCGACAGGACGTTTCCATTGGTCGCAGAGTGTTGCAGAATTTTGGTGCCACGTTTGAATGACAATATGGCGGAAATTTTGGAAACACTTTTGTTCTGGGATCGCAATTGGTGCATAACTTAGGACAATGTTTCCATTGCTAGCAGAGTGTCGCAGAGCGTCACAAAAAGTCGCACAGATAGAAAAGTTTCTATCTCTGCGACACCGATCGCAGAGAGTGTCACAGAGTGTTGCAGGGTGACAATCCAAAATATCAATTTAATTATTGTGTTAAATAATAAGATTGTTCCTCAATTATGCAATAGGCCTAAACAAGTATGATGATCATCACGTCATAATCATTATTAATTTATTTAACGTAGGCTATATTAAAATAGAATAGCTAAATTACAGCTAATTTAGGCATACTTTACAAAATTTACGATTTTTTAAATAAATCAGTTAAACTTGTACAATGTATATTTAGAAGATAAAAGTAATCTGACCTTCCCAAAAAGGTCCGGAGCGACGCTCGTCGCCCAGAAAGATGGCGGACATTCCGCGCGAGGGAACCCCCAGACGCATGATTCCACCACGATGCGAATGTTCCATCCTCAATCACAGTATTCTGATTTAAAAAAAAGATGTTTCAAAGACTGAAAATAAAGAAGCATCATTGGAAAATACTTTCTTGACAAAATTGAAAAATCTAATTTAAGAACGTAGAACCGCATTTCATGGATGTTATCCTTTACATAAACCATAAACGGGTAAATCTAAAGTTCTGTCTGATGGATTTAGTTTATTTGATTCAGGAGCTGTTTTGTACTCGTTTCATTTTAGCCCTAAATGCACGAGAAGTACAATGCTTTCTGCTCGGCTTCTGAATCAAATAAACAAAATCCGCCAGACAGAACTTTAGATTTACCCTTCTTGTTCCATTACATAAGAACTAAAACAGCTTGGTTTGAAGCATGTAGGCTCTCAAATGCATATTTCACGTGATAAATTCTGATACAGTGAATCTTAATTTTCATTAATTCATGGTCCTCCTTTATTGCAAATATTTTTAGAGAAAAGTATACAAATCATAAAGCTGAATAAAGAAAAAAGTTACAGCCGAAGCAAATGTGAAGTATTGATGTAAAATTGTAAAGTTAATGTTTAATTCTTTTTGGAAATATTGGTCAATATTTGCAAGTTCAGCTCAAACATAACTGTTTGTCAGAAAAAACGTGCTCATTGGGCGATTGTTGAAGATGGCAAGGTAGACTTTGTACTATTATCGTACTGTATTTCGAAGGTGTTGTGGCGCAGTGGTGTAATCCTCTGACTTTGCAGCCTGGACAGTCAGGCGGCGTGGGTTCGATACCCGGTAGGACCCCACCACTTGAGCGTCATGACAAGGGGTCGCGGACTCGATTAGGTCTGCTCTATTTCTGCGATCCCAGCGCTTGGCGCTGAAAAATGCAACTTCACCTTCACCTTCACCTTCACCATTTTCACTTCATTTTTACATTCCATTAAAAACTTACAATACATGATATTCATAACACTACCTACATACTACTTTGAAATACTAAAAAAACGATACCATGAAGAGCAACATATGTCTACCCCGTGACCAAGATATGGCAAAAAGTACACATAAGTACTGATACAAAGAGAATGTCGCTAAAGAGGGGACTTGGCGGTTGCTTGACGGGTAGCAGGAATTTGAATGAATTCATCTGATCAGATCGTCGGTTTCATGAACAATATTGTGAACTTCATAAAATTTGGGACAGTAAAATGCTTGATTTCTATCAACTATGGCTTGATGAAATCATAAAGGACTCCTCGCTCAGAACAACGCAATTTCTCATGGGTGAGAGATATCGTCTGCACATCTATTGCGATGGCATTGTGAATTTTTAGTAGCTGTTTGAAAATCTATGTCTTATAACTCTTGAGATAGGTGAAACGCATGTGCGTATTGTTCTGTGTGATGGGAGTCGTAACGATTTGATCAAGTGTTTTAGGCCCTTTTCAGTCATTTTGCAACAATGAAATTTCTGTAAAGTTGAATTTTACTAATATTTGTAGTGCTCGCAAAAAGACGAGAAAAATTACAAAAATACTTCGATCTTTTGGCTTTTAAGTAGAATTTGAATCATTCAAATCCATGAAGTACTTGTGGTGCTACGAATTTTCAAATGTGTGGACTTTCTTCTGGCTCACTCGGCACACCTAAAGGATCGAAAATCTTGGCGGATATTTTCAACACAGAACGTTTTGTTGTTGGCAACTTGTTTGCATAGTCAAGGAGGACATTACAAACACTGAATTTCAATTCGTCTTGTTCAGTGTCCCAACTGACTCCTAAAGCTTTTACCTGATTGTTTGTTGTTTGTGACTGAGTGCTGGTCTCTGAAGGCGACTCAGTACCTGCTGCTGAATGGAATCAACATCAATTTTATGATGAGACAAATGGATACCTTCTAATCCCTTGGAGTTCGTTTTCCACTTACGCAGGTTGAAACCAGCAGCGTTGTTGATCTCTTTGGTGGCACGATAGATCTCTAATCCGTAACAATGATCCAATACCCCTGAGACAAGCGCATATTTTCCCCTGTACCATTGGCATGTTTGTGTGATGTTGCATCTAATATCGAGGGACTTGGTTTCAATCCAAAAGGGAGACGACAAAAGCGATACTGCACAATAGAAGGATTATCTCCCTTCATACTGTCAACGCACAGAAAGCATAAAAAATCATGATCGCTTTCATTGATGCTTACCTGTAGGAATACCTTTTCAATGCCTGCTGTCAGGGCAACTCCATGACACCTAAAACCAATCAACGTGTCAAACAAAGTAGGGACGAAAATGGGGCCATTTTCTAGCATATCATTCAAAGATAAAAAACCTGGCAATAGTTTTGCGCTTGCATGCGTTTGCATAAAAACTATGCGCAGTTTGCTTGTTTGTCTATCTGCACGGAAAACTCCATGATGAGCAATAAAATGTACCGATTTACCATCTTTTGCTCCTGCAACTCTCTCGATTATTCCATTCTTGACTTGTTCCTGGAAATGAGGATCCTGTTGATCCAGAGATTCTGTGCAAACGAGAATATAAAGATTTCCAAGGTTCTGTTATGTCTTTACGCGATGAAAGGCCTACTTTGTAGCGTTCTCCGTTAAATTTTACATTTCAGGATTTTCTAAATTCGACCTATTCTACTTGTAAATCCTTTCCAGACTCTTTTGGTTTTACTTCGAAAACCTTTCGAAACTTTGGCTAAGAATTTTTCATTCTGTTTACTCTCGGATTCTACGTGATTAGCTTCAGTAATCAAATTTGACGATGTATAAACTTGGGAATCTGTTTTTGTGTTGGCCCTGAAATAAGCCAGCCTACTTTACTTCTTTGGTTATTTTGGCCTTTTCGTCTCCGTCCCAATATGGCGACAGGCCCGTGGGACGAGGTTGACTGGAGATACCTTTTTGGGTCACAAAAATGATTACGAGGCAGTTGTTTGCAGCCATTGCTGCATAGGGGATATGTCCAACGCGCGAAGAGATATCTTGACGGTTGTAGCTGAATTTAGAAGGTGTTTTACGTTTTATCTGAAATATTTTGGCGGTTTAACGGTTTTTGGTACCCTCTTCGACCCGAACCTTATGGGGTGACCCGAGTGATGATGTTAGAAATTCTGATCGCAATATTATCAACCTTAGAAATGCCGAAACTGACTTGCTAGTGCCATTCATGAAAGCTAGTAATGGACAGAAAGCGTTCGCATTTGGTGGAGCAAAAATCTGGAGTGATCTCAGCCGCGAGGCCAAGCAAGCTCCCTCTTTATCTTCTTTTAAGAACAAGATAAAGGGTCGGTTGTAAATTTATTGTAAATAGTTGTAGATAAATTATTTATGATTGTAATTAGTTTCCTTTTCCCGTTATTAATTTTAGTAGATTTTTTAATTTGTAAAGTTTTTGGCACGGCCCCCTGAAAATCAGTCTATTGACTGACGGGGCTACCGTGCATAAATAATTTTAAAATGAAAAAATGAAAAAAAGAAAAAAAATAGAATGGAACCGCTGTCGAGTGCAATGGCGCTTTAAAGCAAAGGTAATGTGTTCATGTCAGTACAGCGACTTTCCAATTTTATTGTGATATTTCACGTGATTACATTACCATGGAAACATGGTGAAGGTGAAGTTGCGTTTTTTCAGCGCCAAGCGCTGGGATCGCAGAAATAGAGCAGACCTAATCGAGTCCGCGACCCCTTGTCATGACGCTCAAGTGGTAGGCGGGTATCGAACCCACTCCGCCTGACCGTTCTGGCTGCAAAGTCAGAGATTACACCACTGCGCCACAACACCTTCAACATGAAGATAGCCACTTCAAAAATGAGCAGACTGATGACTTACTTGCGGTTGCACTTTCAGAGCTGAACCCGAACTCTGACAGCAGGCAGCCTCGTTGTGAAATTTAAATTCTAGTTTTGCATGTGATCAGTTAAATTCTACCAATCACAGTGTGCTCTTCGAGGTTCTTCGTCAGCATCCCGTCAGCATATTTTGACAAGGGTGTATACGCGGCTGCACTTACATGGACACATTACTTTAACTGAGGAGCTACCATTCTTTAAATAGTGAAGAGCTGCCATTCCTTAAACATTGAAAATGCAATTAAAGTGAATAGTTCAAATTTTCTCTGTTTTCTTTTTCAGCAAGCTGCGCACAAGTTGAAGAAGTTAGGTGCCCATATCAAGTATACAAGTGGACCAAACGGAATTAGTTTATCACTCTCAAAAGGAATCGAATTCCCTTTAAAAGCTCAACCACCAAGGTTTGTTTAGCCATGTTTATTTTTCGTGTACCGGATGCGCCAAAATAAACTATGCACGTTTGGCAGGCTACAATAAATTGTACACTGGACCGATTTTGAAGATTTGTGACTTAATCTTTAGATGGAATGGGATCTGCCTTGGGATTTTTTGCAAATTTTTCATTTTCAGTTTTTAGAGCTAGAAGCGAGTTTCTTAAAATTTTAGTTTTCAAAAACACCGAACACGATTAAAAAACATCGATCAAGTTTTCAAAAGAATCGACATAAATGAACAAAGAGAGAACTTGTTCCTGGTGATTTGGGATTTAGAAATCGACTAATTGTAATCTGCTGTACGAGAGTTCGTACTAAACCCCCAAATCACCCTGAAAACGTTTTCTCTTTGTTCATTCATGTTGAGTCTTTTAAAATTTGATTGACGTTTTTTTATCGCTTTCAGTGTTTTCGAAAACGAAAATTTTAAGAAACTCGCTTCTGGCTCTAAAGATTGAAAACGGAAAAAGTTGCAAAATGTCCTAGAATCTAATTCAGGCTTTCTGCTAAAGATTAAGTCATAAATCTTCAAAATTGGTCCAGTGCACGATTTATTGTGGCCTGCCAAACGTGCATAGTTTATTTTGGCGCACCCGGTACTATTTTGCTTATCTGCAGGCTGTCCTAAGAAATTGTTTCCCGTTTGTGTTGCTGCTGTGGAGGAGCGTCAACGTTGATTTTCTTGATTGTTACGCAGTTGCCTTGGTCAGGTCTTGACTTAGAGTTTGATACCTGTTTGAGTTGATCTGACAAGTGATTGCTGATTTATGGCAAAGGAACGACAAAATAAGTCGTTGCTTCAGAAGCAGCACTGCAGCTGTTCTCCAGCATAGGCGTAGGATGCAGGGGGCGGGGGCTACAGCCCCCCCCCTCCTCCAACGCTAGAAGAATTTGCAAAAATCAGCCGTAATCGGGCAGAAATCCGCCTTGAGTCGGGCAAATTTTTCGTAAACAATGGATCTGTTCTTCGGCAGGCCCCTCCCCCCAAATTTTATGTACCCCTTCGCTCATGCAGAGCATAAGGCTCAAATCTTTCAAATCTTTATAAAGATGGGTGCAAAATTCTATGACATTTCTCTGATCTTGTAATTGAGCTGAGCTGATCGTGTGATTGCTTTTGAATTTAGCAAATTGAGCTCTTTTTAGGTGTGCCTGGTTTTGAAGCATACTGCGAAAAGCATTGATGACTACCAGATTAATTTCTTTTGTATATTATCAAGCTCCTCTAGTTTGGTCATGAAAGTCAGGAAGAAACAACAACTATTACTGCAGACTTGAAGGAAATGAAAAATCTCGATATAATGACTATTGCGCAAGAAATGTTGTGTGAAAAGTATACGTCAGAATGAGACTTTTCCATGCATTTCTCATATCCTGTCAGCAATCAAAAGAAACATTTTATCATCTTTAAGTATATTTTTGTAAGCTTGAACATACCAATTTTTCCAATGCTCGTAAGAACTTGAGAAAAATCACAAAAATACTTCGATCTTTTGGCTGTCAAGCAAATATTGATTCATTCCAATCCATTTAGTACTCTTGATGCTATGAATTTTCAAAAGGGGGAACTTTTTTCTGGCTCACCCGGTAGTTGGATCATTGACAAAAGAAGTTATAAAGAACATTTTATGATTGGTTTGATATTAAAATGTTGGCAATTTCTTTAATAGGAGTAATGTTTGCGGGGCATCCGATACCTTGTTTATTGATTTGACGCCAGGAATTATTATTATTATTATTATTTTTTTATTATCAAATTATTTACAGTCGATATAATACATAGTAGAAAAACTAATTCAAACCAACTATTTACAATGCTACGAATGAATAAAAATAAAAATATGGGATCCTCACTATCATCTAAGTTTCTTATCTAATTGCAGATCTTGCATGCACAATTTTGCTTATTCCATTCTTTGATCATTCTTTTAAATATCGCTGTTGAGTTTGAATTTTTTATGGAATCTGGTAGAGTGTTCCAAAGGAGAGCGCCTTTGAATAAAAGAGAATTAACTCCGAATGTGTTGGCATTTCTTTTCGGTAATTGCAACAGATTCTTAGTTCGTAATTCATATTTTGTGTGTTTTCTTTGAAAGGATGTCCACATAAATGATGGATTTTCTTCTAAAAGGCACTTAAAGATTTGAAGCATCAGTTTTTGCAAGTTCTTTATGTAGAATTTTCGTTCATCTGTTCTTTCCACCTTTCCAGAATTGTTGGGGATATGAACAGGCTAAGTTGAGAGCCTCAAGGATAGTTAGACCCAAAAAGTGTGCTTCCATGGATCGCATGCGCTAGATAACCATTTACTTTACTTATGTAACATATAAATTAGCTTCACTGCGGTTGAGATATCGAAGGGAACGAAACAAATGCAGCGATGCGCATGACAACGTGAGCCCCAACGTTGATTCGCTCTCAACAAAGCTGAAACACAATGTATCAAAACAATAGGGTCAGCACTTCATCTCCCCAACAAAGAAGTACTTCAAATGACTATTCATAGGAATAGCTATTCATACCTATTTATTTTGATTGCAGGTCGTTGCCAACACTAGTGAGATGCGCTGTTGATGGTTGCGAGAATGCAAAGAAATACTCTTGCAGTAGAACACTGTTACCGGTTTGTGGACTAAAATGTTATAGTTTACAGGATTGCACCCTGCTCCTCAGGTCGTTGCCAACACTAGTGAGATGCGCTGTTGATGGTTGCGAGAATGCAAAGAAATACTCTTGCAGTAGAACACTGTTACCGGTTTGTGGACTAAAATGTTATAAAGTTGTACAGGAGTTGCACCCTGCTCCTCAGACTGTTAGTTGATGAAACATGCTTAGGACTTGAGAATGAGTGAGGAAAATTTGGCATCGGCAGCTTTGTTTGTTTTGAATCTGGTTAGACCCCGTTTATGCTGTACCCAACTCATGCTATTGTCTTACCAAATCTGTCCTTGTTTACATGTGCAACTTTGGATCCGTAACAAATGTGTAACAGATCAGCCTCCACTTTTTTATTGATCCATATTTTGACAAGATATCCCATTTGTACCAAATTAAAATACAAAACTTACAAGTGTGTCATAGATTAATAATGAAAAACAAAATTTAAAATTTGGTATTAGCTAGAATTGGATCCAGGCTGAGGTCTGATCTTCCTGGGAGTTGTGTTTTAGTAAGGGTTCACTGAGCTCTTTGAATGCGTTTTTAGTTTTCTTTTAAACTGATAGAGTGAGAGGATCCCTTAATTTCAATAGGTATTTCATTCCAAGCTTTAAGCCCAGAGAGGTGGAAACCTTTGTTTGTACACACAAGCTTAAACATTGGGATGTCGAGATTCTGTTACTTCTCGTGTTTTTACTGTTCCTGCTAATCGGTAATATTTTTGTCCCTTCAATCTATAGGCAAATGTTGTTCTGGGAGAGTGTAAACATTCTTGAACTGCGACAACTTTGCAGTGAATCAAACTGTGCCGGTACAGCGTAGACTGATTACAAGTCGAGTTTCGCTCCTCCTCCAAACTGATATACCCCCGGTTTGGTAGGTTGTAGTCTCGTTTGGGTGAGCGAGTTTCGCTCCTCCTCCAAACTGATATACCCCCGGTTTGGTAGGTTGTAGTCTCGTTTGGGTGAGCGAGTTTCGCTCCTCCTCCAAACTGATATACCCCCCGGTTTGGTAGGTTGTAGTCTCGTTTGGGTGAGCGATAACTGGGACTCACTGTAGTCAGTCTAGAAACAGTGTAAACGAGGTCTTAGACTGATTACCTAAGTCCATTGTGCCACTTCGGTAAACGATGCTCAACAGAGACTGATGATGAAACAGTGAAAAAGATTACCCTGCTTAGGCCCATTCTCGGCCATCGCCCCGCAAAAATGAAATGCAGCAAAGAACCTATTCCACCGCATCACATTATCGATTGAAGCTTGAATGACGTTGGAAGTCGTGGAATCTTATGAGTAGGCTGCCACTACAATTTCTTGTGTTCGATGACCTAAATACACCTTTTCATCTGAGCGGCCTCGTTTTGGAATTTTTCAAAATTTAGTTAGATTCCATCATATGAAATTTCTGACGTTATATTCATATTCAGCATCCAAAGGTTGCTTTATTTGGAAATGTTCATAATCTTAGAGCTAGCAATTTTATGACGATAATAACTTTGAAAATTTACAAGGGATTTGACCGTGAATAATGACTGAGGGTATAAAGTTCCACCCCGAACGATTTTCAAGGTCAAATCCGTTATAAATTTTCAAATTTATTATCGTCATAAAATCAAAATCGCAAAATCTAGGAATATGAAAATTTTTAAGTAGATTCAGCTTTGGGTGCTGAATCCAAATCTGTGGCCAGAAGTTTTGTATGAACAGATTTCAAAAATTTCCAAAACGAGGCCGTTAATTGAAAAAGTCAAATTTTTCAAAGGCGACATCGTCAAGTCAAAGAGCACACGGAAGCGAGGAACAAGTCTATTTATTTCTGTTAGCCTTACAAAAATGAACTGGGAATAGTAACACAGGTTTAACTCTGATCGAAAAAACAAGGCTATCAAGTAGATATTCGCCTGCATGCAGATTTTAACTTTCTACTGAAGTGAACAAGAACAGATTTTGTAACACAATAGCGTGAGATGCTTTTGTTGACACCTGAATTCAAAGAGATTAGTGACTGCAGACAAAGGAAATTAGCAAACATGAGCATATATCGAAAGAAGAAGGATATATCTACACATCTACCTCGGACAGTTTATTTCTTTGGTTCAGAAGCTGAGCAGTAAGTGTTTTAATTACATCAAAAAAATTAAGAGAATTGAATCGCCTCCCAGTCGGCTTTTCGATCAAATAAATTAAATGCCCGTGGCAGATGTGTAGATATATTCTTCTTCTTTCGATCTATGCTCATGTCTGCTCTTAAAAACAATTTCTGGCATGCACAACGAGCGAGCTAGCTACCTGAGTTTTAGAGAAACTTTTGCTGTTTTGTTTGTTTTGAATTACTGGTTAAGAGAATTTCCTTTGTCTGCGATCGCTAATCGCTTTGAATTGCGGTGTCAATTAAAACCAACTCGAACTATTGTCTTACCAAATCTGTAGAAAGTAAAGTCTGCACGCAATATATAAGCCATTCAAATTTGAAAAATCAAGGGCATTAGAACCTTTCGTGGAACTAAGCCAGTGTAGTTGTATTTAGATTTAAACCATGCAAGATTTTTTTAGTAAACAGTCACTTATTTTAGAATGGGTATTATATTAAAAAAGAAATGTCAAATGAATGAAGAAGCCGTCTCTTTGCATTTTTTGGTCAATTTCAATTTCACATACGGCCAATACTAGGTGAGATTCAAGTTTAACAACCATCGCGTTTGGTTAAACTGTGTAAGATTAAACTATGTGCGATTCGCTTTCCCCCTTGTTTCCCTGTGATAAAACAGTCCACTGCGAAGCACTATGAGCAGTCAGTTAATTCGACGACAACACATTGCACAGAAGAATTGACACAAAAAACACACGTTCGGTCGGTGAGTACATTACATGTTTCTTATTGCTCATGCCTGAACTAAGCAATTCCAAACCAAGCAATTTTAACGAGTAGACTTGTGACTTTTCGTCCCTTATTCCCCTGCGTTCTTTGATTTGCTGATATCACTTGGTAATAGGGACTCATACCATTACTCTTATAAAGTGGGCCCCCTTTAGGCCCATATGGAGTGGTTCCGTATTTACCAATAAAATTGCTAGAATTTAGTTTTCAACCAATAAGGAGGCGCTATTTAGACAGTTGTTGTTGCTGCATACAAAACACGGTTGATACGGCCTAGAGTTCTCGTAGCTGCGATGGATCTATTTTGTTTCTACAGAGGAAGATTGCTGCTTGAAAGGTATGTATTTTGTGATGAGTAGGTCAGGAAAACATTATTCTTGTACTAAAAGTTTGCTTTTCAATGTTTTTCAACCAGATTTTGAAGCGATTTGTTGAGTGTACGAGAGCTCCCGAAAGTTTAGGCCATTTTGAAACAAGAGGCCCACTTTATGAAGGTAATGGCATGAGTCCCTATTGAGCAAGTAATATCAGCAAATCAAAGAACGCAGGGAAAGAAGGGACGAAACGTCATAAGTCTAGCCTACGAGTAGACCCATTCATTATCCAAAAGAAGAAGGGTCTACGAAACAAAGAGCGAAAACTTGCTGTGACTACCCAATTAATTAATTAAATCCTATGCTGAAATAATGTGTAAACTCATGTTAACATAGGACCATGCTAGGAAGTCTCTCCTCTTTTTTTCGTAGATACTTTATACTTTTGGATGATGGGTCTAATGGTAGGCTTAGTAAGCATATACTCTTACTTTTCAGCCAAAGGCACGGATTTTAAACATTGGCCTATTTTACCAAAAAGCAAAGTCTATGGCCTCACTTGTTTGCTCAAAATCGGTATTTTGAAACACGGCCGTCTTGTGGATGAAAGCAAAGGGGTTAACCTTACTTTTTGTCCCAAAATCTGCATTTTCAACATGGGCCTATTTTTGGTAAAAACCAAGGGTAAAGCCTTACTTTTAGGCCAATAATCGGTATTTCCGAAAAGGGCCTATTTCCCGTAAAAAACAAAGGGTATAGCCTTACTTTTTGGTCAAAAACTGGTATTTCCGAAAAGGGCCTGTTTCCCGTAAAAATCAAAGGGTATAGCCTTACTTTTTGGTAGAAAACTGGTATTTCCGAAAAGGGCCTGTTTCCCGTAAAAATCAAAGGGTATAGCCTTACTTTTAGGCCAAAAAATTTGTATTTCCAAAAAAAAGACCTCTTTTTAAGAGAAAAGCAAAGGGTATAGCCTTACTTTTTGGTCAAAAATCGGTATTTCTGAAAAGGGCCTATTTCTCGCAAAAAGCAAAGGGTATAGCCTTACTTTTTGGTCAAAAATCGGTATTTCCGAAAAGGGCCTGTTTCCCGTAAAAATCAAAGGGTATAGCCTTACTTTTAGGCCAAAAAATTGGTATTTCCAAAAAAGAGCCTCTTTTTAGGAGAAAAGCAAAGGGTATAGCCTTACTTTTTGGTCAAAAATCGGTATTTCCGAAAAGGGCCTATTTCCCGTGAAAAACAAATTGCCTTACTTTTAGGCCAAAAATCGGTATTTCCGAAAAGGGCCTATTTCCCGTAAAAAGCAAAGGGTATAGCCTTACTTTTAGGCCAAAAATCGGTATTTCCGAAAAGGGCCTATTTCCCGTAAAAAGCAAAGGGTATAGCCTTACTTTTTGGTCAAAAATCGGTATTTCCAAAATGAGCCTATTTCAGGAAAAAAGCAAAGGGTATAGCCTTATTTTTTGGTCAAAAATCGGTATTTCCGAAAAGGGCCTACTTCCCCTAAAAAACAAATTGGTATAGCCTTACTTTTGGTCAAAAATCGGTATTTTCGAAAAGGGCCTATTTCCCGTGAAAAGCAAAGAGTATAGCCTTACCTTTAGGCCTAAAATCGGTATTTCCAAAAAAGGGCCTATTTCCCGTAAAAAGCAAAGGGTATAGCCTTACTTTTAGGCCTAAAATTGGTATTTCCGAAAAGGGCTTATTTCCCGTAAAAAGCGAAGGGTATAGCCTTACTTTTAGGCCAAAAATCGGTATTTCCAAAAAGGGCCTATTTCCCGTAAAAAGCAAAGGGTATAGCCTTACTTTTGGTCAAAAATCGGTATTTCCGAAAAGGGCCTATTTCCCGTAAAAAGCAAAGGGTATAGCCTTACTTTTAGGCCAAAAATCGGTATTTCCGAAAAGGGCCTATTTCCCGTAAAAAGCAAAGGGTATAGCCTTACTTTTTGGTCAAAAATCGGTATTACCGAAAAGGGCCTATTTCCCGTAAAAAGCAAAGGGTATAGCCTTACCTTTTGGTCAAAAATTGGTATTTCCGAAAAGGGCCTATTTCCCGTAAAAAGCAAAGGGTATAGCCTTACTTTTTGGTCAAAAATCGGTATTTCCGAAAAGGGCCTATTTCCCGTAAAAAGCAAAGGGTATAGCCTTACTTTTAGGCCTAAAATCGGTATTTCCGAAAAGGGCCTATTTCCCGTAAAAAGCAAAGGGTATAGCCTTACTTTTAGGCCAAAAATCGGTATTTCCGAAAAGGGCCTATTTCCCGTAAAAAGCAAAGGGTATAGCCTTACTTTTTGGTCAAAATAGGTATTTCCCAAAAGGGCCTATTTCCCGTCAAAAGCAAAGGGTATAGCCTTACTTTTAGGCCAAAAATCGGTATTTCCGAAAAAGGCCTATTTCCTACAAAAAGCAAAGGGTATAGCCTTACTTTTAGGCCAAAAATCGGTATTTCCGAAAAGGGCCTGTTTCCTGTAAAAAGCAAAGGGTATAGCCTTACTTTTTGTTCAAAAATCGGTATTTCCAAAAAGACCCTATTTCAGGAAATAAGCAAAGGGTATAGCCTTATTTTTTGGTCAAAAATCGGTATTTCCGAAAAGGGCCTACTTCCCCTAAAAAACAAATTGGTATAGCCTTACTTTTGGTCAAAAATCGGTATTTTCGAAAAGGGCCTATTTCCCGTGAAAAGCAAAGAGCATAGCCTTACCTTTAGGCCTAAAATCGGTATTTCCAAAAAAGGGCCTATTTCCCGTAAAAAGCAAAGGGTATAGCCTTACTTTTAGGCCTAAAATTGGTATTTCCGAAAAGGGCCTATTTCCCATAAAAAGCAAAGGGTATAGCCTTACTTTTGGTCAAAAATCGGTATTTCCGAAAAGGGCCTATTTCCCGTAAATAACAAAAGGGTATAGCCTTACTTTTTGGTCAAAAATCGGTATTTCCGAAAAGGGCCTATTTCCCGTAAATAACAAAAGGGTATAGCCTTACTTTTTGGTCAAAAATCGGTAGCACCGAAAAGGGCCTATTTCCCGTAAAAAGCAAAGGGTATAGCCTTACCTTTTGGTCAAAAATTGGTATTTCCGAAAAGGGCCTATTTCCCGTAAAAAGCAAAGGGTATAGCCTTACTTTTTGGTCAAAAATCGGTAGTACCGAAAAGGGCCTATTTCCCGTAAAAAGCAAAGGGTAATAGCCTTACTTTTTGGTCAAAAATAGGTATTTCCGAAAAGGGCTTACTTCCCGTAAAAAGCAAAGGGTATAGCCTTACTTTTTGGTCAAAAATCGGTATTTTTGAAAAGGGCCTATTTCCCGTAAAAAGCAAAGGGTATAGCCTTACCTTTTGGTCAAAAATTGGTATTTCCCAAAAGGGCCTATTTCCCGTCAAAAGCAAAGGGTATAGCCTTACTTTTAGGCCAAAAATCGGTATTTCCCAAAAGGGCCTATTTCCTACAAAAAGCAAAGGGTATAGCCTTACTTTTTGGTCAAAAATCGGTATTTCCGAAAAGGGCCTATTTCCCGTGAAAAACAAATTGCCTTACTTTTAGGCCAGAAATCGGTATTTCCGAAAAGGGCCTATTTCCCGTAAAAAGCAAAGGGTATAGCCTTACTTTTTGTTCAAAAATCGGTATTTCCAAAAAGACCCTATTTCAGGAAATAAGCAAAGGGTATAGCCTTATTTTTTGGTCAAAAATCGGTATTTCCGAAAAAGGGCCTACTTCCCCTAAAAAACAAATTGGTATAGCCTTACTTTTGGTCAAAATCGGTATTTTCGAAAAGGGCCTATTTCCCGTGAAAAGCAAAGAGCATAGCCTTACCTTTAGGCCTAAAATCGGTATTTCCAAAAAAGGGCCTATTTCCCGTAAAAAGCAAAGGGTATAGCCTTACTTTTAGGCCTAAAATTGGTATTTCCGAAAAGGGCCTATTTCCCATAAAAAGCAAAGGGTATAGCCTTACTTTTGGTCAAAAATCGGTATAGCCTTACTTTTTGGTCAAATAAATAACAAAAGGGTATAGACTTACTTTTTGGTCAAAAATCGGTATTTCCGAAAAGGGCCTATTTCCTGTAAAAAGCAAAGAGCATAGCCTTACCTTTAGGCCTAAAATCGGTATTTCCAAAAAAGGGCCTATTTCCCGTAAAAAGCAAAGGGTATAGCCTTACTTTTAGGCCTAAAATTGGTATTTCCGAAAAGGGCCTATTTCCCATAAAAAGCAAAGGGTATAGCCTTACTTTTGGTCAAAAATCGGTATAGCCTTACTTTTTGGTCAAATAAATAACAAAAGGGTATAGCCTTACTTTTTGGTCAAAAATCGGTATTTCCGAAAAGGGCCTATTTCCCGTGAAAAACAAATTGCCTTACTTTTAGGCCAGAAATCGGTATTTCCGAAAAGGGCCTATTTCCCGTAAAAAGCAAAGGGTATAGCCTTACTTTTAGGCCAAAAATCGGTATTTCCGAAAAGGGCCTATTTCCCGTAAAAAGCAAAGGGTATAGCCTTACTTTTTGGTCAAAAATCGGTATTTCCAAAAAGACCCTATTTCAGGAAATAAGCAAAGGGTATAGCCTTATTTTTTGGTCAAAAATCGGTATTTCCGAAAAGGGCCTACTTCCCCTAAAAAACAAATTGGTATAGCCTTACTTTTGGTCAAACATCGGTATTTTCGAAAAGGGCCTATTTCCCGTGAAAAGCAAAGAGTATAGCCTTACCTTTAGGCCTAAAATCGGTATTTCCGAAAAGGGCCTATTTCCCGTAAATAACAAAAGGGTATAGCCTTACTTTTTGGTCAAAAATCGGTAGCACCGAAAAGGGCCTATTTCCCGTAAAAAGCAAAGGGTATAGCCTTACCTTTTGGTCAAAAATCGGTATTTCTGAAAAGGGCCTATTTCCCGTAAAAAGCAAAGGGTATAGCCTTACTTTTTGGTCAAAAATCGGTATTTCCGAAAAGGGCCTATTTCCCGTAAAAAGTAAAGGGTATAGCCTTACTTTTTGGTCAAAAATCGGTATTTTTGAAAAGGGCCTATTTCCCGTAAAAAGCAAAGGGAAGCAAAGCAAAGCAAAGCCTTACTTTTTGGTCAAAAATAGGTATTTCCCAAAAGGGCCTATTTCCCGTCAAAAGCAAAGGGTATAGCCTTACTTTTAGGCCAAAAATCGGTATTTCCCAAAAGGGCCTATTTCCTACAAAAAGCAAAGGGTATAGCCTTACTTTTTGGTCAAAAATCGGTATTTCCGAAAAGGGCCTATTTCCCGTGAAAAACAAATTGCCTTACTTTTAGGCCAGAAATCGGTATTTCCGAAAAGGGCCTATTTCCCGTAAAAAGCAAAGGGTATAGCCTTACTTTTAGGCCAAAAATCGGTATTTCCAAAAAGACCCTATTTCAGGAAAAAAGCAAAGGGTATAGCCTTACTTTTTGGTCAAAAATCGGTATTTCTGAAAAGGGCCTACTTCCCCTAAAAAACAAATTGGTATAGCCTTACTTTTGGTCAAACATCGGTATTTTCGAAAAGGGCCTATTTCCCGTGAAAAGCAAAGAGTATAGCCTTACCTTTAGGCCTAAAATCGGTATTTCCGAAAAGGGCCTATTTCCCGTAAATAACAAAAGGGTATAGCCTTACTTTTTGGTCAAAAATCGGTAGCACCGAAAAGGGCCTATTTCCCGTAAAAAGCAAAGGGTATAGCCTTACCTTTTGGTCAAAAATCGGTATTTCTGAAAAGGGCCTATTTCCCGTAAAAAGCAAAGGGTATAGCCTTACTTTTTGGTCAAAAATCGGTATTTTCGAAAAGGGCTTATTTCCCGTAAAAAGCAAAGGGTATAGCCTTACTTTTTGGTCAAAAATCGGTATTTTTGAAAAGGGCCTATTTCCCGTAAAAAGCAAAGGGAAGCAAAGCAAAGCAAAGCCTTACTTTTTGGTCAAAAATAGGTATTTCCCAAAAGGGCCTATTTCCCGTCAAAAGCAAAGGGTATAGCCTTACTTTTAGGCCAAAAATCGGTATTTCCCAAAAGGGCCTATTTCCTACAAAAAGCAAAGGGTATAGCCTTACTTTTTGGTCAAAAATCGGTATTTCCGAAAAGGGCCTATTTCCCGTGAAAAACAAATTGCCTTACTTTTAGGCCAGAAATCGGTATTTCCGAAAAGGGCCTATTTCCTGTAAAAAGCAAAGGGTATAGCCTTACTTTTTGTTCAAAAATCGGTATTTCCAAAAAGACCCTATTTCAGGAAATAAGCAAAGGGTATAGCCTTATTTTTTGGTCAAAAATCGGTATTTCCGAAAAGGGCCTACTTCCCCTAAAAAACAAATTGGTATAGCCTTACTTTTGGTCAAAAATCGGTATTTTCGAAAAGGGCCTATTTCCCGTAAAAAGCAAAGAGCATAGCCTTACCTTTAGGCCTAAAATCGGTATTTCCAAAAAAGGGCCTATTTCCCGTAAAAAGCAAAGGGTATAGCCTTACTTTTAGGCCTAAAATTGGTATTTCCGAAAAGGGCCTATTTCCCATAAAAAGCAAAGGGTATAGCCTTACTTTTGGTCAAAAATCGGTATTTCCGAAAAGGGCCTATTTCCCGTAAATAACAAAAGGGTATAGCCTTACTTTTTGGTCAAAAATCGGTATTTCCGAAAAGGGCCTATTTCCCGTGAAAAACAAATTGCCTTACTTTTAGGCCAGAAATCGGTATTTCCGAAAAGGGCCTATTTCCCGTAAAAAGCAAAGGGTATAGCCTTACTTTTAGGCCAAAAATCGGTATTTCCGAAAAGGGCCTATTTCCCGTAAAAAGCAAAGGGTATAGCCTTACTTTTTGGTCATAAATCGGTATTTCCAAAATGAGCCTATTTCAGGAAATAAGCAAAGGGTATAGCCTTACCTTTTGGTCAATAATCGGTATTTCTGAAAAGGGCCTATTTCCCGTAAAAAGCAAAGGGTATAGCCTTACTTTTAGGCCTAAAATTGGTATTTCCGAAAAGGGCTTATTTCCCGTAAAAAGCGAAGGGTATAGCCTTACTTTTAGGCCAAAAATCGGTAATTCCCAAAAGGGCCTATTTCCCATAAAAAGCAAAGGGTATAGCCTTACTTTTTGGTCAAAATAGGTATTTCCCAAAAGGGCCTATTTCCCGTCAAAAGCAAAGGGTATAGCCTTACTTTTAGGCCAAAAATCGGTATTTCCCAAAAGGGCCTATTTCCTACAAAAAGCAAAGGGTATAGCCTTATTTTTTGGTCAAAAATCGGTATTTCCGAAAAGGGCCTACTTCCCCTAAAAAACAAATTGGTATAGCCTTACTTTTGGTCAAAAATCGGTATTTTCGAAAAGGGCCTATTTCCCGTGAAAAGCAAAGAGCATAGCCTTACCTTTAGGCCTAAAATCGGTATTTCCAAAAAAGGGCCTATTTCCCGTAAAAAGCAAAGGGTATAGCCTTACTTTTAGGCCTAAAATTGGTATTTCCGAAAAGGGCTTATTTCCCGTAAAAAGCGAAGGGTATAGCCTTACTTTTAGGCCAAAAATCGGTAATTCCCAAAAGGGCCTATTTCCCATAAAAAGCAAAGGGTATAGCCTTACTTTTGGTCAAAAATCGGTATTTCCGAAAAGGGCCTATTTCCCGTAAAAAGCGAAGGGTATAGCCTTACTTTTAGGCCAAAAATCGGTAATTCCCAAAAGGGCCTATTTCCCATAAAAAGCAAAGGGTATAGCCTTACTTTTTGGTCAAAAATCGGTAGCACCGAAAAGGGCCTATTTCCCGTAAAAAGCAAAGGGTATAGCCTTACCTTTGGTCAAAAATTGGTATTTCCGAAAAGGGCCTATTTCCCGTAAAAAGCAAAGGGTATAGCCTTACTTTTTGGTCAAAAATCGGTAGTACCGAAAAGGGCCTATTTCCCGTAAAAAGCAAAGGGTATAGCCTTACTTTTAGGCCTAAAATTGGTATTTCCGAAAAGGGCTTATTTCCCGTAAAAAGCGAAGGGTATAGCCTTACTTTTAGGCCAAAAATCGGTAATTCCCAAAAGGGCCTATTTCCCATAAAAAGCAAAGGGTATAGCCTTACTTTTTGGTCAAAATAGGTATTTCCCAAAAGGGCCTATTTCCCGTCAAAAGCAAAGGGTATAGCCTTACTTTTAGGCCAAAAATCGGTATTTCCCAAAAGGGCCTATTTCCTACAAAAAGCAAAGGGTATAGCCTTACTTTTAGGCCAAAAATCGGTATTTCCGAAAAGGGCCTGTTTCCTGTAAAAAGCAAAGGGTATAGCCTTACTTTTTGTTCAAAAATGGGTATTTCCAAAAAGACCCTATTTCAGGAAATAAGCAAAGGGTATAGCCTTATTTTTTGGTCAAAAATCGGTATTTCCGAAAAGGGCCTACTTCCCCTAAAAAACAAATTGGTATAGCCTTACTTTTGGTCAAAAATCGGTATTTTCGAAAAGGGCCTATTTCCCGTGAAAAGCAAAGAGCATAGCCTTACCTTTAGGCCTAAAATCGGTATTTCCAAAAAAGGGCCTATTTCCCGTATAAAGCGAAGGGTATAGCCTTACTTTTAGGCCTAAAATTGGTATTTATGAAAAGGGGCTATTTCCCGTAAAAAGCAAAGGGTATAGCCTTACTTTTGGTCAAAGATCGGTATTTCCGAAAAGGGCCTATTTCCCGTAAATAACAAAAGGGTATAGCCTTACTTTTTGGTCAAAAATCGGTATTTCCGAAAAGGGCCTATTTCCCGTAAATAACAAAAGGGTATAGCCTTACTTTTTGGTCAAAAATCGGTAGCACCGAAAAGGGCCTATTTCCCGTAAAAAGCAAAGGGTATAGCCTTACTTTTTGGTCAAAAAATGGTATTTCCGAAAAGGGCCTATTTCCCGTAAAAAGCAAAGGGTATAGCCTTACTTTTTGGTCAAAAATCGGTAGTACCGAAAAGGGCCTATTTCCCGTAAAAAGCAAAGGGTAATAGCCTTACTTTTTGGTCAAAAATGGGTATTTCCGAAAAGGGCTTATTTCCCGTAAAAAGCAAAGGGTATAGCCTTACTTTTAGGCCAAAAATCGGTATTTCCGAAAAGGGCCTGTTTCCTGTAAAAAGCAAAGGGTATAGCCTTACTTTTTGTTCAAAAATCGGTATTTCCAAAAAGACCCTATTTCAGGAAATAAGCAAAGGGTATAGCCTTATTTTTTGGTCAAAAATCGGTATTTCCGAAAAGGGCCTACTTCCCCTAAAAAACAAATTGGTATAGCCTTACTTTTGGTCAAAAATCGGTATTTTCGAAAAGGGCCTATTTCCCGTGAAAAGCAAAGAGCATAGCCTTACCTTTAGGCCTAAAATCGGTATTTCCAAAAAAGGGCCTATTTCCCGTAAAAAGCAAAGGGTATAGCCTTACTTTTAGGCCTAAAATTGGTATTTCCGAAAAGGGCCTATTTCCCGTAAAAAGCAAAGGGTATAGCCTTACTTTTGGTCAAAAATCGGTATTTCCGAAAAGGGCCTATTTCCCGTAAATAACAAAAGGGTATAGCCTTACTTTTTGGTCAAAAATCGGTATTTCCGAAAAGGGCCTATTTCCCGTAAATAACAAAAGGGTATAGCCTTACTTTTTGGTCAAAAATCGGTAGCACCGAAAAGGGCCTATTTCCCGTAAAAAGCAAAGGGTATAGCCTTACCTTTTGGTCAAAAATCGGTATTTCCGAAAAGGGCCTATTTCCCGTAAAAAGCAAAGGGTATAGCCTTACTTTTTGGTCAAAAATCGGTAGTACCGAAAAGGGCCTATTTCCCGTAAAAAGCAAAGGGTAATAGCCTTACTTTTTGGTCAAAAATAGGTATTTCCGAAAAGGGCTTACTTCCCGTAAAAAGCAAAGGGTATAGCCTTACTTTTTGGTCAAAAATCGGTATTTTTGAAAAGGGCCTATTTCCCGTAAAAAGCAAAGGGTATAGCCTTACCTTTTGGTCAAAAATTGGTATTTCCCAAAAGGGCCTATTTCCCGTCAAAAGCAAAGGGTATAGCCTTACTTTTAGGCCAAAAATCTGTATTTCCCAAAAGGGCCTATTTCCTACAAAAAGCAAAGGGTATAGCCTTACTTTTTGGTCAAAAATCGGTATTTCCGAAAAGGGCCTATTTCCCGTGAAAAACAAATTGCCTTACTTTTAGGCCAGAAATCGGTATTTCCGAAAAGGGCCTATTTCCCGTAAAAAGCAAAGGGTATAGCCTTACTTTTTGTTCAAAAATCGGTATTTCCAAAAAGACCCTATTTCAGGAAATAAGCAAAGGGTATAGCCTTATTTTTTGGTCAAAAATCGGTATTTCCGAAAAAGGGCCTACTTCCCCTAAAAAACAAATTGGTATAGCCTTACTTTTGGTCAAAATCGGTATTTTCGAAAAGGGCCTATTTCCCGTGAAAAGCAAAGAGCATAGCCTTACCTTTAGGCCTAAAATCGGTATTTCCAAAAAAGGGCCTATTTCCCGTAAAAAGCAAAGGGTATAGCCTTACTTTTAGGCCTAAAATTGGTATTTCCGAAAAGGGCCTATTTCCCATAAAAAGCAAAGGGTATAGCCTTACTTTTGGTCAAAAATCGGTATAGCCTTACTTTTTGGTCAAATAAATAACAAAAGGGTATAGACTTACTTTTTGGTCAAAAATCGGTATTTCCGAAAAGGGCCTATTTCCTGTAAAAAGCAAAGAGCATAGCCTTACCTTTAGGCCTAAAATCGGTATTTCCAAAAAAGGGCCTATTTCCCGTAAAAAGCAAAGGGTATAGCCTTACTTTTAGGCCTAAAATTGGTATTTCCGAAAAGGGCCTATTTCCCATAAAAAGCAAAGGGTATAGCCTTACTTTTGGTCAAAAATCGGTATAGCCTTACTTTTTGGTCAAATAAATAACAAAAGGGTATAGCCTTACTTTTTGGTCAAAAATCGGTATTTCCGAAAAGGGCCTATTTCCCGTGAAAAACAAATTGCCTTACTTTTAGGCCAGAAATCGGTATTTCCGAAAAGGGCCTATTTCCCGTAAAAAGCAAAGGGTATAGCCTTACTTTTAGGCCAAAAATCGGTATTTCCGAAAAGGGCCTATTTCCCGTAAAAAGCAAAGGGTATAGCCTTACTTTTTGGTCAAAAATCGGTATTTCCAAAAAGACCCTATTTCAGGAAATAAGCAAAGGGTATAGCCTTATTTTTTGGTCAAAAATCGGTATTTCCGAAAAGGGCCTACTTCCCCTAAAAAACAAATTGGTATAGCCTTACTTTTGGTCAAACATCGGTATTTTCGAAAAGGGCCTATTTCCCGTGAAAAGCAAAGAGTATAGCCTTACCTTTAGGCCTAAAATCGGTATTTCCGAAAAGGGCCTATTTCCCGTAAATAACAAAAGGGTATAGCCTTACTTTTTGGTCAAAAATCGGTAGCACCGAAAAGGGCCTATTTCCCGTAAAAAGCAAAGGGTATAGCCTTACCTTTTGGTCAAAAATCGGTATTTCTGAAAAGGGCCTATTTCCCGTAAAAAGCAAAGGGTATAGCCTTACTTTTTGGTCAAAAATCGGTATTTTCGAAAAGGGCTAATTTCCCGTAAAAAGCAAAGGGTATAGCCTTACTTTTTGGTCAAAAATCGGTATTTTTGAAAAGGGCCTATTTCCCGTAAAAAGCAAAGGGAAGCAAAGCAAAGCAAAGCCTTACTTTTTGGTCAAAAATAGGTATTTCCCAAAAGGGCCTATTTCCCGTCAAAAGCAAAGGGTATAGCCTTACTTTTAGGCCAAAAATCGGTATTTCCCAAAAGGGCCTATTTCCTACAAAAAGCAAAGGGTATAGCCTTACTTTTTGGTCAAAAATCGGTATTTCCGAAAAGGGCCTATTTCCCGTGAAAAACAAATTGCCTTACTTTTAGGCCAGAAATCGGTATTTCCGAAAAGGGCCTATTTCCCGTAAAAAGCAAAGGGTATAGCCTTACTTTTAGGCCAAAAATCGGTATTTCCGAAAAGGGCCTATTTCCCGTAAAAAGCAAAGGGTATAGCCTTACTTTTTGGTCAAAAATCGGTATTTCCAAAAAGACCCTATTTCAGGAAATAAGCAAAGGGTATAGCCTTATTTTTTGGTCAAAAATCGGTATTTCCGAAAAGGGCCTACTTCCCCTAAAAAACAAATTGGTATAGCCTTACTTTTGGTCAAAAATCGGTATTTTCGAAAAGGGCCTATTTCCCGTGAAAAGCAAAGAGCATAGCCTTACCTTTAGGCCTAAAATCGGTATTTCCAAAAAAGGGCCTATTTCCCGTAAAAAGCAAAGGGTATAGCCTTACTTTTAGGCCTAAAATTGGTATTTCCGAAAAGGGCCTATTTCCCATAAAAAGCAAAGGGTATAGCCTTACTTTATGGTCAAAAATCGGTATTTCCGAAAGGGGCTATTTCCCGTAAATAACAAAAGGGTATAGCCTTACTTTTTGGTCAAAAATCGGTATTTCCGAAAAGGGCCTATTTCCCGTGAAAAACAAATTGCCTTACTTTTAGGCCAGAAATCGGTATTTCCGAAAAGGGCCTATTTCCCGTAAAAAGCAAAGGGTATAGCCTTACTTTTAGGCCAAAAATCGGTATTTCCGAAAAGGGCCTATTTCCCGTAAAAAGCAAAGGGTATAGCCTTACTTTTTGTTCAAAAATCGGTATTTCCAAAAAGACCCTATTTCAGGAAATAAGCAAAGGGTATAGCCTTATTTTTTGGTCAAAAATCGGTATTTCCGAAAAGGGCCTACTTCCCCTAAAAAACAAATTGGTATAGCCTTACTTTTGGTCAAAAATCGGTATTTTCGAAAAGGGCCTATTTCCCGTGAAAAGCAAAGAGTATAGCCTTACCTTTAGGCCTAAAATCGGTATTTCCGAAAAGGGCCTATTTCCCGTAAATAACAAAAGGGTATAGCCTTACTTTTTGGTCAAAAATCGGTATTACCGAAAAGGGCCTATTTCCCGTAAAAAGCAAAGGGTATAGCCTTACCTTTTGGTCAAAAATCGGTATTTCCGAAAAGGGCCTATTTCCCGTAAAAAGCAAAGGGTATAGCCTTACTTTTTGGTCAAAAATCGGTATTTCCGAAAAGGGCCTATTTCCCGTAAAAAGCAAAGGGTATAGCCTTACTTTTTGGTCAAAAATCGGTATTTCCGAAAAGGGCCTATTTCCCGTAAAAAGCAAAGGGTATAGCCTTACTTTATGGTCAAAAATCGGTATTTCCGAAAAGGGCCTATTTTCCGTAAAAAACAAAGGGTATAGCCTTACTTTTTGGTCAAAAATTGGTATTTCCGAAAAGGGCCTATTTCCCGTAAAAAGCAAAGGGTATAGCCTTACTTTTTGGTCAAAAATCGGTATTTTTGAAAAGGGCCTATTTCCCGTAAAAAGCAAAGGGTATAGCCTTACTTTTTGGTCAAAAATCGGTATTTTCGAAAAGGGCCTATTTCCCGTCAAAAGTAAAGGGTATAGCCTTACTTTTAGGCCAAAAATCGGTATTTCCCAAAAGGGCCTATTTCCTACAAAAAGCAAAGGGTATAGCCTTACTTTTTGGTCAAAAATTGGTATTTCCGAAAAGGGCCTATTTCCGGTAAATAACAAAAGGGTATAGCCTTACTTTTTGGTCAAAAATCGGTATTTCCGAAAAGGGCCTATTTCCTGTAAAAAGCAAAGGGTATAGCCTTACTTTTTGTTCAAAAATCGGTATTTCCAAAAAGACCCTATTTCAGGAAATAAGCAAAGGGTATAGCCTTATTTTTTGGTCAAAAATCGGTATTTCCGAAAAGGGCCTACTTCCCCTAAAAAACAAATTGGTATAGCCTTACTTTTGGTCAAAAATCGGTATTTTCGAAAAGGGCCTATTTCCCGTGAAAAGCAAAGAGTATAGCCTTACCTTTAGGCCTAAAATCGGTATTTCCAAAAAAGGGCCTATTTCCCGTAAAAAGCAAAGGGTATAGCCTTACTTTTAGGCCTAAAATTGGTATTTTCGAAAAGGGCTTATTTCCCGTAAAAAGCGAAGGGTATAGCCTTACTTTTAGGCCAAAAATCGGTATTTCCCAAAAGGGCCTATTTCCTACAAAAAGCAAAGGGTATAGCCTTACTTTTTGGTCAAAAATCGATATTTCCGAAAAGGGCCTATTTCCCGTGAAAAACAAATTGCCTTACTTTTAGGCCAGAAATCGGTATTTCCGAAAAGGGCCTATTTCCCGTAAAAAGCAAAGGGTATAGCCTTACTTTTAGGCCAAAAATCGGTATTTCCGAAAAGGGCCTATTTCCCGTAAAAAGCAAAGGGTATAGCCTTACTTTTTGGTCAAAAATCGGTATTTCCAAAAAGAGCCTATTTCAGGAAAAAAGCAAAGGGTATAGCCTTATTTTTTGGTCAAAAATCGGAATTTCCGAAAAGGGCCTACTTCCCCTAAAAAACAAATTGGTATAGCCTTACTTTTGGTCAAAAATCGTTATTTTCGAAAGGGGCCTATTTCCCGTGAAAAGCAAAGAACATAGCCTTACCTTTAGGCCTAAAATCGGTATTTCCAATAAGAGCTTATTTCAGGAAAAAAGCAAAGGGTATAGCCTTACTTTTAGGCCTAAAATCGGTATTTCCGAAAAGGGCCTATTTCCCGTAAAAAGCAAAGGGTATAGCCTTACTTTTAGGCCAAAAATCGGTATTTCCGAAAAGGGCCTATTTCCCATAAAAAGCAAAGGGTATAGCCTTACTTTTTGGTCAAAAATCGGTATTTCCGAAAAGGGCCTATTTCCCGTAAAAATAAAAGGATATAGCCTTACTTTTAGGCCAAAAATTGGTATTTCCGAAAAGGGCTTATTTCCCGTAAAAAGCGAAGGGTATAGCCTTACTTTTAGGCCAAAACTCGGTATTTCCCAAAAGGGCCTATTTCCTACAAAAAGCAAAGGGTATAGCCTTACTTTTTGGTCAAAAATCGGTATTTCCGAAAAGGGCCTATTTCCCGTGAAAAACAAATTGCCTTACTTTTAGGCCAAAAATCGGTATTTCCGAAAAGGGCCTATTTCCCGTAAAAAGCAAAGGGTATAGCCTTACTTTTAGGCCAAAAATCGGTATTTCCGAAAAGGGCCTATTTCCCGTAAAAAGCAAAGGGTATAGCCTTACTTTTTGGTCAAAAATCGGTATTTCCAAAAAGAGCCTATTTCAGGAAAAAAGCAAAGGGTATAGCCTTATTTTTTGGTCAAAAATCGGAATTTCCGAAAAGGGCCTACTTCCCCTAAAAAACAAATTGGTATAGCCTTACTTTTGGTCAAAAATCGGTATTTTCGAAAGGGGCCTATTTCCCGTGAAAAGCAAAGAGCATAGCCTTACCTTTAGGCCTAAAATCGGTATTTTCGAAAAGAGCTTATTTCAGGAAAAAAGCAAAGGGTATAGCCTTACTTTTAGGCCTAAAATCGGTATTTCCGAAAAGGGCCTATTTCCCGTAAAAAGCAAAGGGTATAGCCTTACTTTTAGGCCAAAAATCGGTAATTCCCAAAATGGCCTATCCCGAAAAAAGCAAAGGGTATAGCCTTACCTTTTGGTCAAAAATCGGTATTTCTGAAAAGGGCCTATTTCCCGTAAAAAGCAAAGGGTATAGCCTTACTTTTTGGTCAAAAATCGGTATTTCAGAAAAGGGCCTATTTCCCGTAAAAAGCAAAGGGTATAGCCTTACTTTTTGGTCAAAAATCGGTATTTCCGAAAAGGGCCTATTTCCCGTAAAAAGCAAAGGGTATAGCCTTACTTTTAGGCCAAAAATCGGTATTTCCGAAAAGGGCCTATTTCCCGTAAAAAGCAAAGGGTATCGCCTTACTTTTTGGTCAAAAATCGGTATTTCCAATAAGAGCTTATTTCAGGAAAAAAGCAAAGGGTATAGCCTTACTTTTAGGCCTAAAATCGGTATTTCCGAAAAGGGCCTATTTCCCGTAAAAAGCAAAGGGTATAGCCTTACTTTTAGGCCAAAAATCGGTATTTCCGAAAAGGGCCTATTTCCCATAAAAAGCAAAGGGTATAGCCTTACTTTTTGGTCAAAAATCGGTATTTCCGAAAAGGGCCTATTTTCCGTAAAAAGAAAAGGATATAGCCTTACTTTTAGGCCTAAAATCGGTATTACCGAAAAGGGCCTATTTTCCGTAAAAATCAAAGGGTATAGCCTTACTTTTTGGTCAAAAATCGGTATTTCCAAAAAGAGCCTATTTCAGGAAAAAAGCAAAGGGTATAGCCTTACTCTTTGGTCAAAATCGGTATTTCCAAAAAGAGCCTATTTCAGGAAAAAAGCAAAGGCTATAGCCTTACTTTTTGGTCAAAAATCGGTATTTCCAAAAAGAGCCTATTTCAGGAAAAAAGCAAAGGGTATAGCCTTACCTTTTGGTCAAAAATCGGTATTTCTGAAAAGGGCCTATTTCCCGTAAAAAGCAAAGGGTATAGCCTTACTTTTAGGCCAAAAATCGGTATTTCCGAAAAGGGCCTATTTCCCGTAAAAAGCAAAGGGTATCGCCTTACTTTTTGGTCAAAAATCGGTATTTCCAATAAGAGCTTATTTCAGGAAAAAAGAAAAGGGTATAGCCTTACTTTTAGGCCTAAAATCGGTATTTTCGAAAAGGGCCTATTTCCCGTAAAAAGCAAAGGGTATAGCCTTACTTTTAGGCCTAAAATCGGTATTACCGAAAAGGGCCTATTTCCCGAAAAAAGCAAAGGGTATAGCCTTACTTTTTGGTCAAAAATCGGTATTTCCGAAAAGGGCCCATTTTCCGTAAAAAGAAAAGGGTATAGCCTTACTTTTAGGCCAAAAATCGGTATTTCCGAAAAGGGCCTATTTCCCGTAAAAAGCAAAGGGTATAGCCTTACTTTTTGGTCAAAAATCGGTATTTCCAAAAAGAGCCTATTTCAGGAAAAAAGCAAAGGGTATAGCCTTACTTTTTGGTCAAAAATCGGTATTTCCAAAAAGAGCCTATTTCAGGAAAAAAGCAAAGGGTATAGCCTTACCTTTTGGTCAAAAATCGGTATTTCTGAAAAGGGCCTATTTCCCGTAAAAAGCAAAGGGTATAGCCTTACTTTTTGGTCAAAAATCGGTATTTCCGAAAAGGGCCTATTTCCCGTAAAAAGAAAAGGGTATAGCCTTACTTTTAGGCCAAAAATCGGTATTTCCGAAAAGGGCTTATTTCCCGTAAAAAGCAAAGGGTATAGCCTTACTTTTAGGCCTAAAATCGGTATTTCCGAAAAGGGCCTATTTCCCGTAAAAAGCAAAGGGTATAGCCTTACTTCTAGGCCAAAAATCGGTATTTCCAAAACGGGCTTATTTTAGGAAAAAAGCAAAGGGTATAGCTTCACATTTAGGCCAAAAATAGGCATTTCCGAAAAGGGCCTAATTTAGGAGAAAAGCACATGGTATAGCGTCACTTTTAGGCCAAAAATCGATAATTTCTTAAAGGGAGGCCCAAAATCGGTCTTTTGAGACAGGGTGCACTTTTGGATAAAAGCAAAGGGGTTAACCTTACTTTCTGGCCCAAAATCGATACTTATTAAAAGGGCCTATTTTTGGAAAAAAGCAAAGGGGTTACTTTGCCAAAGTAGAGTTGGCCGTAATTTTCAGCCCAATACCGGTATTTTGAAATAGGGTCCACTTTTGGATAAGAGCAGAGGGGTTAACCTTAATTACCTTGTTGCCTAAAATTGGTATTTTCATAAAGGGCCTATTTAGAAAAAAGCAAACGGGTTAACCCTACGTTGTTTTGGTCCAAAATGGGCAACTTCAGTAAAATATAAGGGAGATTTGCTTGTGATTTTGGCATGTTGTTAACGTTTCTTGGAGGGACTTTTTGTGAACAATCCTTTATGAAATCTGAAGGGAGTGACCGATTTTAGCCAGGGAAAATTTTAAAAATAATTGAACATATTGGCCATTCAATCAGTTTCTTTAAAATGTTATTGCTTATATGTTTAGGAAACAGTGGCCCTTGAAACGGCGGGCGTTTTTTCTGACTTATCCAGTAGAAGACGCGGATGCAAAAAATGATCGAACCCTGAATATGAAAGAAATGTATCAACGTATCAAACGATCAAACTTAATATTAAAACCTGAGGTCGTCATTGGTGATCAGATATCGGTGATAATGGCAACTTTTTAAATTGAATACAGCAAATCATAAAAGCTTTATTAAGCGCCTTGGGGGCCTATTTAATTTCGGAGACTCCAGAGGCAGGCCAACCTCGTACCCAGTGACAATGAAGGTTTCCGTAAACTGCAACGCCTACATTGACCCTGGAGCCTATTAGGCTATTTTGCAATTTGATTGGCTCTTTTCGAAACGAAAGAAATCTCACCTTCAAAACCTGGCGTTCAGTCGAAATGAAGAACATGCTTTTGGCTTTGGTTACAATGAGTGGTGCTCGAACCATGGAATATACATTTCGAAATGTCGAAAATGGGATTTGAAAGGACCTGCTGTCTGCCAAATTATGCTAATTATTCCGATCAAAGTCTGATAAAATTTCATGGGTAGTTATACACCGCAGTAATACGTTTCCTTATATATGCTTCTGCAGTGGAAAATTTATAATGTTCTGTGGAGGAAATTTCGAATTCGATCTCTTGCTCTGGCTGGCTCCTCAGTAGTAATAAATAATATCTTCCTCTCAAAAAGAAAAAAAAACTGTGGTAATCAAGCACAACTGCGGCGTCTAACAACTCATGGTCAAATGCACAAAATCCAACACAGTTTTTATCCCAAACATATCAAAATTAACATGCAAACTTGTTTGGCCAATTAAATGAAAAATCTTTAGTAACACCTGGCATTTGATATTAATGGGGCTTGATAGAGAGGGGGCTCACAAGAGAGAGGGCTAAATAGAGCTTTTACGGTGGTAGTTGTCTTAGAAATACTAAGATTTTGAAAGTTGAGGAACAATTTGATAAGACTCCTCGAAATGCTCTAATATGTCCACATTGATAAAGTTAACTCCTCTAATTAGCTAACAGATGACAAGGCTTTACAAAAGCTTTATTACCGTGAAACAGAAACCTGTCCAGTGAAGCAAACAGGGATACCTTTTTAAGACACCAGGTGGGCTGTCTCAAAATTCCTGTCACATGAATTTTGCACCAGAGAAACTAACACCGATTAGATCTCCTTTCGTGTTTATTAAACTGAGTAATTTCAGAGTAGGCATCAAATCTGTAAAAGGCCAGTGTAAATGGCCAATAATGACAACTCCAGAAAAGTCCAACGATAGAATCATATAAAGCAATGTAGCTTTAACTCAATATATGTTAATTTCTAAGCCATTCAAAACTATAAGCCACAGGTGGTAGAGAATGGTTCAGTATTTCTAAAATTAAATTGTTCAGTTTCAAAAGTAGCAAAAAGAAAGATGAATCTTTACTAATTTTAAAACTGAACAATTCCATTTTAAAAATACTGAACCATTCTCCACCACCTGTGTATAAGCTACATCTGGGGAAATATTTTGGTCCTTGATTTAAGTGACAAAAGAGGAAGTATTGGTGATGTAATCAAATTGTGGTGTTTTTTTCGAAAGTGGGGACCGTTTGGGACAACCGGTACAGTTATGTATCAACTTGCAGAGTGCAGAAAAGTCAAAGCTCCACCTCGGCTGTAAGCTGGAGGAAATTTTGCTGGTCAATGTCATATTTAATAAAGGTTTAATGATTTTTGGTAAATTTTGGGTTCTTTGGTAACAGAAGCTAGTTTATATTTTTAGGGTTATAAACAGTACAGGGAGCTAAAAATATCTGATTATTTTGACTCGAGAGAATGAAGGAAGTTTAACTAATAAAAAGTTGGCATCAACAGAAACATTTGACTTTTCAACTTGATTAGAGCTTGAATGTCCACGTTTCATGCAAACATACTTCTGTGACAAGAATTTTGAGTGTCTAATTGAAATAACATGTTCCATTGTAATGGGGGGTAATGGTGTGGCGAGAACGCTTAAGGAATGAGCTTTGTGATACAATGTCCCTTTAAACAGTCTGGTACCTTCAATTGAAGCTCTATTGTATGATGGATGATTCTTGCTTCATTACCTCTGGTGGCTCTGGAGGCTGTGATAATGGTGCCACATCAATTTGCTCAAAGTCTCCCTCTGAAAAAATTAAATCAAATTAGAAATCAAAGGTGAACCTATGGTTGACTCACAGACAAAAGGTTTAGGATGACAAGAGACTTTTATGAAAGCTGGAAGAGGGAATCCTTGCTGTGATGCAAAAAGTAGGACTCTGTCTTTCGATCATACAGTAAGTTAGGACTTGTTCATATGGAGGCGAGCCAGCCTGCCTACGGGGCTGGCCCACTAAGTGAGCCGATTTTACATTCTGTTCATATGGGTAAATCTATCCCGCCTACTAGGCTGGAATTGGTCACGTGCCAGCGTTGGTGGTATTGTTTTGCATGCTCACCCATGCGCAGTAGAGACCTTTTCGTCTCGGCAGGCGGGCTGGAGTGTTCATATGGGAAAATTTTGATCTCGCCAAGCGGGATCCCGGCAGTGCTTTGGTGAGATCTCGCCTACCGGGCCACCCTGCCTGCTTATATGAACAGACAGCAAACTTTGAATGGGAAACAGGGATAAGGTGAGATCTCGGCAAAAACCTCCATCCCGGTAAGCGGGCTGGCTCGCCTCCATATGAACAGGTCCTTAAAATGCTTGAAAATGACATTATATGTTCCAAGTACTATTTACCTTACTTCAATTGTTCATAAACTATGAGCACTTTGATTGATTAACTGAATTGATTGATTAATTGAATTAAGCACCACAATGTTTCAAGAAAAGCCTATTATCAAGCTTGATAATGGATTATGTTTGAAACATCATGTTGAATTCAATTCATACCAAAGTGCTTAAAATCTATTTTATTTACTTGTTTAATTGCACAAACTGTGTTTCTTACAAAGGGAAAGACCAAATGGTATATGATACATACCTTCATTTTGGTAATACGCTACAACTAACAATGCTGGAGATTGTGCTTTTGCAGTTTGGTTTGTTATTCCATAATCACCCAATGTTTTGTTATCCTCCATTAACTTTTTCTCACTGTCCAGATATAGCTGTTGTTCCTCTGGTGCTTTCCTTGTTATGCCTTGTATCATTTTTTTAATTTCTAACACCGTTGTTGTAACTTTTCCATCAAGAAACATACTCAACTTCTTTCTCTTCACCATTAGAAACACCTCCTTTGGAAATGAGGAAGTATAACAATAAGTCACGAGTGCAAACAAACAAAATAATGCAACTTTAAACCTTTTGGTGAAACCTCTTTTCCCCCAAAAGATTTGCACATCAGAAATATTGAATGCACCGGGAATGCACCTCAAAAGTTCTTTGGCGTGCGCGTGCAGTAATTGTCCAGTACAAAGCTGACACAAGCCACGGGGAGATGGCCTGGATCAGTCATCACAATATTTACATGGAAGTTTTGAAGTTTCCACAGTTTGAAATTTAAAACAATCCATCGTTTGCTTATTGTACCCTGATTGCATGGCTTAGATAAAAAACTGCACCAAGTTCCGCATATGCACTCCCACGTCAAGTGCAAACTTGCCAGCAGGCTGAATGAAGCACTGTCAAAAAGACCCAGTGCACAATCACCGTTTGGTCGACTTTAGGCAGCCTAGTCTCAGAAACAGCTCGAATATATTATTGTTGGTTGTTGCCTAATCAAGTGTAAAATAATATCTTGCCTTCTTCCAAAATTCTCATATCTGGAGTGGATGAATGGAATTGAAATGGATGATGGATTGTTTATTTCTTTGATAAATTAAGTTAAATAGACATAGCTAGAAGTGACAAAACATGCTTACCATGCTCATTTCTTTGTTGATGTCGCTGAGGCGTAGCAAACCAGAGCAACCAGGAAAACAAGATGGCGACTGCTTCCCTTCTCCTTTCTTATCAAATATCACAAGGAGGCTACCCGGGAGGGAGGCAGACTGTGACGTCATGTGGATGTCAGTCCTGTTTCTTTTTATATTTTCAACACAAAAGCTGATCATAAACTTTCTGTATTCATGAATATCAAATTTTTATACTGGGTACCAGGTACCAGAAACGTTATTATACGTCCTATTTGATGGACATTTTTTCCAATATTGTTTTCAGACAGAACCTTGCCCTCTGCGGAGGACGATTTGCTGCGTTGCATCAGACAAGTAAAACAACCAGCTACGTCACAAGATGATCACAAAACAAGATGGCGTCGTATGATGGAGCTGAGGTGAAAACGCCTTCAAGTTTTACCAGTGAAAATGCAAGTAAAGAAGACGAGGGTGATCAAAACAGCAACTTCGAATGTAACATATGCCTTGATGTAGCAAGGGATGCAGTTGTTAGCCTTTGTGGCCATCTATTTTGGTATGTTTTAGGCGGGGTGAAACAAATCAAGTTGTGAGAGGGGACTTGTTTGTGAGGGCAGAATTTTGTTTCGTTTTGATTTCTCTTGGGCTGCTAGATTCTTTGGCCTTTACTCGTCAAATGCAATGGAGCTGAAACTGGCCGGCATTTGAGAGAGTATATAAAGGTTTTTTGTAAGTGAAAGATTATCAGAGAGTACAGGCAAGATGAGCCTGGGTGGAAAGCTCATTTTTGCTGCTTCGCCAAAGTTCTACGCGGACGCCAATTGTTTACGAGGCGCTTGATGGCCTGAATCATTGAAAATTATATTCTATCGAATGTTCTTGAAGAGTTCGAACAGGGTGCACCCATACCTTAGTCCCTTCAAATTTCACCTGCCTCTAATTTTCCCCCCAAAGGGGGGGGGGGCGAAAATTGATGGGGGCGAATTGCGGAAATATTTTAGGGGGCGAAATTAGAGGGAGCGAAAATTAAAGGAAGCGAAAAAATCGGCTGGTGTAATCTGCATAATGCAGGTTGCATAATGCAGGTTGCAGGTTGCATAAAGCAGGCTGCAGGTTATCATTTATGGCCAAGGGCTGTATGGCCGTACCAAGGGGCCGTCTCCTTGATGGCTCTAACATTTTCCATCTCAGGGGGTCGGGTCACTACTATGCTCTATCAGTTCAATTATTCTTTGAAATAGCTTGCGCAGAGATCAATGAATGGGGATTAAATCACATGGTTACTCATAATTAGGTAATGACATTATTGAGGTTCTTCATTTTGTCTGATGGTCACATGAACACACAAGAATAAATTTGTAAGCACATTTTACCTATAACAGCTCGACAGATTCGGTTGCAGTTTTGGTAGCTGGGGTAACTCAAACACGAAAACTGGGTGAACAATAGTTTCTGCCAGTAAAAATGGTTCTTAGTTGAGGGGTATTAAACTCAATCGCAAAAATCGTACGAGATTTTTTCAAAACGACAGGATTTTACGGATTTCTGATGGATTTTTCTTGAAAACAAAGGAATTTTTGTCAAATTTTAGGCCTCTGGGCGTAAAATAGGGTTAGATTTCTCTCAAATCATATTTGATTAGTCTACGAGTTTGAAAAGGCTTCGTGCTTGAATTGACATCGTTCCCTCATTTCGAAACCTGAGATTTCCCACGAATATTTCAAAGATCCCACTATATTTAGAACCCCTTCGGTGTGCCAACAATGATAAACTTCTAAGAGCATAGAATTTCATACAAATATGAGGTCATGTTGTGAACAATATTTGTGGTTCGTTTCTTCATAGAAACAGCATTGATTTCAAGGCAGACTAAACTTTCTCGCAAGCCTCCTTCTGCTTGCCAGTTGCCAATGAACATGTTATGACTGCACAATTTTTCTCACATACCAACAAATATAGCGACCCCCTGAGATGGAAAATGTCAGAGTCATCAAGGAGACGGCCCCTGGGTACGGCCATACATCCCTTGGCCATAAATGATAACCTGCAACCTGCTTTATGCAACCTGCATTATGCAGATTACACCAGCCGCGAAAAAATCTATTTTCTATGAAAAAACTTTAGTTTTGATTGTAATACAAAATACAAGACATTCATTACTCTTCGATAACAATGATATTGTCCTCCCCTGTGTCTGAGGGGTGATTTTGTTGTTCTAGTTCCACCGAACAAGGACAGATTTGGTAAGACAATAGCACAAGTTGGTTTTGATTGACACTGCAATTCAAAGCGATTAGCGATCGCAGACAAAGGAAATTCTCTCAACCAGTTATTAAAAACAAGCAAAGCGGCAAAAGTATCTCTGAAACTAAGGTAGCTAGCTCATTCATTGTGCATTCCAGAAATTGTTTTTAGGAGCAAGCATGAGCATAGATCGAAAGAAGGAGGATATATCTACACATCTGCCTCGGGCATTTAATTTGTTTGATTCAAAAGTCGATTGGGATGCAATTCAATTCTCTTATCTTTTGGGCGTTATCAAAACATTTACTGCTCGGCTTCTGAACCAAAGAAATAAAATGCCTGTGGTAGATGTGTCGATATGTAATTCTTCTTTCGATATATGCTCATGTTTGCTCTTAAAAACAATTTTTGGAATGCACAACAAGCGCGCTAGCTACTGTACTTGGGTTTCAGAGAAACTTTTGCTGCTTTGTTTGTTTTGAATTTATGGTTGACAGAATTTCCTTTGTCTGCAACCACTAATCGCTTTGAATTCACATGTCAACAAAAGCATCGCATGCTATTGTGTTACAAACTCTGTATCCAAATTACGTCATATCAATCCAAACCAGGGGGGCAAAAATTAAAGGGAGCAAAAATCTCGCAAAACTTCTGCACAAGGGGGGCGAAAATTAAAGGGGTGAAAATTTAAGGGAGCCGAAATTGAAGGCAGGCGAAATTTGAAAGGACTAAGGTAGTAGCCATACTTTAAAGATGTTTTGTGCCGAGATAAATTTTTTGGCTGGCTAAGTATTTCTCATCAGTGTACTGTGGTGTACACATATTTTTTACAAGAAACTGTTACAAGAAACGCAACTCTCAGATTGCCAAAAACTTAAAGTTAAGAAACACTAGTACTTGGAAAATGTAACTTAATTAAACTAGTTCTTCATTTTGATAAAGGAAATCATTAAGATATTTTTTACTTTATTTTCATTTGTTTCCTGTATCATGATACTTGTAAGGTACTTGAGTACAGTACATGTCTAAGGGCCATCAACTTTCGATTTTAATGTTTTGTATTTCTTGACGGCATTTGGTCGTTAAGATTGGAACCTCCACCCCCCCTCCCCCTTAACGGCCTTCTACCAAAGATGCCTCCGGCATGGCAGGCCTAAAATTTTCCAGTAAAAATGAGATTTTGGAAGCAGCAAAGACCAGTCTGCAGAGTAAGGCAGTTCTCGACGAGATCTCGCGTGTGCAGACCAATGAAGTAGTGGCGCGCTCGCGTGTAAGGACTTTGATTCCTTTGTTTTCAAAGTATTGAACAAAAAATCTTGTTCAAAATCGGCCTGCACACAAAAAATTTTTGAAAAAAAATCTCATGTGTGCAGCTGCCACACTCTGCAGACTGGAGCAAAGAGAGGTCTTGTGGAACTCAGCTGGACTTCAACCAAAGATATGCCAGGTTGGGGGGTGTAGTAATCGGTTCTATGCTGCATTCTGCGTTATTTGTGAATTTGTTTGTCCACGTTTTCAAAAAATTCCCTTAGGAGATTTCCATACAATTTTTTATTTTTTTAACGGCCAAGGGTAAGACCCCTTCCCCCCCCCCCCATAACAGCCAAAACCATTAAAAAATCGAAAGTCAATGGCCCCTAAACACTGGAAAGGCTTCAAAAACCTTGTTTTGAAATGTTCACGGGACAGGAGGGAGGAAACATGAAGATTGTTATGGACCTTTAAAAAACTCGTAACTACAGTATGAGCACTGAAAATCTGCTCGTTATAAGGTCGTAAGGATGTTTCAGTACTGGCCCAAATTCTTACAGTTTCTTATAAAGAATATGTGTAAGCCATTAGTGTACAATTTGGAAACACCGTAAAGTGATAAGAAATGATCAACCTACTGTATTTTTTTAAGATGGAGCTACAGTAGATGAGCCACCAAGAAGGGAATCCTTTGAGTTGTTTTTGTTCTTCATTCTCTTTGTTCTTACAGGTTCTGAACTGAACATAAAGACTGCATCTTTACTGAATTTTATTCAAGTCTTTTGATCGATTTGGGTTATTTCCAAGCCAACAAGTTGGAAGGAACTGCCAATTATTGTTGAGGATTTTTGACCAATCGCCAATCTTCAAAACTGGCCTGGCATACGATTTATTGTTGTCAAAAGAAGATAATTTTTCCGAAGCAGTTGGTCTTTCGATGTAACATTTTGTACGATATTATGAGAATTAGTTGATGCATCCACATCTTTCTTTGTTACTAAATCTTCTTTCTTTTTTTCTCAACAGCTGGCCATGCTTACACAAGGTACAGTACCTAAACAAGTGTTATGTTATTTGATGCATGGAACGTGATGTTTGATTTTTTGTGAAGACTAATTCCAAAAGCTGATCACTGGTGACTGAATGCACAGTGGGATCCTGTACGAAAATACAAGGCCATGTAATAGCCATGTACAAGCCTTGTAGTTTTGGCCTTGTAACCTTGTTATAGCCTGGAATAGCCTTGCTGTAACCTTGTAAATGGCTTGAAAAATGCTAATTAGCCTTGTAGAAGCCTTGTGGAAACCTTGTGTTAAACTGGTTGCAGCTTGGAATATTTCTGATAGCCTTGTAATTTTCTTCCAAGGTTAGTACAAGGTCATAACAAGGTCATAATCCCCTCTACAAGGCTAAAACTTGGCCTGTACAAGGCCAAGTTTAGCCTTGTATTTTTGTACAGGATTGCATTGTTTAAGGAGCCAATAAGCTGCATGGCAGACTCCTAAACCAGCAGAATAAGCAATTATGATTATACTGTAGGATGTGCCTCTCTGACAGACTTGTTCTGTGAGCAGAAAATAGGAAACCTACAGTATCAATGATTCACGGAAAGATGCTGTGTCAAGCTAAAATAGTCAATGAGTGCTATGCAATAGTTTTGTTTTACTCGCGGAAGGGGTTGCAAAACTTTTCCTTGAATTTCGTTTCATGTTTCCAATATTTACGTTCATTGGATTGCAGTCTGTGACCAATTAGCACATTTGGCTTTTAGGCAAATGACAACAAGAGTTATTACTGTAGCTGTGGCACAATTACTCTTTGGTTGACAATGGGCAGATGCAAACAAAATATCTACAGTATTCTGAATGGAATAAACTTGATCCAGAAATTTTCTGCTGAAAAAGACCATCCCACAGTCAAATGCAAAGATACTCAATGCTATGCATCATGGAATTATTTGTGGCTTGTTTATGTGTGAAAACAGTATTTTTGACAACTCTGAAATCAGATTTCAATTTGATTTTGAAACCCCATGAGATGCAACGCAAACGGCACCTTTGTGTTTGACTCCAGAATGGTCTATATTATCAAATGTGAAATTCATTTCCACATTATGTTTTGAAATGTGTACGCCGAAATTCATTTCCAGCATTCCCCAAGATCTGATCAGACTGCTAATTCACATAAGGAAAGACGAGGACAACTTCACATTAACGCCAAGGTAGGCAGATTTTCGTGCCGTCACGCCAAGAACCGATTTCATTGAAAAAATGATACGCCGACAAAAAGTCAGGTCTACGCCGAAGATCTTGGCCTAAGTACATGGAATGCACCCTGGAAGATCTGACAGTCATATACAGACATTTTTCTGTTACAGTACATTGTTATATATTTTAGTGGCTAGAGACACGACCAAACAGGCCCATGTGTCCTGTTTGCAAGGCTGGTATAAGTAAAGACAAAGTTATTCCATTGTATGGAAAAGACAACCCAGAACGAAAAGATCCCAGGTGAGATATACAGTATATATAAAGAAATAAAAAAACTTGTTAGAAATTAATGATAACTTGTAGTTGTATTGAAAGACAAACATGAATATAGGGTCCCATCTGATAAATCTAAAAACATTTATTTCAGTGCTGAAATGTTGTTGTAGTGTATAGATATTAAATATTATTGTTGAATTCTAAGTACCATTCGCAATGGGAGCAAGATAACTTCCTGTTGTGACTGGTACACAGTAATGTAGATATTTTTTTCGTTTAATATTTTGTGGTGATATAAAAAATTTTGATTTCATTTATCAATTTTTGCAGGGAAAAATTGCCACCAAGGCCCCAAGCACAAAGACCTGAACCAGAAAACACTTTTAATGTAAGTACAAATAATTTTCCAATGCATATACAGTATCCATCTCGTTTCATTGTGTGGAGGTCAAGAATGATGTGTTTCTTTGAAGCAGACAAATAAAATTATGCTGTCCTCAAAACTGTGTTGCTGAAAAGTGCCTTGAAAAAAACAATTAAACTATGATGATGCATAAGGTTGACATTGGAATTTCCATGTATGTTGATTTGACTTTAAAGGGCTGCACAACTTCTTTGCAAGCAAAGAAAAAGATTAGCTAGCCAGTATCACAAATTCAATGAAAATTCTATTCTAAGGGTTGCAAGGTTGGCAACCCACCGCAGAGGGTCAGCCCTTCTCCAAGATCTCTTCAAGCGTTTACATGAACCCAGTAGCCTGCCCGGGTCAACCTGCCTAGGCGGGTAACCAAACTGCCCCAGGCTTATGTAAACAGCAGTTTTTTTTTTGACAAATCATGTAAATGGGGCCTAATTGGTGTGTGGCATAGAATTTCTCCACCAAGTAATGGCCATTTGTGTGTTTAAGCTTGGAGCATATCTGAAACCTTGTGGCTTAGAATCCAAAATCAGTGAAGATATAAAAAACCTACTGTACTTGCACTAGGTAATCATACGGAGTTCAAACCTGTAGCAAATATCTTGATTTGTGATGTTTCTGCCTGCTATTTGCCTGTATTTGGGAGAGAAAGTCATGGTTTTTCAGGAGTTTAGCATGTACAGCCCCTTGAATAAATATATCTGAGTTGTGCATGTCCAACTCAACTTATGGAAGAAGGTTTTTAATTCTAATTTTCAGCCATTTCAAGGCTTTGGATTTGGAAATCCTGGTGGAGTTCAATTTTCATTTGGCATAGGAGCCTTCCCTTTTGCATTCTTCACAACGGTAAGCTTGTATAATTTGAACCCCTTTTATAGGGATTTTGTGCCTGCATTTCAAAATATACAAAAGGTATGACTGTGTTGAGTATTGAATGGATCATATCATCCAAAGAACAACGTTTAATTTTGTGAAACAAAGGACTCATTTGGCTCCGAGATCACAAATTGAAGAAAAGCATTGACACATTAAATGCAGCAGATCATAATGTTTTGCTCTCTCTGTTTATTTTAAATCAATTGAGCACATTCTATTCTGAAAGGAAATTTATTGTTCAAAACAGTAGATGAAGGTGAAGGTGAAGCTGTTTTTAGCACCAAGCACTCGGATCACAGAAGTAGCTAAGCGCTAATCGAGTCTGCGACCCCTTGTCATGACGCTCCGGTGGGGCTCTAGTGGGTATCAATCCCTGTCCACCTGATTGAAATTTATTTTTAAAACAGTGTGCGAAGGTCAAGTTGTGGTTTTAGTGTCAAGCACTGGGATCACAGAAGTAGCTAAGCGCTAATTGAGTATGCGACCTTGTTGTCATGATGCTCAAGTGGTGGGGCTCTACCGGGTATCAAACCCTGTCCACTTGACTGTTATGGCTGCAGAGTGAGAGGATCACACCACAGCACCAGAAAACCTTCAAAGTATATAATCCTTTTGTATATAATATTGTAGACCCAAGTCTCTTGTTTCATAAAATTCAACCTTGCCCAAACAAAGTGGGTAATGGGGAAGGGTTCAAAAACTTCAAAAACTTTGGATGGAGTTAGAGCGAGATCCTATGATAGAAACGAGACCTTTTAGCTGTTCCACAAAAGAGTCTGAATCGAGCGTTGCTTTCATAAATTATACTCTAGGTTCGATCAAGTGGCGTTAAGAGCTTCTATCACTGTTGTGAACATTTGAAAATTCTAAAAAATTCTACAAAATGTTGCTCGATTCACATTCTTTTCAGAATAGCTAAAAGGTCTATTCAAAAGAAGTGTATACTAGATGAGTTTGGACAAAATAATTGAAGTAGAAACTCGAAACTGTGATATTCTATGCTTTCAAATCAAGGTAGAAACTCTAGCAATGTTCTCTGCCAATACTGCTTAATGTTAGCTTAACTATCACTATTGTGCTTATTCGAAAATTCTACAAATGTAGTAAAATATCGTGCGATTCCCGATTCTTTTCAGAATAGCTAAAAGCTCTGTTCAAAAGGAGTGCATACTAACTAAGTCTGGACAAAATAATTAAAGTAGTAACTGTGATGCTTTCAAAATAAGATAGAAACTCTAGCAATGTTGTCTGCCAATACTGCTTAATGTTAGTCCAATCCTTCTCTTTCTAGGCATTTGGAAACAATGAAGCGCCAAGTAAGGACTATTTAATTTGTGATTATTATTTTCATTAATTGTGGTTTCATCATTACTATGGTCCGTTGAAAGAGGATGTAGCAGTTCAAGATCCTGTGAATAATATTTCGTGAGGAACTGACCACATCAACTTTGAATGGTTGTAATGTATTGTCTTCAAAACTGTCTCAAATATCAATGTCACAATTATCTGTTATGCACCGCTGGCAGTGGCGGATTTAGGGGGGGGGGCAAGTGGGGGCAATTGCCCCCTTCACGATGAAAATTCATCTTGGCGCCCCCTTTTGGCGAGAAAAGCGTCCCTCATCCTGACTCTAACACGCAATGTTTTGACTGCTTCAATTTAAATATGGGGGAAACATATATATCAAGGCGTTATTTAGTAGTAAATCAAGGAGTTTTCTTTTGAAAGCGTCCAAAAAATTTTCGCGCGCCTTCGGCGCGCTCACATTTCGTTGTATTTTTGGCGCCCTCTTTGCAAGTTTCCCCCACTTCAACTTCGGGCTGGATCCGCCCGACTGCTGGTACACCTTCTTTCAAACAGACCAGAGAAAGAGGGGCTGGTATTCCCCCCTTTGAGGGCACTTTTATATATTTTGGGGACTGGGGACGTGCAATTGGGAAGGGTATCGATTTTTATGATTTTGGTGCAACAGTATCGATTTTCACGATTTTGGGTAAAGGACGGTATCTATTTTTGTGACTTTGGTATAACCATGGTATAACGAAGAAATAAGTGAGGTTTTTATTGAAAAATTGGTATGTAAGGTCAGGTATACTTTTTCGAACAACTGCTGGTACAAAATCCGGGTATACCGGGTGCGCCAAAATAAACTATGCACTTTTGGCAGTCCACGATAAATCGTACACTGGATCGATTTTGAAGATTTATGACTTAATCTTTAGCAGAAAGACTGAATTAGTTTCTAGGATTTTTTGCAAATTTTCCGTTTTCAGTTTTTAGAGTTACAAGCGAGTTTCTTAAAATTTTCGTTTTCGAAAACACTGAAAACGATCAAAAAACGTTGATCGAATTTTCTAAAGACTCAACATGAATGGACAAAGAGAAAACGTTTTCAACGTGATTTGGGGATTTGAAAATTAATTATTGTAAACTTCTGCACGAGAGTTATTTCAACGATTGGCCTGTTGCAAAATTCTGCAGTAGTTACAATAAAATGCCGCCCCAAAAGCCGTCACAAATAAAAAACGTAACAAGACTCCATGCTTGCTGGCCCAATGACGCTTCCTCGCTTGTCTTTTTAACCCCCTTGACACAGGAACAAAAAACCTGCTCCAAAACATAAATTCAATGACATCACAAAAGAAAAGACAGTTCTTTGTATCCTTGAGAATATTATTACATTTCTCCCAAGATAGTACGAACTCTCGTACAACAGCTTCCAATTAATCATATTTTTCAAATCTCTTTTGCAGGAAATCCCGAATCGCCACAAGCACAAGAAGAACAATTCTTATCAAGGCTGTTTCTTTGGATTGCACTATTGTTTCTCTTTTGGCTGTTATTTGCGTAGAGGTAGAAAGTCGTCCAAAATGTGTACAGTAGAATCAAGTCAAGGTCCACTTTCAGATGCTTCCACCGAGTTGGTAAAAATAGTTAGAAAAATATAGTCTTAAAGAAAGATAGCGCAATTGAGTTCATTTTCATAAGGTCCACTTTCAGATGCCTCTACCGAGTTGGTAAAAAAAGTTAGAAAAATATAGTCTTAAAGAAAGATAGCCAAATTGGGTTCATTTTCATCGCTGTGAAGCTTAGCCTGCGGGCATTTAAAAATTTGATTCAGAAGTTTACTGTCTGGACCGATTCTGAGATAAAACTCTTCTATATATAAGATCACGTGTAAATCGAGAACAACAGGACCAACTTTAACCAACTAAATTTTATAATCTATGTTGACACGTTAGTTACTCAAGAAGAATCACTTTGAAAGAATCTGACCGACGAACAGCTAGCAAACTACTGGCTTACAACAGTTTAAACCATGTTTAAACTTGTTTTGATTCACTCAGCATATCTAAGTTTTTCTTCGAATAGGCATTGTGTGTACTATTCTCCCAAAAAGATCTACCGATTTTACCAGCTACGGAAAACTACAACCATTGAAACAACCACTGAAACTTTTCTCATGTGAAAGATCAAGGAATATTATTACCTCAGCCATTGAAGAGGCCCTAAGTTAGCCTTTGTAAACTTTGAATTTTTTATACCAACGAGCAGTTTCACTTCACTGACAGATCAAATCGGTAAACTTTATTGGGACGCCAGGTGAAATGAAATTTCGTCAGTTACTATTCTCCTTCATTAACACGGTCTTCTTTTCAAAGAACTTTTCTATAATTTGAAGAGACCAGACTATAGACAGCAAAAACTATTTTACTAAAGCTGGTGCTAGCAAAGTATCTACCGAGATCTCTTTTCGATATGAACATTTGATTTAACAGTAATTCGACTTTTGGATTATCATAGGATACACAAACACATGAAATTTTGTGGTTACATATTTGGCACAGTTATCGATTATCGCAAAACAGGTGACATTTGTACCATAGTAAATGCAGTTTTAGCAAAAATTAGAATCGGAGGTAGTCGTAATATGGTCATAAGTTGAAAACAAATGAAAAAAAGTGAGAAATATTTTCGCGTACAGTACTGTAGGTACATTATCAACTAAGAAACGACTGTGTTTTCAATTTCAGCCCATTGTTTAAAAATGATAAACAATTGTCTTTCCATTGTCTTTTCAAAAATTCAGCATCTGATTTTCTTGAAGGTGTGTTTCTTAGTTGTTTGTATGTACTGTACCTTCTGTCTGTATGACTGGTAATAGCAGTATTCCAGTGGCTTAATCTGCAGTAGTATTTAGTTTCAGTATATAATATATTTAATCCTACGGCTGTATTCTAAATCTTGTTATTCATATTAGTTGGATGTATTCGCTTTTAGCTGGATGTATCATTAAGCATATAAGGTATTAGCATGGTACTGTTTAAGTGACAATTTAAGTGATTCATAATATGCAACAATATTTGATTCAGATGTGTAGAAATGGGTTTCTACCGCGTTATCTATGTCGAAAACAGATAGTATACACAAGTCTCTTTGGTGATAGTTGTTACTTTGCGACTATTAGAATCGGATTTGTTAATTTGGATAGCACTAGAATGATGAATGGAAGTCTAAGAAAAATTTTACTTTCCTTGTTTATCTTTTTTGAAGAAACGATGAATAAAAGTTCAATAAGAAATATGGGAGGTATTACCTACCAGCTGCTCCCCAGCATGTTCTTACTGCTCACAGTACTAGAGCAAAGTGTAACATATTTACAGTACTTTTCTTTTTTATCACTTTTTACGGCACTCTCCCTTAGCAGAGGCACTATTTAACGGGAGACTAAATAGTGCCTCTGCGAATTGGAGAGTGCTGTTACAGCATGAAGAGTTGGAGTTTTCACTTTGCGTCCTTTCTATGATGTCATGTCAACACTTTTGTTTTTATATATGGCTGCGTCAAAGCAGACACCTTGTTTCAGTCTCACGCATCGCTTTGTTTAATGTTATCACCACAGAACAATTACAAATGACAAAAGAAGGTGATTCCTCCAATGCCTATGCACCTATTGTTTCTTTAGCTACGTAATGAAATGGCACACTGGTCAAAGTTATCAACAGGTCAAAGAAATTAGCCTACACACCCATGATTGTTTCTTTAGATACACACAATGAAATGGCACGTGCCAAAGTTATCAAATACAATAGGGTATACCTTTAACAATCGAAAATTATTATTCACAAAGTGTCAGTTGTCATCCTGTCCATGCTTGAAGCACATGGTACTGTATTCTACACATCATCTCCCCACCAATGTGGTCTACAAGCTACCATACTCCTTTCAACACCATTCAAATCAGGAACTAGCAAATTCTCTGATTCAAAAGCTTCTTTCAGTCTTATAAGGCCCAGTCCATACTCTCCTGACAATATGCATACCCGCCCTGCTGACTTACCAGTGTTCGTCTTGATTGGAGTCTGTGGCGCAAATTGAGGAAAATCTGTTATCTGTACCTCTTCTTGTTTCAGTTGTATTGGCATTATTCTTTTGCGTATCTGTCCAACATGATGTGTTCTTGCTGTCAGTTCTTGTCCAATGTAACAGCCTTTTGAGAAGCTCACTGTACAGAAGAAAAGGTTTGATTACATGATAAAAGTATCAGTTGATCAGAGAGCTTCTAATTGATGTTCTATAACTGTTGATGTTGAAGATCTATTGAGATGTTCTACCGGATGAGTCAATAAAAAGAATCCCTGTTTGAAAAATCACCATTCCCTGAATATCAAGATGATGATATTGGGAAATGGGAAACATAAAATTTAACGGCAGACATGTTCAAATGGACCTCAACATTTACCTGACTGAAATCCGCCACTCCATCTGAACTTATGAGGGAATTTCTCCAGAAAGCCCTTTTGAGAAATATTCAAAACAGGCTCAAAACAACGACCAACATTTCCCGAGCTTTCTGCCTCAATGAGTTCAACACATCCTAACATGTTTTATCCTCTTGGGAAGATGAAACGTGCCAAAGCATGTATGTACAAGTCATTGCTAAATGGCAAAGACATACGAGAAATTTGGTCGTGATTTTATGCAGTTGGAAGTTTCATGGAGGGGCTTCCTCAAGAAAATCTCTTATAATTTCAGAGTGGAGTGGCTGAATTCAGGCAGGTAAAATTCAGAATACAGTATATTTGAGCATGTTCACTATTAAATGACATATCTGCCAACGTTATTGTCTTGATATCAAGGGATCTGTGGTCTTTCAAATGGATTCTTTTTTTGACTCACCTGGTAGTTTTAACTTACTAAGGTCACTCATATTTTGGTCAAAGAGAATAATTTTGAGCACACTTGAAGTGTCATTGTTCTTAGCACTAAATTTGGTTAAAGCTGAATATTTTTGCTTGGGAATAAGGGAAAAGTAACTATTTTTACTGCAGTTACTATAAAAGAGCCTGGATCAAGCAATGCCGGATGATTGAATGATGTTTTAGATTATCATGTGTTGTGTACATAAAAAATACATCAGATTTCTGGAAAATAGATAAAAACAAATGCTTGATCATGGCACTCTGGCAGAATAACAGTTTTATTTTTTAAGCTTTTTGATTTTCCTGTTTTGCCTGTGGACAAACAATTTTGGGGAATAAGCGGTTAAAAATATTTTCAAAATATTAGTGTCAAAAGAAGAATGCTAAGAAGTATTGGGGTCTAATGAGGCAAAGTAGGTCAGCTTGGTGTAAAAGGTGGGTAGGGAAAAAAATGGACAACTTTTGCTAAAATCGTTTTTGGAGGGTTTCCTTTCACTTCAGCTGTTTAAACTACTGTACCCTCCTTCACATTGTGAACGTTGATCCATCAGTTCCAAATCTACAGTTCACCATCAATCAACACACTGCCTACTATACTGGCATTCTAACCTCTGCAAACCCTATAGTTGAATGACTGAAACTATTCTGAGTTTGCCTGTCAATTGAGGGGGGGGGGGCAAATTGTCAGCCCAAAAGATGATTTGCTAACCTCCATTTATTAATGCCAAATTGTATTCCAATGGTAGCACATTGCCAGGAGGTATCTCATCAGTGCCCTCTGCAATTCCAAGTTTATGGCGATGCTCCCGATAAACAGCAGAATCAACTGGGATATGGTCATCTATATCAAGCAGATCAGTGGGAGATTGGTTCCAAGGCATAATAATTCTCATGCCCAAGCTAGCAATTCTAGGATCTTTGTTAGCCAAAAGCTTCTTGTCCCCTTTCATAACATTGGCGTCAAATGCACCATTTCCAGGGAACAGAACCCATGCTTCAACTTCTTTACTGGCATCTGAAATATTCACTTTAGCCCTCAGTTTGTACATTTTAAGATGTTTTATTACACTCTCAATGGCATCAGAATCACACTCTAAAAAGTAGCCATCTGGCTCCCCTGGGACCGCATACAAGAAAGCATCAAACAATACTCTCCCTTGAGAGTTTAGCAACATTGTAAACAAAATTTTGCATGCATCATTTTGAAAACTGGTCATATCATTTGTTATTATGCCTTGTAAAAACTTTGTTGTATCTTTCCCATTGAGCCTGATCAACTTTCTCTCTTTTAATTTTGCAAGCCTCGGTAAGGTTGCATTGCTTCTTGTAACTTGGCGATATTGCTTGCAGAAAATGGCTCTTGGTTGCAGAAAACCTTGAAGATGTCTGAAAAATGACCTCATGTTGCCAAATATGTCTTTTAGTACGCAGCTGAGGAGATTACTTGGGCACTGTGTAGGACTACCACAGCAGCACAGAGTTTAGGCCAGTGAATGGTCGAAGGGCCTAAAGCTTTGCCTCACGTACAGCTTTGATTGATGAATGAATTTGATGAGTTTCCAAGTCAGATTTTAAGGCTTTGCCAAGGATCCTCACTCAGCGAGAAACAACTTCCAGCTACGTTCTTTCATTCAATTATTTTGCAACGGAAAACGACACCAAAAATTTGTCACCGTTCTTCTTGGAAAACTTCCCACAAATTGTGGGCCACAATGAAGCATCTCACAGGGACGCAAGGCGACCAGTGGTGTTGCTTCAAAATATTCCTCCGCAGAGGGTCTATAATAAAGACAGGAAAGGTGGATTTGCTACAAAGTCAATCATCTTGGTCCTAAACTTAATACGGTCCTAAAAGGAGAGGAGGAAAATCAAGAAAATTAAAGAAATGAAAAAATGAAGTACACATTTTCCTATGACCCCGAAAAAGGCTCAAAATTTGTGTGTATACACCGTTCCCGTTACTGTACAAGATGCACTTTTTCCCTTGGCCTCAAAACAAGTTGAAAACTTGCCATTGTTGGCTCAAAGTATTACTACGACTGTAGTAGGAACGGTGTTCCTAAATGTGTATACACCGTTCCTGTTACTGCACGAGATGCACAGTTTCCATGGACTTGCTACAAGTCTATCTTTTGGTCCTAAAGAACGATGGTCCTGAAGAACGAGAGGAAGAAAAATAAGATACTTCATCTCCTATTTCCCTTCTCACTTTCACGAACCAAAAGAAAAGAGACGTGTAGCGATGTAGCAAGTCCACACAGGAAAGGCAATTTTTCTAGAGCAGGTTGTCAAAACATGTCAAAGGGGAATATTCTGCTAGATCGGGTTGTTTTTCGGTCAAATTTCACGTTTTTGAGTATACTTTTCACCAATTTTTTCTAGAACAGGTTAACATTTTGAGCGAAAAATTCTGGAGCAGGGTAAAAAATTTTTTTTTCGTGGGCACACCCCCGTACAAATTTAAGTCAAGTTATTTAACTCAAGTACCCCCCCCCCCCAGGGTGGAAGTGGAAGACACGTTACTTGTTTCCTTTATCATGTTACTTGGAAAGTACTTGAGTGATGCCTAAACATCAGAACATGTTAGAAAGGCTTGAAGTTGAAGAGACCTTGTTTTCGAAATGTTCTCGAGGCAACAGATAGTGAACATGAAGATCGTTATGGAACCTTCAAGAAACTCGTAAGAAACTGTGAGTTGTCCTACTCAAAATCTGATAATTTTATTTTTTAAAAACTTTCAGTACTGGCTGGCCAAAATTCTTAGCTTCTTACAAAAATACGTGAACTGGGTACTGGTAGGAATTACTGTGGTACCGAGAACATTTTTCGAGGACTTGGAACACGAACATTATCAATTCTTTCATTCCGACTTTTTCCCATTTTGCATCATTTTCTTTTTAAAGTGGTACTGTTTTCCTGCTCCGATGGTTCCTGGTACTGGTGGTACTGACCCTACTGACCTTAGCGGTACTGGGTACCTGGTACCTGGTACTGTCCCTGTGGTACTGTGATACATTCTCCCTGTCTCCATCCTCATTATTGCTGGTGGCAGGTAGTGGTAATGGTAGTGGTAAGCAAGGGCGGGCATGTCACACAGGGAAGGATGGTCCTACCTTTGTCCGAAAACCGGTAGTTCGTGAAAATGTTTTGCACCACCTTTGTCCCAAAAACTGGTCTTTTTGATGGCAAATTTCCGTTGCTATTTTCTTCTATTTGAAGGAAAATTTTTAACATAACTGACAATGTTTGTCCCCAAAACCGGTAGTTTCGACCTATTACTGTTTTCCATAGTAAGTAGTAATTATAGATATGAAAGTACAAGTGTCCCGAAACCGGTTGCCGGGCAATGGTAGGACCGCTTCGGTGAAAAATTTGAAATTCTGGCCTTTTTTCGGACATTTGCCGGACAAAGGTAGAACCGCTTTGGTGAAAAATTGTAATTTCTGGTCTTTTTCCCGTAAATTTGGCGGACAAAGGTAGAACCGCTGATGTGAAAATTTTGAAATACTAGTCTTTTCTGCCCAAATTTGGCGGACAAAGGGAGAACCAGCTTGCAGGTAAACTTCAGAATTTTGATTAGATAGGAGGTTGGAAAACTTGATTTTTGTGACAAAGTGGTGGAAGAGGAAGAATGATATTCAAATTTCACCTTTGTCCCAAAAACTGGTTGTTTTGGGCACGAAAGTCGTACTATTTGATAAAAGCACCGGTTATTTTTTCTAATTCCTCTGGACAAACATGGGGTCAAATATTTTACAGTACTTGCCCGCCCCTGTGGTAAGCTACTGGTAAAACTTTCATCGATTGAGGTTTTTATGAAAAGGTTACAGTTGTCCCGAGTGGTCAACTGACTTGACTGTGTTCAACGAACTCTGACAAACGCTGCGCAGGCGTTTGCCTCTAAAGATTTATCAAGTGTCGCTAATAACTTCGAAAATTGACCACGGACAAAAGAAGTTACCAAATGCGTCCAGAAATTCAATACCCTAGAGAACCATCGAATGAATCCTCTTTGTTTCTGTTCTATTCTCGATCAGTTATTCACCATGGTAACCTTGGCTTCCTACAACAGAGCATTGAATCACTGTATGTTTCGTTGATTTTCACAGATTCGAGAGCAAACTTTTTGTTTGAGTTGTACTCAAATTCAAAGAGCTTCGGACAAACACCGCAGTGGCCTCCACAAAAGATCTTGAAGCAAGTTATTTGGAGTTTACAGAAGAAGATTTACGTAGTTCTGACTCAAACACCAGCAGCCTAACAAAGTCTGAACCATGTTTTGATGTGTTCATGGTACCGGCGTCGCGAAACCCATTTCAAGGCACAGTTTTCATGGAAACCTGCCACAAATGCAATTTGGTGCTGAGATTCCTTGGCGTTTTATTTGGAGACGGAAAGAAGTAAGTTTTCTTGTAGTTTTGCTCAACAGATGCTTTGGCCTATCACAAATTGTACTTTTCTGATCATTGCGACCAACTGATACATGATGAAAATCTTATCAGTACCTTATCGCAGTAGTTCTATAAAGATACGATTTGTTAGCACATGTGTGTACTTTTGGGTAAAATGGAGGTAAGATATGGAGGATGTAGACAATGTAAAAGATGTGAGACCCTGTGTGTGTGACCCGGTGTGACTGGTTGAGTGCGTCACAAAGAAACTTGGGACAACTACAATCCTGGCCAAAAAAGCTGGGACATAGGCAAATTTAACTGTTATCCCTGAAACCTTCTGATTCCCCTTCCTCTAGGACTGTACTTCTAACAGTGAACCCCAGCAAAGCTTAGTTGTGTCTCGATCAGGGTTCGATGAGATTGGGACATCAATCAGGTCAAAGTTTCAATAGGAGCTCAGTCTCATCTCATGTTAAACTTTTGAAGCTTCCTCTGCTGCCCGGAACTTAGACTTGGGCAAGTCTACCCGGAACTTGAATTCTGTCTGGAGAAATGTCGTTCACGCAGATGCTTGTTTGAATGAGTGGTACCTGGTGGCATAAAACCTGGCGAGAGAGTATTCTTAAAGAGCCATTGTCACCCAGAATTCTTTTGTGGGGATGGACGCTAAAATTTTACACTGTCTGAAATCAAATTTGATATAAGCGGAAACCATGGATGCACACTGAAGTAGTTGTACCGAGAGACATGTTTTACTTTAGTACAGTAGCTTCCATTTAGGCCGAATTTGGTCATCATCATTATCCTCATCATTAATTTATTTAACGTAGGCTAAATAAGATAAAAAGAATAGCTAAATTACAGCTAATTTTGGGCCTACTTTACAAAATTTACAAACTAATTTCTAAAGCTAATCAATAAAAACATTTAGTGATAAACAAGGTTATACTGTTACGAATGGTGTGTCGTACTTTTTCCCGCCATTTTCGTCTTTTCCCTGCGAAAGTGCGTCATAAAAGCGCAAATATTCTGTGTCTTCTGACGTCACTTTCAACGAAAACAAGGCTGCCAAATTGTTTTCTCGCCTCCTAATCGTTGCCAACCTCTTTATCGTGTGCTCATGCAAGAAAATGGCGACGCAGTGACAAGATTTGGCCTAAAATATCAGAATTTTTATTGAATTTACAGTTATTACAAACCTTTAAAATAGGAAAATATAGTGTAAATAAACAAATTCAGCCAAGTTGCGTAGTCATGGAAGGAGGAATGGGGGAATCGGGGGTGTGGGTCGAACCCCCACCCTTCCAAATTTTGATTCCTGAGATTCACACAAAAATGCAATAAAAAGCCAGATCAAGCGTTTTTTTCATGTAATCAAACGATCTAATAATATTCTTCAAAATATCTACTGTAGATGTAAGTGCTTTGCATGCATTTTCCGAAAGTTTTAAGGGCATGGTCACAGAATCTCCACCTGGCCCCAGACTCTTCACTTCTCATGTACTCCAGCTCTGAATTCAGCCAGCGTTGTTTATACTCACTTCAGCCAGGTGAAGTGACGATACACCAGGAAATCACTTCTATATTTGTTGATACAGTTATCCGTTTCGCGCTTTGAATGGTACTAAGTAAATGAACGGAGATATAGCGATCTAATCTAAACACAACACAAAAGAATGTATCGCACCACTTTCGTTCATATTGTTTTCATCGATCGAGAACATCAAATACAACAGGTTATATTTAGATTGACCCAGTCCCTCTAGTACTTATACCGGTGAGTCAATAAAAAGAATCCCTGTTTGAAAAAAGGATTGGTCAAATGTACGGAAGCATGTCTAGTTTGTCTTGGTCAATCATGTATATAACTTCTTTCTATATGTTATCAAAGAATAAATGATTCATTTTATCATCATTCTGAAAACTGAAGATTTTATAAACTTTATTATTATTCCTTATCCTTTGGCAAGCTTTTGAACAAACAGATTCCAAGCATAATCCTCCATAACTTTAGAACGGCATGAACGATTTCAACAAAGTGTATTTTGTTATCTATAAGTTTTCTTTTTCGCCATGAATAATGCATAATTCATTGAAATTTGTGTACGAGATGCTTCAAAATATTGAGCTGAATTAAGTCTTGGAGCGTTTTTATTGGTGCTACTCAGTTAAGGATAGCGTTTCGTGACGCAAGAGAGCTGACACGAGTCTTGATTTTGCTGAGGAAGAACACTCCGAAAGTTTGATTTCAGCTATGCATCTCAATAAACTATAGTGCTTGCACTTCTTTTTAATCGGCTTCAGTATTTTCGCTAATGCTGGTGATTAATTGCTTGGATTGTTTACCTTTTAGGCGGATACAAAGATATACTGGATGAAGTCTCATGCACCAAAGTCAGTGCGAAAATTGGCAGGGAAGGCGCATTAGCGAAAGCAAAAGAAGCGAACGAATTGCTCATGTCAGAAACTTTAGCAGCAATTGAAACTGTTCAAACGCATCATTGCTTAAACTGGCGGTTTTATCAAAGCTCGAAGTGACTATCCAAGACAGACTGGTCAAGTGGAAAACGTAGGCAGCAAGCAACTGTTCAAGTTCCTCGGCTTCAAAATAGTGGCTTGATGAGCGCGCAAAGTGACTTAACGAGGGCAAAATCAGCACGGAAATTGCCTGTTTCAAGAACTTCAGAAGCAAGAAACTGCTCCAACGTCTTAATGCTCAAATTGGTGATTTTATGACAGCGTGAAGTAATTTGACGAAAGTAAAATCGAAATCAGTAACAAAACTGGTCTTATCGAAAACTTAACGAAGAAAGAAACTGCTCAAGCGTCTCGAAGCTCAAATTGACAGTATCAGTGAAGCTAACTTGCTCGTGTAGAAAACCTAATTACTAAGGTTTTTAAGTTCTCAGGTGCTCACTTTGGTGGTGTCATCAAAGTTTAAAATGACCTCGCGCAGTCTGAAGAAGCCAGCAAATGTTCAAATTGAATAAGGAACTGTTCAAGCTATTTGCAGCAAAGCACTGTTCAAGCAGATTATTTTAGGAAAGGTATTGGAAAACGGAAGATATCGAATATGTATCAAAATTCAACGAAGAGCCTAGCCAACCTACGTAAACAGCAGCAATTTGAATACATCACGAGTGGACGATTGTATAAACTACGCTCAATACTGGAAGACGAAGAATGTGACGTGGATATAAACTGCTTTGACGAGAACGGCCTAACACCATTGATGCTTGCGTGCTCATTTGATGAAGACAGGGCCAAAACACGTGATCAAATCATTCGAATATTGCTCAAAAAGGGAGCTGACCCTAATATTTCCGATCACAAGGGGATGACGGTTTTAGCGACAGCTTGCAAAGAGGAGCATATAGAGATTGTGAAGCTTCTTTTAAAGACAGCTGTAGTTGATATTGACTTCAATGCACGTGATCACCATGGTGATATGCCACTAATGCATGCTGTTAGAACTGGAAACGTTAGCCTCGTTCGCATGTTAGTAGATATTATGAAGAGGCTGACGATTGATGTTGATTGTCGAAATAATGATGATGTCACTCCTTATCTGGAAGCAAAGATGCGCGGGCTAGATGCTGTTGCGGAGGTGCTAAGGGTCGATGGCAACGCAAGTGACTCGATAATGATATGCCCACTACTTTTCGAGGACTATACTGGGGATGCTTGCGGCCAGAATCTGAATGCAAAGGTGCATCGTGTGCCCCAAACAGTTCTGAACTATCCTAAGCAAAAAGCAAATACTGGAAACAGAAATAATAACGGCAGAGCGATTTCAACGGGTCAAGCTCCGGTCCATTCTTTTGATGCGCATCTACGTCCAAACAGAGGAAATGACAAATGCCGCAGCTCTGGAGGTCGAAAGGGTCCAACTCGTCGAAAATCCAGCGAATCAAACTTTGCTTTTGAAGTTACGAAAAGGCGAGACAGAAAATACAGCAAAACAAGGAGCGTAACTTCAGATTTGCGACTTTCCGATGTCTCGAAAACTGATACAGAAGATGGAAGTAATTTTCGTAAGAACAAGCAAAAAGGCTCAGCAATAAAAGAAACTATCCAAAAAACCAATCCAACAGTGACCCAAGAGAAGCATCAACAAACTGTCAAAAGTGACGATAGTGATTTGGAAAGAAGACTTCATAACGAAGCTCGGATTGTACCACACCTTAATTTTGTAGGAAAGTCACAATCACAACCTGTCATATCAATCGCCAACCAAACACAGGGGACGGAGAGAGAAGATCTAGTAGAAGATTTTCATTCATTGCAAGAGGCTGATTTAACGAATAAAAACAAAGTTTTCGTGAAACAACAATCACAGAAAAAAAGTCCCAATTGGAAGCGAACATTCAATGTAAATGACTCTCGAGAGGAGATCACGATTGATTCAGCTGATCAATCGTATGAGGAATCACAAGAAATCGAACTAAAACGTGATCTCAGTGTGCCTACTTCACTACGTAGGAATACTCTGATTAGGAATATGGCACCGGGGATGCTGTTGCGAAGACCCTCGTCTAATCTCTCAGTAGTCTTCGCGGACGCTGCCAAATCACCCTCGTCTCGGCCAGGTTCTGCCTACAATCCACGAGAATCACACAACTTCCAGTTCATACAGAGACCATCTTCGACAAACTCATCAACAAAGCCTAGAATTTCGTTTGAAGAAGTATTCGAACTCTGCCCTGAGATGAGAGTTTGGAACAAGCGGGAGTGGTATTCGGATCTCAGATGGATGCTCGCATTACGAGCGCACCAAGATTGTCCCACACACCTTCCACCGCAGCCAGAGAGGACTGTACAGGAGGAAGCTCTTTCAGAGGGAAAGCACGGAAGCGAGACAAGTAGGGCCAGCCGCAAAAGCTCGTTACATGAAGCAAGAAGGCCTGTTCTAAGGAAAAGAAACACTGTAGTAACTCAAGCGTCAGTTAAGCTTGTAAAAGACATAAGATGACATTAATCAAATTGAGTGATTCAACGAAACTGCAGATTAAAGACTGAATTTTGGCCAATGAAGCAAAAGCACCTTCTACATTAGAACCAATATAAATGTACGGGAGCTGTTTCAGCCTGTTACAAAAAACTACAGGTTCTTTTTTGTAGGTCTTACTGTACATTGTAGAAGTCCTTTTGATCGATCCGTATTTTCTACGGTTCACGGATCCGCAATTTCAATTCCATCACTCTGTGTAAGCATTATTGGAACTGCGGGTCGGATCCTGGAACTATAGAAGAGGGATCGGCGAGAAGGGCTTCAGGTAATAGACTCAGGGCAAATCTTGGTATATGACAGCCAGAACGACGTAGACATTATTTGTTGGTTAAAATTTTTTCTATGAAGGGGAGCCAATTGGGGGGGGGGGGCGGGGGTTGTTAGGAGCTCACATTGACCGCTTAGGTAAGACTGAGAAGTCTGGATATGACGGGAGAGTTCGGGTGCACGATCGGTTTCAGTTCAGAAATGTGAAATATGCTTCATACACCCCTTTTATGAGAACGTCAAATTTTTATTTCATTTCCATTTCATTCTATCTATTTTATCCATAGTAGCCTGAGGAATATTATTCTCATTACGTTCAGAACTGACGATTCCTTTCCAGAGAAAGAGACAGAGGTTCCTCTCTGAGAAGAAATCAGTCAAGTCTGCTCGCAGGCCCTCAGTTACAATAACTGATTTATAAAAAACTTATGATTCACAATAGATACGAAAGAAACTAAACGTATATATATATAATTACACTAAATTACAGACAGTGATAGAATAAACAAAAGAAGAAGCTCTTTTTGAATGCTGTCAGCGTAGATGAATTCCTAGACTTGCCCCAAGTGCATTTCTCCAGTCCCTTTTCGGTAATTCGTGGATCCGCCGTTCCAGCATTCCGTCAATTACGGAATGTTGGAATGGCGGATCCGGGAAAGGGATCGATCAGACGGACTTGTAAGGAATAGACTTGTGGCAAGACTCTTCTCACTTCAGTGCCAAGGCTATCCAAAGTTTGACGCCTCGGCACGAAAAGACTTGTATTGTACTTGATACCATATTGTAGAAAATCATTTAATATGGTTTTTCTTGGTTTATTATTCTATATGTGGTCAAAAGGCTTAGACATAAAGATTTGAAGCGTTAAACGTTAAACGATGGTTTCAATCTTGATCAAAAATTCACTTCAATTCTCAAAAAAGAGAAGAAATGCCCTCTAATTCTGAACTTATTGAAGACTTCTGAAAAGTCAAACGGTAGAATTATAGCAAAGTAGTTGCAGCTTCTTTCGAGCCTTTTAATTCAAAAAGAATATTATTATAGAATTATACACTAACCTTTTTAGCATCCAATGCTCTACTGCAATTACCTGTTACCTGGGTGTCGCAACTACCGCCGGTAGATTAGCGGTCATTTCCCTCCAGTATTCCCGATCAGCAGCCCAAATAACACATTTCCCGATGTTTGCTCCTGTCCACTCCTTGATGTCTGTCAACCATGTTCTGCGTGGTCTTCCTCTCTGTCTTTTTTCTTTTACTTTTCCTTCTATCAGTGTCTTTTGCATTCTATCACTTCTTATCATGTGACCAAAGTATTGCAATTTTCTCGTTATTATATTCTTTTTAAGTGATCTGCCATTTTCTTTGACCCTTTTAATAATTTCATCATTTGTTACGTGGGCTGTGTATGGAACTTTGAGAATTTTTCAAAACATCCACATCTCAAAGGCCTCTATCTTGTTCCACATTTCCTTACTGAATTTCATTACTACTGCAGTAATGAACTGAATTAAAGTGAATATGACGCAAAAATTTTTATTGTCTTATCTGATGCATTAAATATCGCTGATCACGATGGTGAATTTAATTTTTCGATTTACGCTTTTATTTCGCTGGAAAATGGGGTTAAAGAGCCCCCACTCTGCTTCAAAAAGTGGCGGCAGTTCTGCGCGGTCTAACCGTTGAGTACCAGATCTCTGTGACGTAAAGTGTTTGGGCAACGATACCTCGATACACAAAACAACATGAAAACTGGCCATAAAAGATGAAGTTTGGCTTGATTTTCCACCTTTATACCCAATTTAAAACGATAAATTTTCCTCCAGATATCTCCAGTTACTCCAGACAAGGTATGCAACGAACTTTTTGGAGGTTTTTCGCACTAAAATGTTTCTATAAAGTGGCATGTTTGGAAGGGATATTACGCGCGATGACATGAAAGTGAAAGCATATTTCGCAACACATCCCACACACAGGTCAAAGTTTCCAAAGCAAAAATAAACATTACGTTTGTGACTATTTAATAAACCTTTAGATAAACAAACGTTACATGTTGCGACTATTTTAGTAGGTTTTGCCATATAAATGGATTGGTTTGGGTGCTTCTAATCGATAAAGCCTTCCAAGTGAAGCCGTGAAGCCGAAGGAAGGCGAGACAGGGTTCCAGACCATGACCATAGGCCATCAGACAGCTCCGTATATTTTGGTCTGGTTCGATTGGATATAACGGATGATAAAGCTGTAAACTTACCCAAGAAAGCTCGTCCTCTACCAAAATCTAAGCCATGAAATGTTCACAAAATATGATTATGGAGGAAAGTATTGCTGTGCCGGGTTACCAAACAAAATGAGCTGACAAAATCGAAGTTCGATGCCTGCTGGCATTACCCACCATCGGTTACCAAAGGATCCAGAAGTGCGAAGACAGAGAATTCATTTCATAAAACGAAATCATTTCATTTCATTCTTTACTTTGTTGCAACTGACTTCCAAAGAACGCATGCCTCCCTGCGTGAATTTAATACCGAAGATACGAAAAACTTCCTTCGACGTGTTTACGATACAACGCAGTTTGACAAGGAAGCAACCAGGCAGTCCAGACAAAAGAATGGTTATTAGACTATTGTATCTTATTCAATATACTTACGTCATCCTCAAAGAAATATCCAATATCTCGCTGTTGGAAATAATACCCCTTTGAAAAGTGAAAAGTACAATAACCTTGGGCATGTTGACTTCAACTGCCCTGTTCCTAAATATTTCATCAATGCTACGGTCCTTCAGACCAAACGTTTTTTAAATTTGAAACCAAGCTCTTTGATTCTTTTTCGGTGGGTAGGTACTGCAAACCAATGACTTCGGCCTTCCTGTAGCCCTTCTGTGGGGGGAATTTGATATCTTACTACCTTTGTAAAAGCGGTTTAAAATAAACGAAACTTATTAAAAATTAAATTTTCTATCATAGTTGCTAAAGGCCACTGCAGCCAAAGGAAGGGAAACTGAAGGCAAGGAAACACCCGAAACACAAGAACCGAAATTTAGCTGTTATCTCTCACTGGTCGACTGACTGCTTGCTTAGGCCCCAAACACTTTACGTCACAATTCAAAACCCGCCCCAGACTTCCCGGACACTTTTTCGACGAAACAATCAATTTCAAAACGCTAATATCTACGAAACGACTTAGAATTTGAAAGTCTACAGTTTAGATTCGAAATCAGCGTACTTGAATTGACTAATATCGACAATAAAAATTTTCGCGTCATATTCACTTTAATGAACTGAATTGAACCGTTTACTAAATTTGCAGCCGAAAGCTTCGGTATCTGTATTTATTTGTGTTTCATTTTGCAAGCGAAAGTTTCTCTTGAAACTTATCAGGTATGTCTCAAAAATATTTGTTATTGGTGACAAAAATTTTCGATCAAAATTATTGATAAAACTCGTCATTACTAATTTATAAGAACATTGAGGCTGAAATTAAATCTTTTAAACCCCCTAAATAAGAACCCCTACGAGGCTGGAACTGGGAAAGGTTCTTATATAATAGCTTTCATCTAAATTAGTAAAATGACAAGAATTTTAGGATTCTTCAGGATTATTCACATTCTGATCAGACTTCTTCTTTTTTTTTTTTTTTTCTTTATTCAATGAAAACAATTAAAAGAAACAAACAACAAGATTTATAAACTACGTGCCATCCATAGCGGGAAAGGACATATTGTCAGCGAGTTCCCACTATGGATAACACTTACATTCTCAAATATATAAGATTAATTTGACTAATACGAACACACACACACAGATACATTCACAGATACTAGTACACACAGATACATTCACACATAGTACTCATACAGATACAGTCACTAACATGTAAAGTACGAATTCTTTGTTTCCAGAGGATGCTAAGTTTCGTAATCTACCAGATCAAAACGTTTGGACGATCTAATGTACTTTATTGTAGCTTCAAGAATCATTCTGTTGATGATATACGAAAATTCAACACTTCCATACAATAGCAGTGAACAAAAGATATCATCCTCAAGGTTTGCAATATCTAGGTTCAGAAATTCTGAGAGTTCGCCATGGAGATTCATACGAGAGTTGTTAAACAAAGGGCAGTGCAGGAGGAAATGCTTGTTATCCTCATTTGCTGTACCGCAATTGCAAAGTGGACTTACGGCGTTAAATCTGTGCCTAAACCTGTGCTCATTTAGTGCACTGAACTTCAAGCGCAGTTTTGTTAAGATTCTAATACCCTCAATATCATATATGTTGTAAACACAGTTTTCAGTTGGACGTATCTTGGAGAGCAGTTTTCGCTTGAATTCAGCAATAGACTTGGAGCACCTGGTATCGCTATCCAGTAAATTCCATTCAAAAGGCGCATTACTAAAATATGTATTGGAAAAACGCACAGTCTTGTCAATAAAGGGAGAATACATCCTCTGATTTCTAAGATTATAGCTGGTTTGTCGCTCAGCAGGGATTTCATTGAAGAGATATTCTGGGACCTGTTTATTTTTCAGATTGAAAAAATGACATAAACGACGGTACCATCTTCTACTATAAAGGGTTTCCCATCCCAACTCATTGTAAAGCCTTTGCCTATTTGTACCTCTCCACGCACCAGAGACAGCCAGGGCTGCAGGATACTGGGTTTGTTCCAATTTTTGTGTAAAACCTAGCCGCATTTCTGGGTCATATCTATGATACAATAAATCACCATAGTCAAGGTGAGGCCTCACATATAATTTATAAGATAGATTAAGAACATTTCTGGAGACATACTTTGAAAGATATCGTATCAGACCAATACCTCGTCTCGCCTTTAGGATGGCTGCTCTGATATGACTTTGAAAATTTAACTATTTAAAATTTAATCAGACTTCTTCATTGGTGCAAAAGATTCAAGGATTTTTAGACAGGTATTCTTGTACACTACTATTCACACTGGCAAGTTAAACCAGTTGAAGTTAATCAGGTTATGGTATGTTGCATTCTAATTGGTCAATCCAACAAGTCAAATGCATTTGATAGGTTAAAATTTAACATGGTTAAAAAAACCTGGTTTAACTGTGTCTTTACAGACCCACAGATGTTCTCAAGAATTATGAAGAATTCTTGAGCAGGAAAATAGTGTTAATGTGTGCAAGACCTGTACGTATATAAGAACCTTTTTAAGAACCTTACAGGCTGGAATTTAAAATAGCAGCCAGTTAAATAAGAACCTATTCAGGCTGCACAAAGAAAACCTAGGTTCTTTTATGCGGGTTTCTACTGTATGAGTTCAATTTCGAAGAAGGTTCAGGTCACTTCAGCTTGAGAAGGAAGATGCAGAATGCGGACATATAAACATTTGATTGCAGCATCCCACATAAACATCAACAAAAACCCACGCTAATTTTCATTGCATGCATGGATATATCGCTATGCATATCGTGTGCTGGACTACTTGGGCAAGTCCAATCATGTGCTCGTTGAAATGTGACCCTGAGGCTTTCTAGGGTCATCTGAATATCAACTTTGGCCTTCCAACATTCCGACTTCTTCATTGCCCCTTCAATCCAAAATTGGCTCTGCAGTCCCTGTGTTGGTCTGTTTGTTCGAGCTGGTTCGGAGTTAAGCCCCGGCAAAACGACTGGACATTTGCACTGGACATGCACTGGACAAATGTTCAGCGTAAAATGTTGCGTCGTTTTGCCACCTTGTCCAGTCTTGTTCAGTCTTGCTCAGTCGTGTTCAGTCGTGTTCAGTCGTGTTCAGCGATGTTGAGCGTTGTTCAGTTGATTTTGAAGGCAGTCAAAATGTTCAGTGGACAAGATTAACCTTTCTTTTGTTTGAAAATGTTGTGGAAATATGTTCAGTCGTTTTGCCAATCAACTGGACATTGTCCAGTTTACGCACGCGCATTCCAATGAAATATTGGACGATTTTATTCACATATATTTATTCCAAGCTAATCTGTCCTCCATTGTCAACTCCTTCATATTATTTACAAACATTCTCATTTATTCATAGTATCTTTACCTATTGCCTTGCGTTTCTATGGCTTTTCTTGCCGTTTTTATCTTGGAATAATAGTCAAAATCATGGCTGGCTATCACTTTGTTTACGACCCATCTTCTACCTCATGTCAAATAGCTTTCTTATCTTTAATGTCAGAATTTTGATGGCAGAATGAACGACGTGAAAAGCCACAAACAAAATCAGAATAATATTTCTAACTCCCTTGGCTCTGTTGGGAGTTTGCGCAAAACTTCCCAAACTGAATTCTCAATCCAAAAAACTTTGCGCATTTCTGTTGCCCAGTAAATGTTCACTGGACAATGTTCAGTCGTTTTGCCACAACCTAAATTTTCTTGATGTTCAGACACTGAACAAGGTTAGCAATGTCCAGTGAATGTTCAGTGCAAAAGTCCAGTCGTTTTGCCAGGGCTTTAGACTTGCCCCAAGTCTATTTCTTCAGTCTGACTTACCGTCCCCTTTTTGGTAATTCCTGGATCCGCCATTCCAACATTCCGTCCAGGCACAAAGGGGAGAGAATCACGGAATGTTTAGATTTGCTCCAAGTCTATTCAGTGGACTTTCAGCATCAAAAGAATATAATTACACCTGCGGGGGCGTAAGCTACTAAGGTGACGCTGCGAGCTCGTTTTTCCTTCACAGCCTCACCTTAGTACCTTACGCCCCCGCAGCAGTAATTATATTCTTTTAATGCTGACAGTCCACTGAATAGACTTGAAGCAAGTCTACGGAATGTTGGAATGGCGGACCCGGGAAGTGTGGAAAGGGATCGGTCAAACGGACTTGGGCAATTGACTTGGCGCAAGTCTTTTTTTTTTTTTCATTTTAAAATTATTTATGCACGGTAGCCCCGTCAGTCAGTATGACTGATTTTCAGGGGGCCGTGCCAAAAACTTTACAAATTAAAAAATCTACTAAAATTAATAACGGGAAAAGGAAACTAATTACAATCATAAATAATTTATCTACAACTATTTACAATAAATTTACAACCGACCCTTTATCTTGTTCTTAAAAGAAGATAAAGAGGGAGCTTGCTTGGCCTCGCGGCTGAGATCATTCCAGATTTTTGCTCCACGAAATGCGAACGCTTTCTGTCCATTACTAGTTTTCATGAATGGCACTAGCAAGTCAGTTTCGGCATTTCTAAGGTTGATAATATTGCGATCAGAATTTCTAACAAATAAATGCGAGAGATAATCAGGCGCGAGACTATTAACAGATTTATATACAGTTGTTGCAGTCTCACTTCTGATCATATCCCCTCACAGTTGGCCATTTTAACTCTATAACCAAAGCTTCGGCAGAAGCATCGTAGCTGCTATTTGTAATAACTCTAGAGGCACGATTCTGCAATTTTTGAAGCTTAACCAGTCGGAACTCAGCACAGTTCCCCCACGCAGAACAGCAGTACCGAAAATGTGGCTCTACAATACCTCTATATAATTTGCAAAGTACAGTTTTTGGCAAAAATTTCTTTGCATATTTTAAAAAACCTAACGAGCGGGAGACTTTGGCTTGAACAGATTTAATTTGCTCGTCCCACACGAGGTACTGGTCAACTTGGACACCAAGATACTTAATACTGTCGACGAGTTCTACAGGGGAATCATCGATAACAAATGCAGGAGAATCCACAGTGTTTTCACCAATCTTTTTAAGATTTGGACTAGATCCGATTACCATTGCCTGAGTCTTGATTACATTCAAAGACAATTTATTGCCCTGAAGCCATTCTTTCAAACATTTCAATTCGTTGTTGAGCGTTTTCAGTTAGTCTAATTCGGAGTTCGAGAAGGAAGTAGTGCTATGTATTTTTCTCGGATCTGCCTTTTCGTAAACAGCCAATGACAAAAGTCGCTATTCAAAGTATACAATCCCTTGACATGGTGAACTTTATTGATCGCGAGTGGGTCGAATGATTTACAATCCTTTGAAGTATTGCTACAAAAACTGCACATAACTGCGTGGTTATTGCCATGCAGTTAATGAGGTTATCGGTGACAACGATTCTTCAGGTGTTAGCATCAGTTGTTCGATAATTGGACTGTGCATACTATAAAAAATAGAAGTCTGCCGGGGCTACAGTTATTTTCAATCGGCTGCGGGCAGCTTGAGGCAGGGAAGGTGTGGTAAGTTACATACATGTTTTCGTATACGGGCCTATTTTTAAACAGATATCCTATTATACGATTAAGCATATGAGTTTCCAGTATGAACTACAAGTGGCCGAAGGATAGGAAAATAATGTCCACCCGACAATGTATGCATGCACGTATCATGTGAATAGTATTTTAGCCAAGAACTGTATCGAAACGCAATACTGAAGAGTTGAGAGCGATACATTGACGCAAAAAAACAAAGGAAAGACTTTTCATTAGGCAGCCATGCGCATTAAGGGTTGGGCAGTCGGCAATTCCAAAGTATCAAATGTCCGTCCGACAGCATTTTGAAATAAAAATAGGCCCCTTATTACTTTACACTTTAGAGCATTTCCTTTTACACTTTGAGGTATTTTCGAGTGTTCGGTGGGTACTTGGAAGTATTTTCGGTAGTATTTTGCTGCAAGGCGGCTTAGGGAAGGAAGGGGCCTTTTGAGCAGGGGTGGCGCCAGGAATCTTCCGACAGAGGGGCTGGAGCTTCCGACAGGGGGGCTAAAATGGCTAGAAAATGCAGTTTTTATACGTCGTTTTGCCAAATTTCCTCCGACAAGGACCTAAAATGTCCTCCGACGGGGGGGCTAGATGCTTCCGACGAGGGGGCTGTAGCCCCCTAGTCCTCCCTTGGCGCCACCCCTGCTTTTGAGGGAGCGAAATCCGATAATCCGACACAATTTTCAACGAATTTCGCTAACATATGTCAGTGGAATCCTAAATCCGTTCATATTTCTTTCTATCCCAAGGTCGATCGGAGATTCGATGCAACGACAAGATCTACACGGGTCTACACGTTTTTTTATAAGAAACTTGGATCAGCACTTAGTACTAAAAGTTTCTTAATTTCGCGTGAAAATTTCGGTGTATTAGTAGTAAAAGTTTCTTAATTAGTTTCTTATTTTTGGGCCTAAAATTGTGGTATTGTTCGAAGTTGAGCCTTCTTCTCGACAAAGGGCTTCCATTTTGCATTGACATTGTCATAAAGAAGAAGCCATGCACATTAAGGCAAAAAATTTACCAATTTTGCAGTTAAAAGTCAAGAAAAGATGAAGGTACCTTTGTTAGAGAGACATTGAATAAGAGAGACATACAGAAATAAAGTTTTAGAGTTTCTTAACTGTTCTTGGGCGTAGTACTGCAGTTTCTTAAATTTTTGGTCATCGTAGTACTAGTTTCTTATAAACCAATTTCTTATAAAAAAACGTGTATTTGAAAATATTATCTCAATCCGTAACGATGATATTTTAAATCTATTTAGCCTTTGATACAAGATTGATCACGATTGATCACGTCAGCAAACTTTAGTGATATTTCAAAATGCTTCACATTTTGGGGTCACCAGGTTAGGTATATATTTCGGTAACTTTATTTTCCAGATACTGAATCCATCTCTATTTCATCGGCAAAACGTTTTATTCACTGAAGAATATTGTTACGAATTTGTGGCATAAATTTGTAACATAAACTTGACTAACAAAACCAGTTTTCGTGAAAAATGTAGCGTTACTCTTTTGCACGAAATTGTGTATATTTTGCTAATCTTGTAAGTGGATGTCGATGCATCAAATCGACGACATATCCTTTCCAGTTATGACAGCAGCCATTATGTCATTTACGAAAATTAAAAAAGACTTTGAAAACGTTCTTGAAAATTCAAAATTTGATGCCACGAGTTCGTGACAATATTCTTGAATTAATTAAACGCTTTGCCACAAAAATCAAGGTAAATTCTGTACCTACAAAACAAAGTTATCAAAATATACCGAAAAAAGCGAAGTGTTTTAAAAAATCGTTACATTTCCTTTTGTCTATTTCTATAATTGACCAACTAGATTTCATAGATCATCGATCATGGTGTTGTGGCGCAGTGGTGTAATCCTCTGACATTGCAGCCAGAACGGTCGGTTCGATCCCAGGTAGAGTCCCACCAACTGGCGGCAAGACAAGGGATCACGGATTCGATTAGGCCTATTCTACTTCTGCGATCCCAGCGCTTGGCGCTAAAAATCACAACTTCACCTTCACAGTCATTTCATTCTTCCCAGTGAAAGACGACAAAATTAAGGCATGAGAAAGCACATTTTGGGCTGGGCAATAGAGATTTCGCATCAAAGTGCGACCCCTTCATGATATAAGAGCTTTGTCGACTCAATCAAGGAATGAGCAATTGTTGTTCCCTTTTATTTTCAGATAGTGTTGGACTGCTTCAAAATGAGAATTCTTGCAGTTTTGCTTGTCATTGGCATTGCCACTATCATATGCAGTAAGTACTGTATCATGTAGTAAAATAAATCTTTTGATGAATTGAGGATCCCAGATAAGAAGCGCTTTCCGAGCACCTGGGCGATCTTCAAATTTATTTTTTATGCAAGTAGATCACAGGCCAAATTATTTTCTCAGGCATGAATGATCCTGTGATTTGCTTTCAAACGCGCAAATTTAGTTCTTTTTGGGATTGCCTGGTTTTGGGGCATGCTGTAAAAAGAACAGATGACAAAGATCAAACGAAAATTTATTGTTGCCCCGCACCGAAACGCATTTGCAACGGTTACAAGAATCAAATTACTTTTGCAGTCCTAATTGGATTGCTCTTTTATCAACGAAAGTTAAAACGTTGCAGTCTTCTTTTACCTCGATTTTGGGACGTCTGTTTGGAAAACAAGTCAGTTAGGGGCGTCTGGTTTTAGCTTTCGTACAAACTTGAACTTCAAGAGCTTGTAACTCTGTGAATTCTTAGCGGATTCGCAAGATTCTGGCGTCAAAAATTAATTAAAAATTTTAAGAAAGGGGTTATCTAACCAGGAACCTGTACTTTTTATCCTACTTTTTGATATTTTAATCAAGCATAGAACAACTTTTCTGGGACACCCTGAATATCTTTTTGGCAGGTTTTAGTTTCATCTCAAACAGAAAAATGCGGAACTTAAACCTTGGAGCTTCTGCTGAAGGGCAACCCTCGTTGACAGAATTAAATATGAAAAGTATGAATATGAAATACAACAGTTAAAGCGTTTGCGAGCCTCAAATTTTCTATTCTTAGGATTCATTCGAACTAATGACAATTTTGAATTTAAGATGTCAGCTTAGATAATGAATAAAAGTTAGCACCGTGTGTCCCAAAAATTAAAAAGTACTCCCGTTTGAAAAATCACCAAAATTTGATTACACGACCGATCTTCAATAGGCAAGATTGAGTATTCTGCTGAAAAACGATAATCCAAAATAAGGTTATTCAACGTGTCATTTTTCTACCGGGTGTCCCAAAAAAAGTACTCCCGTTTGAAAAATCATCAAAAATTGATTTCACGGCCGATCTTCAATTTTCTTTTTTTGTCAAGTATACCAAGGACCAAATTATTTTTCAATATATAGCTGATCTTGTAATTGGCTTAAAAAGTAGCAAATTTAGCTCTTTTTAGGGCTACCTGGTTTTGAACCTTACTGCAAAAAAGCACTCATGATTGCCAGATCAATTTCTTTTTGCATGTAAACCATCTAGTTTGGTCATAAATGACAAAAAGAAATGCGCAAAATCATGGCAGACCTCCATGATGATAAAAATCTGAAAATTTTGACTCATAGGCAAGGTTGAATATTTTGCTTAAAAACTATAGCTCGAAATAAGGTCTTTCAACGTGTAATTGTTCTACCTTGTTGCATCAAAAGCAAACATTTTATCATCTATGAATATTTTTGAGTCTTTGACAAAACAACTCAAAAAGAAAATTTTATCAAAGGTTTGATAATCAATTTTTGGTGATTTTTGAAACAGGAGTACTTTTTTTGGGACACCCGGTACCTTGTTTCATCAAAAGCAAACATTTTAAGACTGTTAAATGTTTTTTGGCCAATGAAAAAGCAAGTCAAAAAGAACATTTTATCAAAGGTTTGACAGTCAATTTTTTGGCGTTTTCTAAACAGGAGTACTTTTTGGGACACACGGCAGTTCTAGCCGGTTTTCGCTTAGTTTTTAGGCATCATCAGGCTATCAAATGTGACCAAAAGGACTTTGGGCCAGCTTTGAACGATTCTGATATAAAAAAAATTCATAAAATCGCCTTAACTAGAGAACGATGTGACTGATTGCTGCTTAAGCGCATGCGCGTAGCAGACATTTAGACGGGTTGATTGAAATTCCTGTGTCGATCTCCACGTATGGATGCAACAACAAACAACAACAAAAACAGAATTTCTGGCATCCTGCTTGCTTTGCTGACTGCCCAAGAAGTTGGCTCACGTTCATTGCGAGAAGAAGGGGATTTTCACTGACTCTGGTACGTATCAAATCATTTTTTTAAATCTCATTTCATAGTAAATATGAGAGGATTTCTTTTTATCCTCTCTGCTGTGTTGACAATTCATTGTTCTGCAGCGGATAGGCTCCAGAAGTGGCAGGAAAATTTCATCAACGAAGGCCTAAGCGCGTTTCTTACGCTTTCACAAATAAACAGCAATGACCTGCCCTTTGTGGCAACAAATGAAACGTATAAACCCATGTTGGTATTGCCACTTGTAGCAACTAAAGCAAATATATCAGAAATGCCCACTGAGGCATCCAACAACAGTGTCTTTCCCATTGTGGAAAGAAAAATTAATCACCCATTGTGGTGATAAACGGTGAATTGCCTTTATTGTGGCTACAAAAGCTACTACCTCCAAACCATTCAAAACCAACTGAAAGAAACAGCAAATTAAACGAATCTGATCATTCAGGATGCTCAATGATCTAGTCTAATACACCACACCAATGGAACACCAATGAACACCGATGAACACCAATGGAACACCAATGAACACCGATGAACACCAATGGAACACCAATGAACACCGATGAACACCAATGGAACACCAATGAACACCGATGAACACCAATGGAACACCAATGAACACCAATGAACACCAATGGAACACCAATGAACACCAATGGAACACAGATGAACACCAATGAACACCAATGAACACCGATAGACCACCAATGAAAACAGCACGACACCAATGAAAACAGAACAACACCAATGAGGGCAGTCGAAAATATTGAGTAGCAGTTTTCTCCGTCATGGTGAAGGGAAGGCTGTAGCATTTCTTGCATTTAACCATCATTTGATCTATATTCCTTCCATGTAGGCTGGATGCGTTCAAAGCTTTTTAAATAAAGCCTGGTGCATACGTATTTTTATAAGAAACTGCTTATAAAAAATTATTTCTCAGATTGCTATAAAGTAAAAACCTCTGGTACTGGGAAAACATACCTTAAACAGCAACTTATTTTGATTTAGGAAATCCTTTGCATGATTTTTTTCATTTCACTTGTTTCACGTATCATTACTCCGAAAGTACTTTATAAATGCTTGAAGATAGAAAAGATTTCAAAAACTCTCTTTTGAAATGTTCACAAGGGCACCAAGGGTGGCGCCCCGTGGGAGAGTAAATTTGGCAAAATGATGTAAGAAAATTGCATATTTTAGTCAGTTTAGCTTCCCTCTGGAATGCTGTCAGATACATTTATTGCATCATCGTCTCAACGCTTATTTCTTCCAGCTAAAATATTCTGCTTTTTCGGAATAATATAATATCCGATCTCTTTTAGCAGCGAAGTGCCCTTTTCGCACAGGCCAAGACCAATAATCTTCGAAGTTGTGAAAGAGACACGCAGCCGAGCGCAGCCTGTGGCCCAAACCAACCAGAAACGTTCTGAATATCCAGGCCCCATTGGCCTGAGCCTGCGTGCAGACTTCAGTGGAGAGTAAAGTTTGCACGCAGGCTATGCCCCATCAGTCGTCTGCAGTTTTTATGAGATTTGTTACCTGGGGTAAACTTATTCTTCATAAGAGATGGATCTCGTGCCAAAATTTCCTTAAAATTGCCACGTTTTTCAATTTCTACCATTCATCCATTCATTTAACTTTGTCTGTGTAAACAATTACTTTTCAAGTAATACCGAGTACTAAAGTACAAAAATAAGTTGAAAATGTTTCAGACTACAAGACAAAATGAATAAGTTTAACATTTTTCCATTTAGAGATTCAACATTTTTTGTGATGTGACAGTAGAGTTTTTCGTGATGAGTTCCTTTTGAAAGAAAAAGTGCAAAAAATTGGATATACCTCTATTTTTTAGCAATTTCCCAGCTCAGTTTTCCCGAGGGGCATTTCACTCATTCGAAAAAGCGTACGAGATTTTTCCGAATAAAAGGATTTTTATGGATTTTGGATGGATTTTTCTTGAAAACAAAAGGATTTTTGCCAAAGGTGTACGAGATTTTTTGGAGTGAAATGCCCCTCGAGTTTTCCTTCATTGGGTTCCCTTCTGCGAGGTCACCACACCCCGATTTAACTTCGTACAGTCAGAATGGGGACAACGGTCACTCCTCAAAGGGCGAGACGCCTCTAGCTTTGATGAAAGTTGATTGCAACTTGAAAGCGATGCAGTTTTTTGGTATAATTTGTATTGTATAACGCATTCAACATTGTAATAATACGTCGTTGTACAGATCCCTTTGCTTTAACTAATAATGCGTAACACATTCAATCAGAGAATTTCTTATCTTGGCAAACTTTTATTTATCATGGATACAAGTGAGATTACGAAACTTGAATCATTTCTCATTGAAGAGAAATTTCTCAAAATTTCATTGGTGTTCATTGGTGTTCATTGGTGTTCATTGGTGTTCATTGGTGTTCCATTGGTGTTCATCGGTATTCATTGGTGTTCCATTGGTGTTCATCGGTGTTCCACTGGTGTTCATTGGTGTTCATCGGTATTCATTGGTGTTCCATTGGTGTTCATCGGTGTTCCACTGGTGTTCATTGGTGTTCATCGGTGTTCCACTGGTGTTCATTGGTGTTCCATTGGTGTTCATCGGTGTTCCACTGGTGTTCATTGGTGTTCATCGGTGTTCCATTGGTGTGGTGTTTTAGATTAGACCATGCTCAATTACTTTGGAAATATTTGTCAAGGCTCTTTCTTTAGTAATACACAAGATGATAATGATTCAGCATTCATTCCTTTGCATACAGCACTTGAAAATGTTTTCACAGATAACAACCATGCAATTTTCTTGTTAGATGGGTACAAGGTATCTATTATTCACAATCCTAACTCAGGGTTTTATTAATTTGATTAGAATAGGTAAGAATTCATCTTTTAGTAGAGTATTGTTGCACTTTAGAATAGTAGTTTTCTTTTTGCTTTGAAAACTGCAAACATCTGGTGCATAAATGTGCCATGGATTGTTTCAGAACAGAAGAGTAATTTCCCATTGCATAGAAAATCACAAGAGAGGATTGCAAAAGAAAGATAATTGAAAGGATCTTTCAACCATGATTCTTTGCACCTGAAAGAATTTTGATTGGCTTCTTGATTAATTTTCCCCTCCTTTGACTCCTTTAGCACAAATTTTTTTGTCAGTATATTTCTGTTATCCCTATCTACTTAAGTACTTAAATCGCCTTTTTCAACCACCATACCTTGCATGTGCCATCTTTTAATTGGTTGTCGTTTTTGTGGACTGTAAAATGGTGACAATGAAAAGACCACAAATGGTGTATTCACAAACCATGCTCGTTGCAAAGGCCCCTTTAATGTTGCCATATGACCATGCACATATATATCTCATACACAAAAGCTTAATGTCTCATTTACATTTTGTTGCAGAAATGAAAGGTAACTTGTTAATTTGTGACAGCCAATGTAAAGATTAACACAGCATTGGATCACTATCTGCGTATTAACTGTTCATATTCCTGTAACTGTTTGCACAGCATTGGATCAGTATTTGCTTCTTTTTAACCATTGACATTCAAAGACCAACGCAGCATAAGATAACTGCTGGATGCACATTCTTACAAAGACCAAAAGGCATTGGATCAGCATTGCTTCTGTGACCATTCTTCTCACCTTGTGGCTTTTAACTTGGATACAAACTGTTACCAGATGAACTTTTGGAGAATTGTTATGGCCAACTGTTGTGCATCATATACCCTCAAGACTTGTTTTCATTTGAGGCATAATACAAAATCTGTTATTTGACACAGAATTGAAAAGGGGAACACTTTGTGTGTTGCCATCATGTATCAAGTTGTTTTGATATTATTGAAGAGGCTGATTACTGCAGATGGAAGCAGATAATTGACATTCTGAGCTAATTACAAAGAAATGATGAAAGCTACTGCATTACTTCTAAAACATCAAAACTATTTTTACTTCAAAATACCAGTGTTGATCTATGGCCAATGAGAAAATCATATACTGTTTGAGGTACCACCTGGGGAAAAGAAAGCCTTGCAGTCCAAGAAAGTACAAAATGAACTGACAATGATTAACTGAGTCTTAAAATTGCAATTGAAGACTTGAATTGAGATTAATATCACATTGAGCTTTAATGAACATTGTATTCGTGTAATGCAGTCTTGAAATTTACAAACAGCTCTCATAGTTCTTTAATTGTTTAACTGGTTTCAAACACATGCTCCAAAATATCCACTGTGACATTTATTTTGTTGACAATCTGCGGAATGTTATTATGATTAATATTATGAGCAGCACTTACTTAACTGTGTTAACAGCTAGTTTTAACCAACTAAATTCTGTTTTAAAAGTTGAAATTCTAGCCATACAATATTTATTAGTTTTAAGGAATCTGATGCAGCGACGTACACCGGCCCACCGAGCGTTTGCCCGGTGGGCCTTTTGCACTCGGGCCCTTTTCATAACAATCTAAGGGGCCCCTTCTCCCAAATTTCGGTCGAAACGGTGATTTTGAAGTTTTTTGATGGGCAATATCACACAGACGTTTACTTGTTTTTTTGGAAAATGAAAGCATCATTATGAAGATGGATCTGTGTACTTTAGAGGAAAAACCCAAACATTCATATCTCTTACGATTGCTTAGATATCAGTGGATTTCTAGCGAGCATTTTTTGGTGGCTTGGGTGAAGCCATCAAACAAACTTCAGAAAACAATGGAGAACAATGGCCACGTGCGGTGTTATCAAATTTATTTACAGTTTGGCGACGGAGCCCCTTTAACGGTAATCATGGCCCTCAATATGATAAAATAGCAGGGCCCCCAAGAATGCAACAAATCCACCCCTGATCTGACGAATGGCTAGAAAATGACAAACTTGCAAATGCTATTTTTACATACCGGCTACAAAGCTATTAATAGGACTTTATCAGATTTCTAACATGCTTATCCCAATACAGATGCCAAACAGATCGGGAAAAACCCCAGCGAGAGGAGAACTGAGAAAAAAGATCCTGTACCAACAATTGAAAATGACAGTTCTGAACACGACAGCCCTGAAGATGACAATTCTGAAGATGACAATTCTGAAGATGACAAATCTGACGATGACAATTCTGCAGATGACAAGTCTGAAGATGACAAATCCGAAGATGAAAAGTCTGAAGATGACAAATCCGAAGATGACAAGTCTGAAGATGACAAAGCCGAAGATGACAAGTCTGAAGATGACAAATCCGAAGATGACAAGTCTGAAGATGACAAAGCCGAAGATGACAAGTCTGAAGATGACAAATCCGAAGATGACAAGTCTGAAGATGACAAATCCGAAGATGACAAGTCTGAAGATGACAAATCCGAAAACGATAAGTCTGAAGATGACAAATCCGAAAGTGACAAGTCTGAAGATGACAAATCCGAAAATGAAGACTCTCGCGTTGAATCGGATGCAGAAGCACAGCTTCTCAAAAGTAAGCCCTTCTTTTGTGATCCTGACCATGGGTAGTTGCACACTGCAGTTATTTTTCAGCTTGTATGCTTATGCGGAGGAGATTCATATTATTCTATGGAGAGGGCTTTGAAAAATCACAACTTCCTCCGTAGCAGTATACAAATGTTTCCCCGCACAGTGTTTCAAAAGTACGTCCTTCTTTGCGATCGTGAGTTGGACAATGCAGTTATCTTTAAAAAGCACATAAGGTGCTGGAATGGTGATGAATGCAAGCGTAGGCTATTTAAAGTATATGTAACTCAGGTTGGGTGCATAACAGGACAGACTTTTAGGTATACTGCAATTAGCATATATATTAATTTAGATTAAATTTTAAAATATTACCCTTGGCTAGACTAGAAGTCCGAAAAAGTATACCCTTTGTCACGGCACATCCCCAGGTACCTTTTCATTTCATTTTCATTTCTTCATTATTTAACGTTGGTTTACAATAGAATAAATCAATACTAATTAAGACCAACCTACATACATAAATACTTAAAATCTAAAAAAATCAACTAGTACCACATCCTGTTTTGTTATTGGCATATTCTGCAGGTGCAATGTTCTCCGGCCCAATTTTTTATCTTATTTTTAAAACGCGCGAGTGTCGGTTCTTCTTTGATATTGTCATCAAGGGTATTCCAAAGGAAACTTCCCCTGAAAGATAAAGACTCAACTCCATAAGATGTTGTCTTTGCCTTTGGAAGTATGCAAAGATTTTTGTTTCTCAGGTCATAGGCCACATATGTCTTCTCATGAAATTCCCATACAATCGATGGATTCATATTATTCAATGACAAGTATATTTCAGTCATCAATTTTTGCAAATTTTTAACGTGGATGGTGAAACTGTTACTGCGAACAAGTAACGATTGAAACGAAGATTCGTAGTCATTATGGAGGATCTTTAATGCACGTTTATGCGCGCGGTCTATTTTTTTGTTTGCACCTTTATTACAGAATAAGCCATATCAAAGGGCAATAACTGAAATTCGATAGAATCACCACATTGCAAATTGATAATGCTTGCTCTCTGGAAATGTACATATTTAGCCTAGAAAAAGCACAGGTCTTTTTGTTGACTTTTTAGCACAATGTTTGCACATGCTTGTCAAACTTCAGTTTGTGGTCAATTTCAATCCCAAGAAGTTTAACATGCTCTTTTGCTAGTATTTACTATGGAAGAACCCCCCCCCCCCCCCAGGTGGTATGTTTCGTTATCAGGCTGGATAGGGTTTAATGCTATTGCTTTGTTGTGTTGTAAATTTGTGTTCAATGAAAACTGGGTTTACCGGACGATTTACTGCGTATGTCTATGTTAAACACTTTAGAAGACATTACATGGTCCATACGGTTTTAACTATCGTGATATGACATGGGCGACGAGCTGTCGAGGATCTACTGTATGCCAAAGTCATTTTATGTTGCTTCGTCATAGCTTTAGTAAGTCTACAATAAAGCAAAAATGCATTGGTCTTTTGTTGCTCCCCACTCCCCACTCCCATTGCCCAACTCGCACTTTTCCAGACAACCCACCCAAAAAGGTTCTTTTGTGCTTCATCGCTCAAAACATTCATAAATATTTCACGCATATATTATATCTTAAATTGCAGTAAATGTACCTTTTGAACAAAAAATGTACGAGACTGAGCTATAGTTAGCTGATACCTACTCCCCACTCCCCACTCCCCACTCCCAGCTCCCATTACACAACACCCACTTTGCCAGACAACAACTGAATCCTCTCTAGTCCCAGGAAAATTAGCGGTACACTATTGCCCTGGCAAGTTGCATATATGTATTTTTACATGGATATCCTTATCTTACTGCTTGCAATTTTTATAGGCGCTGTTGTTTCAGAGAACTCTGCTGATCCTGTGATCTTCGCTACATTACCGCCAAAATTGGTTAATGTCACTACAACACCACTCGTCCGCAGAAGATGGGTTTCACTGCGCAGAAGATGGGTTTCACTACGCAGAAGATGGGTTTCCCAACGTAGGAGATGGGTTTCCCAACGCAGGAGATGGGTTTCACTGCGCAGAAGATGGGTCTCACTACGCAGAAGATGGGTTTCCCAACGTAGGAGATGGGTTTCACTACGCAGAAGATGGGTTTCTCAACGCAGAAGATGGGTTTCACAGCGCAGGAGATGGGTTTCACTACGCAGAAGATGGGTTTCACTACGCAGAAGATGGGTTTCTCAACGCAGAAGATGGGTTTCAATACGCAGAAGGTGTTATGCTCGCCGGAGATATTATGCCCGCAGAAGGTACTACGCCCGAAGACGTTGTCCAGGGTTTTTACTACGCAGAAGGTGTTATGCTCGCCGGAGATATTATGCTCGTAGAAGGTACTATGCCCGAAGACGTTGCCTACCGACCACCACGACTCCTCGCCCAAAGACAACCCCGACCAAAACACCCAGACTTACAACACTGCCGCCCAATACCACAACACCAAGAGTTACGGAGCCACCACTGCCAACTTTCACTCCTACAAATCGTACAAACACATCAAGCGTCTATTTTTAAACAGACCAGAGTTCTGGTGATTTTTTTCTACGCTTTTATGCACTTAAACGTTGAGTAGTTTGGTAAATGGACTTGCTGCGCCATTGTGTGGTTTGGCAAAGGTACCCAATCTTGATTGGCTTATAAATCGAGACATGACCACAAAACAGAGCAATCACATTGCGTTAAAATTGCAAGAAACGCGACTTCTGACAGTGGTGTATTAAACAAGCTGCCATTGTATTTCCAAGTCTTGATATCAATCCTTTTCTCAAAGAACGATCGTGCTTCAGCCTAAGTGGAACATGTATCTTTCTAGGGTTTGTGCAAGGTTAAAAACTTGCATTTGCAAACAGCAAAAAATCTAAAAATTGCCTGTTCAAATTGATGTCCAACAATTGATAGCCAAAGAAACAATGCTGTGCCTGAGTGATTTCTTTGTTCTATTCATTGAGAAGCCTTTATACCATTCCACACTCCCTTTAGGGTTACGGTAAACGTTTGAAGCACAAGATTGGGCTTTTGCTTAAAAGAGTGTACCAGCTTCAAAAGCTATTTTGTAGTAGCGCATACTGATCAGTTTTGTGTTGTACAGGAAAATATAAAGCCCGAGGTCTTAAAAGTACAGACCGAGCTTGCGAAGTCTGTGCAGTAAGACCGAGGGCTTTATATTTTCCTGTACAACTACAAAACCGGTTAGTGTGAGTTTTGTTACCTGATAGCTTCTAATTTTGACTCATATCATTTAGTCAAACGCATTTCGTTACTATTATGTCACTTGAGTTTATTGTACATTTCACAAGCCTAAATCCGTTGCTGTGGTGACAAAAACGCGTCCTTGTATCGTATTATACAAGGCTGCGGGAAAACTGCGGGAAATGTGCGATTAACCAATAGGATTGGCGGGATTCTTGTATTGCCTCATTTTTGAAACGTCAGTCAGGTAACAAAAAAATCTAGCTTCTATCGACAGAAAGTGTAGATCCTAAACTACCAAATTGTGCCTCAGCTTCTTCAAATTCCTCCTTCCTTTGAAAATTACGTTTTCAAAAATTTGGACATTATTTCTCTGTTCTTTCAAAGTTGTATTTGACTATAAAAGAAGGACCAAAGTTTCGATAAAGACACTGAATAACATTTTTCGTGTGAAAGTTTCCACAGATGCCTTGCGCAAGTCGCCTTGAAATGAAAGAAAATGACGGCTTGTTCCGAAAAGCAACCAAAATGCTCAAATTTCTCAAGGAAGAAAGAGGGGAAGGGAAAATGAAAGGAAAAAGGAAGAGAAACATCGGGTTCAAATCTTTAAAGAGATCGGTGTAAAATTCTATTACAGTTTTCTTTTGAATAAATGGCTTGGAAGTAACTTAGGGTTTTTTTTGCAGTAAATCTGCCGTGGAAATTTATTGATATCTTGATTAGTTTCAAAATGGCGGCAGTTATTAAATTTGAGGCTATGATGTCATCAAATTTCTAAATCCTAAACCAGAAAAGCTACAGATGCTTGCCACCATATTGTAGACCTTTCTAAACTATGGTTTTCGTGAAGATTATATCATTTTACCTCCATTGGTTTTGGATTTACGATGATTCTAATTTTTTTGAAAATTTCCAGGGAATTTTTTGAAAACAATTAAATTGCTGTCATTTTGGAAAAAATCAAGATATCAAAATATTTCCAAGGCAGATTTACCGCAAACTACCATAAGTCCCTTTAAAGCCATTCAGTTCAAAGAAAAATTTCATAGAATTTTACACCCACCTTTTTAAAGATTTGAAAGATTTTGAGCCCTATGCTAAGAAGAGAAGGATCAGGAATGGACAGGAAAAGTTTCAGTAGGGCACAGACATCAAACTTAAATTAGGTGTCTGCTTCATTCAAAATTTGCAAAAATATTGCTATAATGTTGCTATTTTGCTCTTCGATCTGTTGGTAGATGAATGTGTCAATAATATGTGCTGGCTAATTGCAATCAAAATTTGTCGACTTCAGTTACATGACATGGTATATACTTGAAGTGAAAAGATGTTCCCCTTTTGCTGTTCGTATATGTGTTACAAAGAAATATTTAAACCCCTAAACTGCATTAAATTGGAGCAACGCATCTTCTGTACCAGTATCTTGAAATGTTTTCAAAGGAAAGGTTAGGGAGGGGACATTTTTAGCACTGCCGAACGGCTCTAGACTGACGATATTCGTCTAAGTTTTGCTCCATTGGAGCGAAAACAAGGATTCATGTAATAAGTCTAGAACGGCTCCACATTTTCTACAAATGAGATAACCACCTGCGAAAGTCCTGTTTTCTGCAGTTTCCTCAAACTCTAGTGCACTATTTTTCGGAATTCCTGCACTATCGACGAGTCGTTAACCAGACGCATATCAGTATTATTGCTGTTGAAATGCTTAATTGTAAAAGTAGGTGATGGATTTCTAATGAAAATATTTGTCACTTTCAAAGTTGTCTTTTTATGTTTTGAAGAATGAAAAAAATTATGGGGCAGTCTCGCTCAAACAGGAAGGAATGCGTATACCTACTTACTAGCCTGCGTGCAGATTCAACTCCTCGAAATACTTTCGAGGAGTTGAGTCTGCACGCAGGCTACCTACTTACAGGTTGTCCCAGTAATTGTTCAGCGTTTGATTAAATATGAAAAAATAACGATACAAGTATGGGGCTCCATGATGAGTTAACCCCAAAGTAACTGCTCTCCAACGCCTTCAAGACTGGGCGTATTCGATAATTGCAAACGCGAGAATAAAAGATGACTGGTCGGCATCCTGGTTAAACGTAGAAAATCTTTTCCGTTACGATAGGAATGTCATGACTTACAAGATTATGAGCAGACTATGCCCTGAAAACCTCTGGGATAAATACAAGCCAAGATCTTTTCACTCGACCTACAATACGAGGCACTGTAAGGATATCCAGATCCCAAAATATAGGACTGAATTTGCAAAAAGGGCTTTCATTACGCAGCTCTGAAGTCATGGAATGATACACCTGCCGAAATTCGCGAGTTGCCGAATTTTTTTTCCGTACATGGTTGGCAGTATCTTTGATGGTTGGAAGTATCAACTGTTGATGGTTGGAATTATCTTTCATGGTTGAAAGTATCATTTTTAGGCCATACCTTCTTTCCTTTAACTTTATTGGTTGGAAGTATCAGTTTTTAGGTTAGGCCCATTTGCACTATCAGTGGTTGGAAGTATCCCGCAACAAAGTTGTTGGTTGGTTGGAAAAAAAATTCGCGTTGCGGACACTTGATCGTTTTAAAAAAACAACTTAAAACGCATTTAAAGAGCTAGACTCTCAAGCCAAACACAACTCCCTGGAAGAACAGCAAGGATTAAGTTTTATAGGGCTTTAGGTTTTTATTCATAAGGTTTTATCATTGTAAATAGATGTTATATATTTCAATTTGCTGAAGGGTTAATTTGTGTATAAATAATATTAAATGAAATGAATGAATGAAATGAACCCGATTCCGGAGATCTTTAATTAATTTTAGACACCAGAACCTTCCAAATCCATTGAATATTCACGGAGTTACAAACTTTGGAAGTTCAAGTTTGTGCGAAGGCTGGAGCCAGAAGCCTCTACAAAGCATTTGTGGCAAAAGAGGCATGGGCTGTCGTTTCCTTTCTTATCGCTTATTTCAGAACCAGCCAGATGCGATTTTGAAAGATTTTCTAAAACTTAACTTTCAAGCATATGGAGCCTTGGGGGAAATATTCAAAAATTATTCGGTCTGTCATCGATTATGTATTCAATGAATGTTTTTTTGGAACATGCATTCTTTTTAATATTTTCATGTGGTTATTAGAATGAGATTACCTTTGAACATGAGTGGTAGGAGACTGCTGTGTTAGCCTAAAAAATCACTTCGTAAAGAAACATATTTATTCAAACTTACTATACTTTGGTTGTCTCTTTCCTGTCATGTCCTAATATTCGCGACAAGCTGCACACGAAGCACAAACGACTTGGTCTTTCGATCCGAGCACTAAATGCGCATGCGTAGGATCAATGCAATATGCTGGCACCTGCAAAAGATCAGAATATTAGGCCGAACGCAATAAATAAGAGTAAGTTTGAATAAATACGTCTCTTGGCGATTGCAGTGTTTAGGCTAACACAGCAGTCTTCTACCACTCATGCTTTGAAGTCCTATTTGGTTTACTCTGATATTAATGAGAGGTGTGGCACTAGGTAACCTTTTTTACCTCGATTTTGGAGCTGGCTTGCATTGCATGTCATCTAGTGCACTTGCCCAAGTCGCCTTGTAATAGGCATGGGACCCCTAGTTTAACGTCCCGAAGGACGGCGAAGTAAGGTGTTTTGTCAAGCAATTGGAACATCATCCATGCAGATTTTAACCTAAAACGATCAAACTAGCATAGGTTCCAAATCTTTAACTCGGCGTAAAAAGGTGGGTGTAAAATTCAACGACCTATTTCTTCTGATTGAATGGCTTAAGAGAAACTTTAGGTATCTATCTGTAATTCTACCGTTGGACTTTCCAGAAATTTTGAATATTTTTCAAAATTAGAGCGTATTTTGCATTTCAGCCCATTTTAGGATGTGACGTCATCAAATTTCTAAATCATAAACCAGATGAGTGAAAGACTATTGCTTGATAGCATATTATAGGCATTCATGAACCATAGTTCTCTTCGAAATTACTTCATGTTGCGTCACACGGTTTAGAAATTACGATTGTTTTAAGTTTTTTTGAAATTTTTTCTTGAATTCTTGAAAAAGAAGAAAAACACTCTAATTCTGAAAATATTAAAGATTTCAGAAAAATCCAACGGCAGAATTATAGAGAAATAGCTAAAGTTTCTTTGAAGTTATCCAGTTCAAAAAAATAGGTCACTCAAATTTACACCAGCCTTTTTAAAGATTTGGAACCTATGCTGATCAAATTTGACTTCAGTTACCTAACGCAAACTGCATGAGCCCCTCGGCACTCCAAAGTTATCTTGGAGACAAACACTCCGACGCTATGTACCAAAAACCAACTTTAAATAACGAAATATGATTTTTCCCAATGTTACATAATACTGTAAAAATTATCAACAATATAAAAAATTATGATAAATGCGATGATAATTCAAAATATTTAAAATAAATGGTTATTTGCTGTTTATTGTACAGCTTAAATGAACTTAATCTCGCTGATTATAGTCAATAGATATTCACCATGAGACTGTAAATTATCAAATGTTCTGCTAACAACTATCTCACGGATCAAATTATTTCCAGAGTTGATGAATTTCTTATTCGCCAAGGGGAGATTATGTAATCACAGCTAGAACATTATATTTACCGGGTGATTCAAAAAAGTTAAGACGTTTTGCAGTCTGTGGAAACAAGGACAGATTTGGTAAGACAATAGCACGAGTTCGTTTTGATTGACACCGAAATTCAAAACGATTAACGGTCGCAGACAAAGGAAATTCTCTCAATCAGTAAATCAAACAAGCAAACCCGCAAAAGATTCTCTGAAACCCAGGTAGCTAGCTCGCTCGTCGTGCATTCCAGAAGTTGTTTCTAAGAGCAAACATGAGTATAGATCGAAAGAAGAAGTATAGGATAATGAGTATAGATCGAAAGAAGAAGGATATATCTACACATCTGCCACGGGCATTTGATTTATTTTATTCAAAAGCCGATTGGGAGGCGATTCAATTCTCTTATTTTTTGGGTGTAATTAAAACACTTACTGCCCAGCTTCTGAATTAGATGTGTAGATATATTCTTCTTCTTTCGAAATATGCTCATGTTTGCTCTTAAAAACAATTTCTGGATTGCACAACGAGCGCACTAGCTACTTGGGTTTCAGAGAAACTTTTGCGGCTTCGTTTGTTTTTAATTACTGGCTTAGAGAATTTCCTTTGTCTGCAGCCACTAACCGCTTTGAATTCAGGTGTCAACAAAAGCATCTCATGCTATTGTGTTACAAAATCTTTCCTTGTTGTCTGTGGAATAAAAAGCACGCTGCCAATATTCAAAAGTGAAATGTTAATCTTTCAGTCAAAGGCAAACTCAGATGTGAAAATCTTGTTTCATAAAATCACTCATCTTTTAGACCCAGAAATTAAGAAAACGCTGCTAAGAGGTTTGCATCGGAATGAGAATTCCATGTGCGATCCAGGTTTATGACTGACATGCCATGCAATTGGCATTTGATTCTATTTCCAAAACAGACCATTGTATTTAATTTATATTTGAATGGCAAGTAAATCATGGACCAGAATTGAACGTGGAATTCTTGTTCCCGTACGAACCCCTTACCAACATTTTCCCATTAATTGGGTCTAAAAGATGAGTTACTTCGCCAAACAAAATTTTCACATTTAAGTTTCACATTTTGATTGATAGATTAACATTTTAGTTTGAACATCAGCCATGTAATTTCTATTCCACAGCCTACAAAACGTGTTAACTTTTTTTACTCATCTGATCTATTGTTCTGTCATAATCAACAAGGACAGATATTGTTCAATAGGAACCGCTACTCTTTTATTGACACCTACATACAAAGCGATTTGTGATTGCAGACAAAGGAATTCTATTCCACAAAAGTTGCCGTGAAACCTAGGTAGCTAACTCGCTCATTGTGCATTCCAGAAATGGTTTTAGAGAGCAAACGTCAGCACATATCGAGAGAAGAAGGCCATATCTAAAGTTCTGCCTCGGGAATTTTATATTGTTTGTTTCAGAAGCTGATTGGTGGGCGATTCAATTCTCGAATTTTTTTGGTGTAATTAAAACAATTACTGCTCAGCTTCCGAATCAAACAAATACAATGCACTAGGCAGAAGTTTAGATATGTCCTTCTTCTTTCGATATGCTCTTTAAAACTATTTCTGGAATGCACAACGAGCGAGTTAGCTACCTGGGTGTTTCCAAGCAACTTTTGTGGATTACTGTTGTTTTTGTTTATGAATTGACAAACCGTGCATGAAATTCTCTTTGTCTGCAATAACAAATCGCTTTGTATGTAGGTGTCAATGTAAAGTAGCGGACCCTATTGTAACATTATACTTCCTTGTTGTCATAATCCAGTTATTGTTCTATCTATGTAGTAATTAGGCCTTTTTCAACGGTACACCATATCTACAGTAAATCCCCGCGTAAACATGAGGTATTTTGCTGTAAATCTGCCGTGGAAATGTTTTGATATCTTGATTTTTTTCAAAATGACGGCATTTTAGTCATTTTTGAAGAATTAATGGACAATTTTGAAAAGAATAAAATCATCGTAGATCCTAGATGAAAAGTGGAAAATTGATAGAATCGTCACAAAGACCATAATTTTAGCCTGCGCGCAGACAGAATATTTTTTTTTTTATTCAGCATAAAAATTTACAAAAACGGAATTACTTATAACAACACTTACGAACTACTTTACTACACTACCAGGACGAGATACCATGGGGAGCAAATACCATGATTACCCCATGGCTTTGACATAAAGACGAGCAACTAAATTAAACCTACATACAATTAAATACAATTACTACTATAATTACGCGCAAAAAATCTCTACTGATAAACACTGGAGTCAGTTTCACATTGGATGTCAGGCAACCAATTGAAGGCTTATAATTTAAGTGTAATTATAAATCTAATTTAAGACAGAATATTTGGTCTGCGCGCAAGCTACCAGAGTTTACGAAGATCTACAAAATGGTGGCAAGCAGAAATCTGTAGCTTTTCTGGTTTAGGATTTAGAAATTTAATGACGTCACAGCCTCAAATATAATAAATGCAGCCATTTTTAAAACTAATCAAGATATCAAAAAATTTCTACGGCAGATTTACAGCAAAGTACCATAAGTTCCTTCCAAACCATTTAATAAGATTTATAAGATTTATAACAGAATTTCATACCCACCCTTTTGAAGATTTGAGCCCTATGCTAACATAAGCACTTTCGGAAACTGAATATACATCTTGGCATTGGACGCAGCTGTAAGTCCACGATGTATTCCTTGGCAGTGTCGGTCGCCAAGAGTTTAAAGCAAACAAAACAATTATTATTATCGCTATTTACTCACGAATCTCTTCACTTGCTAGAATTCTGGTGTGTTCTCCAAGGATTGCTGATTTGCATTCTACAAAGGAAAAATAAAAGGACATAATCATCGGAAATCCTTGAACCGCTTTATTACTGTTTACACTTTTCGAAATTTGTAGCTTTACTCAACTTAGGGCTTGTTTACATGATCCCGCCTTGCCGGGATATCTCGCCCTGCAGGGATATCTGGCCTAGCCGGGATGTTTTTACTTTTTGCGTTTACATGAGAGACAGGCGGAACGGGATAAAAATTATCCACGCTTATTAGGTTTCACCGACTACCATAACAAAAGACTGATCATTATCGTATGCGCATTGACGTCTATTTCATCCCGGCAAGGAGGGCTAACCCGCCTGTTTCTGTTTACATGGAGAAAATCATCCCGGCTGGACGGGATATCCCACCATGCCGAGACGAGATGAAAACATCCCGGCAAGACGGGACGGGATGAAACTCCAATGTAAACGCAAAATGAAAATTGTAAAATTGTATGTGTTTCTATAGGCAGCCGGGGTATCCCGGCCTCGATACCGGCAAGGCGAGATATCCCGGCAAGGCGGGATCATGTAAACAGGCCCTTAGAAATAAAAATTCAGTTTTTTAAGGTCAGTCCCATGGTTTTCAAGCCACAAGTAATTTCATACATGTTTGATTTCAAAATCCTTCAAAACAGGCCAAAAACCCTTGATCGTATTTGCTAACAATCCAGTTCAAACTTCTTTCGAAGTCATATGTGGTTCGCTCTAATATCAACAAGAGGTAGGGCATTGGATAACCTTTTTTCCTCGATTTTAGAGCTTCTTTGCGGTACAAGTCATCTAGGGGTCTCTGGTTTCAGCAGTCGCATACATTTTATCTTTCCAAGCTGGTAACTCAGTGAACTCAAAGAGATTTGCAAGATTCTAGTGTCTAAAACATCGTAAGGACAAGGATATCTTCCTATGCGCCCGTTCGTATTATCGTTATTTTTCAAAATTTTGTCAAACGTCGAACAATTTTTTGGGACACCCTGTAGGTTTGATCAAGACAAAGCGATTTGGCGACCTCAGTAATAGATTTCGCATCTTCTCTGCAGCCAACAGCAAGGACAGATTTTGTAATACAATAGCATGAATTGCTTTTGATTGACACCTGAATTCAAAACGATTAGTGATCGCAGAAACAAAGGAAATTCTCTTAACCAGTAATTCAAAACAAGCAAAGCCGCAAAAGTTTCTCTGAAACCCAGGTAGCTAGTTCGCTCATTTTGCATTCCAGAAATTGTTTTAAGAGCAGACATGAGCATAGATCGAAAGAAGAAGGATTTATCTACAGATCTGCCTCGGGCATTTAATTTGTTAGGTTCAAAAGCCGATTGGGAGACGATTCAATTTTATTATGTTTTTGGGTGTGATTAAAACACTTACTGCTCAGCTTCAGAAACAAAGAAATCAAATGCCCGAGGTAAATGTGTAGATATATCCTTCTTCTTTCGATATATGCTCATGTTTGCTCTTAAAAACTATTTCTGAAATGCACAACGAGCGCTCTAGCTACCTGGGATTCAGAGAAACTTTCGCAGCTTTGTTTGTTTTTAATTACTGGTTGAGAAAATTTCCCATGTCTGCGATCGCTAATCGCTTTGAATTCAGGTGTCAATCAAAAGCAATTCATGTTATTTTCTTACAAAAATCTGCTCTTGTTGCATCCAACCATTATGCTTCGCCTTCTCTGTTTATTTCTATTTGATTGAGTGCACTCAAAGAGGTGAAATCTATTCTTCTGAAAGGCAAATCGCTTTGTCTTCTCAGAAACCTAAATACCTTGGTAATTTCATACCTTCCAATTAAAAACCATTATTTCAAACACACGTTCAATTTGTCCAAATATGTTCACCGCCCTTTGGCGACCTCTTCAGTGAGAAATATTATTTGTTTGACAAAATAAACCCTTGTTGTTGTGCAACATAATCTTCAGATTCATTACCTGGAATTTTCTTTTCAAAGCAGCAGTAAGCAATGGAGTAATACCAACACCAGTTTCCATTTTCGATTTCACTAATGGTGTCCCACCAGGGCTCCGAATCACGTTCACTTTTCGTAGAGTTCTACGTAAGTTGTAGCCATTGATTGGCGTCCTGTTGAAAAAGAATGAATAAATCAATCTATTAATGAAAAAATGAGAATCAGGTCTGGTCATTTTATCAGAGTTGTAGCTCTCATTCCTTTTCAGGCTCCAGAAAGGTTTTTCCAGCGGCCGAGTTGAAACTCAACCCAGGGTGAAACTCCGCCCGGGTTGACTTTTCTCATGTAAAGAGCCTTATTACCTATTTCCTTGAACTGAATCCATTCATTTCTGCTTATTCATTAGAGAAAAGTTCGCCTAAACATTACACGTTTTTTTATAAGAAACTTGTTTATAAGAAACTAGTACTACGATGACCAAAAATTTAAGCAACTCTAGTACTACGCTCAAGAACAGTTAAGAAACTCTAAAACTATATTTCTGTATGTCTCTCTTATTCTATGTCTCTCTAACAAAGGTATATTCGTCTTTTCTTGACTTTTAACTGCAAAATTGGTAAATTTTTGCCTTGATGTGCATGGCTTTTTCTTGATGACAATGTCAATGCAAAATGGAAGCCCTTTCTCGAGAACAAGGCTCAACTTCGAACAATACCGCAATTTTAGGCCCAAAAAAATAAGAAACTAATTATGAAACTTTTACTACTAAAACACCGAAATTTTCATGCGAAATTAAGAAACTTTTAGTACAAAGTGCTGATCCAAGTTTCTTATAAAAAAACGTGTACTAGAAGAGCAATTTACGCCCACCTGTGACAATGGTTGGATAAATGATGCAATTCATGATCATCGTTAATATAAGTATATGAATAAATGGTATTTTAGCTATACTGAAAGATAACCTGAATCAAACGATATATTTATACATTTTGTAGAATACTCGAAAGTGCACAAAGGTGACAGAAGCATTTCAATCGAAATTCTTGTATAAGAATGTATCACAAATATCACTCGATCCACATTCTTTTGTAGAATAGCTAAAACGTCTACTGATAAAAAGATACATGATCCATAACTGTATGAATGAATAACTGAGTGCAAGAAAGAAGAAATTATTTAATAAATGAACGAATGATCTAAAATTATTTCCATGTTGCTTGCCATGCAGGAAAATCCCAAAATTAAGAACCAAACTTTGTCTCAAATCATTTTTAACCTATGCCAATGTAAATTTTTTAATTTTCATGGCTAATGAACACTTATTGCGAATAAAATGGACCATCAATAAAAGAACTGATTGACAAAACCTGAAGTCTAAAAAAAATGAAAATAATTAATTAATCATTAAAGAGATCCGAAATATCCGAATAAATAGAAAACAGCGTTTAAATTCAGAAAGATCCTACTAACCTCCTGTCAGCCGATTTCTTCAAAGTATTTCCTGAAGTAAAATTCGTCATGTCGCGGAGCGGTGTGGAACTTTTCGAAGAGAGGCCATTTTTTCCTGCTGTCTTAGATGGAGTTTTTCTCAGCCTTACTCCTTTTAAATCATCCAACGTCACCAGCTGCACTCCTTTCCCAGATGTTTTTTTCGCATGTTCAGCTTTAAAGCTCACTCGTCTTAATTTCACTTTCAGCAGCTGATCATTTGTGATTTGCAGGCCGCTTTGCGACTTTTTTGACTCTGTGACGCAAGCCGCTGTCTTTTTTGGTATATTGCGCTTTTTCTACAACGAAAATAAAATCTGCTATCAAACTTCCCGCCTCGTGACGTGTTTGCAACAGATGTGACTCTTTTTGCTTGAGGGGGCATAGGCAAACCGGCAGGTGAGCGAAGCGAGCTGGACTTTTACAGGACAATTCCCGGTTTGGTAAGACTGATGATGAAATAAGATGTTTTATTATATGGCGTTCGAAAATACGGCTCCTCGGACCGGCAACGCAGCAATTCGATTGGTTCTTGATCGGTCCGTAAAAGCCGTATTTTTCGTTCGAAGCCGTATTGGACCGGGCGTTGCCTTAAAAGTCAACAACAAAGGAGGAGCTTCTTGTCTAGGCTTAGGCCGCAAGAAGTGTCAGCCAAAGTTTAGCTTATTCATCGAAGATTTCTTTTCTGTAAACTTTGAAGACGAACTTGCAATTATACACGAAGAAAATGCCAATGTAGTTAACGTCGCAACGAGCAACTACAGTGATGCACAGGATCAAAGACACAACAGAAAAGTACGATACTATAAACAACGTTCTCAAAAGGTTCTGCCATATAATAAAGCCTTTATTAAACGATTACTCGATCCATGCTGGAAAATATTTGGACCTTAGTTCATTGTACGGACCTCACTGCGTTCGGTCCGTACGTCAAACTGCGGTCCAAATATTTTCCAGCATGGACCTCGTAATCGTTTAATAACCGCATAATACTGTTATGAACGGCGTATCGTCCCGTCCTTTTATCAAGTGGTGTATCGTCCCTTTCTCGGCGAAATCGTGACGTCATTCAGCGCAAAGGCTCTGTTCCTTTTCCTTCTGGCATCACGTCAACGAAAACGAGGCTGCCCTATTTTTTCTTGCCTCTTAATCACTGCTAGCTTCTTTAGCATCTGCTCATGGAAAGCAAAATAGCGACCAATTGCAACAATATTTGACCGAATTATAAGAATGTTTAACGAATTTACAGCTGTTACGAACGTCAAAATGTGGAAAAAAGTTGGTAGTTTGTTTTCTAGCATTAATTTTACGAACCCCGGAATTGTCCTTTAAATTTGGAAGCTTTTAATAAGGGTCGACGATTTCATTTTTTGCAAATATTTCCTTTAGTTTTCTTCTTTGAAAAAAGAAGAATGCTGCAATTCTGGAATTATTCAAGATAGCTAAAGACCAGACAGTAGCGGATGCACCAACTAGAGTCCAGACGTTTGAAAAATCGTAGAACCTGAAGTACTGGAAGGATTTGTATAGATGATTTATGTGGGGGGGGTGCTGATTAATAGAGAGGGGAGCTTATTCAAAATATTGGCTCAGAGGGGATGGGCTTATTAGAGAGGGGGGCTTATAGAGAGGGGGCTTACACCCAATGTGCAGCACACAAAATGTCTTTATGTGCATCCCAAACAGCCAAAAAGATTCCAAGAGAAATATAGGTAAATTCGACTTCTAGTTCTTTCCAACCAAATGGCCTTTAGAAAAATCCCAAACAAAGATAGCACAAACAATACAACAATACATACCATGCAAAGTTTTTGCATTTGATTTTGCATCAGTGGTGGGGGTGGTGGTGGTGGTGGTGGTGGTGGTGGTGGAGGTGGAGGAGGAGGAGGTGGTGCTACTGCGGGTATTGGAAGAGGTAATTGACTGCTTGTTGCATTACTTGTTTCGTTTTTATGCATGCATGTGCACATCATTGTGGTCTGTAATAAATTGAAAGAGAAATGGAATGTTTTTATATGAAATGAAAGGATTTGAATATAAAAATATTGTGACAATTTCTAATTTAAACAAATCAAAGGTTCAAGATGAATAGACTTATCACCAAATGCTCTAGAAACTAATTTATCCAACCACATAAAGGAATCCATATGGCACAGGTCAAGGATCACATTTTTGGAAGCCCAAACCAGAAATTCAAGCTTTTGTCGAAAATTTCTTAGCTACCAGGTGTGCGAAAAACAGTAGCTACTGTTGACGGACAATGACAAATCGTACTAACAGGCCTATTCTGAAGATTCATGATTTAATATTTAGTTAAAATCCTTAATGACACTCAAGAAATTTTCTCTCAATTTTTTTGGCTGCCTACTTCTCACATTATTGGTGATTTCTTGAAAAATCCATAATCTAGAAACACAATAAACTGGATCTAAAATAATCCAATTTTCTGAACACTAAGCTGATATACCAAGAAAATAAGTTAAAGGACAAGTCTGGGGTTGGTATGATTCATGATGAAATACTAGATAATACTGCTATGAATGATGTAGGATACTTTTTTCTACTTTTTTCGCCTTCTCCTTGTGAAATTACGTATTCAATTGAGCAATTTGAGCGAAATGACGTCATATCGCACAAACGAAACGAGGATGTGTGTTGGTTTTTCGCCTCTTTATCGCTGCAAGCCTCTTTACCGTGTACTCATGCATTTAAAATGGCTCAAGGACACGATAAAGAGGTTTACAACGATAAAGAGGCGAAAAAACAATCACACAGCCTCATTTTCGTTTGTGTGATATGACGTCTTTTCGCTCAAATTGCTTATTTGAATACGTAATTTCACAAGGAGAAGGCAAAAAATAGTGGAAAAAAGTATCATACATCATTCATAGCAGTACTATCTAGTATTTTATCATCAATCATACCAACCCCGGACTTGTCCTTTAAAGATGAGTGATTTTACCAAACTTTAGAAGGAAGAATATGATTAGTTGTGATCAGTTGCACGTCAGGCAGTTGTATGTATCACAAGAGGCAACTTTTCAACTTGCTCCACATAAAATGACAATGCATTGTGTAAAGAGGATATCTATACCTTTTCCTTCAGATGTTGATTCAGGTCCGCAACCTCTTTCTCCAGCAGTGAAACTCTCACAACCAGATCATCATAGTTTTGTGAATTCTGTATTTGCAATGATGGTCCAGAAATGAGAGATTTTAAAGCCTGAAACAAAGCAAAATATTATTAGCTCATAGATTAAGTGGTATTCTCCAAAATATCTTCTTTTTGTATCTTTCTGGTGTAGCTATGTGGTGTTGTACAATTATTCACCAGGGTAATTTGGGGGAAAGCCTAAGTTTCAGCAACTATTCTCCAAAAATGAAAGAAATCAAACCATTTGATTATTTAATACATTTCAGCTTTGAACATCAAGAAGATTGAAAAAGTTCATTTCATGTCTTCATTTTACAAATTTTTTACATTTTCGATATGGATTCCCCAAATTACCCTGGTTGGGGTATTGGGAGACTATATTTTGAGCACAAATTTTATATAGAGGGCAACCAAACTGGGTGAATCTTGTTTGTTAACCCTATTTGTACTGGGGGGGGGGGGGCGTTTTTGCCCCCCCCTACCAGTTTTTGCTGCATTACGCTAAAATGACAAGAGATATAACTACCAGTTTTGGTGACTTTTACTCAAATTTCATAGGCAATTAAATTCTTACTATTTCATTGTTCTACCTCTGATCATGTGACCACACAAATACCATATTTGGATAGTAGTCAACAACAAAAAAGCTTAAAATGTCCGTAGTTTTTGTGTTGTTTGCCTGATCGATCTCAAACATGCACCATTCGATTGCATTTGATGAGTACTTTCATTTGATATCTAAAATTTTCATATTTGCTTATGTCAGCAAAATTTAATATCTATGACGTCATTTCTCTAATAAAGAAGTATAAAGTAAATTCATGCAACAAAAGGCTAATTTAAGGCTAATTATGCTAAAAATAGAAACTACAGTAAAAAATTTTGAAAAGTATATATTTTTAAACTATGGCCTGTTTCCTACTATTTGAAACAAATTTGGAGAAAATCGGTTGAGTGGTTGATTAAATAGAATTTTTCTGGTTAAGAAGGTATAAATTTGCCAATTTTCCTCAGTTTTCGGTTGCCTAGCAACGAATCACGTGACTTATTAATTGTCATTGTTATATTTGAATAGCCAATTGTCTAAAGAACAATAGGGGTAAGTCTTATTGTTATATCTTTTGTAGTTTTGGAGAAAAAGAGGGGGGGGGGGCGAAAAAGCCCCCCCTTCAGTACAAAATATCTAAAAAATCTCCCAGTACGAATAGCGTTAACCCTGTTACCATGATATTATAAAAACTTTCAAGATAAAACACGTGACATCTGTTTTGAGATGGATGTGCGTAGCAATAAAGTGTCCCAAAATTCCCTTGTCCCAGATTGGCTTGGTTCACCCTGCAAGAAATACAAATCTTTGTCTAAATCTTTGGTACCATCATAGTGGTACCATTGACAAAACAAAATATATTTTAGATGGGGGGAATAAGAATTTAAGGGTTGCTTTTGTTTCTGAAAGAGCAATTACTTGATGTTCAAGCACATTTAACGATCATAGATGTGGACTTTTTTAATATTTTGATCAATGTGAAATAAATACTTTGTTTAATGTTAAGTAATCTCAACTTTGCATTAACCAAAATATTCACTCTGCAATGAACTATTAACTGTGCATTCCAAACTGGACATTTTGCAAAGTGCGCATTGAAAATGCACACCTGGCTATTGTTTTTAAAATGAAGACTCTGTTGTACTTCTTTTGTATTTAGTACTTTTTGGAATTGTGCACAAAAGATCTTCTACATGATGCAGACTGGTGTGCATCAAACATTCAGAACTATGAACAAAATTGAAATTGATGCCCTGTGGCGAGAATTGCAAAAATGGCATTTCTACCTCTGCTATTCTTTTTCCAAATTTCAAAGGTAACAGCCCAAGGTTTAAGAGTGAATTCATCAGCAAAACTGGGCTCTTTGAGCTTGATTGGAATTCAGAATCTTCTTTTCCTCTTGATCGATCAGCCATTTCCATTTCATTCAATTCATTTTCGAAATCAATCTTTACTGCCATTTGATCTTCTTTCGCCTGATTTGCAGCGTTGCAGTCTGGGGCTGCAGCAACAGCAATTTTCTCTTGTCCTTCCCCTTCCCCTGCAAAATCATTATGCTTGACTTTGTGCAGCAGAGACTCCCCACTTTCCATTTGGTAAGTTTCTCTATTTCCAATACTAGTAGGACTGCATGATTGCTTGTTCAAGTCATCACCTGTAACTTTCAAATATTTCAAAATTGTCTGCAGAGCATTTGAAATCCTTGATTTTCTCTGCGAAATATAACGTTGTGTGACTTTTAGGCCCGGTTTGGATTTGCTTTGCAAAGCGACTTTCTGCTTCAGCTTCTGTCTTGAAACGAGTCGATTCTTTCTTGCTCTTGAAGTAGGCATTTTAATTTGATAATAATCCCATTCACATGTATTTGTATACTTTTCTTTTTGGTGCAAAATGGAAATGTTTACAGGAAGAATTTTTCTTTCTTGCTTCAAGCAAACCGCCAAAATTCGAAGTGACAGCAACAGCAACATTGAATATCACAAACTTCTCCTGCGCAGTTACAGCAGTTTCTGTGCAACTGTGCAAAATGGACAACAAATTTTGGTAACTTTTAGAATATATATATAGTGACACCCATGATGCCAAATAAAACACACAAAACAAACAAAGGGATGCGAAACTTCAGGACTTGGTGTTGTTCATACTGTCTGCGTCTCGGCTTGGTCATGACCTAAATAAGGTCTCCGGAATAAGTGGGGATCGCCGATCAGTGGTGGGGATGAGTTCCTCCAGTGAAAAAGTTTCTTAAAATCATAGTGTTCTGGGAGTTCTTACGAAAACAAACAAAAACTTGCTCTGTTCTATTCTATTGGGTTGGTTCTATCTTCCGTGACTCTTCCTCTTTGCTTAGCATGTTGTGACGTAACAAGAACTTCAAGAAACACGAGGAACAGGAGGAGGTCTGGAACTAGCTGGGTTCTGCGCCTGCGTAACAACCTTGCACGTTGATTTCGGCCTTTTCATTTCTGCTGAAGACAAAATGGCACCAAAAGGGGCAGCTAAAGGTTAGTCAATTGTAAGAGGGTAAAATTGAAACGCCTTGTACACCCAGATATTGAGAAGTGGTCTTCAAATCTTAAAGTGTAATATGAATGACAAAACTAGGGTTTTTTGCCGCTTTTGAGCAAGAAATATGTCCTCATTTTCTTGGCCTAAATTTAAGCAAAAAACCAGACCGCAGACACTGCCACTTTAAAAGAGGAATATTTGTGTAAGGATCACACAGATTTTACCAGCAGCATCTGCCCTATTTATATGATTCATTTACAACGATATCCCTTCAGTAACAAATAACAAATATAAACTTACAAGTCTCAAAGTCAAACTAGAAATATAAACATGATACATAAGTTAACCTGATCTGATCTTCCAGGGAGTCGTCGTTGAGGGGGCCTGGATTAATTTTCAAGGCTCGTCAAATGCCTTTTCAGATGTGTTTTAAACTACTACCATTATGATGGACGAGCAGAGCAAAGCCTGTGTGTGCCTTTCCATAAGGTCACCTGGGACTGGACTGCTGGGTGAACAGGAGAAATTTTAGTTGGATAAAAACTTGAGTTCCTTTTAGTAACTATTAAAAAGTTGGGGAAATACTGATAAAGAGCCAGTATGGAAAGTAGGACATTTTTCCCCGAGACCTCGGGTGTGCAAGAAGGGTCCTCTATTGTTTATCTATTGTCTGTTTTGAATACCCTATTGTTTTTCTTGGGTGTGCAAGTGCCACACTTTCCATACAGGATAAAGAGGTTGTTCACAAGTCCTTGTCAATGTGAAAAGTCATTGAAAAGGAACGGAAAAACTGAACTGGACAAATTAAAGATTAAGGCCCCGTTCATACAAGAGAAAAGATACAAATCCATTATTGTCATGTTTACACAGGAATAGATCCAAAAATTTTTCTGTTTATCCAAAAATGTTTCTGTTTATGCTTACGGGAATCGATCAGAGCCATCATGTGAAGCATGCGCAAAAGTAATAACAAATTGGATTGTAAATACAAAAGGCAGGGCGCAGGTGTAAACAAAGGCGTTTCACTATTGTATTCGTTTCCATATCCTATCCATCCTAGAAAAATGTATACAAAATGAGCTAGCTCATATGATGAAACGCATAGTGAAACATTTCTGAAACTTAAATGTTGAGAACACCTATGCTGCCTTCCTTCTGATGAGCTTACTAAGGCCAAAAAAGTGAATCAAATTGGGTTTGTGAAATTGATCACATTGTCTCCATCCGTCTTTTTCTGTCTGTCCATCAATGCACAGCAGTTACAATGTCTACCAAAGGTCCTTCGAACATTTCTGGGCCATTTGTTGAGATCAACAATTACTTGAAAGTCTCTGGCTTTGAAACAATTTTGGTTTACAAGGTTATTGTATGAGCATTCCATCAGAGTTACAATTTGCCCTGTCACTCAATTTATCATGACATGACAACATTTTCTGTGGGGGAGGGGGGGAAAAGTCACAAAAAAGACAAAATTAGCCAAGTTGTTGAGCTTTTAGCAGTCATTTTACAATGAGGCATTTTATTGAATATTTATGTGCACTTAAGTCTAAAATAGATTGTTTCCAATTTTTACAGCAGGCAAGGCCAAGGATAAGGCCAAGGCTACTGCCTTGAAAGCCAAAAAGACAGTGCTCAAAGGAGCTCAGGCAAAAACAAAGAAGAAGATTAGGACAACAGTCCACTTCCATCGACCCAAGACCTTGAGACTTGCAAGAAAGCCCAAGTTCCCAAGAAGGTCAGCCCCAAGAATAAACAAACTAGACCAGTTTGCAATCATCAAGCATCCACTCACTACTGAGTCAGCCATGAAAAAAATTGAGGACAATAACACATTGGTGTTCATCGTTGACATCAGGGCAAACAAACAAGTAAAAGCCACAAGTAAAGATTGCTGTTAAGAAATTATATGACATTGATGTGGCTAAAGTTAACACTCTTGTGAGGTAAGTGGTGCTTTCAGCATGAGCAGTAAAATGTACATGGGCATACAATAATACCCTTGTTGTTACAGTTAAAGGCATCAAGTCCGAATGAATAGTCCGCTCATGACCAATATCAACTTCTTTTCAATCATAGAACTAAAGTCATCATTTTATCGCTATTTAAATAGAACAAAATAAATTCCTGAGGATAATGCAAGGATTAAGAAATTTTTGTTCCCCATTGCTATTGATGTTAGCACTATTGTGCAATAACAAAGGGCCATCAGCGGCTTGTCAGCAAAAATTTATATAGAGCCTTTAAATCTACTGACTTGAACAGTGAACTGAGTTCAAATGATGAAGCACATAGGATAACACTTGCTGAAACTTATGTTGAGATCACCTATGCTGCCTTCCTACTGATGAACTCACCATCATGTAACCATAATAGAGCATACTGAAAGTGTTTTTCTGAAGCTCCTCGGGGCAATGGATGTCAGATCATACACAAAATGCAAAATGATACAGTAGTGTCCCGCATATAAGAAACACAAATTTGAAACACAGACCCTGATTTTCAAAACAATACCCCATTTTATAAGAAACTAGTACAGGTCTGAAAAAAAACCTTTTTTCTTATTTAACAAAACCAAGCAAAAAGCACTTTCCTGGAATAATTATATCATTTCCTGGAAGTAAAAATTTACAAATGCATATCAAAATAACAATTTGTTTATCACAATCATAACGCTTATGTCTGAGTAGTTGATCGATAGTGCATGATTTTTCTAATAAGAAACTTTACCCTGATTTGAATTTTACCTCATTTTATAAGAAACATGTCAGACCTGAAATTGAAAAGGTTTTTTCTTATATGCGGTACACTACTGTATTTTATATCAAATGGGATTCTAAAATTGGCCAATTGGGAGTAAAGTTTAGATTGTTGTTTATTCTTAGAGCCAGTAATAGCCACAAAAGGACAGCAGGAACTAGAACATACCATTCTCCTTGCTGACACAGACAGGGATTAAAAATCTTCCAAGGGCTCATCCTTAAATGTTATTCAATTTGGAAGGATAAATCATGCAATATTTTTGTATAAAATGTTTGATTGAGTGGTGTAAATAGCTTCTATCACTTTTGTGAACATTCAAAATGTCTGCAACATGTGTGGAAATATCACTGATTGATTCAGACCCTCTTTTGAATAGCTAAAAGGTCTGTCAACTTCAACAGTAAAGAGAGTAAATCTCCAACTCTTGCTTTATCACATTCAGAAGTCCCTGTAACCAAGTCTGCGCAACAGAACCATTAACACAACAATATATGTTTTGGATATATATTACGTGAAATAGAACTTTAGATCTACTGTTACTGATTCCAAATTTGAACTTTTTTAGGCCTGATGGACAAAAGAAAGCATATGTGAGACTTGCCTCAGACTATGATGCTCTGGATGTAGCAAACAAGGTATATATATTCTCGGCAGCAAACCATTTAGCAATCAGCATAGGGCTCAAATCTTTAAAATCTTTAAAAATGTGGGTGTACAATTCTATTCCATTTTTCTTTGAATTGATCGGCTTGAAAGGAACTTATAGTACTTTGCTGTAAATCTGCCGTGGAAATTTGTTTATATCTTGATTTGTTTTCAAAATGACGGCAATTTAATGATTTTTGAAAAAATTGATGGAAAATTTGAAACATTCAAATCATCCTAAATCCTAAACCAAAGGAGAAAAAATCATATAACTTCTAAGAAAACCATAGTTTATGACGGCTTACAATATGGTGAAAAACAGAAATCAGTATCTTTTCTGGTTTAGGATTTAGAAATTTGATGACGTCATAGCCTCAAATTTGATATATGCCGCCATTTTGAAACTAATCAAGATATCAATAAATTGCCATGGCAGATTTACAGTAAAAAAGGCTATGTTCCTTCCAAGCCATTTAATTCGAGGGAAACCGTAATAGAATTTTGCACCGACCTTTTTAAAGATTTGAGCCCTATGCTTTAGCAATCAAATAGACCTAATTGGCTGAGGTTTGTTATACCCATTTCAAGTCATGTGACCATACTCTTGGGAAGTGACAGTATTATGCTACTTTTTGCACTCATGGCATAACTTTGCATGGCACAAAATATGTTGGAGAAATCAACAGATGTTTTATCAAGAGATATATACAAACTGAGCTAGCTCATATGATGAAACGCATAGTGAAACATTTCTGAAACTCAAATGTTGAGAACACCTATGCTGCCTTCCTTCTGATGAGCTCCATAAGGCTTGTTCCCACCGTGTGATGAGCCTTTGCCTGGCTGGTTCCCACTGCGCGTAAAGCTAGTTCTGACATTACTTTCCTCATTTTCATCAATTTTGTATATGCAATGAAACTTCATCTTGCACTTGAAATGATATATGACTTTAAATCCTGATTCATAATAGTCGTAGAAATCAGGATGCATCACAGTCAAAGGTTGGTCCTGGTGTAAGATCAAGAAACGTTCGTCGCATTTGAAAATTGGTGATGAGGAAAGAAATATAGATCATCGCACCCTAGGAACCACCCTTCAGAATTAGGATTTTTAAACAGAAAATTGTGCATGTTAGCGTCATCATTTGCTGAAAAATTTGTGTATGACACAGTTTAGAAAACTGCTTTAATGTTACGTATTTTTAATTGTGTGTTCATACATCTTTTTCAGATTGGCATCATATAAAGAGGGAGAAGAGAAGTCGTTTATTCCTTATAAATAGTTTGAAAACTCAAAGATCGTCTTTCTCTTGTGGTTGTTCTCCTCAGTGTGAAGCAACGATACAAAAGATTCATGTTGGTTAACATGCTAACTGTTTCGCATTGTCGCCCTTCATTGTTATCTGGAATGCGTCAAGAACTTACCCTGCCTGCAGACTCGACTGATTTCTTTTCGGAAACTCTCTGAAAAATGCTGAAAACGAATCAGTCGAGTCCAAGCAGGCTACAAGAACGGCGCTTCAAGTGTGAATTCAGCTTTATCTCAATTCTGACGCGTTTTTCTAGTGTGATTGCGAGCAAAGATTAAAGGGGAGCAAGTAGAACGTAGAAAACACTCCGACATAGCATTTTTCTTTGGCCATCCATTGTTCATATCACGTGTAAAACCTCAATTTGAAGGGAAAATTTGGATGATTTTACTCTGCAAATGCAAGCTTTTAAAGAACGCCTGTCAACCAGCATCCTTTGCGGTCGCACTTTGCTTAACACTGCTGTGTACGGTGTCATATGAAAATGGCTGCCCCAGTCGAAAGGCAAAATGCGACGCGCGCAAAGGATGCTACGCTGGTTGACCGGCGTTCTTTAATAGACATAGCTATATCAACAAGCTGCTATAAATAGGCTCAAGAAACGCCCACAAACCCATTGTTTCCTTCGCCACTCAATGAAACCGCAGGCGTCAAAGTTGTTGAATACAATAGATTATATTTTTAACTTGGCCCGGGCCAGCTTTTAACTATGTCGATTCCCCCTAACCTTCTTCGAAGTAAACGAACCGATATGAAAGATTAAGATTATATTCCATAGGTCTATAAATAGCTAGACTTTTTCTCCTCTGCAGCGTCCTCTAAGTTGCGCAAACCCCCGCAGAAGTCACTGTATTTTCTTAGCTGCCAGACCTCAGAATAGCCTTCGAGCAAGTGTAATAGATAGCCTATTGCATTTGAAAATATCGATGTGTGCAGCAAGAAACAATGGGACGTTTAAGTTGTATTATTGTCCTTTTTATAAAACATGCCATCACTTGATAGAGTTTCAGAGAGAGACACCGAATGAGCACCATCCAATACATCTTAATACATCAATTCCGTCCGTGCTACAAGGCCCACTATTAGATCCATGAAAGGGAGCCTTCAAGCAGCTTACAAAAGAGAGAATTTAGATCAAACCACGATCAGTAACTATTAACTCTGTTATTAGCAACAAAATGGAGTTCAGGTTTATCGGGATATTCTAAGATAAAGACGACAAATCCATCGAACAGCGTCCTTTGTTTGACTTGTTTCTTTTTATTTAATTTCTACAATGGACCATTTAGCAAAAAAGGGCTGGAACGAGCGTCTCGTAACTGCATGCTATAGTAACCACGGTCCTTTGCGGGCACGTTGCAATTTCAGAAGTCTTGAAATCAAATTTGGCCTAAGCGGAAAATATGGATTCACACTGCAGTAGTTGCACTGATAGAAACAGTTTACTTCAGTTGACCATTCCATTATTTCAAATCCGACGGTCTGAAGTTGCAGCATGCCTGCAAAGGACCCTGGGTGACAATGGCTCCTTAAGTTAGATCAATCAAAACATAAACTTTCCTCGCTGCACTTTCGCCGTAGACTGGCTACACAATCTCTGTATGCTCCTTAGAACTGATTTGTCGCTATATACAGAGACTTGTTGCCAAACAGTGTCTGAAATCGGAACAACTTGATAGCCTCGTTTTCATAAGCGCTACATGCGTAAAACGCGGACCACGGAATTAGTATTTTGGTTGTTGTTGCTGCTGTGATCAGTTATCATCAAAATATGACTCAAGAAAACAACACATTGATACCAAGTTTCATTCATGTGAATTTGAAAGAATTTTAGACAGTTTATGACTCTGACAAAATTGAGCATGGACAGTGAACATAAATTTGAAATTTCAGAGGAGTTTCAGTTTCATATATATATAAATTCACCACGGAGAGAATTATTTAAAGGAGGAGCTCTCTCAATAGGTAAACTAATCGAGGAGAGAGCCCCCCCTATCAAAGTGACCAAAGATAAAGTGACCAAAGTTCAGAGTGACCAAAGATAAAGGAAAGAACCAAAGACTTGACAAGATTAGACATTTCATCATCATTATACATTATCATTAGCAATCAGTTAAGTGGTATCTGAAGGACTGAAGTACAAGGAATTTTCAAGGGAACTGTTCTTTATATTTGCTCCAAGTGATTTGCTGCATCAGATAGACAAACTCTCTCCAAGAAAAGTGCCACCTAAATGCATACTGATGCGAGGTCTGATAACAATGAAGCAGATATCTTGCTTTAAACTAACCCCTATGAATTAAGAACATCAACATCAATGTGATAAAGTAACAAGTACTTGTTAAATCACAAGCAAAAAATTATATCACCCTTTCCTTTCCGTATGTGATCCAAACACGGGGTGGGGGGGGGGGGGGGTTGGATCACATATGGAACTTATAAAGATTCTAAACTTCTAAAATATCTAAGATTGTTTTATTTGGCAGATCAAATGCATTCAAACCAAAACAACTGTTAAGGTGATAAAGTAGAACAGCCCAACATTGCCAAGTAACATGCTCGCAGTTAGATAATATTAGAAATTCAAGGCCCCCGACGAGATCAGAAAAGTGGGGGGGGGGGGCAGGCCAAACTTGATACAAAAAATTACCACAACACAATAACATGATGATGAGCTGCCTTTCAAAACGGCATGATTTGCAAACATGTGGGGGGGGGCGTGGCCCCCCGGTCCCCAAGTCATCGGAGGCCCTGAAATTGAAATACACGAGCCAAATGTAAACGAACAAATCACTAACCTGAACTTAGAGTAGGCCTACACTACACTGCCAGTGTACTGACAGACTGACACTCACTGCTGTCTTGAAAATGCCTCTCAAGTATCACAACAGCATTACATTTTGCCATTTCCTGTTCACTTCATCATGCCAAATGGCTAGCTAAATTCCTTCAGCTTCATTTGCTTCTGCTCTTCAGGTCGATCAAGCTGCGACGACAGCGCCGGTCGCCATTCTTGAAAAACTCAGACCAAACAGGCCTCTACTTCAAAGGGAGGTTTTCCAGTAAAAATAAGTAAAGAGAGGAAAAGTTGATTGGCTACAAAAAAATTTTCTATTGTTTTAGCCGAAATGCTCCAATCAGATTACAATCAGGTTTTTCGTTCTCAAAATTCCGATTTGAGACACTCTCTGGCAACTAGTCCCTCATTGAGCTGGCCATCAGCAACAACAACAACAGCGAAATCGAGGGACTAGTGTAGCTAGTCTACTTTCGCCGCTCACTGCCAACCGAATACGCGCGAATACGATAACGAACGAGACTTGGAGCAAGTCTAAAACTTACCAAGAAAGCCCACTTTCTTTCGTTTATTTGTCAAAAATATCATAGCCCTTCCCCTAATCAATAATGATCGACAAACCGAGATCAAAACTATCAAGTAAAATGATAATCATTCAAATTGGAGCAATTAAGGCCTAGTCTCTGTGAATTTCCCACAGATTTTATCTAAAAAAATAGCCTGAGAAGCAGACAACTTTGGCATCCAACTTCAAACATGTAAAGCCTGGCCTGTGAACTGGACGTACTTTGAAAAAAGAAACTAGGAATTTTGAAAAGAATCTTACAATTTCTCAAAGTACCTGTCTTGCAGTACCTTGAGAAACAAGAAAAACCAAAGTATGAATGTGCTTCTGATCTCCTTGGACAAAATGAAGAAAACTTCTCGAATAATTCTATCTCACTACTGAAGCTCCGTAACTTTTTGGTGATCTGAGAGTTTCTTATAAAAGGTTCTTATAAAAAGCGTGTATTGTATGTTTGCCCTGTGGATACGTTTCGTTTCGGCAAATGCAATGCAAATGCAATATGAAAGTTTTGTAAAAGTGTTATAACCTCAGATGATCAGATCAGTCAGATGTACGTAGGGTGGCTATGTTTTCTTACATTCCAGTCTGGCTTTGGATGCTATGAGATACATAGTGGGGAAAGCATACGCTGAGGGGCAAATACAGCCTGAAAAAAGACTTTCCCTTTGGTTGTATTTGGGTCTAGCACTAAATTAGTCCAATCACATTGTGTAAACACAAGATCCTTTTGGATGATTACAAAGTCCGTCCTGAGCTAAGCAAGCATAAGAAAATCTGAAAATTGATTTTTTCATAACCCCAAATGATCGTTGATGCTGTTTTTAGCTACAGTCAGAGAGATGAGTGTTGCTGCTAAAGTCGCCTTCAATAGAAAATCAAGCGCCTTGTATGTCTCAAATTAGATGTCATGTGAGATTTACGATAATGCAAAATTACTTATGTTTATGCAGAACCCTGCAGAACGTTTCTATTCGCGGGCATCAGCAAGACTGAATTATGTTTTTTATGCGCGCGCAGATATCCCTCGAAACCGAGGCAATGGGGAAATCAGAATTATTACAAACGCTCCTTTCCTCAATTCTAGAACTGACCACAGCTGAAACCATAACAGCAACAACAACGAGCATAGGTGAAGGTCACATGGAAAGAGCTTAAACTGAAATACCTGAAATACGGAGAACATCCAAAACAAAACAAGACAGTTATACACACAAGTAACCCGCGGAGTTTTACCCAGTTTATTAATCGCAAGTCAGTGTTGTAAAGAAATCAAACTATTTGATTCTGGGCAATAAAAATCTCTTGCAAAGCCTGGAGTTTCTGCTCTCTCAACTAACCCTTCGATGGACTAAAACTTCCCGCCCGACGTGCGTCACTGCGAGTAACATCGATGAGCGAGTAATATTTTCTGAACGCAGTCATGCTTACCTTGAAGTAAAAATTGTTCTGTAAAATGTAAAAAATTAGCTTTGCTCAACGACCAATTTGCCATAAAGGGAATACTAACATGAAATCAATGTCGCAAGAAATTTGCGATATACTGGATATACTTCAAAACAACGAGAATTTTGGCCCAATCTATCATAAACTGACCCCCTGGCACATCAAACCAAACATCAAGTAATCAATACTAACATAGGCTAAGGACGGGGGTATAATTTTGACTTCACCTTGAGCTGTTGTCGTTGCTCTCCATTGTTTGCGGCTGCTAGATTGTAAACAAACAAAGATGGCTGGCTGGGAAATCAGCATAAAACCAACACGTAGATATCTAATTTTTACAATGTCATCCCCTATTTTCCCGGCGGTACCGATACGATTTTCTGACAGCCAAATAAAATTTCGATCAATACAAAAAGTTTCCTGGAAAGGCTGCGGCCAGATTTTTTGCAAATTACATAGAAATTCGATCAATTTTTCCTCACTATTTTTGAACCAAAATCTAGTAACCTTGAAATTTCTTGGCTTGCGAGGCTCAGAAGAGTCAAATAGGCTTGCAATTCAATGAAATAAACAACAAAGTATCTACCTTTTCAAAAATAATTTGACTGCTTGTTTATTTCAAGGATTTTGAACACTAGGAGGGTTTACTTTGGCAGACCAAAATACTTAGGCCGATAACCATGTGAAGATCACCGGTACTTCGATAAAAAATTGAAGTATGATCCCCTATTTTCCCGAATAGCTCACCTGGCTCAAAATGTTGCTCAGATCTTGGAGAAGGATTTCAGAGATGACGGTGAAAAGGCTGCGGCCAGTTTTGGAGTATTTCACAAAACATTAAATCCTTGAATTCTTCGTCTTTTGTGACAATCACCACGATATCTATTCCACGTGTTTGGAGCCCTTTAAAATGTTTGATTAACTTCAGCTCTTGTCCAAGTAATCTTTAACTTCCAACCTGTGCATTTAGCCAAGTACCGAAGACAATAGGCCAATTCCCAGGGGTCAGGAATCTTCGAAAGTCTATTGTTTGTTTTTCCTGGCAACCTTCCAGATTCACAGATTCCAACTAAATGCGGGGGCGCAAGGTCCTGTCGGTCAGCGGCAAAAACATAATTCAGTCTTGCTTTTCCTCTCAACTTCACCTGCGACGTTTGCATCCGTAGCTGTGTAGGAGGGCGGTCCTTCTACCTTCGGTGATACTGCGAATGCAAGCCTCTGTGCAGGCCGCCGGTTACATCATCCTCCAAGGTTGACTTATTTGCATAATGAGTACTATCAATAAGTGGCTAATGATGCGTTCGTTCTAGAAAACGATTGTTTTAACATCATTAAGCTGCTAATGAAGTCAAGAACGTGCCAATTTGTTGTTGTGCCAGGGTAAACATCATGGTGATTTATCCATCTTATGGTGTCAAATCTGTCTAACATCAAATAAGCCGACGTCAAATGTTGCTATAGGATCGCGGGAAACTTCTGTCTTGTATGCGCTTTCTGTGCGCTTTCTTTATTTCAGTGCCAATTAGCAGAGATAAAACGTTAATTAATTGTTTTAACGAGCGTGACTGACTGACTTTCTTTCTTTCTGACTGACATCGGAGCCCCTTCTTAGATTACAAAGGACTTTGTAATCAAAAAGCAACACCAAATGTAAGTTTAAGCCCCTACATCCTTGAATATGATTGGACCAAATAGTTGAGTCGCCTTCAGTCGGCCAATCATCAGTTGGCTCCTGTACCTCTCACTCAAATGCAATGGGAAAAGTCAGCACAAATCTTATAAACCGTTGAGACCTAAATAAATGCAAGATTTAGCACCACCCTGTATTGAATGCCATGCGTTGTTCCTGAGCCCTTAATAAACTTGTCTCTCAATGCCTCTTACTGTATTATCTTTATGAATCCCTTTCGTTTACGAAAATCCTTTACCACAGATATGAGCACAAGAACAAACTATGCCTTCTGGCCGGAATCTACTGCACCTCCGGAAAATGAATCAAACATTTTCATTCCCTTGAAATATTTTTATCATAAATGGAATTTGTTGTTGATTTCAAAGATTGAAATTACATCACAGAACTCAGTATCTTTCACCACATCTAAATTTGCTGTTTGGAGGGTTGTGCAATATTTCCGTTCTTCTAACCGATAAACAAGTGTTTCATAGCTGGTCATGTGTCTACGGAGGGCTCGAAGAAATTTTTCCCATATCTCAAAGCAAACACAAAAATCCAATCAATTCAGAGAATTAGGATGTGTGTTGCCAAATATGGTCAGCCAAGCCGATTGAGCATTTGACATGATGTCAATGATCAGCCTTTCTGATCTTCCGTCCATTGTTCTGCCCTGTGATTGTTTCACCTTATACACACCCTGTTGTGATTTGTCAACATGTTATGATTCGCTATCAGACAATAGCGATTCTTTTCAATCATCGAATTAATTTGCAGGATTTCACAGTCAATTGATTGTTTTACAATGTGTGATTATTGATCACCCTGCTCGTTTTGCCTCTTACTGCCATGCGAAATATGGAACGGAATGAGGAACGGATCGAGGAATAAAAGGGATCGGAAAAGTTATTCAAATACGGGTTGATTTCACTGTAAAGATGAAATGACTTTCTAAGATACACAACCATTTGATTGAGAAATTTGAAGCGACTCTCTATCTCTAAAAGTAAACAAGTTGGGCATGGTGGATAGACTGATTACGATTGAGTCCTAGTAATCGCTACCACCCACCCACCCTACTCGCTCATACTAGTATGAGCGAGTAGGGTGGGGGGGTGGTAGCGATTACTAGGACTCAATCGTAATCAGTCTACATGGTGGATTGGAAGCGCTCTGATTACCGTTTACAGAAATGTGCTTTTATTTATGGAATGGTTGAACAAGAACGTCGTGACACTGGAAGCTATCAGGTTATTAAAAATTTCAACGTTTTCAAAAACTGTCACTTTTTGCAAGAAACTGCCCATGAGAAACTATATAGCCTCTTTCAAAAAATTAAGGAGGGTCAAATTAAACAAAGCTATGCAAAAAGCATGATAATTATAATTAGGTTCTTCCTAGAGGCTCCAAAATTTCATATTTCTTGTAAATGAATTCTATGGGCTCAAAAGCTATGTTATTAGCAGTCTGTTAAGTATGATGAAATGACAAAATAGATGATTCGATTTTATGGGAATAAAGAAACTTTTCCCACGGAAATTTCACAATTGCAGTAAGAATTAGGTCCAATCAAGAGAAACCGTATTACAAAGCTCAAAGCCATGTTTCTGAAATGATTCGTTCAAAGATATTTAAATGTGGGCTTCTACTTTTGCTCTTCATACTTCTAAGGAAAATGTGAAGGCTGTTTTACATTTCAGCAGCTTTGTTCCTTACACATATCTTTAAAATTTGCATCTGGCCATATGTTATGAAGGAAATTTCCATATTTTTTAGTCCAAAATCTTTCAAATTGCTTCTTGGAATTTGGAGGTAGTTTATACTGTTTTGGATATATGTCGATGGGTTTTGACAAATGACACATAAAAAAATGATATTGGCAAGAATTGGAGCTCTTGGGCTCAAGACACGATATCTCTCCATTCCATTACAAGCTTGCCTTTGAAATATAGTTCTGCTTTGAAAAGTTCTTAGTGGTCCTCAAACATGGTGCTAGAGTTTCTTAAACCTATTGCCATCCTAGTGCCAGATTCTCGTATAAACCAGTCTTTTTTATCTTTTCGTAAAACATGTATTTCATTAACTTGTTTGGGAGTTTAGCTCCATTTCATTTCTGTTCCGTTCCTTGGTTCCGTTCCTAATCTCGCTCCGTGTTTTTACATTTGTGCAAGAGCCAAAATTTTACAGGATGCTCGATTGTCTATGAACTCCCTCATCCTGAATATGATGATTGGATATATAACAATCAGCTTTTGTTATACAGAAAAGAATAATGATTGTGATGGTACATTGTCTGTAACATTTTGTAATGGTTTCCTTTATTTATCTTCTTTACTTTTCAAAGATTTGATTGTTCTAGAACAATGGTATTTGACCCGCCCAACCATCCCCATTGGTCTTTGAATTCACCAAGGAAAACATTCCTCGGAAGCTTCGAGTAGCTGACAGCCATCGCCTTCGTCCCTCCAATCTTCAAGATTTGTGGACTTATTTGCGCACTTGCAACTAGATTAACGCTTCAAAAAATACAAACACATACCAAGATAAAGTAGAAATGGCACTCCAAGGCGTTAAAGCTCGTTTAGCTAAAATTCAAGAAGACATCGACGAAGCAGATAACAGGGCGGTAAATGCAAACCATGAAATCCGTGAGGCCCAAACAAGATTGGAGAAGGCTGAAGGAGAATTGGGAACTCATGAACGAAGGCAAAAGCTCCTGGAACTTGAGTTAGAGAATTATAAGGATAGATACACAGAGGCTGCAGATAAGCTGGAAAAGGTCCTGTCCGAATCCGAGGGAATCGAAGTAAAACGTCGTGAACTCGAGGAAACTGAAGCTCATGGAGATGAACGCCTTCAAGAGCTTGAGGAGCAAGTCAAAGAGGCAAGTATACAAAAACTAAAATGCGAAGGAAACTTTATAGCCATGTTATCTGTTTTATTGTGAAAATTATTAGCCACCAGTGCTGCAAAGTAGACCCCAAGGCCAAGTTGAATAGAAAAAAACCTTCATTGAAAATTTTTAGGCCCACCCAATCAATCGGACAATCATCGATCAAAAATCCCATAGCGAAATCTCATAAAAATTTTGTCAGCTGGTTAGTGACCTGTTCGAAGAAAAATAGAACGGTCCTTGACTATTGTTTACGTTGCAAGGCTATGGTTTCTATTCACGATTCGATATGGTACAATAAATGTTTGTTTGCGAAGAGCAGAACTGTGTGAAATTTGAGAATGTAGTTTGATGTCTGCATGCCCGGATGTCCGGACACTGCCATCTGGTATATTGAATGTCAATGATGTGATGGATAGGACTTTGTTTGCCAGGCAGGGAGATCGGATTTGTCTTTGTTTACACAAATTTTTTCTTTAGAAAGGACTTATCAACTCCCAGATTGATGAAATTTTAGGAAACTCAATTTTTGTCTCATCTATTATCAATCAATTAGAAATACAATTAATTAATTCAACCAAAATTCTCTACAGCTAAAGTAAACTACATCACAACACCAAGAACTGAAAACTAATCATACTGAAAATAACCAAAAAGTTTGTAGCTCTCTGAATAAGACAACTAAGCAAGAGCAAGCCCCCCCCCCCCCAGGGTGGAAAGTTCATTTGTGCAACACCAGAGTTTTATGCCATGCCAATTGTTTCTAAACAATAGGTCCATTGTTCTACCATTGTTTTCAATGTTGTTCCACACCACACTGTGATCCAGATTTCAATTTTAGTGTAATTAATGCTGAAAAATGAAAATATCAAGAATCGTACAAAACTGATTTTTCTATTGTTAACTGTAGCCTGAGGAATTTCAAAAAGGAAAAATAATTTTCAAATAGACAATTTAGTGTTGAGAAAATATTATTTCAAGGTAGGCCTAAAAAGGGTACTTAAGCTTCTTTCTTAGCACAGCAAGGCCACAAAAAAGCAATAACTTTCAAATTACAATTTCTTGGCTTGCACTCACTAGATTTTCGTATTCTTTGTTTTTTTTTTGACAGATTGAACCCTGCAGAATATGTAGTGAAAACATTGATTGAAAATTTTATCTTCGGATGTGCAGATTTTGCAAATCCTTAATGGTTAACCAAGCGTTAATAAAAACCAAAACTGAATCACAAAATGCTTCTTAAACATTAAAAACAAAAAATCTATATTTCAGAATTCTGGTTAAGTCTATTGCAGAATCAAGTTTAACCTATTGGCAAAACTTTGGCAAAAGGGCAAAGTAGACCAAGCTCTCAAATAATTTTGGTGAATTTATTTACATAGGCCAATGAAGAAGACAGGGACCACACAGCCATTGGGCTAGGGGGGGGGGGCTAAAGCCCCCACTTTTTTCAAAGATAGGTCTGAAATCTTTAAAAAATATGGAATTTTCAATATTTTCATACACGCAACTGCTGCATTTGCTGAGAGACCTTCTCAATGGCTAGATGTCTCAAAACCTGACTTCATTCAAAAATGAAGCAAGCAAATGTCAACAATCTAGCGATATTGAACTTTCATAAACAACAAGCAAACATGATGTCCCCCTTAGAAATTGCTAGCGATTTCATTAAAAATTAGAATAGGCATCACAACTTTGGCAGGTTTGCTCTGACAGATAAAGAGTAATAGTTTTTATGAGAATTTTTTGCAGCATCGAGCAACACAATAATGGCTAAATGACATGGTCCAAATTCTCATTTCCGAGTGAAATAATTGTTTATTAATGGCAGATTCGGAATCTGCATGGTCGAATTAGTACAAATCAAGGAAAAATTTGAACTGAAATCATTCTGAAAGATGCTCAATTATGACATCATAGAATTATTGATGTCATCTAAATTTTACTAATTTCATCAAAATCCAAAAAAATATAGATCATTCGAAAGCTCTAATCAAATGCAATCTAACTGCAGTATTTTGAATCACATTAGACTCACCTGCAAAGAGTTACAACCACTTTTGTTGTAAAAAGTGTCAGTTATAGATGTCATAAAAATTGACACTTCCGGTGAAAATCAAAATGTTTCCAAGTCTAGTTTGAATCTCCATGGTCGCTTTAGTAGAAATCACACATAAAATCAAAGGTTAGGCAGATCCTTGGATCGCTTGAGAATTTTTCTCTGCCCACTGCTTGAAAATGTTCCATGCTTCTCACTCTCAGGCACCCACCAAAAAATATAAGTGTCACATTGGACACAGGATGACATGCTCCACTACAATTGTTGACATTGTAGGATATATTGATTTGCTGTTAGCAGGAACATGAGAGAGGGAGGCATGGGATGGGAGTTGCCACTCCTCCTGCCCTCTCAAAAATGGCCCAAACATTTTCTTATTGTTTTGCCCTCAATTTTTTGCAGTTTTGCCCCCCCCCCCCTAAAATGTGCCCTGCTCCCTAGCTGCTAGAATTAAAAGTTCTATTAATTTTGACTTATATTTAATACATTTTTTGTATCAAAGAGCAAAGGTCGCATCCTTCTACATGGAATTTTTTCTTTGACGGATAGAATTTCCTCAGATCAAAGGACTGCTTGAAATTTACTTCATCAACAATCAACTGTCTGTTGAAATTGGGGAAATGCCAGTTACAGTATGTAAGAATCCCCTCCACTGGGGGAAATGGACTTCAAAAATTATCTCATCGCCTTAAGGGTAGAACATATTATTTTTCTGCCACCGCTGCACTGTTTGCTTGCTGCAAATGGAACTTTTGAGTTTTTCAGTCAAATTGTCATTGCTTGTCTTGGAATTCACGCGGTATTCAAATTTTTGCACTTCCAAGGTGCATGAAATTAAAACTGAGCGAAAAATAATCCAAATTGAATGATGGTTATGGCTTCAAACTGAGACTCATGGCAGTGCAGCTTCAAAACGGACTAATTAGGCAGAATGCGCCGCATTAAAGTGAATGACCTGAGATATATAGCGCTCATCTATAAATAGGACAAAGAAACACCTAATACCTCCATTGTTTTCTTTAGCTTTGCTTTCTTCTGCCACTCGCTGGATTATCAAATACAATAGGCTATTTATAAACCTGTGAGATCTCATCTTTTAACTCAGGTTATTCGCTTTAAATCACTAGTTCTTAATTCGGCCTAGACTTGCTCCAAGTCTCGTTCGTTATCGTATTCGGGCCCACTCGGTTGAGCAGTGAGCGGCGAAAGTGGAGCGAGCGAAGCGAGCGGAACGGGCAGCGAACGAGACTTGTGAAAGGTGGGTGCTCATGAATAATTAATGAGATCCTTGATGTAACCAAGGCTGATTAAATTGCTAAGATCGTCAGGGGGTTGCACTAGCCATCAATTGTTACGAGAGTATTCTTATTGAAATCTTGACATTATGTTATTCAATGAAAATATGAATTACAATTTAACGAATGACGTAGTTTAGTTTAAATTCAAAGGGGATTACTTGCATGTTATAAAAGGCTATTGAATATTCAGTCTGTCGATTGTCGAGAAGGAAGCTTTTTCAAACTATGTGTTTACAGTTTGCACGAACGAAGTTTGGTGATCATTTTATGTCAATGAATTCAAAGTTTGTTTAATCAAAACGGACAGAAACATGAGTTTTGCAAAATTCTTAAAGAATACCCACGGGCTCAAATGAGTATAAACAACGATTTGAAGTCACAAAACAACTGGGTAAAAGTTTGAGCCGATTTAAATAGAGAAACAGTTCAAGAACATTATTTATTGTAGAGACTGAGAAGTTGACAGTTCAGACGATGGACGTCTTTCAAATTTGCATTGCTTAGGACAATTTAGATCTCTAGGATACTAAACGACAGACTTTCCTGGACCAGTTGGCTGCAACACAACGTCCCTTCCTTGTAACAAGCCCAGCTGTTCGATGTTCATGACTTGTTTCGCAACTTCTATGGACTTCTTGTGTATAGAAATTACAATGTTCTGAAGATTCGCCGCCCCAAGAATCGCCACTTGTGCTGCGATTTTAAGCTTCACACGCAAAGTATCCCCCCTTTCCAAAATAGCTCTCTCTCCCACGATCGATTTCCTTTTGTCTCCTGACATCTTTGATTGGCTAGATATAACTTCAAAAGCTGCCGCACCGGTCAGAATCTTGACCGCTACCAATTAAAAATCTCATTAATTATTCATGAGCACCCACCTTTCACAAGTCTCGTTCGCTGCCCGTTCCGCTCGCTTCGCTCGCTCCACTTTCGCAGCTCACTGCCAACCGAGTAGGCCCCGCTCGCTCCACTTTCGCAGCTCACTGCCAACCGAGTAGGCCCGAATACGATAACGAACGAGACTTGGAGCAAGTCTAAATTCGGCCAAACCACGTGCTTATTCTTAGCGTTTGATTGGTTGATTAGATCAATGTTTGGTTTCTCAAAGTAAGCAGCATTTGAAGTAACATTCAGTTTTTGTTTGGTTTGAATGATAGAACGCTATGATTTTTCTGGAGATTTTTGATAAGATTTCAGTCCCTGTTTAGAATCTATTTGGTTCTGAGTCCTATGAAAGAAAATAAACAATCAGATAAAAACATTGAATCATGTCATCGTCAAATGATAATGGTGATATACTTTGATACTTAGTTGGGACAAGTAACATTTGTGCCCGTCGAACGATGGCATCGAGGATACGGAACACTATTTGCTGCTCTGCCCTTCCTTTCAAGTACCACGAAGAGATCTTCTCACTGGAGTGTTAGCTCTTTTACAACCAAATAGATATGTCAATGATTCAAATGAGGCTTTGGTGCACGTTTTATTGTATGGTGATAAGAGCCTTCCTAATGACCTAAATAAAAGCATACTTCTCTTAACCTTAAATTTTATCCATCAAACTGGTCGACTTGATTAGAAATTCTCAAGCTACACTACGAGTTCCACAACCACCATAACCGGTTTTTTAGCTTTATGTATTGTAGAGTAATTTTGTAAGTAGAGTAATTAGTAGAGTAACTTTGTAAGTAGTGTAACTAGTCTTTTTTTTCATCGCTTGTAATGTTTTGGCCATGGGGTAGTCATTGCCTTGCTCCCCTTGGTGTCATCCCTGTGGTGGTGTATAGTGATTTGATAAGTACAGTAGAAAGTAAGATTAAATTGTAATTATTTGAAATGAGTAGAAAAAAAAGCAACATTTCTTATCAATTTTTGGACAACAAGAGCAAATTTTGTAAACAAAGGATTCAGGTCTGTTCAAGAAAATGCGTTTTCGAACTTCTAAAGAATAGATTTCCCACCTTCCGTGCAGCCAGCCATAATGCTTTGCACTCTCTGTTTATTTTGATTTGATTTAGGGCACTCAGAGGTGTGAAATCTATTCTTCAGAATGGCAAATCGCTTTGTCTTTTCAGAAACCTGAATCTTTTCTTTCACAACATTTTCCCTTGCTTTTTTGGACTGTGCGGCTCATCCATGCCTGGTCATAACATTTTTATTAGATGGGAAACAATAAACGGCTTTCTTGGTAATGTTCAAGCTAGCAAGCAAAGGAAAATGGATTTTAAAGAGAGCAATTGCGTGTTCCTTTGTGAATTGAATTTCCATTTATCTTCAAAATAAACGCTTTCATTTTGAAAAAAGAAGAAAATTCTGTTTGATATTGCCTATCAAAAACTGCAAAATCACCGTTTCGACCAAGATTTTGAGTCTTTCTATACTCTTTGGCTGTGTATCAATTGTTGAGAACCTTTTGATTAATCAAGATTCTTCTTCCCTCAGGCACGACATTTGCTTGAGGAAAATGAGGTGAAGCTGGTTGAAGTAAAGCGCAAAGCTGTTGTATTGAAGCGAGACATCGAAAGAGTGTCCGAAAAGGCCGAAACCCACGAAAAGAGAATGAATGTTTTAGAGGAAACCATCCAATCAACTGGCGAATCTCTCCGCGTCCTCGAAGATCGTGAGCTTGAATCGTCTGACAAGGAGGCTCTCAACGAAGAGAAAATTGCCTTCTTGGAGGGGCAAATGAAAGAAGCTGAAATTCGCTTAGAAGCAGCAGACAGACAAGCTCAAAATTTGGAGAGAGTGATGTTGGACACCGACACAGAAAGAAACGTATGGATCCAAAAGAGAGAAGGAATCGAAAGGGAAATGGCAGATATCGAAGCAATGGACAGCTTGGAGGAAGAATAAAATGAAACCAAAAACATTTCATTCAAACCAATGTGCCTTGTTTGTAGTTTAAATGGACTTAATTTTTATGCTAGATGAAATGTTACTGAAGGACCACGCCACTTTTAGCCTGAATTAGCCCTTCAAGAATGTTTCAAGCTGAATGCACGATCGAAGGGAGATGATGTGATGCCCAAAAGGACACGCGTCTGCCCAAACAAACACATGCGTCACAAAATGCGAAGTGTTTGCGCAGCGGCAAGAAAAACGCTCCCGAGTGTAAATTCAGCTTTAGGCAATGCATGAAGTTTACATCTCAGGCCATGATTACACTGTGCCGGTACAGTTTTGATCCGTTCATACTTGACCTGACGGGATGTGCCGCTCAACAGGGTGTCCTTTTGCGGTAAAAATTATGCGGCAGGGTGTCCTTTTCTAACGAAAATTATGCGACAGGGTATCACAAGACTATATTTGAGATGCAAATGTTTATGCGACAGGGTACACTTTTGGCCTATTTTTTATGCGACAGGGTGCAGGGTGTGGAGAGGTTTTCCGCACACCCCCGTCACTTCCCTAGTCAAGTACCTCCCCCACTGGGATTTTTCTATCATGGAAGGAAAAAAAGTGTTACGACATAATAGGAACGGTGCGAACAGGAGCCTGATCTGTTATATTTTCGTTACGGATCCATAGTTATACCGGTATAGTGTAAACGTGGTCTCGGTGTTTGACTGCGCTAATCCAACTTATGTAAAGTCCGGTTGATATGTAAAGCCTGGTTTCCATTAAATCGCAAAGTGTCGCAAGTGTCGTAGAGTGGCGCAGAATTTTGGTTTGTTGAACTCTGCGACTCTCTGCGACAGGACGTTTCCATTGGTCGCAGAGTGTTGCAGAATTTCGGTGCCATGTTTCAAAGACAATAAGGCGGGAATTTTGGAAACAGATCAACATCACGTGTCTCTTTTGTTCTGGGATCGCAATTGGTCGCAGAACTTTAGAACAGGTGTTTCCATTGATCGCAGAGTGTCGCAGAGTGTCGCAGAGTGTCGCAGAGTGTCGCAAAGTGTCGCAGAGATAGAAAATTTTCTATCTCTGCGACACCGATCGCAGAGTGTCGCAGCATTTTAGTACAGCAGTTTCCATTCGTCGCAATGTGTTGCAGAACAAAAATTCTGCGACACATGCGACACTTGCGACACTTTGCGATTTAATGGAAACCAGGCTTAAGATGAGCAAGTTCAAAAGATTCGTGCAACTGAGCCGGTGATTGATATTGGCTGCGGTGACACTAGACGTTTTTACCCCGTTGTATCCCTTGAAAACAACGGGTTAACTACGCTGTGATATGTGACCGCATTTGGTTTTCACATACAACGCTGTTACAGCGCTTTGGTCCTGAGAGCTGATTCCATAAGAAAATTATCACATGCAAAGCAACGGGCAAAACAAGGTCCCGACCTATATTTCAGCGTTATTTTGGCGAATGAACCAATCACAGCCTTGCGTAGTTGTCATATGATAAATCATATCACTGTGTGACCGGGTGTCATTGTACCGTTATGTTGCTGTACTTTCTGGCTACAAAAACAAATTGCAAGAAAGTGAAGCAATTCATATTACAACGGGAAAATACAGTAGTGTGACCAAAGCCATTTTCTTTGCTCGACAAAATCCGACTTGTGCGCATTTGAGCATTGAGACTCGTGCAGACTTCGAACACAAACATTGTCCTAGCTGTTCACCTTATGGTCAACAATTTTAACCCGTCGTCGAAGTTTAGGTGCCGCAATACCTTCATTTGCATGCTTAGAATATCGTTATAGTGCCTGTCCCTGAATCTCCTAGAAACATTGTGTCACAGTGGCTAAGAGAATGATCAATGGAAAGGGTTGTCGTGTCCAATGGGTCTCAGCTCTGTTTAAATAACTTTAGGAATAATTGTTCTTGTTGGAAAGATCATGGAGGCTTTGCTTGACAGTCTTTTTTCGCTGTAATGCCAATAATGCACGGTGCGGTATTGTTAAGCTGCTTCCTTGACATAAACGTCTCACCCGAGTTTTGGTTCAGCTTTAGCAAATTCTGCCATCTTCATACAGGCGTCCCTTGTCTCACACCCAAACCATCCCCTCCATTATTCTCCCTTGAACTAACCAATCATATTGTGACTGATTTTTGTAGATGATATTTTTGTACTTATAATTTTTGATTAATTTTACAGGGCAATCGTAGGGTCCACTGGGGTTAAAATTGGTAAGTTTGGAGTAAAATGGGTAGGGCGAAGAATATGGATAAACTTTGATGATAAGATCTTTTCACAATTTTCCTCCAGCTACAACCGCTCGGAACTATCCTCATTGAGCTACGATAATGATTGTTGATTTATCAGTTCAGGGTCTGCTGTCTTCTAGCAATCAGCATTATCCGTCTTACCCCCAGCCTACCCATTTTGCCCCAGCAGACCCTACTCACAGGTGACTGTGAAAGCTATTTAATCGTTTATTTTGTCATTGGTAATTAATTACTACAGTGGAGATTCTGTAACAATTCATTTCGCAGCCGTACAACAAGTAGATAGTTTCTATGTAGCAAGTTATTCACTAGTTTTCTACCTTCGCATAACCACCATTGTAAATGTTTACACATTTTCTCTATCTCTTGGAGTTCTGCTGGACCATTGAATTACCGGAGGAGGGGGCACTGAGGGGTAGTGAAATCTGATCATCCGACGGAATTTTCAACTAAATCCGCTGACCCACATTGAGGATAATCCTAATAGGCGATTACGCTGAAGATGGCGGCAAGGAACTTTGTGCCAAGATGCATTGCGTTCTTTAATTGAATTCCCCTAGAATCGTTCGTTAAGGATTCGTAATTAGAATGCAATACATTTCGGGCAAAAAGTTCCTCACCGCCACCTTCATCGTAATCGTCTTTTGGGAATTCAGATTTTTCAATATTGGAAAATTTGTTATTCAGCAACCGAATTCAGCTGTTTAGCGAGAAACAGCCGAATAACGACAAAGAAGATCCGATTTTTTCTCGGATTTTTCTGGATGTTTAATGGACACATTCGTCACTTCACAATTTGGCATATCGTTGGGAAAATATTTCATCACGTACGTGCCGGTACATATTTAAAGGGTCTGTTTCATCCAGCATTCCTTGCACGTGCCGTTTGTTGATGTTCCTTTGTTGTCCGCCATTTTCATGGGCCATGGAAATGGCGGACAACAAAGGAACATCAACAAACGGCACGTGCAAGGAATGCTGGATGAAACAGACCCTTTAAGCGCTGTTTTTTCCAGAACTTGTTGCTCTAGGGTTAGGGTTGCAGGAGCAGTGTAAACAGCATAGGTTCCAAATCTTTAAAAAGGCTGGTGTAAAATTCAGTTATTTATTCCTTTGAACTGAATAAATTCAAAGAAACTTTAGCTATTTCTCTATAATCCTACCGTTGGACTTTTCTAAAATCTTCAATATTTTCAGAATCAGAGTGTTTTTCTACTTTTTCAAGAATTCAAGAAAAATTTTCAAAAAAACAAAGCCATCGTAATCTCTAAACTGTTTGAAGCAACATGAATTAATTTCGAGGAAAGCCATAGTTTATGGATGTCTACAATATGGTATCAAGCAAAAGTCAGTCACTTTTCTGGTTTATGATTTAGAAATTTGGTTACGTCACACCCTCAAATGTGTTGAAATGTAACATATGCTGAAATTTCGAAAAATTTGTACGAAAAATATACATCCTATCATTGAAAATCACAGAAAATAGCACACATAGGCCTAAATGACTCAATTTTTTATATCAGCTATAACATTTTTACCTGTACGAACCTGAACGAACCCTTTGGCAGAAACCTTCATCGATACCTGAAGTTTAGTGCGAAATGAGTTTTTAAGACTGTTCTTTCCTCACTTTTTTTGTTTGCACCAGGAAAGAAGAAATTTAGGGGTCTCGTGTAGTTCTACTGCTAAAAATACCCCTCGATAAATATATGCCAAATATCAAATAAACAAATAAATTGATGTAAATTCATAGAACTGATACGTTGTATAATTGCGCAGACATTGAGGGTCAAATTAAAAAAAAGTTTATTGAAATCGGACGAATACAACTGGAGAAATGAAAATTTGAAATTGTTGGTTTAGGCCCATTTAAAAAGTGATACACCGGAAATGTAAACAAAAACATGGCCTGGCAATTTTTGTCAACTTCAAAGTGCAATTTCTCTGCAGTCGTTAGTCCGATTTCTATACGGATTTTTGTTCTGAATAGCTCAAAGTGTCCTCTCTATGATAGGTGTGAACGTTCTTGCATTTGCAAAATTTTGTGTTTTGGCATTTATTCCATAATTTTGACAATCTGGATCACTGTGCGTTTGCCAGAGCGATCAAGTTTGGAATCGATTAGAGCCTCGTGTAAACAAAATATAGATTCGTTTAAAAATACGACTATGTACCAAGACTAAGAATATTTATTCAGTGTTTCGAGCTCAACTCTTCGTCAGCTATAAAGATAACAGGAGAATTGAAGTAGAATGATAAATTGGAAGGGTAATTAACATAATTGGAAGGGTAATTAAGGTAGGTCACTGGTCGAAAATCACACAAATTTTTTCATAAAACAAATTTTTTTTTTCACTTGCATTAGGGATTTTCAACATTGTAGAATCTGAATTTGAAACAACTTTAGTGGAGAGAGTGTGCTAAAATAGAAATATTTAAGGTTTTTGTGAAGTAGGTAGTCGTAAAGATCTCGAAAAATCATAAACAGAACAAAATTGTGTTGCTATTTGATGGCTGATTTCTAAAAAATTCCTGCCTCCAAACAGCTAGACCCAATACATCAATTGAATGCCCTGTTTTTCCTCTGTTTGATTACGAGGATGTAATTGGCATATGGTTCACCTGTGCGCCATGAAAGACAATATTCCTGAACTGATAAAACAAAAGATTTACGTTGCAACCTTGCATGGCAACCATTGCCTACATTTGATTGGATGATATATCTAAATGCGCTATCTGATTGGCTGTTTAGATCATGTGCTCACAGTAATGGCGGCCCACTCCAACAAAGTTAGGCAATCGTGAACTATCTTCAGTTTGTTTACCACTGATTCGAAAGTTCTTCTCGTATTTGTGGTATTTCTTGTATGCAGTTGTTTCCCTTGATTTTAAATGGCCAGGACAAAGCAGAGATCGATGAACCCGTACCTTGGGCGAAGAAGGAACCGTCGAATTATGAAGCAGAAGCAAGAAGTCATGTCTACCCCTCAAAGGATTGATCCACACGAGGATCCACAGGAAGGGTCATCCTCTACAAGTGCAAGAAAGATGAATTTGTTTGGAATAACTTTGGACAGCATCCAATGTGAGAGAAAAATAAATGAAGGGGCTGTCAATGAAATAGAGGACTGTTTTTTCATTGCGCAGTTATCTTCCTTGGTCAGTCTTTTGACTAAAGTCTTATGCCCAGTTTGCAAATCTCAAAGTGTACAGTTTGAGCTGTCAAATAGCAAGGCCAATGGCTTTGCGATGAAAGGTCAATTGAATTGTACAACTTGCAATGAGAGTATTATTGAGGACTATTTGTGTCAAAGAGTTGGGGGAGCAAAGTCGACAAGGGCTCCTTTTGAAATTAATAGTAGAGCAACATTGGCTTTCAGGGGAATTGGATGTGGCTTCAGTGCCATGAAAGAGTGGTGTGGTGTTATGAACATGCCCTATGCAATGAGCCAAGATGCTTACACTGCACACCACAACAAAATTCATAAGGCCAGTATCGAAATGGCAAAAATTTTACAAGATGACTCTGCTAAGCCAATCAGGGAAGCATACAAAGACATTGGGGTTCTTCCTGATAAGAATGGAGTTCTAGAAATTGCTGTATCATTTGATGGTGCATGGCATAGGAGAGGACACTCATCCCATAATGGGCTGGCATCAACGATTGACTTGCTAACTGGAATACCCACTGATTTTGAGGTACTCAGCAACTTCTGTTTAAAATGCAAGATTGCTACTGAAAAGCCAGATGATCCAGAGTGGAGAGAAAAGCATGCAGCAAACTGCCCTAAAAATTTCACTGGCTCTTCCAATGCAATGGAAGTTGAATGTGCATTGCGATTGTGGAACCGATCAGAGGAAAGGCACAAGCTCCGTTACACTACAATGCTGTGTGATGGAGATAGCAAAGCATTTGATGCAGTAGTAGCTGCAGTGCCATATGGTCCTGACGTGAAGATAGAAAAGGAAGATTGTGTCAATCACGTCTCTAAACGGATGGGAACAGCACTTAGAAACATAGTTGCAACATCCAAAGCACAAAAAGATTCAATATCAGGAAAAGGAAAGCTTACCCAGGAGAAAATGACAAAAATTCAAAATTATTATGGCCGAGCAATAAAGGACAATGCAAATGATGTTGATCTACTGAAGAAGCGAATTTTTGCAATAATTTTTCACCTCTCATCATCAGATTTAAACCCTAAGCACACCCACTGCCCACCAGGTGACAAATCATGGTGCTTTTGGCAAAGAGCAGTGGCACATTCCAAAGATCCAGGAAGCCACAAAGAGCATGACACTTTGCCAGCAGATATTGGTAAAAAGTTAGTGCCTATTTTTCTACGCCTGTCTGATTCAGATCTCCTGAAAAGGTGCTCAAGAAATAGGACGCAAAATCCAAATGAGTCCCTGCATCACTTGATTTGGCAAATATGCCCCAAAGCCACATTTGCAGGCAGGCAGACAGTGGAAACAGCAGTGGCATTTTCTGTGTGCCAGTTCACATTGGGTGCTTCATTCCGTCACACTGTCTGCAAGCTATTGGGGATAGAGCCAGGTGATTTCCTCCAAAAGTCATCCAGTGAGAAAGATCTAAGTAGAATAAAGAAAGCAGAGAAAGCTGGCAAAGAAACCACAAAAAAACGAAGAAGAGCATTAAAATATAAAAAGAGTGCCCAGGAACAAAAGAAACAATCCAATGAAGGAACAACCTACGCCTCTGGTTCCTTCAATGTACAGGCTGGAAATATTAAATAAAATTAAAATAAACTGCCACAGATAACAATTAAATAAAAGAACCATAGATATGAGTGGGTTATGACATAGTTTTGTTGCTTTGTTGATCATTCTTGACAATTCAGTCAACTTTGAACACAATGTTAAATTTCAAACTCATTTTACTCAAAACTTGTTTTTCATAGAGTGCGAATGCTTAGTGAACTAACTTTTTTGCCAAAACAGATAGCAAAGGGCAATGTTTATATATCATTTTAAAGCTAAAGACCTGAAGAGTGATGTAATAGGCTTTATTTTTGAATCAAGTATACTTCTTTACATATATGATGAAGGCATTTCAGGAAAAAATCTTGCGGAAAGTTAATTTTGACAATTTTCAAAATATTTCAATGCAAAAAAGATATTTTGAAAGACCAACAACATTACATCACTCCCCAGGTCCTATGCATCAATTTGATATGCTGATATCAGAACCTAAGCCTCTAGCTGCAAATATTAATGTTCACTAAATGATATTACTCAAACCTCTTTGTTTTTCAGTTACCATGGAAACCAATTATCTAATCTAAGAATAGATTTCAAATTTGAAATCAGCATGTTGACATTGTGCTGGGAGGTTAGTTTAAGGGACTTATCTTGAAAGGATAAGATTTTAGAATTTCGACCAGTGACCTACCTTAACATAATTGGAAGGGTAATTAACATAATTGGAAGGGTAATTAACATAATTGGAAGGGTAATTAACATAACTCCTCGTGTAAACACCTAGAGCTGGATTGATCCCAAACTGGCACGGATACAACACGACGCAAACCAAAAAAGGAAATCGAGGCGTTTTCATAATGACACCTTTTGGTCACCCTGACAGCAAATGGCGCGAATTCTGTACGCATGCCCAAGTCTTTATAAGGAGTCTGGAAATCAGTCATATGGTGCCTGGATCGACTCAGTGTAAACGCAACATAATTTGGGATCGATCCAGTAGCGTAGCCAGGGGGGCACCCAGTCATCGCCAAAGGTGGTTTTCGTGATTCGTCCAAATCCGTTGAGAAACTGAGGGGGGGGGGGGGGGTAAGTTGTATTTACCGCCAACAGTTGTCGCAGCGCTGTTTGTGAATGTCAAAAGGGGAAAAGGAAGTCAAACCTTTCTAATAAAGGCATCTTTATCATTTAAGTCAACAAGGATAGTAAGCATTTTTGCTCGCTTCGCTCGCAATTCCAAACATCTATCATAGTATGTCTCGTATAACATCATACTACCGCTTGGCTTGTTATCACGTCAAGGCATTGCAGCTTTCTTAGAATCAATGAACCCAACTTAGGCACCCCTTTAACTGTGTATGTGTATTGCATCTATTTGGGAAAAAATATAAATCAAATTAAGTGCTTCTCAGAAATTTCTGTGTATTTACACTTTTCGTATTTGGCAACATGCTGCCACTTGTCTACTTCGGGTCTACCTCGTCGCGATTTAAGCACTCCCAGATGCATCTTGCATTTACTTATGCCTTATTTAATTCTTATCGACAGTGTCCCTCTTTTCGAAAATGCCATGAAAGTCAATGTCTGCTTCTCAAAAATGTCATCTAAAACCGAAGAGAAAATAGCTGGGTATAGGTTGGGGAAGAATTTTCCGATTAATGTCAAATCCTGGCACTGGCAAGTATGATATTGGGAGACGCATTCTAAGCCAAAGTAAAGGATCTTTTTTCAAAAATTTTCCTCGTGTTCTGATTCATACAATTACCGTCACAAAACGATCAAGGTTTCCTTGTCGCTAAAGGCAAACATGATATTGGGAGATGCATTCTAAGCCAAAGTAAAGGGCATGGCCCCAAAAACTCCCAGCGCCCTCATTGTCATACCCCCACATTATTTATCCTGGCCACGCCGCTGCATTCTCTTTATCTTTCTTATGCTCACTAAACGTCACCATTCACTTGCACGAGCATTTGCTGTTTTTCTAGCGTTTTGATAAGAGTTTCAAGACGACAGACGAATAAAAATTGAAGTTGGCAAACGATGGTATAAAACCTTCTTCATGGGCCCAAACCCTTAGCATTCTTCGTGGGCCCTCGATAGGTCAATCAACCCTTCTGCTGACAAGTGTTCCAATCTATCTGCCACGCATGACATGGGTATTCTGATGTTAGCAATAACATTAGAATTTCTAATCTACAAAATTTTGATTAGAATTCAAATAAGACTAAAAGAAGAAGGGAAGCTGTCATTGATTGCTTTTTAAAGTGGCATTGAAAGTATTGATGAACCTATTTCATCTGCTTGTTTTGTTCAGGTAGGTATATTCTCGTTTTGGTCCTGGGAGTAGGCAACTCCAGGTAGCTAAATTTTCATCTGCAACTTTAATGAACTTGGCCCTTTTAATCTTCGATTCTGGGTGGCTTTGTCTAAAAGAGGGTGTTTCCGGCATTCTAAAGGGTGTGGCCCCCAAATATTTTTCCGGGGGCAAGCCCCCGGACCCCCATTTTTATTTGCTTCACTTGCATCTTGCCCCCCCTGGCTACGCCACTGGATCGATCCCGTGTAAACACCTGCAAATTTCTGGGATCGATCTCAAACTGGATCGATCCAGTTGTCTCTCGTCACAAAATTGGATCTTTTTAGCTGATGTTTGGGTGTTCCTCGCTGAACAGCAATTTTCGCTCGCTAACCGAATACTTACATTGCAGGTGAAATCTATTTTCGGTAGACTTCGGCTGAAAAACATCCGATTATTATTATTATTATTATTATTATTATTATTATTATTATTATTAATTTCTTTATCGTTGGATCGTAATAAATCGAATCATTGCAGATGATCCCTTATCAGTGTCATGTGTCAATCCCCTTTAGGGCTGCTGCGCAGCTCCAAGATCTATCAAGAGCAAAAAACAAATTTGCAAACAAGTCTAAAATCACTGTTTAAAATCAGAATGTCTGCATATCAACTCAAATTTTGACGTGATCTATTTCCACTCAGAGATTCTCAACGATGTTCAATTGACGAGACAGTTCACCATAAGATATTAATAGCCTTCGAAATAAACTGAATGACATAAAAAACGAGTTGGTGGATATTTGCCACCAGTTAAACCTTCACATCATGACAGATTTTGAAAAAACAAACAGTGTAATTTAGATGGAAGACTCTATTGATGACAGGAAAACGTGCAGCTGAAGCGCTATTTGCTGAAATTCGATTCGTTCAAATGACGGGGGAGCATTGTTAATTGAAGACCACCACCGGCTGAACCAGATAAAAGTTCCCACTTTTGACAATTCGTAACACCAAATGTATTTAATGGATTGAAACGAATCGAATTCTACTTGATAGCCGAGAGATTAAAGTGTTTGTGTGTGTGTCATTTTCCGTCCATTTTTACCGGGTGAGTCAGAAAAAACGTGGGGTGTTTGGCGGACTGTGACGTCGCGTTTAGCCACCCGACCGTTGTGAACTAAATTATTCCGAGCATCCATAACTCTGACTTAGATCATAAACTTTTCCCCATCGAAATCGGTCATGTGATTCATTATTTAAAAACTATTTTCTTCCTAAAACTTTTTATAGGAGTCTTGCAAACTGAGGAAACCTTTAACCAAGTCACTTCAGCATTTTAGCCTTGCCAAAGCTGCAGGTAGACGTGGTATTATCTGGGGAGCATGAAACAATTAGGAAATAGTGTTTTCTCCTCTGGGATGCCTTGTCACGTCATAACTTGTCCTGCAAAGAGAATATGTTTGAGAGACAGTAAAAACGCATGCTTCTTTGTGTTGTAAAGAAATCTATTTCAACAAGATCAACGCGATGTTTCATGACAAAAACTATTTCTTTCTCCCCTGATAATACCACGTGTACCTGCAGCTTTGGCAAAAGGGCAAAATGCTGAAGGGGCTCTATCAAAGATTTCATAAGTTTTCAAAACTCCCATACAACGTCTTACGAAGAAATTATTTTCTGATTAATACATCAAGTGACCGATTTCGATGGGGAAAGAATCACCCGGTATAAGAACTAAAGTATAGGTAAATTTGACTATACGAGAACTTCTTACCTGAAAAAGGCCTGAAACACTTAACCAAATCATAAAGGAAACTCCTTGCTGAGAACATTGAAGAAATTTTCATGGGTGAGAAATATTGTACGCAGATTTATTACCATGAGGTCAAATTTACCTACATGTTCAGTGCTTACAAAAAATGCGAGAGACATGACAAAACGGTAGTTTGATCTTTCGGCCCTTAACTAAAATTAATATTTGAATGGTTTGAGTCCGTATAGTAGCCCATTCACACTTGTTAAACCAACTTAACCTAAACCAGGTTATCAAATGTTGCTTTCTAATTGGTCAATCCAACCAATCGAATTCATTTGATTGGTCGAAAGTTAACCCGGTTTAGATAAACTGGTTTTAACCGTGTCAGTGTGAATGGGGCATAGTATTATGAGTTTTTAAAAGTGGGAACATTTTTCTGGCTCAACCGAGATTTTTGCGTGCAAATGACACGTGTGTCAAAAATGTTTCAACATTGTTTTACCGTCTTGAAATATCCGTAAATTTAAAGACCCGTGCAGTGCATTATATATTGTTAAGGCTTTGCCTAAGGCTTAGTTTAAACATCGTATTTTTGCCGTGTCGAATGTAATAGATGCTGCTTAAAATTTCCAAGTGCCAATTAAATTCGACATGAAAACGATGTTAAAATCACAATCCGTTTTAAGTTATCTAAACGGCAGGAGTTCACCAGCTCTGCCCTCGACTCTGTCGTGGTAAGCGCCCCAGAAACAAGACTTGACACGACTTGATTTAAACATCTTGTTTCTTCCGCGTTTAGTTAATCATTTCTAGGCCATGTTGCCGGTTTCTATGTGTGCTCAGCCACTGCACTTGCACATTTGGAAAAATTGGCCACTTTAACCATTTTAGTTTCAATCTGACACGGCAAAGTGGCGATCTTTAGACTAGATTTCCAAACATGGCAGATACTGCCTTTTTTAATACAGTTCGATTCGACACGGCAAAGATACGACGTTTAAAGTAGGCCTAATTCATACGGGGGGTGAGTCAGAAAATGTCTATTTGTTTGAAAGCCTGTAGCCCTCAAATCATTTATCAAATCCTGATAAACTGATCATACCTGTGTAGGTAACATATCAACTTAGATAACTTTGTTTAGGTTGTCAAAATCGGTTATATTGTTCTCAAATCATCAGCGATTTTATAGAATATGTCTCATTTCAAAATTGATTAATCGAAGGCCTGTATGTAATAATAGACCTTTTAGCTATTCTACAAAAGATCCTGGATCGAGCGTTATTTTCATACGCGAGGTTCGATAGAGTGGCGTTGGAGCTTCTATTACTATTGTGCATATTCGAAAATTCTACAAATTGTAGCAAAATATCGTTCGATTCTAATTCTATTCCAAGATCTTCAAAAAGCAAAATCATTGTACCAATCATTTGTTGCATCAACTTTCAAGTACTGCCCATTGATTTGGCCTTTTTGCGGAAAAACGTCAAATGACAACATAAACTGAGTACACAAAAGAGCCCTTACTGAAAAGAACAATGAAACCACGGGCGGTAGGAAACGCTGAATTTAGAAAAAGCTTTACGGGTGATACATCGGGTTATTCCTATCCTAATGTATCATTCCATTCATGATATATCGACTTGTTTACCTTCTGTGTCTACCTATCCTGCGAAGGCGCCATTTTAATCCAATTGACATGACTTCAAGGGCCCTAGAGTAATTATGCCACCCAAGTGTATATTGGAGGAGTTTCCGTTTGTAACAAAATCTTACAACGTGTAGAAGTATAGTTTCATTTAAAGGGGCTCCGTCGCCAAACTGTAAAAATCTGTAAACATCACACGTGCCCATTGTTCTCCATTGTCTTCTGCAGTTTGTTGATAAAAATGCTCATTAAAAATCCACTCATATCCAGCCAATCGTAAGAGATATGAATGTTTGGATTTTTCCTCTGTGAAGTACAAAGATCTATCTTCAAAATGATGCTTTTATTTTCGAAAAAACAGGTAAACGTCTGTGTGATATTGCCCATCAAAAACTTCAAAATCACCGTTTCGACCGAAATTTGGAGACGGAAAGTAGATCATACTCCATCTGATTTGACCTCGCTTTCAAAATGCCATCTCATTGCACACTAATGCAAATACAAGGTGAGTCAATAGAAAGAATCTCAGTTTAAAAGGTCATGGCTCCCTGGATATCAAGACGATGATATCGGGAAATGTATAGTTCAATGGTAGACATCCTCAAATCCATTTTAAAATTTACTTGACTGAAATTGGCCACTCCGTTCTGAAATTATGAGGGATTTTCTCGAGCCTTCATGAGGCACAGAATGCCGCCGGATGTTACGAGGGATAATCTCGAGAAGGCCGCTAGCCCGACTGTCTTCGGAGCACCCAGGGGCGGGCAAGTACTGTAAAATATTTGACCCCATGTTTGTCCAGAGGAATTGGAAAAAATAACCGGTTCTTTTGTCACATAGTACGACTTTCCTGCCCAAAACAACCAGTTCTTGGGACAAAGGTGAAATCTGAATATCGATCTTCCTTTTCCACCAGTTTGTCACAAAAAATCAAGTTTTCTAACCTCCTATCTAATTGTAAGCTGGTTCTCCCTTTGTCCGTCAAATTTAAGCAGAAAAGACCAGTATTTCAAATTTTCACATAAGCGGTTCTACCTTTGTCCGCCAAACTTACGGAAAAAAGACCAGAAATTCCAAGTTTTCACAAATGCGGTTCTACCTTTGTCCGGCAAATTTCAGAAAAAAGGCCAGAAGTTAAAATTTTTCACCAAACCAGTCCTATCATTGTCTGGCAACCGGTTTTGGGACTCATATCTATAATTACCACTTGCTTTTGAAAACAGCAGTTGGTCGAAACTACCGGTTTTTGGGACAAACATCTTCAGTGGTTCATGATGTTAAAATTGTCCTCCAAATTGAAGAAAAATAACAGCGGAAATTTGCTATCAAGAACGACCAGTTTTTGGGACAAAGGTGATGCAACATTTTTTAATGAACTATCGGTTTTTGGACAAAGGTAGGACCTTCGTTCCCAGTGTGACATGCCCGCCCTTGAGTTTTTTGAAAATTTTTCTTGAATTCGTGGAAAAGTAGAAAAACACTCTGATTCTGAAAATATTGAAGATTTCGGAAAAGTCCAACGGTAGAATTATAGAAAAATAGCTAAAGTTTTTTTGAAGTCATTCAATTCAAAGAAATAGGTCACTCAATTTTACACCAACCTTTTTAAAGATTTGGAACATATGCTGTTGTTTTATTGTTCTATCTACTGTCACAATCATATCAAGAAAAGCAACATTTCAATTTCATTTAAACCCCAATACACGTATTTTTTTTATAAGAAACCGCTTATAAGAAACGGTAGGCTCAATTTTTCCTTCCCTACCTGAATTTGAAAAGCTAAGAAACTTTGGTAATTTGCAGTTTTAATTTCCTTATGGCACTCAAAAATTTTTTGACATTGTACAGTTATAGCAACTGTTTGGATGTTATTTTGAGTGTGAATTGTGTTATTTACTTTATTTGTTTCGACATCTTACTAAGTAATTTGGGAGCCCTTTAGACAAAACAAAAAGAACTCTGCCTTTTCGGCATTAAAGATATAAGAAACACGTAAGAAACTTTTGGTAGCAAAATGGCCCAAAAATTTAAGGAACTGCCTACCAGCCTAGTTTCTTATAAAAATGATACGTGTATAGCATTTGTGTGCTCTCTTGCTAAGCAAACCGGACTCAAACACTATCATTTGGGCCTTTACAGTAAAGCCAAGGTTTGGGTTCATTAATGAGAAAAACACAACAACATTTGCATAGATTAAAAACAGTACGACAGTCAGCACAGCAAAGTGCAAGAAAACATGATCTGCGAAGACAAAAAATGAAAATGATAATTTGGGGAAAATTTCGACTTTCAAAGCGGATTTTAAGTTATGAAATACCAACAGCATGAAATGAAATGCACCTGCTAATATATGCAAATGTTATGAATTATATCTCTAGTTTTAAGATTCAACTACGAAGGGAGTAACCCCCCTGTAAAATCAGGATAAATAATCAGGCATATCTATGAAACACTGTAGATAAGATTTATTGAAGGAAGTTGCAATAGATTCACTCTTAACTCTCTACTGGAATCTATGAAAACAAACATCTGTGATTTCAGAACAATTTCATTGGAAGTTTACATTGATCGAATCATTGTATTATTCATTTTTGGCAGAAACATGCCGTTTGCTTCAAAGAAACATAACAGTTTATGAAGAAGAGTTTATGAATTTGTAGAAGTTGTTTAGCGCAGTTTTACGTGGCAAGGTGGGTTCTGTTTTCAAATTGCTTTAGAAGCGATTAATTTTCACAGGAGAGTCGAAGAGGTGATGTTCAGGCAGCAAAAGGCGAAGAGTAAAGAGGGCAAGCTGTGTTCTTTGCTTTGTTTTGTTACGAATCACCTGTTTATACAAAGGAGAGATTTGAATAATCGTTGAGACTGAAGACAGAACGGGCATACGTCCGTGCAGCAAGATTAGGAAGGTTGGAAAGAGCAGCGTTTGAAGATATTTCATACTGGAATTTGGCATATACTAAGCAAGGGTGTATTTGGGTGGAGTTTATGATTGCTGACAGATCTGATCAAGGTTAGTCAGACACTATTTTGTTGATAGCTGCTTTTAGGGGAATAATTCGCTGGTTTTAATACATTTCAGGGGTAGCTTTTGAGTGCGTAGTGTACCTTTTATCAAACCAAAACTAGCTTAAATGAATGATATAAAATATGCGAGAAAAATGTATTTAGGTGATTTTTACGATTGCAAACAGATCTGAATGATCTGAACAAGGTAAGTCATGCACTATTCTGTTGATGAATAGTTCTGCAGAAATAATTCACTGCTGCAAGCTCTTGTCAAGGGTAGCTCTTTGCATAGCTACATAGAGTCGTAAGAACTTACACTAACAATCGGTCTTATCAAAAACTGAATAAACATATGATATACACGTTTTTTTATAAGAAACTGGTTTATAAGAAACTAGTACTACGATGACCAAAAATTTAAGAAACTCTAGTACTACGCTCAAGAACAGTTAAGAAACTCTAAAACGTTATTTCTGTATGTCTCTATTATTCTATGTCTCTCTAACAAAGGTACACTCGTCTTTTCTCGACTTTTAACTGCAAAATTGGTAAATTTTTGCCTTGATGTGCATGGCTTCTTCTTGATGACAATGTCAATGCAAAATGGAAGCATTTTGTCGAGAAGAAGGCTCAACTTCGAACAATATCGCAATTTTAGGCCCAAAAATAAGAAACTAATTAAGAAACTTTTACTACTAAAACACCGAAATTTTCATGCGAAATTAAGAAACTTTTAGTACTAAGTGCTGATCCAAGTGTCTTATAAAAAAAACGTGTACAGTGAGATTCACTATCAAAGGTTGTTTAAGCCTGGTTTTTATTAAGTCGTACTTCATCGCTAATGATTGTCTCAGAACATCGGCGATCATAGCCGATGCTGTAAGCACTTCTAATCCACTGTTATAATCCACTTCTTTTATTTTAAAGTATAACGACGCTCCTGGAAAGTGTAGCGAGTTATCATCATGAAAATTGAGATTGAATTGAATTGTAAGCCTGTACAACGATCGGCGATTAATTACAATTTAATGAAACCAGGCTTGAAGGCGAAGATTATAACTGTTAACAGATGTGATCAAGATTTGCCAGGCACTATTTTGTTGATAGATAGTTATGTGGAATAATTAACTACTTTTAGCACGTTGAAGGGGCATGTTGTAAAAACCGGACCCTAAGACCCTGGGACCCCTGAGACCCCTAGGACCTTTAAGTACTAGAAATGAAAAGGACCCTTACATTATGGACCCTTAACACCAGAGTGTCATAATGAGGAAGTTGTGTATCATTGACTTCCCCTCTTCCATCCCATGAACTTCCACTCTTTCAAACCAATGCCAGGAATGATGCAGAGAGTTTATACCATGAAGAAGTACTATTTTGAGTATCTCCTATTGTGTTATTTTAAAGACTTTCTGCATGAATAAAGGCATCCTGACGTTGGTTTTAACGGTCGAAAGTTCGTAGGATGAAAGATGGGAGGTTCATACAACATGCAGTCTCTTGTTTGACAGCTTGATGACGTTGATCTATTGTTTATCTGTGGTGATGTCCCTCTGGTGGGCTATTCCTCGATGTATCACAGAATGAAATTTACAATGTTAACTATTTATAGTCTATTTAAATTCCAATTAAAGTTTATATATTCTATCTTCATTTCAGTCTGTTACCATTGTATAGTAACTACGTTCTCGGGTTCTTGGGTTGACAGTATAAAATGCCTATACAATGATTATGGACTGTTATAGTACCTACGCTACTTAGTTCAATGAAAAGAAATAAAAATGCAGAAATTGTGAAGATGCTTGGGTTCTCGGGTTCTTGGGTTGACAACATAAAATGCCTCTCAAGAACAGTTAAGAAACTCTAAAACGTTATATCTGTATGTCTCTCTTATTCTATGTCTCTCTAACAAAGATGCCTTCGTCTTTCCTTGACTTTTAACTGCAAAATTGGTAAATTTTTGCCTTGATGTGCATGGCTTCTTCTTGATGACAATGTCAATGCAAAATGGAAGCCCTTTCTCGAGAAGAAGGCTCAACTTCGAACAATACCGCAATTTTAGGCCCAAAAAATAAGAAACTAATTAAGAAACTTTTACTACTAAAACACCGAAATCTTCATGCGAAATTAAGAAACTTTTAGTACTATGTGCTGATCCAAGTTTCTTATAAAAAAACGTGTATGTGATATACAAGATACACGATAATCAGATATGTGCAATGTGAGCCAGGTGCTATTTTGTTGATAAATAGTTTGGAGGAAATGATTCAATGCTTTTATCAAGTTTTAAAGAGTAGCTTTCTGGCATATGTACGTACATAGAACTCACATTAAGAATGGGTTTTTTCAACGACTTCATCATCATCATCATCATCATCATTTATTTATTTACAAAGTACGCAGAACAAAACAATAGCTAAAATTACAGCTAATTAAGGCCTACCTATTTACATAATTTAAACATCTAATCTAAAAATTATATATATATTACAGATCAAAGAAACAAGTCAAGAAATAATGTTTCTTAGATCGACAAATTTTTCTTAGCTTGAAGTATTTTCTTGTTCCATTGATCAGCAGAAATTCACTCGATCGATGGAATGAAATTGTGAAATGGCGATTACTTAAAAAGCTCTTCCTGGAAGGGAAAATGGACGTCGAAAAAGGACTCAGTAACAAATTTTAGTGGGGATTACCCCGGTCCTTGTTGGGGAGATGAAGTGCTGACCCTATTGTTTTGATACTTTGTGTTTCAGCTTCGTTGAGAGCTAATCGACGTTGGGGCTCACGCTGTCATGCGCATCGCTGCTTTTGTTTCTTCCCTTGTTCTCAACGGTCAAGCTAATTTGCATATTACATAAGTGAAGTAAATCGTTACTGCGCATGCGATCTGGAGCCCTTTTGGGGGGATTCCTCGAGGCTGACAACTTAGCCTGTTCGTATCCCCAACAAAACCCGTGCAACCCTACGAATGCATATCATAAACATTCGATATTTTCATTGAGTATTATGATGAATTTTTCATGCAGTTGATGGCAATTTGAATTTTTGTCTACGTCATAACGAGCAGGCACGTGCCTGTGCCTGGTGTATCTTTGATTGAAAGAAGGCAAACACCTTCAATTTCAATAACACTAGAAATAGAGATGCCCAGGCCCCTGGCTTAAAGGGAATGTAAGCATATATAGGCCTGTGGTAAAAATAGCCGTGCAAAGACAATAGACTGTGACACGTGCCACACCATATTTGGGCAACTTATTTACGTCAACAACAAAATTCTGATATTTGATAGGATAGAATTTGACAACAAATATCTTGAAGCCATTGTTATATGCTCAAAAGATTCCCTTTAAGTCTCTCTTAACTCCGTTAACGAAGACAACGAAGGGTGTGTTTGATTTGTCCCAATTTTGAAAACGGTACACTTAATAAACTGTGCTTGATTGATTCCGAAATTCTAAAAACCTTAGATTAGTTAGGTTTGGTAGGTGAATTTTCTTCTCCAAAAGGCAAAAAAGGTTTGGGAGACTTTGGAGAGATTCTCGTTTTCACCATTGTGAATCTAAAGCATACTGTTTTAAAGATGTTTATTTTTTAATGGGAAATATATTTCCATCCCTTTGAAGAATACACTATAAATGGAAGTGCGGTCTATTCAAGCTATCTGTTTCCGGACACAAATTACCACACTTTCTACAAAAACGTTTCAAGAGACTGTGAAGGGAAGTTGTATAAACTGTTACGACATGAGTATGAACTGTTACGACATACGTATTTTACGCATTTATATCGCCAAAAAATTAAGGAACTCCAGTACTGGGAAGAATTGGTCAAGAAACTATTCTGATAACGGAAGTCATTAGCATACTGTCACGTTGTTTTTACTTGTTTCAACATTGGAAAAACTTCAAAAAACTTTCTAGAGGGCACTGTTAGAAAACTTTAAGATTGTTCTGAAACCTATTCTACCCGGGCTCTTTGGGTCAGAGCTCTACTCGGGAGGGGGGGATGGGCAACAAATGCTCTTAAATATATCCAAAACAATAATCATATACCACTGCAACTTCATAGAATAGTAATTACATCTATTAGGAGTCAAATTATAGACTTTGGTGCTAATTGGTCACGTGATTTGTTCCCAACAGCCAAACAATAGAATAAAATCACCTACAAGCTTCAGCACTGAAAAAAAACGATTGCTAATCATTTCAGATTTTAATGATTTGAACCTGTACAAACTACCTAAAAAGTGACGAAATATGATTTTTCATTATATTAACATTTTGAAATTTTATCCTTATTTGTTAGAACTATGACCTCATCATTTCAAATGACGTCATGGAATCTACCGGGTGTCCCAAAAAAAGTATACAGACTTGGTTGACTCCAGCGATGTAAATTTAGCTTTAATCAGTGGCTAATCACTCTCAAAATGTTCCTTGATAGTTAACTTGAACATAGATACCTCGTTTGTTGGTATGGGTCCTTTGAGAGCAGAAATATCAATCTTGAAAGCTCCAATTTGCGTGCACCTGCAAACTAGAGCTTTCGCCTTTTGGCCTAAGCAAGTTCCTGAAGCACATCAAAATTAAGAACTGAAATTAATGAAAAATTAGGAAACTGCCCAATGGGCGACTGGGGGGGGGGGGGGGTGACTTCTAGAAAACAGAATAACATGAGATCTAATATTTTTAAACTTTTATCAAGGCTATCGATGATTTATACGCTGTTCGTTAAGAATTTGCTTAGGCCAAAAGGCTAAAGCTCTGGTTTGCAGGAAGAGGCAAATTTGAGCTTTCAAGATTAACATGTCTGCTCTCAAAGCAGCAATACCAACAAACGAGGTACCTATGTTCAAGTTAACAATCGAGGAACATTTATGGAGTGATTAGAAAGTGATTGAAGCTAAATTCACATCGCTAGAGCATGAGCGATAGGACACCAAGTGTGTGCCACCTTAACGTTATTTTGGTAGCGAGCCACCTTAATCAGTTGTTTTTAGTGTTTTTGCCTATTTTTACTTGGTAGTGAGCCACCTTATCGCGGTTTCGCCATTTTGAAATTTTTGGTAGTGAGCCACCTTAAGTGCAGATCCACCTTAACCGTAAAGCCCTGAGAGGGAAAAACTTATAGTCCGGTAGCAGAAGGGGGAGGGCGGGTAGTACCACCAAACGAGGTAATTTGTGAGACCAAGTGATTTTGGTCAATTTTGGGGCGTAGAATTCGAATATCGATGTTCTTTTTGTGGGGGAGGGGCCGTTTTTGAGATATGGGGGTAAATGCCCCCAAGATTGAAGGAAAATGTGTTATTATTAAGACTCTCGATGTACCCCTTTAAAAGTTCATTTTTAGCTTTAGAACATTGATAATGGCCCCATCTAGCTCATAAAAGGTATTTTCGAGGTTTCGGATCATTCTGGGGTAACCCTGCCCCAAATGGGGGCAACAAAGCAAGATGATTCAAAATTCACTAAAAGTACCTTACCATACCAATTCAGGGGTGTAGAACCCGAATTTCGATGTTATTTTGATGGGAGAGGAACAGTTTATGAAATATAGGGGCAAATGCCCCCAAATAGGGGTCAAAGGTCAAACTCTTTTGGTAACCTTTGGTGCTTTTCATTTCAAATCTTGTAATGATTCTCATAGAAAGATGTTATTTTAACAGGAAAAGGGAGCTTTTCAAATATAGCGGCGACTGCCTTAAAAATAGGGTAAAGTTTGTTGTTGTCGAACGCCTCACTCAAAGCATAAACATTTTGATCTTCAGCTATGGGAAATGGAATTTGGGATCAGTAAATTCATGAATAGCAATAGCTTAATCTATTTTTTCAGGTTGTTACCTTCTTCTAACCCCGAAATGTTACCCCGAATTTGGGGGCAATGAGAGAGATTATCTGTGTCCACTTCATGGTCGAAGTGCCTCATCCTATGAATTTCCGACAGTAACATTTGCAACAGAGAGCCTTGTTTGGTCCTACTGTGTTTACGGTTCAAACTTCATACCTACCTATGGTTCCTTTCAATCAAGGGAAACATTGGATGGTGCCCTCAGCCATGATCCTATAAAGAGGCTCAGTTGCAACATGTTGAATGGATCGTTAATAGACCAGTTCAGTAATAAACAAATTCTGTAATTACCGCAAGTTCATGTTACTCTATTTTTTACATTTATGGCCAATTTCCAGTTCCCTTGGACTTCGAATTCGCATCCAAATCCACACTTCAAAGACATTAGGACGATGGCTTACCATTAAATCATCCAATGAAATTACGCGAATCTATTCATGATGCTCTCTTGTAAAGGATAACAATGGTGGTGTGCCCGTTTGCACTTTCGGCTGCATTATTGTGATTTGCATCTTTCATTGAGACATTTCCGTTTGGAATCCTTCCTTACATGTCAAATTCGGATGCAATTACCTGCCGATCGGTGAGCAAAAGATTCGGATGCAAATCCTAAATCCAAAGGAACTAGCAATGGGCTAACAAATCAGAACTTAAGATATTGTCACTATTCTCGACCATCTCTTCCATTGCTGGCATTAATCAGCAACTCTGCTATCCTTTCCTGGACTTAGGTGCAGCCTAATGTTTAGATGGGCTTATTTCATGGATAGTGCCCAATATGATGGCTTCGTTGCTTTAATAGTGCTTGAATCGCGCCTGAAGTGAAATAACTTTTGCCTGATTAGAGGGGCTATGCAGCACACCCCAGCCACCCGACTCTTATGCCAATGCCAATGTATCTGTTCTGAATACACTTCCTCTGTCCAATTTTATCATTATATCTGGTAATCAGCCTGATTGGCCTGGATAACCTTGCGATCAGGATTTGATGCATTTCACCACATTTTGTAACAAAATTTGCTGTCTGGTATGGTGGAAGGAGAGACAAGTCAATGCCATTTTCATATTCTTTCAATCTCCTAAATATATTTTTCATCACTTTGTTTGATGAATACTGCTGCTTTCTTTCAAACTTCTACCTAAAAGAAGTGCCAATCCATCCAGCTCTGGTCAGATATTATATCTTGCTTGACTGTTCCCTAAACAGCGAACAAGAAATGTACCTTTCATATGTATCCACCAAAACTGTTTTCCTTTACGAAGAAAAAGTTTTTCCCTCTCAGGGCTTTACGGTTAAGGTGGATCTGCACTTAAGGTGGCTCACTACCAAAAATTTCAAAATGGCGAAACCGCGATAAGGTGGCTCACTACCAAGTAAAAATAGGCAAAAACACTAAAAACAACTGATTAAGGTGGCTCGCTACCAAAATAACGTTAAGGTGGCACACACTTGGTGTCCTATCGCTCATGGCTAGAGTCAACCAAATCCGTATACATTTTTTTGGGACACCCGGTATACTTTGCTGATGTCAACCAATCAAACGAAAGTATTTTGCATGGGGGGTCGTTTGGTACCAAGCTCGACTTAATCAAGGCTAAATCAAAGAAATTATGATTGCTTGGTGATTTGTGTGTAACCACTTTCCAAATATGGGCATCTGCTGGTCACTTGACTTAAATTATAATAATGCAAAGCCTGAAATTTGATTGCCAATCAAAAAAATAGGAAAAGTCATGGATGTTTCAGCTCTCTACCCTAATTATTACTCTATATTTATAATCAAAGGTTTGGGTGGGGGGCATTTTCTGCCCCTCCCCGGGGTAAGGATGAGTACTCAAAATCTGCTGATTTTAGAAAGCTTCCAGTATTGGCCGAAATTGTAAGTTTCTTAGAAGTAAAGTACGTGCAAGAAAACAATCACAGCTACACTCATTTTTTTATAAGAAACTAAGGTCCGGTGCTGGTAGGCAGTTTCTTAAATTTTTGGGCAATTTTGCTACCAAAAGTTTCTTCTGTGTTTCTTATATTCAGGGGCGCAAATGAGGGGGAGGTGTGGGAGGGGGGTGTGACACCCCCCAATAATTTCATAACTCAGTCCCAATCGCTATTCTATTGTCATAAAATCGGTCCCGATCCGGCTCTGAACTTGAACCTGAATTTTTCAGGACGGCGATACTCGAAATGCAAAGATTTCTGTGTTAGCTGTCTTTAGTTTTTTCGTAGAAACTAAGTTTACAATTGTTGCTAATGGCAAGCATGATATTGGGAGATGCATTCTAAGCCAAAGTAGAGACTGTTTCTTCGAAAATTTTCTTCATGCTCCGATTTTTAGGATAACTACCGGGTGCGCCAAAATAAACTATGCACGTTTGGCAGGCCACAATAAATCGTACACTGGACCGAATTTGAAGATTTATGACTTATTCGTTAGCAGAAAGCCTGAATTAGATACTGGGATTTTTTGCAAATTTTTTCATTTTCAGTTTCTAGAGCTAGAAGCGCGTCTCCTAAGATTTCAGTTTTCGAAAACACCGAAAACGATCAAAAACATTGATCAAATCTTCTAAAGAATTGACATGAATGGACAAAGAGAGAACTTTTTCGTGGTGATTTGCGATCTAAAAATCGACCAATTGTAATCTGAGTTCGTACTGAACCCCCAAATCCCCCTGAAAACGTTTTCTCTTTGTTTAGTCATGTTAGATCTTTTTAAATTTGATCGACGTTTTTTTATCGTTTTAAATATTTTCGAAAACGAACATTTAAGAAACTCGCTAAAAGCTCTAAAAACTGAAAACGGAAAAATTTGCAAAAAGTCCTAGAATCTAATTCAGGCTTTCTGCTAAAATATTAAGTCATAAATCTTTAAAATTAGTCCAGTGTTCAATTTATTGTGGCCTGCAAAACGTCCATAGTTCATTTTGGCGCACCCGGTATCACAAAACTATCAAGGTTTCCTCGCTGCTAATGGCAAGCATGACATTGGGAGATGCATTCTATGCCAAAGTAAAGGAGGTGTTTCCAAAAATTCCTTCGTGCTTTGATTTATAGGATAGCTGTCAAGGTTTCCTCACTGCTAATGGCAAGCATGATATTGGGAGATGCATTCAACGCCAAAGTAAAGGATGTGGCCCCAAAAAATTTCCTGGCCCCCAGGCCCCAGCATTTCCCTGCCTACCTCTTAATTTACCCTGGCCACGCCACTTATTGATTCCATATGAGCAAGCTTGCGCGCCTAAAAACGTGGTTATTCTGTGAAGCTTTGACTGGATCATCCAGGGCAGATGGCTAAGATGCTAGCCAGAGACAACTTGATGTCGGAAACTGTTTGTTTAATTCCGTTTCGATCGTTGGGAAAACACTATGTCTGTTATAATTGTATTTTCGGTAAATTATGGCAGATAGGAAAACTTTATTTTTCATACATTTGCAACAACACTCGCAGAAATCGATCCCACGTGGAAGAAACTCGGTCCTTTGAACACACACCCCCCTCAAAAAAATTGCATTTGCGCCCCTGCTTATATTTTTAATGCCGGAAGTATAGAGTTAACTTTGTTTACCTAAAGGGCTCCCAAATTACTTAGTAAGATCTCCAAACAAGTAAATAACACCATTTGCACTCAAAATATTGTCGAAACAGTTGCTAAAACTGTACACTATCAAAACATATTTGAATGCGATAGGAAAATTAAAGTTGTAAATTATAAAAGTTTCTTAGCTTTTTCAATTCAGGTAGGGTTGTTTCTTAGCTTTCGAAAAATTGAGCCTAACGGTTCTTTTAAGCGGTTTCTTATAAACAAAATTAGTGTATTTGTACGAACACATTTTGTCATGCAATCTCCAAAATTAATCAGGTGAATGCACAAATGACATCTGCCCGACTTTAAAGGCATTGAGTCATGGTAAATAGCGATTCTCCGCTGGGGGTCTGTCTGCTTTCATGTGATCAGTCTGTTTTCATGTGATCAGAGATGAACTTCACAAATACGAGGCTACATCGGAGTGGCGCGTGGCCTATGTTTCGCATTTTGTTAATCCCCACAAAATCTCGTTATTAAATTGAATCCCTTGGCCTTAAGCACATTGCTGTCCTTTTATTGAGATATATATTCATAGCCTCACTTTATCCTGCTTTATCAGTTGTCTTGTAACGCCATGAGAGACGGTCGTCAGATCGTTTTGTTTTCGTTGCTATGTGAAATTACACCTTGTTGACTTCAAAGGGAAACCCCGATAATGAAGCTTTAAGAATATATTCAGGTGAGAATATCATGTGTGCAGTTTGAATTACAGCCAATCAGACTGGCGTAAGCTATCATCATGACTCAGCGATTTTTGCAAATTGGGTATACGCGGTCAAAGATTTTAGTATCAATTAAGAAATTCCTCACTAATTGGTGCGTTGAATTCCCTTTGAATTGTTGCAGCCTGCCAAGGGCTTTTGATGTGTGTTTAGGCTAAACACATCAAAAACTTGTGAATCAGAATCCAGCTACATCTCCCAAATGACTAATGTTATGAAAAAATCTGATTGCTCTATGTAATCCTACGAAGTTCAAACATAAAAAAAATCTTCATTTGAAATGTATCTGCAGCTATTTGCCTGCATTAAGGAGAAAAAGTCATTTTGCTCGTCAAAAAGTCTTTGCAGCTTTAGTACAATGTTTGTTTTAAAACGACACGTGCAAAAACTTGAATATTCGATAACATAAATTCATTTTTGTGCCATCTACAACTTTAGGGGAATCTTTCCCACTTGGAGAAAACATGTGCAAAAGCTTTTAAAACAAAAGAAGCCTCCGCAAAAGGCCAGTTTAGAGAACATATGTACCTGAAAAATCAATTTACTAAGCAATTTGCATCTTTAGTTAGCAGAATGTTTGTCGACTTTGAAACGACAGATGCAAAAAATTGAATGTTCACGTTAAGCAATCTGCAAATTTAGAAGCATATTTTCTCACTTGGAGAGAAAGTGTGCAAAACGTTCAATGCTCAAAGCAGTCTTCTTGATTTAAAGGCCGTCAAAGAGAACATATGTACCTTTAGAAATAGATTTATTCACGGGGGGGGGGGGGGGGTTTTCTTGGCCAAATTTTGGGTAGGGGTCTGCCGCGAGCATCTTCAAAAGGGTACCGTTGGCTAGACTAATTTTTACGAAAACGGTACCCTTGGCTAGACCAATTTTGACCATTTTCTCGACCAATATTGTCAAATTTGTGCCAAATATGATGTCATTACCGTTCGCAAAACCAATATTGTCAAATATGATACCCTTGGCTAGACCGTTGCTGGCCAAAACTGCAAAAAAGGATACTCTTGGCTAGACTAGAAGTCTGAAAAAGTATACCCTTGCTCGCGGCACATCCCCAGGTACCTTTACTATGGAAGAACCCCCCCCCCCCCCGTGGATTTATTATGCACTTTGCAGCTTTGGTAGCATGTTTTCACGTGCAAAAACTTGAACACGTTGGCAAAACATTGACAAAAGAACAAGACAGTTTTCAATATTATTGTTTTGATATTCAGGGAGCAGTGGCCTTCCAAAGGGGGATTCTATTTTTGACTCACCAACAAGAGCAGATTTTGTAATACAAAAGCAACAGTTGCGTTTGATTGACACCTCAATTCAAAGCGATTAGCGGCTGCAGACAAAGGAAATTCTCTCAACCAGTAATTCAAAACAAACAAAGCCGCAAAAGTTTCCCCAAAACTGGTAGGGCAAACTCTCGCCTTGTGCAAGCGAAAGATGGTTTTTAAGGGAAGTTATGTGCTTATAGCGAAAGAAGAAGGGTAAATCTAAAGTTCTGTCGCTTAGATTATGTTTATTTGATTTAGGAGCTGTTTTGTAATCGTTTCATTTTAAGCCCTAAAGACGCGAGAATTACAATGCCTTCTGCTCCGCTCCTGAATCAAATAAATATAATCTAAGCGACAGAACTTTAGATTTACCCTTCTTCTTTCGCTATAAGCACACAACTTCCCTTAAAACCATCTTTCGCTTGCACAAGGCGAGAGTTTGCCCTACCAGTTTTGGGGAAACTTTTGCGGCTTTGTTTGTTTTGAATTATTGGTTGAGAGACTTTCCTTTGTCTGCATCCGCTAATCGCTTTGAATTGAGGTGTCAATCAAACGCAACTTTTGCTATTGTATTACAAAATCTGCTCTTGTTTGACTCACCCGGTATAGTTTCGGATCAAACAACGTTCATTTTGTGAGGCAAACCAAACGCACAGATGAATAGAACTGGTGCAAAATGACTGAATAAAAACAAAAAATAAAATATTGCAGAGTGACAAAGCTGTAAACATTTTTGGTTTCATCATGCACACAAAAGCAGGTTGTATTCATTGTTATTTCTGACCGCATGAATTGGATTTAAATGCAGGCCGTCCGAATTATTCTTGATTTTCAGTAAGCTAAATAAACTAATATGTCAGGACATGGTTAGGAAATGCTCGGCACTAAAATATGGAATGACAGAATGCTTGTTTTTCATAGGTGTATGAGGCAGGGGGAACGTTGAAAAGGCTTACAAAAAATGGCCATATTCGATCCACCTCAAGTCGGGAAAACTTTCGTAAGCATTTTTATCGGGGATCCTCTCAGATTTGATCTTTCCTTATGTTTATGGTGATGTTACAATCAGGAGCAATAATATTGATTCCATCGAGTCAGTACATACAGTGGCGTGCTGGGGATGAGATCGCAGGGGGGGCAATAGGTCAAAATGGCGCCCCTTTCTAGACTCATGACTTATCATCCCTTGTTTTCCCGCGTTCTTTGATTTGCTGATATCAGTTGCTCAATAGGGACTCATACCATTACTCTTATAAAGTGGGTCCTCTGTTTCAAAACGGCGTAAACTAGCGGGAGTTCTCGTACACACAACAAAATCGCTTGGAGCTGAAACATTGAAAGTAAACTTTTAGTACAAAAAATAATGTTTTCCTGACCTACCCATCACAGACAATATACCTTTTAAGCAGTAATCTTCCTCTGTAGAAACAAAAATAGATCCATCGCAGCTACGAGAACTCTAGGCCGTATCAACCGTTTTTTGGATGCAACAACAACGATACCCTGGGTACCAGACTCTCTAACATAAAAACAGAGTTTTATGTTAGAGAGGCTGGTACCCAGGGTACAACAACGACTGTCTAAATAGCAATTACAACAATTTTCCTTATTGGTTGAAAACTGAATTCTAGCAATTTGATGGGTAAATACGGAACCACTCTATGTGGGCCCCTTTGTGAGAGTAACATGGTATGAGCCCCTTTGACCAAGTGATAGCAGCGTTAGCTGAATTCATCTATGCCAGTTCATTTGTTCATACCAATACAGATTTTCTTTGCAAGGGAAGCAAGTCAATGCCAGTTTTTCATGATAAAATGCTATTGAAAGTTCTCGAAAACTTCTTTCTAAACTTTCAATGAGCTCGTCTTTGTTGAGGGAGAGAAAAATCTTTTTTTTCAAACGCCATCATCAGAAGACCCTCGAGGAGCTCCTGAACCATCGTTGAGCGTATCTGCGACGTGGAAAACGAATGCTCAGGGGTTGATGAGCTCACAGGAGTGGCAATTGCAAAAGCATAAGCGTGCCCTAAGATGGGATATACATCCATGAGATGGTACGTGGGATGACATAGCAGCTGCAAGGCATCAGAAAAGGATGGCAGCTTGCTCTTTTCGTCAATTGCTTTCTGTGTATCGCACCAGGCCAATCAAATCCTTCATCATAATCATCATAGTCATCATGTATTCGTTGGTTTGTTTTCTGTTTGGCTGGTCTACACATCAAAATCAAATTCGACGTTTGATTGCTAATTGTGTCATTAGTATTGAGCCAAAAGGCCAAAGCTCTGGTTTGCAAGTGGATGCAGGGGCGCACATTCAAATTTTGATTGGGGGGGGGTGTCAACATGCTCTGGACCGACTAAATTTTCTTCGCACCGACTGAACGTATAGCAAGCAGCGGTGTGGCCAGGGTAAATTAAGTGGAGGTATTGAAACGAGGGGGTCCCCATGAAAATTTTTGGGGTTACGCCCTTTATTTTGGCTTAGAATGCATCTCCCAATATCATGCTTGCCTTTAGCGACAAGGAAAACTTGATTATTTTGTGACAATTATGCTATAAATCATTGCAGGAGGAAAATTTTAAAAGATAGATCCTTTACATTGGCTTAGAATGCATCTCCCATTATCATGCTTTGCCTTTAGCGACAAGGAAACCTTAATCGTTTGTGACATTTATGCTATAAATCAGCAGCGAGGAACATTTTTGAAGAAAGATCCTTTACTTTGGCTTAGAATGCATCACGGACTTGGGAGTTTTAAGTATAGGCGTAATCTTAAGAACAACGACTTCTTCACCGCCAAGCCTAGCAAAAGCGATCTATTTTTATGGTTTTTGTCCTCTAAGAAGGTTTTCCCTTATAATCATAGTGTCAGCAGTGTTAGCTTTTGGTAGAAGCGTATACCACCTTTGATGGATAATATTTGTAACCTATGTCTCCTTTCTTTTTTGGGATTCATACAGAAGTGTCTGTTTTCCAACGCCACATAACTACCGGCACCGGCACCCCAGTGCCAGATTAGAAATTTTGAGTATTTGTGACAGCATTGTCTTTGGGACAATCTTTGCACAATACCTTCCATTCTGTGTTAGACCGCTTTTTACAAGCCAATGATTGCTTGCCTCTAAAAATGGAAGCCTGTTCAATTTTGTAATGCACCTAAGAAATTTTTTTTAAATGTCAAGCACTCCTTGTGAATCTTCTAACTGTCGTCATGGGTCGACCTTTGCCCAAAACATTTAAAATCGGACCAACTTTGATTCAAACTATATTGTGGAACTTTCAAGCTTGGTCGTGGTTGGTCAGTCCATGAAAAAGTCGGTCCACTAAGTTGGTTCATCCAATTTTGTCGTGGACCGACTTTTCCCTTTTGAAAAAATCTTTGGACTGACTCAGAAATCATTGGGGGGGTGTCTCACCCCCCCCCACACCCCCCTAATGTGCGCCCCTGAGTGGATGCAAATTTGAGCTTTCAAGATTGATATTTCTGCTCTTAAAGCACCAATACCAACAAACAAGGTATCTATGTTCAAGTTAACTATCGAGGAACATTTTGAGAGTAATTAGTCATTGATTAAAGCTAAATTCACATCGCTATGGAGTCAACCAAATCATCTGTATACATTTTTTGAGACAATTGGTATTAAACAGCGCCTCCTTTGAGTTTCCATTTTATATCCTAGTATCATTGCAATGTTTAAAGAAGTTCTTTCCGTTCACTAACCAATTGATCAGGGCGCCTTCGGCGCCCCCAAAGATAGACATTCTCTCTGGCGCCCCTCAAACTCGACCAGCAGGGGGGCAGTTGCCCCCCCTGCCCCCCCTCCCAGCACGCCACTGAGTACATACCCGGACTTACCCACGTCGACTTGGGCAAGTCCAGTACAAATCTAAAAATAATGCAATTGTTTTAAGCTATATATCACTATGACATGGATAAGGAAAAGACATGTTGTCAATCTTTGCGAAAAGTTTCGGTCATTGAAATATTCGGACAACCCATTGGTCCAAAATTAGATTGGTTCAAATAGTTATCTGTGAAGCTTATTCAAAAACAACTCCCAGGCAAAACAAGTAACGACTCTTGAACCTTGAACAGCATGAGCTGTTCTAATGAAATAGATTTCTACACATATTTATGTAAAGAACAGTTAGTTTAGCGTACCTTTCGGCAAGCAAAAGAACATTTATGACAGCGAAGGTGAAGGCTAAGTTGCGTTGTTTGGCGGCAGAGCAAAAGCACTGGGATCGCAGAAGTAAAGAAGAAAGCGAGTCGGCGACCGCTTTTATGACGCTTAAGTGGCGGGGCTCGAACTGGGCTCAAACTCTTTCATTTTTTTTTTTTCATTTTAAAATTATTTATGCACGGTAGCCCCGTCAGTCAGTATGACTGATTTTCAGGGGGCCGTGCCAAAAACTTTACAAATTAAAAAATCTACTAAAATTAATAATGGGAAAAGGAAACTAATTACAATCCCGGGGGTGAAGCTACCCAAAACCGGGGACGGGGACTTGAGTAGGTCATCTAGGCAAGAGTACCCAAAACCGGGGAGAATATTTTGAAAAGACCACCCAAAACTGGGGTAACTTTTATGACGAAATACCAAAAATTGTGGAATTCCTGTAATCCCACACCTGCAACATATTTCACATGAAAAACCTTTCTTCCTAATTCAAACAGATTCAAACTGTGTAGAAGCTCTACAAATGTGTTCTGTACAAAAAGTAATGTGCTGGAGCCAAACTATTATGGAACATTATGAGGGACCATTATGGAAACAAGGTTGCACTGATCTTTTAATGCTTATCCCTGCCATTTTCAATTGGGGGTATTTTTAGGTTCAAGTTTTAACTTTTATATTATATGGTACACTTGTAATTAAACTGATTATTTTTTCCTAAATTCATGTTTTTAATTCATAGCAAGACCAAATTCTAAAAAATACATACATACATAGAACAAAACAGCAAATTCTTGGGTCAACATGTATATCCCAATCTATATACAATAATATAATTATGAGCAAATGCAGAGCTTAATCAGTGACAGTGGGCCACTTTGGTCAACACTATGCTGTATTCGTTTCTTCTATTTGCTTGATTAATATTTACTTTAGTGCTTTAGTGCATATCTAAATGTCTAAATATCACAACAAACACAGCAACCTGCAAGATTATTCCATGTGTGTACAAAAACTGCACAAGAAATCGTCATCAGTAGTGTGCCTTTCATGAATAAGCATAAGCTTGATGAGATGGAAAGGGATTCACCATGCTTGCTGATCAAGACTTGCTGATCAAGATAATAACCATCTGTTATACTGTTTTGACAACAATTATTGAGCTCTCGCCTCTCTGTTTGCTTAATCAATAATGAGGCAAGATCTGGCAGCCAAAGAAATCTGAGGTTGAGGTAACGCCCAAGGCCTATTGGTTAGTAGAGGAGGCCTAATAATTTACATACTTCCCCTTTAGTGTGAGTGTAACAGCAAAAATCCTGTTCAGTTATGGCATAATTTGAACTTATAATACAATAAAAGTGGAGACATACCCTCCCTGGTGTGTGGCATTGCTATCTTTCGCCTTTTGTAATTTTGCCATCTCTCCAGTTTTCAAGTTTTCAAAATTTACAACAACATAACAACAACGACAACAAGTTTAGTTTCGCGCCCTTTAGGGCGAAAGCGAGGTCATTCGAAAATGACCGAGCAAAATTTTTCAGAATATTTCACAACTGATTGAGGCAATTGTCTGAAAGCAACGAAAGAAGGCTTTTACTGAAGATTTCATCTCATCTGATGTTATTTGATGGAGTAATCTTGAATATTTCAATGAACTTGAAAATAGTGTGCATACTATCAGATACTATCAACCTGAAACCACAGAGAACCACAGTAGCAGTAGAGACTTGTTGGCTTGGCCTTGGGGTATGTATGTGTCAAACACACATATCCCATCCAGCATTGATATGATTTCATGCCATGGTAGAACGACAACGATGGATGGCGAAGCATCAGACAGAGCAGGCAGATAACAGTCACTAATTTATAGTAGAGTGCATATAATGTGGTGTATTAACAAGAGCAGAAATGCTCCAGGAGAAGTTACTACAGCAAAGACTTTGTATCAAAGAGAACAGGGAACATATGCTCCACTTCACCAGTAGTGTCAAACCATGTGATGTTATGAACTTCAAAAGACTTCGAAAACTGCTTTATTAGTAAAAACAAAAAATGAATTGGCGTGAGTTGTCAAGCAATAAGCATCAGTAACTAATCAGACCTCTTATAGAGATGAGCTCAAACTTTAGTTTGCGTTGGACAAGTAAGGAGTGGTAGAATTCCTACCCAAAACTGAGGATGATAGGATCTTCCTGAAAAAAAGGTGTTAGTATGAATTTATAACCCAAAACCGGGGATTGTGAGAAATTTATGACCCAAAACTGGGGACTGATCGGAATTTATGACCCAAAACCGGGGTCCACAAGTCCCCGTACCCCGGTTTTGGGTAGCTTCACCCCCGGGATTACAATCATAAATAATTTATCTACAACTATTTACAATAAATTTACAACCGACCCTTTATCTTGTTCTTAAAAGAAGATAAAGAGGGAGCTTGCTTGGCCTCGCGGCAGAGATCATTCCAGATTTTTGCTCCACGAAATGCGAACGCTTTCTGTCCATTACTAGTTTTCATGAATGGCACTAGCAAGTCAGTTTCGGCATTTCTAAGGTTGATAATATTGCGATCAGAATTTCTAACAAATAAATGCGAGAGATAATCAGGCGCGAGACTATTAACAGATTTATATACAGTTGTTGCAGTCTCACTTCTGATCATATCCCTCACAGTTGGCCATTTTAACTCTGTAATCAAAGCTTCGGCAGGAGCATCGTAGCTGCTATTTGTAATAATTCTAGCGGCACGATTCTGCAATTTCTGAAGCTTAACCAGTCGGAACTCAGCACAGTTCCCCCACACAGAACAGCAGTACCGAAAATGTGGCTCTACAATACCTCTATATAATTTGCAAAGTACAGTTTTTGGCAAAAATTTCTTTGCATATTTTAAAAAACCTAACGAGCGGGAGACTTTGGCTTGAACAGATTTAATTTGCTCGTCCCACACGAGGTACTGGTCAACTTGGACACCAAGATACTTAATACTGTCGACGAGTTCTACAGGGGAATCATCGATAACAAATGCAGGAGAATCCACAGTGTTTTCACCAATCTTTTTAAGATTTGGTCTAGATCCGATTACCATTGCCTGAGTCTTGATTACATTCAAAGACAATTTATTGCCCTGAAGCCATTCTTTCAAACATTTCAATTCGTTGTTGAGCGTTTCAGTTAGATCCTCAATGCTCTTAGAGGAATAGGATATGCTAGTATCGTCGGCGTACATCGTAACTTTGCAGTTTAACTAACTTTGCAGTTTCCGTCCGACTGTCCCGGCTAGACGAATACATAGTTGCATCAAGGGCCTAGAGTTTCTTAGGTTTCTTTAAATCCTTTAGTTTTTACATTTAGAGATACTCAGTTTGGTACTAGCTTAATGTCAAATTATTGTCGGTATGTAAATAATGGTACTATGCCATTCCATTCATAAGCGTACGAAGCAGGGGGCTGGGAGGGGCGGTAGTCAACCTGTGTGTTGGATAAATGTACACAAATCAACCTTTTTCGGACAAACATTTTGGCAAACGATATGATTTTTACCGAGGAGCCTCCATAGCCCATAGATTTTATATTCCCGTACGCTCAAGGCTCCATTCCATTTTTTCCATACCAAATCATCCTTACATTCCATGTTTTAGAAATATGACATTATGTATTCTAACCAGCATGTGTCTAAAATAGCAAAAATATTTTAGTATACAACTTCCAGGTCAACTATTTAAACACCTGTTGCTAACATTATAGCACGGAAAATTTATTTATTAATAATGCAATCGATGCAATTATGCTAGATTTATGCTGATTGTAATTTTCTAAATATTTATTATCACACCCGCTTGTGTATCCCAGTGTTATTGACGTGCATAGAAAGCATCCCAAATAGGAGTACATGGTCAACAAAAATGCTTTCTTTAGGAGTAACTTGAATCATAAACAGAATTAAGCCGGGGGACACCGCACCTATCCAGGTTTTTAAAAGTGCCATACATTCATTTTTTTTATAAGAAACTAAGGTCCGGGGCTGGTAGGCAGTTTCTTAAACTTTTGGGCCATTTTGCTGCCACAAGTTTCTTACGTGTTTCTTATCTTTTTATTGCCGGAAGTTTAGAGTTGATTTTATCTTGTCTAAAGGGCTCCCAAATTACTTAGTAAGTCTCTCAAAACGAGTAAATAACATGATTCGCACTCAAAATATTGTCCAAACAGTTGCTATAACTGTACAGTGTCAAAATATTTTTGAGTGTGACAGGAAAATTAAAACTGAAAATTACAGAAGTTTCTTAGCTTTATTCAATTCAGGTAGGGTTGTTTCTTAGCTTTCGAAAATTTGAGCCTACCGTTTCTTATAAGCGGTTTCTTATAAAAAAAATGAATGTATTTCAACTTGAAAATATCCTTTTCCCGTTTCCATGGTACGGGGTTGTGCCACTCAGAATCTAAAAGTACCAGGTTAAATCTCGAAAAGATGTTTTCTTCATTTCAATTTTTAAAGCTGAAACTCGCGTGAAAATGAATATGGCCTGGATATGAATCTAATGAATCTAATGAATATGAATATGAATATGAATCTGACTGATGGTAGGAATCTTGCAAAACATCATTTGCTAAAATCGCTCGTGATCAAGGAACGAAAAGATTGATTTCGACCAAACAAACTTTTATTTTCATGCCATGCATTTGAAAGAAACGAATTTACGAAATGAACTGCATCCAGCCTGCCCCATCCGAATATGACAAAAAAGGCCCTGGAGACGAGGTTGAACTGCATCAATAGAAATAGACCTTTTAGCTATTCTACAAAAGAGCCTGGATCGAGCGTTATTTTTATACACGAGGTTCGATAGAGTGGAGTTAGAGCTTCTATCAATATTGTGCATATTCGAAAATTCTACAAAGTGCACTTTGTAGAATTTTCGAATTTGCACAATAGTGATAGAAGCTCTTAACACCACTCTATCGAGCCTCGCGTATAAAAATAACGCTCGATCCAGGCTCTTTTGTAGAATAGCTAAAAGGTCTATTGGCAAACCCTCTACATTTTGTCTGGCACACCCGGCATAATATTGTGGTAAGCAGAAATCTCTCATATTTCCCGTTCACGATTGAGCAATTTAAAGGGGCTCCGTCATCAAAATGTAAACAAAACGATGATTTTTGCAGTTTTTTGAAAGGTGATATCGCACAGGATTTTCGTATTTTTTTCAAAATGAAAGTTGCTGTTTGGGCATTAATCATTGTACTTCAATAAGGAACAAACCAAACATTCATATTTTCTACGATTGCTCGGATATATGTGGACTTTTAACGGTCGTTTTTTGGTGGCTTGGGTGAAGCCACCAATCAAACTGTAGAGAACAATGGATGAAGAATGGATAATCGGCGACACATGCGAGTTTACGGATTTGTTTACTGTTTGACGACGGAGCCCCTTTAACCATAATAACGTCTAAACCTCAGAACTAGGTGAAAAATAAAAAAATCTGTAATTTTGAGACAATAAAGATATCAAAAACTGCCACTGCCGGGTATTTCAGTTTCAAAGAAAACATATTGGTTTTTGCTCTTACAGCAAGCTGCATTTGAAATCGGCCATACTTACTAGAATATCAATTAAATGATAGATAATTCGATTGATGCATCCAAACTGCATATCAATGGAAAGAATATGGATTGTGCTTTCAGGTGGTATACGATTCATCTACTTAAATCTTAGCATTTTTTAGAAGTTTGAACAATAGTATAGTTGTGTTGCGTTTTCTGAAACGCCCCGTTTACATACATCGCCTGATACTTCGTCTCGGCATACGAGGGTTCCTCAGAGCCGAACTGATGATTCTATTTTTGATACGTCAACTGCCATGAGATTAATTCATTAAAACTGATAAAATCAGCGCTCGCAAAGATGAATTTTTGCCTGCAGCGCGTCCCAAAAAAATTGTGCCTCGTTTGCCTAAAGATTGCAACAAAAAGGCATAAAATTCTCACCAAAATTTCTTATGATGTTGCTCTTCAGATGTTCAATAAAGTTTGCTGCCATCCCCGTAAAATCCGTTAAAAAATGATGGAGCTATGACCTTCAGAAGACCAAATTTTCCTGATGACTGAAACCAGCGGTCGGCCATTTGGTCTTCTGACTATTTTGCGGTGCTAAGTAGTTTCACGTGAGGTAAGAAATAATTTCTGTGAGGTAAGAAATAATTTCTGTGAGGTCAGAAATAGTGGAACTCTCTGAGAATTATCGGAATTGTCATGAGAGCTATGAAACTGGAGGCTGCTATTTCATTTTCCATACTTGAAGATATTTATCGCTGCAAAATAGTAAGAAAAAATGGCCGACCGCTGGCTTCAGTCATCAGGTAAATTTGGTCTTCGGAAGGTCATAGCTCCATCATTTTTCAACGGATTTTTACGGGGATGGCAGCAAACTTTATTTGAACATCTGAAAAGCAACATCATATAAAAGTTTTGCGAGAATCTTTTGCCGTTTTATCACAATCTTCAGGCAAACGGGGCACAATTCCTTCAAAAGACTTTCCATCACCCAAACTGGACCATACTCTCTGAAACGTCAATCAAGGGTTGCCTTTTTTTCTAAAACCAATAACTCAAATCAAGGGTTGCCTTTTTTTTCTAAAACCGGTAAAATCAATCTTTAATCCTAAAAATAGCTGTCTTTGCTTTCGAAGAGGGAACTCCCACAAAAAGCCCCTTCCAAAAATCTGCAAAAACGAGTGAAAATAATGAGCACATTTTCCTTAGTTTTCCTTCCTAAAAACGATGACACTCACATGTATTCGTATATTTTGTCCTCTTGGGAGAATGGAATCCCCCTGCATAGGTTATTGATATCAGGGGGAAGACTTGTTCATCCTCCCAAGATGATAGCACGTGATAAAGCGTGCAGAAGTCATTGCTGTAAGGCCCGTGTAAGGCAGAAATGCTAGGGAAATTTGTTCATGATTTTGGACACGTTTGAAGGTTCTTTGAAGATGCTTTCACGTGAAAATCCCTCAAAAATTTAAGAACGAAGTGGCCGATTTTAGTCAGGTAAATTTCAAAATGGAGTTGAACATGTCTACCATTAAACTATATATTTCTCGATATCATCGTCTTGATATGCAGGTAGCCATGGCCTTTGAAACGGGGATTCTTTTTTTGACTCACCCAATAGAATTGCATCCAGCAAAAACCATGATTGCAGGCTGCAGGCTGTGTGCAGACGATAGTCATTCAAAGAAGAGTTCTTTTGAATGACTATAGTCAGACCTTGCTTGAAGATGCTTGCAGCGAAGAAGCGCCCATTGGCTCTTTAACGAAGGCTAAAGGAGCTATGTTTGCGCTGATGTTTCTAAGAAAGGACTAAGTAAGGCCAGACATGTCGTCAATAAACAGTCGATAATGAAACATGTGTGGTGCTCGGTAGACATTCGGGCTAGCGGTTTCCTTCATCTCTGTGTTGATTTTTAATATGAAATCAAAATAGCAGGATGAAAGAAAAGAGCGCACACCTGAAGAATACAATCATTTCTTCAGCCTTGGAAACACACGATTCCTATTGCAACGAAAATCATCTATAATTCGATTTGACGAAAACTGATATTTCTTCTGGAATAAATTGATTTAATCCTAGGAAATAAAAATATTTATTGAACTATATATAACAAGAAATCTCCATGGAAATTACAGGTATGATTCTATGAGTGGAAAACTATGATATATTATTTATTCATATGTATCATTGAATTTAGGTTTCTTTGTTTTGAATTGTTTTATTGGTTCGAAACTAGAAGGTCAACGCAGGTCAAGAAGAATTTATATCACTTGTTGATCATGTTTTCTTATGACTTTGAGATGTGATTCTTCAGATAAGATACTAGTTTGGCAGCATAGGAAATGTTCAATTGGTTCTCGCATGGCTGAAAACCACAAAATGTTTCTATTAATTGATGTGGTAGGTACTGCTTCATCTTTTGAACTTGATCAATTGTTATCTATAGAGTGCTTACGTCAATCATTGTCGGTGATTGCATTGATGCAGTTTGGTACGGTAAGCATTTTCTGTTGTGACTAATAGTTTACACAAATGATGGCAAGGAATGTTGGACATTCCTTGTATCTTCTGCAAGAAATTTGTCAAGTTTGATCGATATGTATGAAAATGTATAAATATAGCTGATAGTGTTATTGGGTAGATGATTGTCGATGGTTATGCCGATGCAATTCAGGTAAGCACTTTTGTTGTGACCAATTGTTTGGACAAAAGATGGCAAGAAAAAATTGACCTCCGTTGTATCTTCTGCAAGAAGTTAGTCACGGTTGAGCGATATGTTTAACTATATGTCGCTGACAGTGTGATCGGGTAGATGGTTGTCAATGAATATGCTAATGCAGATCAGGTAAGAATTTTCTGTTGTGACTTCTCGTTTACAAAAGAGATGGCAAGAAATATTGGACCTTCTTTGTATCTTCTGCAAGAAATTTGTCAAGTTTGATCCATATGTATAAATATTTGTAGCTGATAGTATGATCGTGTAGACGGTTGTCGATGATTATGCTAACGCAATTCAGGTGAGAATTGTCTGTTGTGACTCATAGTTTACACCAGCGATGGCAAGAAATATTGGACATTCTTTGCATCTTCTGCAAGAAATTTGTCAAGTTTGATCCATATGTATAAATTTATGTAGCTGATAGTATGATCGTGTAGATGGTTGTCGATGATTATGATAATGCAGTTCAGGTAAGAATTGTCTGTTGTGACTTATAGTTTACACCAGAGATGGCAAGAAATATTGGACATTCTTTGCATCTTCTGCAAGGAATTTGTCAAGTTTGATCCATATGTATAAATTTATGTAGCTGATAGTATGATCGTGTAGATGGTTGTCAATGATTATGCTAATGCAGTTCAGGTGAGAATTGTCTGCTGTGACTTATAGTTTACACAAGAGAGAGTTTAAACCAAGTTTCTAGATTTGTCAATGTGTTGAGGCAACAGACTGTACGGTGTGATCTAGCCTGCGTGCAGACTCAACCATCCTAAAGTGTAGAGTGTCTACACTTTAGGATAGTCGAGTCTGCACGCAGACTAGGTGTGATCCAGTAAGCAATGGAATAAAGCCTTATTGGTAGCTGTTAAATCCTTGTCATATTTTCTGAAGAAGATCGTCATATTTAATCTCTAAGAAACGCTTTCCTGAAATAATTCAAGCTCGTTCTGCCGCAAGGGCAGGAACCTTCTTGGCAGTTCTTTTGGATCGTATTTTAGGTAAAATCAATAAAAATTTGAATTTCAGACGATTACTATTATTTGCTACCCATCAATAAGTAAGACCTTCATGCTGTTTCGTTTTCTTAAATTTGAAAGATGCTACTCTTGAAGACCACTTGATGCTTCGATAAACAATTAATTTGAATTTCTTAAAGTCTACAAATTCTTTGTGCATATGAATGCGTGATTAAAGATGAAGGTGTTCAGTTATGATTTAGATTCGTAAGCTTTAAAATATCAAGCGTCAACAACTCTGTTGAGTTTTTGAGTGTTTGAATAAGCGCAGATGTTTATTAAAGCAGTTGTGGGATTTTAACTAAAATTGTACAAACCATTTGTGTCTTTGGGTTTGTCTCAATGCTCAATAGTCATTAGTATGTTCATAGAATAATTTGGTCAGTTTTAACAGAATTTCTAGTGGAGATATACGGTACTATCTATCCGCAACGTACAGCAATTTAATATCAGTCATAAAGACCTGGTGCTCACCAGCACAAAGATTCTTCGACTTCAGAACTTGTGTAAGTAGCCCACAGACTATTGAGTAAATAGATACTAAATCCAAGATATACGAAGATATGAAGATATAAAATATACAAAGATATAAATATACAAAGATATAAATATACAAAGATATATAGATACAAAGATAGATATAAAGATACAAAGAAGATATAAAGATATAAACCATACAATGATAACAAAGATATACCATAAAAGCTCTATTAAGCCTCCTTTCTAATAATTCATTTTTGTGTGCACAAGGCATGAGATAGCTAACCAGGTTTAAAAGCATACTCGTGTTCTATCATAGATTTTCGCATGTGATTCAAACTCCTAATGGTCAGCCTCTGAATCAGATATACAAAATATCCCAGGCAAATTTCTAAGTCAAAACAAATAAGGTATAAATAATTGGGCTTCGAACAGAGTTCTCAATTTAGATTCAATAACAAGGACAGATTTGGTAAGACAATAGCACGAATTGGTTTTGATTGACACCGCAATTTAAAGCGATTAGCGATTGCAGACGAAGGAAATTCTCTCAACCAGAAATTCAAAACAAACAAAGCCGCAAATGTTTCTCTGAAACCCAGGTAGCTAGTGCGCTCGTTGTACAATCCAGAAATTGTTCTTAAGGGCAATCATGAGTGTTTATCGAAAGAAGAAGGATATATCTAAATATCTACCTCGGGCATTTTATTTCTTTGGTTCAGAAGCTGAGCAGTAAGTGCTTTAATTACATCAAAAAAACAAGGGAATTGAATCGCCTCTCAATCGGCTTTTGAATAAAACAAATTAAATGCCAGTGACAGGTGTGTAGATATATCCTTCTTCTCTCGATCTATGCTCATGTTTGCTCTTAAAAACAGTTTCTGGAATGCACAACGAGCGAGCTAGCTACCTGGGTTTCAGAGAAATTTTTGCAGCTTTGTTTTTTTTTTAATTACTGGTTGAGAGAATTTCCTTTGTCTGCGATCGCTAATCGCTTTGAATTGCGGTTTCAATCAAAACCAACTCGTGCTATTGTCTTACCAAATCTGTCCTTGTTAAATTCAATACAATTGTCAGTTTTAGAAATTGAATTTAAATGTCAATGGCAAACAAGTCATGGACCAGAATGGAACGTGTAATTCCTTTTTTATATATATATTCCATTATAAATTTACAACACATGATTACTAATTACTATACCTGCAGCTAACGCTACCCTACTACAGAGACGATACCCCAAGGAGCAAAATATTTTGTCTACCCAGAGGCCATAACATAAAAAGATGAATAAAATGACAAACAGAGCCACAAGTTAAAGGTATCTTGCAACCAAATAATTGCGAGTGAAGATTTGAAAGGTTTAGAACCAAGAAAGGGAATGTAAAATCTATTATTTGGTTGCAAGCTGCATTAAGAGACCACATAATTACAAACAAACATAACTATTTAGAGCAGATACATACAGAAGGGATTTGGGTGCTCTATTCAGGGATTCCAGTAACTTTCAACCAAAGCGTTCTGTTTCAGAAATGTACTTAATTGTTAGATATAAGATTAATTTGTTGGCGTCCAAGGGCAAATTTTTGTTTCCGTACAGAAGAAGTTGCAACATATTGATAACTGAACGCTCATAGTGCAATTCTTGTTCCAATACAAACCCCTTGCCAGCATTTTCCTTACTTTTGGGTCTAAATGATAAGTGATTTTACCAAACAAAAGTTTCACATCTAAGTTAGCCTTTCACTGATAGATGAACAGTTCAATTTCGACTATCAGCTGCACATTTTTGATTCCATTGCCCGTCAAACGTCTAAAATATCTTTAACACACCCGGTAGATCGAAAAAAGAGGAATATATCTAAACCATCTGATCTGCCTTGGGCATTTTAGTCGTTAAAATTATCATCTGTCCTTGTTGTGTCAAACTCTATCAGCTGTTGCTCAAATCCAGCCAGCCGTTTTCAAAGTATTTTCAAAGATCACACTGCATAATTTCTCTAACTGAGCAACTCCGAGAAAGGCTTTTCGCTATTCTCTTTGCTTATTACCTCAAGTTCTGATAAATCATTAATGCTCCTCGCAGAATATAACTTTAAATGCTACATTTGGCTTTACTCCAACGTTGTTTTTGTCACATTGTGTTATGAATCCTTTGACTGCATCCTGCTACATGCATAAATTATGAACTACAAGTTTCGCTCTGTAAATCATTTTTTACGATGAAGTTTCGTTCAACATGTTCGTAACTTCAATGTTTACTCACATCTGGAAGTTGCAACCACCGAAACATTGCTTGAAGGTAAACAATCTTTGTATTCATCTATTTCTTCATTTCTACCGGGTGTTCAAAAAAGTACTCCTGTTTAAAAAATGACCAAAATTTGATGGTGTGGGTGACCTTTAAGTTTGATTTTTTGGCAAGAAGATGAAAGACCATGTTCTGTTTCTTTGAACGTTCTGTTCTGTTTCACATTAGAGGCCAGGTATGGTTTATGACCACAAACCAACAAGTAGAGCTGCGCTAGTGACATTTCATTTCATTGCAAACCTGACCTGACATCTGTTAGACAGCATCTGTATCCAGTTGGTTTGAATCGTTCGTAGTGTACCTAGTTGTATGTAGTTTAACGTTGCAGGTCTTTTTTCTTGGCCATGGGGTAGTCATTGTCTTTCGCTCCCCTTGGCATCGTCCCTGCAGTGTTATACAGTATATTAGGAAGGCATAGTAGAATGTAAGAGTGATTGTAATATTTTAGGCCAAATCATTTTCCCAGGTATACCGGATGAGTAAAAAACGGCCTGGCGTTTGAAAGGCTACTGCTCCCTGAATAAATAAGCAATAATATTTTGCAATATCTTGTTGAATAGCTAACATGTTCAATAACTTTTAGAATTTTTCCTGGCTGAAATCGGTCGCTCCGTTAAGATTTTACAAGGGATCTGCTGATAAATGTCCCTTCGAGCAACCATGAAAAACGTGCTAAAATCAAGAGCAAGCTTCCCCAATGCGTTATCCTTACAGAAATGACTTGAGAACACTTCAGCACGTGCTATCCTCCTGGGGGAATGAACAAGTCTTCCACCTCTAGTATGAAGAACTTATTCAGGGGGATTCCATTCTCACAAGAGGAAAAAATGCATGGATGCATTTGAGTGTCATTATTGCAAGGAAGGAAAACAAAGGGGAATTTGCTTGTCGTTTTCATTCGTTTTTGCAGGTTTTCGAAAGGGGCTTTCTTTAGAAAATCTCCTATATCTACCAGAAGGAATGGCCGATTAATGCTGGGCAAATTAGTGAATCTAATTGAATATATCGGGAATAATAAAGCAAGACAGTTTTCAATAGCATTGCTTTGATATTGAGGTAGCAGCATTTCTTCAAACACGGGGCCTAATTATTGGCTCACCTGGTAGCTGATATAGGAATTTTTTTTCAAATTAGCAAATTTAGATCTTTTTAGAGCTGTCTAGTTTTGAAAGCATACTGCAAAAAGCATACCCTGGGTACCAGCCTCTCTAACATAAAAACAGAGAGTCTGGTCTAGTGCGCCCCTCTCCTCGTTCTGATGTGCCCACATTGACCAATCAGGAGCCAGTATTCATATCTGTGTAAGTGCAAAAGGTCACAGTGAAACAATAGGGAGCACTTGCGATAAGCTTCGATCTAAAACACTGAACGGTTGCGTGACTGAAGAAGGCAACTGACTGCGAATACGGATTGCGAATAAGTTTAATGATACTGTCACTGTCACGCGTTCAGCCATTAGAACATTTACGGACACACGGGACACACTTGCCAAACTGCCCATGGCTTTAAAGATCAACGACATTTTGTCAGGCTGCCGCTCTCATCATCGCAACGAAGTTGGGCCTAAATTTCACTGTTCTGTTAACAACCACCATCGTCAATGGGCGCTCCCGTGATGCTAATATGCTAATAAAGCCTATTGCCCGTCATCTAATATGCAGCAAGTCATATTTACATCATAGAAAGGACATTTGTATCAGTATACTGGAAACAGGTAAGTTCGATTTGTTATTCTTCACTCACTGACCTCCCGGCCCAATCATCATGGGCTATTCCATTTTAAAAATTCATATAGGTTTATGATGGAGGCACCTAAAGTTTAGCCCTGGACCTTTACTACTAGCTACTGGCTGGAGTCCCTGGACTCCAGGGCCAGGGGGCTCTTCATTTTTTCATCATGACCCTTGATTTCTGGGAGTCGGGAGCTTCTGTAACATCCCTGGGTTTCCAGGTTGGTTAGAGTTTTGGATAAGCACCCTGGAAATTATATGTAATCTCACCCCTGAAATTTGCCTTGCCACCTGTACGGATTAAAAATGGAATAGACCAATGTATTTGTGCTCAATGTCAACTTGTCTAGACAACACAAAGTGTTAAAATTTAGGCTGCTGTGAGTATTGAGCATATACCTACTGTATAATCTAAAAACAACAACAAACTTGAACAGTAAGAGAAGAGTAACTTGTGCAAATGGCACAAAATTTGGACTAGGTAGGCCAAGCTGCCATGGAGAGTATTTTGGCAATTCCACACTGGAGAATTTACACAAGACATTTTTGGCACACTTTGAACAACAGATTTGCAAACCTGAGGTGATTTTGTTGAAAACTGGTGTACTGTGCACTTGTGCAAGGGGCAGAGCCAAGTATCCTTCCCATGGTACTTTTGCCTCTGAAAATGTGTTAAGTTTAAAGGATTACAGGGTTGCGCCATTTTTAAATGCCTTTTTCAAAACACCATATGAATTTTTCTTTATGCTTTTTCTGTCAATGCAGTATTTTTATGAATGCTTTTCCTCAGTTCTTCTGGATTTAATTACAGTATGTCAAGATGGGCTAATCTTTAATAATGACTCAACTCTCTATTATTATCTTAGGTTATCCAACAAAAGAACACATCTGTTCTACCAAATGATCATCAGCCTATGAAACCATCAATGGAAACTCTTAGCAAAGAACTATGTAATAAAGGAATCACACATCAATTTATCCTGAAGACGTGCTGCTTGGATTTATAAAATGGTGGCTGCATTATCAGGAGAAAGCAGCTGTAATTGATGTTCGCTTATTGGCCTTTTCGTGTATTGGTCCACATGCTCATTGCAACTAAACAAAATTCCCGTCATTGTCTTGTGAAAGCACAATAAGGGAGTATCTGGCTTTAGTTGAAGAGAACTTAAAAGTGCTGTTTCAGATATAAACTATCACCATTTTGCTTGTGCAAAATACCAATATCATGTCTTGATATGATAATGCCTCAAACATAAATACTGTGTAGTTTTCTGCTTACTTGCCTCATCTTTTGGCCTCATAAATTTACAGCACAGGTCAGTGTACATTGGTAGTGTTCTGTTAACAATTTTATAGAGATCAATGAATTGCCAAATTTTTTCACACTCCTTGAAAATTCTTGAAAGAATTTATGTGGAAAATTCTTGCGGATCATTGAGAGGTCTTGTGGTGTCAATGTATACATGGCCTGTACTGTATACTAGTGAGATCTAGCAGCTGTCACTGCAACTCAGACACTAGAAATTCATTGTATCAAACAGATCAGAAACTTTTCAGGCTACACTCAGATATATTTCATGCAATGCTTACAGTACACATATTTAAAACAACTAAGAATTTGGACCGGTACTGAAAGTTTCTTGAAATTATCAGATTTTAGGTATCAAGGATTTCTTAAGTTTCTTATAGGTTCCATAACAATCTTCATGTTCCATAACAAAATGGGCCAACATGTGCCTTTGTGAACATTTTAAAACAAGGTTTTTCAAGCTCAAGAGTAGGGCTCTTCTGTGCTATATAATGTACAGCAGCAACCAATGGATGATTAAAGGGAATCAACATAGTTAAAAGCTGGCCCAGGCCAGGTTAAAATATAATCTACTGTACTCGACCACTTTGACACATCCGGTTTCATTGTGTAGGTAAAGAAACAATGGGTTTGTGGGCATTTCTTTAGCCCATTTATAGCAGCTACGAGATATAGCTTTGTCTATTCCCTTTAAAGGTACAGCAATGTCTTCTCAAAAATTCTCACACACAACCAACAGCTGATTAGGAAGGAAGAATATGTTGCTGACTGGGAGCATTATACTGTCATGCTCAAAGATAAGGAACTATATATGGTGCCAACTTGGAGCAAGTTTATCATAAAAATAGATGATCATTATTGGGTTATAAACATCTTTGAAAACAATTACCATTAAACACTCTCAGTTGGTGGATTTTCTGCTCTTGCCTTCTTTTCTTACCATTCAAGGATTGATTAGCAGGTTTTTCACAAGAAACTTGTCCAAGAAACTCCACACTTAATGTGATGGACTAAAAATTTTAGGAAACTTGACTAATATGGACAAGAAGCAGTAAGAAACTATAAAAGTTAAATTCAAGGATATTAATGGCAAATTTGACATTGGACGTTTATTCTTGCATAATTTCCACTCCAATTTTATATTTTGAGTCAAACAGTGTTTTTCTTGCAAAATGTTGCTTGCAGAAGTAGAAGTGGTAGAGATCATTCCATAATCCTTGTACCGAAAGTAAGAAACAAATTAAGAAACTTTTTGTATAAGAAATTAAGAAACTTTTTTTTGGTGCTATAGGATGGGCTGTTACAAGTTTTGAATGTATGGAAATTGTTTCAAAACTCTTCCAGCACTCACAACAAAAGAATCCAACAACCTTTAGTCACAGTGCTAACATGAAGAACTCAGGTATAATAAATGGCAAGATACAATGGTGTGATGGGGCTGACTAGTAGCTGGCGAAGCAACTTCATCAAAAAGACCCTTTTATAATTGTTTCTGCAGCCATACCTGCTCCTGACGACTGTGAGCTAAATGGTGCTGCTAATATCTGACCAAGGGTGGGCATGTAGGTATGGAGACAGTGGTCCTATGTATGTCCCAGAAATCGGTTTATTTTGTCCGTAATTCGACAATGTTTGTCCTCAAAACCAGGTTTTTTTTATAGGCCTTTAAAAGTAGTTTATTTTACATTGCAAGTATGGACTATCTATATTTTGCGATCTCTGTCCCCAAAAGTGGGTTTATTTTAATGCCTGAACCTGGAAATTGCGGATCCTCTCCCATTTCATTGAGAATAACGGTATCTCTCAAGCAATTCTGGACAAATCCCGAATAAAAACGCCGCATTTTGAAATAGTGTGGATAAACGGTTTTATATGCCTGAAAGAGGACAGAGGTGGAACTACTTACACGGTTTGTCCATATTATTTCTTGTATCTTGAGGACAATTTGAGGCAGATAGTTAAAAAACTGGTTTATTTTCGGAATAGTTTGGACACAGGTGGAAACAGTTTTGCTAAGACTGGGTAGATTTAAAGGTGTATGGAGAGACAAAGGTGGAACCAAGTTGGTGGGAGAAATGGGTGTTTGATACAAACTTGGACTTAAAAGGAGCTGAACACAAGTAGATTCAGCAAAAGTTTCCATTACAGATGTCTGTCCCCAAAACCAGTCTTTGGGGGACAGTAGATCAAATTAATTCTCCAGAAACTGGGTAGATTAATTTTTTCTCGTGGACATACATAGGACCATGAAAATTACAGTACATGCCCACCCTTGATCTGACCGAGCTTACAGTACTTACATTAACTAATGCATTGATTAAGGAGTGTGCTTTAAAACTTTAACAGTTGCTTAAAATATACTCAAGCCAAGTTTGTAAGTTGTCAAATTGTCATTTTCACTTAATGAGTTCAGAGTTCATACCATTGATGATAAGGAGATCGCAGTGCAATTTCCGAAGCTTCAGTTCTTGTCAAGTTTTTAAAGCGATTCACACCACAATAATAATAATAGGAAGGAAAAGCACATATTTTTTTGTTCTTTGCATGACCGTGCAAGCACCCATTTTCCTAATTTTTGCACCGAATGAAGAAAAACGTCTGACGGTGTTCATCGCTGATTATTCCAGGTTTACTATTTATCCCTGGTGTATTCCATCTGGTATCGGTGTTCTTCCTTAGGCCCATTTCGTTGCATTTCATTTTCAGCAGCACGAGAAGACTTCTTTCACTCTTGACTGTGTGTGATATGTGAGTCAGTTGCGATTCTTTGACAGTGCTGGATGAAAACTCCTTGCAAAAATCCTCTCACAACACTTGCTCATCCCGATAAGTTTGGCAAATGGCGAAGAAGTTCTTTCTTCGTCTTCGATGTCATTCCAGTAGGCCTGAGTAGCAGGCCCAGGCTCTCGTGGAGTCTGATTCCAGTATTCCAAGATTCCAGTCCGTTGAATAGGCTAAGCTACTTTTCAAATGAGCTCAGCCGATTCGCACCGGAACGAGGTTTGGGCGCACTAGACCAGACTCTCTGTTTTTATGTTAGAGAGGCTGGTACCCAGGGTACAAAAAGCACTGATGATTACTATTACCAGACCATACGTTTATAGCGTTTTGTTTTTGGCGTAAAACGTTTCTATCAGTTCAACTATTGTAACTATTGTGTGGATCAACAAGGACAGATTTTGTAACACAATAGCATCAATTGCTTTTGTTGACACCTGAATTCAAAGCGATTCACAATTTCAGACAAAAGAAATTCTCTCAACCAGAAATTTACCCTGGGTACCAAAGCCAAATTTTTTCTTTAATTTTTTTATAAATCTAAATTTGTGGCTCTGGCACCCTGGGTACCAGAAATTCAAAACAAGCAAAGATGCAAGAGTTCTCCGGAACCCAGGCAGCAAGCGCGCTCGTTGTGCATTCCAGAAATGGTTTCTAAGAGCTAACGTGAGCATCTATCAAAAGAAGAAGGGTATATCTACACATCTGCCTCGGGCATTTTATTTGTTTGGTATAAAAACCGATTGGGAGGCGATTCAATTCTCGTATTTTGTGGGTGTGATTAAAACACTTAATGCTCAGTTTCTGAACCAAAGAAATAAAATGCCTGCGGTAGATGTTTAGATATATCCTTCCACTTTCGATATATGCTCATGTTTACTCTTAAAAACAATTTCTGGAATGCACAACGAGCGAGCTAGCTACCTGGGTTTCGGGGCTACATTTGCGGCTTCGCTTGTTTTGAATTGCTGGTTGAGAGAACTTCCATTGTCTGCAATGGCGAATCGCTTTGAATTCAGGTGTCAACAAAAGCAACTGATGCTATTGTGTTACGAAATATGTCCTTGTTGTGTGGATCCATAGTTTGCACTGGGGCCTTGGCACTGGGGTCAAATTTGACTTTCAGACACTCTGAGATTTCATCATCCCCGCAAAGGACACTGAATGACAATGGCTTTTTGAGATGCTTCCTGCGGCCCTGAATTGTTTGTTCTCAACAACGCTTCACAATTTCATCTTGTATGACCTCACATTACAAACTGCGTACTTCAAAATTCTCTTTTCAACCTTGTAATACAAAATAGGCCGACAAACAAGACCGACACAAAGAGGTCATTTTCTAAAAAAAATCGGTCTTTCCCCAAAAGAAGCTTGCAGAATTCATATTTAATCAAGGAAGGTATTTCACGATTCCCAGTTTGCTCAAAACAGCTCTGTTACAAAGAGACAATTTCGTCCAAATTCTATTTTCATAATTCTTATAGCAAGGATCCGATGTCTTCTAAATTATTCATCTTCGAACTTAATAATACTTTTAATCGCAATGGGAAATAATAGGAATATGAAATCAGATCTGTCGAGTATCATAAGCTGCAAACATATCAGAATCACTTGAATTATTCGCTTCAAAGGCTGCCTTGAATTCTTGCACCTTCAAAAGTAGAATCGCAGCTTACAAGAAATTGTTCTTATTTTGGTAAGGCAGAACACTAACTCAATACGGAATTCAGTAAGCTAGACTTTTTGTTCGCTTTCAGAGATAGCCTTTTGAATTCTTCACTCCAGTACAGTCTTGGGTTTTAGGAGCTTTCTTCAAATTCTGGAGGCTTTCTTCTTTCAAGAGAAGACTTGTAGTTTATCAAGGTTTATCAAGAAATTGTTCAACGTTCGGAAAAGGCATAATGTTAGCTCAATACGGAATTCAGTATGTCTAAAACTCTTGTTGATTGCGTTTAGTAAATATCTCTCAAATTCAGCATTCTATCATTTGCAGGTTCTTAAAGATGATGAATAGCAAAAAAATCTTCTTGCAGAGAGCAGAGAAACAACTCACTGGCAGAATTTGGTGAACAAAGATGTTTACAATGCAGCAATTTAGGAAAACATAAACAACGACCGAGGAAGTTCTGAATTTTTACAAAAAAATAAACAATTAAAAGGCGTGTGCTGGCTTAAAAGGTTCACATTTGTCTAGCGTAATTTGCAGTGCTTCTAGCTATCATACTATTGAAAGTTCGGTATCAAGAGCTGTCAAAAGACCTTGGCGATATTGTTGAAATCGCACATGTTTTAAATGAGTTTGACAATCGTGTACGCGTAAAACATCGTTTAATCGGATTTTAAGGTGTTCTGGTTGTGAAATCGCATATCTCCGAAAAAAGTACTACTTGCAAAAGCATTTCTCCAATTGTTGTGACATTGGTGTTGATCATATATTTGCGTGGAATATTTAAAGTTGGCATCGTAGGCCTGGTTTACATTGGAATCCCTTGTTACTGCTCGTACAAGAAATGACCTCGAACAATTAACGGAGAACTCTGATCCAGAGATATTGCTTTGCCAAGTCATCGTATATTCATTTGCGAACATACGTTATTCTTGAAACAGACTCTGCTTTGAAACGGCTACATTGAATGGTTACACGCTGACGTGCTCAAGCATCGTGTAAAGCTTTCGTGTCAAATATCGTGCAGAGTGATCATATTGAGCATCGTGTGAAAGCTCGTGCAGAGCATCATCAAAGCTTTCGTACTGAGCATCGTGCAAAGCATTCGTATTAAGTATCGTGCAAAGTGTTCATATTGAGCTTCGCGGAGGCTTTTGTCGAACATTGTCAAGGCTTATGTATTGAATAGTCTCGTGTTCGTGTCGCGCATCATTAATCCTCAAAATGTGCTCAACGGACGAGAACTTGGTGAGCGGTGAGCTATCAGTGATTTTCAGCGTCCTGATTGGCTGTTCAATCGCCTGTTGCATTGTGTTCAATACACGACTAATATGGCTAACTGCACGCAGCACAAGCGACGCTAATTATCTACAACTGTCACCCTACTTTATCAGCTCGTGTTGTGCTGACACGGTCGTCATCTGCCTTTTTGGACCAACTTTGTGCATCCTTGTCACAAGTAAATCATGGAACATCGGCAGCATATTTTGTGCCTTTTTGGACATCATGTTTTTGGCATTAATTTGGAGCACCACCGCATCGTTTCTGATTTATAGTCTCGACCGACATTGCCTGCTTGTGCAACGACGATATTATCCTGAAACATTCGGCAAGTCTCGGCGGAACACAATCACTCTCGTCGTTATATACTTGACATCTATTGTTACAGCTTTGCCATATTTGGCACTACGGACAGCTATTGGATCAAAGCATGCGCCAATGACATTCCTGTTCAAATCGAGTATGCTGTATTGTATTCTAGCAATCGTAATACTATATACTATCCCAGTTTTCATTATCATAGCCTCGCTTTCAAAAACTTTCGTCTCTGTGAAAATCAAAGTTTGGCGTCATTACGAGACTGAGGATTTAACACGATCAAGGAAGCTTCCTGAGACATTAACAGAAGATTTTCAAACTTACAAAGGCTTAGTGGCATCTAGTGTAATATTCATACTGACTTCAATGCCATGGTTTGTTTTCCAATTCTTAAAAGCGCTACAACTAAACTCAAAGGCAACTACAGGACAAGAAATCATTTTGTTAGTTATCCTGGTTTGTGGAGTTGGCATGAAGACATCGGTTTATGTTTTATTTTGTGGTTGCATCAGAAAGCATTTTTTCTCGACAATTTTTGCTAGTAGATCGAATGAATTTACTTTAGAACAGCCAGCAGTTGTAATTAATATGGGGGCAATGTAAATTGAATGTGTAAAGTTGATTCAGACATTAGATTATATGCATTGTTACTTAAAGAAGAAAACTCTATTTTATTTTTTGAGTTGCCTGAGACTAAAGCCAACAAGGGCAGATTTTTTAATACAATAGCATCAGTTGCTTTTTGATTGACACCTCAATTCAAAGCGATTAGCGACCACTGACAAAGGAAATACTCTCAACTAGAAATCCAAAACAAAGAAAGCGGTAATAGTTGCTATGAAACTCAGGTAGCTAGCTCACTCGGTGTGCATTCCAGAACTGGTTTTTAAGAGCAAAAATGAGTAAATATCGAATCAAAAGAAGAAGAAGATGATCTCTAATCATTTGCCTCGGGCATTTCATTTGTTTGGTTCAATCGAAAAAATGCAACAATTGAATCGCCTCCCAATCGGCCTGGCCTGGCTTCTGAACCAAACACAAAAAATGCCCCAGGCAAATGTTTAGATATATCCTTCTTCTCGCGATATATGCTGATGTTTTCATTTAAAACCATTGATTGGATGCATAACAAGTGAGCTAGCTACCTGGGTTTCAGAGCAACTCTTGCAGCTTTGTTTGTTTTGAGTTACTGGTTGAGAGAATTTCCATTGTTTGCAGTCGGCAATTGCTTTGAATTCCGGTGTCAATCAAAAGCAAATGATGCTATTGTGTTACAAAAATCAAATATTCTTTGGTGTTCGACTTTTAGTGATCATAAAACAATAGCACGTGCATTTAGAGGGATTGTGCAAGGTAAACGCTTGCAGTTGTAAAGAGCAAAAAAAATCTAAAAATGTGGCATTTAAATGTACACGTGCCGTGAACAATGGATAGCCAAAGAAACAATGCTATGTTTGGTGTCCTCTTCGTTTCATTCAAAGACAAGCCTAGTTACCATTACACAATCATTTTTATGAGCAACTGGAAATAGAAGACAAGATCTGCTCATAGATCTATAAATAGCCTATATTGTATTTGATAATATCGACATGTACATTAACAAAAGAAAGCCAGAGAAACAATGGCATGTGCTGGGTTTTCTTCGTCCTATTCATAGACGACACCATGCATTTCAAATCATTCACTGTAAAGGCAGTCTGTCACACCTTTGATTGGGTGATAGCGAAAATACGAAGAATAAGAAATTTGAATGGCTGGTGATCCTGCTCACTTCCTACGACCGTAGAAAGTGAGAACGATTAGCTTCCTTCGTTTCAACTACACAGATTCACAAAGAAATCCGTTGTGTTGAGCTCTAACTTTGTTGCGGCCAATCAGATACGTGACAGACTGCCTTTAACATACTTCAGACCATTGTCGAATGTGTACAATCCAAGGAAAGAGTTGAAACAGGTTTCAGCCATGTGATCGATAGTGAGAGCAAAAAATTAATTGACAAGTCTGAATTTTTGTTCCTATTGTTTGGTCTGGTACAAATAAAAGAGTAGTGGTACTTTGCAGCGTTGCCTCGAATAGTTTCTTGTTGTGGTCAATTGATTATTTTATCGCCATACAATGTCGTTTGAAAGGGAAGACACACCATGATGTAGCAATATGTGTTGACACAGGTTGACACAAACGAGAAGATCGGATCCAGGCTGAATTTTAGAAAGATAAAGTAGCAGGAAGACTGATAATTTCTACCGACTCTCCAGGGCTACTATTAGGGCTATCAAAATATGGAAAGCTTTACCAGCAACAAAAACACAACGTAACAGTTTGCTCTTTCTAAAAATTGCACTTTGATTAAATTTTTTTGCTATATCTAGAGTGGTGTCACCCATTATGCTCAATTCGTTGCTATTATTCGAATTAGATCCTCAAGGAGGATTTTATGAAAAAAAAACGAACGAACTGGTGATATCACCAACTAATTGAGAAAAATGTGTTAAAGTTTGAATCAAATCAATCAACTCTACAAAGGGATCGTTGTAGGTTTTGAAGATGGGGGTAAAAACGACCTTTTCGCTAGGCGCCACCCATTATGGCAGCAGTTCAAACCAGTTACGCCACTCTGCTGAGTGGAGTTAAACTAAGAAAATCAGCTTTAATGACAATTATTTATTCATCGATGAACACATTAAACGCAAAAATTTTGATATGACTTTGCATTAAGTTTGGGATAACAGGAATTTTAGGAAGGCTGATTTCACCTCGAAAAGAAATCGATGTATCGTAACGGCCTAATGAACTTACAGAATCGATTTGATATGTCCCTGAATTATCTCGTAGGGCTTCGATGCAAAGAAACTGAAACTTCAGTGAAGGTCACATTATGTTAAAACTGACGTCAGTAAAGATTTCCTACGCCATTCCAATTTTTTTACTTATTCCCAGTTTCCTTAAACTTAATTTCTCTTACTAAGCGGCCATGATGGGCGACCGGCGATAATGGGCGATGACGCTACTCTATGACTTTTAATATACAATGGGTGAATGTGGCTCAACTTTTAATATATATGTTGTATATGCAACAACAACTACGAAAAAACAGAGATCTACAATCTAACACCAAAGGAAAATGAACAGGAAGACAACACAACAAACAACAGCAACAATAACAGCAACAACAACAACTACGATATAGCACAGATTTACAATCTAACGCCAAAAGGAAAATGAACAGGAAGAAAACACAACACAACAACGAGAAACAATAACAGCAACAGCAACAACTACGATATAGCACAGATTTACAATCTAACGTCAAAGGACAATGAACAGGAAGAAAACACAACACAACAAGGAGAAACAATACTTTATTGGACCTTATAAAGACAAAAACGATACAGTTTAACTGCATAACCTATGGAATTAGCTTCTGCTATAAAAAGAGGTTTGATCTTTAAAAATTAATCAGTTGCTCTGAAGATAACATAGTGGGCGAAACTAGTTAGCAATTGCGCAAAAGATCCTTTGGTGCCTGCTTCCTTATGTTGTTGTATCTTCTTCAATCGTACACTATATTTTTAATAAATTTGCAGAAAAACATGATTGTAAAGTGATAAAATGCAAATCTGAAGCGAATTGCAGTTGTAGCAACCATGTATTGATGATGATTCTCTGATTGACTGGGGTTGCTCTGAAGATTCCCTAGAGGGCGAAACTAGTCAGCACTGAAATACAGAATAAAAAGCGCAAAAGACCAAATTGATGACTGTTTTCTTCGGATGGTTAGGCCCTCTTCAACGTTGACTTGCTACAAGTCTCAGTATGAATCGCAAACAGTGCCAAGGCCTCAGATGAGAGGGTTCCAAATGAAGCGCTGCGCGCTCGTTCGCCTTCGGCGCGGTATGAACTATACACCATGACAATACGAATAGAAAGCAAACGAAGACTTGTGGCAAGTCAATCTTCAACGGTACACTTTATATTATTTTTTGTACACTATATGTTGCATATACATATTGTAAATAGTGGTTCTTATGATTCTTATTCATTCTAATTCAAGCATTTAAACTAATGGCCAATTTTCATTTATACTCAACCCGAGGAAATTTACAGTTTGGGAGATGACTTGTTGTTGTTGTATCTATTTTTTACATCGATGGAAAAAATCATCTAGTCTGCTATGTACATATGTACATGGAAACTAATCAAAATCCATGGATACAGTAATTAAAATAAAATAACTCATTTTTTTAAATGCATGACTGTTCTTTTCTTGATAATAAATCTGAGAAACTGGGCAGTGCACCCACCAGGATATGTCTAGAAATCTCCTTGATCCTCAATCAAACGATCCGGCTGCGGGTTTTCTCAAAAAGCACAGCAGAATATCTTCTCTCATTCAAATTTAAAACTGCAGCTTTCCAAAGGAATTTTGACATCTGATGAAAGCTTTTGAGAATTATAGGTCTGTAATTGCCCTTGAACGTTTTGACTTCTTTTTAAACAATCGCAAATCGACCCATACCCTGCAAACTACGCCTACCCTTCATTCTTTATTCACAAGAATTGCGAAAATCGTGGAAATAGCAAACGCATAGTCAATCCAATGACCGAATAACATCTGGAGCTTGGAAAAAATTCTCAAAAGCTCTCTTCAGATGTCAAAATTTCTTTGGAAAGCTGCATGAGCGTTTTGAAAGTGGGGGGGGGGGAGGGGGGCTGAATGGCGAGCGAAGCGAGTGGAAACGAGGGTCCGGGGGCTTGAGACCACGCCCTTTAGAACGCGGAAAACGCCCCTTTCAAAAAAAGGCTTGCCTCTTTATGTCCATACTCGTATTTATATACAGTTCGGTTTAGAAAAGATTTCACTTAACATGAAAAGAGACATATACAGTAAAAACCCGCACATAAGAACCTTCATCTATTAAGAACCTATAGCCTGAAATAATATATTTTGTACCCAATAAATAAGAACCATTTCAGGCTGATATCTGAACCAGGTTCTTAATAAAGGGTTTTATTCATTCATTGGGAAATAAATGCAACATTTTGCCTCTTTCGTGAACTCCAAAACATTACTTACAGAACTGTGATAGGCAGGGCCTGCAGGGGTAAACTGGGTAAGATTGAGTTGAAATGGATAGGGTCAAGAGTGCAAATAAGTTTGGCTAAAATTTAGATTCACATATTTTCCTATATTAAGGACCTACACCCTGATTACTAGATGTGCCTCATTGCATAAGAACCTAAACAGGCTGAGTTCAAAATCTTAGGTTCTTATGTGCAGGTTTTTACTGTATATCATTACGACCGTTTCTTCTCATAAAAACTATATTGTTACTGAAGACCTGTCATGGATCAAACTTTCCAAAGTTGCGATATGCCTATTTTCATTTTTAACAAAATCGTTAGCAATTTCCAAGAGGGACATCGTGTCTGCTCGTTTTTTATGAAGAGAAAGTTCAATTTAGCTACCGGGTGTCCCAAGAAAGTACTCTTGTTTAAAAAATCACCAAAAATTGATTATCAAACGTTTGATAAAATTTTCTCTTTGACTTGCTTTATCAAAGACCCAAACATATTTATAGATGCAACAATGTTTGCTTTTGATGCAACAAGGTAGAAACACATTGAAAAACCTCATTTTGAGCTATACTTTCTAAGTAAAATACTCAATCTTGCCTAACAGTCAACATTTTCAGATTTGTCATCCCCGGGGGGGGGGGTACTTCACATATTTTGGGTACGGGGACGTGCCATCGGGAAGGGTATCGATTTTCGCGATTTTGGTATAAGGAACGGTATCGATTTTCACGATTTTGGTATAAGGAACGGTATCGATTTTCGCGATTTTGGTTTAAGGAACGATTTTGGTATACTTTTTCGGAAAATTGGTATAAGGTCGGGTATACTTTTTCGCAAAATTGGTATAAAGTCGGGTATACTTTTTCGCAAAATTGGTATAAGGAACGGGTATGTTTTTGAAGCTTCGATGGCACGTCCCCGACCAAAACCTGGTCAAGTACCCCCCCCCGGGTTGTCATCGTCATCGAAGTCTCCAATGATAGTGTGCCCCGGGGGGGGGGGGTACATAACATATTTAGGGTACGGGTATGTGCCGCCCATATGGGTGGGTTTTTGGGCCTAAAATTCTCTAAACAAGGGTCCTTTTTCAGCAAATTTTCCATAAACATGGGTGGGGTTTCGCTGAAATTCGCAAAAAATGGTTAAAATGGGCAGTTTTCCGCCAAAATTCATCATAGAAGTGGGTATCAAAAGCAAGTTTCGGTAATTAGAAGAGGGTAGCTTTCTGAAAACCGGGCGGCAGACCCCCGTCCATCCTCAAGTCATGTACCCCCCCCCGGGTAGTGTGCATTTCTTTCTGTCATTTATGACCAAACTAGAAGCTTTATATGCACAAAGAAATTGATCTGGCAGGCATAAATGCTTTTTTGCAGTATGATTAAAACATTTACTGCTCAGCTTCTGAACCAAAGAAATAAAATGCCAGAGGTAGATGTGTAGATATATCCTTCTTCTCTCGATACATGCTCATGTTTGCTCTTAAAAACAATTTCTGGAATGCACAACGAGCGTGCTATAGCTACCTTGTTTGTTTCGAATTACTGGTTAAGGGAATTTCCTTTGTCTGCAAGCGCGAATTGCTTTGAAATCAGGTGTCATAGAAACTTTTAAACTTGTGCGGCTTTGTTTGTTTTTAATTACTGGTTGAGGGAATTTCCTTTGCTGCAATCGCGAATCGCTTTGAATTCAGGTGTCAACAAAAGCAACTCATGCTATTGTGTTACAAAATCTGTCCTTGTTTACGAGCCAATAATGCAACAGAAAAACTTCGAGAAACCGGCTTTGGTAAGAACCTACTGGGGTAAAATGGCCAGGCTTGGGGTAAGTGGAGGTAAATTAGGCAAGGCAAAAATGTGACTAAATTTCAAAAAAATCTTACTTCACAGACTTTCTCTTGCTGCAACTGTTTGATTATCCTCCGTGAATGTTGCAATGAACAGTTCACGATCTATCGCGCCCCAGCAATCTTACCCCATCTCATATTTGTATGTTACCCATGCAGACCCTACACCATCATACACCAGGAAAGTCTTTCAAAGACCATCTACGTTGGTTTAACTGGCGAGTAAAGATTAGTCACGTGTTATTCGATTGTGTTGATCGAAATTTCTGAATATGAATTTAAAAATAAATCGAAAATGTACATACCATATTGATGGTTTTTGCTCAATTCTTGTGCTTGACTTGTGCTCGTGATAACGTCCTTCTCAAAATCATCAGTTGTAAATAAACACGACAAGCCCCAAAATCCATCGAGCCGCGCGTCCTCTTCATATCACAAGGCTGTTCTGTTCTACCAGCAACACGAGATAGCATCATCCAAATCTTCCAGCTTTTTCCTCTAAGAAAACCGCTCAGTGCTAGAACAACTCCTTGAACTTAGTTTGCGTTCTTAGCGCTTCCATCATTGGTTGTTCTGCGACATTTGTTTCTTCCCTTCGCCACGTACAATTTTTGCTACTTTGCAGGGCCTTCAAAAGCACATTTTTCAGGTTGTCAGCTTCAAGGCAGAGAACGTTGACAACGTCTCTTGAGAGTCACAATTACTTTCTCTTTGGAATTCATTTCCTCGAACAAACAAAAGCATTATGCAGGCCTTTTCTCGACGCGCGTATTTTCTTGCAAAATCTTCGTTTACACGTTCACACCAGGGTAAAAAGCGCGGCAGAAGTGCAATTCGCAACAAAGATGCATTTATAAAGAATCCACGCCAAAAAGCTCCCTTCTTGGCTAAATGAAAAACTCGTTGTTCAACTATCAAGGGAAATTCTTTCGTAAATCAAAACATTTTTAGACTTCTCTACTCTCGTGACAACTGCCAGAAATGCAGCATAAAGGCTTATTTCCATGGAGCTGCACTTTCCGCTTGAGCGAAAAATGTTCGAGAGCATTTCTGCGAAAGGACAAAAACACTGCTGACCCGACCCAGGGATTTCTTATGCTCATGAGCTGCTCGTATAGTGAGCTATAGAAAAACGAACGACTCAGTATTCTATGAAATAAGATATTCAATGGATTTGTTGTTGTTGTTTATAGCAGGCATGCTTGTCTTCAAAAAGACGCACCAAAGCGGAAAACTTTCCCAAATGGAAATCATTTTATTAATATCAACCGCAAAATTCTCTCGAGCATACTCCGCACGAGTGGAAAATGCAGCTCCATCGATATAAGCTTAAGGTAACTCTGCTTTCCGCCCTTGTGAGCAGCACGTTGCCATTTTGTGAAACCACCCTTTTCAGAAATCAATTAATTTCTCCTACATTATTCAATCTATTGAAAAGCGGTAAAAATGATGTTAGGCTGTTGTTCTGCATAGTCTTGGATGGCATCGAAAGACTAGTTTCTATAATGTTGACATGGTCTTGGCAATCGTTTGCGCCAGCCTTTCGCCTTCTAAAGTTAGTATGTACGCACACAGGGGGCACAATGTATATTTTAGGTACTGGAATGGTGTGATTGTGAAGGGTATCGATTTCCCCAATTTCGTTTTAAGGAGCGGTATCGATTTTCCTAATTTGAGTATAACGAACGGGTATGTTTTGCGATGAAAACGACTAAAACAATTACAAAAATCTTCGTCTCCTGAGGATTTTGCCATTGTTCGAGATTTAGCGCCTACATCCTTGGCTCATGGCAGGGGTATGAGAAAGCAATTACAAATCATTTGACTCGCTTGACATTTACCTTGATGGTTCGTATCTCAAAAATTGCACAATACCCAAACATAAAATGTAAATTCATTACAAGTTATAGCTTTGTTCACATTAGAGTAAAAACGAGTCACACACGCAGTGGCGTAACGCAGTTTAGGCTACCTTAGTTCAAGAACTAAGGGCCCCCAACCAAAGGGGGCCCCCAACAAATTGTTCGTATTGTGTGCTTTTTGGTCATACTGTGCTAAAAATCTTCCTTAGGCCATCCCAAAAGCCCTTTCTAACCAGTCACTGGACTTTCATTCCGTTTTCGTTCATTCCCTATAATTTGAGCAAGAGCACCTAATAGCATACTGTGACTTTGCACTATATTTACTAAAATTTTGTTCATAAACTATTGTGTTTATTCGCATGCATAGCTTTGAGGTATAAAGGGAAAACACTTAGTCTGCACTAAATTTACAGCACCTATTGCACTACTATTATCCGCAGAAGCTGTAAACATAGGTTTTAAGCCAAAGAACCTGCCACTACTATGGAGGATATTTCTGGTAACATTTTTGTGTATTCAAAGTAATCTTCATCAAACAGCACAACAGTACAGTCCGAACCTTTGAATATTGCCGTATTTCTTCAAGAAAATTTTAGATAGCATATAATTCCACACCAAGGAGCGACAATTTGTTATATAAACTACTTAGCTTTTTCAAACGCAATTCATATAAATATGCTAAATTTACCGTTTTGATTTTTCCTATGTAAAAACTTTCCTTTCAACATAACGTTGATTATGGTTTCAAAAATTTACCCACCACCCTGAACCCTCTTCCTACATAAGGGCCCCATCTTACCAAACTCCTACGGGCCCCGAGTGTCTCCGTTACGCCACTGCTGACACACGTGGCGTGAAAAAACGTCCTTGCATCATTCTCAGAATATGTCAGCACATTTGAAGTTTTTGATGTTCCATTCGTTAATAGCGATAACTCACTACAAGCAGGAACGCCAGAGAGGAGGGTGGGTGGGGGGGGGGGGGTCAACCGCCCTCCTTCCCTTTCGAAAATGGCCGAAATTTGTTGTTTTGGCGTCCCTGATACGAGTGCGTTTAAAATATTCAGAAAATGCCATGGGGCGGGGGCTCTCTGCTAAATTTGGGTAGGGTATGGGAGTGGTGTGCCTTCAGCATTTGGAAAAAAGTACTGTTGGCAAGAGATATTTTTGTGAAAATGATATCATTGGCTAGACAAATTTCTTGATTAAAGACGCTAAAACTCGGTACTTTTTGGACAAAGTTCGCAAATGCCTGGCCTTCACTAGACCAAAATTTCCAAAAATATACCTCGACATGGGCCAAAATCGCTAAAAAGTATAACATTGGCCAGACTAAAGTCCAAACATTCTTACCCGTGACGGCACTTCCCTAAGTATCTTTACTATGCCTCCCTCCCTCCCCAGCCTCCCTCCCCCCAAATGGAAAAAGCTTTGACCCAATCCTACTGTATTTTTACTCTAGTGTGAACCAAACATATGTGAATAATAATCGTATAATATTGGGAAAAAAACTGTTTAAATATGCATGAAAGTAATATCCTAAGTATAAAAATAAGGCTTAAATGCTTTCTGAAGATTTAGTTTTCAGAATGTCCACAGCATTAAAATTCTAACATTTCTACTCTTGAAATAAAATTAAAGAAATTAAAATTATTGCCAGCAAAACATAATAAATTGAATTTCGCCAGTTTGGAAGCAAGGAGCAACTGCGTATAGGGCATGGACTAACTAACTAAGAGCGCCAAATTGCGCCAAATTGGTGAGAGAGTGGGGCAAAATGGGTCCTTTTTGCTTCTAAAGTTGACGCTAAGTGTCCTTCGTTGAAAACATGCAGCTTTCTTAATGAATAGCATTGTCCTGGTCGTATCAGAGACTCTTCGCCGTCACGATCTTTTAGTGACCTTTGTCAGACGAAAATGTTAAACAGTATTTGTCAGACCATTGTAATGCTAGAGTTGAGGTTTTCATTTATGTTTCTAAGTGATTGATTGTTTTATGTACATTTTCACTACAGTCATTGTGATATTTAAAGGCATAAAATGCTGAACTTGTTAGATCTCGTTCAATTCATACCCTGACCACCCTCCGGGCAGCCCGGGGTCAACAAACATTTCCTACACAAATGCCCAGGGGCCGGGCAAATTTCATGTGGCGAATGCCCGGGGGCCGGGCACTGAGAAAAAGCCATATTTCCAGTTACTGTATAGGAAGAAGCTCCTGTTTTTGTCAAATGCCACTCAAATGCCGGGGGGTGAAGGAAAATTTACGGTCAAATGCTCGGGGGCAGGGAATATTTTTTGAGCAAATTCCAGGGGTGGCCCGGGAGGGGATGGTCAGGGTAGGAATTGAACGAGACATCAGCACTCCTTGAAGTTCACAGTGGAACATCCTCTCCAGGAGACAAGACAACTTGAGCGTTCTTTCGAGAAACAATTACAGGAGGGTATGAGCAGAATGGACAAACTTGCAGTTAACCTCACTCGCAAACACTCTCTTAGAAGCTAAACCAAAACCCTTTGGTTACCCAAAGTTCCAGCTCCTTTGGCCCCTCGCAACTGCTACACATTAAAAAGACACTTGATTTTACATCGTTACGTCCCACTCTAAAAACTGAACTGATAAAATGTCATCATTTGGATCCGACCGGATACGGAAGCATAGCGCTCTAAGTATTCCACTTGAAAGCGAACAAATTCCGATCAGTATTCTTTCCCAGTGTTAGGGCCTGCATTTTGCCGACCCGAAACTGACGGCTTGAGAGGGTTATCCCTAAAATTCCACAATGTCTTGCGTTCTCTAGAACATCCTCAGGCCATCCGCGGATCGCTGCAATATTCTTCGATTCCACGGCGTTTCCCGCGACTTTCTTGTCAATTTAAAAAAGAACCAGTGCATCGGCTGATCTCGACATAGGGTACATTGGCTGCGAAGGGCTTCGTATCAGTTTCTTTTTTGGTAGTCTTTCAAATGCTTTTGTGAGCTGGTTGAAGGGAGGTCGATGCTCCGGATTGTAGGCCCAACACATCGAGAGGATGTCCTACAATGTACGAGTAATGACTTTAAAGTAAACGAACTTTACATCTTTATGGTAAATTTTACTCTTTATGCAAGACCTTATACTCATTACGTTACAAGGGTAACTATTTTTCCATTTGAGTGGGGAAAACCCCGATTAAAACTTTTCTAATTGACGAGGACAAACTTTTGAGTGAAAAATTTAAAGGGAGAGGGAAAAAAGAAGATAGTAGTTATATGACTGCAATTGAGCATTGATATTAACAAGATGGAGTGAATAGGTACCACAATTAAAGCAAAACAGGAAGCATGCAAGCAGCAAAATATGTTGTTCTTCATTTCATTTATCACTAACTCTTCACCAAACCAAAAAATTAGCGTGCTTGTATGCAAAGAAAGCATTGTGCTTTTATGCCGTTTAACCCTATCTGACCTGGGGGGGGGCGGATTCCGCGCCCCCTAGTATATTCTTGTTTACACGTTTTTCCGTGTACGCAGAAGGGCTCTGAGATTTTGTAAGTTTAACTTTATATCATAGATCAATACAATAGACGATTCCAGAAAAGATGGACATTGAATGTTTCAAAACGCCCAGGTCAGATAGGGTTAATGCTAACTTTTTTATTATTGCGTTGTATGGACCAACTCAAGACCTCCTACGTAAACATTTGAAACGTTTGGAAGGATATTTTCACCTGTCGTTTTATGAGAAACAAGTGAACGAAAAATAAAATTACAGAGAAAAAAGAGAAAGTCTAACCCCCTGGCAGTGCCTCGAAAATGTTGCAGTAAATTTTAAAAGCCAACAAACCTTCGCTTCTCTAGAAACTTCTAATTTGCTTAGTGATTGCTTGAATCCTTTGCCAATCTGCCAAATCGTTGATTCGACTGATTGATCATTAAATGGCCATCGTTTTGACAATAGTTCATACCATACTGTCCTGTAGAAATAAAATCATATTGCAATTAATGTATCCATTAAAAGAAGACTAAAAAATAGGCTTTACGACGATGAGTTATATTTTTCGACATCAAATTTGCTCGAAATCGTACCCAAACAGATTCTGAGCAGGAACTGAAACCTTGCGAACAATTTGAAGAAGACAGTTTCTATGGCTTTCCTTGTGACAAAAATTGTCATTAAATTGGCAACCTTCCTATGGAATGTGAGCATTTATGACAAAAACATGAAAACATTATTTATAACATTAGACAAGAGTCATAAAATATCTCTGGGGACTCAAATTAAAGATTGTTCTGCAAAGTGTGACAGTGTCGTTCATTTTGAATAGATTCTTTGCTTTCACTCAACGAGCTCTTATAAATATTCAAGTTAAAGGGAATCAAAGCATATATACGCCACTGATGAGATAATCGTGCGAGGACAATGGTCCACGAGTAATACTGATATCTGATAGGCTAGAATCATGGGCATTGTGGACACGATTTGTGTCCATCGTGTCCACAATACCTGGCCTAAATGTTACTAAATGAATAAATGTTGTTCTGTTCGTTACCTTGCTTTTCTTCCATATTTGGCTAAATGATCTAAGTCAACAAGTAATACTGATATCTGATGGGTTAGAATTTGACCACAAGTGGCTTGAGCCATTTCTATATCTTTAAATCCGTTCAAATTGACAGAAATCCCACACCTCAACTACGAAGATTGTAATTATCGTTAATTTACTGGCAAAGTTTGTTTATAAATAAATCCTGCACGAACTGATATAGTAAAATTTGTAAAATCATATCAATGGCTGCTAAAATCTTATTAAGATTTGCAATCCAAAAACGAAAACACAAAAACCTCAAAAGACGTCTTATGATTCATAAAAAGCGACAATATTCATAGATATCATTAAGATCTGCATCAAAATCGTCAAAATTTATCTCTTGCTAGTGCCAATTAAATCTGATTCATTAAGAGTGAAAAGCACCTTGAATCGAAATTTTTGACAACAATTATTTGTCGCGTTTTGCCGCCTTGAACTGGTGAATGACGGTAGCTTCAAAGAGATTTACTGAAATAAAGTATCCTTATCGGACGAGCCATGATAAATCATGTACTAGATAGATTTAGACGATTAAAATTGTCCTCCATAGCCGGAAATCAAAATGTCAGAGATCAAATAAATTTGGTTCTCTTGTTTATTCTTTTTATAGCGGCTATTCGATATAGTTATGTCAATTCCCTTTAAAGATCTGTAATAATTGCTACAACCAACCATGTGCTACAATTGCCCCAGTGTTACGTGGCAATTGGTGGCAATTATTGTAACACTTGACCATGCCCACTGATTATAAAACTATCACGGCGTTACAAAAATTGGTTCCATGTGATGGAAACTGATGGAAACTAAAGTCGTTTTCATCCCAAGAGATGCAACTACCGATTACCTCCATCATTACTTAGACGATATGACTGATTTTCCAAAACGTATTACAACTGACCCCCCCGGTCTCCCCTCTCTGAGCACTTTGGGTTGATTCAAGTTTCTTTTAAGCAAGTCTACTGTCTGTCTCAAATTTGATGTCACGTGAAAATGCACGCGAATAACAACAATTGAAGTGTTTTGCATGAGTAATTTTGCGGTACCGCAAATCTCACTAGCAGAATCTCCGGTGCTAACTGCCAAACAAGGGTCACTTCAGTTCATGTTTCGTCTTCAGAGACCATACTGGATCGTTTACGCAGCTAACAGAGGATTCGGTGGCACGATTTAATTTTGAAAACAATACAACGTTATCAACATGGCAACCGGAAAAACAAGCGAAGCACGAAGAATTAAAGAGGATGGTTCACACAAAAATAAATAAATTGATCAATAATTAACGGTTTAAAAAGAAATTGATTGGATTTTTGGTGTTAAAACACGTAGGAAATGTGATCATAGCAGCGAGAGGTGAGATCATCGTAAAAACAGGGCGACGTAGAGTTGAATTTGCTTTGAAAAACCTGTTGAATTTAATTAAACATTCTCAATAAAAACGGCGAGTGGATCGTAAAGAATTGTTATCATAATGGGGGGGGTACTTCACTAGGGAAATGACGGGGGTGTGGAAAACCTCTCCACACCCTGCACCCTGTCGCATAAAAAATGGGCCAAAATTATACCCTGTCGCATAAAAATTTTGCCTCTCAAAAACAGAGTAGAACGCGATTTTTGCTTGTGATACCCTGTCGCATAATTTTCTTACCTATTAGAATACACTGTGACATAATTTTCGTTAGAAAAGGACACCCTGTCGCATAATTTTTACCGCATAAGGACACCCTGTTGAGCGGCACATCCCGTCAGGTCAAGTATGGGAGTACCCCCCCCCCCCTTCCGTATGTCGGGTCTCATAAATTGTAGCATAACCTTTGGACCATAAAATAAGAAAATAATTAAGAACTAATCATGAAGGAATTCGGAAGTGTTGTAAACAAAAACAATAAGCAAAAACAATAAACCAAAATCATAAACAAAAACATTAACCCTTTTGTAAACGTAACAAAAAAAGTGCAATGCTAGCACCCTTTCTTTCAACATTTATTTGAGTTTTACATCTTCAGCGAACAAGGAGCGATTGCTTCCAGAGCAACAATCTTTACTTATTCTAACTTTCTTGTGCAATAAATCGGTGAGCTCTCAAACTAAAACAAGACAATTCAAGTAACAGCTACTCCACAGTCGCTGCACAAATGGGGCCAACCTGGTTTCATGAGTCAATTTTACTGCGTTCGGGTGAGAGTAATGGACACGAGGGAAGTGATCGTGTTATTTTTGGACCTGCAATCGCGGACAAAACTCATGAGACACGTTGCTTTTTGGAGGAAATTTTGAGTTAAGATCCCCCTTGCCCCCCATTGCAATGTTGGAGGCTGATGATGCTAATCATGTGCAAACAAAGGGAAGTATAACGCATTGTGTAGTCCTGCTACATTGCAAAGGGGGAGGTAGTAGACATGCAGGAAAGACCTCTTTTAACGCAAAACTCATCAGTCTCAACGAATTTTGTCCGCAATTAAGGTCCCTTGAGCCCAGGCCTTTCTGTCGCAAATGATACCAGGTATCCGGCTGACACGGGGCACTGTTTTTTGGAACATCTTGTGAATTTGAGCAACCATTGTTAGGATTTATAGCTGTTTGACGAAAGCAGTAGACTCAATTACACAGCATGAAAAGAGTAGCCTGCGTGCAGACTCTACTGATTTCCTTTCATTTCAGAGAGGTTCTCCTCCAGTAGAGTCTGCGCAACAGCGACCAAATCCCTGTTTTCAGTTCATGAGAAACGATGAACCTTTCCTGATTGGCCAAAGCATATCCCCTTTGTTTGATGGAGCGTCTGTGTCTTTGTTCGAGTCTGCTGATATTCAATTGGCGTATGCATGAACAAAGATAGCCATAGAAACCCTTTTGTGATAAATGTGTGTCGGTGCTTTGTCTACCCTATTCATAGGCAGCTCTATTGAATCAAATTCAATGAGTTAGCTCCTCAATCCTTGGAACCACGCGTGACCAAAAACAAGGATTTGGTCGCTGTTGTGCAGACTCTACTGGAGGAGAACCTCTCTGAAAAGAAATCAGTAGAGTCTGCACGCAGGCTAGAAAAGAGGCAAACATGAGTAAAATATTTGAATAATGTTATACATACCCGAAAGCGTAAATATCTGTTTCTTTTGTGTACAAATGCAGCTCGCTGCCTGGTAACAATGCGTCCAATGCTCGAATAATTTCTGGAGCTTGATAGCACAGCCAATGATTCGTTATCAATAGCCATCCAGGTCTGTGACGACATGAAACATAATTTGTCATTTCATTTCATCAAGACTTCAAGCTATTTATTAACAAGCAACATATCTACGGTAGCTAAAAAGCATACGCAATTTAAAATACAAACTTTTCATGCTACTTTCTACCGATTTAATAATAGATGTGTAGCTTAGGACACCTAGAAAGAACTCTAATGAGCTTTCGGGCTAGGTGCCCGTTGCCTCAGTCAAGCTAACATTCAGCGATATTGAAATTAATACGAATAAATTTTTTTTAACACTAACACTAACTCTAAGGAAAAAAATCTAAGAAAAAAAGGAAAAAAGAGAAACAAAACTAGAAGAAAACCGTTTAGTTTCTATACTCTCAAGTACCGAATAAACGGGGGGGTGAGAATAATCGGGGGGGGGGGTTGGAAATGGTTCAATATAATAATAATCGGGGGGTTGGAACAATCGGGGGGGTTGGAAAAATTGAGAATAGTCGTTTTTCGTTTTCTTAGTAAAACACGTATCTAACATGGGTACCACGTATGTAAAGCACGTATGTAATAATCACGGTTGAGTGGAGTTTAGTTGAATTCGGATGTTTCGTATGGAAGATTGATGGGAGAAATCAATTTTTAATTGTAGCTATTTAGTAGCCATGTTTTGTGGCTTTTTGTAAAAACTTTCTTACTCTGAGAGACTCGTATTTCTCTCGGAGTTTCATTCCATACCTTCACTCCGTAATTTGTGATGAAATAATGAAATTATTCAAAATGAGAAGGTAAAAGTTTACAATTCAGACCTATAATGGTTATCGAAGTACTTGGAGCCTATCGGGGGAAAAGGTATCTTAGATTTTTGGTAGTATACGGGCATGTGCCATTTCTTAGGTGTACTTGTGTTCAAATTGTAGTATTTTGGGATCGCTTTCAGACGTTTTCAGGAGGTCTGGGTGCTGCTCCGGAGAAAAGACGGTAGAATTATGGAAATTACAGGAATTGCTTATAATTTACGAAATCATGGCGCAGTCTTTCATCAAATATTGACGAGATTATGACCCAAAAATTCTAAAAAGTACGTTTCTATAAACCAATAGACCTGATCGGCTAAGGTTTGTTTTACCCATTTCAAGTCATGTGACCATACTCTTGAGAAGTTTCAGTATTATGCTACTTTTTGCACTCATGGCACAACTTTGCATGGCACGAAATATGCTAGAGAAATCAAAAGATGTTTTATCAAGAGATTGATCACATGACTTGAAATGGGTGTAAACAAACCTAAGCCGATTTCGTCTATTCAGTTACATGAAAAACATTTTACTCGACTCTACATTAAAAGAAACTACTCTACAGTCAGTACTATAGATGACTGTACTAAAATGATGCAACTGGATACTCTTACCATGCGCCCAAAAGAATCTCGCAATGAACTACATAAAGGTGCTTTAAGGGTTTTATACCAGGATTTTGAATCCTCTTTTGAAGAACTTCTATTTAGGCATGATGATGTTACAATACATGTAAAGAACCTACAGAAACTGCTCTTAGAAGTTAACAAAACGCTCCACCAATTAAATCCGTCATACCTCTGGGAGAATTTCCAAACAAAATCTATTACTTACAACTTACGAAAACAAGTATTATGTGAGCTTCCTCAGAGGTCTGACAAGATAAAATATGGGATAAACTCCCTAAGATTTAGGGGAGCTATGCTGTGGAATACCCTAAACGATGATGCAAAGAATGTAGCGTCTGTTGCAGCTTTCAAAAAGGAAATTAAAACTTGGGATGGAACCAGTTGCCTTTGTACAATTTGTAAATAGACACTGAATTCCTTTGATTGTAAATTAGCATGTATTACTTTAGGTTTATTGTAAATAGTTGGTGTAAATTAGCTTTATTCTTTTAAAACTATGTAAATACCAACTTTAAATAAATATATGAAAAAAATGAGAAAAGCTCACCCAGTAATGAATCAGGGATTCAGAATTGCCGACAACGCAACTTTGGTTAGAAGAATGCAAAAAGACCCTGTGTAAAAATGTCCCTGCCCTTCTCTAGTGCAGTCGACAGTTACAATCTAATAAAATAAAACCTCACACAAAGAGAATATATTTACAGTATGATTAAGAATAACAACACTTTTACAACGAAGAACAAGACAAGAAGATACCACAATGGGTGTGTACATGCGCATCTCCTCGCAGCCAAACGAGAAACGAACAAGAATGAAAACACTATTTTGACAAGCACATTACTAAACTGTGAATGACTATCACAGACAAAACAAACAAACAAACAAACAAACAAACAAACAAGCAAACAAGCAAACAAGCAAACAAGCAAACAAACAGCTGTTTCTAAACAGGTGAAGATGAAGGTGAAGTTGCGATTTTAGTGCCAAGCGCTGGGATCAGAGACGTAGCTAAGCGTTAATCGAGTCCGCGACCCCTTGTCATGACGCTCAAGTGGTGGGGCTCTACCTGGTATCGAACCCTGTCCACTTGACTGTTCTGGCTGCAAAGTCAGAGGATTACACCACTGCGGCACAACACCATTACACCACAACACAACAGCAAACAATCATAACACAAACTAAAAAAGTAACTTGGTGCTTAAAACTTATTCGCTTATAGGTAATCAACATGGCAAAAGCCTTTCTAATGATGAAAGAAATAAAAAAAACCTTCTTGTTGCATGTAGTGGAATTGTACAAAGATAAACAAGTAAATAAAGTTAAATATAAGCACTTGGATGTGAATTGAAATAAGCACCTTTTTAATGATTAAAGAAAATACCTTTCTAACGGAGACCTTGTATCTGCAACATTAAGCAAGCCAAAGTCAGTGATAACAATTCGATGTTTTTCGACAAATAGATTCTTCGAATTCAGGTCTTTATGTACAATTCCACGAGCGTGAAGGTAGCCCATACCCTATGGAGCAAGGACGATCTTTGTATTAAAAATATAGATATCATGGCAGCATAGGAGACAAATGTTTCTTGTTGGCAAAATGGCTTTATGCAAATTAATTTGATTTGGAACTGTTTGATCACACTATCATCTACTTTCCCTGTGGATGCATAACTTATGTGCACTTTCGTGAAGGTTCCATTTATAGAATCATAGAATTTTATTTAAAACATTATAGCATATAACATTGAGGAGTTTTTCAAATCTTCTCCACTTTTTCATTGTTACATCATCAAATATTTAGCCTCCTCTCTATCAAGGTCCATCTCTAATAAATCCCTTCCCTCTGAACAAATATTTTAAACAAGCCCTCCTCTCTATCAAGCCTCCCCCTTCACTTATGTCAAATCTTAGAGGTTGCCAAAGATTTTCCATTTATTGAACCAAATAAGTTTGCATGTTAATTTTGATATGATTTGAGATAAAACTGTGTTGAATATATGTATTTGACTTGTAACATTGTATGTTGAATCCGCAAAATATGGTACAAAAGAACTAAAAAGCATTCATATATATCCTTGTAGATTGCTTTTATGAGTAAGCCCCCTTCTCTAATAAGCCCCCTCTCTTTTGAGCCCCCTCTGGAGTGTCCGAAATGGAGTATCCGCTGCTTCGATAAGCCTAGCTTCTCAGCGTCCTAAAAACTACCTTCGGATGCTAGGTAGAAATATGGAAGACAATAACAAAACAAAACAAAAAGTTATAAAATTGGCTAGAATTCTAAACCAGAAAACGAGTCAGGTAGGGTGGGGGCAAATTGGATGTTTTGGTTTTAAATTTGACATGTTAAAATTCTAGTAATATTTGAAAAACTTTACACATTTTGGATCACCTGCTACAATACGAAGGCAAATTGATTTAATTCGGTGGGGCACAGAGAATCGTTTCGTAACTCCTTCCCCGCAGTTTTCATTCCGCAAACGTTTATTGTCGTTAACTTATGTTGTATTTGGCGTATAGTGATTAATTTGCACGTATTCTTTTTTCTTGTTTATCTTTTTGTGTATTTGCTGGTAGTGATTACTGTTTTTGTTACATGTAAGATCATAGGGTAGTCAAGCTATTTTGCTCCTCGTGTTATCATCCCTAATAGTGCTGTATGGTTGTATATTATCAATATGTAGAGTAAGTAGTAACATGTATTGTGAGAATTTTGTCTGGATATATCTGGATTTTATCTGGATTTGACAAAAAACACGAAGGCAAACATGATTTGAACTTACTTGTGCGACTTGTGTGATCATAGCAATGATTCTGTTGCTATCGAATGTGATATTTTGTTCGTGAATATGCTGATGAAGTGTCAATCCTTTGCAAAAGCTGTGATTGAAAAAAAGAGTCTATCACATCTAAATCAACCCTGAATTTATCAGACACCAACTTGATTTCTATGCAGAAAAGGTACGAAAATCTAGCTTGAAAAGCCTGACCATAGCAATAGTTTTCATTGAAACCCAACATTTTTACTTTTAGTGTGTATCGATTCGAGAAACAAAAATACTAGATCTTTAATCGAGGCATTTAAAGGCAATGTATCCATGTAAGTACAGCTGCGTATACATTCTTGTCAAAATTTGCTGACGCGATGCTGACGAAGAGCGTCGAAGAGCTTACTGTGATTGGTAGATTTTAACTGATCACATGCAAAACTAGAATTCAAATTTCACAACGAGGCTACCTGCTGTGAGACTTCGGGCTCAGCTCTGGAATCGCAGCCGCAAGTAAGTCATCAGTCTGCATATATTAGATCTGGCTATCTCTTTGGATCACATGAAACGTCACGTGAAAATAGCAAAGTCGCCGTACTTACATGGACACATTACCTTTAATGTGCATATCAAAACTATGCAATCATATTTCACACGATAGTTAAATCCTCCCTGCGACATATACAACTGCGTTACAGGCTGGGTACAAGACAAGAACTGGATTTGAAAAGAAATTATTTCACATAATTTGCGTGACTCAAAGTCACGTGACTCGCACACAAAAACCTGATGTCTTCAATTCAAGGCTATTATTGCAATATGCAACCACTAAATATGATCCTCGAAACTATAGTACAAAAGAGAGATCTTACGATCTGCTGCATACGACAATATTAGTTGTGTTTCTAAAACAACAATAGTCTGCATAATTTTGAGTTACATTACATGAAAATAATCGACCTTGACGTAACCAAATAATTAGCAAAATGACACCACACATCCGGGGGGGGGGGGTCTACCTTGGAGAAAAACAGCGGGGATATGCCTGCCAGAAGAAAATTTTATGACCTTGTCCTGGAATAAATGTTTGAAAACATAATACCTGTCCTGGATAATACAAGTTTCTTTGTACGTTATTTGAACTTTTCACGTCAAGTCTGACCTGTCCTGGAAAAAAGCTTTAATGGACATACCTGTGCCGGAATAAATACACAGCAGGTATGATCCTGTCCCGGAACTTTCAACTGAAAATGGGACCCTATTGGCAGGCACATCCCCGGGACCACACGTTACCGCGGCCTAGCACAGGAGTTGAATCTTTGCAAAACTTTAAAATCAATCGTGCAAAGTGTTATTGCCTCATTCTTTCAAAATGAATTTTCAAATGGAAATTTAGGTAATCATTGTTTTTATATCCTATGAAAGGATGTACGGGAGGAAGTACCTAAAAGCTTTGACAAACATTGAAAGCATCATAGATTCTAAATTGTTTGAGGAAAATCAAAAGAATGTTCGTGAAAACCTCAGTTTGTGAAGATCTACAAGATTATAGCAAGAAAACATCTGTAGCTTTTATGACTTAAGATTTTAATAATTCGATAACGTCACAACGTCAAAACTAGCAACAATGCAAAAAACACTGAAATACTGAAAATAAAGATGGTATCGAAATTTCTCTCGAAATTTCGGATTATGGAGAAATACCTAACGTTCCCCTTCGATCAATCTATTTGAAAGAATGGGGCAATAACATTTCACACCATTAATTTCAAAGCCTTGCAAAGGTTCGACGCCTACACGTTTTTTTTATGAGAAACTTGGATCAGCACTTAGTACTAAAAGTTTTTAATTTCGTATGAAAATTTCGGTATTTTAGTAGTAAGAGTTTCTTAATTAGTTTCTTATTTTTTGGGCCTAAAATTGCGGTATTGTTCGAAGTTGAGCCTTTCTCGACAAAAGGCTTGCATTTTGCATTGACATTGTCATCACGAATAAGCCATGCACAGCAAGGCAAAAATTTAAAAAAAGATGCAGGTACCTTTGTTAGAGAGACATAGAATAAGAGAGACATACAGAAGTAAATTTTAGAATTTCTTAGCTGTTCTTGACTGTAGTACTAGAGTTTCTTAAATTTTTGGTTATCGTAGTACTAGTTTCTTATAAACCAGTTTCTTATAAAAAAAACGTGTATGCTCCCCAGCCTGTTGCGTTGGATTTGAGAACAATTCAATAACATTTTACCACTGCACTTGATGATGAGAATTATTGGAAAATGAAATGACCCTCTTTGCCTACGAAAAACGCAGCCCAACTCAAACTGAACATTTCTAAATATTAGAAGACTTAGATAGTTGCAATGCAAACCACTTGCAAGCACAATCCATCTTCTTTCCAATGATATATAGTCAGTATACAGGGTGTCCCCAAAAATTGTGCCCCGTTTGCCTGAGGATTGCGACAAAACGGCAAAAGATTCTCGCAAAAATTTTATATGATGTTTCTCTTCAGATGTTCAAATAAAGTTTGCTGCCATTCCCATAAAAATCCTTTGAAAAATGATGGAGCTATCACCTTCAGAAGACCAAATTTGCCTGATGACTGAAACCAGCGGTCGGACATCTCGTCTTACTATTTTGCAGTAATAAGTAGCTTAACATGAGGTAAGAAATAATCTATGTGAGGTCAGAAATAGTGGAACTCTCTAAGGATTTTCGGACTTTTCACGAGAGCTATAAAATTGGAGGCTGCTATTTCATTTTCCATCCATGAAGCTATATATCTCTGCAAAATTGTACGACAAAATGGCCGTCCGCTGGTTTCAGTCATGGCGAATTTGGTCTCCTGAAGGTCATAGCTCCATCATTTTTCAACGGATTTTTATGGGAATGTTAGCAAAATTTAATTGAATCTCTGAAGAGCAACATCATGCAAGAGTTTTGCGAGAATCCTTTGCCGTTTTGTCGCAATCTTCAGGCAAATGGGGCACAATCTTTTTGGGACACCCTGTACATTGATGTAACTATCTATCAAATAATTAACATTTGGCAACTGTGGCCTACTTCAGCTGCAGGATGCGGAGAGCAAACCCAAGCCTCTTACCAAAAAAGCTGCGAACCAATTTTAACATCGCAGGCCTAGAAGTACTCTCAGTGATGGCCTTAAAATATTTTAAAAATCTAAATCCATGAGATGTATCATCTGAATGATAAAACAACCTTTAACGAAGTTTAAATATTGTATATGTAAAGCAAGGTCCCAGCACTTTCCTGCATCTGAAATAGGCCATACATACTGAAACATAAATGAAAAATAATTCTATCAAGGTATAACAAGAGCAGATTTTGTAATACAAAAGCAACAGTTGCGTTTGATTGACACCTCAATTCAAAGCGATTAGCAGCTGCAGACAAAGGAAATTCTCTCAACCAGTAATTCAAAACAAACAAAGCCGCAAAAGTTTCCCCAAAACTGGTAGGGCAAACTCTCGCCTTGTGCAAGCGAAAGATGGTTTTTAAGGGAAGTTATGTGCTTATAGCGAAAGCAGAAGGGTAAATCTAAAGTTCTGTCGCTTAGATTATGTTTATTTGATTTAGGAGCTGTTTTGTAATCGTTTCATTTTAAGCCCTAAAGACGCGAGAATTACAATGCCTTCTGCTCCGCTCCTGAATCAAATAAATATGATCTAAGCGACAGAACTTTAGATTTACCCTTCTTCTTTCGCTATAAGCACATAACTTCCCTTAAAAACCATCTTTCGCTTGCACAAGGCGAGAGTTTGCCCTACCAGTTTTGGGGAAACTTTTGCGGCTTTGTTTGTTTTGAATTATTGGTTGAGAGAATTTCCTTTGTCTGCATCCGCTAATCGCTTTGAATTGAGGTGTCAATCAAACGCAACTTTTGCTATTGTATTACAAAATCTGCTCTTGTTTCAAGGTATACAAACTGTGTATTATTGGAAAGAAGACAGATTGCACTTTTAGGTGATATCGACTACATTAAATTAATTCAAATATTATTTTTTCAGAGAAATTGAATTTAAAATTGGGTTGCGTTTTTTTGGGACACCCTGTGGAACAAAATGTATTTACCTTGTGACGATTGCTAATGTAGGCGGCTCCATGCAAGCGCCCATGAATAGAATGAGGTTTTCGTGCCTCGTTTTCCTGAACGTCTGCACCTAAAATGAAGCAGTGAGATAAGATAAGTGAATAGGACGGGATGAGACAGAAACGGCAATAGACCTTTTTACTTGCAAGAAAAGGGATTTGGATCTAGCGTCCAAATCTGGTAAAGTTTGAGAAGGAAAACAAAAACTCGACCCCCGTTCTCAATATAAACATTGCTAGCTGTGGCAAGAAGTTGACTCGTTTCTCAGAACACTTTACAGAGAGTTTATTAACGACAACTTTACTCTTAGTGAGTTACAAATGTTATAGTTTTCACACAGGCAAACTTTATTTGCATTTTGGTGTTGTTTGTTGCTATTTTTTCCCAACGTTAAGTGAGTTTATTCTGTAACAGTAGCAATTCAAAAGTGCGAGCATGCAAGGTTTCATTTTGCGAGTTAGCGAATCGAATTTTGCTGTTTGTGATTGAAATACAAGAAAACGTTATTCCGATCCTAATATTGAATGCAAGCAACGAAAAATAACGCCAAAAGTCGTAAAAAAACTTGCCTATGTATTACCAATCAACTCTGAGTAAAGTTGTCGTTGATTAATACTCTGAAAAATGTTCTGAGAACCGAAGCAACTTCTTGCCACAGCTAGCAATGTTTATATTGAGAACGGGAGTCGAGCTTCGTTTTCCTTCTCAAACTTTACCAGATTTGGTTGAAGACACAAATAAAAACAAACTACCGGTTACCAACAAAAAGGTGAACATTTTTTGGGACATCGCCAAAATTTGAATTTATTACCAATCATGAAAACTCCTGTGCATGCATGTGTGTCAATGACCAAATTAGATTCACCCATATTGCAAAGTTTTGAAATGGTTGTGAATTTGTTTCATCCTGCGCTTTTACGAGCAACTTGGTTTTGAGGCATACTGCCGGTTCACAAGAAATGACGACCAAAATTTAGTTTTTATCCCGCATCACTACTTAAATTTGTTGCTTATATCCTTGAAAATGCTCTTATATCAGTTAGCATTCGCACCTTCATATAAAGATTGCAAGAGATAGCTCTTTGATCAAATATAATTCTTTGTCGAATGCTGTTACTTAAACCATGATCTTTCACGTCACAATTTCAACATCGCTGTCGTGAAGAAATAAATAGCGATCGCCTGGTGGATTTATTTGGTCTGTGGTGCAAGTATACAAAAAGAATTCTAAGATAAGATTTTTGCGATTTTTCATACACTTTCACGTTTTATTCAGTCAGCTGATACAAATATTACGCGCCCATATGCATGGTTTTCGAGCTTCAATTCCGTTTACGGATAGCCTGTGCGATCCTTGACAAAGAACACAGCTGTTGCAATGAGCCACAAACATAAGTACATGTCCTCCAATGTCAGTACGAAGTAAAGCGTATTCTACCTTGTATTTGAAAGCTGTTTTCTCTTTTTCGCTTGGATTTTCCACATGTAGAATTTTAACTGCAACTTCACCATGCCATTTCGCTCTGCAAAATGATTGAGATGGTTCGAAATTGTTATATTGAGTTTCAATAACCATAATGTAAAGAATAACCATAGTTTCAATAACCACAATGTCTTCGATATGGATCAAGCATAAGTCTTTTACCCTTCTGGTTTATGATTTATAAATTTGATGATTTAACTTTTTTTTTTTTATATAATATATTCCAAATAAAATTTACGATACAAATTACGAACTACATTACTTACAAAATTACTCTACAATACTACTAGGACGATCAACCCCAGGGAGCAAAAGGCTGTGTCTACCCCGAGGCCATTAAATAAAGATAATAAAGGAAAAGAAACTCCTTTAACTATGGGACAAAACGGGTGGCTTATGAAGGGATGGTTAAGTGGCTACAGAAATTCACTCGAATCGACCAGAATGATTTAACTCATACCCTCATGATTCAACTCACATCCTCGAGTGAGTTTAAATATGAAATATGCTGTAATTTGGAAAATATTGAAGACATATTGAAGCTTTCTAAAAAGTTTAAAGGACAAGTCCGGGGTTGGAATAATTGTTGATAAAATGAAAGATTACAATGTTGTGAATGGTGTGTGGTACTTTCTTCAAACCTTCTCTCTCCTTTCTCTGCAAAATTGCGTATTTCAATCTGCGAAATGAGCGAAATGACGTCATCATTTATGACGTCATTTCACCCACTTCGCCTTCGACCTGAACGAGGCTGTTTTCTTGCAAAACTCTCAAGTACTTTATGGCGTCACAATCGAACCTCCGAACCGAGGCTAGCCATTTTATCGCAATTTACAAAATGGCGACGACATTGGGCCTAACTTACGAAAAATGTTGTACGAATTTACAACAGAAAGAGATCTCAAAACTTGGAAAGAGCTCTCGATTGGTGTTCAGCAGTTGGTAAGGTTGCTTTTTGACAATAATTGTAGAAACTCCGGACTTGTCCTTTAAAGTAGCTAAAGTTTCTTTTAGCCATTCAGTTCAAAGAAATAGGTCACAGAATTTACACCAACATTTTTAAAGATTTAGAACCTACGCTCATAATAGACCATCCAGTGGACAAAGGTGTAGAGCATTCAAAAACAGAAGACTTTTAAAAAGCAAAACATACTTATATACTGCGCCCATCCTCCCTTTACCGATCAAATCACCAAGTTCGATATCTGCGAATGGAATCACCCATTCAGACATCAGGCTGCCACGTTCCTATGAAGATAACAAGAAATAAGTAAGCCAACCACTAACACAAAGACCAAAGCGCCTATGGATAATAAATCCAATTTTGTCTCAAAAAGTAATTTGCAACCTTTTGCTGTGTTGATATTTTTGCTATCAATTTTTGATATCAGGTGCGCCAAGAAGAACTTCGCAAGTTTGAAAATTCGTTAATTGATACATTGAAATAAGTCAAACTTTGTTGATAACCGAAAGGCTGAAGCAGTTCAATTTACTAAAGATTCATTACTTCGAGATGCGCGAAAGGAGGGCTGAAACCCTCGATAAGGATTATGAAGGATCTACTTACTCGAATACATGTCACCCTCCTCAAGACTCCAAAAATATTCGTACATTTACGTGGATTCTGTTGATTTAAACCTATTATGTGGAAGTTTAATCACAGAGAGAATAAAATCTTTATAAAAGCGGACTTTTTGACCCTTGAGGAAATTGAACTGTGTATTTTCACACTGCTCGAAATGAAGAGACTCCTAATAATCTTCTCGAGCGATTAAAGCAACGTTCCTCCAGCCATTGTAGCGAAAACTTGCAATAAATAATAGCATTGCCACAGTATATATATCTTAATGTTTTCTTAATTATACTTTTAATTTTGGTCCAAATTAAATTTCGTCCAAAAATATTCGCACGTTTACGTGGATTCTGTAGATTTAAATCTATTATGTGGAAGTTTAATTAACGGGTAAAGGCCGACCTCCACTGCAGTAATTTTGGTCGGCGACATGTGCGCTTGCCAAGTGCGCATGCTCTCTAGCAACAGAGCATGCGCACATGGGGAGAGCGCTGGTTGCCGACCGAAACTACTGCAAGTGGAGGATGGCTTTAAGGTGAAATTTGTACCACGCAAATGTTAAATGCATTAAGTAACAAAACAATATTCTGTATTACTCTCACCATGGGTAGCTAGGCACTGCTGGTGCGTATCTATGGAGCAGTGCTGCAACTAATATATATCTGCGGGGGAATAATTTCTATAGTTCTGCGGAGGAATCTCTTACGCTAGCTCCTCCATTGTAGTAAAAAATGTTTTCCTCCGCAAAAGAACAAAGCTGCGGGAATCAAGCACAATTGCAGTGTCTAACTACCCATGATAACACACGGCAAAATAGCAAAAATGAAAATGGTGGAATGCCCCTGTTTAGATTCTTCCATTTTAGCGAGATACTGCGTTTCAAAAATGTGAAATAACGAACAGGGGGAGGAGTTCTGGATGGTAGAAAAAATGTCGAGGAATTTCCAAGTGGGTGGCGACATCTATTAGGTACATCAGAGTACCACTTTTTAAATGTAAATCTTTTCTCGAAATTATAAAAAGGAGGATTCATGAAAATTAATCAATTATTATGTTATTCAAGTTAACGTGCAGTTTACATCCTTGAAATTTGAACCACGCAAATGCATTAAATAACACAACAATATTTTGTATTATTCTCACACATTGATTAATAGCAAAACTGAAAATGGTGGAATGCCGCTGTTTAGATTCTTTCATTTTAGCGAGATACTGCGTTCCAAAAATGTGAAATAACAAACAAGGGGGAGGAGTTCTGGACGGTAGAAAAAATGTCGAGGAATTTCGAAGCGGGTGGCGACAACTATTAGGTACATCAGAGTACCACTTTTTAAATGTGAATCTTTTCTTGAAATTATAAAAAGGAGGATTCATGGATATTAATCAATTCTTATGTTATTCAAGTTAACGTGCAGTTTACATCCTTGAAATTTGAACCACGCCATTGTTAAATGCATTAAATAACAACAATATTTTGTATTACTCTCACACATTGATTAATAGCAAAACTGAAAATGGTGTATTGCAGCTGTTTAGATTCTTTCATTATAGCGAGATACTGCGTTCCAAAAATGTGAAATAACAAACAGGGGGAGGGGTTCCAGACGGTAGAAAAGATGTCCAGTAATTTAGAAGCGGGTGGCGACATCTATTAGGCAAATCAGAGTACCACTTTTTAAATGTAAATCTTTTCTCGAAATAATAAAAAGGAGGATTCATGAAAATTAATCAATTATTATGTTATTCAAGTTAACGTGCAGTTTACATTTCCAACGATACTTACGTGGAGATTCATTAGCATGTCCAATTTTTCTGCCTTTGTTAAGGGTTCATCCTGTTAATGACATTTAGAACAGCAATTGTTTAAGAAGTTAGGTATTACATTATGGAATTAATTTGAGACACCACTGCACCATCCAAGCAGTGCCAAGTGACTCAAATCGAAAATTTAAAATTAAAAGTGATGAAAAATTAATGATTTAAATGAACGGCATGAAATTAATGATTAAATGATATTTGTGACTCAAATCAGAAATCAAATTTAAAATTGAAAGTTGTGAAAAATTGATGATTTAAATGAACGGAAAGAAATTAATGATTAAATGAAGAGAATTTGTGACTCAAATCAGAAACCAAATTTGAAATTAAAAGTTGTGCGAAATTAATGATTTAAATGAAAGGCAATTGTGACTCAAACCAGAAGTCAAATTTACAGACAAAAGTGAAATTAATGATTTAAATGAAAAATAATTGAAAAGTTATTCAATCAAGAACGTAACAAGACCAAGTTAAGACCAAGTTAAAACTAAATGTATAGTAAATTTTGTTTTAAATTTGATAATATTGGGTGTAGTAAATCCCCGCATGCAAGAACCTACTTTTTTGAGAACTAGGCTGAACTAGGTTCTTATTTTAAAGGCATCAGGATTAATTTCAAGGTATAAACTATACTATAAAGGTTCTTATTTGCAGAGTGCTTTGCGTAGGCCAATTCTAGAATCTTCAGAAAAGATGTTAAGCCCTGCTATTTGTTTTGGCAAATTTATTATGTAACTTATAACCAAGTCTAAACTTAGAAACAGCAGAGGAGGGGTTCAAACTTAAACAGCCAACTGGGACAAAAATAAACTTGTAAGGACAATTCAAAATCAATTTTACTACCCTTGCAATGAGAAAATATTTTTCATCAAACTGAAACAGGTTCTTAATTACAAGGTGCATAATTTAGGAAAAACAGTCTCTAGTTTCTATCTTTGTAGGTTCTTATATGCTGGGATTTACTGTATCTTAACACAAGTAATGGGCTATTAAAAAATCAAGGTTAGTGAAAACTGAATTAAGACAGCATTTGAAAGATTGCTTAAGTGCCACAAGCTTGAGAAATTCCTGAAAATGTTGATGAAGTAATTAACCAATCGACCGAAGACAAGCTTGGCTTATTTAGAGGCTGCTAGTTATTTGCATGAAGTTATCAGTGAACTGAACTGAATAAAGAAAAGATCGTGTAATAATTTTAAATAAAAAAAATTAAAACACAAAAAGTTAAGATTCATCAAAACTTAATCATTGAAAACAGCATTTATTAATCGATCAAGTTTAGTCTAATTTCAACAACAGCACACATTAATTTGCATTTTTGATCAGTTAATCTTTGAAGCACGCCATAATTATAAAAAAATCGAATCGTTCATTAGAAATATCATTCTTGGACACTCAGTTCTCGTTTTGGGGTTTCTAAAGCTAGCAATAATTTTTGTAAAGTTTTATGTGCCTTTTCTTGTCATTCCGAAAGTGGATTATAGATTTATGATATTTTTTATTGTAAACAAATAAAAGAATTTAAAACAAATGATGAATGAGGAAAGAACCAAATAGATGTTGTCTATTTCATCTGCAAGATTAGCCTTTATCTTTCACAGTTATTTTAAAATAAATCACCTTGATAAATCTTCCTACTATTAGTGACGGTATACTTCAACATTATCATTATCATCTCATTTTATACCTAGAACCATGGGCAATAATGCACCGTTGATGTGGCCTATATTATGATCAAAATTGTATTTTTACTCACTGTGCTGTTTCTCTTCCACAAGATTGCAAGTAAAGCTTGATGATGTTGCTACTCCTTCGTTCTTCTCTCGTAACAACAAGGAATCAAATGCCACCAATATTCAAATACAGTTGAAACGGTTGGAGCTCCTACGCAGCGATACGTCTCATTTCAAACTTCCCTTTGAATTACGTAATTTAAAGGGAAGTTTGAAATGAGACGTATCGCTGCGTAGGAGCTCCGACCGTTTAAACTGTATTTGAATATTGGCGGCATTTGATTCCTTGTTGTGACGAGAGAAGAACGAAGGAGTAGCAACATTATCAAGCGTTACTTGCAATCTTGTGGAAGAGAAACAACAAAGTGAGTAAAAATACAATTTTGATCATAATACAGGCCACATCAACGGTGCATTATTGCCCATGCTAGAACCTTTCATTCGCTCTTCACATACCTGGTGAGGTGACCCATTAAAAAGTGAAACCACCGGGCGTCCCAATAAAAGTACTCCCGTTTGAAAAATCACCAAAATTTGATTATCAAACCTATCATAAAGTTTTCTTTTTGATCTTTTCAGTCAATGATCCAAATATATTTAAAGATGATTAAATGTTCGTTTTCATTACTTAAAGGGCATGAAATAACGCATCGAAAAACCTCATTCTGAGCTATACTCTTTAAGCAACATTGCTAATCGTGCGTCAAGAGCCATTATATTGAAATTTTCATTATCCTTCAAGTCTACAATAGTAGTTAGCATTTCATTCTGACATTTATGACCAAACTAGAAGCCTAATGTACAAAAAGAAATTTCTCAGGTAATCATCCGTGCTTTTTGCAGTATGCTTCAAAACCAGGCAGCACTAAAAGGGGCTAAATTCACTAATTCATAAGCAAATCAAAAGATCAGTTATGTCCACAGGGAGCCCAGGAATAATTAGTAAATTCTTTCTTAAAATAGATCTGAAAGAGCGCTGCGTAGGAAACTGCGAATGAAATACGAAAGCTTAGAGCCGCGACGGAACTTTGCGTTTTTCAAAGTTCCTTCGCAGCTCTAAGCCTTCGCATTTCATTCGCAGTTTCCTACGTAGCGCTCTTTCAGATCTATTTTAAGAAAGAATTTACTAATTATTCCTGGGCTCCTTTTCTTCTCTTTTCTCGCCTCTCTCTCCTTCGCAGCTACGTTTTTCAAAGTTCCTTCGTAGCTCTAAGCCTTCGCATTTCATTCGCAGTTTCCTACGCAGCGCTCTTTCAGATCTATTTTAAGAAAGAATTTACTAATTATTCCTGGGCTCCCTGTGTTACGTCTGGAAAAATAATTTGGTCTTTGATCTAATTACCAAAAAAAGAAATTTGAAGATTGGCCTTTTAATAAAATTTTGGTGATTTTTGATAGACTTATGACGATGAGTCTCAGTTTTCCACATTGAATTGGATGATGTTATGGCTTCAAACTGATGATTTGTATAAACATGAGATTAAAAACGTTAAACGAATACAAGGAATCACGTCATCAGTCTAGATTTTTCAATGGGAGTACTTTTTTTGGGACACCCGGTATTTCGAAAAATCATCAAAATTTGAAAATTTCTTTATCAGTATTTGCATTTGTATTTGCGAGACCAAATTAATTTCAGAGACAAAACAAAGTCTTAACATGCCTTTTATTTGTCAGAAATTTGTGTTTTTAATAGCTACCTGGTTTTGGCACATACTCCAAAATCACAAGAAATCATTATCAAATTGAATTTCCATCCCGTCCCATCACTTAAAATTCGTTGCTTACGCCCTCACCAAAGTTCTTAAATTATGTAGGACTCAATCTTTCATATCAACTCCCAAGAAATAACTTTAAGCTAGAAATGATATATTTTTTCAAAAATAGCATTTTTCAAGCCGTAATTTCATCGTCTCTTTCCAAGAAGAGTAAACATGATGAGTCGTCTATTAAAGTAAGTCTTTCACACATCTGATTGGCTGCAATAAAGTCAGAGCTCAACACTACGGATGTCTTTGTGAATATGTGCACTGGAAACAAAGGAACGCTGATCGTTAGCATTTTCCACGGCCGTAGAAAGTCAGCAAGATTAGCAGACATTCAATTCTCCTATTCTTTGTATTGTCCTAATCACCCAATTAGATGCATAACAGATTGCCTTTAAATTTATTTGATCCTTGACATGAACACACAAGAATTCAAGAAGACGTTTCGAAGATTGGTGATATAATCAAATTTTGGAAATTTTTCAAAAAGCTTCATTTTAAACATAGGGCTCAAATCTTTACAAAGGTCGATGTAAAATTTTATTGCAGTTTTCTTTGAAATAAATGGCTCGGAAGGAACTTGGGGTTTTTTGCTGTAAATCTGCCGTGGCAATTTATTGATGTCTTGATTAGTTTCAATATGGCGGCATTTGTTAAATTTGACGTCATAAAATTTCCAAATCCTAAACTAGAAAAGCTACAAATTTCTACTTGCCACCATACACGTTTTTTTTTTATAAGAAACTGGTTTATAAGAAACTAGTACTACGATGACCAAAAATTTAAGAAACTCTAGTACTACGCTCAGGAACAGTTAAGAAACTCTAAAACTTTATTTCTGTATGTCTCTCTTATTCTATGTCTCTCTAACAAAGGTACATTCATCTTTTCTTGACTTTTAACTGCAAAATTTGTAAATTTTTGCCTTGATGTGCATGGCTTCTTCTTGATGACAATGTCAATGCAAAATGGAAGCCCTTTCTCGAGAAGAAGGCTCAACTTCGAACAATACCGCAATTTTACAAAAAATAAGAAACTAATTAAGAAACTTTTACTACTAAAACACTGAAATTTTCATGCGAAATTAAGAAACTTTTAGTACTAAGTGCTGATCCAAGTTTCTTATAAAAAAAAAACGTGTATTGTAAACCTTCATAAACTATGGTTTTCTTGAAGGTTATATAATGTTTCCTCTATTAGTTTAGGATTTACGATGATTCAAATTCTTTTCAAAATTTTCCATAAATTTTTCAAAAATAATTAAATTGACGCCATTTTGAAAAAATCAATCTATCAAAAAATTTCTACGGCAGGTTTACAGCAAAGTACCAGAAGTTCCTTTCAAGCCATCCAATTCAAAGAAAACTGCAATAGAAATTTACACCGACCTTTTTAAAGATTTGAAAGATTTGAGCCCCATGCTTTCATTTTATACTAGGTTACCCTAAAGTTACCACTGTCCAATCCTTCATTCTCTCACTCCTACATTCTACATTCCTTCCTTTCCTCGCCCTTTCACTGACTCATTCATTTATGCGTTAGCTCTTTCTGCTTTCATGTTACTTACGCCTCTTAGTCGGATTCGATGTGGAATTACGTCTGAAATTTGGCTGTCCAGATTATCAACTGCGAAATCATCGCTTTCGGAGATCGTCTGCAAAGAAACACATCTAGCCTGTTAATCAGACCCAATTTCAAAGGGAATAGTAATCTGTTCAATACCGTCATAAAGCTTGTTCAGAGCCTCTATTTCAAGAGGGCTGTTTTCCAAGTTTTGTTCACAGCTCAAAATATTATCATAAAAACAAAGAGCGAACTATTTTAGTGCAGCAAGGGAGACAGCTTAATCAATTGCATGATTAGACCCTTAGGTCAGAGATTAAATTTCTATGCAAGGCGGAACAAAGAGTAATCAAGGCGCATTCAGATTGCAGTATTCTTTTTCAGAAAAATTCCAAAGAGCTTCCTGGGTAAATGGTTTCTTTGCAAATAATCAGCAAAATATTCTGAGCAATTCTCAAACAAGGTTTGAACAAGCTTTATGGCGGTATTGAACAGACCATTATTTCCTTTGAAATTGGGTCTGGCTAACAGGCTAAAACACAACTCGATAAGAACTACATTAAATGCAAAAAACTTCGGACGCCAATACTTTCGGACACTTCATATGTCCGAAATTCTATTTAATAGGGTAATGTCTTGCTTACGAAACGGTTTTCATTGAAAACAACTATGAGAGTGCAGATAAGTGAAAGACATCATTCTTTGGGAGACCAAGTTCTTCTTGCAAATAGGAAGCCAATACGGCACAGTTTCATGCCGTATTCATTTCGGACTGGCATAGCGTAAACGGGGTCTTATTCTTTCATCGATAGATCAACAAAGAATCTTTGAGAATCTTTGGGCTTGCACGGCAATACATGAGCAATCTTTTCACAAGTAAATCCGCTTGCAGCTCTCGTCACCTTCGAAATACAGCAACTGATTTGAGGTTACCAAAGAAATCATCCGCAAATGGGCAGAAATGTTTTTCGTATAGAGGTGCAAAACTTTGGAATAGCCTCCCAGCTAAGACCAAGCAGGCAACCTCCATTAAGGTTTTTAAACAAAGTACAAAATAGACTGGGGTTTTTCTAGCGGTCTGGTGGCTACCGCGCCCGTTGCTTCTGTGCTTGATTTCTGCTGGGTCGACGATGGAGATCTGTGGATCTCAGTTGTCGGTTTAGTATGGGTCGGGCATGGGGGCGGGGGCTGCGTTGGTTGCTGGATTGTTGGAGAAATCTTCCAGTCTATTGGTTTTATGCATTTTTCTTTTAATTTTGATAGTCAGGTTTTACGGTTTTGTTGTATTAATTGTTTATTGTAAGTAATTCTTAGATATTTTTAACATGTACATTTTGTAAGTTTTTATGTGGAGGGCTCCTTGAAAATCAGCCACTAGGCTGAAGGGTCTCCCTCCTAATAAATTGGAATATGAAAAATATGAAATATGAAATATAAATATGAAATCAGTCAACTGGAATAATTTCTACAGTTATTGATTCACCTGGTAATTCAAATTAATTTAAAACAATATGCTCACCGATTCTGTACTCTTTGTTCCACTACTTGATTTTGAATTCGAGCTGCCATGAGTTTCAATCATTGTGTCAGTGGACATATCACTAAAATCAAGCAAACAAGCTTCATAATTAAATAATGAAATGCAAAAAGAAACTTGAAAACTGTGATCTTGCATTACTTGAAAAAACTGCACCAAAATCTAGGTAAATCTTTCAGTGATGATAAAAGGTATACATCAAAACTTTTCCGATTCCCAGACGATTGACGTACTTGCTCAAAGGCGTTATGTTGCAGAATTGTCAATTTCTGGGGCTAATACCACAACAGTTTAATTTACTACATGGTTGCAGTTATCATTATTGACAGGTAGGCCGTAGGTGCTTCATTCTCATTTTATAATTTTGTATACAGGGCAAGCATTCAATAAGTATATAAAAAAGCTGACAAATTGTTCTGTTGAATAAAAGAAAACTAAACTCTATAAATGTATTGAATTAAAATCTAAACCGGGTGAGAAAAAACGCAAGGCATTTAAAAAAATACAACACCCTAAAACATCAAAGACATACTGCAGCAAATCATCTAAGAAATCTGGAAAACAGCCTATTGTTTTCCACAAATTAGCCTATTGTCCTCTCATTGTTCTAACAAAACTCCAGGGTCTAAGTTTCTAGTAATGTAGCTTTTTAAAGGCAGGATTTCACTGCAAAAAATATTGTCTTGCTTCACAGCCGATATGCTTAATTAGGTTTAGAAAAATTATCCGGTTTTAATCAGTCATTTCTTCGCGCAGCTATCAGTGTTTTTATACAGATCTTCTACATTACAAAAGAAAGGGATTCAACGTCAGCGTGTAGCGTATTATACCACCAACAAAAGCCAGGTAGATTTCGAATATTCAATTCACCTGCTCATCGTCCCAATTAATGTACTCGTTTCAGTTTCTGCTGTGCTGTGAATAAGATCATTGTTCACTGCATCGTCACCTGAAAAGAAAGAAAAACCATCATTTTACCAAGTAACAACCGTAAACCGTAAACCGTAAACCATCAACCATATAAAATGAAGATGAAATGAGAAACCGTCAGTATACCAGATGGGCCAAAAAAGAATTCCACCTACCGCAAAAGCTCTGTTAAGCCCCCGGGGGGCTTATTTAATTTCAGACACTCAAGAGGGGGGCTTATTGGAGAGGGGGACCTACTCACAAAATCAAATGACAAGGATATATGTGATGGCTTTTTAGTTCTTTTACACCATATTCTATTTTTGTTCTGTTTACACTATACACCATATTTTGCGGATTCAACATACAATTTTACGAGTCAAATACATAAATTCGACACAGTTTTATCTCAAATCATATCAAAATGAACATGCAATATCAGTTAGCTCGATAAATGGAACATTTTTGGTAACCTCTGGAATTTTGGTATAAGTGGGGGCTTAATAGAGAGGAGGGGCTTATTTAAAATATGGCTCAGAGGGGAGGAGGGGCTTATAAGAGAGGGGGCTTATTAGATAGGGGGCTTAATAGAGAGGGGGGCTTAATAAAGCTTATATGGTATTGGAATAAATCAAAATTTGCGTGATACCTGGATCTGGCATGCATAGCTATGCATAGAGGACCTAAATTTGCTTTCAATAGCTAGAAATCCTTTCAGCCCACTGAAAATAAATTACTGAAAAAATTCATAAGAAAAGCTCACAAAATATAATCAAAACATCGCTCGATCCAGGTTCTTTTGTACAATAGCCAGTAGGTATGTGAGAAGGCTCCATTCGATAACCGGAATTACAGTAAAAACACGCGTATAAGAACCAACAATTTTGCAAGTCAGCCTAACTAGGTTCTAATGTTTTGGGTATTCTAGTGGAAATGAGGCTGTCCAGGTTCTTAAATTGGTTCTTATTTTATTCATGGCTTTCAGGAATTCATTTTCTTCTGATTCAAACTTCAGGCCTCTTATTTTCTGCCAGTTCACATCAGTTTAATGTATGAGATAATATTCCCCAACAGAAATCTGTGGAAGAATCAGAAATGTTCATATAATCCAGAGAAAATCTTTCAAAAGCTTCTCATCAGGTAACATAAACATTATTATTCTTCCACAAACTTCTGTTGTGAATAAGACCCCATGCTCTCTAAAAATAAGAACCTATTTCAAATTCCAGGCTGACTGGGTTCTTATATAATTGGGGTTTAATTGCAAAATTTCAGCCTGTAGGTTCTTAATCCACAAGGTTCTTATACGCGGGTTTTTACTGTAGTTTAATCTCGTTTAACTTGTAAGTGTGAAGGAGGTATTATCTAGAAAACAGCAAAAGCACTTGAAGCAAAAGCACTGGACTCAACTCTATTACGTAATGATGATCTGTATTCAAGCGAATCTTTTAATAACATAGTGAAAAAAATTGCAAACCTGGAAAAAAGAAATGCTCATCAGTTGCTGACGGTGGCATATAGTATGGTGCATTATGAGTATTCCTCACATCATTTGGTGAATCTGTAACTGCGGGGGAGGAAGGATCTGAAGATGCAGACGAGGTTGTCGAGCATGAATCACCAGAATGAGACATATTGCTTGGTGGGTAGTAATTTTCACTGTACATCCTGTTTCTATGGTCAACACCATGGGCTGCCAAATCACCATGGCTACGATTAGGAGTGAGTCGCCCTGGAACCTCCTTGTCAACTTGCAGCAGTATGCTTGATGGATCAGAGACAGTTCGCTTCATGTTGGGAAGAGTGTAAAATTTGAAAGCTGTAAATGAATGAGAAGAAAGTTTTTCTAGTTTTCTTAAAGTGTGTTGTTTCATCTACAAGCTTGGAAATAAGAGCCATCCATTACCCTTTACCCCAATGGTAGTACTATACAAGCTGTAATTTTTAAATTAATTAATATAATTTTTAAATTACGATTTTAGCTGTAATTTTAGCTATGGTTTTGTTTTCAGCCTACTTTGTAAATAAATTAATGATGATGATGATGATGATGATATACAACTTGAATTTTGTTAATAAAGGGTAGAATAAGCTCTATTAAATACTTTTGTTTTCGCAAAGTATTTTAAAGTAAGTAACAGAAAATTAACTTTTGGCAATCGAATTTAGATAGCTTTGCACCTTTGGGATTTAATATTACGCTTGTGGACTCTTTAAAGTTTTCGATTCTCCGAAAGCTTTTTGTATTTTCCTTTAGCTTAGGGATAGCAGTTGGTTTACCTTTGTTTCGGTTTGTTCATAATTTGTTATTTCAGTGGTGCTGGGCTTAGTTTCATGTCTATGGTTCTTTTTTCTGGTCCTACTTTTAGCTGCGTTTTGTTTCTACTTTTGAACATTTTACAAGGGTGTAACCGCAAGATACCAATGACCCATCCCACCCTTATGAAGAGGTCATACCCTGCTAAGAAAATTTGAAAGAAATTCGCATTTAGATTTTTGAAGCAAGAAAATTTGAGTGTACTGCCAGTTCCTTAATTCTGAAGGAAGGCAGATCCAGCAACGGAACAAAACTTAAACGAGCCTTAGAGAGTGGGATTTTCCAGGACACAGCATCGAGTTTATCTAATTCATTGGACGATACATTATGAAATAAAACCAGTTTTACCTCATATGTTAAAGGACCTTCTAAAACTCTTAGGCCCCATTCACACCGCTCCGTTTTTGTACGAAAACGGAGAGAAAACCCTCAGTTTCTGTGAAAGTGTTCACACTGATCCGCACAAACGGCACAAAAACGAAAGTTTTCGAAAACGCTATCAAAAGTTGATATTCACAAAAACGAAGGTTTTTAAAAACGCTCCAATATGCAACAAAGAGTTTCCCAAAACTGGAACAATGTGAACGCACAAAAACGGATTTCTTTGGCTCCGTATTTGTAATGATGTGGATCAATGTGAACGGACAAAAACGGATGTTTTTCCTTCCGTTTTTGTACAAACACGGAGCAATGTGAATGTGTAGCTTCGATGCATCAAAATGGATCATAACAAAGCCGGAGCAGTGTTAACGGGGCCTTAAAGAAAAAGCCAGCAGACGGCTTGATATCTTGTCAGTCGTTTGTAACATTTCTTTGCTTTCCTTTTATAAAGTTTTAGTAAGATTTTAACTTTTTAGAGTAACTACAATATGTACAGCCACCATATGGATAAGCTGGAAATGATCCATTATCATTATTATCATTATAATAATCATTACTACTATTACTACACCCATTCTACCAAAAGCTTTGTACCAAAATTACGCCAAGTTACAAAGATACAAACTTCTCAAATTTAAAAACGCAAATGTAAACATAAATAAATAGAGAACGCATACACAGACTGACGACGTGATTTATTGTATTCGTTCGATGTTTTAATTGGATTTTTCTATTTTCAACCATTCAGTTTGAAGCTGTTACCGTCATTCAATTCACTGCGGAAAAGTGAGACTCATGGAATCAATCTACAATGTACATACCATTTCCAGCTGAGTCATGACGTAACGTATCGATAAATATCTTCTCTAATTGAGGTGGAAGTCCACATGATGGTGGAGCCTTTCGAGAACATTTCTTGTGGCATTTGAATCTAAGAGAAATTAATCATATCTTAAATAATCTCAACAATTTACACGGTATTCTATTTTCACAAATACAATATTAGCATGGGGTGAGTGGCCGAGCGGCTTTAGCTAACTTTTCTTTCCGCTCCAGTGAGCAGCGAGATGCCGTTTCGCAAAACCACGCTCCTCAGAAAACAGTTAATTTCTCCAATACCATTCCGCCTATCGAAAAGCTGTAAAAAGGATGTTGTTCAGCATAGTCTGGGCAATCGAAAGATGTACAAATCGCAATGTTTTCGTCAAAGCTGGCTTCACAAATCCTAGTTTGAATCTTTTTGTCGATTTCAGAAAAGTGGATTTATTTCCAAAACTACTCGAAAAAGTTTCGATTTTTTTTCGTTCCACCTTTAGCTATGTCGTTGATCTACAACTTTGCAAAATCTGGTTGAAAAAGCTAGGCTAGATTTCCTGCAATCGAATTTTATATTTCTGTTCACTTTTCGACGTCGAAGGGAGAAAGCGCTGGTCAACAGATTAGTCCATGCAGAAGGAGTTGAATGCCTTTGCAAAAAGTTTAGTATTAGATCTATGTTCATTGTGGACTCTTGAAGAAATTGATATTCCATGAATACTCATGAAAAGTCTCGAAAGACACCCACAGCATGGTTTTGTGAAGATGCTGGTAAAAGTCAGTAACTTTTCGTCAATAGATGCAGATGCAAATGATACTTTTACGAGCGCACTACGGATGTCTATTGAGACTTGGGTATGGTATTCCCAAAAGATGAAGTTCATTTGTTTTTGCCAATGGAAACATTTCTGAAAGTTATCTCAAGCCTGAGCTGTTGCACACGTGCTTCGTAATGGTAATCCGCTGACAAAGGTTTCTCCCTTTCGATGTTGAAAAATAAACCGATACATAAAATTCGATTACAGGAAATCTAGCCTAGCTTTTTTAATCAGACTTCGCAAAGTTATAGATTAACTACCTAGCTAAAGATGGAGCGAAAAAAAATCGAACCTTTTTCGAGTAGTTTTGGAAATAAATCCACTTTTCTGAAATCATCGAAAAGATTCGAACTAGAGTTTGTGAAGACGGCGATGACGAAAACATTGCGATTTTTCCATCTTTCGATTACATTCTTATTGCTTTTCGATAGGCCGAATGGTATTGGAGAAATGAACTGTTTTCTGAGGAGAGTGGTTTTGCGAAACGGCATCTCGCTGTTCACTGGAGCGGAAAGCAGAGTACCTTAAACAGCTTCCATCAGGTGACTAAAGTTAAGCTTGGTCGAGCTTGGTTAAATGAAACCAAAATGAGAAAGCTTACCCGCATTCTTTGCATTTGACTCCAACAAACATCAGACGATGACAATATTCGCAAGTTAATGAGATGAGAAATGTCTTTGCTGAAAACATGTGTTTAATTGAATGTCCCATGCCAAAATGGAATAGTCGAGTTGGTGTTCTTGGTGACTGTGAAACTGATTCTGAAATGTAATTTTCATGGCGTTAAGGCCAGTTTCCAGTAAGTGGAATTTTCCGAGCGGATAGAAATTCGTTTGTTTACAAGAGAAATTGTCGCTCTATGGTTGAATAGAAATTTAGGGTTGAATGACTTTTTATTGTGTAAAATTCCGCCCGCGCGGAAAATTTCACTGACTGGAAACTGGCCTTTAAAGCTAATTTCCAGTCAGTAGAATTTTCCGAGCGGGTGGAATTCTAGACAATAAAAGGTCGCTCAGCCGTAACTTTCTATTCAATTCCAGAGCGACTTTTCTCTTGCAATACAATAGAAATTCCGCCCACTCAGAAAATTCCACTGACTGGAAATCAGCCTTTAAGGAGAGTTTCCAGTCAGCGGAATTTTACAAACGGCGGGATTTTAGACAATATAAGGTCGCTCGGTCGTAGCTTTCTATTCAATTCCAGAGCCATTTTTTCTCTCGCATACAATAGAAATTCTGATTCTGCCTACTCGGAAAATTCCATTGATTGGAAATTAGCCTTTAGGACGGAAAATGTTGCTCCGTAATTGAATAGAAATTTAACGTTGAATGACTTTTGATTGTGTAAAAATTCTGCCCTCTCAGAAAATTCCACTCGTAAACAAAATAAAATGTTAAAATGTAAAACAAAAACGATTTGCATTTCTGAAGAATAGGCTTCACACGTCTGAGTGCACTCAATCAAATTAAAATAAATAAGGAAAGCAAAACATTATGGTTGGCTGTGTTGAAGGTGTTAAATCTTTTCTTGAGGCTGTCAAATCATTTTGTTTTAAGCAGAACTGTATCCTTTGTTTTACAAATTCACCCTTGCTAATTCTCAAACCACATACGCTCTCTTGTTGAAATTCACATGCAGACGTTTGCAAATGGATTTTGCTCTGATTACGATTTCCAACTTTCTCTTGATACAAAAAAAAAACGGTTCAACCCCGTCCCCAGGGCCTGTTGTCATATAAGGACAAAGACGAAAAGGCCCTGGGGACGAGGTTGATAAGGGATACCAAGAGTGGGGTTCTACAGGTAGAGTCGAAGCTGAGGCATGGCTTCTGAAAGGATGCGATTTCCTTTAAAAAAAATTATTCAAAACAGAATCTTGCATACTTACGTGGATTTGATTGACTTTCGAAATCAGTTGAACTTGATTCACAGCCATTTGTATTCGTTACAGTCAGATTCAACGGCCTAGGTTTTGAAACAGGCCCTCTCATTGGTGCAACTGCGTGCGCACTTCCACTGCTACTGCAGCTGTCAAGGTGGACTCTTTGTCCTAAGAAATAACGGAAACAAGACGTTACGTTAATGTTATCTAGGAGTACGTTCATTTGAACTTTGACCCTCACATTTCCGATCTATGCAAAAAAGCTGCGAATCAGCTGAATGTTTTAAAAAGACTAAAACGATTTATTGGTTTCGAAACAAGGAAACTTCTAGTTCAGAGTTTTGTGTATTCAAATTTCAACTATTGTCCACTTGTATGGCATTTTTCCTCTGCTAAGTCTCTGAATAAAGTCGAACGAATACAAGAACGTGCTTTACGATTTCAATATGTTGATCAAAACAGTTCATATCAAGAACTACTACAAAGGTCTGGTAGATATTTTATGCATGTTTCTCGCTTACGTAGCTTCCTGGTCGAAATCTACAAGACAATGAAGAAATTAAATTCTTCCTTCATGAAACATTTATTTCAGTTTAAATCCTCTATGAACGTGAATCGCTCGACGAGAAATCCATACGATCTGCAACATTATAGACCAAATCAAGTAACCTTCGGCTCAAATAGTCTCAGGTCTTTAGGGCCACAGGTATGGAATAGCCTCTCTAATGAGACAAAATCAACTGAAAATCTCAAAACTTTCAAACAAATCATGAAACAATGGAATGGAATACAATGTACATGCAACGTATGCCAGTACAATATGCCTTAGAGGTCTTAGGGTGGGTTCTGTCTGTTTGATACCTAGGGGATAACTGTAGATATGTATGTACCTTTGTTTAATTTAGCTTATAATTTAGTTTACTGTAAATATTCGAATTTGATTAGTTTCTTTTTTCGAATTAAAATAACTTGACAAAAACAACAACCATGCAACAAAATTTGAAGACGATTGAAATGTCACGGATAGGCCTCCCGTTCACACGAAGATGGCACATGAAGACGCTTTCCAAATGAGGCTGATGGAATCCATGCATTAGTACGATCACTTGGATATGTAAATCTTGCAAATGCAGCTTTGTTGCAACTTTAATTGTATGGCGATAAAGATTTTCCCAATTCACTGAATAGACATTCTTGAGCTTACGCTACATTCTATCCATGAAACTGGCCGATTCGAGTCAATTTCTCAGTCACTTGTCCATCCCTTCATAAGCCACCTGATTTTGTAACTTGTTCGTAGGAATTGTCGCGTAGTTAAAGTATTGTAGTATTGTAGTAATTTTGTAAGTAGTGTTGCTCGTAATGTATAATGTAAAATTTTATTTGGAATATTTATATCTATATATATAAAACCTTTATCAAACGATTATTCAATTCATGCTGGAAATATTTGGACCTTAGTTCCATTTACGGACCTCACTGCGTTAGTTTCGCCCCCTCTTTAAGCCCCCCTCTGAAGTCTTTGAAATCAAAAATTCAAATTAGAAATTAAAAGCTTTTGCGGCCCAACACTTTTCGATCTCGCTTCTGTTCAAAAAATTCATCAGCAGATGTTTTCCATCACTTCCTTTAAGCGCAGTTTCAATTTCTTTTCTACGCAGTGTCCATTCCAGAAACAAGCTGTCTTATTCCCATGTACCACTCTTATTTGCAAAGCCGATTTGGCACTAAATACGTTATCGGGGAGACAACAGCCTGCCTTTCGCTCCGAACAATAATCCTAACTTCCCACATTCGACTGTTGGAATGACAATAACACTGTCACAGGGTTACAAACAACTGATAAAACGTTGCGCAAAAATAATCAGATGATTTACTATGCATGCATACGTAGGCCAATCTCATAACAGCAATCTTCGTTACTAAGGCAGGCTTCACAGGAAGCTCGTGATGAGGTTTGGCCGTAGTGAAATCAGGTTCAGTCCTAGTGAATTCATTACGCTTAATTACGGTTAAATCCCACAACAGGTTTCATGTAAAGCCTTAAAATCCTGTCTAACTCCATCCTTTGTGAAGGATATATAGTGTACGGTTGAACAGTATATAGTGAACCGTTTCCGTCCTTCGGAAGGGACGTTAAACTAGGGGTCCCATGCCTGGATGCGGCATGCATAGTGGGCCTAAATTAGCTTTAAATAGCTAGAAACCCTATCAGCCCACTTAAAATGAATTACTACTACTACTACTACTACTAACAGGGCCTAGCCACTCGAAGAAAACAGGCATCAGTTCAGGGGCGTCGTTAGGCTTAAAAAAGTGCGGGGGGGGGGGTGGACTTGGTAAAGACTTCAGTTCTGAAAGGCATACCCAGCCCTTTTTGCACTGTTGTTGCTTAGGAATTAAAACTTCCCCGAGAAAACAGTCCACCGCCTGGTGAATCCCTTGCATCAAGATAAAATAAGAGAACTAGTTCTCTTATTTTATCTTGCTTGCATCAGTTTAGTCGTTTGCCATTTTTAACTTTTTCTGTCAGTGCTGACTAGCTTCACGCACTAGGGCATCTTCAGAGCAACTGGTTGATTTAGATAAACGCACAGGTTGACCCAAAGAATCTTGTGTCTTGTTGTAAGGCTGCTGTGGAGGAGCTGTGAAGGAGTCGTGGAGGTACTCAAGGACAGATAATGTTATAATAGGATCCGCTGCTTTTGGTTGACACCTCATCACAAAGCGATCAGCAATTGCAGACAAAGGGAATTCCATGCCCGGTTGGTCAAATCATAAACAAAAACAAAGCAAGCTGCAAAAGTAGCTCTGAAACCCACGTAGCTAGCTCGCTCGTTGTGCATTCCAGAAATGATTTTTAAGAGCAAACATTCGCGTAAATCGAAAGAAGAGGGATATATCTAAACACCTGCTCATATTGATTTCCCTCAATCAGTTTAGAATCTATGAAGCTGTTAACGTTTGTAGAAGTTTACAAATCTATTTTCGTATATCCCTTCATAAAACTTAAAATGCTGAAAATATAAAAATAATCATGATATCAAAAATCCTCTCTCTAGGATTATGGCAAATTGAACAAATTCCCTTCAAAACATTCAGTTGAGAAAACAGGGCAATAACATTTTTGACACCTTTAATTTCAAAGTTTTGCAAAGATTTGATTCTCATGCTCTTCAAAGCCAGACGCTTCTAATTCAATATTCGATTCGACGGAACTCGACCCCAAATAATCATTTTCTCTCTGAAAGAATTTAAAAGATAATAAATTCTTCAGCTAGATATGTGGGAAAAGATGCAGACTGATGATGCCGTTTTCTGCTAAGACCCTGTCAAATATTCAAGATCAATAGCAGCGCCCTTTTTATCATTGGCTGTCATACACGTATTTCGTCAAACCCTTTTAGAAATTCATGAGGACATTCCAGGTGCCAGGATAACAACTAAGTATTCATGAGTGTCCTACCGTTCGAAATATTAGAAAACCTCAACATTATAGACTTTCCGTTAAAGTGAGGTTGTTGATAATGGGGAGCTTTGCTCTAGCTGAAACTTAGAAGCTTTAAATCTTAAACCCTAACCTAATGTGGGAGCGGAACACAGTTCACGACGGATTTCCTTCTAGGTGCTAGCTGCTGGTTAAAAGTAAACGAGAGATCAATTTGGTCACATTGGAGGTGCAGAGTGACTCACTGCCGATTTTGGCTTCTTGCGTAATCAACCAGCAAAAGCGAGCAAGACCAAAACCCAGACAGTCATCGGTCCTTGTTCATCTTCGAGACAGTCCTTGTTCATCACTCTTTTCAGAGAATAACATCCAAAATGTGAAATCTGCTCATGTACCCTTGGCTAGATCAATTTTTGACCATTTCCTGGACCAATATTGTCAAATTTGTACCAAATATGATATCATGACCGTTCGCTAGACCAATATTGTCAAAAATGATACTCTTGACTAGACCGTTGTAGGCCAAAATTGCAAAAAAGTATACCCTTAGCTGGACTAGAAGTCCGAAAAAGTATACCCTTGCTCGCGGCACATCCCCAGGTACCTTTACTATGGAAGAACCCCCCCCCCCCCGTGCCTCTAGAGTAGTTCGACTGCATGCATTTTTTCCCAACCAGTTGCCCGCAGGCACAGAATATACAGAATATTTTTAAGGACGATTGCTGAGCCATCACCAATAAATGAAATCTTGAAAGTAAACAAACGAAACTCACCAACATTGGCCTCATCAGATTTGCTCCTGGTGATTGAAACTTCATTTTTCGATTTCAATACTGGGCTGGGTGGAATCGATCTACTGCCTAGGCCATGCCTCACTGCATTCGGAAGGCTAAGTGCTTTATTTCTATGCGGCACTACTTCATCATACGCAGATCCAACGCTGCTGGCCCAGTCATCTATATCTGACGCTGCTTTGTCCCAAGATTCCCAAATTAGATCGTTTGTCTTCTCCCCATTACTGAGGCAACCTTTGGGAAAATAAAAGCTAATTACATTTAAATCATTAAAGCAAGAAGCTGTCATTGAATTTAAAGAAAAAGTATCTTGAGTGCTATGTGTTTCCCAGCATAGGACTCAAATCTCTTAAAAGCATTGCATGATTGGTCGATGCATCTCATTTGATTTAAAGGGGCTGTTGGACGTAATGACGCGCGGGACATTTTGACCGTATTTCTATGGAAAGTGCTAGGGCTACGCAGCACCTCGTCAATGGAGATTTTGAATAGGTTTATAGCACGTTTTGATCTGTTGGCATCAAAATGCTGTTGACAATTTCGCAAAATGAATTGAAATACATCGTTCGTCTATGTCGATTTCATCCATTTCCAAAGTTATTTTGTTAATCACAAATGTCAGAAAATCGTATCTGTTGGCATCGAAGGTGCTGTTGACAATCTCACAAATTGAATTGAAATACATTGTTCGTCTATGTCGATTTCATCCATTTCCAAAGTTATTTTGTTAATCACAAATTTCTGAAAATCTTAAACTGCGGTCTTGCCCGAGCAATTTTGAAGATGCGAGGAGATAATCTACAAGTCGAAGTGGGGTAGAAACCTGCCAAAGAACAGGGCTTTTGAGTCAGATTTATGATGCTTGGTGAAACTTAAAGGTGAAAAGAACCTTGTCGAGCACTACTGGATTCATTGCTCAATTAATCTTGTCAGAATTACAACAAACTGAGAGGTAATGTAAACATGATTTGGTATTTAGGCCTATACGGATGGGATTGTGCCACGCAGAATCTGTTACCCGCGTTTTGCATCCAACTGTCCCTTTAATGGCTTGAAAGGAACTTCAGGTACTTCGTTACAAGTGTTCATTGGCAATCTTTGATATCTTTATCATTTTCGGAATTACAGTGTCTTCTATATTGCAAACAATCTTTCTGTTGTGACGTCAAAAAAAGGTTAAATGATGAACGAGAAAAGCTACAGATTTCTGCTTATCGCCAAATCATAGACCTTCATAAACGAGGTTTTCTTGAAGATTGTTCAAAGCTGTTCGTGACAAGAAATATGTACTGGATAAAGAACAAACTTACTTGAATAATTTCTCAATATCTTCAAGGCAGAAGTTAGTCTCCTTGCTCCGCTGTATTGATCTTCAGTTAAGACATTGTTTTCATCATCATAATCATAATCAAAGTCGTCATCGAATGCAGGCAGATTAAATAAATGTCGAATTCTTTCATCTGATAAATTACACAGGTCTTGAAGATCCTGGCATGCTTCTAGGATTCTCTGAAATAGAAGAATAATAGATATTCCAGAATAGAAAACAGAATTGTAGCATAGGTTGCAAATCTTTAAATTGATCATCGCTTTGACCAATGGCTAATCACCCTCAAAAATGTTCCTTGATAGTTAACTTGAATATTAATACCTCATTCGTTGGTATTGGTGCTTTGAGAGCAGAAATATAAATCTCAAAAGCTCAAATTTGCATCCACCTCCAAACCAGAGCTTTGGCATAACTTCCCTTAAAAACCATCTTTCGCTTGCACAAGGCGAGAGATTGCCCTACCAGTTTTGGGGAAACTTTTGCGGCTTTGTTTGTTTTGAATTATTGGTTGAGAGAATATCCTTTGTCTGCAGCCGCTAATCGCTTTGAATTGAGGTGTCAATCAAACGCAACTTTTGCTATTGTATTACAAAATCTGCCCTTGTTGAGCTTTGGCGTTTCGACATCGAATAAATCAAGGATTGCCTTGATTCTGTTTGCTAGAAGTCAGCCACTGTGCAGTCTTTTTATATGTTTCATTAATTTCGGTTTTTGATTTCGATGTGCTTCAAGAAGCTACGCCAAAGCTCTTGTTTGGAAGTGGACAAACAAGGTATCAATGTTCAAATTGACTATCGAGGAACATTTTGAGAGTTGGTTAACGTTAAATTCACATCGCTAGAGCCAACCAAATTTGTATACTTTTTTATCAATGTTCAAGTTAACAATCTAGGAAGGTTTGGAGAGTGATTGGCCAATGATTAAAGCTAAATTCTCATCGCTGAATCCAACCAAAGCTGTATAATTTGTTATCTATCATTTTCATTTTGACTATTTTCACTATCATTTTGAGCGTGACTAGCCATTGATTAACGTTAAATTCACATCGCTGGTGTCAACCAAATCTGTCCCATACTTTTTTGGGATACCCGGTTTGTTTAACTTGCTCATTAAGACGAGAGAAAAATGACAAAATATTTCAGTCTTTCTGCGATCAAACAAAATTCAAGTCATTCAGATCCATCCAGTATTTTAGGTACTGCGAGTTGAGTTTGCAAACGTCTGAACTTTTTTTAGTGCACATGGTATTATTGGCCGTTATTGTTTGTCACGTTGCAGTGTCCTTGCTCACAAGTTTAAGTCACATATGTTGGCATTGATAGTTCGATCAACAAGATTGTAACGCAAAGAGCAAACCAAAGCAACTTCATTAAAAATATAAGCAGCCATTAGGACGGTTTTCGAGATACGTCGCCCTTTTTAAATGTGTAGAAACTGTTTCTTTATTTTCAAAATGTATAATTTTCTATACCTTCTCATTAAACATCATTTGGTGGTTTAGTCCTTGCTTTCTTAGTTTTGAAAACGGAGCAGCACTTATCACGAAAACTTTGTCAGGGTAACTGAACTGATCTAGTTCAAGACCTATTTGATCTCAACAGCAGAGAAAGCAAATTGACCTTAAAATATACATGTTGAGGATCTGAGCAAAGATGCCTCTGTCTCACGGGTGAATCAAGAAAAATAAACGCAGTTTGAAAGGCTACAATTGCTTAAATATAAAAGCAATAATGTATGTGATATGCTCAATTAATGTTAGAAAGTTTCCTTGCTGAAATCAGTAACTCCGTTCCTGTCCTTTCGAAAAAATATTGAAAACGGCCTAAAATCACGATTGAATTTCCCTTATATTCTTGTCTTACAGCAATGACTTAAAATGCTTTGGCATATTTCATCCTTTTGGCAGAATACGAAAGTCATCGCTACCAGTGCAAAAACATTCCCATCCTACTGAAAAGATAATACGTGGTAACACGGATTATTGTCATAGCTATGAGGCAGAACAAGCGACGAAAACTAATCATCATATAGCCGTGTTTTTAAATTTTCGAATCAACCTTCTCGAGAAGATGTCACGTAACTCTAGAAAGGAGTGGCCGATTTAAGCAACGTAAATTGTCATATCTCTTTGAACATATCAGCTATGAAACAAGGCATTTGCCTCAGGGCTCAAACCTTTAAAAAGGTCGGTGTAAAATTCTATTACAGTTTCCTTTGAATTAAATGGCTTGGAAGGAACTCAGCCTTCTATGCTGTAAATCTGCCGTGGAAATTTATTGATATCCAGCATTTATTAAATTTGAGGCTATGACGTCATCAAATTTCTAAATCCTAAACCAGAAAAGATACTGATTTCTGCTCTTCATCATATTGTAGGCCTTCAAAAACTATGGTTTTCTTGAAATTTATATGATTTTTCCTCCTTTGGTTTAGGATTTACGATGATTTAAATGTTTTCAAAAATTTCCATCAATTTTTTTCAAAAATCCTGAAATTGCCGCCATTTCTAAAAAAATGAAGATATCAAAAAATGCCCAGGGCAGATTTAAAGCAAAGTTCTTTAAGTGTCTTTCAAGCCATTCAATTCAAAGAAAAATGGAATAGAATTTTACACCCACCTTTTTAAAGATTTGAAAGATTTGAGCCCTATGCTCACTATTATTACTTTGATATTCAGGGAACAGCCTTTTTTCAAACGTCATGCATTTCTGTTTTCGTTTTGTTTTGTTAGACTTGTGGGCGAGCTTGTGGGCAATATGCTACGTGACAGTGACATACCTCTGTGGAGTAGCTGTCAATTCCAACAACAACTAGGAATTGCTCAAGCTTTGGATACTGCCACAAATCTTCATTGACTGTACTAAGTGCTTCTTGATTTTTGTAAATGGTTGACAGTTGTTTTGAAAAGAGTTTCATCAGTTTACCCTAAAACAGAAACAAGAATGAAAGTGATAATGAACAGAAAATGTCTGAATAATTTGTTCGAATTGTCTCTGAAGACGTTAAAGATTCTTTGGCTAGAGCTGCGTCACCCATATTGAGCACCTTCAAAGAAATTGCTTCTCCAAGCAAGTCGTTTTAAAAAGTAACTAACAGCGAAAAGGTTCCTTCACCTGTGTGACAGATTGCTCTTTAAGGTCAGCACCATTCGAGCTTTCTTTGTTCTTAGCCAGTGACTTAAACGTGCAGCAGTCTAAACGGCTTAATTCTCAAAAATTCGCCCTTTTGAGCAGCCCCGCTTCTACCATATTGGGCATTTGGGGGGGGGGGGGGCGACGCCACTCTAAATGTTTTTTGGAACCCCTCTGTTTGAAGCATTTAGTGTGGGTGTTTGGTTAAGATACTGTCAGTTCTACCAGGTCAGTAAAAAAATGTTAACATGTTTGGCGGGCCGCGGAATAACAAATACGAGGCCGATATTCAAAACTAACATGTTGATCTATCAGTCAAAGGCTAACCTAGATGTGAAAATTTTGTTTGGTAAAATCACTCATCTTTCAGACCCAACAATTAGGCAAATGCTGGTAAAGAGGTAAAGGGTTTGTATCGGAACGAGAATTTCACATTAGACTCGGATCCATGATTTACTTGTCATTGACATTAAAAATTCGATCTCTTTTTTCTGAAAATTATATTGAATTTAAATTCAAATGGCAATAAGATCAAGGACCAGAATCAAATATCGAATTCTCGTTCCCATTTCAAGCATTTCCCTTTTTTAGATTCTAAAAGATCAGTGATTTTACCAAACAAAATTTTCACATTTGAGTTATCCTTTGACTGACATCTTAGTTTTTAATATCGGCCATGTAATTCTTATTCCACAGCCCGCCAAACGTGTTAACATTTTTGGTCTACCCGGTATGGAAATATAACCCATTTCAAGCCAAAGACATGATCACTAAGGTCTAAGGGAGATAATTGTTTCAAATTTGTCAAAAAGTGGCCAAACCTTTTCACGAAGAGTTTGTCTAAAAGTTTCCTTCAAAAAATTGCGATGCTGATAGTACGTTGACTAAATAAGGAATGTTTAGAAGATTAAATTCAGAATTATTTGTGTGGTTGTTTAACGTCTGTATTTTTTAGGACACCAAGGAAGGCTTGCAATTCACATTCTCTGATTGTTACAATGAACTAAACAATCTAAGTAACCAATGTAATTTAAGCTAACTTCATCATCATTTCTTAATTTCCTGCAGCAATAATATCTCAAAAGCTGAACTGTTTGTTATGAAAATCTGGGTATTAGATTAGAAAAGATATTTATCCCCTTTCTTGGAAGCAGACTGTGTGGTACAGTTTTGATTAGCTTTCATGATGCCTCAGATTACAGAAGAGTCCTTTATTTCGATGAGATATGTATACAATAATTTTCTTAGTAATTGATAAATTCATTATTTTCCTCATACACCTGCCTCTTGAGCTACAAAAAAGATAATATTTGTCTGCTGGTTTTTGAGCTTTAGAAAAATAATCCCACACTTATTGAAATTTCTTTAATAGTTCACAGGTCCTTTGAGTAACACCTGTCCAGCCTAATAACAGGTAATGACCACGTCTGTTGAAACATGCTCTTGAGCAGCTCTTAAATTCACAAACCTCTTTCACACTTCAGCTAAAATTTCTTATTGCCTGCATTTCCAAATCAATGTTTTATGTGAAAAACAAACATGGGATTGGATGTTTGCTCATATGAGTTTTCACTCGTGCAGCTTCTCAAGCTTGTTTTAGCTGCAAGCAGACGCATGTGATATGCACTCTGATTACAAGCTTCTAGACTGTTCTGTTGTCATGGCAGTATGATGTAATCGAATCAGCTATCTGTGCAGTAATGTCTGGAATTTGGTGTATTAGTTAATAAAATAACTACATAGTTCTATTCAAGTCTGACATTTGTATCATACGTAAGAAGTCTGAATCCTATCCAAAAGTGGCCATAACAACCTTGGCCTTGAAAATGGGGATTGGGGGGCTCACTCCCAGGTAACTGAATTGAGGTCAGACCCATTAGAGTGCTGGAAACGCCCTGTTTTAGAACGGAATTAAAGAGCAAATGGGCCAAATTCATTGAACTTACAAGGATTCAGCAAGTCATTTGCTCCAACACGAAAAACAAGAATTTTCCAATCACAAGAGCCCATGGCAAAACTTTGGGCATCATTTAGTTTATATTTAGTTTGCAGGAAATTTGTGCAAAGTTTGTTTTGAATATGTTTCAGATTTGAGTTTGTAAATTATACTATTGCAACCAAATTTGAATTTTGCACCAAATCAGTTTGCAACGGTTTGTTTAAATTTGCACAAACTCCATAAAAACTTGCAAGCTCCAAAAGAACAAATAGATCATCTTGATCATACTCCATGCAAACTGATTGCAAAGTTTGTGCAAATCCTAGTTCCTGTACAAAAATACAAGGCCAAACTGGGCCTTGTACAGGCCAAGTTTTAGCCTTGTAGCACCTTTTTATGACCTTTTACTAACCTTTGAAGAAAACCACAAGGCTATCAGTAAGATTCCAAGTTAGAATCAGTCTAACACAAGGCTTCCACAAGGCTAATTAGCATTTTTTGAGCCATTTACAGGGCCACGGCAAGGCTTTTCTAGGCTAGGACAAGGTTACAAGGCCATAACTACAAGGCTTGTACATAGCTATTAAAGTACATGGCCTTGTATTTTCGTACAGGTTTTTACAAATGGACATTCAAAGTATCTAGATATCTAAGAATCCTGTGATATAACCCAAAGTTAAAAAAGCACTGCAATTTTCTATTTTAAATCAATCATTGTGGTTTTTGTCAAACAAATCTTTCAAACAGTGGATACATTTTTCTGATTCACACTCTACTTACCAGCCAAATAGACATTTTAGCTATTCTATAAAAGAGTCTGGAATGAGAGTTATTTTCATACATCTTTATATGCGAAGTTCAATCAAGTGGCGTTAGAGATTCTATCACTATTGTGCACATTCAAAATTCTACAAAATGTAGCAAAATATTGTTTGATTCTGATTCTTTTCAGAATAGCTAAAAGGTCTATTCTATTATTCTTTTTCTTAAGGAAACAATGAAACAACTTGATGTGAAAGTCCAATAAAAGGGGTCATCTGTTTTGTCTTGAAATGTTCAACATACAGTATGTTGTTAATGTTTAATGCATAATGCAACTTTCCAAACATTGTCATAAAACAAGGGCATATCTCAAGGTATCTGCAACTATCAAAAGAACAAATCTATTCATGCACTTACCAGGGCTTTCAATGGGACGCGCGCGATAGCGCACGAGCGCGCAGGCACGCGCCCCAGTGGTGTCACGGGAGCGATAAATCACGCGCGCAAACCTATATTGAAGAGCGATAATTGAAAGAGCAGTTGAAATTTACATGAAGTCCAACCGAAGAAAGACTGTCTCTAACCAAATAAAAACCGTGCAACAAAGCAGCGTTCGTGTCGACGATCTTTCACAAAGCAGCACTGCTCAAAATGAAGAGGATAGCGACGATGACATCAGCGAGTTTGAACCATTTGCAGAGGAACTAGACAGTGAATAAACTGTTCTGTTAGATTGCATGTTTGATGCATTTAATTTTCATAGTCATTTTATAGTGTGATTAACAAGTAATAACGCTTTTATTTATGATTGCTTATCATTATGAACAACTCCTTCATGAGTTAAAGATCAGTCGTTGACGATATAAATAGCGCGCGCAACTGAAATGACGTGCGCGATTGACCGCTCGCGTCAAATTCTGAATGTGAAAGGCCTGACTTACAAAGAAATAAAGATAGTTACAGATTTAAATCTTTGTGGAAAACATCTTTGTTTCTTTCACTCACAACAAAGAAACTATGGCCTTTGGTTTGCAGCAAAATGCATCAAAATCTGATGGGTAACCATAAAGTGATCACAGCCATTCTCTCTGGGCTAATTTTTGCATTGACATGAGTACAAAGAAGCTACCTGTACAAAAATACAAGGCTAAACTTGGCCTTGTACAGGCCAAGTTTTAGCCTTGTAGAGGGGATTATGACCTTGTTATGACCTTGTACTAACCTTGGAAGAAAATTACAAGGCTATCAGTAAGATTCCAAGTTGCAACCAGTCTAACACAAGGTTTCCACAAGGCTTCTACAAGGCTAATTAGCATTTTTCCAGCCATTTACAAGGTTACAGCAAGGCTATTCCAGGCTATAACAAGGTTACAAGGCCATACAGTACCTACAAGGCTTGTACATGGCTATTACATGGCCTTGTATTTTCGTACAGGTATGGCAAAATCAAAAGAGCTCAAATTTTGCACACCAACTGGGTGGGTATTTGAGAGCAAACCTGCTTTCCTCTGCAAGTTTTTTGCATTTGCTTTGTAGTTCCATGGTCAACGATTTTATGGTACAAAATAATAGAGGAGAGTTCAAGAAATTCGTGTTTCAAAAATTGCCATCAGTCCAGAATTTTTATATGGAAGGCACAGGGGAACTTTCCAAACAACTTAAAAAGTTAGTGGTATGTATTTCCAGAATCAAGAAAGTCCAAGACATGCAACATGTAAAAAAGATATGAAATACAATATTTTCATGCAATGTGATTTGAAGTTTTTGTTTCTTGAAAAGTTGGTGATGTTTCAAAGAACTCTTTGCTGAAAATCGTGATTTTTTAAAGGTAATTTCCTTGCATCTTAAAGGTTAAATCTATTTTATACGAATTGTTATTTGTCAATTTTACTTCTTGTGAATCATTCTCAGACCCCCATATTAGCCCCTAGCTTTCACTAGTGAGTTCAGTATACCCTCTCCCCCTCTCCCAATTAACCAACTCCAACTTTTTGTGCAGCACGATTGGAAGGCTAATTTGCTTTTGCAGTTTGTGTGAATGTTTTAAAGCACTTTTTTGTGAATTGTGACTTAGAAGATGATTTGTGTGTATTGTGAATAGTTTTGTCTTGTAAACCATCCCTGTACTTGCTCACACTCATTCCCCACAATCCTATTCAGCTTCTGTTGGCGGGTTGAAGTATAACCCCTACCCCTCCCAACAGACCAATTCTAAACAAACTTTATTTTCAGTCTATTTTGAAGGAAGTGAAATCCACCAGGTCCCATTTTGTACAAATTGATGTTTGCTGACAGTGACTGACTGAGATAACAGTAATGACCTCCACAGCTACTCCATTTGTGGGGGTGTGTATACTGCTGCACCAGATTTCATAAATGCAAATCATGTTATCTGGCAAACCTGGTTGGACCATGTCGGTTTTCCACCACTGATGATAGAAGTCTCTCTGATTTTCTCCCGAATTTGCGAACAAAAGATTGATAATTTAGCAATCCGTGAGAAATTATGCAATAGCAGAAAGGATTTGGGTAAAATATCGAAATGATGATACGAACCTCGACGGTTCTTATTTCATGTAGAATAATATCAGATCCAGATGAGCCATCTTTTCGGAGGCCTTCCAGTGATGTAATTCGCATGTCGACCATTCTTTGCAGCATAACAAGGTCTTGCATGACTGCCGTCGTATTTGCAGACTCCACCATCCTGCCGCTTTGCTTTTTATGGCAAATTTATCAAGGAAATCGAAAGCCTTACAAAATTTGCTGTAAAATGCACTTGAAAATGGCTTTCGAAACCCACTCAGTTCCGATCATATTCGGTTTCAACAACTAGGGAACCAATGTCAAAACAAACTTGCTTGTAGTAGCCACTGGTGGAGGAGAACACCAAACATGTCTCTGGCCTCCTCACTTTGAGAAGGCTGTCCTTTGAAACACAGTCTTTTCTCTGCTAATTATTAATGAAACATTAAATATTTGGTCTTAAATGATAAGAAACCCTTTGATAAGACGGTGCTTCGTCACAAATTGTGCCAAATACCAGATTATTTTGCCATCAATACCAGTTTATGTCCTTGGTTGCAACGAGTTGTTTGCTTGTGTTTGGCAAGGCCTAAGGGACAGGCAGTAACAACGGCATAGAAAAAAAGCGTTTCTTGAATAATGCAACAACTCGAAGAGCAGAATCTTGTTGGATATTATTTAGCTGGAAAACCGGTGTCTTTGTACAGCGATCGGTGATTGCTTTCAAGGCGATCAGGGTCCAGTAATGTCTGTACAATTTCTCTTGAAGCAAATCAAGCCTGGTCGTTCGGCTCCCTTCTGGAAATGTTTTTATTGCTGCAAATGATGGGCCTGGGCCGAGTGATTATGCAGATGGCATTGGCGCCAGTTTTGAAATACTCAAAATATGTAAACATTACAAATTTGATTCAAATGCACCATACAACTCTGTAAATTCAGCTAATGTTATTGTTTATACCCACATTCAGGTCATTTGACCATACACTTGAGAAATTATCTCTTTATCTGTTGCATGCATAGTGCATAATTTTAGTCTCTTGACGATGTCTAATTTCTAAATGAGCTTATTTCCCTTTTATTGATACAATCGACGTACAACACACACGCACAATAACTTTGTTTGTTATTGGCATACATAAAACATACATACAGTAGTGTCCCGCATATAAGAAACACAAATTTAAGAAACACAGACCCTGATTTTCAAAATAATCCCCCATTTTATAAGAAACTTGTTCAGGTCTGTGAAACCTTGGAATTTTTCAGCTTTCCAGTTGTATTGAACTGTACCTATTCAAATGATGAAAATAATTTTGTTTCCAAAAAGCACCTTCCTGAAGTAACTGTAGCATTTTCTGGAAGTGAAAATTTACAAATACAATTAAAATAATAATCATCAATGGAGATCATGTCTGGTTCAACAGTATATGATTTTTGTAATAAGAAACTTTACCCTGATTTGCAAGTTTATCTCATTTTATAAGAAATGCATCAGACCTGAAATTGAAAAAGTTGTTTCTTATTTGCGGGACACTACTGTACATACATAAAGTTATTTGTTTGAGCAGGTTAAACTACGGCAGCGCTAGCTGAGCTGATGTGGACCTGCTATCAAGCTACTTTTATAGTCGATAATCCAAGATTTACGAAAAACGGAATGCAATATTAAAAAAGGCCTTTAAAAAAGGAATCTCGTAAAAGAGTTAATAGTAGACAAAATATTGCTGTTTGAAAGTTATTACAGACAGGTCCGTAGGAAGGGGGCAGGGGGGACTCAAGCCCCCCCCCCCCAATAATTTTAAAATGGTGCTACGTCACAAGCATTAATTAGATGTATTGTTACAATTGCCCCCCAATCAGAAGCAGTTTCCTAAAGCCCTGATTCCAGATGCTTCTTGTTGAAAACTTGTTGTTATGATTTGTTTTGCAGTTTTGATGTTCAAGTTTCTTGATTATGACTTGATCTTAAAGTCGTTGCCAACTGATTCCATAGATTTCTTCCTTGCTTCGTTGCTACTCGAGCTATTCCGCGCATACCTGCTACAGTTTGTGTCTAAGAGCTGTTTGAAGTCTTCTGGAAAGTCGTAATTGTGCATTACTGTCAGCATTTTTGGTAATTTGTGAATTGAGTTTTGCAGCCCTTGCGTGAATTCTTTCAAGTTGCGATATAAGAGGTTGAGAACATGTTCCCCAAACTGCTATTCCATATGTTACTGCAGCAATTACGGTTTTAAAATATATCCCCTCTTGGGTAGGGATTGGTAGGCATGTCATTCTCCTAAATTGGCTCATTTTTGCTCTAGAAGATTTTACAACTTTCTTTATTTGTTGATCCCATTTTAGATGATTGTCTATGGTAACTCCCAAAGATGTCACACTGTTTTTATACTTTATGATGCGATCACTAATCCTTACTGGACGCCGAGGACCAACGAAATCTTGCCTAGTTATCATCTTACTTCAGATATGTCACTGTGATTGTTAATCAATTTTTTCCGCAGCAATGTTATAATCTCTACCCCGATTGCATTTAATGTATCCACAACCTCTTCAATATTTTGCCCAATGTAATAGAATGTTGTATCATCAGTGAATAGATAGTCATCACCCTTGGAAATATGATCGCAGGGGCAGATCCAGACTACTGCGACTACTGATTTTCAGATCCTTTTGTCTAGTTATTTAGGTACACGCCTATTTTCAAAAGGCCACACCCTAGTATTTCGAATAACCTCATCTTAGTCACAATATTAGTTGGATCGGCCCCTGATAACAAATCAATTAATGATTCTCTATAAATGTCTCAGCCTTAATGGAATAGATGTTTTTTTGTAGTAGTGATTCTCTACCAAATTCTCACATCTATTGAAATCTGTTGGATTAACCCTATTGTACCCGGGGGGGGGGGGCAAAAAATGCCCCCCCCCAACCAAACTTTTGATTATAAAACCGAGAGGAAATAGACAAATGAGCTGAAACATCCATGACTTTTCCTAATTTTTAATTGGTAATTAAATTTTAGACTTTCTATTGTCATAATTTAAGTCACGTGACCAGTAGATACCCATATTTGGAAGGTAGTCACAAAGAAAGTCACAAAAACAGTCATAATTCCTTTGTCTTAACATTGATGAAGTTTTGATTGGTACCAAACGATTCCCCTTGCAAAGTACTTTCATTTGATATATACATTATTTATATTTGCTGACATCAGCAAACTATAGATTCCATGACGTCATGCAAATTGATGACGTCATATCTATAATAAAGAAAGACAAAATTTTCAAATTTTGATATATATCGATGGATAAACATATTCTCTTCATTTTTAGATAGTTTACTGAGGTTTTCATACATTTCATTTCAATTAATTAGCACTTTTTGTGTTTTCAGTACTGAAGCTTATATCTGACATGGTCTCATTGTTTGGTCGCTTGGCAACGAACCACGTGACCAATTAGCATTAAAATCTATAATTAGACTCTTAGTAGATGTACTTACTATTGTGCAAAGTTACAATGGCATACTACTTATGGTTTTGGAGATAATTAGGGGGCATTTTTTGCCCCCCCCCCGGGCAGTGGTCTGACCCAAGGAGCCTGGGTAGAATAGGGTTAAAGCTGAATATCTCTATTCCTGCAATAGTTACAGCAGTCTAAGTGACGTTTTTGAACTCAGCATTCAATTGTGCATTGAAGCATTGCTACAGCAAATCAGTTAAGGATTCTCTGTAAATTTATCAGCCTTAATGAAATAGATGTTTTTCTGTGGTAGTGATTCTCTGCCAAATTCTCACATCTATTGAAATCTGTTGGATTAAAGCTGAATATCTCTATTCCTGCAATAGTTACAGCAGTCTAAGTGACGTTTTTGAACTCAGCATTCAATTGTGCATGGAAACATTGCTTTTGCAAGGGGCGGATCCAGACTACTGCGACTACTGCTGAAGCAGTACTCATATAGTCAGATCCTTGTATCTACGTAGTTATTTAGGTACACGCCCATTTTCAAAAGGCCACACTTTAGTATTTCGAATAACCTCATCTTGGCGGTAGTCACAATATTTCCTGGATCCGCACCTGGATCGGAGTAGATCGTTGATATGCATGGAAAATAGTCTTGGGCCTAGGAGTGAGCCTTGAGGTACCCCATAGGAGACCTCTCTTGTGCATGATCTTGTACTATTCAATTCCACGAATTGATGCCTGTCATCCAGGTAGCTTTCAAGCATTTTTATGCTTTTCCTGTAAATTCAAATCCTTGTAGTTTTGCTTTCATGATGGTATGGTTGACTGAATCGAAAGCTTTCCTAAGATCAATAAGCAGTGCACCAATAATCCAACCCTTGTCTAAAGCCTTTTTGCAGGTTTCAGTCATCAATAAGAGTATAGAGTCCTTCGATGGAGTGGACTGGTAAAGTGCGAGTTGCGAGTTACGAGTTACGAGTTGCGAGTTGGTGCTTTCTGCGAGTTGCGAGTTGCGAGTTGGTGCTTTCTGCGAGTTGCGAGTTGCGAGTTGATGATGAAAAGTGCGAGTTGGTACATTTAAAATGCGAGTTGCGAGTTCGGTAAAAAAAACTTCAGATTTTCCATCTTTTGCAGCTAAAACACCGTATTTTTTTGGAAAGCCTTTGTCAAGATCAGGGGAGTTAAAGAACGGTTTTTTGATTCGCAGAGAGCCGCTAATAAAGGAGCTTTGAGCTCTGTCAATTAGGCCTACAGAGAAGAAAAATTATTCTCTTCGGTATTTCTTGAGTTGGTAATACAAATAGGCTGTATGTCCAAAACACTTTTCAACTCATAACTAAAGATTGATAAGTTTCTTAACTTCGAATTGACCTCTCATCGCTTCTACAGAGTTTCTTAATTTTCTGGGATGCCCTTCTTACTTCCTTTGTTAAAAAAATGACTACATACACATTTTTATATAAGAAACTTGTTTATAAGAACTGGTACTAGGATTGCGAAAAATTTAAGAAACTGTAGTTTTATACTTGAGAATTGCTAAGAAACTTTTGAAGCCAAGTACAAGGATGTCATGGGAAAATATCGTAAAGCCTTTATTTTTTAGTAATATTCATGATCAATCCATAAAACAGTTCAAAATTAAATTGCAACTTCAAAAACCCTTTATTTGGTGAAAAATGCATTCATTCAAAAGAAAACAGGCAACTCGTAATTTTAGTTTCAACTCAAACTTTTGAGTTTCCAACTCGCACTTTTGAGTTTCTATCTCGCAACTCTCGTTCAACTCGCAACTCGCAAATTAAGTGCAACTCGCAACTCGTAACTCGCATAATAAGTGTAACTCGCAACTCGCAACTGCAACTCGGAACTCGCACTTTACCATATCACTCGATGGATTTGCACTTTTAAAATCCCCACTGGTAAGGAGTAGCAGCACCATTCCATTCAGATCAATATGCTTGTCTACTTTCTTGCAAATCTGACCCTGCTGTATCTTACTGGGAATGCTAAGTACTGACAGTGGCCTATAGTTTTCCTTTTCAACATTTGACCCTTTCTTGGATGCACTTTTTAGCTTTGTGGTCTTCCATGGCTTGGGGAATTTGCTTTCCTCAAAGCTCTTATTAATCAGATAAATCGTATCACTCTCAAAACATTCACAAGTAGGTGTTACTCGATGAAAAACGAGGACAGATTTGTAAGACAATCGCATCAGTTGCTTGATTGACACCGGAATTCAAAGCGATTTAGCGATTGCGGACAATAGAAATTCTCTCTCGACCAGAAGAAATTCAAAACCAGTGGCGTATTTAGGGGGGCAAGTGGGGGCAATTGCCCCCCCCCCCCTCACGATGAAAACTCAGCTTGGCGTCCCTCTTTTGGCAAGAAAAGCGCCCCTCTTCTTTTCTCTAACGCATAATTTTTTAACTGTTTTGATTCAAATGTGGGGGAAACATATAAATCAAGGCGTTATTTAGAAGTAAATCAAAGAATTTTCTTTAAAAGTGTCCAAAAAATTTTCGCGCGCCCTCGGCGCACTCAATTTCTATTTTGTATTTGGCGCCCACTTTGCAAGTTGCCCCCCCCTTCAACTTCGGGCTGGATCCGCCCCTGTTCAAAACAAACAAAGCAGCAAGAGTTACCCTGCAACCAGAGGGCAAACTGTCGCCCTGTGCACTCGAAAGATGATTATGAAGAGAGGTCATGAGCTTCTAACAAAAGAAGATGGATAAATCTAAAGATCTGCCTGACAGATTGTTTTATTTGATCCAGAAGCCGAGCAGAAGGCATTGCAGTTCTGGCATATTTATTGGTTTAAATGAAACAATTGTTGCTCAGCTTCTGGATCAATTTAACAGATTTTGCAAGGCAGATTTCTAGGTTTATCCTCCTTCTTTCGCTATTAGAAACTCGTGATTTCTCTTAATAACCATCTTTCGTGTGCATAAGATGACACTTTGCCCTACTGATTCCAGGGCAACTTTTGCGGCTTTGTGTGTTTTGAATTTTTGGTTGAGAGAATTTTCTTTGTCTGCAATCGCTAATTGCTTTGAATTCCGGTGTCAATCAAAAATAATTGATGCTATATATTGTTTTACAAAATCTGCCCTTTTTATGCTTATGCTAATAATAATAATAATAACAATAATAATAACAATAATAATAATAACAATAATAATAATAATAACAATAATAATAATAACAATAATAATAACAATAATAATAATAACAATAATAATACAAAACTATTAACAATAATAATACAATATCAATAAAACATAACATAACATAATATCAATAATAATAATAACAATAATAATAATAACAATAATAATAATAACAATAATAACAATAATAATAATAACAATAATAATAATAACAATAACAACAATAATAATAACAATAATAATAATAATAACAATAATAATAATAACAATAATAATAATAACAATAATAATAATAACAATAATAATAATAACAATAATAATAATAATAATAATAATAGTAATCACTTAATTTACAGTTGGATGTCCTTGTAACGTAGTTTGTGCCAGAAGGCACAAACTAATAAAAACCAACTACCCTAAACTAATTTACAGCAATAATACTAATTACAGCAATGCTGAAACTGTATTGGCCTACAGTATCTTTCTACCATGCCATTGGCATCCACTCGAATATGCCCCTTTTCAGAGAAAGATCTAAAGTTTTCAATCATTCCTAAAGTTTTTGCCATGGCCATACTAAAAGGCCCACAAACAGCTCCAAAAAAAATTGCAAATATATCTAGAGCAAGGACGTTTTGAACGTTTTAGTTTTGCAAACGGTGATTGTTGTGACTATAAGCGTACGGGAAGAAAAAATTTAGGGGGGCTGCCTGACACAAAGTCCATTGTTTACCATAATTTTTTCCCGATTGAGGGCATGATATTTCTAGAACAGTTCGAAGGATCCATAACAGTCAGGTGGACATGTTGTGTTGCAATGGATCAAGCCTAGTTCACGCCCACCACTTGAGCGTCATGACAAGGGGTGACGGACTCGCTTAGGTTTTCTACTTCTGCAATTCCAGCAATTGGCGCTAAAACTGCAACTTCACCGTTAAGAAAATTAATTTAGCGTTGCTTTCACCTTTGCTTTAGGGAGCAGTCATAAATAATTGCAGGGACCAGGGTGGAAGCAAATGAGGAGGGGTCTGAAAATATTTAGGGTAAATTTATTGGGGTCTGAAACTTTTAGAGGAATTTATGCTGGGGTCTGAAAATAAATGAACTAAATTTTTAAATGTTTTCGAAAAAATTCAACTTTGTAGATTTTAGCTAAACTATTTATTAATTTTCTCAAAAAAGTTAGACATCAATGTCTTTTGTCTGTTAAGCTCTTTCTTCTTTTCTTCAATTGAATTCTTCTTTGTTTGGTTTGATGCTTTTGTGACAGTCTAGTTCTTTTGAAGTCGTTGTGTGCTGTCAGGGGTCTGACATTTTTTGGTGAAAATTAGATGGGGTCTGGAATTTTTCATGGCTAGGATGCAGGGGTCTAAAATTGTTTGGGCAAATTTTCAAAATGCTTCCACCCCCTCCCTGTTATTAAAAATGACAGCTCCCTTATTAGGAATAACCTCGACAAGAAATACCAAGAGACAATTTCTATAGCTATCTTGAAGCTAATCTTACATATAGAAGAACTACGAACTGCTGATATCAGATCCGTCGTTCCAATTTATAGCAAGAGAATTGTGTGTAGGTTGTGAAGAATCTGTTTTGGGCAGTTTTCGCTTATTATCGCCACAGGGATCATATCCAGAGACGTAGGAACCAGGGGGCACTGGGGGCACGTGCCCCCCAAGATTTTGCAATAAACAAAGAAGTGCCCTTTTTATTTTCAGGAAGTGCCCTTTCACGGTAATGAAAAAGGTGCCCTTGAAGTGTCGTGCCCCTCCAAGTTTGAGATGCTTCCTACGTCCCTGATCATATCTTATTGCCATCATCCACAAAAAGCATATAAAAACCTCGATAAAAACCTCAATAAATATGGGACAGGCAATATAGAAGAGAAATAGAGAAATCTGTACAATACAAAACTCGTTCTGGGAGAATGGTGGGGGATTTTTGCACTTTATTACGAATCACATTTGATCTCTCTTTGTTGGAAAACAGTAGAATCCCATAAAAATTGAGGTATCAAACCTTATCAGACTCGGGTCAGGTGAAATTTCATTTCATTCTTGTGTCCCGAGTCCATCAGCATTTAATTGTTTTTGGGTTGGGCCAACAGTGGCGTGCTGGGGATGAGATCGCAGGGGGGGCAATAGGTCAAAATGGCGCCCCTTTCTAGACTCATGACTTATCATCCCTTGTTTTCCCGCGTTCTTTGATTTGCTGATATCAGTTGCTCAATAGGGACTCATACCATTACTCTTATAAAGTGGGTCCTCTGTTTCAAAACGGCGTAAACTAGCGGGAGTTCTCGTACACACAACAAAATCGCTTGGAGCTGAAACATTGAAAGTAAACTTTTAGTACAAAAAATAATGTTTTCCTGACCTACCCATCACAGACAATATACCTTTTAAGCAGTAATCTTCCTCTGTAGAAACAAAAATAGATCCATCGCAGCTACGAGAACTCTAGGCCGTATCAACCGTTTTTTGGATGCAACAACAACGATACCCTGGGTACCAGACTCTCTAACATAAAAACAGAGTTTTATGTTAGAGAGGCTGGTACCCAGGGTACAACAACGACTGTCTAAATAGCAATTACAACAATTTTCCTTATTGGTTGAAAACTGAATTCTAGCAATTTGATGGGTAAATACGGAACCACTCTATGTGGGCCCCTTTGTGAGAGTAACATGGTATGAGCCCCTTTGACCAAGTGATAGCAGCGTTAGCTGAATTCATCTATGCCAGTTCATTTGTTCATACCAATACAGATTTTCTTTGCAAGGGAAGCAAGTCAATGCCAGTTTTTCATGATAAAATGCTATTGAAAGTTCTCGAAAACTTCTTTCTAAACTTTCAATGAGCTCGTCTTTGTTGAGGGAGAGAAAAATCTTTTTTTTTCAAACGCCATCATCAGAAGACCCTCGAGGAGCTCCTGAACCATCGTTGAGCGTATCTGCGACGTGGAAAACGAATGCTCAGGGGTTGATGAGCTCACAGGAGTGGCAATTGCAAAAGCATAAACGTGCCCTAAGATGGGATATACATCCATGAGATGGTACGTGGGATGACATAGCAGCTGCAAGGCATCAGAAAAGGATGGCAGCTTGCTCTTTTCGTCAATTGCTTTCTGTGTATCGCACCAGGCCAATCAAATCCTTCATCATAATCATCATAGTCATCATGTATTCGTTGGTTTGTTTTCTGTTTGGCTGGTCTACACATCAAAATCAAATTCGACGTTTGATTGCTAATTGTGTCATTAGTATTGAGCCAAAAGGCCAAAGCTCTGGTTTGCAAGTGGATGCAGGGGCGCACATTCAAATTTTGATTGGGGGGGGGGTGTCAACATGCTCTGGACCGACTAAATTTTCTTCGCACCGACTGAACGTATAGCAAGCAGCGGTGTGGCCAGGGTAAATTAAGTGGAGGTATTGAAACGAGGGGGTCCCCATGAAAATTTTTGGGGTTACGCCCTTTATTTTGGCTTAGAATGCATCTCCCAATATCATGCTTGCCTTTAGCGACAAGGAAAACTTGATTGTTTTGTGACAATTATGCTATAAATCATTGCAGGAGGAAAATTTTAAAAGATAGATCCTTTACATTGGCTTAGAATGCATCTCCCATTATCATGCTTTGCCTTTAGCGACAAGGAAACCTTAATCGTTTGTGACATTTATGCTATAAATCAGCAGCGAGGAACATTTTTGAAGAAAGATCCTTTACTTTGGCTTAGAATGCATCACGGACTTGGGAGTTTTAAGTATAGGCGTAATCTTAAGAACAACGACTTCTTCTTCACCGCCAAGCCTAGCAAAAGCGACCTATTTTTATGGTTTTTGTCCTCTAAGAAGGTTTTCCCTTATAATCATAGTGTCAGCAGTGTTAGCTTTTGGTAGAAGCGTATACCACCTTTGATGGATAATATTTGTAACCTATGTCTCCTTTCTTTTTTGGGATTCATACAGAAGTGTCTGTTTTCCAACGCCACATAACTACCACCACCGGCACCGGCACCCCAGTGCCAGATTAGAAATTTTGAGTATTTGTGACAGCATTGTCTTTGGGACAATCTTTGCACAATACCTTCCATTCTGTGTTAGACCGCTTTTTACAAGCCAATGATTGCTTGCCTCTAAAAATGGAAGCCTGTTCAATTTTGTAATGCACCTAAGAAATTTTTTTTAAATGTCAAGCACTCCTTGTGAATCTTCTAACTGTCGTCATGGGTCGACCTTTGCCCAAAACATTTAAAATCGGACCAACTTTGATTCAAACTATATTGTGGAACTTTCAAGCTTGGTCGTGGTTGGTCAGTCCATGAAAAAGTCGGTCCACTAAGTTGGTTCATCCGATTTTGTCGTGGACCGACTTTTCCCTTTTGAAAAAATCTTTGGACTGACTCAGAAATCATTGGGGGGGGTGTCTCACCCCCCCCCCCCCCCCCACACCCCCCTAATGTGCGCCCCTGAGTGGATGCAAATTTGAGCTTTCAAGATTGATATTTCTGCTCTTAAAGCACCAATACCAACAAACAAGGTATCTATGTTCAAGTTAACTATCGAGGAACATTTTGAGAGTAATTAGTCATTGATTAAAGCTAAATTCACATCGCTATGGAGTCAACCAAATCTGTATACATTTTTTGAGACAATTGGTATTAAACAGCGCCTTCTTTGAGTTTCCATTTTATATCCTAGTATCATTGCAATGTTTAAAGAAGTTCTTTCCGTTCACTAACCAATTGATCAGGGCGCCTTCGGCGCCCCCTAAGATAGACATTCTCTCTGGCGCCCCTCAAACTCGACCAGCAGGGGGGGGCAGTTGCCCCCCTGCCCCCCCTGCCAGCACGCCACTGGGGTTGGGATATTTCCTGAGGAAAATATCCCGTTTTTTCTGAGATTCTAGATCCTAGGGCTCTGCTACAAATATACCCCTTGCTCAGCAAAATCATGGATGAGCGTGGTGTCACATTTTCAATAACATTGCACCCACCGGGGTGACAAGGAAGATCGTTACAGTGCAGGCTTGTCTATATGATGGACTCTCAGAGAAATGGTCTTAGTTTCAGAGTGATCTCTTCGCTTAGAACAACGTGCAAATTCGTTTCATTCCACTCTTTAAGGGGACGAAATGGGTTTGAATGAGGCGAGTTTTTATGATTTGGTCGATGGTTTTAAGGTTACTGTACCCCTTCAGGACAATAAAAATTTTTATCCGATCAATTTTTGGATTTTTGGATCATTGGATAGCACACACATCTACTTACAATTTCTAATAATTTCAAGGAATTTTACTTTATTTTTCGGCGAATTACAAGCAATTTAAAGTAAGGTATTTTCTGCTAGGAAAATGCTGTTTACATGACGAGGAATATTTGAGAACTAAAGGTTAAAGCTTTCAAGTGCCTTTGATTTCCTGTTGAATGGATTTTGCGGTTTATTGTAAATTCTGCACTAAATACATACAGGATTTCTCTGTTTACTCTTGTGGCCAGATTAATGTTAATCGTTTTCAACAGTGAAGTACGCTAAGAAACTGTTTCAGCGCTTTTCTCAAACTCAAATTTTCAGCAACCAATGGATACAGTAATTTGAAAAAGTAAAGGCCACGATACCAACGTCGATTGCCGGATCCGAAGATGCTTGCGATGACGAAAAAATGAATAAATTTAAAGGCAGAAACACCGCAACACGACAAAAAACAACAGCAAATACGATTAATTTAATTTCTGCCAATATTTCGTCCTGCCATGCAGGACTTCTTCAGGGCTGTAATGTGACAGTTATAATAAAAATTTGAATATGTACAGCGATTTGAAAAGGAGAAGTAACACGTGATTGGTTAGATATGATGGCTACGCAGAGGTTATATGGGTTAGGTTTATAACGGCTATGTAATGTATGTAGTAAAATGATGATGATGCTAATCAAAATAATAATGATAATAATAATGCTGATGGTGATAATAATAATAATATGATGATGATAATAATAATGATAATAATAATAATAATAATAATAATAATGATAATAATAATAATGATAATAATAATAATAATAATAATGATAATGATTATGTAAATGCAATGTTAGAAACTAACTGCGATATAATGATAATAATAATGATGGGGATAGTGAGGAGAATAGGTAAGGTAAGAGAGTGAGTAGATTAGGTTACTTACAACTGTGTTTGTTAGCGGTCTGTGGTTCTGTTCAGTCCGTTGGGTGAGAGAGTGTTCGCTAAGTCAATGAAGTAATTTTCCTTGGCTCGTCTAACACTCTCTCTGGTGTCATGTATCTTAAGTAGCGGTAGTAATTGCAAGTCTTGTACGGAGTGATTGGGTTTACAAAAGTGTTCTGCAACCCCGGATGTGTCGGAACGTTTGTTTATAATGTCTCGTCGGTGTTCGTTGAGTCCGTCTCTTATGCGTCGTCCTGTTTGTCCTATGTATTGGCAGTCAGTCTTTTTGTCGCGTAAGCATCGTTTGCATTGTAGTAAGTATATGACGTTAGTGGAGTTGCAGTCGAGGCTTTGTCTTATGTTGAAGGTTTCGTTGGTGTTTGTGAAAGTAACTGTGTGTGTTCCGTCTTGTATGTGTTGGCATGTGTAGCAGTCGCGTCGTGATGGACTGGACATTTAGATATTCCTCTGGGAGTGGTGGTAGCGTCATTTTTCATTTTGGCGCGCACCAGGTATTCCCTGAGGTTTTTTGGTCTGCGGTTACTAAGTATCGGTGGGTCTGGGAAGACTTCCTTACAGTTTGTCGAGTTTTGTAATATGTGGAAGTTGCTGTCAATGGATACAGCTCTGCATTCTGCATAGTCCAAATTTAACATTTGAATGAATTTCAAAACGAGGCCAGGGAGCAAGGGGCAAAATTGTTTTATTAATTATTCTGAAGCTAAGGCATGCAAAAAAAATTTGAGACATTCTTTGCTAGATTAATGTGTTGAGAATGCAAAAATCTCATTGAGATTTAAATGAAACATATCTGGGGGGACAGGGAGGTTTTAGAAGGGGGAAGGTCTAATTTTCGCGTTTTCGGATGTATAACGCCCAATTTTCGGATATTTGTATTCTTTTTGGCTTACAAATACTCCCCATTTAATGACGAATCGAATGATGTATAGTTTATACGTGTTATGTCGCGGGCGTGATTATCAAGAGAGAAAACACCATGAGTGATCACTGAAGGGGTACAGTAACCTTGAAGCCTCTTTTCACGCATTTCGAAACTGCGGATCTCCTGGATACTAAATTTTGCTTATATTTGCAATGCTCAGAAAAAAGGATATCAACCAAACTTTGATTCATTCCATTACCTCAAATATTCTTGCTGTTTGCTGTTTTCGAATATGAAAAAATAAAAAATAAAACGTTACTGATTAGTTGATTGGTTGATTATTAATCTCGTTTTGATGAGACAACAACAACATAACCTCTGGACCTCATCATGAGATCCGTTTCAAATCTCTATGAAGCAGAAAGAAGTTGTTGAAAAGTAAAATGCAAATGTGAAGACCTGCTGTTGCTTCTTAATTTATTGATTGGTTACTTCCATGTTGTTTGGAGATTATTCTTTTCAAGGTGAATAAGATATTGTTATAACTCAGACAAAAGAAGCGCACTCTTCTAGCACCAAACGAGCTCACGAAAGGATGGAGGAAGACCCAGCTCTGCTGTCCTGCAAGACCAGGATTGGACTGAGCCTGCTTGGCGTCGTGGTTTTCCCTTTGCTGCATCGTTTGCTAACGCTGGCTCTTCGATGGAAGTTTCATTGGCTCAGTGATGGACAGGCTTTTAGGATAAGTACTCGGTGAGGACACATTTGGCTGTGTTTTCCCGTCTAAGTTGATGAACACATCATTAGGAAATTTAGATTTTGAAAATATTGCTTCGAACCTAGTTTGCCGATATATTGTCACAGTGGTGCACCGGCATCACATTTGGTGCAGCAAGATTTTATGAGTATCCATCCAGGCTTCATTGAATAGATTTTCGAAAAAACTAGAAAACCACCCGCTAAACAATACAAAACAAAGGAGGTGCCAAATGGGAGATGTTTCCCAATTTGTGGTAATTTTGGAAATTTCCCATTTCGGAAACAAGAAGGAACGACCATTTCCCCCAAAATGGTGAATGGTTTCCTTGATGGGATTTATTAGCCATTGTTTTTTAATTGGAAAGGAACAGACTGCTTTATATGCTCCATATGTAGAAGATTTTCCATGTGCAATTGCAGGTATAAAACCCGCAATATATGGAAAATGGTGTACAGGAAAAGCTTTCTGTTGTTTGTCTATATATGTTTTGAATACGCTATTGTTTTGTTGAGTGTACAAGTGCCACACTTTCCATACACAGGTATAACAAAGGAAGAACAATAAATAGCATGGCACACATCTTCTTTACACACTTTGCAATCTTACGAGTCTGGGGAAGCAGTTGTTTTAAATTCCCATGTGGCAAAATCAGTATGGTTGCAAATCTACTTTTCATCACTAATTGATTTAACACAATGAACAACACATTTTGACTCATGCATGTGAAATTCCACAGGTACATTAAAATTTGACACTGAAAAACCACATGAGAGCAAAGTTTTTGAAACTCAGCTTAAAATTGCTTATGTAGCTCCTGCTTTCTATTTATGTTCGTTAAACGAGCAAATGTCCCATTCAGAAAATATTTCCCACCTTGTACCAGACAGATGATAGAAGAAGCAAACCGAAACAATGGATTTTAGAGGGCAAACAGGGACATAGATGCCAAACTGCAATGTACACACTACTTTTGCTAACTGAGATCTGCAAAGAAAAGAAGCCGAAATAAGGATGATATGGGTGTTATAAAAATTTGGATTAATAGAATGACAACTCGTATGCATCGAATTACCACAGTCTATCTTGTATTATATAATTTTAGCAGGTAATCTTGGGCCAGATTAGAAATGTTGTGTTGCACAGGGGACTTCTTTGTCATGCACTGTGAGTTCCAGCTGCAATTTAAGCTGTAATTCCCATGAAACTTTGGAAGCAAACAATAGCCTGCTTAATTGTTTAGTTGCAGGATGCAGCTGTATTCAAATTATATTAGCCAAAACTGAATGCTCTGCATATTCACAGACTTCCAGTCTGCAACTCAAATCATTGCATACTCACTAAAAAGCTTGTAATATCAGAATGAGAAGATCAAGAGGAATTCTTGAAAATTCTTAGAAATTCTTTAGAATTCTCAAGAAGTCTGCCATGTTAATGTCCACAAGGCCTGTATTTTATCATCAGTAGTTACAACAGACAATCTAGTTTGCATTGCTTGCAACCAGCCCAGCTACTTTCAAACCTTCCTCTCCCTGTCCAAGAAATGGCATTGCATTAAGTGATATAGACTTTGTTCACATGATACTGGCACAATTTGAAAATGGCACAAAACTGTTGCAGATAGGCAGCTCATTCATGGAGAAAATGGTACACTTTTTTCTGCAGCACAATTTGAAAATGATAGAATTTGAAAACGGATCCTCAGCATAATTTGAAAACAGCATTCTGTGAACACTCAAAGCAATGAAAACAAAACATTTTCCCATGTTTTCACAGCCTAGATCCAGACTCTTTTGTCATGGAGATTGGTACCATCAAAGTTTCTGTCCTTTTTTAATTGTGCTGGTATCATGTGAACATTAACTGATATTTTGGTACTGTCACATTTCTATTGAGCTGTCATCGATCGTGGGAACATAGTCTTAATCCTTAAAGGACAAGTCCCGGTTTGGTATGATTGATGATAAAATACAAGATAATGCTGTCATGAATGATGTATGATACTTTTTTCCACTATTTTTCGCCTTCTCCTTGTGAAATTACGTATTCAAATAAGCAATTTGAGGGAAGTGACGTCATTTCGCACAAACCAAAACGATGCGGTTTGATTGTTTTTTCGCCTCTTTATTGTAGCAAGCTTCTTTATCGTGTTCTCATGCCATTTTCAATGCACGAGTACACTGTAAAGAGGCTAGCAGCGATTAAGAGGCAAAAACAACCACACAAACTCGTTTTCGTTTGCGTGATATGACGCCATTTCGCTCAAATTGCTTATTTGACTACGTAATTTCACAAGGAGAAGGCGAAAAATAGTGGAAAAAAGTATCATACATCATTCATAACAGTATTATCTTGAATTTTATCATCAATCATACCAACCCCAGACTTGTCCTTTAACTGATATTTTGGTACTGTCACATTTCTATTGTGCTGTCATCGATCATGGGAATAGTCTTAATCCTTACTACGTTTCTCCTTATTTTCATTTGCAGTGCAGTGTCCGGTGTACAGGCAGTAGCAGTTGTTGTCATCTCAGCAAGATTAGTAATAACTTGTAATGATGTCATGAAAGATGAGGATCCATACTTACACTCTTATATTTGGTTTGGTGTATCCTATTTTCCATATGACATTATCATGATGTATATTGGGAACACTTACTCTGATATCCACAAAGAACATCATACCTCGCATTCAAGATCCTTTTTAAGTTATTTTAAAAGAGACTGTGTCATGGTTTTGCATCATATTATATTCCTACTAGTTGGTTTTCCTGTTGCAGAGGTGGGTGTAAACATTTTTCAAACATAATTTCATGTTTTTCAGAGCTATTTTTTAGGTTATGATATTTTTTGTAACACTGATCTAAGAGTGAACAACATTTCCTGCTGGACCTATAATAGAACCAAAGGAACAGGGCGGGAAGCATATCCTAAATTTGAGAGGCTTTTACCAAGTGCACTTTTTTATCAACCCATAGATCCTAAAGGGGCACTTTCCAATACAAACAGGCGAGGCACTTTCTCATCATAATTGCAAAATCTTTGGGGTACCTGCCCCCAGTGCCACCTGGTTCCTACGTCTCTGCACATGAAAGAGAAGTTGGGCAGATGCATCATCCCCATTTTCCAATTAGATTAATGCGCTGACATACCTTTTTCCATGCTTTTTACCAGACTTGATTAAAATCCATTGTCATCCATGATCCTTTTATGTGCCAAATGAGAAGCAAGAAAAAATGAAAGGCCAATAATACAAAGTTTGTATTGACATATTCTAGTTAAAAGCTGGCCTAGCCCAATATGAAAATAAAATCTATTTTATTGTATTTGACAACTTTTACATGTGCACTCTAAGTTAAGAAAACAATGATTGTTACCTTGTACTAACCTTTGAAAAAAATGACGAGGCTATAATCAGCATTTTTCGAGACATTTACAAGGTTACAGCAAGGCTATTACATGGCCTTGTATTTTCGTACATGAACCACCACATTCAGCTGAACATTTATCCAGTCACATTCAAGAATTTCAGATCAGTGGAGATCAACAGGGCATGTTGGTCAATTATGCCAAGCAGCTGCCCTCTTCCCTCACTAACTAAAACTATTGAAGTGAAGGTTGGCCTCAAGAAACCCCTTTGTAGAGATATGTACTTGACTAGATTCCATTATTTTATCTCATTTTGTAAAGAAAAATAGAAACAAAATAGGAAGTCACAATGTTCAGTGTTCTTATAGTCTTGTAAAGCTTTTATTTTCTTCTTCGCATTTGGCGTATAACAAACAAGATATGCACCCTTCCCAAAATGTTTCATGAGTTTTTCCAATTTCTTGTATATATTCCAGCCAATGGTGGCACCACAGCACAGGGGGGAGGATTGGGGGAGGGGGGGGGCAATTGTCAAAGAAAAATAACATAAAATTAGTTGGGTATACCTTTAGGCTGAAAATTTTCGTCAGAATCCCCCTACATCTTTCAAATTTTTTAGAGCTGGCGCCACCACTGATTCCAGCTGCTGTGGATATTGTCACAGAAAACCTTATTACAACTAATTGTTTGTGACATGATAATCGTTTTATTGCAGATTTTCAAGAAGAGAATTGGTGACTTCTTCTTGGCTTGTTTCTTTCTGGCAGAAATTAGCACACCATTTTATTCAATTCGTGGAATTTTGAGAGAGGTTAGTTATTTTAATGGTTCATTACACCTTTATCCAATCATGAACTGCTTTATTTTCACAAGAGGGAACTAAAACTGCTGCAACATGCTGTTTATATTTGAATCAGATCTGTAGGCAAGTAGAGAAGAAACTATTTAAAGGTGTCTGCTGTATCTCTCTTTTGAAACAGCATGCGCAATTTTAACAGAACAATGTTGGGGGTCTTTTTTGTAAACACAAAAGGGATCTTTTCCAAAAGCTTACATATTGCTTAGGGAGTGATTGACTTCTTAAGAAAATGCACAAGTTGAGAAAATATGGCCTTCCCTTCCAAAAGCTGTTAAATCGTTTGTAATTATATAGCAAATCAATTTTGCAATGCAACACATTGTAGTATTCAAAGGTTCATTCAGTCTAAAAGCAGATATTTTGTTCCAAAAATTATTGAGACTGCAACGAAGTATTTAGGTATTTACTGACGTACAATCCAGGCTTGAGGTAAAATAACACCCCTTTCTTTCCTGAGAATTCTTGTTTAAAAATTCTTCTTTTTGATATTTCTCAAGAATTCTTATCAGATAAGAATAAACAAAGATCAAATTTGGAGAATTCCGGAGAATTCCTTGAGAATTTTTCGATGTTGATATACACAAGGCCTTTACCGTAGTTTTCTGACCATTGATTATGCAACATACTGTGAATCACAGGGCTCTCTATCTTTGATAATCTAACTTAGATGTGAACTTTTTTCACTAAAATTGGTCATAACATTGGTAATATTTCATAACATTATTAGTTCATTTAATAATAGTTCTTAAATAATTTAACATATCTTTTATTATCCTATCTTTAAAACTATTATAACACTGTAATTATTTAATAACATTTTGGTTTCTGGAGTTCTTGTCAAGTGTACTTGGAAGCTGTTCTTTGAAAGATTTGCAAAACACTAGAATTTATCATCAATCTTAGACAAGGATGCATTTGTTTTTGCAAGTAGCAACCCATAGACCTTTCAGCTATTATTATACAAAAGAGTCTGCATCGAGTGATATTTAATATGCATTTTTATATGAAAGGTTCGATTGAGGGGCGTTAAGCCTGGTTGCCATATGATCGTAAGTGGCGCTATATAGGGCTCAAATCTTTAAAAAGGTCCGTGTAAAATTCGATCACAATTTTCTTTGAAATAAATGACTTGGAAGGAACTCAGGATTGTTTGTTGTAAATCTGCCGTGGAAATTTATTAATATCTTGATTAGTTTCAAAATGGCAGCATTTATTAAATTTGAGGCTATGACATCATCAAATGTCTAAATCCTAAACCAGGAAAGCCCCAGGAAAGCTACAGATTTCTGATTGCCACCATATTGTAGACATTAATAAACTATCGTTTCCTTTAAGATTATATCTTTTTTCTTCTATTGGCTTAGGACTTACGATGATTTAAAGTTCTTCAAAATTTTCCATGAATTTTTTCAAAAATAATTGAATTGCCGCCATTTTTCCATTTTGGAAAAAATGACGATATCAAAAAGATGTCCACGGCAGATGTGCAGCAAAGAACCATAAGTTCCTCTCAAGCCATTTAATTCCAAGCAAAATGTCATAGAATTTTACACCCACCTTTTCAAAGATTTGAGCCCTATGCTAAGTGACGCAAGGATCGCTGAAAATTGGGACTTGCGATCCTTGCGTCTTAATTGAACTACTTTTAAATATCCATTGCGATCGTTGCGACACTGGCGATCATTGCGATTGAGATAGAAAATTTGCCATCTCTGCGTTTCTTGCGAATGTGATCCTTGCGTCGAGAGATTTTTTAATGGAAACCGAGTAAACATGAATCATGGCGACCGCAGCCCCTCCATCCACGAACTATGCCTCTGAAGTTGTAAAAAATGTGCGGTCCTTGCGATCATATGGAAACCTAACCTGCGTGCAGACTCTCGCGCGAAAATTAATGCTTTTTTGCACATTCGAAAATTCTACAAAATGTATCAAAATATCGTTCCATTCAGATCATTTTTAGAACAGCTAAAAGGTCTATTGCCAATGCAAACCATGATCATTGTGCGTCAAATGGCGGGTAAAAGAAACAGAATCCATAGGGGGTACTCCCATACTTGACCTGATAGGATGTGCCGCTCAACAGGGTGCCCTTTTATGGTAAAAATTATGGGACAGACAGTCTTTTCTGACAAGAATTATGGGACAGGGTATCACATAGAAGGGAAAAATTATACAGGGTGTCCCAAAAAAATTGTGGCCCGTTTGCCTAAAGATTCCAACAAAAGGGCAAAAGATTCTCACCAAACTTTTATTTAATGTTGCTCTTCAGACGTTCAAATAAAGTTTGCTGCCATCCCCGTAAAAATCCGTTGAAAAATGATGGAGCTATGACCTTCAGAAGACCAAATTTGCCTGATGACTGAAACCAGCGGTCGGCCATTTCTGTGTTACTATTTTGCAGTGATAAATAGTTGAAGTGAAATAGCAGCCTCCAATGTCATAGCTCTCGTGAAAATTTGGATAATCGTCAGGGAGCTCAACTATTTCTGACCTCACAGAAACTATTTCTTACCTAACTGAGTGAAGTTATTTATCACTGCAAAATAGTAAGACAAAATGGCCGACCACTGGTTTCCGTCATCAGGCAAATTTGATCTCCTGAAGGTCATAGCTCCATCATTTTTCAACGAATTTTTATGGGGATGGTATCAAACTAGCCTCACTACATAAGGACCCTCAACTTACGCTCATCTAATTGAAGTGAATTAATGTTGTTGTTGTCGCTCCAGTCAAGGGCCTTATGGACTAACTCTTCTCAAAACGGCAAAAAAATTCTCGCCAGGAACAAATTTGTTCCTGGACCAATCAGGATGCAAGACTTGAAATAACTTGATGGGATTGGCTGATTCTTCTTCAATTTAAACTTCCCGCCAAAGGCAAACAAACGAATTCGAACAACGCGTTCGACTGAACTGCCCAACGATCAAAATCTCAAAGTAGCGAACGAATTTACGAGATCTTTTGCGTTCCCAAACAACCAAAATATCACTTATGGGTAGGATATTTTTGCTTTAATAGCTCGAAGAAACATTCATCTAAGTACTGATAGCTTGTTTTGCAGTGCAGCACTTCAGGAAAACCACTTTTTGCGGCGATTTAGGGTCGGTGGTTTCAAGAAAAAATAGCAGGTGATTTAGGCCATGTCCGTTTATGGAAGCGTAAGTCCATGAGTCGTAGTTATAGCGTCCATCAGCCTATCAATAGCGATAACCTACGAACATATAATCAGTCTAGTATCAAACTTTAATTGAACATCTGAAGAGCACCACCATGTAAAGGTTTGACGAGAATCTTTCGCAGTTTTGTGGCAATCTTCAGACAAACAGGGCACAACCTTTTTGGGACACCCAGTACCGGGTGCGCCAAAATAAACTATGCACGTTTGGCAGGTCACAATAAATCGTACACTGGACCGATTTTGAAGATTTATGACTTAATCTTTAGCAGAAAGCCTGAATTAGATTCTTGGACTTTTTGCAAATTTCTCCGTTTTCAGTTTTTAGAGCTAGAAGCGAGTTCCTTAAAATGTTCTTTTTCGAAAGCATTGAAAACGATAAAAAACGTCGATCAAATTTTAAAAGGTTCAGCATGAATGAACAAAGAGAAAACGTTTTCAGAGGGTTTTGGGAGTTTAGTACGAACTCTCGTACAACAGATTACAATTGGTCGATTTGTAAATCGCAAATCACCACGAACCAGTTCTCTCTTTGTCCATTCATGTCGATTTTTTAGAAAACTTGATCGATGTTTTTGACCGTTTTCAGCGTTTTCGAAAACTAAAATTTTAGGAAACTCGCTTCTGGCTCCAAAGACTGAAATTGAAAAAAATTACAAAAAATCCCACTATCTAATTCAGGCTTTCTGCTCACGATTAAGTTATAAATCTTCAAAATCGGTCCAGTGTACGATTTATTGTGGCCTGCCAAATGTGCATAGTTTATTTTGGCGCACCCGGTAGAGTTCTCTTGGAACAATTGATCATGTTCTAGCAAAATTCTTATTTTCTTCTTCTTTATTTAATGAAAACAAACTAAAAAAATAAGGCTAATTAACTACGTGCCATCAATAGAGGGAAAGGACTATTTTCAGCGAGTTCCCACCATGTATGACACTTACAATTCAATTCAATACAAATTGTCCCAATCATAGTCTTAGCAAACAATGTGCCATTGTGTTGGATGCTTTAGGTTTAAAGGGGCTGGGTCACGTAAAGTAAACAAACTTCTTTCGAAACGACGATTTTGTAGCTTTTTTGACAGGCCATATCAGACAGATTTTCCACTATTTTTCTCAAAATGAAAGTGCTATTTTGAAGATGAACTCTTGAACTTCAAAGAGAAACAAACAAACAAACCATATGTTGTAAAATTGCAAAGATATTAGTGGATTTCTAGTAGTATCTTTATTGTGGATTCACCCCATCCACCAAAATCTGTGCAGAACACAATGGCCACGTGTGGGCAACAATATAGATTATAGAGATAACAGGTTTGTTTACGGTTACGTGACCCAGCCCCTTTAACGAGAACTCTTGCACCTTCGAAGGTCCAGGCTCAAGCAAAATCTATCAAGATCTAGAAATGTAGTGCCTCCAGACCATCTCCCTGCTAATATTCTTGGCGACAGGGTATACTTTGGGGCATTTTTTATGCAACAGGGTTAGGGTGTGGAGAAGTTTTCCACACACCCTCGTCACTTCGAGCGGAAATCACCGGAAACGACTTTTATATCATATGAAAGTTGACTACTGGGCCGTGAAGAATCACGGTTAGCGACAAGTCTTTGGCGTCTGAAGCCGAAAATTACGCGAAAGTTTATGGACATTACTAGTCATCTTTGAAACATTTTTAAAAACGCTTTGAAAGCAAAATTGCCCACAACTTCAGAGCGGTAGGAAGTAATTCATAGATCTGTTGAATAGTTTGTTGGAGAACTCAGATAATTCGATGCATAGTTCACGATCATTGATTTGACTTTGATTGCCCAGTATGTACTTTCTAAAATGCTGCTTCTAAAACTGCCAATTAAGCATTTTGACAGGATCTTACTTGGTCCCTCCAAGCAGTATTTTTCAAAGCCTATTCAAAGTCTGTGTTTGAGCCGCAAATAGACCGAGATCAAAGCTGAGCGACTGCATGTAGCAGCCATGATTTTGGATAAGTAACACAACATGCTGTAACAAATCCTTTACTAAGCAATTTGTCTATGTCTCTATGCAGTTAAGCCCAAAATGATTCACATACATGTTAAATTTGGAGTATTTTGAATCGTTATATTTATGGACCAATTCACAAGATATCTTAGTCCTTCCAATGTCTCTTGTTGTACTTCTTTCAGGCTTTTAGCATATTCTTTCAAAATTTCAGCCACAGTAAAGTTGGTCCTCAAAAAGAACGATGCAAAATGCTCAGAATTTGGTATGGTTATGAATAATTGGCTAGACTGATTAGATGTTCGTTGGTTATTGCTATTGATAGACTGATAGACGCTATAACTGCGACTCATGGCCATACGCTTCCAGAAACGGACATGGCCTAATTCACCTGCTATTTTTTCTCAAAACCACTGACCCTCAAACGCCGCAAAAAGTGGTTTTCCTAAAGTGCTACACTGCAAAACAAGCTATCAGTACTTAGATGAATGTTTCTCAAGTGATATTTTGCTTGTTTGAGGGCGCAAAAGATCTCATAAATTCGCTCGCTACTTTGAGATTTTGATCGTTGCAGCAGTTCTGTTGAACGCGTTGTTCGAACGCGTTTGTTTGCCTTTGGTGGGAAGTTTGAATTGAAGAAGAATCAGCCAATCTGATCAAGTTATTTCAGGTGTTGCATCCTGATTGGTTGGGAACGAATTTCGTTCCAGCGGGAATTTTTTGCCGTTCTGAGAAGAGTTTGGCCATAAGGCCTAGACTTATTCCAAAAAAGTCTATTGTTTCGCTAACAACAGCAAAAGTTGGAGGGACTTATGTAATGAGTCTACATAAGGCCCTCACTGAAGCGACAACAACAGCAACAATTCACTTCAATTAGATGAGCGTAAGTTGAGGGTCCTTGAGTATGGCCATAAGTCGTAGTTATAGTGTCCATCAGTTTATCAATAGCAATAACTACAAACGTGTTATCAGTCTATATTCACTGTACAAGAACCAAGGCTGACTTCCAAAATTGTGTAAGTTCTTTTCGCAGGTATTTGCTGTATGAAATCTGATAGCAATATCAATATCTTATGCTAACAGTTAACTTCTTTTTCAGGTTGGCATCAAAAGTGGCAGACTTTACGAGATAAATGGAATTGCTTTTATGGTGATGTTTCTCTTTGGAAGAGTGCTTTCAATACCATTCATGTTTCTAAGGTATTCATACTTCGCAGATATACCATTGCTAAAAGTGCCACTCAAAATACCTGCAAAATGCACAATCACTTGTGTCTTGTTTTTCATGCTGCAATTTAATTGGTTCAGGCAAATTTGTTCCACAGTTCTCAGACATTTATCCAAGAAAAATGGTAGCAACAATGTTACTGACCTGGGCAGCCCCACGAAACATTGTCACACGAATGGAGGTTGTTATAATGATAATCACATAAAGAGAGATTGAGTACTGCACTGATAGACAGAGTGGACATTGCAAGCACGGGCAGTAGACGGAAAATATGACAGGTAAGGCAAGGCTTTTTTACATGCCGAATAATTTCTAAAATGAAAAGCATCTATTTAAAAAAGTTGAAATCGGAATTCACCTCTTCAAAGGGGGGATTTTCTAGCTTTTCCGTTTTTCGTTGGAAAGTGGACATTTTCAGAATAGATAAGGAAAGGTCGATTTTGCAAAATGGTTTTACCGTTTATGTAGAACGACAATGAATTCCAGCAAAAATCGACTGGAGAACACTGAATAACTCTTGGTGTCACTGAAACTTTACGCTACAGGTTTTGTCAGATGTCTGGCCGACGCTATATTACGTTTTTCGTAGTCACTTTGACAAAATGTTTTTGTCTTTAAAACCTCACCGTTCATATTTTGACATGACCCGTATCTTTCATAGCTTTCTTAAATTTGCGTTACTGAACGTCTACTCTATCGCACTATGGTCTGTCTCGAACGAGATGTTACGTGGAAATGCCTGCGAATTATAATAATTGAAAGGCTTTCCATGAATAATTTGGCGTTGTCGCCAATCTCGTAATTTGAGACAGACTTCAGCAGGCGCCGAAGGAGGCGACAATGGCTCACAGACCGAGCCCATTCTAGAGGTTTGAATTGCAAACCGTTTTCGAGATGGACTAACATCTATACGAAATTTTTCATAACTCTGCAATTAGCCGCGCGAAAAACATCTAAAACCAGCGAGGCCTAAGTTGATATCTCGACTATTGATTTCAATTTTTGGGTTTGTTTGGTTCGCACGATTTCTGAAAACCGTAGTTTGGTAGACTTGGAATTTGTATTTGACTGACTCCGAAATTCTCAAAACTGTACGTTTCGAAGGCCTTCTGAATCTTCTGCTCCAACAGGCCGAAGGTTTGGCAGGCTTTGAGTAGATCTCATTTTCATTAGCGAGCGAACCGCTTAAAATACCATGGTGACTCCGAAGCCAACCATTTTTAACTCCAATTTTTATATTTCATTAGAAAATATATTTACGTCACTACGAAGTCTATTGTTTTCAGAATTTGGTTGGTTCGGAATTACCCGTCAAACACACCCGTAAACTTTGAAATTGGTCCAATGTCTGTGCAGGATTCCTTTCGCCTGTCAACAGTAGATAGATACATTGTGTGGTTGTAGCCCATCAGGTAGACATTGGGTAGACACCGGGTAGATTCATATTGATATGGTTGAACGTTGAACCAAAGTTTTTCAGTGTGTGTGATATTAATGTACTTGTGAAGCACTTATGCACGAATAAGTATTTGATATGTGGAATCGAAAATATTGTGAAATGGATTGTCTGTAGGAGTAGGAGAAATATTGTGTTGCTAAACATAGGGCTCAAATCTTTGAAAAGGTCGGTGTAAAATTCTATTACAGTTTCCTTTGAATTAAATGGCTTGGAAGGAACTTAGCATTTTTCGTTGTAAATCTGCCATGGAAATTTATTGATATCTTGATTAGTTTCAAAATGGCGGCATTTCTTAAATTTGATGCTATTACGTCATCAAATTTCTAAATCCTAAACCAGAAAAGATACTGATTTCTGCTTTTCACCAGATTGTAGGCCTTCATAAACTATGATTTTCTTGAAAGTTATATGATTTTTCCTCCTTTGGTTTAGGATTTACGATGATTTAAATGTTTGCAAAATTTTCCATCGATTTTTTCAAAAATCATTAAATTGCCGCCATTTTGAAGAAAATCAAGATATCAAAAAATATCCACGGCAGATTTACAGCAAAGTTCTCTTAGTTCCTTTCAAGCCATTCAATTCAAAGAAAAATGGAAGAGAATTTACACCCACCTCTTTAAAGATTTGAAAGATTTGAGCCCTATGCTGTGTTGCTAGGTAATATGAAATGTGAGGAATAGACGAACAAACTAATTACAGTTGCACCTTGATAAATCAAACCCTCCATAGAGACAAAAAGTTTTTCCAGTTAACGTATTGTAATTTGACATTGCCCTTTTAGACCTTTTACTTATCTTAAGTACGGTTCAAGTACGCGTTTCTACAAAAACGGAATTTCTTGTGAAAATCTTCACACTTTAGTTTCCAAAATTTATCAATTTGTTACCCATATTTCTGCAATTGCTTTTGTCCTCCGAATAACCGAAAGGAAAACCTTAGATATGCTACATTTTATAAAAAGTGGTTCCCCGTGATTTGTGTTTGAAGCGTCAGTGGCCTATTTGCACCGGTGAAACCGTGAAACTCACCTGTTTTTACTTGAAAGCATGAATTGAATTTTGGGCATGGCAAGTGAAAACACAAATTTTGCTTGACAGATAGACAAATTTAGCCAATGTTGTTTACACCCACTTCAGATCACGTGATTGATTGATTGATTGAGTGGTTGAGTGATTGATTGAGTGAGTGATTGATTGGTTGATAAAGAAAGTTAGCTGAATAGTAGAAAAAAGCTAACATGTTTGGCGGACTGTGGAATAAAAAAGTACGCCGCCGATATTTGAAGGGAATCGACATAGTTAAAAGCTGGCCTGGGCCAGGTCAAAACTATAATCCATTGTACTCGACAACTTTGACGCTTCTGGTTTCTTTGTGTGGCTAAAGAAACAATGGGTTTGTGGGCGCTTCTTTAGCCTATTTATAGCGGTTACGAGATATAGCTAGGTCTATTCCCTTTAAGACTGAAATGTTAATCTAGTAGTTAAAGGCTAACTTATATGTAAAAGTTTGTTCGGCAAAATCTCTCATCATCTACACCCAGAACTTAGGAAAATTCTGGCACGGGATTTCCACATTCGATTCTGATCTATGTTTTACTTGCCATTGAAATTTAAATGCATCACAGTTGTCATTTTCAGAAACAGAATTTAAATGTTAATGGCAAGTAAATCATGGACCAGAATGGAATGTAGAATTCTTGCTCCCATACAAACCCCTCACCAGCATTTTCCTAATTTCTTGGTTTAAAAGATGAGAGTGATTCTACCAAACAAAATTTTTACATGCAGGGCGTCCCAAAAAAATTGTGCCCCGTTTGCCTGAAGATTGCGACAAAACGGCTAAAGATTATCGCCAACTTTTGTCATGATGCTGCTCTTCAGATATTCAATTAACATTTGCTACCATTCCGAATAAAATCCGTTGAAAAATGATGGAGCTATGACCTTCAGGAAATCAAATTTGAATGATGACTGAAACCAGCGGTCGGCCATTTTGTCTTACTATTTTGCAGCAATAAATATTTTCATGGATGAAGTGAAACAGCAGCCTCCAATGTCATAGCTCTTGTGATAATTTCGATAATCGTCAGAGAGTTCTAGACTGATTATATGTTCGTAGGTTATCGCTATTGATTGATAGGCTGATGGACGCTATAACTACGACTCATGGACTTACGCTTCCAGAAACGGACATGGCCTAAATCACCTGCTAATTTTTCTTGAAACCACCGACCCTAAATCGCCGCAAAAAGTGGTTTTCCTGAAGTGCTACACTGCAAAACAAGCTATCAGTACTTAGATGAATGTTTCTTCAAGCTATTAAAGCAAAAAAATCCTACCCATAAGTGATATTTTGGTTGTTTGGGGACGCAAAAGATCTCGTAAATTCGTTCGCTACTTTGAGATTTTGATCGTTGGAGCAGTTCAGTCGAACGCGTTGTTCGAATTCGTTTGTTTGCCTTTGGCGGGAAGTTTGAATTAAAGAAGAATCAGCCAATCCCATCAAGTTATTTCAAGTCTTGCATCCTGATTGGTCCAGGAACAAATTTGTTCCTGGCGAGAATTTTTTTGCCGTTTTGAGAAGAGTTAGTCCATAAGGCCCTTGACTGGAGCGACAACAACAACATTAATTCACTTCAATTAGATGAGCGCAAGTTGAGGGTCCTTATGTAGTGAGGCTAAGAGAGTTCAACTATTTCTGACCTCACAAAAACTATTTCTTACGTCACGTGAATGAAGCTAAATAGTAAGACAAAATGGCCGACCGCTGGTTTCAGTCATCGGGCAAAATTTGGTCTTCTGAAGGTCATAGCTCCATCATTTTTCCACGGATTTTACGAGGATGGCAGCAAACTTTATTTGAACACCTGTGACCTGAAGATAAACATCATTTAGAAATTTGGCGAGAATCTTTTGCCGCTTTGTCACAATCTTTAGGCAAACGGGGCACAATTTTTGGGGACACCCTGTATAAGATAGCTTTTGACTGATAGATTAAGATTTCATTTTTAAATATCAGCTGCGTACTTTTTATTCCACAGCCCACGAAATACGTTAACTTTTTTGACTGGCCTGGTATGTATTTTATAATTTCGTGATGCGTGAACTCTTCTTTGTTTTTGAAAGCACAGCTTATACGGGTAGTTTTATTTCTTGATTGAATACCATGGCAAAATCCAAAACATTGTTAATCTCGTTCGCTAAAATAAAGTCGCCCATAGTATTTAACAACTATTAATGCATTTATCATAAATTCATGAATAAATTTATGCATCCAGAACCGATTATATCCAATTCAGCTTCGGTCTCAAATCTTCAAAACAGGTGTTGTTTGATGTGGTTAATGCGGCTTTGTTTGAATTCTCATTCTTGAAAGGAACTTTCGGTATTTGCTGTAACAAAAATGGAAACAGATTCGATCGGGCCTAACGATGAATAGTTGGCCTTACTCAATAACGGTTCGCAATAGTTAACTTGAAAATATATCGGGTGTCCCAGGAAATGGTATACAGGTTTTGTCGGGCCTAATGATTAAATGAAGGTTTGAAATGTTGTGATAAGCAAAGGTCTATCGCTCTTCCAGTTTACGATTTAGCAACTTGATCACGTCACAACCTCAAAGCCAGTTGGAAGATAAGAAACGCTTGTAATTTTGGAAATGACGGATTAACTGCAAAGTATAAGCAGGCGCGCCTGCCTTGTATGGATCGTGTTTATTTGCAATCCTGTTTTCGTACAGCAATAGCTGTCCTGTTAATTCGTGTGATTTTCAAATTCTAACGTCTGTCAGTGTTGACCAATCAAGAATCGTGCTGTCTAGTTCCCTGTGGTCATCTCTTATGACAGTTGATATCGTATTGCATCAACACCGGAATTTAAAACCACAACATTATTCTTGCGTCATCTTGACATGCCAGCAGTTGCTCTGTGTGCCATGTCACGAAAACAGGACTGCAAATAAGCACAATTCATACAATGGAATGGAATGGAAAATATCAATTAGCTGTAACCTCCAAATGCCCGCGAATAACAGCAATATAAGTATTTTGCAAAGGAATTTTGCGTTATCGCAAATCTCAGGTGACATCTAATTTGGGAAGGACTTTATTCGCATCACCTTTTTCAGAAGATTTGAGACCTATGCTCTGATATTTATTTCTCAATTCATAAAGACTATGATCCCAACTTTATTATACGTCCTTTACAACTACCAATATAAATATATAGACTGTTTGTTTAGAAATGAAATGTCTTTAGGTTTACGTAACATAGTCGTAATATTGTAATTCGTCCACAGGTAACGGGGAAAATTAGTATAAAAGTAACAAGTACCTCCCTTTTTACTTTAGTGTTTTCCAAATTCGCCAATTAGGTTGTCGTGGTTGGCCTAATCTAATCTAGGCAGAATTGACAAATTTTGAAACCACTATAAAGTAAAAAGAGAGGTACTCGTTACTTTCATACTAATTTTCCCCGTTACCTGTGATTTAGCTTCTTGATTGCACGTTGCAGAGAGATAATGCGAGGCTGTCTGTTCTGAAGTGAGGCTGTCTGTGAAGAGACTAGGGTTTCATCTTGCTAATTCAGGGTTGCTCCTTCTCATTAAAGGTCCATGTAAGTACAACAGCGTATACACTCTTGTCAAAATGTGCTGACATGATGCTGACGAAGAGCCCGAGCAGCACACTGTGATTGGTAGAATTTAACTGATCACATGCAAAATTAGAATTTAAATTTCACAAGGAGGCTGCCTCCTGTGAGACTTCGGGTTCAGCGCCGGAATCGCAGCGGCAAATAAGTCAACAGTTTGCTTATATTAGACTTGGCTATCTTTCTAGTAAAGTGATCACATGAAATATCGCGTGAAAATAGCAAAGTCGCTGTACTTACATGGACACATTACCTTTAAACATAGAAGTAACTTTACTTATTTACTTGTAAGGAATCTGACCGTGAAAATGACCAAGGGTGTAAAGTTACCTTATATTAGGTCTTAAATTTATTATCGTCGTGAGATTGAAATTGCAAACTCTAGGCATATGAAAATTTGCAATAAGACTAACATTTTGGAGCTGAATCCAAATCCGTGACAAGAAGTCTCGTATGAAGAAATTTTCAAATTTATTTTCATGAAAGATCTCTTTAGCACTAAATTTCGATGTTGTGTCCTGCCTCATAGCAGCCAGCCTGTGTCGACCCTGGTCTTGGTCAGAACAGTCAGAGGAGCCTCGCCATCTTGTTCGAGGTAGCTATGATTATATTTGTGATTAGGTAGCCAATGCGAGGCGAGTGTACACTGACACAGTCTGCATGCATGCAGACTCTAATGTAGAGCACACCAGCGAGCGCTATCATGAAATGAGCTAGATAAAATCACCGGGTGACTCAGGAATATTCTTACAATGAAAACTGAATGGCAAATGTTGTTGACACATGAATTCAAAGCGATTCCGACAAAGGAAATTCCCTCAACTAGCTAGTAATTCAAAACAAACAAAGCCGCAAAAGTTTCTCTGAAACCCAGGTAGCTAGCGCGCTCGTTGTGCATTCCAGAAATGGTTTTAAAGAGCAAACATGAGCATATATCGAAGAAAGAAGGATATATCTAAAGATCTACCTCGGGCATTTCATTCCTTTGGTTCAGAAGCTGCGCAGTAAGTGTTTCAATTACACCCAAAAGTGTAAGAGAATTGAATCGCCTCCTGACCGGCTTTTAAACCAAACAAGTTAAATGCCCGAGGCGAATATGTAGATATATCCTTCTTCTTTCAATCTATGCTCATGTTTGCTCTTACAAACAATTTCTGGAATGCACAACGAGCTAGCTAGCTACCTGGGCTTCAGGACAACTTTTGCGGCTTTGTTTGTTTTGAATTACTGGTTGAGAGAATTGCCCTTGTCTGCGATCGCTAATCGCTTTGAATTGCGGTGTCAATCAAAAGCAACTGTTGCCATTGTATTACAAAATCTTCCCTTGTTACGCGTCAATAATAATTGGCAAAATGCCCCACGTTTCTTGTTACTCACCTCACCCTGTAAATCTTAAAGAAATGTAGAAGAAATGATACTTTTTAACAAACCATTGTCTGCGTTGCCCATGGCAAATGTCAAGAAATTAATAGCATAAGTTGCTTTTATTGACACCTGAATTCAAAGCGATTAGCACATCGCAGACAAAGGAAATATCTCAACCAGTAATTCAAAACAAAAGAGTTTCTCTCAAACCCAGGTAGCTGGCACGCTCATTGTGCATTCCAGAAATTTTTTAGAACAAACATGAGCATAGATCGAAAGAAGAATGATATATCTACACATCTACCTCGAGCATTTTATTTCTTTGGTTCAGAAGCTGAGCAGTATGTGCGTTAATCACAACCAAAAAAAATAAGAGAATCGAATGGCCTCGCAATCGGCTTTTGAACCAAATTAATTAAATGCCCAAGGCAGATATGTAGATATATCCTTCTTCTTTCGATCTATGCTCATGTTTGCTCTAAAAACAATTTCTGGATTGCACAACGAGTGAGCCAGCTACCTGGGTTTTAGAGAAACTCTTTCGTTTTGAATTGCTGGTTGAGAGAATTTCCTTTGTCTGCAATCGCTAATCGCTTTGAATTGCGGTGTCAATCAAAGCAACTCGTGCTATTATTGGGCAATTAGAGTTGGAATTTTTTCATGGGTCACCCAGTAAAGTATTGCTACCGGGTGAGTCAAAAAAAGGTCCCGGCGTTTTAAAGGCTACTGCTCCCTGCATATATAAGCAATGAAATTTCGCAATATCTAGTTGCATAGCTAACATGATAAATAACTTTTGGAATTTTTCCTGGCTGAAATCGGTGACTCCGTTTTTATAAGGGCTTTTCTAAAAAATGTCCCTTCGAGAAACCTTGAACGTGCTAAAATCATGAGCATGAGTCCCTAACGTGTTTACCTTACATCAATGACTTGAGAACGCTTTAAGCACCTGGTATCCTCTTGGGGAATGAAAAAATGTTCGTCCTAGTATGAATAACTTATTCAGGGGGATTCCATTCTCCCAAGAGGACAAAATGCATGAATACACGCGAGTTTCATTATGATAGGAAGGACATCAAAGGGAAATCTCGTTTGTCGTTTTCCTTCGTTTTTGCAGGTTTTCTAAAGAACTTTTTGTAGAAAATCTCTCGTATCGACGGGAAGGAATGGCCGATTAAAGCTGGGTAAATTACTGAACCTGATTGGACATAACCTAGACTTGCCTCAAGTCCCGCCCGTGTCACACCGAACAGCGAGCGAAGCGAGCTGGAGGAACGAGTTTCGAGCGAAGCGAGAAACGAAGCGAGCGGAACTTGTGACTTCTGCCTCCTCATGAATAATTAATGAGGCATTAATGAGGAATAATCATATGTAGTGAATCAATTCGCAGAGCGACGTGATTGGTTATTTTCTGAAATCCCATTGTCTTTTTGCGGATCGAATCCAGCAGCAGACCTTGGATGTTTCATTGGGCTGCCTCATTAATTATTCATTAGGAGGCAGAAGTCACAAGTCCCGCTCGCTTCGCTCGAAACTCGTTCCTCCAGCTCTGACACGAGTGGGACTTGGGGCAAGTCTAACATAACCGGGAAAAAATAAAACAGTTTCCATATTATTGCTTTGATATAGAGGGAGCAGCATTTTTTCAATTGCCGGTCCTTTTTATTGACTCACTCGGTAGAATGTTTAGAAAATGTATATTTTGAAATTTATTGATGAATTATTGTAGTTTTGGTTTGGTTTTCAGATGTTTATTATGCATGAGTGAAAGAAATTATGCTTTGATCTTTTTCTAGAAATCATCTACGGCGGAGTAAACAAAGACAGATTTTGTAACACAATAGCACGAGTTGCTTTTGTTGACACCTGAATTCAAAGCGATTAGCGACTGCAGTCAAAGGTAATTCTCTCAACCATAAATTCAAAACAAACGAAGCCGCAAAAGTTGCTCTGTGCGCTCCAAACCAAACAAATTAAATGCCCATGGAAGATGTGTAGATATATCCTTCTTCTTTCGATCTATGCTCATGCTTGTTCTTGAAACAATTTCTGGAACGCACAACGAGCGAGCTAGCTACCTGAGTTTTAGAGATACTTTTGCGGCTTTGCTTGTTTTGAATTACTGGTTGAGAGAATTTCCTTCGTCTGTAATCGCTAATCGCTTTGAATTGAGGTGTCAACAAACTCAACTCGTGCTATTGTATTACAATATCTGCCCTTGTTGGCGAGAACCACAAAATATAAAGACAATATGTGCGACCGCATATTGCAATCTGCTGCCGCGTTTTATAACGTGCGGCCGCCGCACATGTCAGTGCAATATTTGCCGCGTTATTCGAAAATGGCGGCATATTTTCCAAATCAGCAACAGCAATTTCTGAGTCTGCTTTAAAACCAGCATAAAATACCGTCATTCACAAAACAGCTTTATTAGCGCTGGTCAAGCAATCAAATAAATGAGCTTTTTCGTAATCATTTGAGATCATATATCTACGATTCTTGTGATTCGACAGGATCATAAGATTACAATCAACGTTATTCCGATAAACGATATGATTATTTTAAAGCTCATTCTGAAAATTTCTAAAATGAGATGATTACAAAAACACAGAAAAGTTTAAATTTTGATTGATCTAATAAACGTACTTCACTTGCAGAAAATGCATTCTGCATTTCCCGTGAATTTTTGGGTCAACTGCGCATTTTATCAAGTTGGATCGCATGTAACAATTGCATCTATTCCTTTGTTTGGTTTCCCATAAACAAGGACAGTTGTCGTAAGCACAATAGCATCAGTTGCAGCACAAAGGAAATTCTCTCAACCAGTCATTCAAAAGAAAGGACGCCGCAAAAGTTGTCCTAAACCAGTAAGGCAAACTATCGCCTTGTGCACGCGAAAGGTACATTTACAGAGAAGTCACGAGTTCGTAACGAAAGAAGGAGGATAAATTTAAAGATCTACCCGGCGAATTTTGTTTATATGATTCAGGAGCTATCGTCTCAGTTGTCGTAGCACAATAACATCAGTTGCAGGACAAAGGTGGTAGTAATGCACAGTTTCTCGATATTTCACGTTAATCCGCCAATGACTTTCTTGAACCACGCGACAAAAATTGGCCAATTTTTGTCGCGTGGTTCCCTCACGGAAAATGAAATCACTTCATATACCGGGTGTCCCAAAAAATGTAACAGATGTGAACCGGCGTAGCAATATTATATTGTATTGTAAATAGTTGGTATTTATTAGTTTTCTTTAAAACTATTGCTCCCACCAACTGTAAATAAATTTATTATTATTATTATTATTATTATTATTATAATTATTATTATTATTATAAGAATTTAGCTTCAAGTAGTCCACAATAATTTTTAAAATAATCCTCGATAGTCAACTTGAACATAAATACCCCATTCGTTGGTATTAGGGCGATGAGAGTTGAAATATTAATCTTTATAGTCCAAATTTGTCTCCAACTAAACTGGCATGTGTTAAGGTTTTAAGGATGGAAATAATTTATTTCTTTCTGTTTCAGTTGCAAATCCCTTTCCAACAATATTTTCATGTTTTACGCATGATTATCGGAAGACTTTCCAACAAATCTAAAAATCACTTGACGTGCGTAAGCTTATTCTGCATGATAATACATCGTTTGTTTAATCAACTACAGTATACAGCATCATACTGGTCATAAATAAGAATCTAATAAATTAAATCGACAATACACATACCAGGTAGACAAAAAAACTTTAAGTTTGAAAATTTGTAATGCGGAGAATGATCAAGGTATTGGAATGAATCCAAGTTTGATGGATAGCCGAAAGTCTGAAGTATTCTGTTGTTATTTTATTTCTCTTTTGAGCATTGTAAAATGTAGGTAAAATTGGATCTGTGAAAATGCCTTTACTTCGAATTGCATGATAGATGCTGATAGATGTCTAAGAACAAGGACAGATTTTGTAACACAATATCATGAGTAGTCTTTGTTGACACCTGAATTCAAAGGGATTAGCCAATGCAGACAAAGGGAATTCCCTAAACCAGTAATTCAAAATAAACAAAGCCGCAAAAGTTTCTCTGAAACTCAGGTAGCTATCGCACCCGTTGTGCATTCCAGAAATTTTTTTAAGAGCAAACACGAGCATATGTCGAAAGAAGAAGGATATATCTACACATCTACCACGGGCATTTTATTTCTTTGGTTCAGAAGCTGAGCAGTAAACATTTTACTCGCACCCAAAAAAATGAGAGAATTGAGTGGCCTCCCAATCGGCTTCTGAACCAACAAATTAAATGCCAGAGGCAGATGTGTAGATATATCCTTCTTCTTTCGATAAATAGTCATGTTTGCTCTTAAAAACAATTTCTGGAATGCACAACGAGCGAGCTAGCTACCTGGGTTTCAGAGAAATTTTTGCGACTTTGCTTTTTTGAATTACTGGTTGAGGGAATTTCCTTTGTCTGGGATCGCTTGGATCGCTAATCGCTTTGAATTGAGGTGTCAATCAAAAGCTGCTCATGCTATTATCATACAAAATCTGTCCCTGTTGCTGCCAAGTAATTTCCTCACTTAGGGCATGTTTATCGGGATGTTTATAGGAGGAAAAACACCTCACCTCCTAGACCCGGGTTTGACAGGTGAGATGCCACCTTCCTATTATAAGGGAACATTTTGTAATACACTAACAACAGTTGTTTTTCATTGACACCTCAATTCAAAGCGATTAGCGACTGCAGACAAAGGAAATTCTCTCAACCAGTAATTCAAAACAAATAAAGCAGAAAAAGTTTCCCTGAAACCAGTAGGGCAAATTTCACTCTTTCGAAAAGGCGTACGAGATTTCTTAACACAATGGGATTTTTACGGATTTTTCTTGAAAAAAAAGGATTTTTGCCAAAATTGTACGAGATTTTTACAGAGTGATACGCCCCTAGGCCTTGTGCAAGCGAAATATAGTTTTAATAGAAGTTGTGTGCTTATATCCAAAGGAGAACGGTAAATCTAAAGTTCTATCTGGCGGATTTTGTCTATTTGATTCAGAAATTGAAGGCATTGTAATTCTCGCGTATTTAGGGCGTAAATGAAATGATTACAAAGCAGCTCCTGGATCAAATAAACAAAATCCGCCAGACAGACCTTTAGATTTACCCTTCTTCTTTCGATATAAGCACATAACTTCTCATGAAAACCACATTTCGCTTGCACAACGCGAGAGTTTGCCATACTGGTTTCGGGGAAACTTTGCAGCTTTATTTGTTTTAATAACAGTGGCTGAAATTTACCTCGCCTGTCAGCCCATCTGGTCTGGCAGGTAAGGTGTTTGCCGTCATATAAACAGGCCCTTAGAGCCATATGCAAATACTTTTCATTTCCCTGGAGGCTTAAAATTGATTTTTACAAAAGTATCAGATGCTGCTAGAGTTTTGATTCTTTCTTGAGAGAATTTCTTTGCGTTCTTTGCGTGATAAGATCGACTTGTGATTTTGATCGTGGGTTTCAGGCCTCTTTTCAAGCATCTTGAAGTTACAGATTTTTTGTGAACCAAACTTTACCGTTACTCAGTCCAATACCTCAAGTAAGTTCTTCTGCAGTGCAGGACTTGCATAGATTAGCACCTACTTTCCTGAGAATTCTTAAGAATGTTCAGACAATTTTCAGTTTCCTAGGAATTCTGATATTTAAAAATTTTCAGTATTTCATGCCTCTCAAGAACAATATGAATAATTCTTGAAAATTTTGAGAATTATTGACAATTCTTTGACCATCATTGTCATGTTTATAATATGTGCAAACCCTGTCCTGCATAATCCAGCTTAGCAGACTACACTAACATGATCTTCCAGCTGTTTAAACTAAATCCTGCTTTCAAAAGGAATCTGTTACATTTTGCTTATAATCCAATCACTTCACAAGTATCATACTTTGTTTATACCATGATTTTTTGCAAAAACAACCGGGTGGAAACTTCCCAGCCACAATTTGCGATTTTGGAAATTTATGACTTAATCATTGCAGAAAGCCTGAATTAGATACTGGGATTTTTGCAAATTTTTTCATTTTCCGTTTATAGAGCTAGAAGCGAGTTTCCTAAAATGTTAGTTTTCGAAAAACGCTGAAAATGATAAAAAACATCGATCAAGTTTTCTAAAGAATCGACATGAATGGGCAAAGAGAGAACTTGTTCGTGGTGATTTTGGATTTAAAAATCGACCAATTGTAATCTGCTGTAAGAAACGTTTTCTCTTTGTTCATTCATGTTGAATCTTTCAAAATTTGATCGACGTTTTTTGATCGTTTTCAATGTTTTCAAAAACGAACATTTTAAGAAACTGGTTTCTGGCTCTAAAAACTGATGACGGAAAAATTTGCAAAATGTCCTAGAACCTAATTCAGGCTTTCTGCTAACGATTAAGTCATAAATCTTCAAAATCGGTTCAGTGTATGATTTATTGTGGCCTGCCAAACGTCATAGTTTATTTTGGCGCACCCGGTATAATCAAAAAATAAATATTCTTTCCCTCCTCCACCCCTTACTTGCCCCCAGACTATATTATCTGGTAATTTTTGAATCTATTTTAGTACAGGTTTACAGGTTCCACTCAATGATCCTGGTGTATGCATTTCCAAAGTCTTGAGTTGTTCTACTATCTCTGAAAAATCTAGAAATAGGTTCTGTACATGTCTCATAAAATTTTTACGAGGGCTGGAGCAACAACCTAACGAAGGATATTTGCAAAAAAATTATGTTATGCACTAAAAATGTTAAGAAATAAATTAATGGGTGCCAAACTTTGAGGCAATTAAATTTGATAAACAGCTTCATAAAATTCAGGTAATTTTGCTTGCCAGATATTTTTTGGTAGGGTGTTCATTTTTAAAGACATTCTTTTAGGATATGGATAAAAGTATTGCTGGCCATATACAACAGCTGTGTAGCCAGGGCAGTTGCCCCAACAAACCTCCTTTGACAGCTTATGACATTGTTTTCTTGCATTGCCATTGTTAAAGAGTTTTCAGCTAGGTGCAAAATATGTCCCCAAGAGTCAAAGGTGCCCTCTTTTATCTGCAAAATTATTCAGCAGCATTGCAAACTTATGGGATAGGGGAGACCGGGGACAATTGTAACACTTTTTGCAAAATCATCCGTAACGCCTAAATAATGGTCAATAGCGTTCTTGGGGGTAGATAATATTATACTTGCATCTGTTGGAATGAGATAGAACTAAGTTTCATTCATGCAGAACCAAATTTCGTGTCATCGTGAAAGTTTTAAAACCAGCGGTCAAGTGTTACAATTGCCCCGTAACACGGGGCGATTGTAACACATGGTCGGGGCAATTGTAACACATCTTTAAAATCAGTACAGAGAATCATTCACCGGCTATTTTTGTTTCTCAACGCAGAACATATCAATGCCAGGTATCCACTCTTCTCTTCATCTGTCGTGAGACCAGAGATTTTGAAGCTAATATAGGGAAAGAAGTGTTTATTGGCCCAAAGACTTTTCTTGATCCTTTGAAAATACCCTTGTGTGGGGATTGTAGCCCGCTTTTGGAGCTTCTATATTTCTTAATTTATTGCAATATCTTGACAGGGTTGCGTGACATAAATTCATCTCTTTGGCAATGCATCGTACAGATTTTGCCTGATTTAAAATACATCGTGCTGCCTCTGGCAGTAAATGCAGATTTTCTCCTTGGTTTGTTGTCCGTTTTCTGCTACAAACCATGTTCAAGATAAATGAAAATACAAAAGATCTTTGATGTGAAACATTCCAATTCATCATCCCTCCCCTGAGGTTGAGAAAATGTGCACTATACGTTGGAAAGCTTCCTTTATTTCAGATCTCCAGACTTGTTGTTTCTTTGTTATAAAGCTCGATGAATCAATTGAACAAATGAATCAATTGTGAGAAAAAGTGTTTTATATCAAAGGAATTATTGTTTAAAAGTTTCAAAAATTCAACTCTATAATACTGCATGGATGCATGCTTTTTGCCTCAAATAGAAATTGAATCAAGACCAAGCCATCGGTCAGCTTGGTCAGCTTTTATTATACCTCATTTTCACATCTCGTAAGCTGTGGAGCTTGAAAGTTTTAACGTAGCTTTCATCCTAAATAGATGTCATAGCTGTCATGTGAAAATGAAGTTTTTTACTCAAGAGCAAAATCTCTCAGACAAAAATTTGCATTGGAAGTACGTTTTTACTTTTGTGCTCAAAAACATGTTTTCCCCCCGATAATTTCACAAACTTGGATGAATATTCCTGTATCTCAAGTCATATGTAGAGGGTTAGAATGAGCATGTTCTGTGCAAAAATCAGATTTATTGCTACTCTTCTGCTGGGCATGAGAGCCACTGTTACAATTGCCCCGTGTTACAATTGTCCCCGGTCTCCCCTACTTTAGAGAAAAAATTTCTGGCCCATCTTACAGGTGAAAAGTGGCAAAGAATTGCTGAACATTAGTAATAAATTCCCTTTTTAATGGCCTTTTTCACAACAGTGTGAAATGGTCTCAACATGCTACAATCTCTAAACGTTGGCTGTTAGCAATGTCTCTAAAGGCTCACCTCCACTTGCAATAGTTCTGGTTGGCAACCAGCACTCTCGTATGCATGCTCTGTCATTAGAGAGCATATGCACTAGACAAACATGCTGGTTGCCAACCAAAACTACTGCAGTGGAGGTAGACCTCAAACAATAGAAAATTTCATGACATATATTTTTAATAAGGAACCAAGAATTTTGGCCAGTAATGGAAGTTACTTAAATTATCAGATTTTGAGTACTTGGAGTTTCTTATGAGTTTCTTAAACATTCCATAACATTCTTTGTGTTCACTACCTGTGCCCCCCCCCAAACATTTCAAAACAAAAGGTTTTCAAGCCTTTCCAATGTTTGGACTTTACTCAAATACCTTCCCAGTAACATGAAACAGGAAACGCTTACAGTATGTTAAGCTTTAACATACGCGTTTCCTGTTTCAAAGGATTTGCGTTGTCAAAATAAATAGTTTCTTCAGTTATTTTCCCAGTACTGGAGTTCCTTAATTTTTTGGTAAGCCAGGAGTTGGGTTTCTAATGGGCAGTTTCCTATATAAAAAATACCTATATGTAAAATATCCCCCTGAATGCTTCAGCATGACTTTTTTTTACATTTTTTTATTTTCATTTTCCAATTTGAATTATTTTTCACCAGAATTATCATCACTCTCCTCTTGGTGATGACTGCATGGAATATTTTTGAACTTTTCCAGAAGAGCTGCAACATTTTCAATTTCTTCTTCAGGGACAAGTGCGTGATCATTGTCAAACGTGCTGATGTAATAAATTGATATCTGGGCTGTTGCCAATGGCTCAGCAATCTTCGCAACGATGCCGCTCTCCTCAAACCCCAATGGGGCATCCCCTATTTGAATAATTCTCCATCTCTCCCTGTTTGCGGGATGATAAACAGTATCTGCAGGAAATCTTGATAGTGATTCTTCATCCAATATGAAAGAAACATCATCATCAATTATTGAGAAATGAAAGAATGTCTGCAGTTCATCATTTCCTTGCTTTGTGGGGAAAAACATCAGTTCTAAAAGTGTCTGTGTTATGCGAGGTAGGTCTGCTGGAGCAATCCCAGTCACGAAATAGTCCAATTCTGGATATAATAATTGTTTAGAAATTTCTCTACACTTGTTGGAGTCTGTAAAAATTGAGTGCAGCATGGCACCTCGTTTTGGTCCCCCTATTTTTGTATGATTTTCATCGAATATTTTGAATGTCTTCCCTAGACATTCTATTGCATCCGGTAAATCAGTTTCCTGCACTAAAATAAAATCTGACTGATAAGTTGATATGCAAAATACGCTGATATCACATTCTGCTAATGGCGAAATCACTGCTTTCGCAATCTTGCTCACGCCTGCTAACCCCAGCTCATTCAAGAAAGCGCCCACTGCCCCTGCTGATACTGTCAGAGCTCTCCATATTCTTCCAGAAGTTTTGATATCGTCAGGAAACTTTTCAAGATCTTCTTCTGGTATAACGATTGTGTATTCTTGGTTTGTTTCTGTGAAGCTAAAGAATTGTGGTTTTGATCCTTCGAGGAGAGAAATTTTTATCAAGGGGTGTGTAAATCTTGATATTTCTTCGCGCTGTATTGAGCAGATCTGCAGCTTGTGGTGCAAAACATATAGTTCTACAAGTGTATCAGTTGGTGAGGTTGCTAAACCAAATCCATTTCCAATCATATCCATTATTCTTGGTGTAAATCTTTCTCCTTCTTTCCAGTCACAGCTTTCGTCTAGAAGTGGCCTAGGTAACTCCCACAAAATCCAACAAGTTTTGCTGGATCTTTAACGGAGATATGACATTAAGAACCCGCATTAAAATGTCTTGGTGTAGTGATGCAGCATCTATTGTTCTATCTACTTGTCATACTTTATAGGGCGTCGCACGACTGTGGTGCAACAACATCGAACAGCAGGGTGACAACAGGTGTCACTGCTTTGTGGTCTATTCCCGTCAGGTTTCCGGTCCTCACACTTCATTTCCTTCTCTAACATCACGATTCGATATTCCGTTCTTGAAAATGCACTTCCCCAAAGGAGGTCGGCATATACACAAGCACCAAATCTTGATTGGCTAAATGAACTCGACACACCTCCACAAATTGGGCCAATCAGACTGCGTGAAAACCACACCAAAACCAACTGCGCGTCAAGGTCAGAGGTCCGGGCACAACGCAAAAAGGGCGCGAAAAATTGAATCCACCTTTTCAAGATAAGAGGTGCGAAAGCGGAAGTATTTTGTTCTTTGAGATTTTGCATTTTTTAGGCTAAAATCTTATTCTGCGTACAAAGTTTAGTGCTCAAACAACTTTTCAAATTCATATATGTCTTTATTTCGAAATTATGGTGATACAAAGAATTTGAATTCATAAGGGCTTTGACCGTGAAATTGAAGTTTGGACAAGCATGCAACTGAAAGGACTACCGGGTGCGCCAAAATAAAGTATTGAATTGAACAAAGAGAAAACGTTTTCAGGGTGATTTGGGGATTTAGTACGAACTCTCGTACAGCAGATTACAATTAATTGATTTCTAAATCCTAAATCACTCTCTTTGTTCATTCATGTCGATTTTTTAGAAAACTTGATCGACGTTCTTTGATCGTTTCAATGTTTTCGAAAACTAAAATTTTACGAAATTCGCTTCTAGCTTTAAAACCTGGAAAGGACAAAATTTGCCAAAACTCCCAGTATCTAATTCAGGCTTCTGCTAAAGATTAAGTCATAAATCTTCAAAATCGGTCGAGTGTACGATTTATCGTGGCCTGCCAAACGTGCATAGTTTATTTTGGCGCACCCGGTATTTTTTTCAGTTTTGAAGCATATTTGAGCATAATACTACTGTGTATTGATCGAGAAACGAATTCAAATATAAATCAAGAAAATAATGTGCTCACAGTTTTTATGCTTCATTCTGGTCCTGCTTATTCACTTTACTGTAAGACACATCTACCCCTAAAAAGAAACGATAAAACTAATAAACAAGAAAACAAGAACTATACCGGGTGAGTCAGAAAAAACGTGGGGTGTTTGGCGGATTGTGACGTCGCGTTCAGCAACCCGATCGTAGCGAACTAAATTTTTTCTTGCAGCCAGAGGTCTAACTTAGATCATAAGCTTTTCCCCATCGAAATCGGTCACTTGATGTATTAATCAGAAAATATTTTCTTCGTAAGACGTTGTATGGGAGTTTTGCAAACTTATGAAATCTTTGATAGAGCCCCTTCAGCATTTTACCCTTGCCAAAGCTGCAGGTACACGTGGTATTATCAGGGGAGAATGAAATAGTTTTGTCATGAAACATCGCGTTGATCTTGTTGAAATAAATCTCTTTACAACACAAAGAAGCATGCATTTTTACTGTCTCTCAAACATATTCTCTTTGCAGGACAAGTTATGACGTGACAAGGCATCCCAGAGGAGAAAACACTATTTCCGAACTGTTTCATGCTCCCCAGATAATACCACGTGTACCCGCAGCTTTGGCAAGGCTAAAATGCTGAAGGGGCTTGGTTAAAGGTTTCCTCAGTTTGCAAGACTCCCATACAAAGTTTTAGGAAGAAAATCTTTTTTAAATAATGAATCACATGACCGATTTCGATGGAGAAAAGTAATCAGAGATGGCGCCAGGGAAGAAATGCTAGGGGGGCAAATACTGCCAGAGTGCCGACAGTCAGAAAATTTTTATGAATGAGTTCAATTCGAGTTCACTGAGATGACAACGCAGCAAAGAAATCTGGAGGTTTAGGTTATGAAAATGCCGACAGTACGTAGAAATTGTCGAAAATTTAAGTGCCGATGGGGGGCTGAGTGAAATTTTGGGGGGGCTCCTGCCCCCCCCTAGCACCCCCGCTGGTGCCATCCCTGGAAAAGTTTAAGATCTAAGTCAGATTCATGGCTGCACGGAATAATTTAGTTCACAACGGTCGGATGGCTAAACGCGACGTCACAGTCCGCCAAACACCCCACGTTTTTTCTGACTCACCCGGTATTGGTCTATTCTAATTCACTTTCGAACGATTTGTTTGCCTTGCAGTGTGAAACCGGCTACTTCTTGACAAGATAAGGCTTTTTAGAGACTCGTTGTCGAACCTTCCTGACGGACAATGGGAAGCGACCGTCCTAACATTGACTACTACACTTTGAAACCTATAGAAGTTTATAACCTCAAATAAAGAAACAGTTCGACAAGTAAATGAGCTTCCAAATTAACTGATAATCCAAAAATAGTTTCTCTCATCGCCTCACCCTTTTGGTGATTAACAACTGTTGGCTGTTTCATGAATTCACAACGAAGCGCCCAGGAAATTACTGTGGCACTACTTGATCATATCTTTGCGGCAAAGGACATAAATCATTCCGACTGCTGAGCGTTTTAGCAAACCGTTAACAGAAATCATGTCTTAATCCTTTGCTAATTGGGAGAATTACCGGACCGGTTTACGGGATTTCTCAACATCAAACTATAAGCCGGTTGATTTGAAAGTGTCCCGTCGATTTTTGTGGTTTAGGTATGAAGTGTCATCAAGGCCAAAACTCGATTTCGATAGGCAATGAGACATTTTGACAAATAGAAACCCTAAAAGAAACATCAAAGTGACAAGCTTAAACTAATGTTGATAAATTGACACCCTAAACCGAAACTCCAGACAACAAAGTAAAACTCCAAAGCGAAACCCTGAAGTGAAACCCTAAAGTCCAAAGTGAAACTCCTCTGTGAAACCCAAAGTGAAACTCTAAAGCGAAACCCCAAAGTCTAAAGTGAAACTCCGAAATGAAACCCCAACGTGAAACCCCAACGTGAAACCCCAAAGTTAAACTCCAAAATGAAACCCTAAAGCGAAACTCCAAAGAGAAACTCTAGAATCTTACAGTAGGACCTCCCAAGTCAGTCAACCGCTAAGCGATACGACCTCCCCAGTCAGTCAACCGCTAAGCGATACGACCTCCCCAGTCAGTCAACCGCTAAGCGATAGGACCTCCCCAGTCAACCAACCGCTAAGCGGTAGGACTTCCCCTTCACTTGGGAGTTACCCCAGCCTCGTTCTAACCTGATATCTCCGTGAGCGAGTGAGCGATGACAATTTGATAATCATCTGAATCATCATACAAGTTTGTTATATGGTTATAGTATAGTCTTGTTATTTGTTTCTTTTATATTTGTTGTCAAAGTCTGTTCCAAAATAGTAACAGGTAAGGCTTTCTCCTCCGACAATCACTATTACTTATGCATATCTCGATATTCATCGAAATTTTCCGAATGTCCGGCCTGGCGTCTATTTTGGGACAAACTTTGAGTTAATTTTAAATGGCCGCAGGGTTGTTGTGAAATTCCATGCTCCCTGTGGCATCGTTGTGTAATCGTATGTGATTGTGTGTATGTAGGTTGTATTTGTAGTTTAGATATATTGTAAATATTATGAGCATATAAAAAAAATCATACAAGTTGATTTTCCAGGGTAAATGAAAAAGACATCAGGGTACTATTTGCTTTTATGCAGCTGCCAGGCAAGGTTTTAAGGTTTTATGGTGTTTCTCAAAGGTTCCCTGCTTTTTGAATTCTTCATATTTTGAAACTTTCCCAAATACAACAACCCCCTTCTAAATGCTTCGGCGCATGCAACCGCCAGTAATTTCCCCCCTACTCCCGTCACTCCTGTCACTCCTGACTTGCGAATTTAGATTCAGATCTACAGTTTTTACTAAATGAATTCAATGTTCTGTCTTATCATAATTTTGTGAACTCCCATATACACGTATTTTTTATAAGAAAGTTTAATGTCCAATGTTTAGACATAACTCGAACTCAAATAGTCTCTGAGTGATTTGATCGATATGATACAGGAGAGGAAAGAAGTGAAAACAAAGAAAATAATATGTTAAGGATAAAAATTTGAATTCATAAGGGCTTTGACCGTAAAATCGGAGTTTGGGCAAAAATTTGTCTAAACTTTGATTTCATTCATTTAATTTCATTTTTAATTATTTATACAGGGTAGAATCATCAATAAATATATAAATACTGCTTTACAGCTTGCCCTGTCAACAAAAGAAAAGAATATGGACCCTATTTACAGTGTTATTTCAAACCTAAAGTAATAAAAGAAAGGAAATGTAGAATCAACATTGTGTTCACGTGACAGCTTTCTTTTAAAAGCAGAAAAGCTATTTGTGGTTTTGGCTTCAGAACCCAATTTGTTCGAAAGTTTGGCTCCCCTGAATGAAAAGCTTCTTTGTCCTAGGGATGTTTTCAACAGCAGCGGAAGGTTCAAATCCAGTTTGGAATTGCGTAATTCCCTGACGCCTTTATCAGAGACCCTTGTAAACCAGATAATTAGGCACTTCATTGTGCATTGACTTGTGAACAATTGTTTCAAAATCTATCATTTGTTGTATATTTAGCCAACCGAGCTGTTTGATGAGGAGTAGCGAGGAGGCGTGACAGGAGCTATTCGTGACTACCTGGCTGCTCTATTTTGGAGTTTTGCACTTTTTGAAGAGCCGTAATACCACAGTTACCCCCAAACAGGTGAACAATATCTGAGGCTCTTATACATCCTTTGAATGGTCTGTAATGGGAGGTATTTTTTTAGTATTTCAGCATTCCTATTCACGGTCAAAACCCTTATGACTTTCAATTATTAAAATTGTCATAATTTTGAAATGAAGACACATATCAATGTGAAAATTTGCTACTTAGCTAAACTTTGTAGTCTTTGTACGCAGAACAAGATTTTGCCCTCAAAATGCAATATCTCAAATAACAAAATACTTCCGCTTTCGCGCCTCTTATCTTGAAAAGGTGGATTTCTCTCATCAAAATAAATAGTTTCTTAAGTTATATTTTCCCAGTACTGGAGTTTCTTAATTTTTGGCGAGTTTCACATGAGCAGTTTCTTATAAAAAATACGTGCATACTTTATTTGAAAGCTGATACTTTCTATTTCAACGCATTCTTGAGGGTGTCATGAAAAGTCAAGCAGAGACCATAATTGTTTTCGTCTGTAGGGGATGGGGATCTCCAGGGCTTAGCGATCTGTGTGTAGCACAATTGTTCGGAAGTGTCCCGGAACTGGGAGATCACCACAGCCCAATTGGCATCATCCCCTCAACATCCAATACAAAATTGTCATGGCTCACGGAGGCAAGACTCAGAACGAGGCAGGGGTAGCTCCTTTAGTGAAGGGGAACCCCTATCGCTTAGCGGTTGACTGACTGGGGAGGTCCTACTGTAAGATTCTAGAGTTTCACTTTGGAGTTTCGCTTTAGGGTTTCATTTTGGAGTTTCACTTTAGGGTTTCGCTTTGGGGTTTCATTTCTGAGTTTCACCTTGGACTTTAGGGTTTCACTTTGGGGTTTCGCTTTGGAGTTTCACTTTAGGGTTTCGCTTTGGGGTTTCACTTTGGAGTTTCACTTGGGACTTTAGGGTTTCACTTTAGGGTACTTTAGGGTTTCACTTTAGGGTTTCGCTTTGGTCTTTGGAGTTTCACTTTGTCGTCTGGAGTTTCGGTTTAGGGTGTCAATTTATCAACATTAGTTTAAGCTTGTCACTTTGATGTTTCTTTTAGGGTTTCTGTTTGTCAAAATGTCTTATTGCCTATCGAAATCGAGTTTTGGCCTTGATGACACTTCATAGTTTAGGGATGGTCGTGTACTTTTGCTACCCAAAATGAAGTGTGCCTGTGACCTGGATTTTCATTTCCAGACAACAAGAGCTTCGAGCCCCAGGGGGGTCTCCCTTGTAGATGACAGGGGGTGAGACATTTTTTGGGTTTGGGAAACGTTGTCTAATACCTTTGAGTACGCTATTTGGTGCAAAATCAGTATATCTTTGGGGCTGAAGACAGTGGCGTCGCCACGGGGTGGACTGGGGTGGACATGTCCACCCCAGTTTTCCCAGGGCTCGATTTTCTAATTTCTCAAAATCCGTAAAAAAAACTTTGTGGGGGGGGGGAGCGATACATTTTTATTCACTTGGAACTTCTATGATAACTGGTTTTCCTCTTGAAGTTTCATTATTGAGAATTTCGAGAAATGTCTTAAATTTCAATTTCAAATCACATATTTTCCTTCCACGTAAATTGATATATCATGTACTTTTCTGTTTTCGTTGTGCAAAAATGCCCTCTGTTACGAAAGATGCTGCTTGTGATGATTGCTTTTCTAAGAATATCAAAAACGATCATAATGATAAAAAGGGCGTCTCCCACGTTTTCCGAGAGTCTGACGGGCGTGGTCAGGAGAATTTTTTCTGGGGGCTTTGCCCCCAGACCCCTGAAGCATGTCCACCCCAGATTTTCTGGGCTGGCGACGCCCCTGGCTGAAGATGATAAAGTTTGAAGGGGCGAGTGCCAAGCTGAATTTTCACCAAAATATTGCAGCACAGTTGCTGAAAAAGGCTGTAACACCTCTAGTTTTTATTTACTATGAAGCAATGAGTATATTTTGGGGGGTCTAAGACTGCGTTAACAAGATGCCGGCAAAATTTTGAAAACGCCAGAAATTGTGACGGCAATAAACTCTTTGCAAGCTCCACGAGAACAAGGCTGGATTTTCGCACCAAAGCCAATCAGCCTCGTTTCGAAAGCGTTGAAAAATGGTCTGTTTTCATCATTTTCGAAAGTGTCACACGATGCCGTTTCGGAATGGACCTGCAGCCTCACTACAAGTAGCCTGCGTTTCTATTCTCTTATGGAAGCAACTCTCTCATGGGTAGCTGTCACTTTCCATGAAATTGGTTCTCTTACGTACTCCTGGTCTGACAAAACGGAGGACCAAAACTGACAAAAAGAGTCTCTTGATTATAATGTCATTGCAATTATATTACTATAAATGATATCAATAGCTCTTTATCCAATATGATTACATTTTTTCATTTCAAGTGCAAAACTATGACAAAACTTAGCAAAAATTGGCTGGTGAGAAAACATTAAAGCAACACTGAACCACGGGGGGGGGTTCTTCCATAGTAAAGGTACCTGGGGATGGCCAAGCAGCGCAGCGGTCTAGCCAAGGGTATCATTTTTGACAATATTGGTCTGGCAAACGGTCATGATATCATATTTGGTACAAACTTGACAATATTGGTCCAGAGAATGGTCAAAATTGGTCTAGCCAACGGTGCCATTTTCGTAAAAATTAGTCTAGCCAACAGTACCATTTTGAATATGCTCGTGGAAGACCCTTACCTAAAATTTAGCAAAGAACCCCCTCCCCCCCTGTGAACTGAACAGTATTTTCAAATTTGCGCCCATCCAGCTACATGCTAACTGTGAGTTGTATGCACATGCACAGACAGATTTTCTGGGACTCTTTAACAGGCGTATTTTCAAATTGTAAATAAATGCTGCATAATTCTCAGGATAAATTTGACAATGCACTAAATTTTGATAAACGGTTGTGTACATACAGTAGTACCAAGCCTGTCGCTATTAATGACAATTTACGGAACCCATTGCAGTTGGTACATCACAAAACTTGATATAGGTCTGAATGATGCACGAGTCAATTGATACCTCGATAGCACCCCCTGGTCAACCCATGGGCATTTGATTCTGATCATTCTCCATGATCAAACTCCCTGCCGTTTGGCCAGCAACTCTGATCAAATGCCCCAGCCTTGTAGCCTTAAAATGTTGATTTAGCCAACAGTACCTGCATAATTCAAATGGACAAATGCAGTTTAAAATCCACTGATCTAATTCTTCATTTAGGTTTGACTTCCCTGCCCCTGGCATCATATAAGTGATCTAATGCTTGGGGTAGTTATGCCTCTGGGCGTGATATTTGGGTGTTATCAAGACTCATACACCGGTTGACTATGCGATTGCTGTAAAATGTAATTTCCACCCCTTTGCCTAAACTACCTTTGCAAGCTCTAAATGGTATGTTTCTTTTAAACTTTCTATTCAAGTGTGGATGGCAAAATGTCCTTAACTTTGCACGGCTGATTCTCATTATGTCAAAATGGAATTTGATCAATATACATAAAGGGTGGTCTTGTTTTAAAAACATGAGCCAGTGTTTATGAAAATAGTGTAACAAACATTCAACATTCTATTTTTCAATAAAGTCAATTTGTTTTAAATGGATATGTTTTTAAAAGACACATATAACAGTTGTGTCCGTGTTCTTACTCTTTCAAATATGAAAAGTATTTTTGACACTTATAATACTTGAAGCAAAATGCCAATGCACCAAAAAGAGCAAAATAGAAAAAATATTTCAAATACTTTGATGAACTTCTTGAGGGCGTCAGGAACCAGATGGCTGTCTTCAAATTTCTCTCATTGTATGGTGGATATCTTATTGCATTCAACGCTTCCAGGTTTTGCTTCTTGATCAAACAAGCTTTTCTGTGCGAGAAACATTCAAAAGAGAACTTTCCATGGTATGCGCCAATGCCACTTTGGCCAACGCCTCCAAATGGGATGGACGGCACTGCAGCTTGGACGATTGAATCATTGACACAAACAGCACCTGAGCTTGTCTCATTCAAGAATCTATCAATTGTCCCTTTAGAGTTAGAGAAAATGTACATTGCAAGGGGCTTCTCTCGCTCTGTGATGAACTTAACAGCTTCTGATGCTGAACCAATGCTGACGATGGGTAGCAGTGGTCCAAAAATTTCTTCTTGCATCACTTTATCATCTGAGGTCACATCTTTGAGGATTGTTGGGGAGATGTAATTCTCTTTTTCGTCAATATCCCCACCAATGACAACTTTGTCTTTGTTGATAAGATTCTTTATTCGATTGAAATGTCTCTCGTTGACGATTCTTGCCAAATCTGGTGACTCCTTTGGATTTGTCCCATAAAATTCCTTCAAAGCATTGCCAAGTGATGTGATCAGTTTATCTTCAGCCTCCTTAGTGCAGAGAATGTAGTCAGGAGCTAGGCATGTCTGTCCGCTATTCACATACTTGCCCCAAACAATTCTCCTTGCTGAGACATCAAAATTGCAATCATTGTCAACATAGCAAGGGCTCTTACCCCCTAATTCAAGGGCAACTGGGGTAAGATGCTTGGCGGCAGCTTGCATGATGATCTTTCCAACAACATGTCCACCAGTGTAGAATATAAAGTCAAACCTTTCCCTGAGGATAGCAGTGGTTTCATCTCTAGCACCAGTAATGACCCTGTAGCAATCTTCATCCAAGTACCTTGGGACAAGGTTTTCAATCAAGGATGCAGTTGCAGGGGAAAGTTCTGATGGTTTCAGGATGCAGCAATTTCCAGCGGCCATGGCACCAATCACCGGCTGCAGACCCAACAGAAGGGGGTAATTCCATGCCCCAATCACCAAGGCAACTCCAAAAGGCTCATACTTGATGCCACAAGTGTTGAACTGGTTCAACAGGTCAGATTCCGTCTTTTGAAAGGCAGCCCACTCTGGAAGTTTGTCGATGAATTTCGTTGCCTCCCCAACCAAAACAGTGTATTCCATCATCAATGATTCAAACCTTGGCTTTCGTAGATCTTGGCTCAATGATTCAACAAACAAATCTTTGTTTTCTTTCATCATTTTGAGGAATTGTTGCAACTGCTGAATGCGGTACCCTATTGGCCTAGTCTTGCCCTCGTGAAAGGACTTTCTGAGATGCTGTACATCAGAGGAGTAGTCAAATTGTTTTTCAGCCATCTTTTTGTGTCTGCTTGCGGCAAATTGATATCAGAATATCTGATTTCAGTGAGAGTGAGCTCTTCTTCTTGCTTCGCCTTGGACTTGCTCTGCAAACTCTGATTGCTTCCCCCTTCCCGTCCTCAAACAGTTACTCAGCAGAAATGAGTTTATTTTGAGTCAGGTCAAAGTACAATGTGTGCTGCTGTGTGGTCACGTGCTGTCAGCCACAGATTGTGAAGTCCGGACCACACGCTGGGACGGCTGCAGGGAGCGCCGGGAACCTCTGTCTGGACAATTATCTCGTTAGATTATAGCTGATTATAGTGATTTGCTGCAAGTCTGATCTCTGATCATTTCATTGATTTGCGCTGCGGAGCCGGAGCAGCAAGCAAATCTAAAAAATGCCCTTGAAAATAGCTAATAGCTGAACATTGATAAGCCTGGTGAAACTCGACGAGCTAGACAATAGATAAACAATATGCTGGCTTACCTTGGGCTTACCTTCAAATTTACGCATGGAATAGGAATCATTCGTCGTACATAGCCGATTGCTCGTGGCCCATGGTCGAAACCGCCAAAGCCTCATTTTCACGGACCAATCAGACGGCTAAAAAGCGAAGGAGACAAAAGAAACCCGTGAAGATTTTTCTAAATTTTACCTACCTTCATAAAACGCACCCAGGACAAAAAACTGCTTGAGATTTCCCGAATTTTTTTGAAGCAATCTACTCTCCAGATGTTTGGGAGTACAAGCAGTGGCGTAGAGCTGGGGGGCTCAGGGGGGCTCAGCTCCCCTAGTCATTTTTTCCGTAATTTTGGGGGGCTTTAGCCCCCCAAGTTATTCTGAAGAAATTTTGATTTTCTTGATTTGCGTATTATGACAAAAATGACAGAACAAGGTAATGTTATATTCTTGTAAAGAAGAGATCCTGGTTTTTGGTTTGCACCAAGATGAGATCTTCAATGACTGTCAAGCTCTTATCTTCCTTGATGTTTATAAGCATAAATGGGATGCTACTAATGTTACATCAAAATGGCTTCAGAAACACACAAGTGCAAATGACAATAGAACAACAGAACAATAGAATTTTCTTGTTGCTAATGGCAAGCATGATATTGGGAGATGCATTCTAAGCCAAAGTAAAGGATGTTTCTTCTAAAAAATTTTTTCATGCTCCGATTTATAGGATAACTGTCACGAAACTATCAAGGTTTCCTCGCTGCTAATGGCAAGCATGATATTGGGAGATGCACACCACTGAGTACACTGAGTACAAGTTTGGGTAAATGCAACGTTTAGAATTACAAGAATATAAGCATTTACTACATTTACTACATTTACAGTTGATGAAGCAAACTTCAACAATCGTCGATGAAAGGCCTTCCCATATTGTTGTGGAAGTCCCCAAGCAGGGCAGAGAAGTGAAGTAGAAGCGGACGATACGTGTCCGACTGTCCGTTCAAACTGCTGGAAAAGAAAAACAATGCAAAAGCTGCAATTTTTGATTTGGCCTCCTGCACTTACCTGCGTATGCTCCACTCCTTGCGTAAGCAACTGCAAACTCTTGGCCAAGGTCGATCTTCTCCAGAAAATCGAAGAAAATCGTTATGTTAATGAGCGAGTGTCGACAGAGCAGAAGTGCAGTAAATCTAATCTGTGGCCTCGCAGGCCACCGCGTAGTACGCGTCGATATATCCAAAATGCACCAAAGTCACAAGCGGTCACAAGCATCCCGTCCCGTGTCTCCTTCTCGACTTTAACCTACCTAAATCGTTCATGTCTGTTCTCTTCTCCTTCTCCCCGTCAACTGATTAAGGATTACTCTATTTATTATAAAGTATACAAACGAATAATACATGTAACACATCAAATCAACCAACGTAAACAAATGGGAAAACATGGCTCTACTTCAAAGGCGGCATATGATTGTCAAAATGTCAAAAAAATGTGTTTGGATGGACATCCGCACTAAATCAGCTAAGCTTCTAAAAACGACGTCTCAAAATAACAGTGACGCAAAACAGCAACCTCGTCCCCAGGGCCTTTCGCCAATATGACAAAAGGCCCTGAGGACGAGGTTGGCACAACAGTTAATCAATGCTGACACAATAGGATTACAAATATGATTCATTAAAATTTGTCTTATTATTCCATAGTTATGAGCGATTTTATGAATAAATTGTTCAGTGTCAGAATCCTTCGCGTAAAATCCTAGCCTTCGCGCAGACTCATGGGTGAAGGTGAAGGTTGTCTGCACGCAGGCTAAGGTGAAGGTGAAGGTGAAGTTGCGGTTTTTAGCGCAAAGCGCTGGGATCACCATGGGTAGTTAGACACTGCTGGTGTGCTTCTATGGAGAAGAGCTGGATAATATGTATCTGCGGGGGAAATTTTTTACAGTGCTGCGGAGGAGATACCTGCGGGGGAAATTTTTTACTGTACTGTGGAGGAGATATTTGCGGGGGAAATTTTTATTTAATATTTTCGTCCTTTTGATATCTCCTCCGCAGTACTGCAAAAAATTTCCCCCGCAGATACATAATATCCAGCGCTCCTCCATAGATGCACACCAGCAGTGTCTAACTACCCATGGGATCACAGAAGTAGCTGAGCGCTAATCGAGTCCGTGACCCCTTGTCATGACGCTCAAATGGTGGAACCCTACCGGGCGGTTATTGAACCCTGTCCGCCTGACTATTCTGGCTGCAAAGTCAGAAGATAACACCACTGCGCCACAACACCTTCTGCGTCTGCGCGCAGGCTAGTGAAATCCTTGATCAGACTTGCTTACAATTCAGCATGATAGAAGTGACACTATCCAAAAAAACCACTGAAAAAAATTCCCAAGTTAAAAGAATAATAGTTGTATCATGGGTGACTAGACACCACGGTTGTGCTTGATTGCTATTTGATTGCTGCAGCTGTGTTCTTTTGCGGAGGAAAAAAGTATTAGTTACTACTAAAGGCGCAGAAAAATATGTAGTTTCCCGTAGCAGCATATTTGCTGAAACATGACTGTGGCGTCTAACAACCCAAGGTTGTATCTGGACAACTGGTTGCGTAGGCAATAAGAAAGCTAGCCTGCGCACAGGCTTTACTATTTTGCGGAGGAGGAAAGGAACATACCGGGTGTCCCACAATAGAGTATACATATTTGCCTCCAGCGATGCGAATTTAGCTTTAATCAATGGCGAATCACTCTCAAGATATTCCTCGATTGTTAACTTGAAAATAGATGCCTCGTTTGTTGGTATTGGTGCTTTGAGAGCAGAAATAATAATCTTGAAAGCTCAAACTTGTCTCCACCTCCAAACCAGAGCTTCAAACAGTTGCTTTGGCCAAAGACCAAAGCTCTGGGTCCTAAATGGAAACAAAGTTGAGTTTTCAGAATTAATATTGCTGCTCTCAAAGCACCAATACCAACAAACGAGGTATCCATTTTCATGTTAAAGGGGCTCAGTCGTCAAACAGTAAACAAATCCATAAACTTGCACATGTCGGGAATTATCCATTGTTCATCCATTGTTCTCTGCAGTTTGTTTGGTGGCTTCACCCAAGCCACAAAAAAGTGACCGTTAAAAATCCACTTATATCCGAGCAATCGTAGAAGATATGACAGATTTGTTCCTTAGTGAAGTACAAGGATTAATGCCCAAATAGCAACTTTCCTTTTGAAAAAAATATGAAAATCCTGTGTGATATCACCTTGCAAAAAACTGCAAAAATCATCGTTTTGTTTACATTTTGACGACGGAGCCCCTTTAACTATCGAGGGACATTTTGTGATTGATCGATCAATGCTAACTTCACACCCCTGGATCAAACTAAATCTGTATACTTTTTTGGGACACCCAACAGAATGTCATGTTTTTAATTTCCTCTTCTAAGGAAGAAATAAGAGATTTAATCACATTTCTATCTTAAAATTGGTTTAGTCATGCAGCACAAAATGGAAATTGGAGGTGAGTGCTAAAATTGAGTTTTTATTCTTTTTGCTAGCAACTGAACATTCTGTAACGAATGCAATTAGATAAGGAAGCCTCAAGACTCACAAATTGATGAAAGAAAATAATGTGACAACTTCTTTCTTCACAATAATGATTGAAATAAAAAATTCATTTATCACAATTGAATTTCAAAATTAGCATTCAATGTTTTATCCTGCGTTTTGTGTTGCATTCATGACAGATCCTGGGCTTGGCTTATATATTACATTATCAACAGATGCATTCGGACGTTGAAACCCTTGAACATAAGCATTGTTACGAACTTGGTAAACTTTGTCGATTTTGCCTTCCTTCCGCCATCTGTTTGCTGTGAGAATCAAGCACATCAACTTTGGCAATCATACAAAGCAAAAGAGAAGATTCTATAAATTTCAACAGAGCACAGTTTCAGAGAAGAAAGACAGTTCACAGAAGATCACAACGAGTTTGGCCAATGAACATAATCTCTTCTAAAAATAACTTGTAGCTCATATTTGCAGTTACAGAACACAACAGGACTTTATTACTGCAAGAGTTCTGGAAGAAAAGCATCTCATTTTAAGGTATCGTTTTTTCACAGTACGACCACAGCAGTGTCTTTCTATCTCTGCCTTGAAGCACATCTACAGCCAACACTGGCCACCATTTCTAAGTAATTTCGTTAACTTGCCATTGGGAAATCCTTTCTCTGCAGAATCCAATTGACGCATGTTAAGAGGAGTGCCCTGGTAGAAGAGAAATTTTGAAAGCTTGCTGAGGAAGGTTGTTTTCAGTTAAAAATCAGTCAATAGATCTTTTTAGCTGTTAATGACTGAATGACTCAAACGACATTCTTATACATCTTTGCAGAAATCTGTCTAAGTTTCGAATGTGCACATCATTCGTAGAAAACAGTAGAAACCCGCAAAAAGAACCTAGATTTATAGGAACCTTGAGGCTGAAATTCCATGATCACAACTTTTTAAACAAGTACCTACAAGAGGCTGACATTTGGGAAGGCTCTGATATATAAGTTTAATAGATAGTACTGTACTTGAAAAAAAACTCTTTCATGATGTAGACTTTATCAAAAAGAAAACTATCGAAAAGCTATTCAATTCATAGAAGGAATGCACTGGTATGTGTGAAAACGCATTTGCACTGTACCAACTACAGACACGTTTTTAAGAACCTTGCATCCTGGACTTGAGTATGGCATCAGTTAATCAAGAATCTCATTCAGGGTGCCGCAAGAAAACCTAGCTTCTTTTGTGTGGATTTCTACTGTATTCTACGAATGAGCCTGGATCGATCGATTTTCTTTGTAAGCTTCATTTAAGTGTTTTCTTGTCTATGTCTATGAAATGTGATGGAAGATTTTGTAATACAATAGCACGAGTTGCTTTTGTTGACACCTCAATTCAAAGCGATTAGCGATCACAGACAAAGGAAATTCTATCAACCAGTAATTCAAAACAAACAAAGCCGCAACATTTTCTCTGAAACCCAGGTAGCTAGCTCGCTCGCTGTGCATTCCAGAAATAATTTTTAAGGGCAAACATGAGCATAGATCGAAAGAAGAAGGATATATCTACACATCTGCCGCGGGCATTTTATTTCTTTGGTCCAGAAGCTGAGCAGTAAATGTTTTGCTAACACCCAAAAAAGTAAAAGAATTGAATCGCCTCCTAAACGGCTTTTGAACCAAACAAATAAAATGCCCGCGGCAGATGTGTAGATGCATCCTTCTTCTTTCGATCTACGCTCATGTTTGCCCTTAAAAACAGTTTCTGGAATGCACAACGAGCGAGCTAGCTACCTGGGTTTCAAAGAAACTTTTGCGGCTTTGTTTGTTTTGAATTGCTGGTTGAGAGAATTTCCTTTGTCTGCATCCGCTAATCGCTTTGAATTGAGGTGTCAATCAAACACAACTGTTGCTATTGTATAACAAAATCTGCCTTGTTGATGGAAGTTTTATCCATTGAAACTTTCAATCATTCGGGTTTAGAAAAATGAAACAAATCCTCCAACAAAGCTTCGATTGCTGAGATTGTTGCAGATACTTTGAATTACTATTTTTTTCTCTTTGCAAAATCGCTATCAGCTATCAGCTATGATTGGACACGCAGAGCCACGCAGATAAGGCGGGTTGTGCAGCCCCTTTAACGATTCGCCTGTTGCGAATTATATATCATTAGCCTGCGTGCAGACTCAACTCCTCGAGAGTCTTATACTTCCAAGGAGTTGAGTATGCACGCAGGCTATGTAATATGTAATTATGAAATGTTTGCACAGCTAAATACAAATTGGTACTGCATGAAATCACGCTGCCAGGAAACATGAGGATAGTATTCATGTAAATAGACAAAGAGTCAAAGATGTATCATTTTTGAGAGGTTGCTGCAAATGCTGTTTGATTTTTTCGCATCTTCTTACAACCCTGAGTCTTGTTTCCATCTTTTCTTAGTTGGATTAACGGTTGCCTAAATGGAATTGTCAGAGATGAAAACAAGGCTGGTTGTAAGAATGCTACTTATCAGCATTCTGATGATCTTCATATCGATAAAATCAAGTCACCAAATGAGTTCAGTGAGCAGGAAGAGCTGGGTGAGTAGAGGAATCAAACACATCTGTTTGACTATGCAGTATGGTACCCTTACCCTTGTGTGTACCGTGTGACCCTCTGCACAGCTTCAGAATAAACCTTATAAATTTCATTCCTCTACCCTAGACTCAATACATTGTCCCAATCATCGCAACGACAACGACGACAACGACAACGACAACGACAACGACAACGACAACGACAACGACAACGACAACGACAACGACAACGACAACGACAACGTATTGCATTGAATTATTGTATTAAAGTGTTTCTGGAAAATCTTCTTCTTCTAGTGTCGTAATTGTGACGTCTTCATATGGCTAGATCGTAAATCGTCAAAGCTACAGACTTTAGAACTAAACTGTCAACAAAAAGGCATGCTTATAAAACTTGTAGGCTGATAGCTTTGCGTAGAAATACGTTGTTCTTCGAATGTTGCAATAGTGAAATTGAATATGCAAAAATTTTACTGCCTTCAGAAACGATCTAACAGGACCCTTGAGTGATAGCAGCTTCTGTGCAAGCTGACCAAGTTTACCTGTATAAATATAGATTATTATTATCTTCATGATGACCTCCATTTTTCACACAGAGAAACTTTCCAATGGAGCAAGAATGCGCAATGTACCATAGAAAATGCAGCTTAAATTCAGATTGTGGAAAGTGTTACAACAAGCCAATGAAATGTCGATTTGGCAATAGCGTCACTGCAGCTGGATTGGATTGGGGTATTTGCAAAATAAGACATGAAGATGACCCTTACAAGAAGCGAGGAGAACACACGAGAAAAATGAATGTAACAGCGCATATCGATGTGCTTTTCAAGCGAAGAGTTGATGAAACGTAGAGACGATGTATTTAAAATGCAAGACAAGGGACATTTATGTAACAATTGAGTGTTCCTCAGGGATCTAGTTTTGGAACATTTTCTTTTTCTTCAAAAATGAGGTCACACATTTATGACTTCACCAAAAATATTCGATTTTCAAACCCTTCCTACTCCATCCGTCCTTATAATGCAATAGATCATAGATCTATTGTTTGAGCACAATAGAACGCTGGACCCCCTTAGCATATGTTTCAAGCCCCTAACGAGGAGTTAATGGTCTGGAAAAAAGGCTTGACCCCCTTTGCGCAGATGCCATAAATTTATGGCCCCAATTTATACGAGAAGAGTGCGAAAAATCTGATTTGATTTCTTTTAACATACATTGCTGGCTAACATTATGCAGCCACCCTGCATAAACCTTAACAATTGTTATGACCCTGTGCAACTGATTCGGCTCCTTTGTCACTCTCCACAGCTTTTCATGTAGATTCTGAAAATCGATGTTTCCTTTCAAAATTATGTACAATTTACTTATGATGTCACCAGAACGTTTATAGAAAACTTGAAATTATTAGCAATCAAGTCAGCAGCGGTGTCTGCACATTCGGAAATGGTACGAACGAAGCTCTAATTTACACCATTCGATGCAGAATCTTCGTTTCTACTTTGTTTCTACTTTCTACTTCGTTTCTATCCAAAGTGTGCTAAAATGCACTGTCAGAAAAACGCAATTAAAGGTCGGTCACCTACCTGTCAAGATTTTAAAATCGTTGTTGTTGCAGATAGGGAGATGAAATCTGAAATTCATATCATTTATCAAAGATGTAATGCTAATTTCAAATATGCAGTCCATTTCTAGATTGCTGAAACATCTCTCCAAGTACCTACCCAGACATACCCAAAATGAATTATTTTCGCATTCGTGCTCCTATGTTTACTTTGGCGTACTATTCTCACCCAAGGGGTCACTCTAAAATCTCAAAATAACACATGCCAACTCCATTCTTTACCCCCACCACAGAATCTTCTTAGCCATGTGTGTAGCCTTTTAAAGGGCATATGTCATGAAGCTGATTGGTTCATGCAATACAATTCTTTGTATTGTTTATTACAAAGCACAGGATCGAGGCTGAGTTTTCATCGCAATGAAAATTCATGAAACAGAAATGAAAAGTCACGAAACAATGGAATTCCACTCCAAACTTGTTTGCTGTATTGACCAATTGCTAACGTGACATATGTGCTTTAAGGCACAAGCAAGATATTAAAAGCTTGGAGTTGGTTTATTTCGTCTCTTTCTACGCAATAAAAAGTCACACAAAAAAAGTGACCTACCTCTCCTCCCTCGGAGACGGTTCTGTCCGCTAACAGTGGCCATTTCCACTTCACGTTTCAACGATTGCACCCTTTTGCAGTTTCCTATGTGTGCCATGGGCTTTACATAGCCTAGAAAGCTATGTAAAGCCTAGAAAAATGAAGTGAAAATTGTCCATTGGTCATCATTCCTCTCAAATAGCGATCTTCCTTCGCAGTCGGGTATCTTAGTTAATTTGAGAGGGAGAGTGACTACTTTAATGCGAATAGGTGACAATTGACATTACCACTGTACGATTTACCTGTGGCCTGCTTGTTCTCGTTCATCGGATACATTTCACAAATATAATAGGCGAAAACAGGTCATTCCACGTGAAATGGCCCGTTTTGATAACAAACTCCACTTTGTCATCTAACAAGGGGCTTTGAGGTCAGTCAGAAAGGAAGAAAGGAAGAAATAAAGTAAGTCCATCACGCTAAGCAATTTCATTTCATTTCATTTCATTAAAAATATTTACGCATGCTACAAAGTTTCATACAGATATGCTTTTCCTGGTTTTTCAAACTGGTCTGTGTTTAAAGTAAAGTAAAATTAAAGAAACACTAAACTAAACTAGGACAAAAGAAATTGACACTCCTAATTTACAATAACAATATGGTACAATACAAGTCAAGATTTGGTTTGGTTTGGTTTCTGAAGAAGATCTCCATTTTATGTTAGATAGTCTAGTACCCAGGGTACGGTGTTTCTTAGTCTCATTGTGTTAAGAGTTGAGTTCTTTACAAGTAACTCTGACAGATACTCAGGCGCAAGACTATTTGTTTACTTGTACATTGTTTCATTTTTAATAATGTCCGAGATAGTTGGCCATTGCAGCCTTTTAATCAGACAAGCTGCTTGCTGAAACATCATAGCTGCTATTTGTAACAATTCTGGCAATATCAATTTGAGTTATACAACAACAACCCCTTACTGAGTAACAATAACGAATTTTTACTGTGCGTTTCCTCAGGGAGAAGTTTCTTTGCGGACTTCAGAAAACCTAAGGCTAGAGAGACTTTGTTCTCATGCATTTTATAGACGCTCATCCCAGACAAGATGACTGTACAACTGAACACCAAGGTCTTTAGTCCTCTTGACAGTCCTATCTGGTGTGTGCAATTTATAGAAAAGAAAGGCTGCACCGAAGAGATATGTTGAGAGACCAGGTTATTGATGTTGGGAGACCCGAATTAGAAGGTTTTCGTATTCGTGCTCCTTTGTTATCTTTGGCGTACTATTCTCACCCAAGGGGTTACTCTACAATCTCAAAGTAACGCATGGAAACTCCATTCTTTTCAGACGGGATCTGCTTAGTCATGTGCGTAGCCTCTTGAGTCACAAGCAACATGAACAAGCAGTCACACGCAGGACATCTTTTAACATTGTAACTAGAGGGCCATTGACCCAGTAGGCTCCCTTCCTGGCCCAGTAGTGAAGTAAAAATCCCCGTTTTTGGCCCACTAGTTTGGGCCCTTTTCACTAACTTTCCTGTATTGTTTTACGCCGTTATTATCAGGCACCAAAAAGTTCTTTCAATGAAATCGAGAGACACATAGACGCTCAGCCTTAGATAGACGTTTCTGTTTGAAAATTCTAGACGCATTAGACGGACTTTGATGTTACAATATATACAGGGGTCATCATTTGGCCTACCATTGTACAGCATGGACAGAAAGTGTTGTGACGCATTGGTGCCTGGGCGTGCCTGCGCTCTTCTGGCTTTGCAGCCTAAGCAGTCTGGTGGACAGGGTTTGAGCCCAGGTAGAGTCCACCACTTGAGCATGACGACAACGGTTTTGGGATACTTCACTCGAAAATCTGCTGTCCTCAGAAAATTTCCGAAAATTATAAAATTAAATGGTTAGGAAACTGATATCTCTCCAGAGCGCTGCAATGCTTCTTTCAGAAATTTGTACAATGAACCAAATTTGTTTCTCAATGCTGATGATACAATGCTAGCAGTTTCACTGTTTCACACAATGCTGAGCCAATTGGAGAGTGGGGAAGGGACCTTTTTACCCAGATAGCTCAAAGATAGATAGCTTTGAATTTTACAGAATCCTTTGAGAACCTAGGAGTGGGCAATAAGCAGCTGCAAATTTTTATTCTAACCCATTTTAAGCTGATCTGAGTAACAGAACTAAAATTTCTTTGCTCGCTTCGCTCGCATGTCAAAAAGTATTCCGTTTTTTATGGAATGAGCTTCAATGTTTTTCCATAATTTGTATGAAAAAGTTTTGGGGAGTACCTAAAAAAGATTTACAAATGAAATGGAAAATGGATGATTCCAAGTTTTCCATAGGATGACTCCTGATGAATAGTTTGTACCATCTCTTTTTGAACCCGAGAATTGGGTCCTCGTGGTTAGTCTGGCCCACTAGTAAAATTTTCCTAAAAGATGCCCTGGTCACACGTGTAAAAGCGACCTACCTCTCCTCCATCGGCGACGGTTCTTTCCGCTAACAGTGGCCATTTCCACTTCACCTTTCAACTATTACACCCTTTGTAGTTTCTTATGTGTGTCATGGGCTTGAAGGCAAAAAGGGGCATTAAGGGGTATTAACTGGGGACAATGTAGCCTGATAACCAGACCCGATTTCAAAAGTTTGAAATTGGGTCTGGTTATCAGGCTTGGTTACCATTCCTCTCAATTAAACAAGGACGTATTCAGTAAGACAAAAGTATGAATTTGTTTTGATTGACACTGCAATTCAAAGCGATTGACACTCTCAACCAATAATTCAAAACAAGCAAAGCCGCAAAAGTTTTTCTGAAACCCATGTAGCTATCTCACTCATTGTGCATTCCGGAAATTGTTTTTAAGAGCAAACAGGAGCATATATCGAAAGAAGAAGGATATATCTCCTGCCTCGGGCATTTAATTTATTTGAATGAAAAGCCCATCGGGAGGTCATCCAATTCTCTTATTTCTTGGATGTAATTGAAACACTCACTGCTCTGCTTCTGAACCAAGGAAAGAAAATGCCCGAGGTAGATGTGTAAATGTATCCATCTTCTTTCGATATATGCTCATGTTTGCTCGTAAAAACAATTTATAGAATGCACAATGAGCGCGCTAAAAACTTGGGTTTCAGAGAAACTTTGGCTGTTTTGTTTGCTATGAATTTATGGTGGAGAGAATTTCCTTTGTCTGCAGCCATTAATCGCTTTGAATTCAGGTGGCAACGAAAGCATCTCCTGCTATTGTGTTGTAAAATCTGCCCTTGTTTCTCAAATAGCGATCTTCCTTCGCACTCGGGTATCTTAGTTAATTTGAGAGGGAGAGTGACTAATTGGATGAGAATGGGTTACGATTGTCATTACCAAAGTATGATTTACCTGTGGCCTGTTTGTTTTCGTTCATCGAATACATTTCACAAATATGATAGGCGAAAACAGATCATTCCACGTGAAATAGCCCTTTTTGATTACAAAGCCCACTTTGTCATCTAACAAGGGGCTTTGAGGTCAGTCAGAAAGGAAGAAAGGAAGAAATAAAGTAAGTCCATCACACTAAGCAATTTCATTTCATTTCATTAAAAAAGGCTACAAAGTTTCATATAGATATGTTTTTCAAACTAACCCATTTTTCGTTCCTTTTCTGAGACAATTCAAGCTACCATTTTGGAGACAAAAATGGTCACGAAGAAACGTTTTTGCTGCTATGATCTGTCAAGAAAATAACGCAAAGAGTCAAAGATATATCATTTTTAAGAGGTTGCTTCAGATGCTGTGGCTTTTTCGTGTGCAAAGGTCATCTCCTTACAACCCTGAGTTTTGTTTCCCTCTTTTATTAGTTGGATCAACAGTTGCCTAAATGGAATTGTCAGAGATGAAAACAAGGCTGGTTGTAAGAATGCTACTTGTCAGCATTCTGATAATCTTCATATCGATAAAATCAAGTCACCAAAAGAGTTCAGTGAACAGCAAGAGATGGGTGAGTAGAGAATTCAAACTCATCTGTTTGACAATACAGTATGGTACCCTTACCCTTGTGTACCGTATGATCCTCTGCAAAGCTTTAAAATAACCTTATAAATGCCATTTCCTACCCTAGACCCAATACATTGTCCCAATCATCGCAACGACAACAATGGTATTGCATTGAATTATTATTGCCCTCATTGTTTGAACGTACAGAGATTTTGGCAGTTGCGTATTTCGTGCGGCGTATTCAGGAATGGAGTGAAAATATTGGGACGAGTGGAGCAAATACTAGCCCTATCCCTTCAACTGACTTGATCTGAGGAAACTTTAGGTATTTTCCTACAATACAAGAGAGAACATTCTTTACAGTGTTCTGGAATATCTTCTAGGTTCGTAGTTGTGACGTCTTCATACGGCTAGATCGTAAATCGTCAAAGCTACAGTCTTTGGAACTAAACTGTCGAGAAAAAGGCATGGTTATAAAACTTGTAGGCTAATGGATTTCCGTAACAATACGTTGTTCTTTGAATCTGTTGCAATAGTGAAATTGAATATGCAAACAATTTTACTGCCCTCAGAAACGATTTTCATCACCTCCATTCTTCACACAGAGAAACTTTCCAACGAATCCAGACTGCGCAATGTACCATAGAGAATGCAGCTTAAATTCAGATTGTGGAAAGTGTTACAACAAGCCAATGAAATGTCGATTTACCAATAGCGTCAGGGCACCTGTGCATTGGGGTATTTGCAAAAAAATACATGAAGATGACCCTTACAAGAAACGAGGAGAACACCCACGAGGAAAATGAATGTAACAACGCACATCGATGTACTTTTCAAGCGAAGAGTTGGTGAAACGTAGAGGCGATGAATTTAAGATCTTTGCACGACAAAGGATATTTATGTAGCAATTGAGTGTTACTCAGGGATCTAGTTTTGGTATATTCTCTTTTTCTTCAAAGATGGGGTCACACATTTATGACTTCAGCAAAAATGGTCGATTTTCAAACCCTTCCTACTCCATCTGTCCTTAAAATGCAATAGATGATAGATCTATTGTTTAAGCACAATAGAACGCTGGATCCCCTTAGCATATGTTTCAAGCCCCTAACGAGGAGTGAAGGGTCTGGAACAAAGGCTTGTGCCCCTTTGCGCAGACGTCATAAATGTATGGCCCCACTTTTTACGAGAAGAGTACGAAAAATCTGACTTGATTTCTTTTAGCATACATTGCTGGCTAACATTATGCAGCCACCCTGCATAAACCTTAAAAGTGAATTTTTACTGTAATAACCCTGTGCAACTGATTGGCTACTTTGTCACTCTCCACTTGATTGGGTCAGCTTTTCATGTAGATTCCGAAAATTGATGTTTTCTTGCAAAATTAGGCGCATTTTATTCAAAATGCCACCAGAATTATAGAAAACTTGAAAATATTAGCAGTCAAGTCAGCAGCGGTGTCTGTGTCCACACATACGGAAATGGTACCAAGCACTAATTTACACCATTCGATGCAGGATCTTTGTTTCTACTTCATATCAAAACAGTGCTACAATCGACAGGGAGAAATAAATTTTGTAGGAAGTTTTATGACAATCAACCCTTCATTGCAAGGGAAAGTAAAGTCTTCTTTCGTTTTGTGATAAAAGCCTCCTCGAAAATAATTTCCTCAAAATGGATTTTAGCGCATGTTGGGGAGAAATGAATTTTGCATCGAATAGTGTAAATATAAGATTCGTCCCATGTTCACACACGGGTAGACAAGGCAGTTGATTTGACTGCTCATATTTCCAAGTTGTTTTCAAAAGTAATCGTGACGTCACAAGTAAATGGCGCATACTATTTTCAAAATAACCTCAATTTTCGGAATCTACATGAAAAAGTCAGTTTAAAACTGATCTAAGACGGTGGGGAATGACGAACTAACCATGTCAGTTGTACTGCAATACAGTAAAAATGCATTTTAAAGTTTATACATGGTGTCAGGGTGGCCGGATAATTTTGTCTTGTAGTACCGGGTGCGCCAAAATAGACTATGCACGTTTAGCAGGCCACAATAAATTGTACACTGGACCGATTTAGAAGATTCATAACTTAATGTTTAGCAAAAAGCCTGAATTAGATTCTAGAAGTTTTGCAAATCTTTGGTTTTCAGTTTATAGAGGTAAAAGCGAGTTTCTTAAAAAAAAATTTTCGTTTTCGAAAACACGGAAAACGATAAAAAACGTTGATCAAATTTTCTAAAGACTCGACATGACTGGGTAAAGAGAATTCTTTTTTTGTGATGATTTGGGATTTAGAAATCGATTAATTAATCGATCATATAATTAATACGACTTTTAAATTCCAGATCACCACGAAAAAGTTTTTCTCTTTTTCCATTCATGCCGATTCTTTAGAAAACTTGATCGATGTTTTTTTATCATTTTCAGTATTTTCGAGGTAGTGTAGTTATGCTTTCATCAATACTAAACATATGAATATTTGATATCTCAATAGAGTAGATTTACTTGGAAATAGTAAAAACCGATTTCTTTTGCCTAACATATCATTCATGATAAGAAGCGATGAGCTTCAAAATGGCTTACTACAAGGTTTAGTAATGTCTACATATTTTGCGAAGCTTCTTCTATAAGGCAAGTTACGCTTCCTGGAATCTACCCTTTGCAGAACCGTCTTGTGCCATCTGAATCATAAAGTTATAAATGACCCGTCAATGAAGCAGGGCACATTGTAGATCAGTTAATTTATATTCACTGAATGTATTTAACCCTGTTAAAATAAATGAAAATGAAAGTGAATGACTGTCGTAATAACTGCATGTTCGCGCCTGTTCGCGCGCGTTTCTTCAGTTTCTTCATGGGTAGTTAGACACTGCTGGTGTGCTTCTATTGGGGGAGCGCTGGTATCTCGGAGTACTAAACAATGTTTCCTCCGCAGATACATATTATCCAGCGCTCCTCCATAGAAGCACACCAGCAGTGTCTAACTACCCATGGTTTCTTATGATGAGATAATTAGATCCAGGCAAAAAATTGCGGAACGGTGCTTAGACTTTTAGACTTTTCAGGTGCGGGCAAGTACTGTATTATAACCGGTTATTTTATCACACAGTACGACTTTCCTTGCCCAAAACAACCAGTTTTTTGGACAAAGGTGAAATTTGAATATCATCCTTCCTGTTCCATCAATTTGTCACAAAAAGAAAGTTTTTTAACTTCCTATCTAACCTGAATCCAAAAGTTTACCAGTAAGCTGGTTCTTCCTTTGTCCGCTAAATTTAAGCACAAAGGACCAGTACCTCACATTTTCGCATAAGCGGTTTTACCTTCATACGCCAAATTTACGGAAAAAGATCAGAAATTCAAATTTTCACCAGAGCGTTTCTACCTTTGTCCGGCAAATTTCCGAAAAAAAGACCAGGACTTCAGAATTTTTACCAAAGCGGCCCTTCCTTTGTCTGACAACCGGTTTTGGGGGTTTTGGAGATTTGTGTTTTCATGGCCACAGTTAGAGTGATTTTTCCGCTCTCAGTTTTCCGCATTGAATTGGATGAGGCTACAATTATCACAATTACACCCGTTTTTTGGGACTAAATTCAAAGTTTTTCATAGTAAACTCGTTGTTTTCTTCCCCCTTGTTAATAAAATTACAAAAATATGAAAACACAAATACTGCTAAACTGAACTGAACTCAACTGAACTCAACTCAAATCAACTCAACTGAAGTGCTATTTCTTTCCTTTAAAAGTACTGGATATGCGCTATGCACAAGGAACTTTCAGCAATGAAATAACGAAAGCTAAGGTCTTCTCCAAGTTCCTTTTGGAAGAGGGCCATGTAATTATCTAATATTCCTTCCAGCGCAGCGAACAGAATTACAGAAACACTTTTTGGGATGACAAACTGACAAACTGAGCTGATGTGAGCTCATGTTGTTGAGTGCGTGGTGTAAGCTGCAGCAGCTAGCATAGGGTTCAAATCCTTTAAATCTTCAAAAAGGTGGGTGTAAAATTCTATGAAATTTTTCTTGGAATAGAATGGCTTGAAAGGAGCTTAATGGTAATTTGCTGTAAATTTGCCTTGGAAAATTGGAGGAAATTTATTGATATATGGTTTTTTTTAAATGGGGGCAATTTAAATATTTTTGAAAAATTCATGGCAAATCTTGAAAAACTTTAAACCATCGTAAGCCCTAAATCATCGTAAGCCTTAAACCTTCAAGAAAACCATATAGTTATAAAAGGTCAACAATATGGTGGCAAACAGAAGTTCAAGTCTGAAGCCTTTCTGGTTTAGGATTTAGAAATTTGATGACGTCATAGCCTCAAATTTAATAAAGGTCGCACCATTTTGAAACTATTCAAGGTATCAATAAATTTCCGCGGCAGATTTAAAACTCTAAGTTCCTTCCAAGCCATTTATTTCAAAGAAAATTGTAATATAATTTTACACCGGCCTTTTTAAAGATTTGAGCCCTTAAAGGGGCTCCGTCGTCAAACAGTAAACAAATCCGTAAACTCGCACGTGTCGGGGATTATCCATTGTTCATCCATTGTTCTCTGCAGTTTGTTTGGTGGCTTCACCCAAGCCACCAAGAAGTGACCGTTAAAAATCCACTTATATCCGAGCAATCGTAGAAGACATGAATGTTTGGCTTGTTCCTTGGTGAAGTACAATGATTAATGCCCAAACAGCAACTTTCATTTTGAAAAAAATACGAAAATCCTGTGTGAAATCACCTTTCAAAACACTGCAAAAATCATCGTTTTGTTTACATTTTGACGACGGAGCCCCTTAAAGCTGCTCTTTTGATTTGGCCTCGCTCTCGTGTTAGGCCTAAGTTTTGTCGGAGAATCAGAAGGGACAAACCAAAACAGAGAGAATCAGATTCAAAAAGTAGAAGAATTTCTTGGCCAAGAAGCTACCGAAGATGGAACAGACGTGGTTAAATTGTTGCAATATGATACTGCTGCAATATTACTTTTTTCAGGAAACCTAAAGAAGTCAAACATTTGCAGAGGAATCCTTTTTTGAGGGCCCAAAAAAAGCAAAAAGACAGACCGGCGACGTACTTGCTTGCTTGCTGGCGTAAATTTTATTTTTGCAAAATGAAGTTCAAACTTATGGTCCATCAGCAAAACTTCAGTGAAGAGAACCTTGTCATCAATCCACGGGATTACAATGGCCTTCAAGTTGGAGACATTGTTGAAATATACCATCCTGAGGACACTTTCAGCCGTTTGCTGTTGCAAGTGAAAAAGCTGAGCACTGATTTTCAACAGAAGGACACAATTAGCATTGAGCAGAGTATAGCGTCCACATTTCAACTAAGGGCCTATCTTGATGTTTACTTGAATCGCATTGAGCCAAGTGACGTTACGCTTGATATGGTTGAAATAATATTTAAAGACCAATACATGAGTAGAAGTGATCTATGGAGATTCCAAAGGTCACTTATTGACACTTGTGTCTATATGGGAAATAAATTGATGTTTGCTGGGCTCAGGCTGCAGGTGAATGAAATGTGGATGAATGGAGAAAAATTGGCTTGTGGTATGATTGGAAAAGATACCAAGGTTAGAAGCTCTACCTAACTTTGTTTGGTCAATCCTGTGACTGCCAAGCGCTCTTTCCCTTACAATAATGACAGTCTGGAAAGTGTGGCACTATAATGTCTTGTTCAATTCCCAGGGGGGGGGGGGGGGGGGGGTACTCATTGACTTTCAATACCGGAAGGGCTGTCTGTGCCAATATTTGGGGTCCGAAATTTTACGTTAAATCAATATTTGGGGTCTGTCAATTACAACATGGACGAAAATTGAATATTTGGGGTCCACATATCTGAAGAAGAAAGAATCGTGCAATTTGGCCCTGAAGTTGCGAATCATGCAATAAATGTTTTGGTATTATTCAAAAACTGAGAAAGGTCAAGAAGCTCAAAAACGTTTTAGGGGCCCAAGAAATAGATAACAATATTTGGGAAACTAATATAAAAGAAGTAAAAGTAAGTTCACGTATAGTTACTACTAGTATTTAGTTACTGGCAGGGGCGGCGGACAGTGCTATTAATGCTATTTCGTTAATAGCAATTTTTTTCCAAAGTAAGGTTCTACTTCTGTATTGAAAAGATAAATGTAACATAAATAATACGAATAGAAATCTTCTCCGGATCTTTAATTTTCCTATCCAGTTCCTTCATTCCGTCATTTATTTGACCCCTCAGTGCTATTTGATATTGTAATTGCCCGACTTAATCCACTTAAAGGATGCCGCTTGCATACTTTTCTGATTCAGACAAAAGCCAGTCTCTATTGAAACCCATGCTGTTGTGGCCATGGATGGCCATGCTATTACTTGGCCCATTTGAATAGCAAACGAACAAGAACAATTGGAAGTTGCATCATAGTTCCATTGTGTGTGACGCAAGGGGCTGTTGTAATATACGCAAATCTGAAAGCCTTGCTATTAAATTCTCAGAATGAATAGCAAGAGATCACGCGAGATCTCGCGTACAGATCGTTAGTTGAGAAGAGAGTAGAGACCTTTTCAGATATAAAATGAATCAAGTTGCGTCAGGTGGTGTACGATAGGGGTGGTTCGACTGTCTTTTCCCTTGTCCACTTCTGTCTATGTAAGGAAGAAATTCAACTCACGAGCAGCTCCTTCGTTTCGTTTTAAAAAAGACGGACGCCCATGCCCTAATGTTAAAATAAAAGTTGTTCACGTGAAGCTGTGTATAGAGGTTTTTCGTGGACATGCGATGATTCTGAGAAAGATGCATATTTCTGTTGGCCTTGCAGTCGTGGGAGAAGAGAAGATTCTACCCAAAGAGAATATGGTCAATATGTTCTCCTCTTTCCCTCTCCTACATGGCGGCTCGCAAGGCGGCTGTGCCAGCTTTGCTATTACAAATTGGAAATGAATAGCAGGGCTTTTACTGAGCGGCGGAAAGCCGCAGCAGTCTAAACAGCCCTCCATATGTAGCCACCTTTTAGAGACGATAGCCGTGCCACACTCATTCATAAGGCACCGATTGCAAAATATTTTGTTTTGTTCAAAAAACCTTTTTTAATGTCTCAGAAACAAGCATGGAACATTTAGTTTTTAAAACAGATCATAATTCAGGAACAGTATTAGCTTTATATTCATAAACCTTTTGCAAAGGATGGGCGTTTCCGGCGTTCTGAAGGGCATGGCCCCAGAAAGTTTTTCCGAGGGGCAAGCCCCTGGGCCCCCGTTTTTCTCTCCCTTCGCTCGCAATTAATAGCAACGTATTATCCCTCCCAGCCGCCCCTGGTTACTGGGAATATGATATGTTATTGGAGTACACATGGAATATGGTATAGTTTTAATATAACTTTACAGTCAGGTGTCAGGCAAGAACTTTCAATTTTTATTTTTATATCAATTATATATTTTTAATTGAAATTTTCATAAAGACTAGTTTCTTTTTGTAAGCAATTCAAAATCATTTTTAAGACAACTCTCTCTAATTCCAGGCTAAAAGACTCATGAGTTGTGGTCACATCGGGAGGAAGGACCAGGATGCTGCTTGATAAGCTCAGCTTCTCAGCGTCCTAAAACTTCCTTCGGATGCTAGGTAGAAATGTATACAAAAAAGGGTAGACAAAAGTGAGAAGTTATAAAGATCTAGAATTTCCGCTGAGGTAGCCACTTTGTATCCTTTTTTACTTACCAAGGAATTTCTTTTCTTTTTAAGAAGGGTTGAATTATATTGTGTTTACATTGCATTTTACATTTCAGGTTGTTTTCAGGTCACAGAGTGCACAAATTCATATTTTCATCCAAATGAGTGCTGAAATGTGGGAATTTGACTTTTTTGGTGATCTGTATTTTGAGAAGACTGTGAATGGATTTTTGAAGGAATTATTTGGAAAATGGAAGGAGAGCAATTGCAATCATGAAGTTACAATTGTTATGTACTCCAGAACGCATTACAATGCTAAATCATTAGGTGAGAAGGAATATTTTTTGTCAAATTATCAAATCTTAATACAAAATATTGTATGTCATTTTGAAGGAACTACTGTTTTGCTTTACTTGAAGAAATTTTGGTTAGTAACTAAATTTTACATTCAAGGCAGAAGAGAATATTTTTATCATCGCTTTAGAATATCAGTGGAAGAATTGCTGGCAGTTTTTCACCGATTTTCAAAAGTTTTCCCTCATGATACAAACAGGATCATCAGTAAGTACATGGCACATTATCCCTCATTGTGAGTGAACAATCGGTGAAAAAAGAGGGCTTATTGACCTACCCAAAAGATGGTCTCGAGAGAACAAACATCAAAATTCTTTAATATCAAAATTCTGGTGCTTTTGTGGAAATTTCAACATGTTTGTGTGCTTCAGAGAATTTGCCAGAAAATATCCCAAACTGCCAAAAAATCAGAATTGGCTTGTGGTATGTTTTGTCATTACTGCCACCAAAACAGTCTGTTTTTTACTTATTATAAGCATAAATAAAAACCTATTACCCCCTTTAGATGAATATAATTTCTTACAATTTTACAGACGATTTCCCACAAGAAATGAGAAGCAGTGTTGCAAAAGGAGTTGATGGCAGATTTCATCAAGATTTTTACAAAGCAATTATCAATTCAGAACCTGTTTCAGATTGGAAACAAATTGCAATGTTATTGAAGACCAATTTTAATAATTATTTGAGCTGGGTTGGCTGTGATGGTATTGTGCAAGATCAACCAGTTGGAACTAATTCAAGATCATCAGATGGAAATGTGCTCGAAGCCCTTAATATATCTTTGAATAGTAAGTTTATTTACTAGCTGAGTAAAAAAGTAATCCCTCTTTGAAAGGCCACTTAATGTTGGACATGCTCAAATCCATTAAAAAATTATCTGTGATTGAAATCAGCCTCTCCGTTCTGAAATTATTCGAACATCGCTTCCAACATCATTTCGAGCGTTACTTCGCTTCGAAAAGTCAAACTTTGTGATCTAATCAACCAATCAAACGCTAGGAATAGGCACGTAGTCTGACCTTATTAAGAACGTAGCAATCTGATTGGTCCCGCTGTAAACGCGGCGGAAATGGCCTAAATTAGTCTGTGCTTTGAAGCTGTATTGGAGGATCACCACAAGTCTCAGTTTGAAGCCATAAACATCATCCAATGTAATCAGTCTAGTGCAGCTCTTGCGTTAAAGCTATTATCTCCGTCAACTAGCTTTAATGTTGGTATTTTCTTCAAATTTCCATTCTTGCACTGAGAGAGAAAAGCTCCTTAGATTCCAATGTAGTAAGGACAAATTGTATGATTTATGCAGTGAGAAGTACCAAAAAAAGAATTGGCTCAATAAGATATGACAAGCATGCCTTACATATGGGCTTGCGACATCGACATGCCCCCTTTTTTGTGTAGCGACAAAACCTTATTCTAGATAAAGAAGTACTATTTATATGTGCCATCCATGGTGAGAATCAGGGAGCTTCCTGATGGGAATAGACCTGATGGGTCATCTGGTCCCCACCATGGATGAAAGTAACAATTATGATACCCCTTTCTGGTGTGGGAGCTGTTATGTCTGAAGGCTAGGCCATCATGTTCCTAATCCAACGTGTCCTGAACAAAAACAACTAATACAACCACAACAACTAAGACAACAACTACAACAGGAGTCATGCTTTTCTCCTAAATTGTTCTCCTTTTCCATTTTAGTCTTTGAGACATTCTACATTGATGCAAATTTGGAAAGGACAAATTCAACTGTTATACTTATTACACCTGGTTCTGGTGTGTTCGATGTTGACAGAGAGCTTACTGTTATGACGAAGCAGAGACTGATGGATGGAGGTATATAGTAGACTCTTTTGCGAGGCTTCTCTCGTTGATTCACGGTGAGCAGGGCAGGATGTCTCCATGTCCACAACCTGTCTTCCTTGTAGTTGCAGGTGATTTTTTGTGATGTTTGAGGATCTTTGACAGTCGCTGTAAGTTTATAAGATCGTAAAAAGTAAAAAAAAAAAACAAATGCAAAATTTACAAATACTGCAAATGGGCAGTAAAGGTTGGAAAAGGTCGAATCATTTCGAAAACTGAATAAGAACTGAGTTCTACCGAGTGAGTAAAAAAGAAAGAGTCCCCGTTTGAAAGGCCACTGCTCCCTGAATATCAAAGCAATAATATCGAAAACTGTCTTGTTTTATTACCAATATGTTCAATTAGGTTCAGGAATTTACCCAGTTTTAATTGGCCATTCCTTCCCGTCGATATGGGAGATTTTCTGCAGAAAGCCCCTTAAAAAACCTGTAAAAACGAGTGAAAAGAATGAGCAAATTTTCTTTGGTTCTCCTTCCTAAACATGACGATACTACATGTATTCATATTTTGTCCTCTTGGGAGAATGGAATCCCCCTGAATAGGTTATTTATACCAGGGGGAAGCATGCAGAAGTCATTGCTGTAAGGCCCGTGTAAGGATCATTCAAATCCATGAAGTACTTGCGGTGCCACGAATTTTCGAAAGTGGGAACTTTTTTCTGGCTCACCCGGTGTATTTTCTGAGTCTGATATGAAGAACTCTTCCATCTTTATTTGCAATCGTTTTTTCGCATTGCAGGATTTGGCGTGGATCTTGTTTGCCTTGCTGAGCAACCCCTTCATGCTGTACCATTGTTGAAATTTCACAGCAAGAAACAACAGCGACTAAAAGATACTCACGGTATTCAGATTGATTATAATATTCCGCAATGGATAAATCATAGTTTTTATCGCTCTCCTGAACAAAGAAACGCTAAATCAAGGTTTATCCCAAGAATGAAGGTTCCAGAAAGACCTGTGTTTCCAGACGATGCTGAGGACGAATATCAAGGTTAGTGCTAAGTGACTTTTTCCATTTTTATTTGTGCATGATTTTAGATGATAGGAGGCCCAATGATGGCGCTCTCACATTCTGCGGACAAGGTCGTGAAGCTCATAATGCCTTAGGATGTATGAGCCACGTTGGCTTTCATATGCGCATACTAACCGGTTTTGTGTTGTACAGGAAAATATAAAGCCCGAGGTCTTAAAAGTATAGACCCCCTGTGAGGTCTGTGCAATAAGACCGATGGCTTTTTATTTTTCCTGTACAACTACAAAAGCGGTTAGTATGAGTTTTATTACCTGATAGCTTCTAATTTTGACCTATATCATTTAATCAAACGCATTTTGTTACTGTTATGTCGCTTAAGTTTAATCTAAAAAAAAGATATTTCAAATAAGCGTATAGATTTAGGACTTTTTGATACGAAGACCTACTACCTAATTCCCTACAGGCACAAAGTACAGTAGCTGGCAAGTATCATTTCAAAGAAATGATAAAATACTGAAAGTTTCTGTATTGATAAAAGTAATACTAATGTTGTGCAATCATTAAACGACCACTTGTGCGACAGAATCCATTCCAATTCCCTAGTCATCTCTAGGAGCACTTTCTTTATTCCGCCAAGTTCAGTCTTTAGTAGAAAATTTGATCACTATTTTTTCTTTATGTTTTTGGGCAGTCCGCAGGCAAGAAGATTTCAAGAAATTGTGAATTTATCAATAAGTAGGCATCCGAAAAAATCGACAAAAATAACTAAGAATAATGTAAGATATTGACAAAAGATTAAATCAAAAACATTTGAAATTGTTCCAATGTATGATTTATCCTGGCCTATTGGAAGTGGGAACTTTTTTCTGGCTCACCCGGTAGACGATACACTATTTTTATATTCAGCTCCATTTCGTTTGATTTATTTTTTTTTATATATATTCAGTCTAAAAAATTTACATGACAGATTACTACCTACACTACTTAATCTAATTTACAACACTACGACTACGATACCAAGAGGAGCGAAATACTATGTCAACCCCGAGGCCTTAAAAAGAAGAAAAACATTGAAAAAGTACATTTATATAAACCAGACAAACAGAGCTACAAGCTAAGGCATCTTGCAACCAAACAATTTCGAGTGAAGATTGAAGACTGATCGTTTGATTTGGCCGGAGCACAACGCATAGTATATTGATAACCATACCCCTGAAGCTGTCATTAGCGTAGTTGTCTAATGTAGAAATTTGAAGTGAAAGTCGTAAGTGAGTGATACAAATTCATAGCCTCGACATTTTGTTTTTCCAATAAGTTCACCACTTTTGTAAGTTCCTCTCCCTTTTGAATCTCCCTTCGCTAGAGCCTCCGATATCCGAACTTTCATTTGTTCTCTTCCGGTTTTTTAACAGACAGCCTTAAAGGCAATCGGTCTCATTTATAATTGGCTGAAGATTGTATAAGAGGATTAAAGATTTGTATGGGAGGATTAACAGAAGAGAATTGGAGCAGAGATCATTTCGAATTGAACTGAATTTTTATCATGCGAAAAATTCAAAGAGCCTGGGCTCTAGCTCCTTTCCTTTGTCTAAGCTTTGTTCTCTAAACCAATCACCTGCGTGACTGGGCTCCTTTAATTTCCTCCTTTTTATCTCTTAGATCTCAATGGCAAGCAGGAACCACCATATCCTCAATCAGGCCTAGATTTTGATGAATACGATGCACAAGTATTTACATACACAACACCAAGAACGCTGTTACAAAATCGATTGGCGAAAGCGACTCAAAAGAAACGAAAAACTGATCTGGGCCTTATGCGCAAATCATCACCAGATATGATAAGAAAACACGGATCGGAATTCAAGAGACAAGGATCATGGAACGAGAGCCAAAATGCTTCACCAAGACATCCTGTCAGGGCATTGAGTGAATGTGAAGATATTCGGCTTGGTACTTCTGTTGGTGAAAATATGATATTTATCGACGGTGAGTTACAGGCCCCGTTTACACGGCACCGTTTTCATTTCATATCGGATTGGTTTCATATCGGATTGGCCTTTTTCTGTTTACACGAGAACGCATCAATTTGATATGCGCAATACAGTTTTGCATTTTCAATTTAAAATGCTCTGAAAGCGGTCTGAAACCAATCCGATATCGTGTAGACGGTCGAATCCGGTATCAACTCAATACGGAACCTCATTATCAATTCTACGAGCCTTCCATTCATCTGGCGCACTGCGCAGTGGATGCAAAACAAACGGTGAAACCATTGCAGTGCACAGCGAAGCGTTTCTGTATAAACAGAACGACAGGCTCTGTCAGTTGAGTCGTTTGGGTACGCTTGATTTTTGGATCATTAATCAAAGAATAGCGTTTTTTGATAACTTTCTTTGATTGGCTAATTGACAAAAACTTACGCTACTGAACATTCAATCTTCAAGCTTTCAGTGCAATGTGACTGAAGAATAGTTTCACTAAGGTCATGAATTTGTAAATGGTATTGTTGATGAAGATCAGCTCAAAGTGGAGGACCGAAGCTTAGTGCTAGGGGCTTGTTATAAGTTCTTTAGAGCTGGTTCAGAGTCATTTGATATGTGTAGCCTCTAGTTTGATTATATGATTGTCGGCTTGTATTGTTCAATTTCCCACTGTAATTACAGAGGTAGGCTTGATGGGCTTTTAAGGCTTTTTGTATGCGGATAGAGGACGCACTAAAGTCTTGGTGGGGTGTGGGAGGGGGAGGAGGTGAAAACGTAATGAAAGCAATCTATATTGTTTTCGTATGTTCCTGTATAAAAATTGTATGGCCTGAGGGACATGAAAATGTAATTCATCAATATCATTTCGAAGATGGAGAAATCCGTCATGAGTGACTTATCCCTAAATGAAACAAAAAAGAAAGGTATATATCAACCCATTTTTGTTGTAAAATAGAATTTGTTAACTCCTGCATCTTTCGTTGAGCATGCGCATCTTTGAAAGTGAAACAGAGGCTAAAGTATGTAGTTCTAGGCTCTAAAATGGAAGTTTCCACTAAAAACTAATGTTGTCCTCTCTTGTTGCAGATGATACATTTGGCGAGAGCGATTCAAGTCCGGACATGGATGCTGTTTTCAAGAGAAATCTGATTGGAGGGTTCTCCGCCAATCAGGACAATTATCCAATGTACCAAGGTGGCTTTATCAACCCTTTCAAGCCATACTACTTGTCATACAAACTGACCCTATTTAGACACATGTGGTTGCATACATTTCCTACCGACCCAAGTGGTGAGGCTGTACAAGAACATCACCGGAAAATCTTAATGGATCAGGATGAGATTTCGCCCTCCGTAGGTGCCTTCTGCCTTTATATTTCTATCAATAGTAGGGCGACAGACCAAAAACTGCGTAAAATGACATCATCGAGCAATCTAATATAAAGAAGTGTTTGGATATGTAAGCCGTTTGAAATGATAAATCAAGAGTTTAAGGCCAAATGAACGAAATATCGAGTGTTGCTTCATTTCAGGATCTGTTGCAGGGAGCTAGTGGGGCTTAAAGTTACGAGTTTTCGCTCATGCGTGCGCAGTTTTTGCTCTGTCTGGTAGGGCTAGTAAACGCTGAAGTGATGAGAAAGGATTGGAGCAATAGACCTTTTAGCTATTCTACAAAAGAATCTGGATCGAGCGTTATTTTTATGCATTTTTATACGCGAGGTTCGATCGAGTGGCGTTGGAGCTTCTATCACTATTGTGCACATCGAAAATCCATCAAAATGTTTCAAAATATCCTTCGCATCGAACATTGTTTTAGAATAGCTAAAAGGTCTATTAGATGACCCTAGCCTGATTCGAACCATATAAGTATTCACTGTCCCTTCCAATTGAAACACAGATTCAGCAAGTTCTCACTGTAAGAATCTTAAACTGCCCTCCTTCTTTCATTTGCACAGAAAACTTGTAATATGCCTTCACGCAGAGCCCTGCTGCAGTTGTGCTTAAGATGGACAATATGGCACTTTTCTACAAACTTGTCTTCAGGTTTCGCCCAGAATTTAAACGGCCAAACCTTTTCAATGTAAAATGTCCAAAAGATACATTAGGAACGAATAGTTGTCACAGAAATTAATCCCAATTGTGTCGCTGTTTCATTTTTCTTCCCCACATTTCCCTCAAGTCGCTGATTACTATTATCATTTCCTTGTAGAACATTCCAGTATTGATGAAAATCTTGTTTTTAAATACAATGGATCGGTTCTTATGAAACGATTGAAAATTTGACAACTTTAGCCTGTAGGTTCTTAATGGATTAGGTTCTTATACGCGGGTTTTTACTGTATGTGTTATTACTTTTCAGGGGACATCATTCGAGCAAGAAGAAACAGCAATATCAATCATAGATGGGCATAAATCGGCTGAACATCTCTCACCTCATGAAAGTTTGCGTTTTGGATCAGACAGAAAGCATGGACAACAATTTGACGGATCCAACATGCATAAAGTCAGATCAATCAAGAAAGTCGGAAGCGACAAATCAATCAGTAGTGGTGGATACTCAGGTGACTACCAGGGCTCAAAAATCGAAGTAGCGTGGTAGCGGTGCTACCAGGAAGGTAGCTGAAGTGCTCAAATTTCCAAGGAAGGAAGTAGGAAAAAGGAAAATGAAACAGAAGGGAAGGAAGGGAGGGGAAGGGAAAGGAAGGGAAAGAAGGAGAGAAATGAAAAAGAATAGAATGGGGTGGTATAGAGGGAAAGAAGAAGACAGTTTTCTAAGAACAAAAAAACGTGGTCATCTTGCTACCAGGAAGGAACACATTTTATTGAGCCCTTGTGACTACTTCAGATTTTGTCGTATCTTGTTGCTGTGCCCTTACCATGAAAACTTAAGTCCCCCCCCCCACCCCCCACCCCCCCGGTTCAATTCATAGTAGGTGCTGAATATTGAAGTTGTGGAAGCCCATTGATGGAAAATGAAATATGTAGGTATACCTTATTCATCTGAACTAACTTTTTTTGACGTATTGTCTTTTATTTTTAGCATTCAACATATTTCACAAACCACAAGACCAGGACTGGACAGCTACCATACTGACTGGAGTTGACTGGAAATCTCTTAGCACACCTGCATGTCTTCCAATGACCACTGACTATTTTCCGGACCAGAAAACGTTTGAAAATGATTTCTACTGGTATAATTACAATGTCATCATTGATGATAGCTACGTTAGGTATGCTTCCTTTGTTATTTTTCAGGTTTCATATCATATCATATCTCAAATCATATCAAACAATTCAATTTAATTCAAATTTTTTCATAGAAATTGTAATAACTAAAAGTTATTACAGGGATATTTAAAAAAACTGTATCCTATACGACCAAAGTAAAGCATAGCTTATCTAGCTTTGGCCGTTAAATTGAAATGCAAAACGAAAAGAAAAATATGAGTAAACATCGAAAATTACAGCATTGTCTCAATAGATATATAATGATGAAAAGATTAATTGTTTATAAAATAATAATTCTGATTTGAAGTTTATGATTATTAATATTTAGCAATTTTAAACGCTTCAAGGCTTGTGGTATACTGTTTTATTTTTGTTATGTTTTTTATTGATTTTGGCAGATTGTTCCATAATTGGGCACCCTAGTTTTGAAAAGTTTTATTCCCCCAAGTTTTACACGATTTATATGTTCGATAATCTATCGCTTGCCTCGTAGCATATTTGTGTAACCCTTCATTTGTCATAAAATAATTTTGGAATACAATGGGCAGTTGATCTTTATTATAGTGGATGTGATGCATTAGTCTTAGGATGTTTGTTTCATAGAGGTCAGCTATTTTTAGGATCCTTAAGTTTTTATGAAGAAGGTTGGTGGAAACCAGCAAACATTTGAGAATCTGAGGGAAACTTGAGGAAATTTGTTTGAGGGTCAAGATACTGTTTTGCAACTCAATGAAACATTGCTTTATGATTAGTAATTCTTTGTATACAGTGTTTTTGCAAGACTTCAAAATATTTTTACGTGTTGAAAGAATTGTTTGATAGAGGTGCTAAAACTGAAATAGACTTTGTGACAACCTATATCTCAAGTTTTTGAAATTCTCAATAGATGAAAACAAAAGTAGGATAGGAGGCACGTTGCCCTCTTTTGCTATATTTTCGGACTAGATCGCTATACTTTCGATCATTTACTTTAGGAACAACATGGCTAGATCGAATGCCATCGGTTACTAATAGCAAATAAACAAGCATTGAATGTACCATAGGAATGGAATGTGCACTAGAATCACATGAAACCAAAAGCTTCAATAGACCTTTAGCTATTCTGAAAAGAATCAGAATCGAACAACATTTCGCTACATTTTGTAGAATTTTCGAATGTGCACAATAGTGATAGAAGCTCTAACGCCACTCGATCGAACGTCGCGTATAAAAATGTATAAAAATAACGCTCGATCCAGGCTCTTTTATAGAATAGCTAAAAGGTCTATTTTTGCTTTTCACGCCAATTTTGAAATATGACTGTATTTGCTATACCTCACAAAACGATGCAAACATTACCAATACAAATACGATACTACAGGGAGCACTAAAGCTCATATCTACCCTGTGGCCACTATATTAAACATATACAAGCGAACAATAAGTTAAAATCTACAAATACATTAAACAATCCATCAAATACAATCCAAAGACAAGGCAAATGGTAAAGTTACATAAAGAAAACAATTCACTATATACAAAAGGGTAGGGAGGGAAGTGGGATGTCTTCTTAGGAATATAGCAATAACGTTTTTCAAGTAGAGCAGGAAAATTAGAAATTGAGCAAAATTATGAACGAAAAATTCGTTACGGGATTTAAGGGAACGTAACAAAATTGGCACATAGCTAAATCGACTACCTAAAAGGAGGCACGACCTTACAAGCATCCTTCTACAAACAAGCACATGTTTTCTGAAAACAATAGGTTATATTATCATTGTCCCAGTTCCCCTAGCTAAGTTACTTTTAAATTCTGCTGATTAACTGTGAGTAGCAAGCTTGCAAGTCTGATATCCTATGGTGCACACGATTGAGACTTCTGACCTCTGTTATTATAGCTACTTCCAAATCATGATCTCACACGTGGCTATAACTGCAACTAGTGTCCGCTGGAGATCGTACATTTACTCTCCTCATCTTTGGAACAGACTGCCATACGCATTGCGGGCAACGGATTCTCTTGACATTTTCAAGTGTAGACTGAAAACATATCTGTTTCAAGAATGTTTCAATTAGATTTTGTTTTGCAAGAACTTTTAGGATCTTTGTAATATTGTATCTAATATAATCCTATTAGTTTTATAAATCATGTAATGCGCCTTTGAGCCGTGTGGATAAATGGCGCAATATAAATGCCTGAAATTATATATTATCTCCATTGTTTGTTTTCAGACCTGTTTCAGACGAGACTTGCCATGATCGTTTCAAAATGACAGCTAAAGATAAATTTTTTGAAGCGGTATCACAACGGATTGCCCAGGTAATCGTCAGTAATTTTACTTGTTACTTCAAGCTAGTTTAAATCCTACTACCGGGTGTCCCAAAAAAATGGACTCCCGTTTGAAAAATCACCAAAATTTGATTTCATAGCCGATCTTCAATTTTCTTTTTTTGTCAAATATATCAAAGACCAAACTATTTTTCAATATATAGCTGATCTTGTAATTGGCTTAAAAAGTAGCAAATTTAGCTCTTTTTAGGGCTACCTGGTTTTTGAACCATACTGCAGAAATGCACTCATGATTGCCAGATCAATTTCATTCTGCATGTAAAGCATCTAGTTTGGTCATAAATGACAGAAAGAAATGCGCAAAATCATTGCAGACCTCAATGATGATAAAAAATCTAAAAATTTTAACTCTTAGGCAAGATTGACTACTTTTCTTAAAAACTATAGCTCAAAATAAGTTTTTTCGATGCGCAATTGTTCTACCTTGTTGCATCAAAAGCAAACATTTTATCATCTATGAATATTTTTGGGTCTTTGACAAAACAACTCAAAAAGAAAATTTTATCAAAGGTTTGATAATAAATTTTTGGTGATTTTAGAAACAGGAGTACTTTTTTTGGGACACCCGGTATTTATAGGAGGAGAATTCGGCAAAATCCAGGATGTCACAATTTAAGTCAATTTTACTTGAACTGCGAAGCTTCTGCTTCCTCCACGATAGCAAGGAATGCTGACTGACTAACCCCTGGTGTTCACATTCACCCTAACTTGTTAGATTTTGCCAGGCTAAGGCTCGGCGAGTTTACTAAAGATTTTCTTGTGACAATTCAATTCAAGATCTTAATTGTAAAACTAACCTAAACTTGGGGTACATTTGTTCAAACGCCAATAGACGATTACGCTAAAGATGGCGGTGAGGAACTTTTTACCAAGATGCATTGCGCTCGAATAACAAATCTTTAACGAATTTATAGGAATTCGATTAAAGAACGCAGTGCATCTTGGTAAAAAGTTCCTCGCCGCCATCTTTAGCGTAATTGTCTATTGAGATGGCAGAGGACAATGCCCAACTGTTGTTAAGCCCACTGTAAGTAAATAGCTCATTAAAACATTGCTTTCGTAAAGGCAGTCTGTAACGCATCTGATTGGGTGATATGACAATACAAAGAATAGGAAAATTGAATAGCTGCTGATCCTACTGACTATCTGCGACCGTAGAAAGTGATCTTAAGCCCTCCTTTATCTTAAATACACAGATTTACAAAAACATCCATTGTGTTAAGCTGTGACTTTATTGCAGCCAATCTGATACATGACAGACTGCCTTTAAGTATGATATTATCAAAGGTCTCCAGGCCCGTAGGAAGAAGCTTCGGATTGGGGGGGCAATTGTTCTTAAAACAATAGAGAACAATAGATCTAATTAATTCGTGTGATGTAGCACCATTGTTTTCAAAATTATTGGGGGGCTTGAGCCCCCCCTGCCCCCCCCCGCTTCCTACGGGCCTGAAGGTCTCGTTATTTCATGCAGGGTTTTCAGTTTGTCAAGAACAGAGAAAGATTGAAATTCTTAGTGAGCCCAAACAAAGGAAGTCGGCCATTGTTGTTTCAACGATTGGATGAGCGGGTAAAAGAAGAGTATGTGCTAAGTCACGTGCAACAGATTCACCATGTTCAGTTTGATGGACAAGAATTATCTGTCAATAAATATGTAAAGAAACACGTGCCAACGACAAAGCCAATCGAGTATAAGTGAGTATGAGTACACGTAATTTTTTTATCTACACAATCTAAAAATGTACAATTTAACAAAAACATACAAAGACGATTTCATATATTTCATATTTGATTCATTTAGGGAGGGTTGCCCTTCAACAAAGTTGTTTTTCAAGGGGCCCTTCATTAAAAACATTTACAATATAATCTATACCATTGGGAGCATGATAGGCATGGCTACCCTGAATGATCTTTAACAAATAACAATACAGTTACTAAAGGCTATACCAAAGCTCTGTTGGTCTCTCCGTAGGGAGAAATTGCAGAGGTATATGATGACACTGCTGCTTGGACACGTAATTTTTCTCTGTATATGTCGCAATGATTTAATTGTTTGACGAAAATTTTAAAAAAGTCGTCAGCCCTTTTTTGAAAATCTGAAGTGCAGTAATCATGACCAAAACTCTTGAGACACTTTGCTTTTTGGAGTAAATTTCGAGTGAAGGCCCCCCCCCCCCCCATTGCATTGATAGAAGCTGATGGAAATATCATAGATGAGTTCACAACTATGTGTTCTTCGATCAAATCAACATTGCAATGGGGGAGGGGGGCCTATAGCAGTGGAAGGTAGTAGTTTGCATGCACGAAAGCAAGGCATCCCTCAACACGAAACTCATTTGTCTCGACGATTTTTGAGTCGGGAGTGCAGTATTCTTCTTAAAACACGATTTAATGCGGAGAGATTCTACCGCTCTGATTCCTTGAGTTTGTGTTGTTGTCGTATTTTTCTGAATCTCTGAAGGTGAAGGTGAAGCGCTAAGCGCTGGGATCGCAGAAATAGAGCAAACCTAATGGAGTCCGCGACCCCTTGTCATGACGCTCAAGTGGTGGGGTCCTACCGGGTATCGAACCCACTCCGCCTGACTGTTCTGGCTGCAAAGTCAGAGGATTACACCACTGCGCCACAACACCTTCAAAGCTACAATAAGATAAAGGAGGATTTCTTAGACTTCAGGTGGCCAAGATTATTTTTCAGATTGGTTTGCATTATTTAGATGTGCATGAATGAATCTAAGCAATAAACTTAGGTATTCTGTGTCAGTGCGCCACCAACAAAGCTAATCAATAACAGCCTGCTGTCTGTTCCAAGTTGCTGTCTGTCTGCTGCTATCTGCCTGCTGTCTGTCATCATCGAGACAGACGTTCCCATTCTCTCAATACAGGGTGGGCATTGCAGCCAACCGTCCCATTTCGTAAAAGTAACACAGGCCAAACATATCTATCTTAACTAGGGCCAATAATATGGAATAGTCTAGCATCTGATTTAAAATCCACAAACAATATCAACAGTTTTCCAAAATATACAGAGAGAGGAAGATGACGTATATGTGTACTACTGACACCTCGTATGCTCTCTTACACTCGCGACTCGGACCCGTTTCATCAAAAAGCAATTTCAAATTTATATTTTTATTTATTTATTTTTTCTTTTTTTCTGACAATCGTACATTTTCTGTTTAAGAAACCACCTCTGAGGGGACCATTATGGAAATATGGTCAATTCGACCTTTTAATGCTATCCCTGCCACCACAATTAGGGGTGTTTTTATAGGTATTTGTTATCTAATTTGTATTAAAATTGTAATGTAAATGTCTCTATTTTTAGCTTTCAAAATATTTGAAATTTTTTAATTATTCTTGTGGCAAATTGATACATACCGGTACATACCCAGAGACTAATGGCATTCTTTTTAGCACCATAAGCCTCACAGAACAGTGAATTAGATTTTGGTCATTCACTGACTTAGGCAGTCACTTCAAGTCAACGGCCGTCTATATGTCCTTCAGAATTTTGGTGAAAGGCTTGACTTTGTTTATTGAAACATTGACTTAAAGACTTCTCCCTGCTCTTCTTAGGTACAAATTATGGCCAATAGACAACGCAGAATTTCAAGGCAGATGCACTTCCTTTGTACATGATGACACAATTAATTACAATTGGAATTACTTGGACCATTATGTTACTGGTGAAGGAGAAGATTGCAATATGCTACTTGAAGTAGGTAATTCATAGATATACAACATCTAATCCTTCACAAAATATGCCACTGTTTGTTTTAACATTTTGATATATGAGGAGAAAGTTCAGTTTGATATTGTTGCTAACTCTAGTTAAATTTGACGGTTTTTTACTAAATTGATGTTTTCATGATTCATATGCCTAGTTTTACAGTTTTTATGAGTTATCTTTAACCTATAGGGTGTCCTAAAAACATTATGCCCCGTTTGGTTGGCTGCCGTGGGGAAACTGAATGGTGACTTTTTTGGAGGACAACAACAAGGGCAGATTTTGTAATACAATAGCAACAGTTGCGTTTGATTGACACCTCAATTCAAAGCGATTAGCGACTGCAGACAAAGGAAATTCTCTTAACCAGTAATTCAAAACAAACAAAGCCGCAAAAGTTTCTCCGAAACTAGACGGGGTAACTCTCGCCTTGTGCAAACGAATGATGGTTTTTAAAAGAAGTTACGTGCTTGTAATGAAAGAAGAAGGATAAATTTAAACTTCTGTCTTGCGGATTTTGATTATTTGATTCAGAAGCCGAGAGAGAAGGCATTATAATTCTGACGTATTTAGGGCATAAATGAAACGTTTACAAAACGGCTCCTGAATCAAATAGACAAAATCTGCCAGACAGAACTTTAGATTTACCCTTCTTCTTTCATTATAAGCACATAACTTCTCTTAAAAACCACCTTTCGCTTGCACAAGGCGAGAGTTTGCCCTACTAGTTTCGGGGCAACATTTGCGGCTTTGTTTGTTTTGAATTACTGGTTGAGAGAATTTCCTTTGTTTGCTGTCGCTAATCGCTTTGAATTGAGGTTCTTGATCTTGATATTCACTCGCAATTCACAATGCTCATCATATAGCCTTCGTAATACGGGGACTGACTTGAAATTACCGATGAAAAGGTCAGCAAATGGCCAGAGATGTTTCTCGTATAGAGGCGCAAAACTGTGGAATAGCCTCTCAGCCGAGTCAAAGCAGGCATCCTCTTTGTATAGTTTCAAGAATAGCATTTAAACAGGGGTTTCTTTCTTTTATTGTAAATTTTTCCTTATCATTGTACATTTGTTTTGAATATTGTAAATAGGGTTTTATACTTTAATTTGTTTAATAGCTTTTAATTTAAAACTTTTGCAGATTGTAATTATTGTTTTATCGGAGGGCCCTTTGAAAACCAGCTTCTGCTGAAGGGCAACCCTCCTTAAAAGAATTAAATATGAAATATGAAATATAAATTTAGGTGTCAATAAAGCGTAACTGTTGCTATTGTATTACAAAATCTGCCCTTGTTGAGGACAACAGAAGTGCTGTTTTTGAAGCAACCACATATTTTGCCTTTCACCTCCTCTAAGTCGTCAACCCAAACACTTGTCAGATCGACTCAAACAAGCTCTAAGTTGAAGCAACATATGGCTCAAATCTTTAAAAAGGTCGGTGTAAAATTCTATTACAGTTTTCTTTTAATTGAATGGCTTGGAAGGAACTTGGGGCTTTTTGCTGTAAATCTGCCATGGAAATTTATTGATGTCTTGATTAGTTTCAAAATGGCGGCATTTATTAAATTTGTGAGGCTATGACGTCATGAAATGTCTAAATCCTAAATAAGAAAAGTTACAGATTTCTGCTTGCCACCATATTGTAGACCTTGATAAACTATGGTTTCTTGCAGATTGTATCATTTTTCCTCTATTGGTTTAGGATTTACGATGATTCACATTTTTCAAAATTTTCCATGAATTTTTCAAAAATAATTAAATTGCCGCCATTTTGAAAGAAAATCAAGATATAAAGTAAAGTACCACAAGTTCCTTTCAAGCCATTCAATTCAAAGAAAAATGTCAAAGAATTTTACACCCACATTTTTACACCAAAATTTGAGAGATTTGAGCCCTAAGCTAGTTGAAGCCTACCCTATGCAACTGTGTACAATCCGAGACAATTAAAGCTACAGCTCCTGCATAGCGGCCTCACAAACAGGGCAAAATTTTTGGGACACCCATCCTGTAAAGATTTTATATCTGTCTGGCTTTAGGATATGAAATATTGGCGTGTGCGATTTCTTCTGCTTCCAAGAAAAGACAATTCAGACGAGGGAACGAAATATTCAGGTGATACAAAGATGATAGAAATCGAAGGATTTCTGAAATTCATGGAGGGTTTGAATGGAATTAAAAGACCAATAAATCAGAGAATGTTGTTCATTTGTAGGGTATGTATGTTTGCATCACATAGAGGAAAACCTGTTTTTAAACATCATGTATAAGAAACAAAGTAGTCGTTGCATCTGCCACAGTTCACAGTCACCTAAAGTTTGCCTCGCATGAATTTAAGGACCAGATTCTGTTTAACTAACTGCAAAACTATAGAGCTAGAAAGCATGAGTCCGTACTGCGAAAGCTTTTATTTCATCTTGGAAGAAATCTTTTTTCTGCACAAGCTGCTTGAAGTTGTTTATATCATTTCACAACATTGGCCCAAAGATAATGTATTAGGGCCTGTTCATATGGAGAAAGTTTCCCCTGCATTTTCTCGTTTTACCGGGAAAATTGCTCAGCCGAGATCCCGCCTCATATAGCGTTACCACATAAAATAGAACGAGCGTTCACACGAGAAAACATTTTCCCAGCTAGCCGAGATCTCGCTTGAACTCTACCGGGATCCCGCCCAGGCGAGGAAATAGTTTCTCCTATGAACACATTTTCCCGGCTAGGCGGGGAAACTTCTTTGTTTATCGTTAATCCTTTCGAATCCTTTGGTGTCAGAGACAAATCGTTAATCCTTTCGAATCCTTTGGTGTCAGAGACAAAGAGCTATTGTTTTGTTTCCCTGGCTTGCCGGGGAAACTTTTCTCATATGAAAGGTCAAAGAACATTACCTCGGCTGAGCGAGTTTCCCGGTGAAGCGGGAAAATGCCGGGGAAACTTTCTCCATATGAACAGGCACTTAGAGCAGAATTCTAGCATCAAGTTGTAGAAATACTTTTTGTTTATTTGCTTTAGAGAGGTTAAGATTGTCCGAATTTTTAGCACTCCATTTTCAGCTTAAAAAGCTGGAGCCCTGTGAGGCGATCCGATACTCTTTTGCTCAAACATACATTTTTATTGTGTGATGAATATCCAAAGAATTGTTTGTGTCACCTTGTTTGCTTTTGGTAGACTTTATGCTTTTTATGATTCCTTTTAGAGGCCTACTGCAGAAGACCAGAAGGCATATATGGAGAGGCGTGAGACAGTGACGGAAGATCGCAAGAAAGGAGAGAAAACTGAATCTGAAAGTACCCTAAAAGGTAAAACTACCCCAAACGGAACACAAAAGAAGAGTACTCCCAACAAAGAAAGTCCGATGGATGCACGTGAAAAAAGACACAGACGCAAACAGTCAGCAGCTTCTGATGATATTGTTGATGATCAGAAAGGTGGAACCGCAGAACGTCCCGTAGAGAAACACGCAGAACGCCCTGCAGAGAAGCCCACGGAACGCCCTGCAGAGAAGCCAATGGAACGCCCTTCTGAGAAGCCAATGGAACGCCCTGCTCCTCATAGGTAAGCCAGCGGAGGTACCTTTATCAATTTATTGATGGTATCCTGAAAAAACAGGAGGGAGAGACTGAATGGTCGCTGTGGCTGCTACGGGGATCGCCGCTGATGCTTATAAGCAACCTCGTTCCCAGGGTTTCTTACGTCATACGCAGATCACAAAGCCGATTGAACACTCTGGTACTACCCTTGTACACTTTGCTTAACTCTGTAAAAAATGGACAGATCAGCAGCCATATGGATTGTACAGTCGGCTAGGTAACGCTGATTATGCGACCTCGATTCCAAACAACAAAGCAACATTGTAATGATCGTTACTTTGTGACAAGATGACATTGTTGTTATTAGAATAATTAGGAAATTTCCGAGAAATGATTTCTGTCTGCCATTGTTTTCGAATAGCCAATCAATTTGTGGAACAGCCTCTTGTATCCCAGAGCAGAGGTAGAGCAACGAACTCACTCTAGAGACGAGATTGGCCTTTGAATTGATTTGTTTTGAAGCATCATTCGGGAAACGTGGCTTGATGGTGCATTTGACAAGAGGGAATGCGACGATTAAACAACCATGATTAAATCTCGAATTATCCTGAAATTGCAATATGACGTAGTCAACTATATTCGTCAATTGTTCATCAAATTTGACAAAAATTTGTTAAAAAAAGAATTTGTCATCTTTATCAACATCTGCTTGGGTGGTTCTAATCATGATTATCGTAGCATTCTTTCTTATCTGATTTGTTTTGGATGTAATTCCCGAGCCAGTCAATTGTAGACATGAGAATAAGCTTATTTTTATTGCTAGGAACACGGGCGGTAGGAAACGCTGAATTTAGAAAAAGCTTTACGAGTGATACATCGAGTTATTCCTATCCTAATATATCATTCCATTCGTGATATATCGACTTGTTTACCTCCTGTGTCTACCTATCCTGCGAAGGCGCCATTTTAGTCCCATTGATATGGCTTCAAGGGCCCTAGAGTAATTATGCCACTCAAGTGTGGTAACATGAAACGGAAAACCAGAGAATCTTATGTTAGAGGAGTTTCCGTTTGAGTGGCATACTTGCGCTAGGGCCCTTGAAGTCATATCAATCGGATTGAAATGCCGCCTTCGCAGGAGAGTTAGACACAGAAGGAAAACAAGTCGATGTATCATGTATGGAATGATATATTAGGATAGGAATAACTCGATGTATCACCCGTAAAGCTTTTTCTAAATTCAGCGTTTCCTACCGCCCGTGCTAGGATGCATTGATTCTACAGAAAAGAAATTGTGCTATTTTTCAGTCAAATTCTCCGCAAATACGTTCAAGAGGTCCGTAGCTATGGATAATGGTCCCATCAATGGGCAGATGGTAGAAAATATATGAAATTTTCTGGAAAGGGACAATTGAAGAGTCTAACATATCTAAACCAGCAACAAAAATATGACTGATGGTTGATCTTTCTTTCAGCGAAGAGAATACTGAAGATAAGTATGCGATTCCATCAAAAATGCCTCCGAAACACGCACTGGAAGCAACATCGCCTTTGGAAGACATCGTCAAAGCCATGCAAAACCCTGAGTAAGGTTTTACTTTCTTTTGGTGTCTTCGTTTGAAATTTGTTGTTATACAATACTAAACTGACCCAGTTTCTTGTTGTTTGATTTTTAGAAAGAAAGAGAAGAATTTTAAATCTTTAGGAAGTGGTCAGTGGTCCTAAATGCCTACAGGAAAACCTACACATTATTGTAGAACGCATGGTAATGGACGCTATAGTTCTTTTTGACCATTATCTTGCCTTTTGAACTATTTCCTAGTCTACTGCACATTGCTCATCACATTCAGCTGCAGAGCGTTAACTGTTTAGCTGTCATGATAGCTCTTGATAGAAACATCTTTTTCCTCATGTTTTGATGTGGAGACGAAGTAATGACCCTATTGTTTTGACACATTGTGTTTCAGCTTTGCTGTGAGCAAATCAACATTGAGGCTCACGATCGCATGCGCATTGTTGCTATTGTTTCTTCTCTTGTTCCCAACGGTCAAGCTAATTTGCATAATACGTCATTGCGCATGTGATCTGGAATCTTTTTCGGGGGATTCATTGAGGCTAACAACTTAAGGCCTGTTTATATGAGGAAAAACACCTCACCTGCCAGATCCGGGGCTGACAGACGAGGTAAATTTCAGCCACTGTTTATATGACATTTCTCACCTCCCCTTTTAGCCCTTGGGCTGAGAGGCGAGATGCAGTAAATTAAAGTCTTTCTTCCGTTAAATCAGAACTAATTAACCTATAAGAATCAACGAATAATTCAGTTCACCTCACCATACCGATGGTGTTTCGTTTATATGGAAAAATTTCGCCTCACCCCTAGGTGAGATTCCACCTTTGTTGAGGTGGGGTCTCGCTAATACGGTGGTGTTGGATTCGATATATAAACGAGAAATGAAAATACAAAGGAATCTATGGGATGGTGGAATCTCGCTTGTCAGCCCTGGGGCTGGCAGGTGAGATGTTTTCCCTCATAAACAGGCCCTAAGCCTGCTCTTACCCCTAATAAGTACCAGGTGAGTCAGAAAAACTATGGCGTGTTCGACAAGCCACATTTTGATCGTTACTGTGCATGCGATCGTGAGCCATCTTCAGGGGATTCCTCAAGGCTCATAACTTGGCCTGCTCATATCCCCATTATTATTAAAAAGCCATATCTTCTTTTCTGTTAGGTATGGCTTGAGTTTTTTGCCAGAGCAGGCTGGACTGCGAAATTCGACGTTCATCAGTGCAGAAGCAGTGGCATGGATGATTAAAAGTATCGATGGTATTGACTCGAAAACCGAGGCAGTGCAACTTGGTCAGGTATGAAATTCAGCAGCGCTTGTTTACCGAGAAATACCATAATATTTGATGCGCCAAAAGACAAGGACAGATTTTGTAAGACAGTAGCATCAATCGCTTTGATTGACGCCTCAATTCAAAGCGATTAGCGACTGTAGACAAGGAAATTCTCTAAACCAATGATTCAAAACAAACAAAGCCGCGAAAGTTGCCCTGAAACCGGTTGGACAAACTATTGCCTCGTGCACGCGAAAGGTTGTTTTTAAGAGAGAGTATGTGCTTGTAACGAAAGAAGAAGGATATATCTAAAGTTCTGCTCGGAAAATTTGGTTTATTTGATTCAGAAGCTGAGCAGAAGGCATTGCAATTCTCGCATGCTTTGGGCTCAACTAGAAAATTACTGCTCAGCTCCTGGATCAAATAAACAAAATCTGCCAGGCAAATATTTCGATTTATCTTTCTTCTTTCGCTATAATCCCATGCCTCCTCTTAAGAAGCACTTTTCGCGTGCACAAGGCGGCACTTTGCTTTGCTAGTTCGGGGCAACTTTTGCGGCGTTATTTGTTTTGAATTACTGGTTGAGAGAATTTCCTTTGTTTGCAGTCGCTAATTGCTTTGAAATTCCAGTGTCAATCAAAGCAACTGATGCCGTTTTCTTACAAAATCTGTCCTTGTTGCGCTAAAATGAACTTTACATTGTGGACAGACAACTGCAAGGATGAAGGAAACTGTTTGAGCGATTTTCAATTTCTTTGCTTTCCAAAACTTTGAAAATACTTACCTAAACTTAGAGACATATAACTTGACTGTTTTTCTTCAGCGCAGTTGCGGCTAAGACGAGCAGCTTGATCTTTGTCGATCTAAGAAATCCGCTAACGTTCGAAATGACAACGTTTTCATCTTTTTGATTTATAGACCAAGAAAAGAAATGATCAGTGGTTGAATAGTTTCAGTGCATCGAAAGATTATTTTGTTTTGAGTTCATTTGACGCGCCCACTAATTTGGGGGTTTCATTGTCTTTGAGTATAGTAAGCTTGCCTGAGAGCTTGATTTATCACAAAATTGACCAAAACATCTGATTCTTTTTATTGCACCGTCGGTCCAGCTCGTCGTTTACGATGGTTTCTTGTGCTTTTCTTTTCTTTTGACCATTGAAAGCTATCAGACGATGTTTTGTTTGTCTTTTTGCCTTTTATTTAAGAAGCAGTCATACTTACTTGGTTTTGTACAGGGTGTCCCAAAGAAATTGTGCCCCGTTTGCCTGAAGATTGGGACAAAAGTCTAAATGATTCTCGCCAACATTTTATGTGATGTTGATCTTAAGATGTTCAAATAAAGTTTGCTGCAATCCCAGTAAAAATCCGTTGAAAAATTATGGAGCTATGACCTTTAGAAGACCAAATTTGCTAGATGACTCAAACCAGCGGTCAGCCATTTTGTCTTACCATTTTGCAGCGATAAATAGCTTCATGTGAGGTAAGAAATAGTTTATTTGGGGTAAAGGAAAGTTGAACTCTCTGATGATTATCTGAGTTTTCACAAGAGCTATGACATTTGAGGCTGCTGTTTCATTTCATCCATGAAGCTATTTATCGCTGCAAAATAGTAAGAGAAAATGGCCGACTGCTGGTTTCAGTCATCAGGCAAATTTGGTCTCCTGAAGGTCATAGCTCTATCATTTTTCAACGGATTTTTACGGGGATGGTCGCAAACTTTAATTGAATATCTGAAAAGCAACATCATGCAAAAGTTTGGAGAGAATCTTTTGCTGTTTTGTCGCAATCTTCATGCAAACGGGGCACAACTTTTTTGGTACACCCTGTATTGTTGAAGCTTTCGGCTCGTGTCTGAGGCCTCTTCAGTAACTCACGCTTTTAGACAGGACTAACGATTTTCTCGGTAGGGATGGGACATGCTCCCCTGAAATTCATAAGTTAAAGACAGGACTGCAATAAACTGTGAATTCGAATCTGCAAATGTGTTTTGATTTACTGTTTTCATCGAAATGTATTTCTTTCAGCGTATGCTTGATGCAAATTTGATCATGCACGCATCACAATCTGAGGCACAGTGTTTCGTAGATGGCATGTTTTTATTCTTCATCAAATCTACTGAAAAAGCGGACGGTAAGAAGAACTTTAATATGCCTCTCTTTGCCATTTCTCACTTGCTAACACGTGTTGAAGTCATTGCTGTAGGACAGACATATTTGGATAATTTGATTGCTATTTTGTGCCGTTTTAAAGTTGTCCTGAAGGGGCTTTCTCGAGAAATTCCCTCATAATCTCAGAACGGGCTGGCTGATTTCAGTCAGGTAAATTTCAAATATTGTTTGAAAATGTTCACCACAAAATATTGTATTTGCCGATATTATTGCCTTGATATCGCGGGAGCAGTGTGGTCTTGCAAACTGTGACTGTTTTATAAAGGTTCATTAGATATCAGGGATAAGGATAAGGATAAGGATACCCTTATCACTGCTTGAAATGAATTTTCCACTTATTTCTTTGCAGATAAATCAGAAAAGAGCCGCAAAATTTCGTTGTTTACATCGTTTGGGAAAAAGAGAACCGAGGAAGAACTGTTGATGAATTACAACATCAAATGGTTTGAAGTCGAAGTTTGGCGTGGCAAGCCAGCTGATGAAATACCAGAATACTTGAAAACAGATGTACCTGAGTCTCCTGTGAAAAGTCCGATGAGTCCCAACAGAGAAAAGAGATCTAGGGCCGGTGGGTATTATTAGGAGGGGGGGGGTGAGCCAATGTGTCTCCATGACTGTTCAAAACTGAACTGTTGTTAGTGGGATTGCTATAGGAATAGTTTAAAGGTGACCAAATAGAAAAACGTAGACATAATAAGCATAGGGCTCAAATCTTTCAAATCTTTAAAAAGGTGGGTGTAAAATTCGATGCCATTTTCCTTTGAATTGAATGGCTTAAAAGGAACTTATGGTACTTTCCTCAAAATCTGCCGTGGAAATTTTTTGAAATATTGATATTTTTCAAAATGGCAGCAATTCAACTATTTTTGAAAAAAATCATGGAAAATTTTGAAAAAATTTAAATCATCCTAAATCCTAAACCAATAGAGGAAAAATGATATAACCTTCAAGAAAACCATGTTTTATGAAGGTCTACAATATGGTAGCAAGCAGAAATCTGTAGCCTTTCTGGTCTTGAATTTAGAAATTTGATCACGTCACAGCCTCAAATTTGATGCCACCATTTTTAAATTTATCAAGATATCAATAAATTGCCACGGTAGATTTTCAGCAAAGTATCCTAAGTTCCTTTCAAGCTATTTGATTCAAAGAAAAATGTGATAGAATTTTACACCAACCTTTTTTAAAGATTTGAGCCCTATACTGACATAATAGAGGATTGGTAACTTTGGGATAATGATATTGATAATAATAACAATCTATTTGTTTAAGATTGGCAGTATGCATATGTAGTGCACATCAAAATGTGCACTGTTTTGTTTTATAACAACGAATCTGCATAATATACAAGACAATCCAACTCTTTACATAATCTATTTACAGAATCTGCAAGTGCATGTACTTCCATTCTATTGTCTGATTTTTCGTTTGAAAAAGAGGACACTATCACAGCTCTTTACGAAATTCTTTGAAAGTTCACAAGTGCATGAATATCAGTCTAAAATTGGAGGCCGATTTTTGGAATCTTCCAAAACACTATTTGCCAAATCACTTGTAATCATGGAACGGAAAGACTGATCTCGACCAAACAAATTTTCATATTTAAGTTAGCCGTTTTTTACATTCCAATAAAAATGTACAATACAAATTTACTAGTTACGCTACTTACAAAATATTTAAATACACAACAAGGACGATGCCACTAGATGCAAAATACTATGAATATTCCGTGGCATCACAAAAAACTAAGACGACATACATATGAATAATCAAAGGAAAAACAACGAGACATGGGGAAAAACCAAGCAAAGAACACTACATTCTGTCTCAATTTAGATATTAGGCAAAATTGTCCGTGAATAACAACAGACAAGATGTTTGCTGGTAGTTAGCTTTTAGACGTTAGCCTTTCTTCTATGCAATGAATTTCAAAGAAACGCTTTTACAAATTAATCTGCATCAATAAAAATTGGCAAGCACCACACGATTTTCTGAATCATTCGATATATTTCATCTTTAAACTGCATAGAAATATCACATGTGTAGTTACAAAGTGCTTTTCTGGTTTTGTAGCATCAGAGACGCCTCCTGGCAAGCCAGTTTACAAAAGCATGGACTATAGCATGGATAGTAACCGACGGAGTGACAGAGCTGAATGGTGCACAATTTATTATCATGATAACTATTGTCCAGACCAAGCATTCTCGCTGGAATTACATTGGATGGTATCGACTGCTTCAATTATCAGTGAACGAGTGAGTCACTATTTTATACCTTATTACTATGTAGCTTATTCAGAACTTTCGAAGGTATTGGCCACAGTCGTGCAAATCTCTCGAAATTCCAGTATAAAATGTAATCGGTAAATTCTTTTGAGTAACTTTTGCTCATTTACTCTCTTCTGATAATAATCACTGCATATCGTGCAAAACTGCTCTGAGAATTTGAGCCTAAAGATGCCTTTTGCAACTTGAGATGAAACCATTCCCTGTGGTTTCATAGTTCTGTTGTCTATCGGAATTGCTGCCACATTTCCATGACTCACGATCAATTTTGAATTTTGCACGATGCACAAATCCTCATTCTCTTCTAATCAAAAAGTTAGGCTAAATGCAGCGTACAGAGATTGTGCTACCAGATAGCGCTTGGATAAGATCTTTCGAACAGTTGCTTTGTTTTACACAGAGTCCAGAAAAAGGTCGAACTTTTCTCGGGATATCAGTTTCGGTAGCTGAACCTTCCTTATCATACCAAGTCATAATAAACAGATTTTCAAACTCTTCACACCCAAACTTTATAAACCAGTTGCTGTTGCCAAAACAACCTAGGGTTTTCCTAGTTTTCTTGTAAAAATTATTTTTTCCTTCCTCAAATATGGCATTAACAAGCAAAACCTTCCCCCGGCTCGCAGCCGTGGAGCCGTTGAGCTGTGACTTTTTCTGTTGCTCCACGATAGCCTTTTGTTGTATTTTCTGATCTACTGGTCCCTCAAGTGCACTGCAAAAACATTTCTTGGGTTGGATTTTTGCAAATAACCTCTGCTCCAGTTTGAAGCGCTTGTTCTGTTTATACTTAACGCAACTTTGCAGTTACCGTAAAAGCTGTATTTAGCCCCCTCTCTATCAACCCCCCCCCCTCCCCCAAACAAGCCCATCTCTTACAAACCAAAATTTTGATAAGCCCTTCTCCCTTTTAAGCCATCACTTATATCAAATGCGAGAGGCTACCAACGATTTTCCATTTAATTAGCTGAACACTTGGGTCGAAAAAATAGCGGACCACCAATGGTCCCAGATATTTTTTTAAGTCTCCAGAAAGAAAGAAGTGCGAGCACGAGCAAAAGGGGGAATTGATGATTCAATTTTGCGTGGAAATCCCAAATTTTCTCTTTGCATTTCAAACTAAGTCTTTAGAAATTGGATTGACGTCTGCTTAATTTAGGCTGTCTCCAGAATACAACAATACTGTTTATAATTTGGAAAGTAGTCAGTCGCAAAAGACAACGAATTCGCTAAACATCCTTTACAACTGGGATAGAGGATTACTGACCAATCTTCAAAATCTGTCCCACGTATTTCTAGCATGACCTGCCAAAAAGTGGATTCTTTTTTGGAGCATCCTGCTGTCACATAAATTTTTCAACGACTTATCTGTCCCAGAAATTGAAATATATGTTCCACCCCTGGCTGAACAATTGTATATTGATTCCGCAAACCATGGGTTAAAAGAAGTAAAAGGCTATCATTTATCTCCATTTCATTTCACTTTATGAAAAAGCCGCCTCTCTGTAAAGCCCCCTCTGAAGTCTCTGGAAGTGAATAAGCCCCCCATGAATAAGCCTCTTACTGGAGCATAGGTTCCAAATCTTTAAAAAGGCTGGTGTAAAATTGAGTGACCTATTTCTTTGAACTGAATGACTTCAAACAAACTTTAGCTAATTCTCTATAATTCTACCGTTGGAATTTTCTGAAGTCTTCAATATTTTTAGCAGTAGAGTGTTTTTCTTCTTTTCTCCAGAATTCAAGAAAAATTTTCAAAAAACTTAAAGCCATCATAATTTCTAAACTGTTTGACGTAACATGAAATAATTTCGAAGAAAACCATAGTTTATGAATGGCTACAATATGGTATCAAGCAAAAGTCTGTCACTCATCTGGTTTATGATTTAGAAAATTGATGACGTCACATCCTCAAATGAGTTGAAATGAAAGATACGCTGTGATTTCCAAAAATATTCAAAATTTCTGAAAAGTTTAACGGTAGAATTATAGATAAGTATCTAAAGTTTCTTTCAAGCCATTCAATCATAAGAAATAGGTAATTGAATTTTACACCCACATTTTTACGCCGAGATAAAGATTTGGAACCTATGCTTCTTACTGGAGCTTTTCCTGTATGCGACAATTATTTGCCGAAGATCCCTGTCTTGCGATTATGTACATATGAATTTCTTTGCCAGGTCCAACATTGGGCAAGAAGAGCAATTGCATGTGGCTTTCATCTAGTCCCAGCACCCGTGCAGCCATTGCCAATTCATTGTAGTATTGATTCAATAGCTTGCAAGAAGAGGCCATTGAATAAACCGAATTTCATCCATCTCGATATCGAATGTCTGTTGGAGCAAGGACAAAAACATATTTTTGAGGGTATGTATCTTTTTTATGAAATCTGAGAGAACAAAGATACAAACGGTGCATTAACCAATGAGAGATTTGGAGCACGTTTATATAGGAAAATATCCCACCTTCCAGGCTACGGGCTGTCACACGGGGTGAAATCTGCGCGTGTTTTTTGTAAGATTCCATCTCAACTTCCAGCTTTTATCCCAACTCCCAGCTCATGGTTTCAGACATTAGCAGTCATAATTTGTGCTTGGCGCCAGCAGTGATTAGGCTTCCTACCGTTTTCATCTTGCCCTTGCGCAGAACAGACGATTTCATCCCACCTTCAAACGTTTATATGATAAAATTCCATCAAATTTCCATCCCACTTCAGTGAGATCCCATCTCTCGTAGAGTGAGGTATCACTTAACCGGAATGGCTCGTTTTCCATATAATCGCAAAATGAAAATTGCAAGGAATCGTACATAAGGGCGGGATGGCACATCTCAGCTCACTGCCTGAAAGGTGGGAAGAGTTTTCCCATACAAATAAGCCCTTAAGAAGGGTGTTGGGTTTTCAAACAAAAATATGGGCCTTGTGAAAACTTAATAGTAGGGCTTTTTATTTTCAAATTTGTTTACTTTTTGTTGAAATATAAATGCAAAAATACGCACAAACTAGAGTGCATTTTAACCAATTGCAATACATTTTTAAACTGCTCAATGTGATGTGACTCGATTGGGCAAAATCCCTGCCACTTGAAGTGGTTTCTTAGCTAGGGGTGCTAATATTATGGAAAATCAAGATTTCATAAAAAAGTGGGTGATTTCTTTGGCAAGGCAAAATCTTTGATAGATTTTTGAGTCTTGATTTTTAAATCTTCAGGTTTGATCTATTTAGTTTTTTGCATTGTAATGTGCTACTGCGATGTACATTGAATGACAATGTTCCTTCTCTTAGATTTTGAGAAATCTACTTGGAATCGAAGAATGGTTCTCTTTCAAGAAGCTATTCTAATGAGGCAAGTGATTTTGAAATTTATAAGATCATTCTGTTTTGGCCTTTGCTTTTGCTATTGATGGCAAAATATTGTTTTCCTTGATACATTGAAATCGAAAAATTTCGGACGGAAAAGTTTCGGAAAAAAAACTTCGGACAAAAAATTTCGGACGCTTTTGCGAAAATTTTTCACAAGTAAACCTTCGGACAAACAATTTTTGTATCAAGCCAATATATATTAAAATTACTTGCAATGTTTATGTTATTTAATCATGTGCAAGTTGAACTAACTATTTAGATACATATAGATGCATCAGAAGCATTCAAAAAGCAGTTTTCAAGATTGCAGACGAACACAGAGTTACCATCATCGACTCCAGAACATTGTTATTGACAACTGCAATGTGGAAACTCACTTTGGAAGCAGAATCATCGATGACATTATATCATTTTATAACAGTGGGATGGGAAAAATTTGTATTTTTTTCTAATTTCAAAGAATTTAAACTTTTCAGACAATTAAACTTTCGCACAAAAAATTGTCCGTAAGTTTGATCGTCTGAAAGTTTTCGATTTTGATATAATGCCACAGATCCCAGAAGATCTGACAGTGGTTAATGATCTCGTTTCTGAAAGGAGAGATTAGCTTAAAGAACGCCGGTCAACCAGCATCCTTTGCGCGCGTCGCATTTTGCCTTTCGACTGCGGCAGCCATTTTCATATGACATCGTACATAGCAGTGCTCAGCAAAGCGCGACCGCTAAGGATGCTGGTTGACCGGCGTTCTTTAAAACGCTTCATTCGAATAGATCCAACATAACGGACCCAAATGTACAACTTAATTTGCTTTCATACAATTGCTTTCTCCATCTCATTTATTCGTCAATTTCTCTTAGGTTTGGCTTCTTACGTGACTTTCCAAGAGCTTCAAACTCGTACAGCCTAAGTTTGAATCAGAAGAGAGAGGCACATTCGAATCAGTTCGTTCATTGGACTGGAAGTGTATTCGTCAGAATCGTAGATCAACCAATCCAATTAAAACTTCAAACATCGCCTAGTGTTCGTAAAATAAACTTTGAAGATAAAACTGAAGATGAGTTAGAAACATACAAAGATTCTTCCAAACGATTGCATTTGAAAGTGGATACTTTACTGAGTGATTTAGGGACTGATCTGAATGAAGAAAAATTTCCAACAGGATTCTTTTGGACAGCAAATTATTCGTTAACGAAAAAGTCGAGATCAAGTGATACAGGTAGGTCTACTAAAGTGAATAAACTGTATCAAAATTGTTGTCTTGCTAAATGTTTATCAGACTCTCTGGGTTTGCCAACAAATGTGCCTGCTTTTGACAAGCCATTGTAGCATATCATTAGCCTGCGTGCAGTCTTTACTTTCCCCTGTGAAGGAGAGCCAACGAGGTACTTGTTTGCTGATCGACGCAACCTTCTAATAACAGTTCTTAGGCCATAACTTTACGAGCGCGGTACTGCTCGAAATTTAACCACCGAAAGCAAGTAAGGATGGATTGCCAAGCAAGGAAGCAGATATCCTGATCAAATGAAGACAAGCAAGCTACCGAAATACATTTATTCTTTTAGGAACATTTAGGCCAGTTATTGTCGACACGATCGACACACATTGTGTGCACAATACCCATGCCCATACGGTGATGAGCAGTTTTAAGGAAATCTCTAAAGAGTGGCTTGCAAACTACAGGCTTCGAAATGTTTAAACATTTTTTACTCACACGGAGCTATCATTCATCTTTGAATCTTGGTACTTGTCGATATCGTGGAAGTTTTCAGACTGTTTTGAGAAAAGTTAATCATAAACTCACTAAGTAAATGAGATAAATGCATCTTTAACACGATTATAATCTACAATTTTGATCCAATTTTGCAATTTCAGGTGATGCCACCACGACCAATAAGCTGATGTCAGATCTCGGCAATTTCTGTGCCAATAAAGATGGACTGCTGTCAGGTTTTTGGCAGAAACATAAAATCAAGAAAGAAGAACAATCTGATGATGATCATGAAGTTGAATTGTCGCCAGATACGTAGCGAATAGATGGATACTCTTGATGCATGTTTTAGATTTAAAAATGCGCAGCTTTCACTCTCAACACAACGACTGCCGTCACCCAAGTCATAGCTTTGAATTTCAACGTGCCAGGACTAGCCTGTTTAACCATGGCCCTAAGACCAGCAGTTTCGAACTAACTCAAAGCTGCACAACCACGCCTACAATTTTGCATAAATTTGTAGATGAAGGAACTGTTTCCTGAAGGTTTCTCACTAACTGTTTGTGCTTCTCAAAGTCTCAAGCCTCCTAGCAGGAGCAGATAATTTAGGCCCTCTGCAACCAGTACTTTGCTCACAAAGTTAGGCCAGCTTTAGTGTAAGTAGGACGGCAGGTAGAAGTTTAAGGTGGCCAGCGATTCTAGCTAATAATGACAAATGCGACTGATGTATGACGTTTAGAGAGTAGATGTATTTACATATCAAAGGATAGACAGAATGTATCGACAGCAGGGTGCTTTTGACTAAATTTCAACTCATAATCTGTCGCATTCATGATGGAAGGGAACACTCCAAACCTGAGATCCATACCAACTGATACCTTTCACACAAAATTTGCCTATTTATATGAATATTGATTGAATTGAATTGGAGGGACATGCGTGAAGTACGTTTACAAATTTTGTAAAATTTCACACCCAGTATACGCTTTTCACCGAACTGCAACCCCACCCCCCCCCCCCCCACTCCACCAGTGCATACGTACTTTATGTATGGGTGTCCTGCTCCCGACTCCGTAATGTTAGTTCCGTGTTGTAATATTTTGCAAAAATTTGTCGAAATTGTGTATTTGTGTTATTCGTTTTGTGTGAAAATATTGAATTAAAATGGAACTAGCTGGTCCTAAAATACGCAAATAGATGAGATGTTGATAAAAATCCTTGATCATTTTTTGCCTTACTTTCATCGTATTTTGGCTTCCTTCCTGAAATATGTAGATTAGGCCGAAGTCAGACCCATACTTGACTTTGTAGAGAAAAATTTGTCATATTTTGAGGGACCATTTTAGAAACAAGGTCGTACTAACCTTTTAATGCTATCCCTCCCATTTTAAACTGGGGATCTGTTTAGATTAAATTTTCTACTTTTATATTTATCTTATATTGTACACTTGTAATTACTAAATTAGATTTATTTTTTCCTAAATTTATGTGACATCAAATTTTTGATCTTACATGGCTAAATTTCACATACATACATGGGACATACATATATTTTACTCTCCCTGCTCTTCAGCTTTCCCTGACATTCTAATCTTCTCGGGAAGTACAAATAAATGTTTACTTCATTCACATCATCTGTTATCCTATTTTTGTAACCTCTGCAAACTTTTCCAACAGCTTTATCTTGCCTACAGCTGTTCTTGGGGTTATCTTAGACTAACTACTTCAGTCCCAATTTCCGCTTCGTTCATTGGTTTTGAGAAAAAGTAGCAGATGATTTAGGCCATGTCCGTTTCTGGAAGCGCAGGGATATGAGTCGTAGTTATAGCGTCCATCAGTCTATCAATAGCAATAACTACGAACGTGTCATCAGTCTAGGGTTATCTCATGATTTGGAGGAGATTTGGAAGAATACCTAGAACTGTGGGTTTCACATCGCCCTTGGCGAGGGCAAGCCCTCATAAGGCTTTCATCCAGAGACGTCGAAACCGTGGGCATTGGTGGCACGTGCCACCAAGATTTTGCAACAATCCAAAATGTGCCCTTTGGTTTCAGGAGGTGTGCCCCTTTCAAGGCAGCCGTGGGTGGACAGCATGTTGTTTAGTTTTGTTCCTATATAATTTGTCTAATTTGTGATCTGGGTATGTTGGACATCCATCAGGATTTGCACTATTTTCTGCTGCAATGTATCACATTCTTACCATTTAACGGGCCCCCTTTAACTCCGATGCATATGCAAGCAATAGCAAGAATTGATGAAAATCAGCATCCAATCAAAAACGCATATAAATCTTATCAGAAAATATACCCTCATTTAGGAAAAAGCTGCAAGCAGCTGAAGAGAAAATAGACTTCTTGCATCACTGGTAGTAGGTGAATTCGGAACGAGGCATTATCATTTGTCATCATGACGCAAAAAATAGGAAATAGATTTGCTGACTCATGCTGAGCCAACGTCAAAACTTAGGGAAACGTGTCTGCATATGAAACCATTATTCGTTGTAATTCTATTCCTTTTCTTTCTTCAAATCCTCATTGCATAGCCATTTGCAACCCTGGTTGAAATTGCCTAAATATATTCAAAAGGTCTAAACAAAACTTCCATTCACAAGATTTTGAGCAAACAACGTGTGGTTTTTCCTATGAACAGGACAACAACATGATTCAAAGATATTTTGCCAAACGATTCATCTAAACAGACCAGCAATTGAAGAAAAGTTGTGAGAACTGCATTGGACTCCAGACAGAAAGGCAAGGAAATTTAGGTAAGAAAACAAAATTATACGGAATTTGTTCACATCTTGAACGAAGACCCATTTCACCTCTCTCCCTTCTTTCCTTCAGGGGAAATGCTGAAAGTTTCTTGACGGGTTTCCTCTGTTTTTTGTTTTTGTGCAAACATCATGTTTCTGTAGTTGGATATACTTGCATGTAAAATGATATTGGTAAGGACAAGAGACTATCAGAGGTTTTGACGCTCTCCAAATATATACCAAATTCTTTTTCAAGGTGACATACAGTACTTAGCCCGGGGGGGGGGGCACTCAGCACATGCACATACGGGGAGGTAAGTCCGATATTTTTGGGTCAGAATATTGCCGAAAGTGATATTTTTGGGTCCAAATAAATTGAAATTATGTTTTTTGATATTTTTGGGCATCAAATATTGTGAAAATGATATTTCTGGGTTCTTTAGAGGCAATCCTGGCCTCAATTTGCATTGTTTCAGGATCTTTTATGTTCGTTTACAGATGTTAAGGTATAAAATTAGCTGATATTTTTGGGTTGTAATGAAGCTAAACTGATATTTTTGGGGTTCTTGAAAATTTCTCGGACTGACCCCCCCGTACGTGTATGTGCCGAGTGTCCCCCCTGGGGTACTTCGCTTGGACGTGCCACAAGTCTCTCTCTTGTCAGCACAAGATAAACACAGAGCAGGAAGACGAAGAAACTTATGACTTGGGCTGAGAAGAGAGAGAGAGAGACTTGAAGCAATATAAAGTCCATGCAAAAACGTTCATGACCCGCGGGGGGGGGGGGGGGTACTTGACTTAAATTTGTACGGGGATGTGCCCGCGGATTTTTTTTTTTTACTCCGCTACATAATTTGCGCTCAAGATGATATCCTGTTGTAGAAAAAAACTGGTGAAAAATAAACTCCAAAACATGAAATTTGAGCGAAAAACGACCCAATCCAACGGAATATTCCTTTTTGGCATGTTTTGACAACCTGCTCTAGAAAAATTGCCTGTGAGTACCCCCCCCCCCTCCAGGGGCGTCATAACTGGATCATAAATAGCGTAAGGGCGCATTTTATCTCTTGGCACAGGGGGGCTTGGGCTCTAATCGAGGCTTCGGCGCTCCCTGAATCAAGGGGACTGGGCTGTGCTAAAAATAATATTTTACAGAAGTTGTTGCTGAGTCAGCGCAGCGGCTCAAATTTTCCTTCTTCTTCTTGTGGAAAGCTGTTTAATAAAAACTTCCTGCCTGCAAAACAGTCAAAGAAACAGAGCTGGGTAAGGTATCTTTTTGTTTGCATGTTAGCATATGGGGTGCTCATTTCTCTGTGAGAACGGTGCTATGTTTGAAAGAAAACCTGTCCACCTGGACTTTTTGAATGAAGAAAGTGAGTTAGGCCATCATAGTTTAGCCTGCGTGCAGAGGAGTTGAGTCTGCACGCAGGCTGTCATAGTTTAGTTTTAGGCCATGCAATCGGATGCCGCCAATGATATTTTTGTGGCTCCTCATCTCATCGTCGTCGTTGCTATGAGAATGCTACAAAGGCTAAGCAAAAGCAAATATTTTGATTTGATTTGCAACTCGTTTCAGTTATGATGCATCAGCCTGCCAAAATGCCTCGATCGATGAAATCCCCGCCAATGCAATTAATTGGCCTTAGCGCCTAGTTTAAAAATAGAACAAAAGATGGCTTAGTGCTGTAGTAAATACAATGGAATTCAATAGCTTATATTTAAATTGCCCAGGCCCCTGATTTAAGTCACCTTATACACTCATTTTTTTTTATAAGAAACCCGGAGGGGGGGGTACTTAGTATATTTTGCTGACGCCATGTGCACTCCTTTCCGGGTATCGTTTTCGCCTCTTTTTTCTAACGCCGGGTATCAAAAGAAGGCAATTTTTCTAAAGCCGGTTGTTCAAACGTGTTATTTCATTGTTTTTCGACGAATTTTTACGTTTTGGGATATGCTTTTCGCCGATTTTTTCTAAAGCCGGCTATCATTTCGAGGGAAAATTTCTAAAGCCGGTTGAAAATTTTTTTTCTTGGAGTGCACCCCCCCCGTACAATTGAAAGTCAAGTACCCCCCCCCCCCCCGGGCCCGGGGGATAAGAAACCGCTTATAAGAAACGGTAGGCTCAATTTTTCAAAAGTTAAGAAACAACCCTACCTGAATTTCAAAAGTTAAGAAACTTTTGCAGTTTACAGTTTTAATTTTACTATCACAGTCAGAAATGTTTTACAGCTATAGCATCAGTTTGGACATTATTTTGAGTGCGAATTATGTTATTGACTTGTTTTGAGATCTTACTAAGTAATTTGGGAGCCCTTAGGTTAACTTTACATTTCTGGCATTGGAAATATAAGAAACACGTAAGAAACTTTTGGTAGCAAAATGGCCCAAAAACTTAAGAAACTAACTACCAGCCCCAGACCTCAGTTTCTTATAAAAAAATGAGTGTATCTCCGTCATTTGTCTTTAATCAATTGCTTTAACAAGCGTGACGGACTTCCTTCCTTTCTTTCTTTCTTTCTGACTGACATGGAGCCCCCTCTTAGATTACAAAGTTGGACTTTGTAATCAAAAATGAAATGAATGCTTTGCAACTTTTACTGCAAATACATTTTATGGCAGGCAGCTACCTAGCCAGAGATACCAATAATTGCAGTTAGTAGCCTACAATATGGCCTATATGAACAGAAAAACTGAATTTTCCAACTTCATGGAAAGGTTCGGGCAGATATTTATTATGAGTTTACTACTGTTAGATTGCAAGATCAGTTTCTTCCCTCGTTTGTGTGGCAATATCTGCGTGATTTTTCTTCCCTTGTTTGTGTGGCAATATCTGCATGATTGTAAATTTCACTTTGTGAAGTTGCGGCTTTTAGCGCCAAGCGCTGGGATCGCAGAAGTAGAATAGGCCTAATCGAGTCCGCGACCCCTTGTCATGACGCTGAAGTTATGGGGCTCTACCTGGGATCGAACCCGGTCCACCTGACTGTTCTGGCTGCAATGTCAGAGGATTTTTCTAAGAGTATAACAGGTGCTGAAGCGTGTTCAAGTCATTGCTCTAAGGCAGGAAAATAAAAGGACATTGATAATCATTTCAGCTAGATTTTGAGTTTCTATGAAGGGGACCATCTCCACAGGTACAGATACCCCATGAATTTGGAATAGATGATGGATTTGAGCCAGTGAAAAGAGATTCCCCAGTTAGTGCTACAATATTCAGGGAATTGTAGTCTTTTAAACAGAGTGCTTTACTCACCCAGTGTAGTGTCTCAGGTGTTATATGGGTTAATGCAAAAAATGCCAATAAATGTCTTTGAAATCTCAGTTCAGCTAACCACCCTCCTTGGCAGATTTTGATTTATCAGTTCAATTCTTAACTTTTAGCACTGATCAACATTATGCATGCTTTTACAGCGAACTTACTCAATGTACACCCCTGTAGACCTTATACTTTTTTTGTGGATTTTGTAATGGCACTAACTTCATTTTTTGAAGGTAAAATTTGGAAATCATCAAAAGAGACTCTCATAAAGAAGAAACTCCCATATCAAAATGCCACAAATTGCTATTTACCAGCCAATGTGCAGGCTGCTGAACTTAATCAGGCTGCTTTTCTTTGCTGACCTGGCTACATCAACTGCACTATGGCTTGCTGGTGGAAGCTCAGAGTACCTTGAGGACAATGTGACAAAATTCAAGATGGACCAATCAGTCTTTGATCTGGCCTTGATCAGGTTCTTACTGGCAGTTTCATTCATATTCCTGTATTCAGAGCTTGAGAATCTCACAATCTATGAAACAAGAAATGGTGCAGAGGAAGACCCAAGTAATGGGTCAAAAACAAGGAAAACTCTGTGCATATTTGCAACCTTTTTCTTCAGCCTTGGAAGCCTTGTGTACAGCTGTGTCAAGTTTTATTTCATGTACACAGAACACAAATCACACCCTAAGCTAATTCATAGCACATACTATATCCTTGCTTTTTCATCACTTGCCTTCTCTTCAGTTGAGTTTTTAGTGTTTTTTGTGAATGTTTGGGTTTTGAGAAGGATGTCAGTTAAGTACAGTAAGATGAGTGATGATGAGATGTCAAATGCAAGTGGAAATGGCAAAGAAAAGAAGAAAGCAGATTTGGGAAGATTGCTTAGTCTTGCAAAGCCTGTAAGTTCATAACAATTCTAACCCTCAATGTTTAAAATTGTTTAGTTCATAATGTAAAAATATTTTGTAATGATTATCACTGGTTTTAGAAGAATAGAACAAATTGGAGGGTTAAATTGCTAAAAATCAAAAGAATGAAGTGATGTATATATATTCAGATTGATGGGCAGGATTTTAAGAAAACAAAATATTTGGTCTGGAATATGCAGTACATATAATATGCATTCACTAACTTTTCAAAACTTTTTAGTGTGGAAATTAAGCTTGAAAGTTTTGCATTAAATGCTGCTATTTTCCAGCATCAAGCCTTTTCATCTTTCTTGTAAAAGTAAAGACCAAGTCAAAGAATGGAAGAGGGGATGCCCAAAGTTTAGGGAGCTTATTATGGATTTTGCCTGATTATGATCGCTTCAGTGAGTTAAACCATTTAAAACTGCCTCTGAATGGATCATTTAAATGTGATGCATATTTCCTGATGGCAGTCCACCAGTCCCCTGTCCCCATGAGCTGGAATTTAGCCCAAAGGATTCTGTGAAAGAGATCATTGTTTGACCCTATTTTGTTTTATCAAATTGACGGAGGAGGCCTAGCAAGTGGGGATGAAAGGCTCAGGAAAGAAAGGACTTGGTAAAGGTTTATTGGTTGATCAAATTCTATTTAACGAAACAAAAAATTTGTGAGGTATTCAACTTTTCTCAACAGGAAGCCTGGCTGTTATTTGGAGGGTCCCTGGCACTTATCGTGTCAAGTGGATCAAACATGGTTGCACCATTATTTTTTGGCAAAGTTATTGATGCATCTCTCAAAGCCAGTATGGGTAAGTAGTTGAAAAATATGGGTACTGCTAGATAAATTAAACTTTGTTTCAAAACTTCACTCAACTTGCTAGTTTGCCCTTGTTTGCAATTTGGATATCATTGAGCTCAATCTAAGAAGCAAGAAGCTCTCACTTTTATCCAATGGCCAGATGTCTCTGAAAAATTAAATAGGCACATTCTGAAAAATCGTCAACATCTTTTGTTAATACCTTTGGCAAGAATTTCTTTTTGTACCATTTTACCAGTGATTAAACTACTTCAACACTTCTGTGACCTTGACTTCAAATCATGAAAAACCAAATTGCATGCACTTTAGGAGAAGTGATATGACCTTGCTAGCAAACCAAACTTTTTTATTTTTGTTTATCATTATAGTGGGGCATGAAAGTGCACTTTTCACTCCAATATTTAAGGTTACTGTAACCGTTCAGGCGGCGATTAAGAAACTCCGTTTACCACGGCCGTTCGTCAAAATATACCAAACAAACTTATGCATCATTCGACGCAGAATTAAACGTAGAATATCATGAAAATATATTCAGTTGATTCAATAAAATCGCGAATGATTTGTTCGAGATTTTAGGCAAAATCGACCACCCTTGGGAAAAAATCTTTGTGTACCCCAATGATAATCGTTGGACCACGACTTTCTATTTACCAAAGACTTAAGGCCCTGAACTGCAAAACCGTGTCACGAATTTTTGATAAAAGGTATTGCCTTGAAATGATATGATTTTAAATAAATGTAAATGTCTTAAATGTCTTTTTTAACTTTCAGACCCTTGTAAAAATCGGACCAGTGGATCTATCACAAATCGCTGACACGGTTTCGTAGTTATATGCATTGTGACTCTGTGTGCCAAGTTTCAAGCGATTCGATTGGCCTGTTGGGTACACAAAGATTTTTTATTACCCACCAGTACTCGGGAATCCTGTTTCGAGAAATCAGGCTTTTATCAAAATGAAGCAAAAATTGCGGGAAATACGATTATGCATGAAAGGTCAAGCAATTAGGCTTAAGCGCGGTATTGGTAAAGCATTATGTCAATAACACAACAGCACGGGATGTCATGAACATAGCTGCAAGGTCAAGTGAGTTTACTTTAATCCGCTTATGTATATTCCCGCAATTTTTGAGAAACAGGAATGCTCCTTTTAAAATGCTCAAATTTCCAAGTAATTGTGACTATTTCTGGAAGTGAGTTGGTTTAAACAGTCCTCAAATACTTATACCATCATATTATGACAAAACCGAAAAATCGAAAATTTGTCGTCTGAACAGTTACAGTAACCTTAAAGACCCATTGTCAACCATGATCCTATTGCGTGCAGAATGAAAGCAAGACAGGCCAAAAACAAGTTTTAGATAACACAAAAGTCAACTTTGGCACCAGGGAGGAGGATCATGGTTAGAATATGGGTCTTTAAGACTAAGTAAGATTCTTGATACAGACAAAGAAATTGAACTATCAATCATCCGTGCATATTTTGCATTATACTTCAAAAGCAAACTGCTCACAAAACAGCCTTATCTGCAAATTTTAATCTATTGAAAAGATGATCTGTTGTTAGTTTTGGCCTTGAATATTTTAGTGAAACTAAAGTTTGAAGATTGATGTTAGAAAACAATTTTTTTTATGTTTTAAACCTGTCTACATTTTATGGGACACCCAGTATAAAGAAAAAGACGTTCATTAGAATGAACAAGAACACTTCAAGGTTTCTCCTCAGTCACCGAATCTGATAAATTTGTATTTGAATTTTTATTACTGCACTTTCCTAATATTTTAACGATGTATCTCTTCTTCTGCTCCTAGATCCTTTGAACAAGACAATATTGATATTGTTTATAATTTATTGTGCTGGTGGTTTGGCTTCATTCTTTAGAAGTTGGCTTTATACATTAGCAGGACAAAGACTTGTGGCTAGGGTACGAAGTGAGGTAAGAGTTGCTTTCATTGTTTTGCCCAGGCTGCATTCAGAACCAAACTTCTTGTTTAAACGGCTTTCTTAACAGTACTTGTTGCATCCAAAAAAGTACACATTTCTGACAAACATCCATTTTGCCGATTTTGAAAATTGGTAATTTAGTCCTTAGTAGGAAACCTAGTAAATTGAATAATCCTAATACAATCATGCAAGATTAAGGTTTTTGCCATTCAATAAATCATTTCCCAACTTCATTTTCGGAAATGACTATGAAAATGCAAACTTTAAAATCGGATGAAAGTGATGTGGCAAGGTTGTCAAGAAAATACATTGGGAAAACAAAAAAGAAGAATAAACGACCGAATAATTTATCATAGTAAATGAGATAGATACTCGCATGTCCTACAGCACTCCAGGGACAGCAAACACCAGCCTGTTTGGACAAAGGGCTTCAAAATGTTAGGTTTAAATTATAGCTTGATGACTAAACGAAAAATCATTGAATCGCTATTCATTAGTTAATACACAGTCCTTCACTGAGTACACAAGAGACATCATTCTCATTGAAATTGTTTGGTTAATCACAAACGTTAATTTTGATTTTCAAACTTAAGTTTAACTGATTTTTGTAAATCTTCTGGGAGTTATAAATCTCAATTGTTTGTAATACCGGGTTAGTTAAAAATGGCCTGGCATTTTAAAGGTCAATTCTCCCTGAATATATAAGCGATGATATTTTGCAACATTGATTAAATAGCTAACATGTGCAATTATTTTTAGAATTTTACCTGGCTGAAATCGGTCACTCCATTCAGAATTTACAAGGGATTTAAAAAAAGTCCCTTGGAGAAGCCTTAAAAAACGTGCTAAAATCGTGAACAAGTTTCCTTAGTATGTTTATGTTACGCCAGTGACTTGAGCATGCTTTTTAGCACATGTATCCCCTTTGGGGAATGAAAAGTCTTCCCTGGCCCCTCCCTTACAACTAATACCTTATTCAAGAGGATTCCATTCTCCCAACCCAAAAGGGCAAAATGCATGAATGCATGTAAGTGTCATAATTTCTAGGAAGGAAAACAAAGGAAAATTTTGCTCATCGTTTTAGCAAGTTTTCGAAAGGGGCTTTCTGCAGAAAATCTCCCATATCGACGGGAAGGAAGAGCTGATTATAGCCAGGTGGCGGGTAAATTACTGAACCTAACTGGACATATCGGGAATAAAACAAGACAGTTTTCAATATTAATTGCTTTGGTATTCAGGGAGCAGCATTTTTCAATTGCTGGGCCTTCTTATCGACTCACCCAGTATAGATCTCAAATGTTTACGGTTTTACTCGTTTACCACCTGATGATGCCGTATATGGGTGCAGAGCGAAATATTGTGAATTATTTATGAATGGGTATTGGTAATGGGTACCTGGAGTTTCTCATCATTATTTTCCTTATCAAAATAGGGATTGTTTTTTCATACATATGGTGCTGTTAATCTTTTGTTTCTTTGAACAGCTATTTGGGCATATCGTCAGGCAAGAGATTTCCTTCTTTGACCAAACCAGGTTTGTTGCTATCTTACACATTAATATATCTTTCAAATTTTTGTTAACAGGCACACAAAATGTATTCCCTTTTTAATTACATTCTCATTCTCATTTTGACAATGATTTGCCTAATCTATGTTAGCCTTTTCCTTATGAAATTGAATATAGTATGTTAGATTTGCGAGAAGGATTTTGGTTTTCTCTTGGAGCAATCTGAATCTGTGCCAATCCATGTAGGAAACCTACAGTTGCTCATGACTCAGATTTATAAGATAAACTGCAGTCTTAGTCCACCATTCATGAAGGCTATTTTCATGCAGCGAAAAAACTAGCTACAGTCTAAGGCATGGCGAAGAAATAAAGCAATCAAACTGCCTTCCTATCTTCAAAAAACAAATCAGATGTTTGAATGAAATGCAACTGTAGGCTCTGCAAAGTATATATCCCGAAAGTTGGGTAGATTTTTTAACTTATTTGTCGTGTAATATATATTGACATAGACTCACGAAATAGTCCCAGTTATCGCAACAACAACAGCAATAGCAATGACAACAACAACAACAATATATACTTTTTGTTCAAACTGGGACTTATGGACTTTCACATCAAAAAGTGGGACGAAAATAAACAATGGGCGCACAGATTTTTCTGTGCCCTTGGAAACGAGGTTAATGGCCTCTTTTCGGTAGTTGGAGAATTTCAGGAGCCGTGCGTGTTGGCGTGCACTATTGCTAGATGAAGATTGCCTTCAAAATGAAGAAATTCTTGTTAAAACTGAAAGGTTAATTAATTCTTACATTAAAGAAACATTCATGCGAATACTTGTGGCTTTTGTTTATTGCTAACGTCCCTCAAAACTTGAATTTTGAGGCGTTTTATTATCTGATGATTGAGCTGACAATTTAGGCCCACCGCCATTACTCACCTTATCGTACAGCGTTGCTATGGTTTCCATATCGGACATGAAATCGAGGGAAACAATTTCGTCCCAATTTTCAATGTGAAAGTCCATGAGTCGTAGTTATAGCGTCCATCAGCCTATCAATAGCAATAACTACGAACTTGCAATCAGTCTAATATTGACATATTGATAGTTTTATTTTATCATATTGTAAATTATATACCGGGTGTCCAAAAATGATGTATTATCGTTTGATTGCTTATATCTCCATAACCAATGAACCGATTTTCAAAAACTTTATTTTATCTGATTGCCGAAAGGCTAAATTGCATTTGAGAATGTTGGTTGTGGATTAGGCTGATTTCTTCATGTCCAAAAAAAGATCGGTAAACCTGCTCAAATTCAAGCCTTAAATGGCATGAAAAAGAAACAGCCTTCTTTCCTAGTCAACATTTTACATGTGATGCAAAAGGCTGAACTTATATGTTGTTCAGAGAATATATATCGTTCAGAGATTCTAATTCAGTTAATACTGAGTTCAGAAAATACGAATACGAGTTCAGCCTTTTGTATCACATCTAAAATGTTGACTGGAAAAATAGGTCGTTTCTTTCTCATGCAATCTAAGGCTTGAATTTGAGCAGGTTTATCGATCTTCTTTTCGATATGAAAATGCCGTGGTAAAACCACAACCAACATCCTTGAATACAATTTAGCCTTTAGGCCATCGGATGAAATAAAGTTTTTGAAAATCGGTTCATTGGTAATTGACATGTAAGCAATCAAACAATAATACATCATTTTGGGACACCCGGTATATTGTAAATAGTAGGCGTTAATTAGCTCTAATTTGGCTATTCATCTTTTGGCCTACTTTAAATAGATATTTGATTGATTGATTGATTGATTGAATGATTGATTGATTAATTGATTCATTGATTGATTGATTGCCTAACCTGTGAACATGCAGTTGGGCAAACGCTAATCCTTTTTGATTCGCCCAATATTTTTCAAACTGAAATTTTATTTTGTAGGACTGGAGAGCTTCTTAATCGATTGTCCTCAGATTCACAAGTGATCCAGAATTCAGTAACGGTAAGTGCATTGCAAATAGAGTACTGGTGATATCTGAAACCTCTCAAAATGTCTCAAAATCGTCCCTGTAGTGTTGTATAGCTGTATAGTAATTGGAAAGTGTAGTAGGATGTAGAGGTAACATGTATTGTAATGTTTTAGATGGATATGAAAAAATCATGAAGAAACTTTATCACAGAGGTGGAAGCAGCTTCGTAGGAAGCTGGTTTATCTGGAAGGAAGAAAGAGAAGGAAGAGAGAAAGCAGAATAAAATGAAAGAAAAGAAAGAATACGATGAAGTGAGGAATGAAGACATGAAAGGAAAAAGGTTGTAAAAAGGATGGAAAGAGAAAGGATTGAGAGAAAAAGGAGACACAGAAGAAATAAGCATGGAAGGAAGATAGAATGACAGAGAAAGCAAAAATTGAAAACATAAAGAGACAGGAAGGACTAAAGGAAGGAAAGAATAGAAGAAAATCAATGTTTGGATTATGCTCTTTTCGTGCACAGTTTTGTGATCCAAGGAAGCTTTAACAGTAATTTCAGTTCCTGGTGGTTTATCGACACTGAAATCTGTGACAACAGAAAATTTATAAGACAATGGAAGGAAGAATTCTGGTTTGACGTTCCTTCGCAGGAAGGCAAATATTTTTTCCAACTCTGCTTTATCAGTTGCTATTTTTCATTCCAATCCCTTAATATTCTGTCTATTTCTCAGGTGAACATTTCGATGTTCGTTCGTTACATTCTACAAATCGTAGGCTCAATTGCTATCATGTTTGCTGTTAGCCCAAAGCTGACTGGTGTTCTTTTGGCAGTTGTTCCTCTCGTTGCAATTGGAGCACAACGCTATGGTAAGAGTTGCTTTTTATTTTGAAATGGTCACCTAGATTGCTTAGGCGTCAAGTCTTCATAAAAGTGAATACATTTTCAGTTTGGTTCAATGGCTTAAAAGCAGCTTCAGTTACCTTGCTATGATTCTATTTGTGGTATTTTGGATGTCTTATTTTCTTGATGTGGATCGAATTGAATGTGGAATTCTCGATTCCCATACAATCCCCTTACAAGCATTTTTCTAATTTTTGGGTCTTAATAAAGGACAAGTCCGGGTTTGGTATGATTGATGATAAAAAACGAGATAATACAGAGAATGATGTATGATACTTTTTTCCACTATTTTTCACCTTCTCCTTGTGAAATTACGTATTCAAATAAGCCATTTGAGCGAAGTGACGTCATATCACGCAACCGAAAACGAGGCTGTGTGATTGTTTTTTCGCCTCGCTCTTTATTGTAGCAAGCCTCTTTATCGTGTACTCATGCATTGAAAATGGCACAAGAACTCGATAAAGAGGCTTGCTACAATAAAGAGGCGAAAAAAAAATCACACAGCCTCGTTTTTGTTTGCGCGATATGACGTCACTTCGCTCAAATTGCTTATTTGAATACGTAATTTAACAAGGAGAAGGCGAAAAATAATGGAAAAAAGTATCATACATCATTCATAGCATTATTATCTTGTATTTTATCATCAATCATACGAACCCCGGACTTGTCCTTTAAAGATGAGTGATTTTACCAAACTAAATTTTCACATCTATATGAACCTTTGTCTGATAGATTAACATCTTTGTTTTGAACATCGGCCACATACTTTTTATTCCACAGACCGCCAATCGTGTGAACTTTTTTTTTACTCACCCGGTAGAATAAGTAAGGATTCGTAATTGGAACGCAATGCATGTTAGTAAAAAGTTCCTCGCCGCCATCTTTAGCGAGCAAGATATCAAAATCGCGCAAGTAGAATTATTGCTAAGTACCCGTTCCTTTCAAGCTATTGAATAAAATATGATAATTTTTAAAGGCTGGACTTATATGCTCGCCTAGGTGCAACACAATTGAAATATATTTTTTCAAGTAGGATGGATTGTATTGAAAGGGAGTGTGCAATGATAAATAGTCTTCTCTATGTATACCGGGTGTTCTTAAATGATGTATTATCGTTTGATTGCTTAAATGTCCATAACCAATGAACCGATTTTCAAAAACTTTTGTTTTATTTGATTGCCTAAAGGCTAAATTGTATTTTAAGATGTTGGTTGTGGTTTTATGCTGATGTTTTGAAGTCGGAAAGAAGATTGATAAAGCTGCTTAAATTCATGCCTTAGATGACATGAGAAAGAAATGGCCTATTTTTCCAGTGAAAATTTTAGATGTGATGCAAAAGGCTGAACTTGTATTCGTATTCTCTGAATTCAGTATTAACTGAATTCGTATTCTCTGAACGACGCAAAAGTTCAGTCTTTTGTGTCACATCTATAATGTTGACTGCAAAAGTAGACCATTCTTTTTTATGCCATCTAAGGCTTGAATTTGAGCAGGTTTATCGATCTTCATTTCGACATGAAAACATCGGCGTAAAACTACAACCAACATCTTCGAAGACAATTTAGCCTTTTGGCAATCGGATGAAATAGAGGTTTTGAAAATCGGTTCATTGGTTATGGACATATAAGCAATCAAACGATAATGCATCATTTTGGGACACTCGGTAGAACAAAAAAAAAACAGTCAGACACAGCATTGTTTCTTTGGTGATCTATTGCTCACGGTGCTTGTGCGACATCGATTTGAACAAGATATTTTCAGGTTGTTTTGCTCGAGAGTTTTGCTCTTTGCAAATGCAAGCTTTTAACCCCCTTTAATGTTGCCAATGAGTCAAAGGGATACCGAAAAATTCGAATAAGAGTGTGTTGTCTTTCAGTGCCACTAACTTCTCGTCCCCTCCTGATCGGCTTAAAGGGGCTGTTCAATTCGTCCTCGCTGCGTGTCAAATCAATCGAACGTGTTTTTGGCTAAGCACAACACAGCTAATGACGATTTTGTAAAGAGAATAGCAATCCAAAGTATCTGCGACAATCTTGGTGATCGAAACTTTAGTGGAGGATTCGTTTTATTTTTCTAACGCCGAATATTTCAAAGTTTATGGATATAAAAAGTTCCATGACATTTCATAGACATAGAAAAGAAAAGACTGCAATGAAACTTGCGTAGAAGCTGCGATGAAACTGGCCGCTATAAAAACCCAAGGTTTTAGTGTAGTGACGTGTGCAGGTTGTCCTGTACGTTCCGATTGTTTACAAAGATCTTCTACAGCCCCTTTAAGGACAAGTCCGGGGCTCGTATGATCGATTATGAAATGAAAGATTACAGTGTTATGAATGGTATGTTGTACTTGTTTCCATCAATTTTCGTCTTTCTTGACGACGAAATTGTGGCCTAAATTACTGAAAATATCTAACGAATTGACAGTTGCTACGAGCCTCAAAATGTGATAAAAAGTTAGAATTTTGTTCTGGCAGTTGGTAAATTTGTTTAACATTAATTTTATAAACCCTGGATTTGACCTTTAAAATGACAATAGCCGTGCTCTGCGAGACTGATTTTTTAACTTTTGGAATCTACCGAGAGATGTTCTTAAATTGACCAAAAAATGGAAATAATACTTTAAAGGCACACTATCCCCTTGATGAATGAAAGAAATCGATAAAGATCTCTGTTGAATATTCAACAAATTTACGCTAATTTCCTTTATTCAACTAAGGCAGAATCATTCATGCATAATTTCCATGGCCATGAAAATTATGCATGAATGACTTTGCTTTCTTTGGATAAAGCAAATTATCGAGGGGACAGCGTGCCTTTAATCCTAGTCAAGAAAAATGTTTAGTTATAGCCAAACCATTTTTGCAGCAATGATTTTTCAAACGGGGGGCTTTTCCAGTTAACTTGTAGTTTTATGTTGAAATTCCTTTCAGTGGAATTTTATGCCGAATTCAATTTAATTTCAATTTTCAATTTATGATATTTATGCACAAAAACCCTATCAGCTACTAAAGACAACAACAAAACCTTAATTCCCTAAATGCTATAATACAAAAATTAAAATACAAAATCTACAGAATGCTGTTCTTCCTAGGGATCGTGCTTTGGGAATCATTGCCGACTTAGCAAGAAATCCTTCAATTTCTATTTGAAAGTGTAAATTGTAGGACTAGTTCTTATGTTTAATGGAATTTCATTCCAAACTTTAGCTCGAGAATAATGAAAACTCCTCATTGGAAATTCCAAATGTTTCCTTGGCACGTCGATATCTAACGAGTTTCTTAATGGATAGTTAGATAGCTGCGACCTTCTTAAAAATCTTCCTTTCAAGCTGTCAGGGCACACATCATTAGTTATCTTATAAATCATGATAGTCCTGTCTTATTTAATCAAGCTTGAAACAGACAGCCAAGTGCATCTCCAGCCATCTTTCAATCTGGAGTTCTCTATAAGCGTGCAAGCTCTATTCTGAAATTACTCTTTGAAAGTGTAAATTGTAGGACTAGTTCTGATGTTTAATGGAATTTCATTCCAAACTTTAGCACGAGAATAATGAAAACTCCTCATTGGAAATTCCAAATGTTTCCTTGGCACGTCGATATCTAACGAGTTTCTTAATGGATAGTTGGATAGCCGCGACCTTGTTAAAAATCTTCCTTTCAAGCTGTCAGGGCACACATCATTAGTTATCGTATAAATCATGATAGTCCTGTCTTATTTAATCAAGCTTGAAACAGACAGCCAAGTGCATCTCCAGCCATCTTTCAATCTGGAGTTCTCTATAAGCGTGCAAGCTCTATTCTGAAATTACTCTTTGAAAGTGTAAATTGTAGGACTAGTTCTGATGTTTAATGGAATTTCATTCCAAACTTTAGCTCGAGAATAATGAAAACTCCTCATTGGAAATTCCAAATGTTTCCTTGGCACGTCGATATCTAACGAGTTTCTTAATGGATAGTTAGATAGCTGCGACCTTCTTAAAAATCTTCCTTTCAAGCTGTCAGGGCACACATCATTAGTTATCGTATAAATCATGATAGTCCTGTCTTATTTAATCAAGCTTGAAACAGACAGCCAAGTGCATCTCCAGCCATCTTTCAATCTGGAGTTCTCTATAAGCGTGCAAGCTCTATTCTGAAATTACTCTTTGAAAGTGTAAATTGTAGGACTAGTTCTGATGTTTAATGGAATTTCATTCCAAACTTTAGCACGAGAATAATGAAAACTCCTCATTGGAAATTCCAAATGTTTCCTTGGCACGTCGATATCTAACGAGTTTCTTAATGGATAGTTAGATAGCTGCGACCTTCTTAAAAATCTTCCTTTCAAGCTGTCAGGGCACACATCATTAGTTATCGTATAAATCATGATAGTCCTGTCTTATTTAATCAAGCTTGAAACAGACAGCCAAGTGCATCTCCAGCCATCTTTCAATCTGGAGTTCTCTATAAGCGTGCAAGCTCTATTCTGCAGACGCTGAAGGTGATCAAGTTTGGTATTAGACAAACTAAAACTGCCCCATATTTCATTACAGTATCGTAAATGACTCTCAAGCAGTGCCTTGTAAACTTGATCCAGCTTTGTCTGCTGGAGGATAATCTTTCAAATCTTTAAAAAGGTCGGTGTAAAATTCTATCAGATTTTTCTTTGAATTGGATTGCTTGAAAGGAACTTATAGTACTTTGCTGTAACTCTGCCGTGGAAATTTTATGATATCTTTATTTCTTTCAAAATGGTGGCAATTTGATAATTTTTGAAAAATTCATGGAAAATTTTGAAAAAATTTAAATCATTGTAAATCCTAAACTTATAGAGGAAACATTGCATAACATTCAAGAAAACCATAGTTTATGGAGGTCTACAACAAGGTGGCAAGCAGAAATCTGTAGCTTTTGTAGTTTAGGATTTCGAAATTTGATGATGTCATAGCCTCAAATTTAATAAATGCCGCCATATTGAAACTAATCAAGATATCAATAAATTGCCACGGCAGATTTACAGCAATAAAACGTAAGTTCCTTCCAAGCTATTTATTTCAAAGAAAACGGCAATAGAATTTTACACCGACCTTTTTAAAGATTTGAGCTTCCGGATAGATATTCTTTAGCTTCCGGATAGAGGAAAGTCCACTTTTGAATTTTGAAATGCAGAATTTTGAAATGCCTTTTTCTACAGTAAATGCCTTTTTTCTTTTACTTAAGGTGCATATACAAGGGACTTGACAAAGCAGTTCCAGGATAAATTAGCAGAAGCAGCAACCACTGCGGAGGAGTCAATAAGTAACATCAGAACGGTTAAAGCATTTTCACAGGAACCCAAGACAGCTGCAGGATATGCAAAAGATATTGATGGCAGTTACCAAGTCGGGAAGCGTCTTGCTCTAATTTATGGTATGTATAGAAACGTTCAAAGAATTAGCTTTTGTCATCTTAGGCTGCCTTTCCATTAGCCCGGGTTAAAACAAAACCGGCTAAAAATAATCCATTTTTTAAAGTGAATCAGTGGAAAATGCTACCTTTACCGTGAACTCATTTGTATTCGCTTTCATTCATTTCCACTGGTCGTTTTTAGTCGTTTTATCCCCCTTTTTGTCGTTTCAACTTTAATTTCAATTGAAAAAAGTAGAGCATGTTGTTGCTGTTGCTACTGGTTCAAAAGTTATCCGTTTAATGCGTTTCCACTAACTGAAAGGTGGTTATACCTGGGTTAAATTGATCCACTCTGAGACCCATTTTTAGAGTTATCCGTTTATTAACTGGGCTAGTGGGAACGCAACGCAAAAACGGATAACTTTTAACCCGTTTTTGTTCTAACCTGGGCCAGTGGAAGGGCAGCCTTAGCACAGCATAGACCTCGAATCTTCGCAAAACTTTAGAATTAATCATATAAAGTGTTGTTGTCAGCATAGGTTCCAAATCTTTAAAAAGGCTGGTGTAAAATTGCGTGATTTATTTCTTTGAACTGAATGACTTCAAAGAAACTGCAGCTATTTCTTTATCATTCTACCGTTGGAATTTTCTGAAATCTACAATGTTTTCAGAATTAGAGCATTTTCTTCTTTTTCAAGAATACAAGAAAAATTTTCAGAAAAAACTTAAAACCATCGTAATTTCTAGACTGTTTACCGCAACATGAAGTAACTTTGAAGAAAACCATCGTTTATGAATGCCTACAATATCGTATCAAGCAAAAGTCTGTCACTCATCTGGTTTATGATTTAGAAATTTGATGACGTCACATCCTCAAATGAATTGAAATTTAAAATATGCTGTAATTTCCAAAAATATTCCAAATTTCTGAAAAGTCCAACGGTAGAATTATAGATAAGTATCTTAAGTTTCTTTCAAGCCATTCAATCAGAAGAAATAGGTCATTGAATTTTACACCCACCCTTTTACACCGAGATAAAGATTTGGAACCTATGCTGTTGTTGTCACATTCTTTCAAATGATTTGCATGAATGGAACGATAGGTAGTTTGTCATATTTCCAGAGAATACATTTTTGATATTATCTTCATTTCTGGAATTACGGCGTTTTACGGAATTAGTATAGTAATGATGTTGTTGTTGTAATTTTATTTGAATTCGACTATCTACAAATAGCTAAGCGCAAAAGATCAACTTGATGCTGCTCTCTGTGCATGTTGTCCCTCTTCTTCGTCGTTCACTATACAAATAGCTAACAATATATACATTAAATATATACACGTCAACTAATCAAGATCAAATATATAATACTAATAAAACAAACTAAATATTTTTCTAAATTATATAGTTAAGTTGGAAGGCACTTGCAGGCACTAGATGTGCAATTCGGGGTCGTCCCATTGTTTTATTAAAATCTTAAAACTTCTCGCATCTTCTGCTGATTTTTAAGTGCGTTTGGTAAACCATTCTAATTTGTAAAATTAACGATGGTTTCGTGCAGCAGGCGTGCATAAACATGGGAACATGGGAACAAAGTTCCCAGGCAGCCTTTTCCAAAGCAATATTTTGCAGGCAGTTTTTCTTGAACAGTTCTTTATGAAATGTAGTTGTAATTAATTTCCAAACCAATACTTTGCAGGCAGTTTTTTCAATAGTTCTTTATGAAATGCAATTGCAGTAAGATGGTGAATAATAGCAAACAAATCGTGACACATTGTTTTTTCTATCCTCACTGCACGTGCTCCAACCAATTTTCTTCTTACCTTCCCACATGGCATGCAGTTCTCTAGTGAACCCTTCAAAGCTGGCATTCTTATGCGGCCCTTGGCTTCTGGATTTTTTCGTTGCTCCATGTGTAAAAACGTACTGTTTGATACCTGAATTCTTACTGGTTCTGGTAATTTAGCGTTCTCTTCCCTAGCTGTACAAACTTGATATGCAGGCAGGCTTTCAGAAAATTTCTACCGCTCTCGGGCAGGTTTGAACATTATGCACACCTGGTGCAACGTCATCGCTGCGTTGTCATCGTAATACTGTAATACCAATCTGTGAAAAGGGGGAACAAGTAAGCGTTTAATTTGATATACGGCAGCGTTTCCTCTTTGTTCTTCGTCAATTGCACTTCTTTTCATTGCCATAGATAAACCCTAATTTGTTATTTTTTTTACTTTTCAGGAATATGGAATGCTGTCATGGCGATCTTTGCCCAGGTAACAATTTCATTTTAATTTGCATACAAAGATCATTTTAGATGCAATCAAGTCAATGTGGTGTCCTTTTACGATTTAAGCACAGTAGCATCGTCAGCCAAGGGACTGTTTTACGGGCGCCGTGTCAAAAGTGTACATAATTTCAGTGCTACTAAGATCAAAGCTTAAATTTGCAAAGTATGATTAAACTGCAAAATCAAAGAAAGGCGAAAAGATACTGTTTATCTATATATACAAGTGGCTTTTAATCAGAGTTTTGAAAGTGATCAAGGACACTGATTGTTTGACTTCCGAAGTGATTTGAAAATATTAGGACAACGAAAAGGTCTAGCATTCTGCTCACTGCAAGTTTTTATTGTTGGAATAGTAGCATTTCTAGTTCCATTGCGCAAGTTCATGCTTAAATTGCACGCAGAATTATTTCAAACCCCGTTTTGCAGAAAGAATATACCAAATAGGTTAACGTGTAATATAGGGGAGTCTTTTGAAACTGTGGAATTGGAAGGAACCGTTTATGTTTTGAAAAAACGGTAGACTCGAAAGGATCAAAGGTTTTGTTCGATCACCTAGACATTCCTTTGGTCATTCTATTTTTTAGTAATTTTTTTAATATCGTAGAAGCCCAATTTCTTTAAAGAGAAGTACAGTAAATTCCCGCATACAAGTACCTACTTTTTTTTTTCTTCTTATATTTCATCATCAAAACAATTAAAACACAAAAGATTACTTGTTACTGTGCCATCCAAAGCAGGAAAGGACACAAGCTCATCTAGTCCCTACTTTGGATGACGCTTACAATTATAATACTTCAACAAACAAAAGGAACAATATAAGGTAGCTTGGTACCAAGTTCCAAATGATGGAGAAAAACTTATCAAAAGTACCTACTTTTTGAGAGCCAGGCTGAAATAGGTTCTCATTTTAATGACGCTAAGACTAATTTCAAAGTAAATTGGTTCTTATTCGAATGGGGCCTTGGGTAGGCCTTTTCAGAGCCTTCACCAAAAATTTCCAACCTTGTTATTTGTTTTGGCATGGACCTAGTAACTAATTCTAAACTTACAACCAGCACAGAAGGAGGTTCAAACTTTAACAGCCAACTGGGATAGAAATGAACTTGATAACGAAAATCGAAAATCAAGTTAGCTACCCCTGCAATAAGAACATATTTGTCATCAAACTAAAAAAACAGGTTCTTAATTACAAGGTGCATAATTTAGGCCAAAAAGCTTCTAGGTTCTTATTTTTGTAGGTTCTTAAATGCGGGGATTTATTGTACCTTGGAAAGTAAAGTACTGTACTTTTGTGATCTTCATATTGTGCTCACAAGTATTCTTAACTGTATTCAGAAGTATGCACAAGTTGTGCCCACAAGTGTGCCCAAAATTATTCATAAAATGTTCGGATGAAAGAGAACGGTTTCTGCACCCATCAGAAAGTCATCTTAGGACACCGTTACTAAAAACGATCAATGGCCAAAAAGCTTATTTCTTGTCGCGGTGCAAAACTATGGAACAGTTTAGAAAGAGAGCAAAAGTGGCACCCTCGCTGAGAATCTTCAAAGAACAACTATAGAAGGGGGTGCAACTTTAATTTAATTTTTACATTCTTTTTCATAGACTTTGTATTGTATTACATTGTAAATTAGGTATGTTAATATCTTTTGTTCTTAGTTTAGTGCTTTCCTTTAATTTTGGTTTAAACAGGTCAGTTTGAAAAACATATATTTTATGAAACTTGTTAACCTGTATAAATATTTTAAAATGAGAAAAAAATGAAATAAAATGAAAGTGACAAGTATGCATCTAAAAATACTCTAGCTCTTTTCTATTGATGTTGGCTATCTTTGAGTAGAATCATGTGTATCATATTCAGAGTATTTGATTTTTAGGGAGCCGTCACGTTGGTGCTTTGGTACGGTGGAAAGCTTGTGCATGATCATAATATGTCTGTTGGCACATTGACTTGTACGTATACCAATGCATTTATTTTTGTGTCGATAGTTAATGATTATTTTAAGTTGATATTTATATTGCTCATAATAGAACTTAAATTTTTTCTCCAGAAAGCAAAATTTGTTCCACAAAGTATAACAATTATGAATTTTAAGGGGCTGTACAACCTGTCCTCTCTGTGCGGCGCTGCGTGTCAAATCATCGAATGTTTTTAGGCTAAACACAATATAGCTAATGGGGATTTTGCACAGAGAATAGTAATCCAAAGTATCTGCGACAATCTCAGTAATCGAAGCTTTGGTGGAGGATTTGTTCCATTTTTCTAACTCCGAATATTTGAAAGTTTTAATGCAATCAAAAGTTCCATCATATTTCATAGACATAGACAAGAAAACACTGTAACGAAACTTACGTAAAAGCTGCGATGAAACTGGTCGCCATTAAAAACCCAAGGCTTTGGTCACATGCGCGGGTTGTCCCGCACTTTCCGATTGTTTACAAAAATCTTATACAGCCCCTTTAAGGATTTTCTCACTTGCCATAAATTTTATGACATACCGTTGATTTCAGTGTCTTGGAGTACTGCGTTTATTTTATTTTTTATGTAAATGGCCCGCCTACAGGGAATCCTAATCCCTAAGTAGCCAAGTTGATCAAAAAGAAAAATATTCATTATTTAGAAAAAGTCATGCTTGCAACGCCTTGCAACTAATTTGCGGCATTTCAATTCCTTCGTCTCATATATTCTCGGACCATAATGTTCAATAAATCATTTACAACCGGGGGGGGCTAAAAATCCCATTTTTGCTATTTGCGGCATTTCAACTGCATATTTCTGGACCATAATGTTCAATAAATATCAAGGCAATCAAGGCAATAATTTTGGCAAATATATAATTCAACAGTGTACATGTTCAAATGAATTTAAAAGTTTTCATGACTCAAAATCTGCAACGCCGTTCTAAGATTATGAGGGATTGTCTCCAGAAAGCCCTTTAAATGCATATGCATGGCTTGTTTTAATTTCCTGCTAGATTTTGATGCAATTGCTGTCATTTTAAAGCTAATTACTTCGCAAAATTTTATTGTAACTTCTACTTCTTTTTCCAGCTCTTCCAAAAACAGGTTCCAAGTAAAATTGCAAGTAAAGTCCAAAACAATGATCGATTTTACTTAAATCTGTTTCCACATCTATGTTAGCCTTTCTACCATACGTTGAACCAAAATACGTCAAACTTGGATGTTTTTTGCCTGTATTCTCTGGCAATCGCCCGCAATCGTCTATTCATTTTTTGAATCACCCGGTATGTTAGTGACCATTCGCTCGACGTAATGAGTCAAACTGTAACAAGAATGAACGCAACAAATTTGTGCCTAGATACATCACAACATTTCTCTGTTACCTCTGCAATGTTTGATGAAATATTTCTTTTTTTCCAACAGCATTCATGCTCTACACTTTGAATGTTGCCATGGCTTTTGCGTTCCTGTCATCACTCTTCGGAGATTTTATGAAAGTAAGTTGTTTAGTAAGGCAATGTGTAAAGGCAATATATAATATATAAAGGCAATGTGTAAAGGCAATATATAATATATAAAGGCAATGTGTAAAGGCAATATATAATATATAAAGGCAATGTGTAAAGGCAATATATAATATATAAAGGCAATGTGTCCATGAAAGTACAGCCATGTATACACTCTTGTCAAAATATGCTGACACGATGCTGACGAAGAGCCTCGAAGAGCGCGCAGTAATTGGCAAGATTTAACTGATCACATGCAAACAAAAATTTTAGCTCCGAAAGCGCAACCGCAAGTAAGTCATCAGTCTAATTAGAGCACTTCTTGCCACGTTGTGGGCTCCTTTATCAAAGTGATCACATGAAATATCACGTGAAATTGGCACCCCCTTGCCCCGCAAAGCCGCTGTACTTGCATGGACACATAACCTTTAGTCAAAAATAGCTTTATAAGGGATAGAACTGGTATTTATGAAAAATAGAAGCAATCAACGAAGCAACTTTTTATGTATTCTCATAAAAATTTACAGAAACAAATATAGATTTACAAGACGATACCACAAGGAGCATGGAAATAGTGGGATGAGTGGCCGAGGGCTAATAATGGCGAAATAGTGGTGTAAGAGCTTGTGGGGTGAGTGGCCGAGTGGCTTAAACAGTTTCTGTCAGGTGACTGAAGTTATGCTCGGTCGAGTGACGTCAAACTCCGGATGGATGACCTCGTAACTCACCTCGCTGTCCTTCGGAAAGGACGTTAAACTAGGGGTCCCATGCCTGGATGCGGCATGCATAATGGGCCTAAATTGGCTTTAAATAGCTACAAATCCTTTCAGCCCACTTATAATAAATTACTGGAAAAAGAAAAAATGCATAGCAACCCTTTGACCTTTACAGTGAACATAGAGACTTAATTAACTACAAGAACGAGTTTACAGATAGACGAGAAAGAAGATAGTTCATGAGAGAGGAGATTTTACAAGTTTTCTCTACCGATTTTGGGAGCTTGGATCTATACTTGCGTTGCTGTGGACAAGGACAGCTTTTGTAAGACAATAGCATGAGTTGCTTTTGTTGACACCTGAATTCAAAGCGACTAGCGATTGCAGACAAAGGAAATACTCTCAACCAGTAATTCAAAACAAACAAAGCGGCAAAAGTTTCTCTGAAACCCAGGTAGCTATCGTGCTCGTTGTGCATTCCAGACAATGTTTTTAAGAGCAAACTTGAGCACATATTGAAAGAAGAAGGATATATGTACACATCTACCTTGGGCATTTTATTTCTTTGGTTCAGAAGCTGAGCAGTAAATGTTTAATTATACTAAAAAAATAGGTGAATTGAATCGCCTCCAAATCGGCTTTTGAACCAAGCAAATGAGCATAGGTTTACGCACAGATTTAAAGTCCACTTTGCAATTGCGGTACAGCAAATGAGGATAATAAGCATTTCATCCTGCACTGCCCTTTGTTTAACAACTCTCGTATGAATCTCCATGGCGAACTCTCAGAATTTCTGAACTTAGATATTCCCAAACTTTATGATAATTTCTTTTGTTCACTGCTATTGTATGGAAGTGCTGAATATCCGTATATCATCAACAGAATAATTCTTGAAGCTACAATAAAGTACATTAAATCAACCAAGCGTTTTGATCTTGTAGATTACGAAACCTAGCATCCTCTGGAAACAAAGAATTCGTGCTTGACATGTTAGTGACTGTATCTATGTGTGAATGTATCTGTGTGTATGTTTGTACGTGTGTACTAGTCAAATTAATTTGATACATTTGAAATTGTAAGTGTCATTCATAGTGGGAACTCGCTGACAATATGTCCTTTCCCACTATGGATGGCAGGTAGTTTATAAATCTTGTTCTTTGTTACTTTTAATTGTTTTCATTGAATAAAAAAAAACCAAGCAAATGAAGTTAAAGTCGCCCTCCTGATCAAATTCACCCCATTTTGACGGTAGTTAAAGGCTCTTATTCAACCAGCATGCCTTGCAGGTGCTATCTATTGTTTGGCCTTTGTTGTTGCCATTTTCATGGCCCATATTTTTGCGAATCTTTTGATAATTTCCTGTTGATATTCTTATCATGAATGCAAATTTCTTTCATAGGCTGTCGGTGCTTCTGTTCGAATCTTCGAATTGTTTGATCGAGTAGAAGAAATAAAGTCTGGACATGCAACTCTGCCTTCTCTCGAAGGAGGTAAGCTACTTTCCTGTAATGTTAAAACTATAACTAATCTATTGCTACAACGTTGGAAGACCAGCGTGTCATATTTAAAGTGTGACTGGGTATTACATCTTGCTCTGGTTTGAATGCCTTGAGAAGCATAGAACACAAAGTATGCCAAGTTTCTTTCAAGCAATTTAATTCAAAGAATAATGTAACAGAATTTACACCTACCTTTTTTAAGATTTTGAGCCCTATGCTAGCTTGAGAGTAATCTTATATAACTTACCCTAATTCGTTTAAGTACTTTACAGGGGCTCCGTCGCCAACCTGTAAACAAATCTGATAACACCGCACGTTTCCATTGTTCTCCATTATTTTCTGCAGTTTGTTTGATGGCTTCACCCGAGCCACTAAAAAATGCTCGTTAAAAATCGACTTATATCTAAACAATCGTAAAAGATATAAATGTTTGGATTTTTCCTCTGTGAAGTACAAAGATCTTTCTTCAAAATGACCCTCTCATTTTCGAAAAGTCAGGTAAACATCTGTGTGATATTGCCCATCAAAAAACTTCAAAATCACCGTTTCGACCGAAATTTGGAGACGGAGCCCCTTTAATTATTGTTTTGTTTCAGAATTACAGCACTTCTACTTTTTATGAACAGGAGTATATGAAAGGACTCAACTAAAGCTTTGAGAAACAATGAAAGCATCATAACGTCTAAAGTAATCGAGGAAAATAGTTGACTTCACAAGAAAACCCAGCAGACGTGAATGAATTGAGATTGGATATCTTAAATGTTCATTGTCGTGAAAATAAGATCTCTTCTTTCCCTTTTTTTAGCTGAGATTGTATTCAATGATGTGTTCTTCCATTATCCATCCAGACCCGATACTTCTGTGCTGAAGGTGAGTTTTAGACTATGCGCATACTAACCGGTTTTGTGTTGAACTGGAAAATAAAAAGCCCGAGGTCTTAAAAGTACAATAAGACCGATGGCTTTATATTTCCCGGTAAAACACAAAACCGGTTAGTATGAGTTTTATTCCACATCCCGCATCACCCCAAGTCAGGCTGAAAATAACTTTTAGGGTGTCATTTTAGAAGAATAATGCTTCAGGGTATTAAATTTGATCTAGTTTCAGATACTTAGTTAGAATTTTGAATTTTTGTCGCAATTTTAGGGTATCTATTTTGAATGGCCCGTAAATTTTGGGGTATGGTTTGTGAAAAATTCATAAATTTTAGGGTATAATTTTACAATTCAAAATGGTACACACCCGTCATCCGCTCATTGAAAGTTACCCCCTCCCCCTGGACATGCAGGACTTCTTCAGGGCTGTTAAGAATTATTAATACCTCTGATCCTTTTGCATATGAAAAAATATTAATCAATTTAATTGGTCGACTTATCATGGAGCGGAAAGGATCCTGGTAAAAATCTCGTGACACCATCTTTAGCGCAATCATCTTTTGACTGCCCAAACATTCCGAAACCTATTTCACTCGATAATTATACAAATGTTTTCTTTTCTTGAAGTGTCTATGGCCTTGAAAAAAAAATTATTAAAAGCTATTAAATTTCAAGATGTATTTGTTTCTTTGTTTGATCAGTTGTTTATTTGGAGCCTAAGTACCTTCTTTCGTCATCATAAACATATTTCTCAACAATTCCTTGCAGGGAATCGGGTTTTGCATAAAGCCAGGAGAGACAATCGCCCTAGTTGGACCATCTGGGGGTGGTAAAAGCACAATAATCAGCATGATCGAAAGATTTTATGATCCAGTCGAAGGAACTATTAACATTGGTATGCTTCTTTGTTTCTTATTCTGTTTTGTATTAAGTTTGTTATTTTTGCATTAATAATGAAAATTTCAAAATATAACCTGACCCATCACCACTCGAATTCTCAATTTAATATTACATAGATTCATGTACATATTTTACGTTTATATTATGTTTGAACTATGTATTGTAAATAGTTGGTATTTATTAGTTTTCTTTAAAACTATTGCGCCCACCAGCTGTAAATAAATAAATTATTATTATTATTATTATTATTATTATTATTATTATTATTATTATTATTATTATTATTATTATTATTATTATTATTATTATTATTATTATCATATTGCATGGATGTGACGAGCAGGGCTATGACTTGAATTCTAATGGTTTTTTGAATACGAGAACGCGATTCGGGTGCCAGTCAGACTGGCCAGACATGTTACGATATGCTCGTAAGTTGGGCGTTAAAGTGATTTTCAGTAACGGAAAAGCAGAAATAACTTACAACGATTTAACTCTGGACGAAACCCCTAAACTTCAGAATATACTTTTTCGCATTACCATAGATAGAGATCTTCAGAAGGCCAAAGAACTTAGTATCCAAGGTCCTTTTCTTGGACTAAATGACATTCAGGTAAAAGCGTCTCATTCTATCTTTTACAACTGGAAGATAAGCGATGATTTGGTTCGTTTTGCTATCAAAGCGCGTTTAAGTTTACTCCCAACAAATTTCACAACTTATATTTGGAACAGGTCAAATGATCCGTGTTGTTCGCTTTGTTTTAGCCACACAGAAAGTATTGCGCATTTGTTTAATGGATGTAAGGAATTTCATAATTTCTACAGTCGCCGGCACGATCGCATTGTTGAAAAACTTTTCGATGAAATAAAGTTGATATATGTTCGATTCGAGCAAGAAAGTTTATACAAACAAGTTACTAGAAACTTTGTTGCCAGAATATCGAGAAGAGCTGACCTTGCTTCAACATCGGAAACCGGACATTGTTATTATTGATAAAACTTCACGAGATATCATAATAGCAGAAGTTACAGTTTGTTTTGATCTCTACTTTGGATTCTCGTTTCCAGCGAAGTGTGATCGCTACCAGGACCTGTGTGACGTTCTTCGTGAAAATGGATGGAACCCTTCTCTTCATGTTCTGTGTTTTGGTGCGCTTGGCTGTATCAAAGAGGACGTTTATGAACGATTGCGGAATATTGGCTTTGGAAAAGGAAAAGTAAAGGAACTGTTAGCTTGGTGCTCGATTTCTAATATTATTGGAGCGAACTATATCTGGAGGCACAGGGTGAAAAAATTGAGTCACTGATTTCTTTCCATTTCACCTTTCGTTTTGGTCTGCTTTTGATAAACCTGGCTTTTAAGCCCACGTCAAGTATCATTCTGTTCATCTTTGATACTCAGTGATAAATTTATTCACCGTTTGTACCATGGCGTTTATAAACGGTAACTGTAAAACCAGCAAACATTCTGTATATATTAACTAAGCAGTAGGTTTTGCCATTTGCTTGGGTGCAGAATAATTTAGAATCGTATTATTATTATTATTATTATTATTATTATTATTATTATTATTATTATTATTATTATTATCATATTGCATGGATGTGACGAGCAGGGCTAGAAAACAAAGTAGCGTGGTAGCGGTGCTACCAGGAGGGAAGCTGGAGTTCTCAAATTTCCCAGGACAGAAGAAGGGACGAAGGAAAAAGAAACTGAAGGGAAGGGAAGGGACGGGACGGGACGGGACGGGAAGAGAAAGAAGAGAAAGAAGGGGGGGAGGAAAGGGAAGGGAAAATGAAAGAAAGAAGGAGAGAACAGAAGTGGGATAGAGTTAGGCAGTATATTGGGAAAGTAGAAGAAAACAAAAGTACTTAGCTCGCTACCAGGAAGGAAACAAATTTTTGAGCCTGCGACGTTTCATTATTGATGTCTGAAACGTTTTACTCTTCTCTCATTTTCAGGCCCACTTCACTTGCCCGATGTGAATCTGGATTGGTTTAGAAAGAAGATCGGTATTGTAAACCAAGAACCGGTTCTTTTTGCCAACTCTATTGCTGAGAATATTGCATACGGGAAAGATGCTACTGAGGAAGAGGTACTGTAAATCTTTGAGTCTTTGATACTGATTCTTTTTCTTAGCCAGTGTCAAAATTTGCATTTAGGGACTTTGAGATCGTGATTAGGCTGACAAAATGCAGTTAATGAAAGCCTGGTTTTGCAATTGAAGTGTATCACCCATCAAGATGAAGACATCTTTTATTGTAGTCACTTACTGGTCTTACTGGTTTTCTTCAAAGTATTTACCAATGAGATTTGATGGATATCTGTGTGATTTTAGCCCTTAAACTGGCAAAAATCTTTAGTTTTGTTCATCTGGCATTGGTGGTGGCATTTCGGAAGCCTCGGAAATTGAAATACTATGCGCATACTAACCGGTTTAGTGTTGTACAGGAAAATATAAAGCCCAAGGTCCTAAAAGTACAGACCGAGCTTGCGAGGTCTGTGCAATAAGGCCGAGGGCTTTATATTTTCCTGTACAATTACAAAACCGGTTAGTATGAGTTTTATTACCTGATAGCTTCTAATTATGACTTATATCATTTAGTCAAACGCGTTTTGTTACTGTTATGTCGCTTAAGTAAATCTCAAAGGCCTAAATCAGTTGCTGTGGCGACAAAAGCGCGTCCTTGTATCGTATTATACAAGGCTTCGGGAAAAGCGCAGGAAATGTGCGATTAATCAATGGAACCAGCGGGATTCTTGTATTGCCTTGAGGGAATCAGGCTGCTGGTTTTAATTTCGGTTCTTAGATCTTTCCAACAATGTTTCTTTGCTCGGCAGTATTTAGAATGTTTCGGTTTGAAATCAAAATATTGTGATACAGGATGGAACATTAACAATATTGTGGAATCAGACTTGTTTAGGCCTATTTTAGTTTACCCAATTTTTAGATCAATGCTTTGGATTGCCACAGCTGAAAACCAGATCAATGCATCTATTATTTAGAATAAGATCCTATGAAAAACCAGGGTGAAAGGCTGTCACATAAAGGACTGAATATTGAAGATTTCAGGCTGCCTGTTCTTATACAAGGAAGGCCCTTTCCGTAGCTTTGTCTCCCGAAAAAATACGGAAAATCAAATGTTTTATTATCTGTTCTGCAGATTATCGAAGCGGCAAAGCAAGCAAATGCTCACGAATTCATCTCGACTTTTGAGGTTTGTTGAGTTTCTTTTTCAGTCATACTTTTTCGTATTTAGTATTACTTTAAGTAATTTGAGATCTGGACCAGCTTATGGAAAACGAAGTACATGGCCTCGTGTAGCTGATTGCCTGGTTCCAGACTTTTACAGATCATCTCTGAAGGTAAGTGGACATTTCTTTTTTGGGGCTAGTTGGCAGGGACAATTTGTGGCCTCTTACAGCTGATTGTTTCATTCCAGATTTTGGACTTTTTTCGCTGAAGGTAAGATGAGGTTTTATTTAAAGAATTCCATTAGAAATATAGAAATAGTGCGCACGCGCTGAAGGTTGCAACAAAGGCTACGTACACGCTGCTGGCGCTAATGTTTGCAACAAAAGACCTTTGAATGTTTTCTGACGTAAACCTGTTTACCGTTAGAAGCCAAACCAGCAAGTTGCTAAGCATTTTATTTTTTGCACTTTCATCTAATCACAATATCCCGTCCAACACTGAAATTGGTTTTCTCGTTTTTCTACGAGTTTAAAAGTTTAAATCTTTCTTCTTAACCAGTAATCTGCCTTAGCTTTGTTGTATTGTTGTCTGTTTTGTGTAATGTATCTTTAATTTTGTCGTTTTTGTTCTTTGTTTTGTGTTTTGAAAATTAATTTGAATTGTAAGTACCATCCATAGTGAAGACCCGGTGACTTTATGTCTTTCTTCACTATGGATGGTACAGTGTAATGTTAGTATAAATATTGTAGTTTTTAATCTTGATAGAAAAAAAAAATATATCCCGTCAGCTACTATTTTAAATTACAAACAATATACAGTTCTATTAATTAATATCACAGACTTTTCTCAATTCGAGGCGAATGATGCAAATCCCAGCACAGCAAGAAATCTACACCATGCCTATTTTGATGCAAATACACGTACAAAGCTCATGCGTTGCTGAGACCAATGCACGCTTTTGGGAGTTGGCTCCACCCCACATCATATCGAGGCGAATGAGGTATTTCAGAAGGACTGACGTCATTGTGAATAGAGTGTATTTGCAAGTACAAAAAAGCACTGAAGGCTAGTGTCATTGCTAGTCTTTCAGGTAGTCGTGTTTTAATTGGCTTTCAGTTCATCAAATGTATTTTTATTTGTTGTTTTTGATTTGCACAAGATATTAAGTACCCTGATACTTATCAAGCAACCAAGCTTTTAAGGGAAGCATGCTAAAGATCACAAAGCCATTGCATCCAAGCTGTAAAGAAATATGGCAGTTCTGAGGACTGTTTTTATGAGGGGGTTTATTTTGAGAGCAATGATGTCAAATGAGAAGTACTTTGTTTATTCACATGATGTAAAACCAAATTATACATGAAGATAGAGTCCAGTGGAATAGATATGCAGCTATTTAGGTGATTCTGTGTGTTAACTGAGTTGAACTTCTCTGCAAGGCGCAACGCCAGGGATTGCTTTATTAGGTGCTGTATTTAAGCAGTGATGTCAAACGAGAAACACTGTGTTGGTTCAAACGGTTTTAAACTAACTTACACATACAGATATATTGCAGTGGATAAGATATTTAGCTATTCTGTTAATTTGTAGGTCTCATGGGGTGAAACTTCGTGCAAGGTGCAACCCCAGTGATTGTTTTTATCAGCTTTTTTACTTCGTAGCAGAGAGGTAAAGGGAGAATTTTTTTGTCACTCGAATGGTGTAAACTACGTTGACATGCCTCTCTTTAATGCAGTTGAAGGAATGTAGAGGTGATTTTCAGTTATGTAAAGTGAAAGTCCACGCAAGATGCAACTGTAGAGATTCTTTTTGTGAGATTTTTTTCAGAGCAGAAACGTACAACAAGAAATAGTTTGTTACCCACATGGTGTAGAACTACGTTGATATGCCTCCTTTTTAGTGTAGTTGGAGTGCAGAGGAGATGTTGAGTTATATAAGGTGAAAGTCCATGCAAGGTGCAACTCAAGGGATTCTTTTTGTGAGGTTTTTTCAGAGCAAAGACGTACAACAGGAAATAGTTTGTTACCCACATGGTGCAGAACTACGTTGATGTACCTCCTTTTTAGTGTAGTCGAAGGAGTGTAGAGGAGATGTTGAGTTATATAAGGTGAAAGTCCATGCAAGGTGCAACTCAAGGGATTCTTTTTGTGAGGTTTTTCAGAGCAAAGACGCACAACAGGAAATAGTTTGTTCCCCACATGGTATCGAACTACGTTGATATGTCTCTCTTTAATGCAGTTGAAGGAATATAGAGGCGATTTTCAGTTATATAAGGTGAAAGTCCATTCAAGATGCAACTCAAGGGATTCTTTTTGTGAGGTTTTTTCAGAGCAAAGACGCACAACAGGAAATAGTTTGTTGCCCACATAGTGTAGAACTACGTTGATATGCCTCCTTTTTAGTGTAGTTGAAGGAGTACAGAGGAGATGTTGAGTTATATAAGGTGAAAATCCATTCAAGATGCAACTCTAGAGATTCTTTTTGTGAGGCTATTCAGAGCAAAGACGCACAACAGGAATAGTTTGTTGCCCACATAGTGTAGAACTACATCGATGTGCCTCCTTTTTAGTGTAGTTGAAGGAGTACAGAGGAGATGTTGAGTTATATAAGGTGAAAATCCATTCAAGATGCAACTCTAGAGATTCTTTTTGTGAGGCTTTTCAGAGCTAAGACGTACAACAGGAAATAGTTTGTTCCCCACATGGTGTCGAACTACGTTGATATGTCTCTCTTTAATGCAGTTGAAGGAATATAGAGGCGATTTTCAGTTATATAAGGTGAAAGTCCATGCAAGGTGCAACTCAAGGGATTCTTTTTGTGAGGTTTTTTCAGAGCAAAGACGTACAACAGGAAATAGTTTGTTGCCCACATGGTGTAGAACTACGTCGATGTGCCTCCTTTTTAGTGTAGTTGAAGGAGTACAGAGGAGATGTTGAGTTATATAAGGTGAAAGTCCACTCAAGGTGCAACTCTACAGATTCTTTTTGTGAGGCTATTCAGAGCTAAGACGCACAACAGGAATAGTTTGTTGCCCACATAGTGTAGAACTACATCGATGTGCCTCCTTTTTAGTGTAGTTGAAGGAGTACAGAGGAGATGTTGAGTTATATAAGGTAAAAATCCATTGAAGATGCAACTCTAGAGATTCTTTTTGTGAGGCTATTCAGAGCTAAGACGCACAACAGGAATAGTTTGTTGCCCACATAGTGTAGAACTACATCGATGTGCCTCCTTTTTAGTGTAGTTGAAGGAGTACAGAGGAGATGTTGAGTTATATAAGGTAAAAATCCATTGAAGATGCAACTCTAGAGATTCTTTTTGTGAGGCTTTTCAGAGCTAAGACGCACAACAGGAAATAGTTTGTTCCCCACATGGTGTAGAACTACGTTGATATGTCTCTCTTTAATGCAGTTGAAGGAATATAGAGGCGATTTTGAGTTATATAAGGTGAAAGTCCATGCAAGGTGCAACTCAAGGGATTCTTTTTGTGAGGTTTTTTCAGAGCAAAGACGTACAACAGGAAATAGTTTGTTGCCCACATGGTGTAGAACTACGTCGATGTGCCTCCTTTTTAGTGTAGTTGAAGGAGTACAGAGGAGATGTTGAGTTATATAAGGTGAAAGTCCATGCAAGGTGCAACTCAAGGGATTCTTTTTGTGAGGTTTTTATCAGGAGAAGCACGTACAACAAGAAATAGTTTGTTACCCACTTGGTGTAGAACTACGTCGATGTGCCTCCTTTTTAGTGTAGTCGAAGGAGTGTAGAGGAGATTTTGAGTTATATAAGGTGAAAATCCGTGCAAGATGCAACTCTAGAGATTCTTTTTGTGAGGTTTTTTTCAGAGCAGAAACGTACAACAAGACATAGTTTGTTGCCCATATGATGTAAAACTACATTGATATGTCTTTCTTTAATGCAGTTGAAGGAATATAGAGGAGATGTTGAGTTATATAAGATGAAAGTCCGTGCGAGATGCGACTCTGGAGATTCTTTTTGTGAGGTTTTTTTCAGAGCAGAAACGTACAACAAGACATAGTTTGTTGCCCATATGATGTAAAACTACGTTGATATGTCTCTCTTTAATGCAGTTGAAGGAATATAGAGGCGATTTTCGGTTATATAAGGTGAAAGTCCGTGCGAGATGCGACTCTGGAGATTCTTTTTGTGAGGGTTTTTTCAGAGCAGAAACGTACAACAAGAAATAGTTTGTTACCCACATGGTGTTGAACTTCGGTGATATGCCTCCTTTTAGTGTAGTTGAAGGAGTATAGAGGAGATGTTGAGTTATATAAGGTGAAAGTCCATGCAAGGTGCAACCCCAGGGATTGTTTTTATGAGGTTTTATGATTTACAGATAGATGACGTGATCATATTTCTCATCGTTAGATATTCCCTCTGAGTTGTCAGGTATTACTGTTAGCCTTTAAACCTCAGTCCGTGTCCTAAGTCCGTCATATTGCTTTCTCATTAGGTGTTCACAGTTTAAACTATTAAGCCAATCAGTTAAATAGAGAGTCTATTGAGATTTGATTGGAACCACCTTGTGGTTTTGATCACACGGAATTTTCGTATGTAATAGGATACTCCGGCTAATGATATGATTTTTAAACCAGTCGCTTTTCCCTTTCATAACGATACAAGTGAATTATTTTCCTGCAGGATTAGCAACAATGCTGTGATAGATCTAAAGCTTATTTATATGCCCATTATTATTGTTGGATGGATATTTCATAGTGTCAAACAATCATTATCACCAGCATAGGTTCCAAATCTTTAAAAAGACTGGTGTAAAATTGAGTTACCTATTTCTTTGAACTGAACGACTTCAAGGAAACTTTAGCTATTTTGCTATAACTCTACCGTTGGAATTTTCTGAAATCTTCGATATTTTCAGAATTTGAGTGCTTTTCTTCTTTTTCAAGAGTTCAAGAAAAGATTTGCAAAAAAACTTAAAACCATCGTAATTTCTAAACTTTTTGACGTAACATGAAATAGTTTAGGGGAAACGCTTAGTTTATGAATGCCTACAATCTGGTATCAAGCAAAAGTCTGTCACTCATCTGGTTTATGATTTAGAAATTTGATGACGTCACATCCTCAAAAAGGCCGATAACACAAAGAGCAATGAATTACTACCATTACGTGGAAAAAGATGAAAATTACTGGGTGGATCAGGACAGAATGCATCACCTGCCTGCAAAAATCGCACCTAAAGAACCACCCGACCAATTCTCATAACTCAATAGACAATTGGTGAAGGTGAAGGTGAAGTTGCGTTTTTCAGCGCCAAGCGCTGGGATCGCAGAAATAGAGCAGACCTAATCGAGTCCGCGACCCCTTGTCATGACGCTCAAGTGGTGGGGTCCTACCGGGTATCGAACCCACTCCGCCTGACTGTTCTGGCTGCAAAGTCAGAGGATTACACCACTGCGCCACAACACCTTCATTTGATAATTCTGACGACAATTGACCACAACAATTCTAACACATTCTGATTCTAACACAATTCTTACCATGGGTCAATGTAAAGAAATGCGTTCTTCGTTCTGGAGTTGAATCCACTCTCTTTCTTAATCACTGTTCTTTTCCTGTTCATCTTTGGGAGGGATAACGTAATAATACAATTATGATGGCGAATTGTGCCATTATCTGGGGGTTCCTTTGATGACCAAATGCGTAATGGCAAGTGAAGTACTTTCTTAGAAGTGCTTCTGTCATAGCACTGTTGTCTGTAATGTGATGCGTAAAGCCTGCAAATATGGTTGTGAATTTTAAAAGGACAGTAAATTCACACCGTGCTTCATATGGTGCCTTTAACATGGTGATTTTATCAATGGCAATGGGCCTCCTAATGTGTGTTTATGTGGAAATACAGGACACGTGCATCATCACTTTCTTACTGCTATCTTCACTATCAATATTATGGATACCATTTTCACGAATATGAGATTCTTAATTCTTATCAATCGAAATTATTATTTCTAGTATTAATTCTTTTTACAACAATATTATTATTTTCAAGATTGTTACTGTTATTGATATTATATTTATCATGGTCATCCTATCATCATTATTACCGTTTCTTTTTCATTTTTGTTAATATTATTAGTGGTATTATTCTTATCATTACTATTATCGTCACTGTTTTCCTTATTCTTATTTTCGCTATTGATCTTAAAAACACAAACACAATCTTTTAATTGATACGTGCCAAGATTACACCCATCTAAAAATTTATTTTTTTCCTATGGGAAAATCTGACAAAATGATATTCTCACGCCACAGTTAGACGCAGCAAAGTGGTTTACATTTATAGTCAAAATAGATGTTGTTTTGAAATCAGCGAGGCCTCAATTTAGCTGCTATGATTCGTGTGAATTTCCTATGTGATATAATGTAAACATCGCAATTAGAGGTTGGGCGTATACACCTCTTGTGTAGATGAATAAAAGCGCGAAAGGCAATGGATTTTTGATGTAATAGCTATTACGTCATATTTTAAGACTAGCAGCAAATGAATATATTGAAACATGTTGGAACAAATTCAGAACTTCAGTTCACCGTTGGAAAAGCCTCTTCACTACATATTTTAGATGTTATAGGGCAAACTGTGGGAAACATCTTTTCTATTCTATTTTTACTTTTTTAGGTACGGTAGCCCCATCAGTCCTAAAGAACTGCTTTTCAGGGGGCCGTAAGTCTTAAAGTCTTAAAGTCTTCTTGTGCACTATTCTTTTCAAACTGCCCTGTACAAAGAAGAAGATAAAACTCTAAAATTTTCAATTCAAATGCACTCTATGAAATGACAAAGTAAAAGTAGTTCAAAACAGGAGAACGATCGGCTTGAATAAAAAGGGTTCCTTCATGTTCTGGAGTTTTCGAGGCAGGATTTGAATTTATTGAAAGTTTTCGTTACTTTTGATTTGTGTTCCGAAGTTCCCGAGAACTGGTTTCTGACAGCCTGTCAAACAGGCATGCAAGATACAAGGAGGGAGCCGCATCATTTGTACACATATTTCTGTTACAATCAAATCATTCACTGTCTGCTGGCAAAGTTGCTTTATAGTTGGAAGAGCAGAAGCGTTGGAAGAGCAGAAGCGTTGAAGGGCTATTGGTTACGATTCTGGCTGCACCATTTTATAGTTTTTGTAGCTTGTCTTGTGCCGTGATTCGGCATACCCCACCCCCCCCTCTCCCTCCTCCCCATACTGGGCAGCAATGTCCAAAGTATGGCTACTCCAGACTTTTATACATTGTCTGCACTGACTTTATTGGGAGGTATTGTTTGGAATAGTGCAACATTCCTAATGCCTTTGAAATCTGTTTAATCATTCATCTGTACGCCCAAGCTCAGATATCAAATGTTGGTCAACATATACCACATGTTATTTAGTGTCCTTATTCATTGAAATTGTCTCCCCTACCTTTTTTATTACAAGAGATGGCTTCACTGCTGTAGTTTGCTGAATGTTTTTCAATTTTTGCCCGCTACCAATAATGAAGCTTTTAGTTTTGGCACCATTTAATGACAGCTCGTTCGCAGCAAGCCACGTTTTGAGACTGTCAAGGTCCTCATTAACACGTTCATTGATTATAAGGATGGAGTTGGCTGAAAATGATATGCTAGTGTCGTTAGCGTACATGTTAACTTGTTGGTGTTTTAATGGCAAAGGAAGATCATTTATGTATAAGATGAAAAGAAGAGGCCCTAAGCAGGACCCTTGTGGAACACCACATGTAACTTTTTCAAGCCTGGAGAGCTTTCAATATACCTTGCATTTACAGTTACCTTCCTTAGCAACCCAGGCCACCTACGGTTGTTCTAGAATCTAGGCATGGTTGAAAATCGTGCAAATTGTGTGTTCTAGCTCCCACACATTTTCCGTCCTAAATCCTATGAAATTGACACTGTTTTTACGAACTAATCTCCATATGGCCGCATACGTTTTGTGTCATCGTATCCGATTATTGGTGTTTTCTTAAAGATTTTCTAACTAAAATACGCTAATTCTTACTTTAACTCAGAAAGCCGTTTGGCCATAACTTTCTTTAATTAGATAATCACCAAACCACCCTGTTGCATACGCAGATTTATGGCCTATTCAAGGCGCATACCGAATTTCAAGTTTTGTTACATTTTACATTGGGCAGCATTTATTGTTTTATAATAATAATAATCATATTAATAATTATTGATAATTGGACACTGAAGAAGATTTACAGCGAAATGTTTGAAGCATGATTGTTGTTTTTTTTATATTAATACAGTAAATTCCCGCATATAAGAACCTACAAAAATAGGAACCTTGAGGCTGTTTTTCCTAACTTATGCACCTTGTAATTAAGAACCTGTTTCAGTTTGATGAAAAATATGTTCTTATAGCAGGGGTAGCAAGGTCGATTTTTGGATTGTCATTGTTAAGCTCATTTTTGTCCCAGTGGGCTTTTAAAGTTTGAATCTCCTCCCTTGCAGTTTGAAAGATTAGCATTGGTTGTTAGATATATCATAACCCTGCTAGAACGAATAATAGGGCTGAAAATGGTTGGCGAAGGTTCTAAAATGGCCGACGCAAGGCACTCTTAAAATAAGAACCGTTATACCTTGAAATTTGTCTTAGTACCTTTAAAATAAGAACCTATTTCAGCCTAGCTCTCAAAAAAGTAGGTTCTTATATGCGGGGATTTACTGTAATAATCATAATAATAATATTGGTACAATCGACCGTATCCACTGCAAATGTGGCTCGTCCCCCGGGGGGGGGGGGGATACTCATATATTTTTCTGTACGGGGACGTGCCGCCGAACAGGGTATCATTTTCAGGATTCCTACTCCGGGACAGGGTGTCACTTTTGTATTGTCGGCTCCATGACAGGGTCCATATTTTGTATAATTGACTACGTATCGTCGCTGTAAGCTATTTGCACTCCGCGAATATGATTTAAATCGTTTGGATGGCAACATTTCCGCATTTTCTGATAGATTTCTATCAAATTTCTATCAAATTTCCAGGGCAGCCTACATTTTTTACGAAGAAACCCAAGAACAGGGTATCGTTTTTACAGTTTTACTCCGGGACAGGGTATCATTTTCGGGAATTTTACTCCGGGACAGGGTGCCTTTTCAGATTTTCTAGCGGCACGTCCCCGTATTTTCGTAAATCAAGTACCCCCCCCCCCCCCCGGGGCTCGTCCACTCTGAAATTAAAAGCAAGTTAATGATTACAAGTTAAAAAAGGTAAAATAAGGAAACAATCGCATAAGAATGGATACGCCTTCTTCAACTTAGGGCTGGATCCGCCCCTGATTCTCCCACCACCCTTTCAAATCTTTAAAGAGGTGGGTGTAAAATTCTATTCCATTTTTCTTTTAATTGAATGCCTTGAAAGGAACTTATAGTACTTTGCTGTAAATCTGCCGTGGAAATTTTTTGATATCTTGATTTTTTTTCAAAATGGCGGCAATTTAATGATTTTTCAAAAAATTGATGGAAAATTTTGAAAACATTTAAATCATCGTAAATCCTAAACCAAAGGAAGAAAAATCATATAAATTTCAAGAACACTATGGTTTATGAAGGCCTGAAATATGGTGAAAAGCAGAAATCAATATCTTTTCTGGTTTAGGATTTAGAAATTTGATGACGTCATAGTATCAAAGTTAATAAATGCCGCCATTTTGAAACTAATCTAGATATCAATAAATTTTCACGGCAGATTTACAACAAAAAACGCAAAGTTCCTTACAAGCCATTTAATTCAAAGGAAACTGTAATAGAATTTTACACCGACCTTTTTAAAGATTTGAGCCCTATGTTAGGTTATGCACGGTGGTCCAAACCAACATTGCTCTTCGGTTTTATATCTGCAGAGCCATGATTGATTCGTCTGTGTGATCACATCCAAGAATGATTTAAAATCCTGAGTGATTAATAAAAATTGATATATAATCCTGAAAAAGGATCTGGTATTAGATTCTATAACTAACAGTGATATCAATAGGTTGCAACGTGGAGATCAGCATTCTTTAAGGGGTTCTTTGACAATCTCGGCGGAAAATCCAACTGCTTTTGCCATACACAACATGTTGCAACAACCCAGCATCGCAGTGAGAGGCTCATCCATTGCTCTCAATTTACTCGTTTCCAATAATTTTCTCTTCAGTACAGACTTCTCTCACCGTCGTTGGAGAGCTTCTCTAGTGCGCAGTCATAATTAGTTTTCTTCTTGGAGCACTAGATTTGAACCCATACTCGTTTTATTTTTTCCTTGTTTTCCCCAGTTTTGCGAATAATAATGTAATAATATAAATACCAAATCTCCATTTCGGAGCAGTTACAAATTAAACTAATGTAACACTGGTAACCTAAACTAAATTAAACTAAACAATGTTTGAAAAGCTAAATAACAGAACCTAACACAAACTAAAACTATTTACAAAATCTTTTGAACTCTCTTATTATTCTTTTAAGCATTTTTGGATCATTTGAGACAAGTTGATCTTTGCTACATTTTTCATGTCAAATTTCTTGCATTCCCATAGATGTTCTATGCTACTTCCACATCTACTTCGAATGTTGTATGCTACTTCCACAGGCTAATGATTTGTTATCTTGCCTTGAGCTGCAGTCACTTAACTATGTTAACAGCTAATTTTAGATGGAGTAATTTCTCGTGTACATGCTTGTCACTGCTTTTGGTGACTTTGTTTGAAAAGAAGTTTTGCAATGTTTTCTTGTTCCATTTTCATTCATTAATGGACGTTACTTCTCGGGTATTTTATCGGGAAGTGCTAGATACACGATGCAAGTCATTTATGTGGAGTTTACATGGTACTTGCCTTCCTTTACCCGGGGGTAGCTTAAGTTTCGATGACATGCGGTTGTGCCATTAAAGGCGTAAAACTACCACCCATATATGCGTAAAACTACCACCCAAAATTTCTAAAAAGTATACCCTTAAGTCCGGAAAATTTCTGACAAGTATACCCACAAACCCGGAAAATATAAAACATCGTTGAAAACCATACCCATAAATCCAGACTCTATCCTAAAAGAGGTACCCTAACAATTGGCACAACCTCGTACCATGGAGAACTTAAGTTACCCCCCCCCCCCCCCCCGGGCCCTTTCATTAACAGAGGTTCCAGATCTTTCCAAAGGTTGATGTAAAACCCTATGATTTATTTCTTTCAACTGAATGGCTTCAAAATAACTTTAGCTATTTCGCTATATTTCTACCGTTCGAATTTTTTTTAAATCTTCAATATTTTCACAAGTAGTAGAATAATAATAAAAAACTAAAACCATCGTAATTTCTAAACTTTTTGATAAAACATTAAGTAATTTTTCAAGAAAACCATAGTTTTTGGATGTCTGAAATTAGGTATCAACCAAATGACGGCATATCCTCAAGTAAGTTTAAGAAAGATGCTGTAATTTGGTAAAATATCCAAGACTCCTACAAAATCCAATGGTAGAATTATAGAAAGTAGGCAAAGGGGCTTTCAAGCCACACAAATCAAAGAGATGGGTCATAGAATTTTACACCAACCTTTTTACACCGATTTAAAGATTTGGAACCAACTCTTCTAAAGATTTGAAACCTATGCTGTCACTCGACATTACTGGGGTACATTCGCGAAAAGATTTCGCGTAACCTTACTTCTTTAATCAGTGGGATCAAGAGATGTTGATAAGTTTCCCCTCCCCGCTGCTGCTCACTCCACCTCACTGGGATAAATTCGCGAACTGATTTCGCGTTACCAACGTTCTTTAATCAGTTGAATCACAAGACATTGATGACTCTTCTCCCCACTGCTGCTCTCCCATTTAATGAATGCTTTAATGAACTCATCTATTTGCTTACGTCGTTACAATATGGCACAATCATTAGATTATTTCCCTTTAAATGTGGTTTCAAATCACCTCTCTGTATCATAATTGGATATACGGATAAGATTTTCCTCTGAGGTCAAGTAACCGAATTTATCAATCGTTCTTTTTCACCGTGCTTGTGCGTGGTGTGCTGAGTGAGGTGAGGTTTCTTTTCTGAATTTCCTGGGAGTGGATTGTGCCTTCCAAATGATATCAGATTAGCATTGGTTTGTTTTGGGATTGTTTAGAGATATGTTCGATGTCTCGTTCATGGAGCGAATTAAGTAGATCACGATTATTAAGGCAATTACAAGGGATAAGCGAGTCAGACTTTTTCTCCTGAAGTTTGTTTGTTATATAGTATGTGTTTTTTCATTGTTATTTTGGTTGTTTTTGTTCCAGTTTTGGGACTGCGGCCAGTGACGTTTTTTCAGGCCAATACGGCCTATCCCTGGTAATGGAAATTTAACTTATCGTAGCCACAAGTTAGACCCTTGCAATTCAAGCCAGTCTACACGCTACCACGCTACCCTCTTTATGCATTACTCCACCCAAAAAAGGAAAAAAGGCACAGGTTAATAGCTTCAATAATACAAAACTTACGTGCAGAATTCCAAAGTCGTTGACGCAAAGGAGGAATACGGACCACGCGGAAAAAATGGATGAAAATTGAATTAATGAATTACAAATTTTGTTTATAAAGATTCTTGCTTTGTTGGTTAGTTTTAGGAGGATTTTTATGTTGAAATTCTTGAAGACGGTGCGCTAAAGAAGAGGTTTCATCATACCTCACCTAGCTACCCCCCCCCCCCCCCCCCCAGCACATGATCATTACCATTGCACACCTTTTCTCCCCGAAAAGCCTGGGCCTCAAGTACTGTTCACTGTTTGTCTATCGCCTTACCTATGTTCTATTTCGGGATAAAACCGGACGTCATTGTGAAGGAACATTGCTCCCCCAAAGCGGCTCATGGAATTTTCATGGTTAAATGTTATTTGAAAACGTTAATCTTCTAATGGGTCATTAAAAACGCCGCATGAACAATGCAGCGATAACAGACACACAGACACATTACCACCATCATTGGTCAAACACTGGAGTTAATTGGCTGCGCAATTGACACGGAAATTTTCATTGGCCCACGTTAGCTGCGAGTTCATAAAAGCGCTCTTCGTGCTCCTGTACTGTTAGTTCTTAGCCAGAGGAGAAGCGAACGCACACTACTCGTAGTCGAAGCTGGATCTGCCATTGTCGCTTGAACTCACCTTGTATAAATTCGAAGGATTTGATTTAGATTTTTCGAAGACGAAGCACACTTTGGAAGACAATTCGAGGACTGTTGCAGCTAGCATTCAATCGCAAGAGAGTTCTCGAAAAGGTCCACGACTCGACCTCAAAGCTAGCTCAGATTGATCATTCACAGAACGTAATTTGAGTTCTAGCTTAGACAGTTAGATAGAGGCATTGGTTGACTTCAAAGGTTTTGAATCCAGGTTTTCGAAGGCGGATAACAAGTTCAGTTAATTTTTCAATACGGAACCTGAATATCATCACAGCTAACCTTGGATTCAAAGAGGAAAGAGATCTCACAGAGGTTACTCAGAGCAGCTTATCAGATTATTGACTATATCAACTTGAATTATCGAGATTTTCAGAGGGTCGTGTAAGAAACTGATACTGTGGTTTTAGTGAAGGCGCGTGGATCTCTGTTCCTGGATTTCTGTTTGCTGCAGATACTACCAATTGGAGGAACTACATTAACGTTGTTTTATGGATACAAAAAAGAAGCTTGGGTTGTGGTACTTTAGCTTCTTACCAGTCCATCTTTTGAAGGAAAGTATAGCCTAGCTTTTGTAAAACTCTGAATTGCGTAATTTAATTTGCTTGGAGACGTGAGGTCCTTGCAACGTGTATGACCAGAGAACCAATGTTTAGGATGCTTTTCAGCTGAAAATATTGTCGCTTCCTTCAGAACGCTGACACAGAACGCCTGGAAGCTCAGCCCACTACATGCAACTGGTTATTCATTGCTTGTGAAACTGCTCTGCAAAATCGTGCTGGACATTCGAGATTGCAGTGACCTTGCAGCGCTGTTTGCTTTGATAATTATTGCAAGAAAAGGCAACTAAATCGTTGACCTATTGGGAGTCCGTGTAAAAGAAAAGATTTGTTTGGATAGGAAATCTCATTTGTTTGTTAATAATCATCCACTATGAATAATTTCAGTATAGACGCGCTGCTGGGAAATAGAACGTCTGGATGGGGCAGTAAAAATGATCACAGGCATGCTGACAAGACAACAACACTTGAGAAACGTCACGAAATTGTACGCGTTGTGCAGAATGGTGAAGATGATGATGATGTAGTGAGTCAGTCTTCTTGTGAAGAAGATCAAAGTGTAGAAATCAGCTCAGATAGCGAAGTTTACAGCGAGAAGGATTACCAGGCTACGAAATGTGAGTACTCTTCGCTTGTTTCTTTTTCATTACTTAAAGGCTCTTGGTCAACCAGCAGCCTTTGCGCTTACCGAGGGGCATTTCACTCCCAAACAATCTGGCACACCTTCAGCAAAAACCCTTTTGTTTTCAAGGAAAATCCATCAAAATGTGTAAAAATCCTTTTGCTCTGAATAAATCTCGTACGCTTTTTGAAATGAGTGAAATGCCCCTCGGCACTTACTTTTCTATTTGAGACAGCCATTTTCGTAGATCACAAAATCTTGATTTTCATCCAGGGCACGCAAATGAACACTGAGCCTTCAAACAAAAATCCATTTACCAAATCTGCTAAACGTTATTTTATCCACTTCACGTCATGTGACCTGGACTTGCGCCAAGTCTCGCTCTTGATCAATACACAGGAGGGCAGGAGGGGAGAACGGGAGGGAGTCAAGAGCGAGACTTTGTGCAAGTCTACATGTGACCATACTCTTGGGACGCTCTTGTATTGTATTACACTAACTACGTTTTGCATTAATGGTACAAGTTTTCTTGGTACAAAATATGTTAGAAAATTCAAATGGTGTTTCAACAGATCAAGAAACTGATCACTTGACTTGAAGTAGGTTTTTTAGCAGATTTTGTTTATTCTTTGTACGAAAATGCGATGAGGGACAACTGTTCTTTTAGTGCATCATCTGCCAAGCAAATTATTGAAGCCGAGCGGAAATTTTCAGTACTGGCACCTCAACCCAAGGACTTCAAGCTTTTCTTTTCAATTTGAAGAATTGATTCATTTTCGCTGCCACAAAGGCAACAAACATTTTGGCACACCCTGCATTTTGCTTTCAGTATCCTGTGTGCGCGAAGCAAAAAAGGGCCCCGGTACCATATCACAATAGAGCAGACCATCCCTTCCTTGCATGTCACCCTAAACTACCCTTAACACTGTATATTCATTGCCAAAGAACACCCAACAAGAGAGGCGTACAGGGTGGTAGAATGAATCTTTATCGGAATAAAATGTTCCTTTCTCTCCACAAAAAACAATGCTCATTGGTAAAATTTTGTATGTGCTACAGATACAATCCTGGCACATTAGCATGGTTTTCCTGCCTAAGGATTCTTGTTTAGAAAAATTCACAATCTCTCATATGGCTCAAGAATTCTTATATGTAATTTAAAGAATTCTTGTCATTTTGATGTGCGCAAGGCCTGCGCTGTATGTGAAGAGGCTCCAAAGGCGTATTTCCAAAACAGAGCAGACACCACTCCATTTGTCTCACCTCACCCTGAGAATCGATAAGTCTTGGCTGTACAGGCAGTCCATATCCAGTTCATATACTATATATACACTATATAGTTATTCTGTAGTATATTGTAGCATACTATATTTTCCCCTTATTACAATATCTTTCATACTGGGGCGGCTTCATTTTATTTTGGAAATCCCAATCTAGCAGCAGGCATTTCCAACAAAATCAAGGCTCGAGTTTCGTGTCGTATTTTCATCGTATACAACAAGATAATTACAATATCTTTCTTAATGGGGCGGCTTCGTTTGATTTTGATGATCCATATCTAGCAGCAGGCATTTCAGGAAAGTCGAGGCTTGAGTTTCGTGTCGTATTTTCATCGAGAACTTCTAAATAAGAAGATTCAAAACACACTGGATCAGTTGAGATCACTGTAAACTGTTTCTAGTTTGCGACGATAGAAGCAGCAGAAGCAGCTACATACATTCTTCAGAAAATACACATATTCTTGGCGCTCGTTTCTTGATCTTTAAATTCAACTCTCATATTACACTAAATCCCAAGGCTATAGTGATTCTGGTGGCTTCTCCGAAGCCTTAGCATGCCAACCTCATGACACCTAACAAATTGGGGCAACAAGAGCTTTCACAAGCCTCTTGCACCCAGAACTAATTCGTCCGACAGTAGCCTTCCTAATCCATTGCTGTTCTACGAATCTAACGATACAGGCACTATTTATACAGAAAAGTATCTCATTATTAAAACAAAGGAATCTTCTAGAATTCTCTAAATGTTGCACCACAGACTATAGTATTACGCGAGAACTTGCAATACTTCCAAATAGGGTAACTAATAATTATGACCTGACAATAAAATAGCTTGGGCAAGGCAAATTACTAATCCTTCTGAACAAATGAAACAGAGGCGGGGGATTCCACGTATTGCATCTAATGCCTTTCTGACGTAAGTGGGGATGCCTATTTCAATACAGATAATGACACGTAATAGACGACACCCGAGGATTACACAAAATGACGTAACAGGGCCTGAGTGAATTCTTCCAAAATGGGCCTAAATCTAAAGCTAGAGAATCTTACGAGGGAAAAATCCTTACGCCAAAATTAGCAGTATTACATACCTCCCCATCAAAGAAAAGGAATCGTCCTCGATTCTATCTGTGTGGACTATGAAATAAATGTAACCTACACAAAATCGACTGATAAATTTACATATCTACATCTACTAATTAAACTTTACGAATGGTCTTCTTCATACACGATACATCAATAAACCAATGAATTTCAGTAGAGTGTTCAGGGTGTTCGAGCTCTTTAATCTTTCAGACAAGTGTTCGTCGCCTTCCTCGTTCGAAATTCACGCTCTCTCGCAGGTTCCAAGAAAACATACTGCTTGTTCAGGGTATTCGTTTCTCATCAGGTTACACCAGAGCATACGTCGCCTTTAGCAAAATTGTCTCTTTTAAACGTCAATGTCCGAGCTTAAAACTGTTGACTTTTCCGTGTCAAAAAAATATCGTGTTACCTCATTCTATCTTCTTTCGTTGCTCATACCAAATTCGCTGCTTCTTTGATCTTGCGGGCTAAGATTCGGGGTCTGTTTCCAGCACCTCTTACAGTTGTAGATTGACGGTCTTGAATCCAACAACAATCTCACAACAATCCCACACCTGACACCAAATGTAAACTGTTTCTAGTTTGCGACGATAGAAGCAGCAGAAGCAGCTACAGACATTCTTCAGAAAATACACATATTCTTGGCGCTCGTTTCTTGATCTTTAAATTCAACTCTCATATTACACTAAATCCCAAGGCTATAGTGATTCTGGTGGCTTCTCCGAAGCCTTAGCATGCCAACCTCATGACACCTAACAAATTGGGGCAACAAGAGCTTTCACAAGCCTCTTGCACCCAGAACTAATTCGTCCGACAGTAGCCTTCCTAATCCATTGCTGTTCTACGAATCTAACGATACAGGCACTATTTATACAGAAAAGTATCTCATTATTAAAACAAAGGAATCTTCTAGAATTCTCTAAATGTTGCACCACAGACTATAGTATTACGCGAGAACTTGCAATACTTCCAAATAGGGTAACTAATAATTATGACCTGACAATAAAATAGCTTGGGCAAGGCAAATTACTAATCCTTCTGAACAAATGAAACAGAGGCGGGGGATTCCACGTATTGCATCTAATGCCTTTCTGACGTAAGTGGGGATGCCTATTTCAATACAGATAATGACACGTAATAGACGACACCCGAGGATTACACAAAATGACGTAACAGGGCCTGAGTGAATTCTTCCAAAATGGGCCTAAATCTAAAGCTAGAGAATCTTACGAGGCAAAAATCCTTACGCCAAAATTAGCAGTATTACATACCTCCCCATCAAAGAAAAGGAATCGTCCTCGATTCTATCTGTGTGGACTATGAAATAAATGTAACCTACACAAAATCGACTGATAAATTTACATATCTACATCTACTAATTAAACTTTACGAATGGTCTTCTTCATACACGATACATCAATAAACCAATGAATTTCAGTAGAGTGTTCAGGGTGTTCGAGCTCTTTAATCTTTCAGACAAGTGTTCGTCGCCTTCCTCGTTCGAAATTCACGCTCTCTCGCAGGTTCCAAGAAAACATACTGCTTGTTCAGGGTATTCGTTTCTCATCAGGTTACACCAGAGCATACGTCGCCTTTAGCAAAATTGTCTCTTTAAAACGTCAATGTCCGAGCTTAAAACTGTTGACTTTTCCGTGTCAAAAAAAATATCGTGTTACCTCATTCTATCTTCTTTCGTTGCTCATACCAAATTCGCTGCTTCTTTGATCTTGCGGGCTAAGATTCGGGGTCTGTTTCCAGCACCTCTTACAGTTGTAGATTGACGGTCTTGAATCCAACAACAATCTCACAACAATCCCACACCTGACACCAAATGTAAACTGTTTCTAGTTTGCGACGATAGAAGCAGCAGAAGCAGCTACAGACATTCTTCAGAAAATACACATATTCTTGGCGCTCGTTTCTTGATCTTTAAATTCAACTCTCATATTACACTAAATCCCAAGGCTATAGTGATTCTGGTGGCTTCTCCGAAGCCTTAGCATGCCAACCTCATGACACCTAACAAATTGGGGCAACAAGAGCTTTCACAAGCCTCTTGCACCCAGAACTAATTCGTCCGACAGTAGCCTTCCTAATCCATTGCTGTTCTACGAATCTAACGATACAGGCACTATTTATACAGAAAAGTATCTCATTATTAAAACAAAGGAATCTTCTAGAATTCTCTAAATGTTGCACCACAGACTATAGTATTACGCGAGAACTTGCAATACTTCCAAATAGGGTAACTAATAATTATGACCTGACAATAAAATAGCTTGGGCAAGGCAAATTACTAATCCTTCTGAACAAATGAAACAGAGGCTCCAGAAACAGAGATTCCACGTATTGCATCTAATGCCTTTCTGACGTAAGTGGGGATGCCTATTTCAATACAGATAATGACACGTAATAGACGACACCCGAGGATTACACAAAATGACGTAACAGGGCCTGAGTGAATTCTTCCAAAATGGGCCTAAATCTAAAGCTAGAGAATCTTACGAGGGAAAAATCCTTACGCCAAAATTAGCAGTATTACATCACTTTGTGATAACCGCTGGCGAATTTTTGCTGCAGAAGCGTTCATGATATTTCTCAAATTTGTAAAATACCCTGGTTTGTGTCCTTCTTCTCTTTTTACGCTGAAAGAATGTTTCATACGAGAAAGGACGCAAAGCTAAATTGCACTAAGATATGCTTAATTGCTTAGAAACTATGAAAAAGATTTGCTTGCTGTTCCGAAGCTCCTAAGAACCTAAGGCGATCTAAGGCAACCTAGGAAACCTTGCTTCAAGGTAACATAGACCCAGTGATAGAGACATTTTATGATGTTGATCGCTAGAAAACTATCATATCTCGACTACAATTGTACAAACTGTTGTCTCTTGTTGGTTGTGGTGCTAAAACCTCAGGGTTAAATTTCAGACCGCGGTTGTTGTAGTATTTAGCCAGACGCAGAAAAACTGTTAAGGGTTCGCGCTAGTTCATTAGACACAATAGCGAAAAGCTCTAATGTTTCAAATGGTTTTTAAAGATTTTGTAGCTTTTAGGAGTTGCATACTGTGATGTTCTTGGAGAGAAATCTTGGTCTAAGTATCTGGGACCCTTATGAGGGGACCAAAGCTTTGCGACAGCATTGAGGAACTGGCGAAGCCCTACATCTTCAGCGAAAACTTTTTAAACAGACCTCGGGCAGTAGATTCGTCACAAACATTGATTTGTCTGCAAGGCTTCGTGCAAATCATCTTTAAAACTATCTTCAAATTATAGGATATCTATTTCCAAACGTTGTTTTGTAAAGTCTGCTGTTAAAGGGCTGTTTACTCCTTGTAAAGGTGCATAAATGTTTAGGTGGAATACGAGAGATCAGAATAAAGGTCTGTAATGCGAAATCAAGGTGAACTGCTGATGGCTAAAGCAGTAAGTATTTCGGGTGTGACACGGAGGCATGAGCAAAATCTTTTAAGTTATCATTGATATAAATTTTGATAAAGTTTTGACAAAGTTCTGCCTATGAAGTGGTAAAAAATGTATTGACACTTAAGGGTTTAAATGTGAAAAGATCAAGTTCAATAAAGACACATCCGAAAACAAACGATTTTTTAAAGCTAAGTTAGAATCAAGTCTCCTTCGTGGGGATAACTAAATCTATCGTCTTTTCAACGTGATTGGCTCTTGTGAAGATTTTTCATGAATTGCACGAAAAGCTGTGAAGTAAATTCTGAACTTTCGATTTTGTATGTAAATATCTCGGGCGTTAGATAGTATTTCTACAGCTCGTTGTCATTTTCCCAAGCTGTATGAGTCAACTGGGGATCAAGTATTGCACTATAGTAGCTGGCTCCCTATCAACTGTGTCACCCCAGCTACCCTGTCATTTGCACTAGCTGTCGAAGTAATCCCCGAGCAAGAAGGTTATGAATCAAACATGAGTTATTCTTGGATAGATTATCCTTGCTCTTCAAAAACACATTTATCATCGTTTTTCCAAGATCATCCAAACATTGGACATCTATAAGACCACTGAGTGTGGGGGATATGGGGTGTTAATCACCCAAAAAGCTGTAAGGTCGAAGAGGTGAATATCCACTGATTGAAAAATTGTACGACAAAGTCTATAAAATCTATTGGAAAATTGCAACTCCATTGTTTGCCTGAGTGTTAAAATTAATTTCAAGAATGAATTTGTAATTTTCGATGCACAATCTTAATCTCAAAGCAAGAAATCCCGAATACTGTTTTCGGTGAGCTTTGGCTAAAGCTGTGAGCGAACATAACAGTGTTTTCATGCAAATTTACAAATAGCGTTGCATATAGCTACCTATCAGTAAGTTTTAGATGAATGTAAGTTTTAGATGAATGTTTATTCGAGCCATAATCACAAAAACCGCCTTCATCTTGGTCATATTCTGATTGCAGCATGATTGCAACGAACAAATGTTGCAGAATGACATGTTTGTCCGGTTTACAGTTCTGAAGGAAAAGGCCCTGAGGGAAATAAGCACTGAGGAAAATAAGCGCTGAGGGTGAAATAAGGCCCTGAGGGGCATGAGGCCTTCGGTGCAGCGATAACAACAACATCAATTCAATTCAATTCAATGAGTGTAAGTTCAAGGTCCTTATAGAGTGAGGCTAGGATATACTTTGTGACTCACCCGAGTACAAAATGGCAGTCGCGCCAGTTAAAATGACGCGGCCCTCGATCACACTAACTGCTTTTAATAGCATGATAACGTTCTCAAAATTTAACGTCATTTAATTGTGACAAATTTTCGATCCATTAGTACATAAGTGAAGCAAATTGATAAATACATTCAGAGCCAAAGTTTATCTTGTTTTGCGTCAGTTTTGGTTCTATTAACGGATCTCAGTTATGCGATATCTCTCTGGATAAGATAACTTTAGTTTTGATTCGTCACTTTAAACGCTGACTTTCTTCCCAAACCACCGGATGAGATGAGTCATAAAAATGTTTAAAGGGGCTCCGTCTCCAAATTTCGGTCGAAACGGTAATTTTGCAGTTTTTTGATGGGCAATATCACACGGACGTTTACCTGTTTTTCAAAAATGAAAGCCTCATTTTGAAGATAGATCTTTGTACTTTCCAGAGGAAAAAACTAAACATTCATATATTTTGCGATTGCTTGGATATAAGTAGATTTTCAATGAGCATTTTTTGGTGGGTTGGGTGAAGCCACCAAACAAACTGCCGAAAACAATGGAGAATAATGACCACGTGCGGTGTGTACAGATTTGTTTACAGTTTGGCTACGGAGCCAGTGGATCTTTTTCATTTCAACAGACTCCTTCAAACTTGTGATTATTTTGTAGCTAACGTGCCTCTTTATGTAGTAAGATTTAGTTGATCAAAGCAAAATCGGCCGTATCGTTTTCAAATTACAAGTGATTTATGATTCATCTCACACTCCTTCAAAACTAACCCAATATCTTTGATCGAATGTACTAACAATTTAGCCCGATAAGTATCAAAATAGAACTCACCAGACTATTTTATTATCAATGTTGTAGATGAAGAACCCGTTCTATAAATTCATGCACTCGTTTTAGAGTTTTTTGGAGCAAAGTCGAACCATTAAAGCGGCTGTACAAGATTTTTGTAAACAGATCGGAAAGTACGGGACAACCCGTGCAGCATGACTATAGCCTTTGGTTGTTAATGGCGGCCAGTTTCATCGCAGCTTCGGCGTAAGTTTCATTGCAGTGTCCATTAAAACTTTCATATATTCGGCGTTAAAAGAATAAAACGAACCCTCCACCAAAGCTTCGATCACCAAGATTATCGCAGATACTTTGGATTACTATCCTCTGTGCAAAATCCCCATTATAGCTATATTGTGTTTAGCCTAAGCACATTCCATAATTTGACACGCAGAGCCACGCAGAGAGGACGGGTTGTACAGCCCCTTTAACTTACAGATTGCTAGTTGAGTCAAGCACATCACCAATGAGCACACCCTGTGAACATGGAGACTCCTGGGAGGCTAAACAGGACGAAAACCTAATTTTTTCCAACGAAATAATACTGTTAACTCTTTATTCTCATTTTTGGCGGAAAATGAAATTTTGTAGCTCAGAAGTACCGATTTTCAACCTAAATATCATTAAGTTTTGTCAACACTTTTATTTCTTCATATCAGAATTTCATTAACCCTAAACTATAAGATTATCATCCAACAACGCCAAGAAAAGGAACATTTTGATTTAATTGCTATAATTTCATCGCAGGAAATCATTTGCCTAAAATCATTGGCCTAAATTCATTGGCCTAATAAAGTTTCAAGGATTTACTTTAACAAACATGTTTTCTCTCCATTATCTTCAATGTAACTTACTAAAGTGGTGATGGTGGTTTAACCAACATTCACTGAACAACAACAAGCATAAGTTCCAAATCTTTAGAAAGGTTGGCTCAAAATTATGTGACCCATTTCTTTTAATTGAATGGCTTGAAAGAAACTTCAGCTACTTTGCTATAATTCTACCGTTGGAATTTTCAGAAATTTTGAATATTTTTCGACACTGCAGCTTATTTCGTATTTCAACTCATTTGGAGGTGTGACGTCATCAGATTTCTAAATTTTAAACCAGAAGAGTTTCTTCTGATATCATATAGACTTTCATAAAGTATGATATTCTTGAAAATTATTCTGTTTCCTCAAAAGGTTAGAAATTACGATGGTTTAGGAAGAAAACTGAGAAAAATTCTGAAAATATTGGAGATTGCTGGAAAGTCCAACGTTGAGAGGAAGCAAAGTAGCTAAATGTGCTTTTGAAGCCATTCAATTCAAAGAAATGGGTCATAGAATTTACATGAACATTTTTAAAGATTTGGAATCTATGCTGGTAGTGATTGAGTCCATCTAAGATACAGTTGACCATATTCTTCGATAACTAACTTAAATTTCGATACCTTATTTGTCCGTACTATTTTCATTCGAACTGAACTGTTCAGCTTGAAAGTTTAAAGTTGCAATCATCGCCAAAACGAAATTTGCAACAAATGACGCTACAGAGATGTTTAAATATTAACAGCACGGTCACCCCATTTTTGGGGTGACTTGGATCACTTATTTGTGGCTGCAAATTTGTACATTATTTTCGCAAGTTTTTAAAGGTTTCTCTTAGGAGCCTTCTTGGGAGACTGTCTTGAGAAAGTCCCCTTTTAAAATCTGAATGGAGTGACCGATTTCAGCCAGGAAGGGTTCAAAAGATAATTGAACATGATGGCTAATCAATCAGATAGTGCAGAATATTATTGCTTATGTATTTAGGGAGCAGTAGCCTTATGAAACAGCGGACATTTTTTTATTCACCTGAACCTTCTAAAAACTTTAAACGTTAATAATTCTTCTTCAAATTTTTCCATACAAAATGCTCTGTGCCAAGATCAATAGATCTTTAAACACTCTCAGATCTCTGGTGTCTCTACCTTGTCTTTTAAAGCCTCTCATTATAAAACAGTTTCGAATGGGGAAAAACAACATGATTGACCTACAAGAAATTGATTTTGATCTTCAAACACAACCAAAAACAAGAAAACAACAGCAGGACTACTTAGCTGAGGGTACTACTTTTGAAACCTAAACTAATTTGTGGTAAAATTTCAAGTCCATGGTTTTCAAAAGTTAAATGTTTGGCGACCTGTTTATGAGCCATGCTCCCATCAATACGTCTTGTGTGTCAAAATTCCCTAAAACTATTTCTGTTTTCCATTCTCAAAAATTCGAATCTGAAAATACTCTTGCGCAACCGGGATGCATTGCGACCGTTTGTTTTGTTTTTCGTGGATTTCATGGATTTCTTTCGATTCAAATCCAACATAGGTTCCAAATCTTTTAAAAGGCTGGTGTAAAATTCAATGACCTATTTCTTTGAACTGAATGGCTTCAAGGAAACTTTAGCTATTTTGCTATGATTCTGCCGTTGGACTTTTCTGAAACCTTCAATATTTTCAGAATAAGAATATTTTTCTTCTTTTTCGAGAATTCAAGAAAAATTTTCAAAAAAACCATCGTAAATTTCTAAACTGTTTGGTGCAACATGAAATAATTTCCAAGAAAGCCATAGTTTATGGAGGTCTACAATACGGTATCAAGCAAAAGTCTGTCAAACTTCTGGTTTATGATTTAGAAATTTGATGACGTCACATCGTCAAATGAGCTCAAATGTAACATATGCTGTAATCTAAAGAATATTCAAGATTTCTGAAAAGTCCAACGGTAGAGTTATAGATAGGTGGCTAAAGTCTCTTGTAAACCATTCAGTTTGAAGAAATAGGCCATAGAATTTTACATCCACCTTTTATACCGATTTAAAGATTTGGAACCTATGCTTTCAAATCTCATGTTTACACACGTGAAGAGAAATATGGCCGTGTCTGGAGGTACTGTTACTGTAAGTTAGTGTTGAGCAGCGTCACAAAATTATTTTCATACATCATGAAATTAGGCAAATGGGGGTTGCAATGCATGCTGGGTGCCCAAGACCCTTTAATGTAATGTAAACCTAGTTTTCTTCATCGAGTTTTAAAGAGTACTTTAGCCGATAGAAATTCTGTTGTGACATGAGCTGATGTAACAGAAAATTACCCTATAGAACGGCTTCACCTTTTCCACGACCTTTGCAGATAGTATCTTTTCCTAAATGTGGCGTTAAGTGTTTTAATCTTCTCAAAATGAAGGGCCCATTATATTTCATAATTTGGGATATCCCAAACAAACTCTTAGGGATTCTAACTGAGGCACAAACCCTTTCTGCTGTGGCATAATATTTTATCAAAGAGAAAACCATATTTGATATGTAATTGGTATTTCGTCTGGCTGAAATTAAACAATCACTTTACAGTTACTTTTATGAAAATTCCAAGGGATATTCCTCTGTCTTTGCAAACCACTATCAGTGTTTGCAGTTTTCGTGTATTTTACGCAAAAATGGGCGTTTTTGTAGATTTATCATTTTTCATTTAGAAACTAATTATCTATCTACTGAGGTACAATAGAGGCAGCAAATCTTTGGTATAGCGAAGAATGTTACCATCGGCAAGGGAGTGCCACTGCGACTGTCCTTTCTTCGTGGAATAGCCCTCGATTTTGGTTGTATCGTAATGCTCATCCTTAATCAGAAACCGCTTGTAAGAAACTGTGCTTGCCTCTTCCAGAAAATCTAGAAACTTTTCTAGAAACGATGAGAAGTTAGTTCAAAGTTAAGAAACCTTTAAAGTTTAAACTGCTTTCAGTTTTGAAAAGTTAAACCACAAGATAAGGGAAGTACCACCACTGATCTTGTCAGTTCTTGTAATTTCTGAACGCTTCTCTCTTTATGAAAAGCTGAATTCCATGGGCTGAGGCTAAGGAGGTTGGTCTGCTTGGTGATGTGCCGCCACGGGCAACGTGAAGATCAAATGTTGGCCTATCTTGTTAGTTTTTGTCCGTTATGGCCTAATGCCCAAAAATCAACAACCTTCTCAACGTACCTCCAGTCCCACACTATCAACTCTTTTACAAAGGCGGAATATAATTAATTTTATGTTTCATTCAAAACGTACTTGATTTTGACATTGCTGTGGAGCGAAGTGCTCTTTTTGAAGACGCCATTTCTTTTGCCTTTCCTCTGCCATAAATCAGTAACCACTTTTCAGACTGACTCAAACAAGGTCTCAAACTCTAAGTTGAAGCCTGACCTATGCAACTGTGTAAAACCGAGACAATTAAGGCCGCAGCTCCTCCACAGCAGCTGCACGAACGGAGCACAACTTTTTGGAACACCCCTGTACATGGAAGAAAACAGCTGTAGACAGGTCGCTCTGAAACTATCTTAACATTGGAAGCTATATTGTTGTTATAATTTAACTTCCAGTAATTATTTTCGTTATAGCTATGGTGCAACTGTAGCTATAGGGCCATTCTCACTGTGTCAGCTACGTCTGAAAACCAGTCTCATAGTACACATTGCAAAAGGCTTGAGTGGCTGCGTTCGTTCTAATTATATCATTTATTTCCTTTCAGGCTCTAATCTCAGAACTTCACCTATACCCTACCCAAAGGCATTGCATTTTAACACGATGCATCCTGTAACGGAGAAGAAAAATAGGCCTAGTGAGGCAAACATCGACAAATACATGAAGAAATCGAAGGATTCTGATGGAAAAATATCTAAACCACGCCGTATTCGAACAGCTTTTACATACGAACAATTAGTCGCATTGGAAAACAAATTCAGATCAACACGATATCTGTCAGTATGCGAGAGACTAAACCTGGCTTTGAGCTTAGGCCTAAGCGAAACGCAAGTCAAGATTTGGTTTCAGAATCGAAGAACAAAATGGAAGAAGCAGAATCCTGGACAAGATGTAAACGGTCCAACCTGCCCGTCTTCTGAAATTGGATCAGATAATATGTCGCATTATTCTTCATTAAATCATCTCCCATCGTTCTTACATCATCACTATGACCCACATATGCACCTTCGATACCCTGTGGTCGATTGTGGTTACCGCAGTCATCCGTTCTCAGTGCCTCCGTTTCAAAGAGAGACTTGTAGCTGCATGCATGGCTTACCCAATGCGTGCGACCAATATTGATTGTGGTGGGGTCAACCGCAGAAGACTGGAGAGAGTCAGGGATTGCTTTAACGCAGTGATGCCTTGATGCAATGGCAACGAGAATTGCACATGCAGTTACCCCAGCAGCAACTGCAAGCTAATCGCTATTTCGCTTGAAGACAGTAGCGCTTGTTGTTTGATGTGTGCCACAAAACCAGTTGAATTAGTGACATTGAAAATTGTTCCACTTGACTGGCACAAAAATCCTTGATAACTGTTGTTTTCTGATTAAATAATTTACTTAGAAGTTACTTCAAAGTTGCTTCAAAGAATAAAACCCGCATATAAGAACCACTGATTTTGTGAAAGTTAGTGAAGTTTGAGAAATTTTGGCCACTTGTTTGAAAAATAGTTCTGAAATTTACAAGAATAAACCACTAACCTCCCTCACTGCAATATTTAGAAATCTTTCGGAACCTAGAATCAACTAAATTTGGCAGGTCAAGCTCAGAAACTATAAGGTTGTTATATGCGTGTTTTGCCACAATCGTGGAACAATGCCTTCATCGTCCTGGTTAAAAAAAATCGCAGCTAACCGGCATCCTTTGCGATCCCAAAGTCGATTTTTGTACGATGTGAAAGTCGTTTCTGGCCGAGGCTCAACAGACTGATTGCAAGTTCGTAGTTATTGCTATTGATAGGCTGATGGACGCTATAACTACAACTCATGGATTTTCACATTGAAAATTGGGACGACATTGTTTCCCTTGACGTCACGTCCGATATGGAACCATAGCAACACTGTACGAAAAGCCAGGCCATGGCGGATGGGCCTAACTTGTCGGCTCAATCCTCAGATAATAGAACGCCTTAAAATTCAAGTTTTGAGTGACGTTAGCAATGAACAAAAGCCATAAATATCCAGATAAATGTTTTCTCAATCCAAGAATCAACAAACCTTTCAGTTTCAATTAGAATTTCCTCATTTTGAAGGCGACTTAGCTTCCTTCAGTTGACAATAGTGCACGCCACTGCTCCTGAAATTTTCCAACTACCGAAAAGAGGCCATTAACCTCGTTTCAACGTGAATAGAAAAATCGGTGCCCCCATTGTTTATTTTCGTCCCACTTTTTGATGTGAAAGTCCATAAGTCCCAGTTTGAGCAAAAAATTATATTGTTGTTGTTGTTGTCATTGCTGTTGTTGTTGTGATAACTGGGACTATTTCGTGAGTCTAGAGGCTCAATTCATTTTCCTTTTCATTCGACGCGCAAAGGATCAGTGTTAGCGATGGATCGTTAACAACACTTTTTTACTTTGTAAGTTAGCCTCATTAAAATTGAATACAGTCAACTCCTGCGTATAAGAACCTGGTGGACTAAGAACCTACAAGCTGAAATTGTCCCATCAGGCTACCATTTTATAAGAACCAATCCATTGTAAACATTGTACGAGAACCCAGGCTGACTTTGAAAAATGGTAGGCTCTTATACGCGGGTACCCGCGGGTGTTTACTGTCCTGCCTGAAAACAAATACATCATGACTTCTTTAAATTTGAATACTGCCTGAAACAAATACATCAACTTCAGTTTTTTTATATCAAACTTACTGTAAATAAATTTGTGTATATAGAAAGCTGCCTAGCAGACCTAATCTTTTTTGGTAAATTGGAATGAAGCGTTAGATAAACCTTATGTATTCATTGAATCTATCTTTGCTTGTTTCTTCCCTGCGTTATTTGATACACTCATTTTTTATAGGAAGCTAAGAATTTGAGCCAGCATTGAAAGTTTCTCAAAACGTATCAGATTTTGAGTTCTCAATGTTTCTTGCGAATCTCTTAAGGTCCATAACAGTCTTCATCTTTACTTCCTGTCCCGTCGTGAATATTTCAAAACTGTAAGTCTTTTGTTGAGGGTGTTGTGGCGCAGTTGTGTAATCCTCTGACTTTGCAGCCAGAACAGTCTGGCGGACATGGTTCGATCCAAGGTTGTAACATTCAATCATGGGTAGTTAAGTTGTGCTTGATTCCCACAGCTTTGTTCTTTTACGGAGGAAAACATTATTTACTACTGCGGAGGAGCTAGCGTAAGAGATTGAGAGGAAGAAACAGCTTGTTTTCTTTCTTTCGGTCTTTCGTTACCTCCTCCGCAGAGCTATTGAAATTATTCCTCCGCATGTACATATTAATTGCAGTACTCCTCCATAGAAGCACACCAGTAGTGTCTTGCTACCCATGATACAATTTGAATTGAAAGGCTTGAAGGGAACTTCAGGTTCGTTAGGGCTCGTTCGAACCGATTGATCATTTTCTACCTGAATTCTACCGCAGGTAAATTCTAATCTGAAATGTAGGTTTTCGAATACACGGGGGTGGTAGGTAGTTTCTTAAATTTCAAGACACCTTTGTTACCAAAAGTTTCTTATTCAAAGAAACATGTATTGTAAGAACCATTTACGCCAGCTTTGTTAAAAGGTGTACGCCTATGCTAAAAGGAATGCAATCTCGTTGCCACAGTAGCCAATCGACTGATAACATCTAAAAATGGTTTCAATATTTTTTATCAGAACAAATCATGTTTTGGGACCTTGCAGACGCACTTATCACCCAGCAATTATGTTTTGAATTGCATTTTCTTGAAATATTTTTGCCCATAAAGCAGTGTAAAACATTGTATCAGTTATAAACCTATTAATTTCTTATCTGTTTTAAAATGTGTGGCCTCTTTGATATCAATATAATTTCAAGTGCATTCTTCTCTAGACCAACCCCAACATGTTTTGTAAACGTTTTGATTCAAGATTGTGATACAGGAGTTAATGTAAACTATACTTTATTGGTATCGTCAGTTATAATTAACTCTTCAAAATAGAAATTTGTTTGTAGCACGCTGTGGTCTACCCGGGGGGGGGGGGGTACATAACATGTTCGGGGTACGGGTATGTGCTGCCCATATGGGTGGGTTTTTGGGCCCAAAATTCTCTAAACAAGGGTCCTTTTTGGCAGATTTTCCATAAACATGGGTGGGGTATAGCTGAAATTCGCAAAAATAGTTAGAAATAGGTAGTTTTGCTCCAAAATTCATCATAAAAGTGGGTACAAGCGAGCATAGGTTCCAAATCTTTAACTCAGCGTAAAAAGGTGGGTGTAAAATTCAATGACCTATTTCTTCTGACTGAATGGCTTGAAAGAAACTTTAGATACTTATCTATAATTCTACCGTTGGACTTTCCAGAAATTTTGAATATTTTTCAAAATTACAGCTTATTTTAAATTTCAGCTCATTTGAGGATGTGACGTCATCAAATTTCTAAATCATAAACCAGATGAGTGACAGACTTTTGCTTGATACCATATTGTAGGCATTCATAAACTATGGTTTTCCTCGAAGTTACTTCATGTTGCGTCAAACGGTTTAGAAATTACGATGGTTTTAAGTTTTTTGGAAATTTTTGTTGAATTCTTGAAAAAGAAGAAAAACATCCTAACTCTGAAAATGTTAAAGATTTCAGAAAAGTCCAACGGTAGAATTATAGAGAAATAGCTAAAGTTTCTTTGAAGTCATTCAGTTCAAAGAAATAGGTCACTCAATTTTACACCTGCCTTTTTAAAGATCTGGAACCTATGCTGTACAAGCGCAAGTTTCGGTAATTAAAAGAGGGAGCCTTTCTGAAAACCGGGCGGCAGACCCTCGTCCAGTAATGCTAAGCTTGGTGATTTGAATTCCTGCCCTGGGAATCGTGTTAGATAGAGTGGGAGTGGGGAGGGTGGCCATATCTCCTGGCTAAAGGAATCATGAGGTGTGGTTAGACTTATGACGATGAGTCCCTTCTATCCCTGCATTAAACCTCGCTCAACTGGTAATGTTGACCGAAGCGCCATCTTGAAGTAAAAAAGCACAGGGATACAAGGGACTCATCGTCATATGTCTAAGGTGTGGTCACATCGAGAGGAAGGACCGGGACTATGCTTCGATAAGCTCTCGTTGTTCCTTAAAACTACCTACTACTGGTAGACACAAATCAAAGGGTATGTGCAATGAGCAAAGCAATCTAAAAATATCCCATTCAAATAGATCTTGCACACGCGCCGTGAAAAAAGGATTGCCAAAGAAATACAGTAAAAACCCGCATATAAGAACCTTGCATTTTGAAATCACCCTGTTTAGGTTCTTATGCATATGATACTATTCTTGAAAACAGGATGCAAGGTTCTTAGATAGGTTCTTATCAAAAGAATTAATTGCAGATCTTTGGGAATTTAGGCCATATATAAGAAAACAACGTCTTCACATACACACTATCATGACACAATTTTATAAAGAACAACCTTATCTACCTAGCCTTATCTGTATCAAATCCATTCATACAAGGAATTTTTACACAGGTTTTGGCTAAATTTCTTTAAAAATTCTTATCACATATTACCAACCAGTAGTTTACATGTAACTTTTTTTAAATAAGAACCTTCCTTGAATTTCAGGATGAATAGGTTCTTCTGTAATTGGGTGAAATTAGAACATTTTTGGCCTCAGGTTCCTATAAGTGGATGGTTCTTATATGCGGGTTTTTACTGTAATGCTGTGTCTGGGTGTTTTCTTCGTTCTATTTATAGAGTAGCCTATTTAAAGTTACACACTCCCTTTGATATGAAAGGTAACTTGTCTCAACAATTGTTAACTGTTGGTAATTTAGTTGCATGTTCTTTATGTAATGGTCATGGGGCAGTCTTCTGCCTCTGCAGTATCTTCCTTGTAATGAAGTAAGCATTCGTTTTTGTAAACCTTTTATTAAACATCAAAAACCTAGCAAGCCTTTAGCTTGCTAACGAAATTAACCCAAGGCTAATGTAACATTTAGAAGAGTATGTCAACCAGCCGGAGATCTAAAGTGCCGATATCTCCCTGTTTAGTGCCATCTTCCTTGTCTCATGTTATAAAATCAAGATAAATTTGTACAACATTTAATTGATGTTACTAATGCCTATAGTATCTATTTTGCATGCTTGATAAAATAAACAGCAGGGTCTTCAAATTTAGAGTCGAATCGAATTAGTGGCCATTCGTGAAAAGAGATATGTTTGTTCTCGATACATCGAGGCAATGATGAAGTTTTCAACTGTTATCGTTTTAATTAGATTAATTAGCTTATCATTGATTAACATAGATAAACCGCGATGCTGTTCTACCTTAGGTCAAGCTTTGGACTCCGTGGACTTGTTACAAGTCTCTCTCAAACTCATACAGATGTAAATATTGAACTGCAACAGATCCAAAACAAGTGCCAAAGCAAGTGCCAAAGCAAGTGCCGAGACTTGTAACGAGTCCAGAGAATCCATAGATTCTTGCCAAAGTATGCAAGGTCTCGTCTACCCTTCACTGTTGGCCCCACAGGGTGCAATAAAACGTACAGCTCCTCCACAGCAGTCACACAAATGGGGTACAATGTTTTGGGACACTCTGTAGAAATATTGACAGGAAGAGTGAATCGGCGAAATATATTTCACTGGCTGCTGCAATAGAAACCTAGAAGTATAACTAATCATTGCTAGGACCTTATAAGCTACCAAAAAATCGGAGCATTTCCTGAGAATGGCGTAAGGTGATCGACGAAGACGATTTATAGCCTGGCTGTGCGCACGACATTTTGCCATATGCATGCTCAGTCCGAAATAAAGAGATCTTTTTAAACCCTAATGAAAATGAATCTAAAAATATACATAGACTGTTTTAAAGATCTAGTTTCTGAATACACTTGTCGATTTGAACATGAGTTCGGGGATTATAATTAGGCCACACATGACAACGGTTTGCTACGCTAAGAAATATGCAAACTTTCTCAAGAAATGAGCTAATTCCCTTAATATTCCACGACAAAGACTATTTGTTAGGTTAACTCCATTGCTAGGCCATGTCTTATCTACAAATAGTTTTCGAACCAGGTGTGAGTTTCTGTACAAAAGCCATACGTCTTTGTACGGCATTATTTGTTTTATGAGCACTGATTAGGGACACATGTCAGAACGTGCCTTCAGCCCTGAGGGTTCGTTAATATATTGCTCCGGTTCTGGACAGTCGAAGGGGAATTTACCTTGGCAAGTGTTTGTTTCATTGCGATGTAAGTTAGGCATAAGTAAATTCAATTTAGGTCCCACAAATGTGTTGTGGCCATATGTATCTGACACGCACAGATTAGGTCTCCAAAAAGGGCCGGTCATTCTCTCTCAGCGGTCCCCTCAGACGTCAAATTCTTATTAGGAAGTATATATGTTTCAAGGGAACAGCAAAGAATTGATAAAATGAATACTTTGTATCTTCTTGCACCAAAATTTTACATGAAACATATACTTTATAATAATGCCCAGCCTTCTATGTTGTCCCAAAAAAAATGCTACGGAGTTCTTGGCAAATATGACCAATTGCGTCAAGGATACTACAGGTTTTGTCTTGGTTTTCAACAGTATGTTCTCGTCAATTATCAACAATACAGACTCTTCATTTTCGTCTGCTAGATTGATTATTTTCAACTTTGGATTGACAGAGACGGGGGTCTGGGGGCGAAGACCCAGAAAAACCTTAAAAGGACATGTCCTTTACGTTGACATAGAATGCCTCTCCTGGCGCATGTTTGCCATTGCTTAATCTACTATCATGGAGGAGCTCACTTTTCTTGCAAGATTTGCTGGTCTTTACTGTATCCTTCGCGCATGCAATGCAATACCTCAAAGAACGCATGTCAACCAGCATCCTTTGCTCGCGTCGCATTTTGCCTTTCGACTGCGGCAGCCATTTTCTTATGACATCGAACATAGCAGTGCTCAGCAAAGCGCGACCGCAAAGGATACTGGCTGACCAGCGTTCTTTAAAGGGATTGTGCAAGGTTTGAAGCTTGCATTTGCAAAGAGCAAAAAATCTAAAAATAGATTATTCAAATCGATGTCCCACACGTGCTGTCAGCAATTGATAGCTAAAGGAACAATGCTGTGTCTGAGTGTTGTCTTTGTTCTACTTATAGAGAAGCCTATATACCATTGCACACTCCCTTTAAATCATAAGGCCGGATTGAAAGAGATCTGGTTTTGATAGCACGGAAGGACTTGTCTTCGCACCCTCTTTTTCAGCAGCCTTAGTCCTCCTTCGTTTCCTTGTATTGCTTGCTTTTAGCAATAGCTTTGACCATTTACATTCCTATGTTGTTAGCAAACTGACACTGCTATCTTCAAAGATTTGCTATCTTCAAAGATTCTTCGTTTCCAATAACTAACAGATGTCAGATGAAACATAAAGTTAAAGATCCAATTAATATAGGGTGTGGGGTCTGATCGCAGAGAACAAAGTGCGGACAATCCCCCTTTGAAGGATAGCTGCAGGGGTTTGGAGTCAGTGGCCTCGATTGCGGTATAAATGAGATTTCGAAAAACTTTAAGCTGTTGATTAATAAAAGCAATGACCTACTCAAGGCATACAGTAAAAGCCAGACTCTTGGGCCCTAGGACCCCAGGACCATTCAGTGACACAATGGACAGGACCGTAGGACCAGGTGCAAATATGATATAAAATAACAAATTTCCTGGTCTTGACTGAGCATCTTGCCAGAATATTGAAAAATTGAGGTTACATGTTAGAAAATGCTCATCCATAGCACTTCAGTGTAAGAACACATAGAATTACTCAATGTTTCATTGAAGTCTCAAAGCTCAAAATTTTTCACCATCATATGTTGCCTAATCAATGAAAATAAGGTAGCACGCCATTCTTGCAATAGTCATGCAGCATTGCGGACACCTTTATTTGGAACAAACTGTTTATTCGATACTACCTACCACCTTGATATTTATTAGAAGCTACTACCTCAACTGCGAGCTACCTCTTCGGAGGAGCGAATAAGTGCAGCTAGCTATCCCTTTTTCCGCAATGCTACACGCATTAATGATATTGGAACCACTAGTTTAAAGGTCTCGGGACCGATTGTTTTATAGGTAATAGGCACAGAGGTAAATTCGTCCGTCTATGAATGGTGTAAAGAAAAACCACGCACGCTCTGTCTCGATTTCTCGTGCGCGTGCCAAACTTGTCGTCATCATCATCATCATCATCATCATCATCATCATCATCATCATCATCATCATCATCATCATCATCATCATCATCATCATCATCATCATCATCATCATCATCATCATCATCATCATCATCATCATCATCATCATCATCATCATCATCATCATCATCATCATCATCATCATCATCATCATCATCATCATCATCATCATCATCATCATCATCATCATCTATCTATTTCCAGTAGGCTTAAAACAAAGATATTTAACTTACAGCTAATCGAGGCCTAATAGTTACAATTTTCATACATGATTTACGATCTACAGTAGAAACCCGCATAAAAGAACCTAGGTTTTTTCTAGGCAGCCTGAATAGGTTCTTAATTAAATGGCTGCTATTCTAAATTCCAGCCTGTAAGGTTCTTAAAAAGGTTCTTATATACAAGCAACACTGTTTTCCAGCCCAAGAATTCTTGAGAATTCTTGAGAACAAATCTTTTGTACCAATGAAGAAGTCTGATCAGAATGTGAAGAATTCTAAAAATTCTGGTCATTTTCATAATTTACATGAAAGCTATTATATAAGAACATTTCCCAGTTTCAGCCTCTTAGAGGTTCTTATTTAGGGGGTTTAAAAGATTGAATTTCAGCCTCTAGGTTCTTATAGAAACAGGTTCTTTTATGCGGGTTTCTACTGTAATTGAAAATAAAGCTATCAATATGGAAAAACTATGTTACAGGATAAAGACGAGTTGAAGGTATATCCTGTTAGAAACCGTACCTTTGGAATATATACGGGTCCTAAGGCCTCAGCGTCTGGTATTTACTGTATGCCACTACTCATGTGTAGAACTATTTAGTTACCGTTATCATGTTGTTTTATCTTAATTTATTGATAACTATGTAATTCAAACAAGAGAAAAAAGCCAACAGCTTTAAACTGATTTATATCGCTCTCTAAGTACTTTAAATTAATGTTTTTAGTGTTACTTTGAGTTATCACATGCATACTGTGTTCTTAATCTCCCCCTAAAAACATTAATGATAAGATTGTTCCTTTATGATCCTGTCTTTTCCGACCAGACCGACCCAAGGTTCGACCCGATGTTCTTATGACCTTCCTTTTTAACCATTAAACTTCTTTTTTTTTTACATATCAGTCTCTAAGAAAACAAACTACAATACAAGAATCTGAGCCAATCATAGCGGGAAAATACACATGGTCATCTAGTCCCCACTATGAATGACTCTTACAATAAATATAAACAATAATCCAATTTAACTAACAAAAGAACCCAATACCACACCACACTACTCCACACCAAAAGACACTAAACTATACAACGAGAAGACACTCTAGGTACAACGAGAAACCATGTAGAGCAGAGGGACTAGCTTAAACTTCTGTTGCAGCATAGCAACTAGCTGTTGCTATTGGCTGTTACTACTAGCTGTTAATATTATGACTGTCCTTTCTTCGTCCCTGGAATTTGCTTGTAGCTTCATTACACGTGTTTTTCTCTCATAAAACAAACAGCTGCCATTTAATTTTAGCTTTACCTTTTATCAATGGTAGCCCCTTAGTTAATTGACTGATTTACAGGGTGCCATGCCAGAATATACAAAGATACAAATTAAATTTCTAAATGAAAAACAAAGTAAATCGAAGAACAGTTACAATGCAAGGAGCCCAATTACAGTGAGTCACTGCAAGGATCCTTTGATTTTGTTTAATTTCATTGATGATAATGAGTCAATAGTGATACGATGGGGAATGATAGCAAGCAGTGACACCAAAGTGTCAGCATATTATGATATCAATGTAAGCTGTGCTTCAGTTGCAAGGTAGCAGAACGCCAAAGAGAGTACAAGTGAACGACAGACATGTTTGTAACATAACGTATCGTAACCCAGCTGAACAGCAAGATGGCGATATAAATACACAACTGCAGTAGAGGATATAACACCATGCAACACGACACATATACGCAGCGCAAATTCAAAGCTGCATAGCAAACATCGCGCAAAAGCAAAATACTGCAAGGCAAGTCCTTTTGATACGATGTCTTCACTTCCCTGTCTTCTCTCCTCCGCACGTTCGTCATATTATCCGCATTCACCCTCGTTCCTCAAACGTTAGCCTCGTGAAGGATTGTCCAAAAGAGTGGTCGCCAAGTCTTTGCAAGACAAATCCATGCCTAGATTTAGCAGATCAGTGATACAATGGAATGTTGGATGCTGTCGACGCCTAACTGCTTAGTTTTATCAGCTAAGATCCAATATGGTTTAGCAGAAGCTCGTTTTAATTGGTAATAGCTGAGTCTCGCATAAGCACAAGTCAAACTTTGTTCACGATTAGGCCAGATGTGTTGTTGACTTAGGAATTGCCATTCCCTTGCGGAATATGAAATATCATCCAATTGTATAAACCACTAGAAATCCTGCGAATCTTTTTGGATTAATTGAAATAATGGAGGAATCATTTGCCAATGAGTTAAAGATTGTCTGCATGCTTGTTTGAGTCAATTTATTGGTTGTCATGTAGCTCTAGCAGAGCGGGAAGGCCTCTATGGTAGCACACTTGACTACCAATTGGAAGGTTGGTGGTTCTAGTCCCTGCCCTTTCAAACTTGCTACGTAGAGTGAGGAGAGTTGCAAGCTCTCTGTAAATCCAGGCTAAATAAATCACGACGTGTAGTTACACAAAGAGGAAGGACTAGGACACTGCTCGATAAGCTTAGCTTCAGTTTCGCTTGACATCCGTCTCATTTAATGCAATAGACCTTTTAGCTATTCTGAAAAGAATCAAAATCGAATGCTATTTTGCTACATTTTGTAGAATTTTCGAATGTGCACAATAGTGATAGAAGCCCTATCGCCACTCCATCGAACGTCGCATATAAAAATGTATAAAAATAACGTTCGATCCAGGCTCTTTTGTAGAATAGCTAAAAGGTATATTGTTAACCAACAGCATGAGCGATAGGACACCAAGTGTGTATCAATGCGAAATTTCGCTGTTTCGTGCTTTTTAGATTTTTAGTAGTGAGCCACCTTAAGTGCAAATCCACTAACCCACAAAAAATAACTGGTTAAAGTGGCTCGCTACTTACCAAATTTCACACTTGGGGTCCTATTAGGCTCATTCCAAAAAAGTCTCTTGTTTTGCCCCCCCCCCTGCAGACAACAACCACAACAACAGCGAAAGTTAGAGGAACTTATGAAATGAGTCAAGGGTCCTATCGCTCATGCCAGCAGAGCCATTGAAGTGATTTGGCAAAGCTTGTTCATGTGAAACCTTTCACCCCACCCCCAGACTGAAATTATGCACTTGAAGTCTAGCCTTGTTGGAAGGCGAATCCTGATTAGAAAAAATTGCACATAAAGATATTTTGAAAATTTCCGTAATGGCAGCCATTAGACTTGCCCCAAGTCTGTTTTGTCAACTGTAATAAGTCTACCGGAAAGTATATTTCGCTTTTCACTTTTCCCTTCAATTTTTTTTGATGAAATTTTTTTGACGAAAAAGACTTGGGGCAAGTCTAGCCATTAGGTTGATAGTGTATTGGGCAGGCCTCTGTTCAACAATAGACCTTTTAGCTATTCTGAACAAGAATCTGGATCGAAATATGTTTGATGTATTTTGTAGAATTTCGAATGTGTACAAAAGTAAAAGAAGATCTAATGCAGCTAAATGGCACACTTCGTATAAAAATGTATAGAAATATTGCTCGATCCAAACTCTTGTTCAGGATAGTTAAACTGTCTATTACAGTAGGCAGTATAGCATTCAATGAAGAATTAAGCTCTCCAGTCAACCCTTGGAGGAAAGAACCAGACCATTTTGGTTGAAAGTATCGGCATTTATCCGTTACAAAATCATTCGCTAAGCTGCGAGTTTTTACCAGTTAAGCTTTTGTATTAGTATTTTCCCCGGGAATTTATGACTCATTTGAACTGGTAGATCCATGAAGGGCTTTCCTAGCTTCGCAGCGAACCTTGGTAATAAAGCGCTCGCATCGCTCGCACTTCAACATTCTTAGCTCCTGCGGAGGGCTTATCAAATGGTCAGCTTTCATATAGCAAAACTGGGAAAACTTGTCAAATCATGGAATAAATCTACTTTCTAGCTCAATTTTTGTATCCCGTCTCCCATAAAAATCCCCTTGTGTGAATCCTTTAGGATAGCGAAAGTAGAAGGAGCTATGAACTCCTTAAATTCCAATTTCTCAAAGTCCAATTGAGCTTTGGACACATTTCGCTTTGCCATTGGTTGAGGAATCTCTGAGTTCTGCACTCAAAATTATCCTAACTTGGAAAGGCCTAAATGATGGGCCTAGATACTGAAATTAAAAGTAGAAACTTATTTTCCAATTTTTGTTGCGTCCAGGCTGCCCCGGCAGGTTTTTAGTTTTCTTACGCCCATGCTCTTCGCAAAGGCTTCTCCAAGGCGGGTTCTCCCTTCAGGTTACTTTACATGCGTTCGTTAAGTTAAGGAAATGTCCTTCTTGAGCTTTATGACAAGTTACCTCCAAAGGATAGAGAAGCTCTGGTCGTAGGTCAAAGCCTGTTTTAATCAAATTGTTGGATTTAGGATTAAAAAAAGGATAAGCTAGAATATCAGTGAATATAGGAACATAAGATTAAGTTATAAACGATGATTCCTCGTTTGTCAATGTAAGGCCATGATAAATAGCGTAAAACGAGCGAATAATAGGAGCTCCATTACAAGCCTGGGCTTGAATAACAAATCAAATCATTTTTTTATGTTTCCTGATGCTTATACTGAGCTAATTATGGCGTGTTGTAGCTGACGGGGCATGTAGAACTGAGCATAGGCGCAAGTGTGTAAGGCTCGATGGTGGGGTTCGGGTTAGTGAGGTTGGTAGTTCGAATCTCTTCTCTGCATTGCTAGTTACCTAAAATGATGGAAGTAGCCAACTCTGTAATTTTAGGCTGAATAAATCACAAGGTCTGGTCATATCGAGAGGAAGATTCAGGAAGCTTCTGAAAGCATAATTCTTTACTGTTCTTAAAACTGGCTTCGGACTGGGTTAAACAAACCAATATGAGCTCGTTCATGCTATTCAAAAATGACACCGGTCACCACAGTTGTCGTAGCATCGCTTAGCGTACAGAGTGTTAGACTAATGACGATGAGTCTCTTGTTTCCCTGTGCTCTTTGACCTCAAGATGGCGCTTCAGTCAACAGAGACTCGTAATATTACTCTGAAAAACCTAACCCTATTAGGCCTAATATGCTGGAATTCCTAGCATGTAGCATACCAATCAGAATGCGAGATTTGGCAAAGAACAATAAGTTTCGAATCTTCAATTCGATCGACGCAGTTGACTGAATTTGAAGGAAGTTGCTGCGCCAGGTACTTGAAGATTTCTCTGGTATGTTTTGGTCTTAAATTGCAGCATTAAAAGACTTATTTTGCACTCACCAGGCAAAGTGAACTTTCTTCTTCAAATGAATACCAAGTTTTGTTGATTAAGTGTCTGCTTACCGTGGTTTCTATCACATTTCCTTTCTGAGGAGTGACCGTTGAACAGAGCCGAAGCAGTCGTTCGATCCGGATTCGATCAATCGAATGCAGAAGATAGGGTCAGGTTTTTAACAACCTCGTTCCCAGGGTGTTCTGACGTCATACGCTGGTCACGAAGCCGAAAGAACACCCTGGTACACTTGGCATCAATCTTGCCAATATATGGCAAGATGCGCCCCATTATGGATTTGCAGTTTGCTAGGCAACGATAATCGACAAAAAATGGTCGTTGCTCTAGCGCTAATTCTGAAGTATATAAATTGAGAAATCAAAAACAAACACTTTGAGGACTCTATTCTAGCCCTTTTTAAGGTATTTAATCATTAATCCGGGGTTAGCAAGTGCATTTGGTAGGAAAACGGGCACAATCCATTTGGGTGGAAAAAGGGCCTAAGTTGACATTTTCGAGAATTTCCCCCACAGCTTTGAAAATAGAATGGCTCGTTATTCGGCGAATTTTGGAGATAAATTGGAGATTAAACGTGTTTCAGTGAAAAAATACAGTTTTCCGTCGATTTTTGACATGCCGCGGCCGTTTACTCCTCACGAAACGGAGTTACGGCGTAAAACGGGGTAGGCCGAAATTATTCCCCATTTTTGGGGGGCGCGCGCTCTGCTTCTGGGGGCAATATTGAACCCCAAATTGCGTTATTAGACTCGCAAACGAATGGTCTCTTGAAAACATTTTTCCGTTTTGAAATCGGGCGTGTAACCATGGAGCATCGACTCCAAACGTAACATCGGGTCGGAAAATCGCAACATTTATTTTTCAACCCCCTGTTATGACGTCATAATGACCCCAAAATTTCCTGAAACTCCGAAATTCCAATGCGCCGTGGTCCATTACCCCTATTAAACTCCTCACTTGCCCCATACACCCCATTGATTTTGTGAAATTACCGATTCAATAAAGGCCATTTTTGAATGGGAGCAAGTTATAATCTGATTTTGCTATCGTTTTCGAATAGCCAATCAAATTGCCGAACGGCCTCTTGTATCCCAGAGTAGAGGTAGAGCAACGAACTCACTCTGGGGACGAGATTGCGTTTTTAACTGTTTCATTATGAGTCCCTGTGAGCAAGGTACCGCAGGGATACAAGGGACTCATCGTCAGAAGTCAACAGAGTGTAATATTGTAAATAGTCACGTGACATTATCCCGCTGATATTAGAGTTGTTGTTCCGTACATAGTGAATGGATGTTATGTTACTTGCGAATACCACTCACATATTTATGTCTCGCTGAGCTCCAAAGATATAACACAGGGCAACACAGGCCCTACCCCTAGTGAGTGTATCATGTTCTTCGTGATGGTCAAGACTTCAACATCAGTCTCCTGAACAGGGATGGCGCCAGTGGGGGGGGGGGCTAGGGGGCAGGAGCCCCCAAAATTTCATTCAGCCCCCCCATCGGCACTTAAATTTTCGACAATTTCTATGCACTGTCGGCATTTTCATAACCTGCACCTCCAGATTTCTTTGCTGCGTTGTCATCTCAGTGAAAACTAGAATTGAACTCGTTCATAAAAAATTTCTCACTGTCGGCACTCTGACAGTATTTGCCCCTAGCATTTCTTCCCTGGCGCCATCTCTGCTCCTGAAAGAATGGAAACTTTACGCGAATAAGAAGTCAGAAATTTCTTTGATCAGAGATGCACTTCTTTGTGAATTTCGGTTATCCTTTCTTTAATTAGAAAGAAAAATTTCATGTAGCTTTTATCATAGACACTTTTATGCACGCTGTCAGCTTGGAATTTAGACCGTGAACAAAGAACAACTGGCAAATTTAGTCATGAAAAAACTGAACTATAAGGTGTAACAATCTCATTCAAAAACAGATTAATTTTCAAAGGTGATAGGTGGTCTTAAACTATTGCAAATGAGTATAGTATGCATTTTGTTATTTTCTGAATTGAGAAAAACACGATGATAAAATCTTGAGTCACACATATGACCTACTTATTTTAAGTTCTTCTCACGAATGATTGATAATAGTTTATAGATGTCAATAATTCTGTGAGCCTTTTGAGACTTGACCCAATGGATTGCCTGATAACCGATAAGAAATGAAACATTGCCATACGTTGTATTATCCTGTTTAGTTAAGGCTAAGCTAATTTTTTGATAGTTATCAAATGATTTTATCTTTTAAAACACATCATAAATGTATCATTGTTCAGAGTATTAAGGCGTTTACATGTTATATTAGCGCTTAAAGTGCCTATCAGGTCGGATGGAAATTTTTCTACAAATCAGCTTCAATTGAAGCTAAAATCACTTACAAAATTTTGGCAATGTTGTTTGGGAAAAAGTACTTGATCATGCTGGCAGGCGTAGTTTGGCAACTTTTGAGTGGTTTTTCAACGTTGACTTAAGGGAGGGGGAACAGAGGCAACAAACAGAAATTCTGAGGGTGGCTCAACAATTTTGTAAGTGATTGTAAGTACATATATGACGAACTTTCACAACTTTTGCAACTTTACAACCTTGAGATACCCTTGATAGGGGGGTTCAAAGATGCCCCACTCTGCAGAGCGCTGCGCAATTTGGAGTCTGGGCTGAGCGGAATGGGTGACGTTTGACGTATATTCCGGAAGGACGTTTTACTTTCGTACACAAAAGCCATATAATCTATCGAAAAGACCAACACAAGTCGAAGGCAGTGCATACCAACCTATGTCAAAACGCTGTTAATTTCGTTAAAATGAGCTCAGAACCAGAGCAGAACAATTCTGGAAGTTTGGCTGAATTTGAAGAAGAAATCGAAGGGCTTGTAGGTGCAATAGGTGCAGCAGCCAAAATGACGACGCTGAGAGCGATAATGTGAAGCTGGCTACACTGATGAAAGGGACAGTTACATTGCTATAATAGTTGTTACCATCAGTAAAGGAGTACGACGAGCAAGGGTGAAATTTGTAAAGCAAAGGACCGTCAGTGCAGCCAGGACCACCGTGAGGTTTTGGAGGCTCGGGGACAAAATTGCGAAATAAGGCCCCCTTGGAGCGAAGCGGGCAGAAGACAGGGGAGTATCTTACTTTATGATGCCCCCGAGGCCCTGGGGTAAATTGCCCCTTGGCCCCCCTCGGCGCCCATGAGTGCGACTAACCATAACATTTTGTCTTCTCTGTGTATTTTTATGTGGTGTGAAATTTATTGCTCAGGAAGGCACATGGCTTTGTCTTTTGGAAACCTGAATTTTTGTTTTGCAAAATTTGCCTTTCCTAGTCTTAGGGACCAGTCATTATTTCTTGCCGGGGAGGGGGTGGAAGACATCTGGGAGGGGGTACCAAAATTTTACCAACTTAAAGAGAGGGGGGACGAAAAGTAGCGCACATTTTCAGGAGGGGGTATGAAAATCGTTTGGGATACATCCTGTAAATTCTTTAAAACCTAGTTCTTCTGGAAGTAAGTTTATTTCTAAACCTAATTCTTAAACTGTTTTCTCCTTTCTCGTCAGATTTGAAATTGTATTTTTCTTTAATGTGCCACTGTGACTATGTAAATCTTCATGCACTGGAATTCATGACAGCATAGTGGCATTATTACCATAGGTACATGCTCTGGGAGGGGGGCTGAAAAGGTTTTCTATAATGTTGGAGGGGGCACCAAAAATTTCAGGAAAATCAGAGAGGGGTTACGAAAATTCTATCAAATATTTGTAAATGTCTTCCGCCCCCTCCCCAGCAAGAATTAATGACCCGTCCCTTACGACCGTTCGTTCTTCGTACAATAAAGTTAGAATAACCCTCGAATTTGGCAGCTGTTTCGTTTGACGTTTATCCTTTCATGAGAAACAAGTGTCTAGAAAAGTTTGTTCTGCACCCTAAACAGGTGTGTTATTTCGGCAACCTCTTTTAAATGATTTCTCTCTCTTTTCTTCGTGTTTCTTTTCATTTTGTGTCTCAATGTTGGCTGCAGGGAAACATGCAAGTTTCTACCCCAAGCACTTTCATTTCACGTAATTCTTTCATTTTCCCCCGCTGTGTCCGCTTCATGGCTTACGTCCCCGCAGAGGTAATTACCTCTTTGAGCGCTTTTGACCACGGAGTAGACTTTGAGCAAGTCGAAATTGAATCGAACAAAATGCCCTTTGAGTCTCAAAGTGTTACAACCTGCCATCTAAATTTTTCTCATTAATCAGTAAAACATCTAAAAAATGCTTCTTCGATCAACTATTCGTACTAAAATTCATTCCTCTTGTACAATGGATCTACTTTTCGTTGATATGAAATCAAGTCAATGTATTATATATCGGCTAAATTTGTTCTTAACTTAAAATCCATCATCACTGTAGCTGTAAGCTGATGACTACGACTCCTAATGCTACTTGTAATAGCAGTTAAGAATATAGCTAATGTCCAGATTTTAATTACCCATAATTACAATCCCCTCTGATACATAGACAGTTAAATTTTCTCTGTACGCCCTTTCATTTCGCAATCGTTTTATCGCTTTTCCAGGACGCTTTTGCTGTTTAAAGTTCGTTTAATTTCATATCTTTTTAAGTTAATAACATTCATGAAGGTCACAGACCACCATGGTGCAATTTGGCTTGTGTAACGAAATCTTTCCCGTATCTAGTTCACAAATAGAGATTGTAATATGTTCACGATGAGAAAGTTAAACATGTTCACCAAAGTGTAAAGTTGTTCCTTAGTGATGAAGGCTATATATACTCTTGAGCGCCGACTGTGTGGCTGCACAAATATGGAACTGTAATAGCCCTCTTGAGTATATGTACTGATAGAAAGGTGCGCTATGGAAAACAATAAGTTGACTGTGCTTTGCCTTGCCTTGCCTTGCCTTGCCTTGCCTTGCCTTGCTTTGCCTTGCCTTGCCTTGCTTTGCTTTACTTTGCTTTGCTTTACTTCACAGTACTTAGAGGGAATCGACATAGTTAAAAGCTGGCCCGGGCCAGGTTATATAATCTACTATATTTGACAACTTTTATGCGTGCCGCTTCATTGTGTAGCGAAAAAAACAATGGATGTGCGGACATTTCTTTTGCCTATTTATAGTGGCTACGAAAATCTGACTGTTGTTACCAGAGACAGGCTGCCTTTGAAGAAATTTGGCCAATTTTTCCCCAGTTTTGCTCTGCACAGTAAACCACCTTTTTCTAAACCAGGTTGAATTTCACCCAATCAAGTGCTTTCGATTTTTGATTGACCAAAAACGATTAGAAGGCAAAGAACGCAACATTTGATAATGGTTCAGGCTCGTGTGAGGTGCAGGGTAGTTACTGTATCATAATTTATGCGTCACAGGCTTGACCTACATTGCACCTCTCTCTTATTGGATATTATTATCAATTTCCGAATCAATCAGAAGAAGGATGGCAAAACCACGCGTTTGGAAGTAAATCAGAGAATGTCAAAATTGTATTGATAAATTCTATCTGAACTTGATTGCTTCGGAAACTGAGGAACACATTAATCCTATTACGAATAAATGGTGTTTAAAGACATGCATGAAAATATGGAGTAATTAATTTAACTTGAAATGATAAAGATAAAATAAATGTTTACTACCGCAAATGAAGTTGCAAAACTGCTCTCAGATGACCTAAAATCATTTGACTCTCGAAAATAAGGTCACTGGTGTTTGTTATGTTGTAGAGGCTGTTTTCATCATCATCTACATCATCATCATCATCATCATCATTGCAACAAAAATCACTACCTAATAGAATACAGGCATGGCAGCTATACTTTTAAACTAACACAATAACAGCAACATAGGGCTCAAATCTTTAAAAGGTCGGTGTAAAATTCTATTACAGTTTTCTTTGAATTAAATAGCTTGAAAGTAACTTAAGGTACTTTGCTGTAAATATGCCGTGGAAATTCATTGATATCTTGATTAGTTTCAAAATGGCAGCATTTATTAAGTTTGAGGCTATGACGTCATCAAATTTCTAAATCCACACCAGAAAAGCTACAGATTTCTGCTTGCCACGATGTTGTAGACCTTCATAAACTATGATTTTCTTTGAGGTTATATCATTTTTCCTCCATTAGTTTAGCATTTACGATGATTAGAATTTTTTCAGAATTTTCCATTAATTTTTTCAAAAATATTTAAATTGCCGCCATTTTGAAAAAAATCAAGATATCAAAGAATTACCGCGGCAGATTTACAGCGAAGTACCATAAGTTCCTTTCAAGTCATTCAATGCAAAGAAAAATATCATGGAATTTTACACCCACCTTTTTAAAGATTTGAAAGATTTGAGCCCTATACTAATAACACTAATACAGATACAATAATCAATAATGATAGCACTTGAACAAAAGATAATGAATTAAAAAAGAGATGGACTAAAATGAACGGAATAAACTACGATGAAATTTATAATAAATACAAAAGCAAAATTGACAAAGCCAATTCTAGCGCAGCCATGACTGCATAGGGGGCAAAGAATCAAAATTTTCCAACGGTAAAATCATCAACAAATACAGCAACAACATCAGCTGTAAAACATTTTTCACATTCATGCATGATATGACTCAGCCGATTCCTAAATAACTTAACTTAACCTTATTCCGCAACCCAACCTTGCAATCCACACAATTAGTAAATGTGTATAAAACCATATGCCTCAAATTCGAGGTTTTGGACAGATATTTTGGATGTTTCTCTGCTTTGGAGCAATTATTTAGAAAGATTTTACTCTTCATGTTTTCTCGGTTCAGAGACTATATCTAAAACTTGTTTTTATTCACTTGATTGCAAGAGAACAAGCTTCAACTTAAATTTTGGTACCTTGTTTGATGTTATTTTTTTGATAGTTAATCAGCTATTATTGGGCGGGTGAGTCAAAACGAATGCGTCCCCCCGTGCAGTAGGTTAATGCTCACGCGCCCGGCAGAGTTCCAGCCCAAAAATACTACTGTGCATACGTCTCCCCGACAAGTATATGTATCAAAGCTTCTAAATTTCTTCAAAATCAGATATTGGTTGCTCAAAATGTTTGTCAAAATTGAATTGCTGTCAAGTAGGATTTCTGGACAGATTTTGATAGTGGGAATATGAAAGCTAGGGAATCTTAAAAAGTATTTTGCGCTAAGATTCGTTTTCGTGGTTAGTTTATCAACTTCGTCCTGGTACGAATTCATGTTTAGTAATTTTGTATTCATCTATCTTCTTCGTGATTGTTTACCCATATCCAACAGTTTACCTACGTGGAATTATTTGATTTAAAATTTAATTTTAATACTTAGATTAAATTTTATCATCACTATCAAATCTGTCTGTTTATTCATCAATGTGAAGTTCTTCTAATGAAAAAAGCCAAACTGTTACATTTGCCAAACTATTACATTCCTTCGCTAATTAACAAAATTATCAGTAATCTATTTAAAAGCTGCTCGAGATGTTTCGTGAATCTGCTTTTTGTAAAGAGTTTTATTGAATCCAGAAAGTGACCGTAGTTTCATTGTGTCGTGTTTCTTTTACGGATTATAAACTTTTGTTGATAAGAGTAACTTAATTCATTTTCAGACAAATTGCTTTATTTTTGATTGATTGTATCCCTAAACATTCAATCTTAACGTTTGACCGTGAACGATTTTGCACGCATTTGATTGGAGAGGTGGAAAGTACTTTGACAAGGTGAAGGTCAGAACATGGTCACCAGTTTTGCATTAAAGAGACCTCGCTCCTTGATTGACATCGCTTTGGAGCAAGCCAATCAAATTAGTTGAAAAGATAAAGCGCACAACTATTTGCACCATGGGTAGTTCGACACTGCTCTTGTGCTTCAGCTTGTTTGCTACTGCGGAGGAATATCTGCAGAGGAGGTTTTGAAAGATTGAAAGAAAGGAAGAGAATCGTTTGTTTTCTTCGGTGACTTTCGCTACCCTTTCCATGGCAGTATATTTAGTTTTCCTCCGCAGCAGCATAAATTTGCGGCAATCAAGCACAGCTGTGACGTGTGACGTCTAACCATATATGTTTGCACATTGTAGAAATCCGTAAATCCAAGTGGAACTCTAGACTTAATGACCTTAAGTCCTTTGTTTCCCTGCGTTTTTTTTTATTTCTATATGTCACTTTGGTCAATAGGGATTCACAACGTTGCTATGATTGAATTATAGACTGAAATACTAAAAATTCTGGCACACCTATTCAAAATGGTCTAAACATGCAAGAGTTTTCATACACTAACTTCCTGCCACAATTGCAACTTCACGGTCTGGTTTAAAGAGCTTGAACCATGGGCAATAATGCACCGTTTATGTGGCCTATATTATGATCAAAATTGTATTTTTACTCACTGTGTTGTTTCTCTTCCACAAGATTGCAAGTACAGCACTTGATAATGTTGCTACTCCTTAGTTCTTCTCTCGTCACAACAAGGAATCAAATGCCGCCAATATTCAAATACGGTTGGAGCTCCTACGCAGCGATACGTCTCATTTCAAACTTCCCTTTTAATTTAAAGGGAAGTTTGAAATGAGACGTATCGCTGCGTAGGAGCTCCAACCGTTGCAACTGTATTTGAATATTGGCGGCATTTGATTCCTTGTTGTGATGAGAGAAGAACGAAGGAGTCATTATCAAGCGCTTTACTTGCAATCTTGTGGAAGAGAAACAACACATTGAGTAAAAATACATTTTGATCATAATATAGGCCACATCAACGGTGATTAGAATGGGAAAACAAAATACAAATATCCTACAAATTGCTCATGTTTTTTTATATTACTAGAATTCTAGAATTCTAATGTCTGTGTTTTTCCTGAAAACTCGGAACCTTTTTTCCATTCAACCCATACATACTAATGTAGGTTTTTTTTTCTTTGAATATTTCCACCAACAACTTTGTATTCGTGCAGGCCTTCCTTGACATCAATTTGGCGGTTTCTAAATGGTATTATAGGCAATAGCAATAACATGGGAAGAAGTCTTTAAAGATTCATAAGGAATTTCGTGAACTACCCCTGTAATTAACTTACGGGTCACACAGCAGGGAGATGGCTATTAAAATATCTAATAATTAGCGTAACTAAATAAGATATAGGATTACAACGATATTAAAATGGATTGTCCATTACCCTGCCGAGATTTTTGCCTCTAAACAGCCAGGCATCAAGCCTCACTCTTCTAATGATTATCATTAATGCAGTTAGTAAATACCAATCCATTAAGGTATTTAATGCTGAGACGTACTTAGAAGAGAAAGTAGATGAGAAATACATCTGTATTCACGACGGGTCTGGCGCTGACTGAGTAGTCATACATTTGCTCGAAAGAAAAAGATAGGTCAATATGCGAGTAGTGTATCACCTTTCCGAAAAAGCGTACGAGATTTTTTGAAACAATAGGATTTTCAGGGATTTTTTACGGATTTTTATTGAAAACAAAAGGATTTTTGCCAAAGTGTACGAGATTTTTGTAGAGTGATAATAATATGCATATGAAAATTGTTGACAATTGAAATATCAATGTTGACAGTTCAAATTTGCTGTCACCTCCAAACCAGAGCTTTGGCGTTTTGGCCTAAGCAAATTCTTGAATGCAATTGTCGATATAAAGGGAATGTAAGCATGTAAAAGTGTCTCAAGCCAAATTCTAGCCTATCAGATATCAATATTTGCTGTTGACGTAGATCAGTCACCGAAATATGGTGCGGCACGTGTCCTAGCCTATTGTCTTTGCACGGCTATTTTTATCAAGGTTTTCCAGATGCTTAGATTTCTTTTGACATTAAATGAGTCGTAGCTAATTCAAACTTCAGTCGATGTGTTGCCACAAGACATTTTGCGACACTTGAAGGGGCTGTACGAGATTTTTGTAAACAATCGGAAAGTACGGGACAACCCGCGCAAATGACTATAGCCTTTGATTTTTAATGGCGGCCAGTTTCATTGCAGCATTCGCAGCTTCTATGTAAGTTTCATTGCAGTGTTTTCTTGTCTATGTCTATGAAATTTGATGGAACTTTTGATTTTCATCAAAACTTTCAAATATTCGGCGTTAGAAAAATAGAACAAATCCTCGGCAAATCCTCCACCACAGCTTCGATCACCAAGGTTGTCGCAGATAGCTTGGATTACTATTCTCCATTGCAAGATCACCATTAGCGATGTTGTGTTTAGCGTAAACACATTCGATCATTTAACACGCAGAACCAGACAGAAAGGACGGGCAATCGGAACTCTCTTCTTCTATCGCTTAGTGTTCCCTTTCCTGAGCTCTATATATGCCAAGGATAAAATTACTGGCTTCCCTCGTTGCATTAACTACATTTACATCACAGTTATGAAGGCTGACAGATGTCCGTGTTACGATTGATTTAGGTTGCCAGGGAACATCACCACAGTGTGCAAATGACCTGACTTGAGGAGTACGTTGCAGTTGTTAATCAGCTAAATCAACACAGTGAATTCCGACAGTAAAAGCTAATTATTGTCAACAAAAGGTGGCGTCTGTTTAAATCGCCCATTTAGACTGCTTTGTCAATGATGATTATATGCTTTATGTGAATGATTGCTTCTTATCACTCACTTTTACATTACTTACCAATCTCATTATGGCGCTTTTAGGCCATTTAACCATTATTACCACTGGTTATCACTGGTTATTGCGAGTAAACAGCATAGAAATGGTAAACAGCCCAGGTGATGATCGCAACAAAAGGCCCAATTTTATTAAGTGGCTAAAATTAACAGGGACGTTGCGAAGGAACTTTCCTCCGCATCTGATTCACTGGAGGCATCTTCTTCGCATCTCATTAATGCTCTTTTTGGGCCTCATGGTCCTCAGAAGACAGGCCAGGCCAGAAAGCAGGGCCTTTTTTGACATACCATCTGGGTGGGTAATTGCCCCCAGACCCCTCTTTAGATCTAGTGTTTTACCTTTTGAAACAATAGGCCTATTGTACCTTTAAATCAAGGAAACAATTGATTGCCCCCCCCCCCTCCCCCAAGTCCTGATCCCAAAAGAGGTTCTGCCAGAAGCGATTCTCATACAATACGAAAGTCAACTTTGGTGCCACGAAGGAAGTGCTGAATTCAAGACGGGTCTTCAAGTTCCTAAATGAGCTGGCCCCACAATACAATACCTATGTGACCTCTTCGCCTGAAATTCGCAATGCTCATCTTGCAGCATTTGTAATACAGGAACAGACCTTAGGTTGCCCAAGAAAATGTCAAAGTAATGGCCAGAGATGTTTCTCGTATGGAGGTGCAAAACTGTGGAATAGCCTCTCAGCCGATTCAAAGCAGGCATCCTCTCTGTATAGCTTTAAGAAAACTATTTAGAGACAAGGATTTCTTTCTTTTAATTGTAAATTCAAGTATCATTGTGCATAAGTTTTAAATATTTGTAAATAGGGTTTATAAGTTTGATTTGATTAATAGCTTTTTTATTTTATTTTTATGGATTGTAATGAATTTTTTTATCAGAGGGCCCCTTGAAAACCAGCTCATGACGAAGGGCAACCCTCCTTAAAAGAATTAGATTTGAAAGAATATGAAATATGAAAGAATTGAATATAGTTAGCACCACGTATGAGCTAAGAAAAGCGTAATTTGATCGTTTTAATCGTTGAAACATTGATAAAATTCAGACAGTCCGCTATTAGTTTTAGGCAAAGTCCACGGAATCTAGTTTTGGAAATGCTTCATTTGAGATTAACATGATGCATTGTAAATTGTGAATAATTTCTTAAAATCAAGTCAAACCCTCCTCTAGGGAATGGTGTTGTAATTTTTCAGATTGTTGTTGTGGTTTTGTATTACGATTTTTCAAACTGGATAAATTTTCTGATACACTGGTATAATTGACTGACCCTATTTAACGCCTCTCGTTTACCGTTCCTCTTTGCATTGCAGGATGGGTATAAAACAACTGTTGGTGAACGAGGCATAAAGCTATCTGGTGGACAAAAGCAGAGAGTTGCCATTGCTAGAGCCTTATTGTTAAATCCAGAAATACTTTTGCTTGACGAGGTAGATTCTTCTTTGCTTTATCGTATTTGTTATTGAAGGGTCTCTTTCAACATAGCTTTCAACCGGCATGCTTGGCGCATGGCACCTGTTTGTTGCCTTCAATTTGCATGGTCCATGATTATGGCGACAGCAAAGAGAGCTTGAACATGGCAACAGCATCTGGTGCACAAACGGGTCCTTTCGTTTAGCCAGCCGCCGGTTGAAAAGTTCCTCATAAAGTTTGGGGGCTCCATGAGAGGCTGTGACTAATACGGTATGCACACTGACACTGTTAAACCATCTTTACCTAAACCATGTTAGATATTAACCAATCAAATGCATTCGATTTGTTAGATCGACCAATTAGAAGCCCCTCCGCAATAACCCGGTTTAGTTTAAGCTGGTTTAACTTGCAACGGTGAATTGGGTTAAGGGACGAGTAACATTAAAACAACAAAGCATAACCTGGCCTACGTTACCATCACTAAGAGAAATCCCGTATCAAATTATGCCCACAATAGTCTCCTTTGCAGGGCTGAGGCCAAAAGACCCCTTAACCAATACCGACTGACCCAAAATGATGTATTGCTCTTCTTTTCATAAATTTATTTTTCAGTCCTTTCTATTTCAATATTTTTGAATATTTTTAGGCCACAAGTGCCCTAGACGCAGAAAGTGAGCATCTTGTGAAGGAAGCCATTGAGAGAGCTATGGTTGGTAGAACCGTTCTTGTCATTGCACATCGACTGTCTACTGTCAGAAATGCTTCAAGGGTAAGGACATTGTTTCGATGCTTAATTTGTTTGATGTATGAAATCAACGAGTCTGACCAGTAATTGCTACGCTTTGGCACAAGAAGTCATCTGAGATTGACGCAAAGCGGTTCCAGCCCAGTTCTGTTATTTTGTAGAACAGGAACAGAGTCATTTGTGAAGCTATGAAAATTAAGTTAAACATATATTTGTAATGTTTTTAAAAGTGGTAATTTGCGAAACAAGGTTCAAGGAGCATTTCATGTATCCATGAAAAATTTCTTGCTGAAAATCAACATGCTCTCGATTGGGTCTCCATTCTTAGCGGGTGGACCAATAAGAATTTCACATCTTTAAAAATTCGTTATGCGGAGAGTTACTTGGGGGTATTGGAAGGAATCAAAGTTTGGTTGATAGCCGAGATGCTAACGTATTTTTGGTCATTTTCCTTCTTATTTTCTTAGAGTTTTCAATGCAGGTAAAGTTGGATTTGTGAAAATCCTTTCGTCGAACTGAAAAATAGATAAATAAATCTACTCACCTTGAATAACATGCAAATGCAGTTGATTTTGCATCAACGCTTAAAAAGTGTATTTACGTAGCTGCATACCTATTTTGAATTTTAATAACCATAATTGGAAACAAACTCCTTGAAGTGATTTTTACAAAATATACTCTGTTGCGTTCATAAAGATTTGGTTCGTGACTCTTAAGGGGAACGATGTGTGTTTGAGGTTTGAGTGAGGAGGCTCAAGAGGAGGAGGTTGTTTATAATTTTTGTGGAGGATTTTTTGCCTTGTTTCACGCTTTTCGAAGTTACAGATGTTCTCTTAATTAAATTTGACTTATATTTCCAATGCACAGAAAGACAGAACACAAACACAAAAAAAGATGCTTCAGGCTTTTGGGTATCCACCAAACTTTGATTGATCCCAATTCATCAAGTATTTCTCTGCATAGTGAATTTTCAAACATACAAAGAGTTCTCTTTGATCCACCCGGTGCAAATTGTGTTTCACACCCACTACAAATTTTCAAAGCGTTGTCATTTGTTGGCCTTGATATTCATAAACATTTATTGATGTTTTTACAGGTTGTCCAAAAACAAATTGTGCCCCATTTGTTTGGCTGCTGCGGATGAATTATACGTTCTATTGTTTCGTTCTCGATACAGTTGCATAGATTAGGCTTCACTTTGGAGTTTGAGACCTTGTTTTACCCGAACGGGCAAGTGGTTGCTGATTTATGGTCAAAAAAGTGATTGCTTAAAAAACAGTACTTTTTCTTTCTCCTAAAACGCCAAAAGCAAGTACCGGTTGTCCCAAAATGATGTATTATCGTTTGCTTGCTTATATGTCCATAACCAATGAACCGATTTTCGAAAACTTTATTTTATCCGATTGCCGACAGGCTAATTTGTATTCGAGGATGTTGGTTGTGGTTTTACGCTGATGTTTTCATGTCGAAAAGAAGATCGATAAACCTGTTTAAAATTCAAGCCTTAGATGGCATGAAAAAGAAATGGCATGAAAAGGAAACAGCTTACTTTTCCAGTCAACATTTTAGATGTGATACGAAAGGCTGAACTCATATGTCGTTCAGAGAATACGAATTCAATTAATACTGAATTCAGAGAATATGAGTACGAGTTCAGCCTTTTGTATCACATCTAAAATGTTGACTGGAAAAGTAGGTCATTTCTTTTTCATGCCATCTAAAGCTTGAATTTTAGCAGGTTTGTCAATCTTCTTTTCGACATGAAAACGTCGTCGCAAAACCACAACCAACTTCTTCGAATACAATTTATAAAACAAAGTTTTTGAAAATCGGTTTGTTGGTTATGGACACGTAAGCAATCAAACGATACTACATCATTTTGGGATACCCGGTAGATACTGCAAGAAAGGGTTCTCTTGCTATGTTGGAATTTATTCTACAATTTATAAAGGGTTAATTGTATTGTTTACTCATAGTCAAATAACATTGAATAACGTTCGAATTATGAAAAAATGTGAATACCAGGTGATTCAAAAAATGCCCCCTGTTTGAAACATTATTGTAGCAGATTTATTGCGTTATAAGCAGCAAGATTAATGTTGCTAATAGCTACAAGATTGAAGTAGTTTTTGAATCTTTTTGGTAATTTTCAAAATAAAGGTCCCGTCGAAAATTCGAATGATTCAAAAAATTGGTTTCCCAGAACATCCAGAAAATGGCCTAAAATGTATGATCGAAGGTATCTCGAAATAGAAGAAACACAACTTTCTATTGCAAATACCCCCGCCCCTGTTCATAGCAATAGATAAGGTATTCATTTCAGCTTTTGTCTCAGTTTCAGATTATCATGTGTGTTTTAGGCCATTTTCTGGCTGTTCTGCAAGACTGATGTCTAAAGAATTTCAAATTTACCAACGAACTATTACTTAAAAAATTGCAAAAAATATACGAAAAATACTTCAATCTTTTAACTATCAGAAAAATCAATCTGCATGATTATAGCACAACTTCTTTTGCTGCAACGATTATCCAAACAGGGAGACATTTTTGAGTCACCCAGTACAACGCTGGACCCCTTTCTTTCAAAACTTTTGTGATTTTGACATTTTTGCACAACAAAGGAAGTGTTGTTTTTAAGCAATCACTTGTTGGATTTCTTGTGCAATACATCAGCAACCTCGTGACAGATTGGCTAAAACAAGGTCTCAAATTCTAAGTTGAAGCCTGTTCTACGCAACTATATCAAGAACTGAACAATAGAGCGTACAGCTCCTCCACAGCAGCCACACAAATAGGGCACAATTTTTTTGTGGCACCCTACATTATTGATATTTTAATGTTTAAATGATACGATATTGATATTTATAAACTTGTGATTAGCTCTGAACACGAATCATTTAATCGCTAGGTCATCGTGATTGACAAAGGAGGCATTGCCGAGCAAGGAACCCATGATGAGTTGATCCAGAAGGACGGAAAATATAAGAAATTGGTGCTACGGCAGTTAAACGTTGGCGAAGCATTCGATCCTAATCTGCTGTCAGTGAGCCAAGGAGGTACTCCAAGTTGGACACCTAATCTAACGCCTAACTTGACGCCTAAAATGGAAAGGAAGAAATTCGGCGATTCCTCTCCAGCGAAAGATAGTGACGAAGAAGACGCATTGGAGAACACACATGTATAGAATATTTTCAGACTTTGAAGAAGACTGTTCAATGTAAGCATAGTTTCCAAATCTTTAAATCAGCATGAAAAGGTGGGTGTAAAGTTTCATGACCTATTTCTTCTGGTTGAATGGCTTGAAAGAAACTTTAGCTATAATTTTACTCTTGGCCTTTTTCAGGAATTTTTGAATATTTTTCGAAATTACAGCGTATTTTATATTCTAACTAATTTGAGGATGTGTCGCCATCAAATTTCTAAATCCCGAACGAGGAGAGTGATAGACTTTTGCCTGATACCATACTGTAGACATTCATAAACTATGGTTTTCTTGAAAATTATTTCATGTTGCGTCAAGCAGTTTAGAAATTACGATGGTTTTAAGTTTGTTTGATGAACTCTTGAAAAAGAAAAAAACACTCTAAATCTGAAAATATTGAAGATTTCAGAAAAGTCCAACGGTATCCTTGTAGCGAAATAGCTAAAGTTTCTTTTAAGTCATTCAGTCCAAAGAAATAGGTCATTAGATTTTACACCAGATTTGATTACACCAGATTTTACACCACATTAGATTTTACAGCCTTTTTAAAGATTGGGAGCCTATGCTCTGAATGTATCTTGGTGAGAATATTTATCGAACTGGTGAGATGCTCTCGAAAACGGCATCAGACTTGTGACTTTTCGTCCTTTATTTCCCTGCGTTCTTTGATTTGCTTATATCACTTGGTAATAGGAACTCATACCATTACTCTTTTAGGCCCATATGGAGTGGTTCCGTATTTACCAATCAAATTGCTAGATTTTAGTTTTCAACCACTATTTAGACAGTTGTTGTTATTGCATACAAAAAGCGGTTGATACGGCCTAGAGTTCTCGTAGCTGCGATGGATCTATTTTGTTTCTACAGAGGAAGATTACTGCTTGAAAGGTATGTATTTTGCGGTGAGTAGGTGAGGAAAACATTATTCTTTGTACTAAAAGTTTGCTTTTCAATGTTGAAGGTCTTTGATAAACCCGACTTTGAAGCGATTTTGTTGAGTGTACGAGAACTCACGCTAGTTTAGAGTAATATGGTATGAGTCCCTGTTGAGCAAGTGATATCAGCAAATCAAAGAACACAGAGAAACAAGGGACGAAAACTCATAAGTCTACAACTGCATTACGAAAACTCAGATGTGACCTTCTACAGATTGTGCATTTTACTTTTGATTTGATGGCTAAAAAGGAACCTCGTGTACTTTGCTATGATTAGTTATTGGCAAGTTGTGATATCTTGATTATTTTCAGAATTATTGCGTTTTTCTTATTATGGAAAAATTCATGAGAAGTTTCGAAAAACAATTATATCATTGTAAATCCTAAATTAGTAGAGGAAAAGGGAAACAGTCTTCAAGAAACCATACTTGAGTCTATGAAGCCCTGCAATATGGTGGCAAGCAGAAATCTGAAGCTCTTCTGGTTAAGATTTAGCAATTTGATGACGTCACAACAGCCTCAAAAGTAGATGAAAGACGAAAACTCTATAATTCTGAAGTAATAAAGATATCAATACTTGCCAATAAGTAATAATGACAAAGTACCTAAACTTTTTTTCAAGCCGTTAAGTCAAAAGGAAGATTCTGTAACAATTTGCGCAATATTTGTTAAGGATTTCACGCCTTTGCTTACCTCTTTTCTCCATCTATTATGAACTTACATGTCCTTACATTAAAATCCAAAAAGTTTCAGACTGTTAAACTTCCGGAAATATTTTTTAGAAAATTTTTGTCTGACTTTCCCTTAAAAGCGTCCGAAAATTATTTTGCCAATAGTTTTTCATGATTCTTCGCTTTAAAGCATTCAGGGCTGATGTTTGGTTGAGATTAGGTTAATTCCATGCAAATATAGATAACTCATGTCGAGCAGAATATTTGATGAGTAGTCTGCAAAGAGGGATCTTATTTCCGATTTTTCAAAAGGTTTCCGAAACTTCTTTCTCCGAAGTTTTTGTCTGAAAATTTCTGTCAAAAAATATTTGGATTGTAATATATGTCTAAATTTTATACTCTGATGATAACGTAAGTTTGAAAGGCCTCAGTGTGCTGAAAAATCTGTCTGTTTTTTGCGTCCGTTTTTCTCCTTGTGCCTATTATTCTAAATTTTATATGTTTGAGTAAAGCAAACTACCTTAAAAGCAAAAATTGTTTGCAAAAAAATGGAATAATTGCAACCTATCAGATGATAATTGTTGGCGCAAGGAATTATCCAATAACTCGGAGGAATGCATCTTACGGATTGATTTATCATTTCACCAAGTAGGGAAACTGCTCAGAAATATTTAGTACTCATAAAGAAGAAAATGTTTGAAAACTTTTATGACTACTACTGGATGACTCAGAAAAATGGTACGATTTTTGAAAAATCCGGAAAAATGTATTTCACAGCCCTACTTGTCTTTTAATTTTGTTTTCTCATATGAAAAGCGAAATTGTTTTCAGCAAGAATGAATTTATGCTAAATTTTGCGAAAGAAATTTTAGAGGCTTTAAAAACCCATACGATTGGACGCAACGCAAAACCCATGTGATTTGACGCAACGCCTAAGGGAAGAAACTATCGCGGGAAGAAACTTTCGTGTTTTTCGCGTTTTTGGCCGAAATTCGCGAAAGTTTATTGTGCGAAATTTCCTAGAATGTGAAATTCACGAAAGTTTATTCCCTTAAAGTAAACCTTATTCAAGATAAATTGAATTTTTGAATTTCGTTGCTTTTTCAAAACGCCGAAACTATTTTGACTTATCTGCTGTGTCACCTTTTTACTTTCTTTTCAAATATGGTTGTATAACTTTTATCTTAGACAATTGATTCGAATAGTTTTATTAACAAATAATCAAAAACTAAAACCCATTCACACTTGCAATTTAAACCAGGTTAAACTGAACCAGGTTGTCGAATGCTGCGTTTTAATTTGGGCAATCCAAAAAATCTAAGTAATTTGATTGGTTGAATTCAACTTGGTTCAGATAAAGCTGGTTTAACAGTGTCAGTGTGTGTGTGGTATCATTTTAGGTGTGAAGTTTGCCCTTGCATTTTACATTAGAGTAGTTCGTATTTCTTCTAATATTTACTGTAGAAGAATTTGCACGTAGCATAAGATTTATTGCACAGTTGTTAGTTATACTGATGTCCCAATCAAATGTAGACACGTTTGAAAAATTACCTAAATTTGATTACAATATCAATCTTCAAATTTCGTTTTGAGCTGAAAGGTGGAAGATCAAATTTTGTTTTCATTACATGTATGAATTTCCTTGCGGATAGGTTAAAATTCACAGCAATGACTGTTTTGAGGGTTTTGAAGCATGCTGCGGAGAACGCACAAATGATTATCAGATTGATGTTTTTGTCTGTAGCCTAATGAGAGTTTTACTTGATCAAAGAAGTCAGAAAGAAATGCACACTGTTGTGAAACAGTTGAACTATGGCGAAACATCGCATCTTCATCGTCATATTTATCCAGGAAGAACTCTTGTTCGGTGGATTGCTTCTGCATCTTTAAAAGTATAATCATAGAATTTGCGAAGTCAGTATTCTTTATAGCAGAAGCGGGAACTCCTCACGATTTTGCATATTTTTTGCATCTGCATTGTGGACAAACCAAGGGCGCCTACCTTGTACTGTACGCATGACCTACTGTTCACAGAGTAATTGGTGTCCTGTGACCCAGTCCTGTTTATCTGCAAGGGATTTTCAAATTTAACGTCTGTTAGTATTGACCAATCAAAGATCACGCTGTCTGATTCCCTGTGGCCAGCTCGTATAACAGTTGATCTCGTATTACATAAACACCGGAATTTGAAACCACAAAAGTTATTCATACGTCATCTCGACCTTGAGAAGACTGATACTGTGCTGTGTACTGCTGGATCACGGTACGGTTCTGGGACACCCTCTGTACTGGGTCACAGGACGCCAATTACTCTACAGTACTGGGAATAAACACACTTCCTACAAGGGAGGCGCCCTTGGACAAACCAATAAGACTTTCGATCTTTAGCCATCTGTTTCTCGAGAATTTCTTTCTATCAATGGAAAACAATGTTTTCTTTTGCTCATAGTCACAACCTTAAGTCCTTAACCTTATCACATGGGCCAGATACTCCAGGTGTTGTGCTTCACAGAAACTTGAAATGGACTTTGAGTTGGTAATGTCTTTAAATCTTTTAATTTGAGTATGAGGCTTTTGTAAAGAGTCACCCAGAATCACAAATGCCCCTTGAAGATTGTGCTTCAAAAGAGGGTTTTTTAACGTGTTATTTCATACTTAGTCAAGAGCACAATACTTGTATTACTTTTTAATTAGTTTAATATATCTAACGGGGCAGAAAGACATTTTTAGTAATAGATATGATTGCAGACGTTTAATTAATTTTCAAACGTGTCCACTGGTTTTGAGACACCCAGTAGATTTCAGATATTCTTTAAGTCCGTCTTCATATTTTCACTTGATTTATATTTTCGAAACAGTTTTGATCCCAATATAAACTAAAATGATCCAAACTCAATTATTACGGGCTGAATTCTTACTATTTTTAGCTATGTATTGCATCGTTATGTTATTATGCAAAGTTCTGTTACTATCACTTAGACACTTGCAATGCCATAGTTTGGAAAGTAATATTAAGTAATATATGACCTTGGTAATATATGCGCTTATGCCGGGTGGTGAGTAAAAAAACTTGTACGTTTTGAAAATTCATCAAATTTTGGTTATATCACCAATCATGTGAAGCCAAGAACAAGGACAGATTTTGTAAGACAATAGCATGAGTTGCTTTTGATTGACACCGCAATTCAAAATGATTAGTGATCACAGACAAAGGAAATTCTCTCAGCCAGTAATTCAAAAGAAGCAAAGCCGCAAGGCTTCTTTGAAACCAGGTAGCTAGCTCGCTCGTTGTGCAAACAGAAATCGCCTTTAAGAGCAAACATGTCATAGATCAAAAAAGAGGGATACATTTACACATATGCCTCGGGTGTTTAATTTGTTTGGTTGAAAAGACGATTGGGGAGGCGTTTCAGCTCTCTTATTTTTTGGGTTTGATTAAAATACTTAATGCTCAGCTTCCAAACCAAAGAAATAAAATGCCCGAGGTAGATATATCCTTCTTCTTTCGATATTTGCCCATGTTTGCTCTTAAAAATGATTTCTGGAATGCACAACGAGCGCGCTAGCTACCCCGGTTTCAGAGAAACTTCTGCGGCTTTGTTTATTTGTCTGCGATCGCTAATCGCTTTGAATTCAGGTGTCAACAAAAGCAACTCATGCTATTGTGTTACAAAATCTGTCCTTGTTGAAGCCAAGTTAAAATCAATTTTTGAATATTGCAAAATCTTGAAATAGTTTTGAATTCGTCGCTTTTTATGGTTTTCAAAACGATGCAAATTTTTTCCTGGCCACGTTTTGGATTTATTATTTAGTATCGGGTGCAATGTTGTAGGAGTTAAATTGTAAGTTTGAAAGTTTTGAATGGTATAGATTCATTCGGTTCACGAGTCTGTTTTATTTCCCTAACTTAGGCCTGTTTTGCTTTTAAGTTCATTGCGTATCAATTTATTTCAAAAACATCAGAAATTTTTGACCGTTTCTCCATATCAGTTAACGAGGATTTTTTGCTGGTAACAATGAAAATGTGTAGTTCGTATTTTTGATTAACCTAACAACAATTTCTTCTGAAGTGATAAAGAAGCATTTATATGCAAAAGGGCAAACAGTGAAACATCCTTTTTCACAAGCAAATTGTAACACTTTGAAAGGCTTTGCAAACTTTGTTTGTTTCCTGTTTCTAAACGAAAATCCTTCTTTCTCGGATGACTTCCCCTAGAGATTCTACATACCTAAGGAAATAAGATTCCCAAGTGATGAAAACACATTTTCTAGCAGGATCATAACAAAAGAAACACGACGCATTTGTAAAAACCGTTTGTAAAATATTTCTCGTGAATGCTACAAAAATAATATACAGTCAACAATTCCCACAAGAGTAACAAATACAAACTATGGTGTATTATGGTTGGATGAAAAGCGTGTGAGTTATGAATTCAGAAACTAGAATTTAATGCATGGACTGCTCAGCACAGCATGGTGGTGGAGAATCTGGGAGTTTGGAAGTGGATGGCAGCTCGCTGTAAACTGTATGTTTTGCCTTTGAAGATTCTAAAGGTTGCCTTGCAGTTCGTATTACCAATAAACTAATTAATGGTTTCGCGTAAGTATCAAATTAAGTTGGACGTTTATTTTGTGTGAATGTATTTCCCTTCTTCGTCTTAGAAACAGACTTTGTAGCAAAACGCAAAACCAGGAGTGTTCAAGTGATTCAAACAAGGCTAGGGGTTTCTACCAACCCGAATTTACACAAACAAACTGTGCTAAAACCCTATCACCCTAAATGTACCTGAACCAACCTTATTCTTCCTCTATACCATACTTAACCCGTAGTAAACGCTTTTTTGCCTTATAAACTAAGGGCTTCCTCAAATCGTGCATCTCTGTTTCATTGGCTTGGATCTAAATGGGTAGCAGGGAGGTGGACTAGGCAAGGCAAAGATATGTCGAGAATTACAAATTTGACATGCAGATTATCCTCAGCTACATTTGTGATAACTACCCATGTTGATGTTACGAATGCTTAGCTAAACTAATTATTTTAGAAACTTTCTCTGAACTTTGTATTAGAGTTTCTTAACGTCCTGGGTGACGCGTCAGACCGATTTTTGTAGTAAAATTTATCGTGCAGCTTCTTAATTTTCATAAAATTGAATTTCACAATTTATCATAATTCATCGAGGACCGCTAACATATCTTTTCGAGCCTGGAAAGTGCAAGAAAGAACCAAATCATAAACAGCGACAGTACATCTGAGTATTATTTGGGTTGAAGGTGAAGGGGAAGGTGAAGTTGCGGTTTTTAGCGCCAAGCGCTGGGATCGCAGAAGTAGAATAGGCCTAATCGAGTCCGCGACCCCTTGTCATGACGCTTAAGTGGTGGGGCTCTACCGGGTATCGAACCCTGTCCGCCTGACTGTTCTGGCTGCAAAGTCAGTGGATTACACCACTGCGCCACAACACCTTCATAATTTGGTAATAAACTTGTCTAAAAACTCATTGCGACTCATAAATTCAAAGAGTTTCTTAACTTCGAATTGATGTCTGATCGCTTTTGGTAGCAGTTCTTTATTTTCTGGAAGAGGAAACGACAGTTTGAAAAGAGCCTTGATAACGGTCTTGCAGGATTTAACAGTTTTCTGTCTAGTACAGGTTTATTTTGGTTGTTGTTCTTTCACAGGAGTTAACAGTATTCTTTCTACAGATTACGGTGTTTTTGTTGCGTTCATGGGTTTAGGACGATGAATCCGTTATTTAAGGCTATTTTCAAATTTTGTACTACAAATAATTTCTTAAACTACAGTTTCTTAAAAGCTACTCCGGGCTGCTCTGCTCCTTACAGAAAAATGCTTGTAACAGTTCATGATTCACTGCTTTCCAGCAATCAGCCCTTCCCATTTTACCCATGCATACCCTACTGAAGATTCTTAGACCAAGCCTATGAAAAAACCAAAAGGTGCATTTGAAGGTGAAGTTGCATTTGAAGGGATCACAGAGGTAGAATAGGCCTAATCGAGTCCGCGACCCCTTGTCGTGACGCTCAAGTGGTGGGGCTCTACCTGGGATCGAAACCCTCTCCGCCTGACTGTTCTGGCTGCAATGTCAGAGGATTACACCACTGCGCCACAACTCAGAAAAAGAATATTCTGCCTTCTTGGATACTCCTAAATTTCAATGTATCAAAAAGGATGACACAGCCTTCATGTGTCTGTTGAGAAAATTGGGAAAGGGAGAAAGGAATGAAAATGGTATTAGGGAGGGGTTAACTATGACACCAATGTTACTCTTGTCGTCTAACTACAGCAATGAATCCTTTAAATAATACCAAACATAAATACAACCTGTCATAGAAAAACGCAGTATTATCTGTAAAATCTATAAAAAACACCCTTAGGAAACTGACTGATTTTCACTCCGTCCGAAGTGACCGGTTAACTTTCGGCACAGTGAAATCTCTGAAAGTTGTGGAACAACCATGTGCCCATATTTTTATCTTGGGATTGCCGCAATCCGAAGATCAAAATATGGGCACATGACCCCGCCCCTGTATGGCGTATACACCACATCAAGCATAATACCCCGCCTCTGTATGGCGTATCCACCACAGTAGTGCGTATACGTTTGCTAGCGTGTGTATCCGACACGTGATATAGAACACCCTTCTAACTACCGAAGAAGAGGCTGTCCCAGGCCCGTAGGAAGCGGGGGTGGGCAGGGGGGCTCAAGCCCCCCAATAATTTCTTAAAATAATGATGCTACGTCACACGCATTAACTTAGATGTATTGTTCTCTATTGTTTTGAGAACAATTGCCCCCCCCCCCAATCCGAAGCTGCTTCCTACGTCCCTGGGCTGTCCATTATTGTATACAATAGTCCATCTCAAATTAGATGTCACCTGCAAATGCCTGCGAATAACAATAATAGAAATATTTTATAAAGGAATTTTGCGTTATCGCAAATCTCAGGTGACATCAAATTTGAGACGGACTTTAGCTATCATCACCAGCAATACCTTTGAACAGAGCACTTTTTAATTTCTTCTGCTTTTTCCTCTTACTCACTACTCTCACTGGCTCCTGTTCTTCAACCCCCGGTTGTTCTTCACTCCTCACATGATCACTCCCTGCACTGGGCTCAAATGCCCTTCGCATACTGAACGATGTAGACAGTCTGGACGGGGGTGGCAGATTTGCTAGTCTGTTGGGATCTGGCGCTGTACGGTTGAGTAACTCGTTCACGAGTTTTGTAAGTTCGTCGATTTTTCGATCCATCTGTCGGATTGTACGTTCTTGTTTCTTGGTAGTTTCTAATGTGTAATCCTTCATCGCTTGGAATTCTGCGTTAACGGATTTTTTCATCCCACCATCTTGAAATTGGGTTTTGATATTTTGGTCGATATCATCAACTACTTCTTTGATCTGAAATGTCATTTTCTCGAGTTCTCCGCCCTCTCCAGAATCATCATCATCATAGTAGTCCGCCTAGAAAAGGAAAACCGTTCAAATTAATCACACACCTGTCTTTGGAGCATAGGTTCCAAATCTTTAAAAAGGCTGGTGTAAAATTGAGTGACCTATTTCTTTGAACTGAATGACTTCAATGAAACTTTAGCTAATGCTCTATAATTCTACCATTGGAATTTTCTGAAATCTTCAATATTTTCAGAATTAGAGTGTTTTTTTCTTTTTCAAGAATTCAAGAAAAAATTTCCGAAAAACTTAAAACCATCGTAGTTTCTAAACTGTTTGATGTAACATGAAATAATTTCGAAGAAAACCCAGTTTATGAATGCCTACAATATGGTATCAAGCAAAAGTCTTCTGGTTTATGATTTAGAAATTTGATGACGTCACATCCTCAAATGAGTTGAAACGTAAGATACGCTGTAATTTCCTAAAATATTCAAAATTTCTGAAAAGTCCAACGGTAGAATTATAGATAAGAATCTAAAGTTTCTTTCAAGCCATTCAATCAGAATAAATAGGTTATTGAATTTTACACCCACCTTACGCCGAGATAAAGATTTGGAACCTATGCTTGTATTTGGGTGCACCAGAATAAATGTTACCGATTCGAAAAATCCTAACCCCAGCAGTATGACTTGGCTATACCCCATAAATCAGAAACATTTTCAGTCGTTTCCTTTCATTTTTATTTATTTCAACGGGGTTAAATACAGTCAGTAAATTTAAATACACTGATTTTCAATGTGCCCTTCTTGAAAACATAACGAACCTTAACATAACTATATAGAGAGAAACCCTTACCAGAGGTGAACATTTCCGATGAATAAGCATCCTGAATGAATCTCTATTCTTTTTACTCAGGCTCTGTTCCACATCAAGAATAGCACTTGCTTGCTGCATCACAGCGTTGGCCTTCGCATTGTCATAAACCCGTTGAAACGTATCGGACATAAGAGCAATGAACAAGTTGATCATGACTATTCCTGATAGTGCAATGAAAGTGCCAACGAGGAGCTGCGCTGTCAAGCGGTCAACAGCGGTAAGTGAATTAAAATCAAAGTCACCTGTCAACAGAAAAGATTGGTCATTAAGTCGATGAAATAATATATTAAAACGCATGAAACGTAAGCTTATCAGGCTTTGCGACGAAATATTTAAAAGGAGAGGGGGAAAGGAGAGGCTGGACGGATTATACTAAATTAAGCAGGCAATTTTGATTGGATAAAAACAAATCTTTTAATAATTTGGTAAGTTCAAAAATCATTAAATTTTAGTCCAATCAAAATTGTCCACCAAGTTTTAAAAATCACTTGAAGCGATTCATCGACTCCTCGGGCTCCCCTCTTCGCTATCTCCTTTTTAACATTTTTGAAGAGCCTTCTATCAGGCTAATAAAACATCTGCGAAATGATAGACCGTTTGCTAGCTCTTTTCCTCCTAACAGCACACGTATCTTATTATATCAGAAATAAAGAAATTTCTTAGAATTTGACCCACTGCTGACAAATTGTAGCATAAAAGCTCCAAGCCTTTCCCACACAGCAGTTTCAAAAACAACACAACTGAAATTACAACTCCATAGAAGGTGAAGGTGAAGTTGCGTTTTTCAGCGCCAAGCGCTGGGATCGCAGAAATAGAGCAGACCTAATCGAGTCCGCGACCCCTTGTCATGACGCTCAAGTGGTGGGGTCCTACCGGGTATCGAACCCACTTCGCCTGACTGTTCTGGCTGCAAAGTCAGAGGATTACGCCACTGCGCCACAACACCTTCAATATAGAAGCAGCCATTCAAGCGTGGCACATGTTTTTGGTGCGACTTTTCATATTCAGATTTCAAACAAGGTCTCGCTGGAGCCTTTCCTCTATAACAGCAACAAAAGTGAGACAGCTAATCAGAGCTCCTTCATAGCAGCCGGTAGTACAAACGGGGCAAAAGGTTTAGTAGCATCCTGTATCCTCTATTGTTTAGGGTCCTCTATTGCTTATCTATTGTCTGTTTTGAACACCCTATTGTTAGTTTTTCTTGGGTGTGCAAGTTTCAGAAACACGCAGGGTGTTTCAGAAAAACGCAACCCCCAACCTTATTCGAGATTCGTCAACAAATAATAAGATTTTAATCAATTTGACGGATACCATCTGAAAGCACGATCTATCTTCTGTCCAATGATATCCAGGTAGGGCGTATTAATTTAATCACTCATCACTTAATTGACGTTTTCGTAAGTATGACCAATTTTAGATGCCAGAAAATGATAGGACATTTTTACATATGCGAAAACCCATCTTTGGGAGAGCTTATCTTATCATCCTTAATAAAAGGCAGCTGATGGGAATAAAGTTTGCTTTTCTTACCATAGGGCATCACCTCAAGTGCTTCTAGACCTGAAATTTTCTGATAAAATTTGATTTGTGACTTTTTACAGTAGAAAAGGCGTTGATTTTCCTCTTACAGCATGCTGCATTTAAAATTGGCCATATGCACTAAAATATCAATTAAATAATAAATAATTCCATTAACGTATCCAAATTGCATATCATTAGAAAGAAGATAGAGTGTACTTTCAGATGGTATACAATAGGCCTTTTCACGGAAAGAAAAGCATGCTGGGAAAAAGGGAAAATTTTCGAGATTTCGACACCACGCAGCTTCGAATTTCGCCAGGTCGGGCGAGGCTTATTTTCGCAACAAAACCTCTCTCCCAAGCACGAGCAAAAATGCAAGATATTTTGTGTGCATATCGATAAAATCCTTAGACTTCAGAGATTGTGAAATAGCATTAAGTTTTTTGATCTGCTTCTTCGAAATATTTTTATATGAAGAAAAAGAAACCCGAGGCAGTTTCGAAAATCGCCGAATAAAGCTTAGGCCCTTGCGACCAAACGCCACATTTAGGCGCATAATTCTGCGACCAATTGAGGAAATCAACTGAAATTCAAAATGAAAGCACTTCATTTGTCTCTGAAGTCGGATAAAAATTTGCAGGCTGTTGCCTAAACGCATACGAATGCAGGGAGGTCAGACAGCTCAGATCAGATATCGTCCTTCGAGATGAAAAGTTTAGACTATAAGTATCTTTACAGAACCTGAGTTAAATTTCTTACAAAGCAAAAGAAGCCCTTGCATTGCCGATTTTTTCATAAAAATATTGTTGAGTTGCGTTGGGTTGCGTTGTTTCTGAAACACCCGTACGTAGTGTGATGAAAAGCAATCATGATACCAAGGACAGATTTGGTAAGACAATAGCATGAGTTGCTTTTGTTGACATCTGAATTCAAACGACCTGCGATCGCAGAAAAAGAAAATTCTCTCATCCAGTAATTCAAAACAAGGCAAAGCCGCAAGGTTTCTTTGAAACCCAGGTAGGTAGCTCGCTCGTTGTGCATTCCAGAAGTTGTTTTTAAGAGCAAATATGAACATAGATCAAAAGAAGAAGGATATATCTACACATATACCTTGGGCATTTTATTTATTTGGTTCAAAAGCCGATTGGGAGGCGATTCAATCCTCTTATTTTTGGGTGTTATTAAAATACTTACTGCTCAGCTTCTGAACCAAATAAATAAAATGCCCGTGGTAGATGTGTCGATATGTCCTTCTTCTTTTGATCTATGCTCATGTCTGCTCTTAAAAACAACAATTTCTGGAATGCACAACGAGCGCGCTAGCTACCTGGGTTTCAGAGAAACTTTCGCAGCTTTGTTTGTTTTGAATTACTGGTTGAGGGGATTTCCTTTGTCTGCGATTGCAAATCGCTTTAAATTCAGGATTCAACAACAGCAACTCATGCCATTGCCTTACAGAATCTATCCTTGTTTGATACAAAATGATGAAACGAGGCTGCTTACCAACGACTGTGATCTGACTGACAGTAAATATGAGGTCGTTGAACTTCTGCCAAGAATCCACAGGTTGGCCAGCTTTCTTCATAATTGCAGCATTTATTGATCCACCAAAAATGATCCAGAAAGCACATACATATGGGATGAACAGCAAAAAATAGACAAACAGGAACTTGAGGGTGTCGTCCACGATATGACCGATCATGACAATGAAAGGGCCTAGAAAAAGAAGACATTGGCTCATCTCAATTTATACCGGGTGGCTAAAAAAAAGTACCCCTTTTGACTCAACAAGGCAACAAAACGATAATATTTGGGGAATTTTTGAATTCATGACTACATTTGTTGGTCTTCAACTTAGATGCACATATCTTGCATTTGGAAATCGATCACCAAACACAGGAGATATCAGTTCACAAGGTCAAAATTTGGAGTGCACCTGAAACCAGAGGTTTTGAGAAATGGCCTAGCCATGATTTGAAAACAAACAGGCATTTTGCAAACGAATTTTCGACTTTGACCTTTACTTTTGATTTTTGAAAAGATTTATACCTTGAATTACTTCAATTGTTCTTGAAGTGACTTTTCTTTTGAGGAAACGGTCCTTGCATTGCATTCGATCCTAAGTGTTTTGTATTAAAGAAGAGGAAAAGGAGCACATGCACGCTTATTTTGGAGATGTGGCACGACTTTATCATTCTTACCACATTTTTACTATATTTGTTTAATCAGTGCCATGTCCATGCATCTTTTATTCTTTTCAAAAGCAAAACGCGGAAACTTAAACTATCGAAAATGAGCCCCAAAATGCCCTCAGTCGGGCAAAAATTTTGCTAAACAATAGACTTTGTGTTGGGCAGCCCCCTAGATTTTTTCTTCCCGTACGCTTATGTATAGCATTGGCTGTTAGATCTGTTTTTATCTCGAAGCACCTGTCTTAAACAGTTTAAAAGCAGTATATACAGTAGACACAAATACCTCAGTTTTAATAACAAGTGACTCTTTGTAAAGGTATTTACAAACTACGTGCGCAAACATCTGGAACGCGTATCATCATCTTCGTTAAGGAGATGTATGAGATACAAAATACCAACATAATTTCCTGTAATAAACACTAAACAATCTCCATAAAGTTACGGAATTTCCCACTACTGGTGAGAAATTTACCTGCAAAATTTTGCAGTCAGGAAGCAAAGTATTTTTCTCACACTACTTGGCACACAGATTCGTCTGGATACCTGGATTATGATTATATTGGTGTAAACAAATATTATTTGTCATGTCGGATTTGACAAAATTTTCATGACATCTCTGGTACATATGTTGAGATATTTAGTAGGCTGCCTTCCACTAGCCCGGGTCAAAACAAAAACGGGTTAAAACTAATCCGTTTATGCGTTGCGTCCCCACAAACCCAGTTGACAAACAGATAAATTTAAAAACGGGTCTCAGAGTGGATCAGTTTTAACCCGGGTATCTTTTAACCCACCTGTGGGTTAGTGAAAACGCACTAAACGGATAACTTTTGACCCAGTTGCAACAGCAACAACATACTCTACTTTTGGCACTTCAAATTAAAGTTGAAACGACAAAAAAGGAGACAAAAATGACTAATAACGACTGGTGGAAACATGAATAAAAGCGAGTTCACGGTAAAACTAGCGTTTCCATTGACTCATTTTAAAAACGGATAACTTTAAACCCGTTTTCGTTTTAACCCGGGGTAGTGGAACACTAAAGGAATCTGATGTAGCCAAATGTATTATGTAAATGTAGTATTATTTTGATCAACAACAAGTAGTAAGTGAAAACATGAAATCTAAACAGCAAAGTGTAATACCTAGCGCTTGAAATGTTCTCAAAACTTTCATAAGCCTCAGCCAAATGAAGATCAACGCAACAGCCATGAATCTTGCATGTAGACTTTTCGCTTTGCCATTCGGCAACAAGACAGCAATAATCCTTGAAATAATGACAGTCATTATCCAACCATACGTCATCCAATCTAAATAATTCCATGCATCTTTGAAATATGAAATTGTTGACTGCTCGACTTCATCAATTTCCTGTAGCAGGTATTTTCTTTCTTCCGGCCATCTTGGATGGCAAAATTGCAAATCTTTTTCAATCTCATTCCTGCGCCATCTTTTCCATCTTTTATTTGCGAGAGACGATGACCTATATTCCCACAATTCCTAGAAATAAAAATATCGAAATCAACAATACTCCCTCATAATTTCAAAACGGAGTGTCCTATTTCAGTCACTAAATTTTAAGGTCTATTTGAACATGTACGCCGTTAAATAATGCATTTCCCAATCAGCAGTGTACCCAAGGGGGAATGGGGGGGGGTCCGGACCCCCCCCCCACTTTTCAAAAAGATGGTCCTCGAGATTCGCACAAAAATGCAATATACTGTGTACCTTAGGGGGGTCAGGCAGATCTGTCAAGCGGTGGTCTTTGATATTCTTGAAAGCAAGGGGAGAATGGTTCTGTCAAGGTTTGGTAGAGCAAGGTTTTGGGTTTCTAAGAAATGATTGAACGATGTTGAGAGAGGCATTCCAAGCCAGAGTAGAATGCACGTTCTCAAAATTTTCCTGGTGGCTTTGCCCCCAGACCCACTCATTTTCAAGATCCTCATTTGTCTTATCCTGTACGTGTCATTGGCTAAAGAGATCCATATTTGCTACTGCTCATTGTCTTGATATTCAGGGAGCAACGATTTTTCAAACAGGGATTCTTTTCATTGAATCACCCGATACTTGTCACTGTTCCACAGATTTTTTTGATATTCAATATAGAATTTTTACAAAACAAACGATGTACTTAAGACACTACGTACGAACTACTTTACTACACTACGAGGGCGATACCACGGAGAGCAGGACACCATGATAACTCCGCAGTCATCAACATAACTAAACTTAAAGTAAATATACAGCTACGAAAAAATACATATACACGATTTTTACTAATAATACTAAAGTTGGTTTCACGTTGTATGTCGGGCTAACTTTGAGCTAACATAGGCGATAATGCTGAATAACAGAACCCCGGCCGAGAGAATTTACAATGAAAACAAATACTGCTGTCACTGCTCCTTCCGGTCCAGCGTCCCCGTCGCTCAGTTCATCAGCCCATCATGCACGATCATCAGCCTGGTCTGTTCTAGCCTGACAACTAGACCCTACTAAGGAAAAGTCTTTTCCTGAGGGTCTAATTATCAGGCTAGGTCTTTTCAACAAAGTGGATTATCTGAAGATTCAGTTTCGGATTGGGTGGATTTGTGCCCAATGTGCCTAATATTAGGGCTCAAACCTTTCAAATCTTTAAAATGGTGGGTGTAAAATTCTATGACATTTTTCTTTGCATTGAATGGCTTGAAAGGAACATATGGTACTTTGCTGTAAATCTGCCGTGGAAATTTTTTGATATCTTGATTTTTTTCAAAATGCCGGCAATTTAAATATTTTTGAAAAAATTCATGGATAAATTTTGAAAAATTTCAAATCATCGTAAATCCTAAACCAATAGAGGAAAAATGATATAACCTTCAAGAAAACCATAGTTTATGAAGGTCTACAATATGGTGGAAAGCAGCAATCTGTAGCTTTTCTGGTTTAGGATTTAGAAATTTGATGACCTCATAGCCTCACATTTAATAAATGCTGCCATTTTGAAACTAATCAAGATATCATTGAATTTCCACGGCAGATTTACAGCAAAGTACCCCAAGTTCCTTTCAAGCCATTTAATTCAAAGAAAACTGTAATAGAATTTTGCACCAACCTTTTTAAAGATTTGAGCCATATGTTGCCTAACATCCAATGTGAAACAAGCAAAAGCAAAAGAAGTAAAGGGATTGGGTGACTGTGAAGTGTTAAACAAAAGTTTAGAATTACTTTAGTCAAACCGACCACTTTTGTGAATTATTTCGATTTACAGATTGGGCAAGCCTGACAAAAGCGAGCGGCTCTGTTTAAATGATAGCTATGTATTGAAACCCTTTCAGACCAACAAGGGAAGATTTTGTAATACAATAGCAACCGTTGCGTTTGATTGACACCTCAATTCAAAGCGATTAGCAACTGCAGAAAAAGGAAATTATCTCAACCAGTAATTGAAAACAAACAAAGCCGCAACAGTTTCCCCGAAACTAGTAGGGCAAACTCTCGCCTTGCGCAAGCGAAAGGTGGTTTCTAAGATAAGTTACGTGCCTGTAACGAACGAAGAAGGGTAAATCTAAAGTTCTGTCTTGCGGATTTTGTTTATTTGATTCAGGAGCTGTTTTGTAATGGCTTCATTTAAGCCCTAAATACGCGAGAATTAAAATGCCTTTAGCTCGGCTTCTGAATCAAATAAACAAAATCCGCCAGACAAAACTTCTCTTAAAACCACCTTTCGCTTGCACAAGGCGAGAGTTTGCTCTGCTAGTTTCGGGGAAAATTTGCTGCTTTGTTTGTTTTGAATTACTGGTTGAGAGAACTTTCTTTGTCTACAGTCGCTAATCGCTTTGAATCGAGGTGTCAATCAAATGCAGTTGCTATCGTATTACAGAATCTGCCCTTGTTTTCAGACCCTTCTTCCGTCAATCACGAAACAAACAGAAAATTACGGCAAAGAAACATACCACAAATATGTACCATAATGTCCATAAAACAGCAATACTTTCCAATATGATATTCCACCATTTTGTAGAAATTGGTGTGTAGTACTTATAATCTCTCGGCAATGCCAAGCCAACGGCCGTCCATATTAAGACAAATATCAGATTTGTAGCAACTCTGAACAGGCAACGCGTCTTGCCAAATTTCTTCCATTTTACTTCGATTAATTTCCGGAACACTGGATGCATGATCATATCAAGATGTTTGAATTCCACAGAGCACTAGGAAAACAAAACACAAATAGAGTATTTGTCGAATGGTACAAACTTGAAAGCTATGTTAAGGTCACTTTACTTTATGGTTTGTTGAGCATAGAGTGCGCTTGTCTAAGACCGGGTAACCTTCGAAATAATTCAGACTATATCTAAAACTGCTCTAATTCTGAAGCTGAAAAAATCGTTTCTTTTTGGTGAAAAATGGTTTCAAAACATTAGTTAATCCGACAGCTTCCCTACAGAAACGTAGGGGTACGTGCCCCTCCAAGATTTTGCAAAGAAAAACAGAAAATGCCCTCTTTGCTTCAGGATGTGCCCCTTTTCAAGACTGATGCGGACAGATCGTTGCTTAGTTTTGTGATTATTTACTTTGTGATTTGATTATGCTTACTTCTCGTAGTGTTTTGTGGTGAAGGAAATCGGACATACAGCAGGAATTTACACTATTTCTGCCATGTATCACATTTTACCGATTAAACCCGACGCATATATCAAAGTGCCCTTCCCGTTAAAAAAGTGCCCTTGAAGTGTCACGCCCTTCCAAGTTTCAGTCGCTTCCTACAGTTCTGCCTCCCTATGACTTAAAAATCAACCAAAGTTGGTCGGACTTGAAGACTTGAACTGATCAACCACTTCACAAACAGCCCCTGTCTAGTTGAATCTTTAGAAAATTTGATTGATTTTTCTCGATCAATCTAGGCAGTTTCCAAACTGACAATTTTTAATAAATCACATGACGCTCTGATAGTAACCTGCGAAAAATAGATACGAATCACAGCGTATGATTCGGGATCATTTCGAATGAAGATTATACATAAATCTTCCAGATTGTCCTCGAGTATAATTTATCGCGGCCCGTTAAAAATGGATACAAGGTGAATGAAAAATGCTTAGGCTTTGCTTTTGAAAGCCTGTGGCCCTCGAACCATTTATCAGAATTTAGATTCCTATTAACTGATTTTACCTGTGTAGCTAAGATGTTAACTTGGATAAGAAAACTCTTTTATTCGTCTGGTAATAAAGAGGCCTGTTCGTATCGTTAATTTGTTCTTCGCACGAACCGAACGAGTGTGCGATGAAACGCGTTTTTGGTTATTCAACATTGCTCTTTATTGCAGTTACTGGTGAGCTACTAACTTATTTCCTTCCTTTCAGGTTTTAAGATTAACTCGTTTTTCTGTTGCAGGATTCAACAGAATTTTCTTATCCAAGTTATTTACAGGTTTATGTTGGTAGTTGTTCTTATACAGGAGTGAGGAGTTAACAGTCTTCTTTCTACAGATTACCGTGTTTTTGCTGCGTTTTTACCACGGTGTTTTGCTGCCTTTTTTCGAAAACTAAAGTGCTGTGTCTAAGTTTACACGTTATCTACACAGGTATCATAAGTTTATACCTAGGAATTTGATAAATTGTTTGAGGGCTTCTAAACGTCTAATCATTTTTGTGCCTCACTCAGCTTTAGTGGTGCAACGTGGGGTGAGTGGCCGAGCGGCTTATACAATTTCCGTCAGGTGACTGAAGTTAATCTCGGTCGAGTGAGGTCAAACTCCGGATGGGTGACCTCGGACTCCGAGGCTTGACCTCGCAATTCACCTCACCGTCCTTCGGAAGGGACGTTAAACTAGGGGTCCCATGCCTGGATGCGGCATGCATAGTGGGCTTAAATTAGGCTTAAGTACCAAGAAATGCTTCCTGCCCACAAAATAAGTTACTGAAAAAACCCGGCATATTTCTGTAAAATAACACACCTCCATAGGTAGTTTCGCAAAACTGCTCTCTTGCCCAGGCAATTTTGTCTCCAAATAATTGAGATAAAAATATTGCTTCCTATTTGCTCGATCAGTGGCATGAAACTGCCCCAACGCTTCCTTTGCAACTAATGGCATCTTTTGAATCATGACTGTCAATGCTGGCAGATCACTTGAATCACAAACACCAACTGGGACACCTTGTTCCACTAAATACTTTGCAGTTTCTGAGCGATCTATGGAAAGAAAATGTATTAATTTGATAAAAAATTTTGGAGACTTGCAACAATTATAAAACAGGAACAATCAATTTCGCATGGATACAAAAAAGTTTCTTCTTGTGTTCTTATGAGCACTGAAATGATACAGGTAAATTCGATTCTCTTGGCTGCAAAATTCATGAAAAAGGGCCATTCACTTGATCAAGTCGTGAGGAATCTCCTCACACAGCAAGGCCATTCATCTTTCTCAATACAGGGTGTCCCAAAAAAATTGTGACCTGTTTGCCTAAAGATTGCGACAAAACGGCAAAAGATTCGCGCCAAATGTTTATATGATGTTGCTCTTCAGATGTTTAAATAAAGTTTGCTGCCATCCCGGTAAAAATCCGTTGAAACATAATGGAGCTATGACCTTCAGAAGACCAAATTTTCCTGATGACTTAAACCAGCGGTCAGCCATTTTGTATTAATATTTTGCAGCAATAAATAGCAATAAATTTTTTTCCGACACCGTGTAGTTCCATGAAATTGATACTCAAATAAATATACACTGAAGTATTTCAATCCCATGGTAATAAACGTGAACGAGACATCTCCTACCGATGGAAAACTTCACTCTTTTAGTATTATTCTGTGCAAGGAGTTCCCTCACGATTTGATCAAGTATTTTAGGCCCTCTTTCAGGCATTTTACAACCAAGAACTATTCATAAAAGTTGAATTTACTTATCTATACTGCTGATAAAAAATGCGAGAAAAACAGCAAAATCATTTCAATATCTTGGATATCAAGCATAAATTGATTCATCCTGACAAATGCAGCACTCTTGGTGCTATGAATTTTCAAAAGTGAGAAGTTTTTTCTGGCTTACATAATAGTCTGACTTACCTAGCTCTGCTGCAAGTTGAAGGGCTGTTCTCTTCTTAAAGTCTCTACAATTCAGATTTGCACCAAGTTTCACCAACGTCTTTAGTGAGTCGACTGCATCATTCTTTGCAGCATAATGCATTGGGGTCTGATCCTCACCAAAGGTCAATGCATCAATTTTTGCTAAAAATGAGATTTTTCATATCATATTTCAAATTTCTTGTTCAACCAGTGTTCAAAAGTATGGTTGAAATACATTATATGTCAAAAACTTTGGACGTTAATATTTTCAGGCACTTCAGTTAACTTGCTACAGGTCTCAGTATAAATCTCAGATAGCATGTAATCGAGTGTCTCAGAGCAGGGACCGTGCAGCCATTGGGCTAGGGGGGCTATAGCCCCTCCCCCCCCCACTTTTTTCAAAGATTTCAATTTTTCCATTCAAATAAATCAATGACAATGAAGAAAAACAACTCATACATAAATTTATGTGTCAACCGGGCAACCGTGGTATATCTAGAATAACCTAAAACAATCATGGTCATTAACATCCAACTGCTGTTGTGCTGAGAGATCTTTCTCAATGGCTAGATGCCTCAAAATCTGGCTTCGTTCAAACATATAGCAAGCAAGATTCAACCGAGCTAGCGATATTGAACTTTCATAAACAACGAGCAGACACGATGTCACTCTTGCAAATTGCTAACGATTTCGTTAAAAATGACTTAGCAGCGTAACTTTGGAGAGTTTGCTCTGACAGATTTTTATTTAGTAAATAGTTTTTTTTTTAGAAGAAACGCTTTGTTGTTAATGTCTTTGGTTGCAATGACATGTCTCTTTTCATAATAGTTAAAATCTTTTCTGTACCGAACTGCATATAAATATGGACGTAAAGGGGCAAGACATTTTTGAAAGGGGCGCTTTCCGACGTTCTAAAGGGTGTGGTCTCAAAAAATTTTCCGTGGGCAAGCCCCCGGACCCCCATTACTCCTCGCTTCGCTCGCCGTTCAGCCCCCCCCCCCTTTGAAACCACTGCGCGGTCCCTGTCTCAGAGAGGATACTAAATGCACCATGACAATACGAATAGAAAGCAAAGATTTGCAGCAAGTCAAGCATTTCAGGAGAGCTTCCGGATGTTTCAAAACTTAACGTTGTGAATTTAAAACACTTTGCAAGGAAAACAAAATGTACTGAAGGCCCATCACCACCTCATTCGCAATTTGCAAAATACATACGATTAGCGAATTCCCAAAAGCAGGCAAATTCAATACGCCCTTCAAAGCTGTCCACACAAATTTTATTATGATCTAACCAATGAAATCTATCTCCTTTTAATAGGGCATGCCACCTTTGTCCCTTTGTTGCACAAAAGTAGATTTCTGATTGGTCACCTTCAATCTTGGACAATATGGTTCACATGCGAACATTCACAAGAAATCAAACATTGCAGCCAGACCAAAATAGCAGTGCAAACCTTTGCATGCAATTTGCAAGCGTTCACATGCAAATTTCAAAACAGAAGATTGCATGTAATTTGCACATTGCGAATGAAGTGGAACTGGGCCTTGAGAGAGCATGGGTAGGTTGGGTTAAAATGGTTAATAGTGTTGGTGGCTAGAAAAAGGTACTGTAGATTGTAATGTGAACTGTAAAACCAATATTGACAACGGCAAGGAGATTGGTTCAAACAATTGTAGCTGGGAAAGCTTTGTGAATCAAGACTGCATAAATAAAATTTATCCACATTTACCTGCAACACATTTTGCCCTTTACCCCTGCAGACCCTACCAAATTTTTCCAACAGTAATTTGTCCGAAATCTTGTCATCTAAAGCATTTTACAATGAATGTATGGCCAACATTTATGTAAGGTATGGCCAAAATTTTAATCAATGACACAATTGTGATGACTCTACTGTATATTTTCAATACAAAAGGAACCACAGTACCATCCTTGCACACAGTAAAGGGAATTGTAGATATAGCCATGTCAACTCCTTGCTATAAGCACCCATTGTCTTGGCTATACAATGAAACAGTACATGTAAAAGTTATCAAATACAATAAGGTATATTTTTGACGACTTGGCCCAACCCAGCTCTTAATCATGTTGATTCTCTTTTAATATGACAAGAATCCTTTACATTATGATACCCTCCTGGGAGTAAACCACCCTAACAAATGAGGAATCCTACCTCCAATTTGCACCAAGTATTCCACCATTTCAGGGTAGTTAACTGCACTGGCCACATGCAATGGTGTGCGACCAAACTTATCAGCTTTATTGACATCCGCACCATTTTCTTTCAAAAACTTAGCAACGTCTAGATGCCAAAGTCTTGCAACCTCATGAAAAACAGTTTGTCCATGCTTGTCTGTTACATTAATATCTGCCCCATTTTTTATCAAGCCTTCCACAAAGTCTAAGTCAATTTCATCACTAGTGCTTGAACTTGATGCTAGTTTTGAAAAATAGATGATCAATGCTCTGTTATTTGCAGTTGTAACTTTCTTGAAACTTTGTTTCTTTTCTTGGGGCCCATCAAAACTATCAAACAATTTATTTCCTGTTTGTTCTTCTCCATCACTGACATCAGAATCAATTCCTTGATGTGTTGAATTTAAATTATCAAATGTTGTCTTTCTCTTCCTTGTGTTTTCATCACGGGGTGCAGGACCTTCTCTGTAAACAATCTTCTTATTTTCTGCTTTATCACGCAAAATTTTGCGTCTACAAGAGACATAATCCTGCCATTTTGAAATAACATTTATTGGAGTAGTTGCATGCTGCCAGTTTTCTAATGCTTTGCTTATTTTCCGTTCTCGGTTGGATTCATCAATGACGTCATCTGTAAATCTTGAGTATCGTAATCCACCATTTTCTTTGTCCATCTTAAAATGAATATTGGCAATAAATAAACAATAAAATGGATACTATAAGTGCGGATGAAGAACGAATGAGAAATAGACAAAAATTTGATGTTTTTTTAGCACACACAAATTTGATGTTTTTTAATGTGCTAAAAAACATCAAATTTTTGTCTATTTCTCGTTCGTTCTTCATCCACACTTATAGTATCCATTAAAATGAATAAATGCACATAGAGGTTAGCCTATTTCAGTTTTATACCCCATTCATACCGAGACAGTTAGATCACCTTTATTAAAACCAGGTTAAATTTCAACCAATCAAATGAATTTAATTTGTTGGATTGACCAATTAGAATGCAACATTTCATAACCTGGTATAATTCAAGCTGATTTAATTTGAATGTGTGAATGAGGTATTATTGTAGATTGCGAAGATTGCAGGAGTATGTGCACCAAGAAAGATTATCCCCTTTTGACAGGCAATAACAAATCATATTATACACACCAGATTGATAAGTTTGCACAATGCGCACGGAAGATGCATGCCTGGTTATCGTTTTAAGAACAATCTGTCTGTTGCTCTTCCTTTGTTATACATCAAATTGTGCGTGGAAGATCTTCTGCGCGCACAACATAAATAGCAGTCTGGGGTACATGCAATGCCAATTTAATCTTTGGTCATAATGCCAAATAATATTTGATTTCTTTTTTTAATTTCAGCAGATTTCCCAAGTACTGTAATAAGCAATTCCTTGAAAATCATTGGCATGAAAATCGCCTAAATTGATTAAAAAACATAGATCAAATTTTGCAAAGAGGGAACATGGAAGCCAAGGACCAAGACTCTTCCTTTTCCTTTCCCAAGCTAAGCCCTTATCGCATACACGGAATAAATTTCAATTGTTTCATGACAATGCCTCCATTCTCCTCCTTTTGTTTCTGCGGAGTTTGCAACGTTTCGAAACCTTTGTGCTTGTCGGCACCATAGAAATATGGTCGGCACCATCTGTGTTCGTTTTGGGAAGCAGTGAGCAGTCAATGCCTTTTGCCATTCTTTTCTTCAAAAACATAAATAGAGAAGTAGTACCTACAGATACATTACCTGAAACATATCAATGCCAACTTCAATACGATTCTTGCGAGGCATCTTGATTGATAAAGTCACTTTATTCAAAGCACACCAAACAATCCTGTGATCAATTCATCTGCAACCTCGCTTCTTTATTTTAGGCCCATCCAACCACGACCACCATTATTTTTGCAACTAACTCCACTGTAAAAAAGAGCATCGAACCGAATTGAACGCAGAAGTGGCAAATTTCTTTGCTCTTTTGGTTGCTCGAATCAATGTTCACAAAACATCTGCCTGTATCTTGAATTGCACGTCTTTCATCGTATGATCAGCAGTAGTTCCTGTTACTTCGTTCCAGCCAGATGCAGCCAACCTCTCATCTTGTCTCTTGTCTTTGTGTGTGACCTTTTTGTTTTGTGCCGCGCCGCCATATTTATGAGAGATTGTTGCTAAGTAACAGTTACTGTTGTTGTTGCTTCAAATGCGCCTTCGCAGCTAAAATACAAAGGAACTATTCTAGTGACCCACACTTCTTTTTCTGTGAGCAAAATAGGAATATTAATTCCCGTTTGAAAGGCCACTGCTCTCTCTAGATGTCAAGGCAATAACACTGGAAAGTATATCATTCTACAGTAGATTAGACTTGCCCCAAGTCTATCTCTTCAGTTCCTGGATGCACCATTTCTGGATTTGACGGAATGTTGGAATGGCGGATCCAGTAAATGGCGAATCCAGGAACTACCGTATAGGGAAGGGTAAGACGGACTGAAAAGATAGACTTGGGGCAAGTCTAACAGTAGATAGACATGGTAAAACAGATTTTGAAATTTACATGACTGAAATTGGCTTCTCTGTTCTGAAGTTATAAGGGATTTTCCCAAGAAACCTCTTCAAGAAACCTTCAAACAGACCTAGAATCAACTCAATCAAGACCACATTTTCAGCCTTACAGCAATAGCTTTTACATTTGTTAGCACTTGTTATCCCTTTGAGAGGATAAAGTTTCATCCTTGGGAACGTAAAAACATTAGTATGGGCGACTTCATCCTCTCCTACCAAGAGGACAGCACTTGCTAAAACGTGTTTAAAATCATTGCTGTAAGGTAGAAATATTGAGAGAATTTGGTCGTGATTTAGGCCTGTTTTGAAGGTTTCTTGAAGGAGCTTGCTAGAGGAAATGCCTCATAATTTCAGAACAGAGTGGCCCATTTCAATCAGATAAATTCTAAAATCTTTTAAATATGTCCACCATTGAAAAAAAATTTGCTTATATCATCGTCTTGATATCCACACCGGTACCAACCTCGAATGCCGTAGACTTGCATTAGCCTAATGAAAAACATCGAAGTTGCAGTGGAACAAGGGAAAAACAAGACTCGTAAAAACACGCTGTTTTCGAAATAGATTACTGTATATATTGTCCAAACAAAAAAGGAACTGCTTCACTTGGACAGCAAAGATAACACCACGCCACAAATATTAATTTTGGAGGATTATGAGATGGACGACGATAATGAGTATTTAAATCGAACAGTTTCAAAATGTGTTTTGAAAATCATTTAATGATGACTCAATCTAACTAATCAGAGGTACTGTGACACGTATGTATAAGCAAATTCTGTCGTGCAACTAATACCCAATCAGCCCTGGTAAGGAGAAAACACGACATCGGCCTCCACAAGTTCCAAAAAGATCTGAACGGTGTTTTACTTGCAAAATTATCACTTTCAAAACATCGTGTTTTACAAGTATGATTGTTCCTTCATTAAATTTCAGGTTATTCCTTCACTACATGTCATCAAAATGGTCTAAAGTCTGTCTAAAATGAGATGTCACATAAAAATGCTTTCGAATAAAAAAGTGAAGAGTTTTGCTTGTTTTGTTTGAGCAATTTTGCGCTATCACAAATCTCACGTCAACGAGAGACCTCAGTTCATTTCAAAATCACATCATTTGTAGATAAATGGGAACCCTCTGAGATGCTGCACAGAAATTTCCTTACGTCTGTCACGGGGTTCATCATTTCAAAAATTAACCTGTCCAATTTCACATAATCTTCAATTGATTATACTAGAATTCGTTAAAATTTTTACGAAAAACAAAGTCTATTTAAAAGGGATAGCGGCTCTTTCTTCTAAAATGAAATGTATCCAACATCTTTCTTCTGTCATTTGTATCTTCAGTTCCAAAGTTGCTTCGAAGCATCATTTCCACCAAAATTCGTAACACAAGTCCTTCGTGATGGAGAATATAGTATTCATGCTCTAAAAATCCTAAGAGCTCTTTTCTGAAATCCGCTATCATTCTGTCTAAAGCTGTCGGAAAGATGTTACCCAGTTTTGCTAGCATAGCGTTAGGTCTTGGTTTTGTGGCAGCAGCTCCAGTTATATCGTTGTTTTGCTTTGACTTGATGTTGTCATTCTTATTTGAATGTATGACTTCATCTCCTTTTGACTGCATGACGTCACCCTTTATCAACTTCATGACGTCTTGCTGAGACCGCAAGACGTCATCTCGTGTCGATTGCATGAGGCCATCCAATTTTCGACGCATGAAATCAGCAATTAGCAGTTGCCACAGGTTATTTCTCAGAGTGTCCACATCAATATTATCTACCAAAACCCTCTGGAAGTGTGATTTGAATCCCTGCGATAATGGATGCTCGCGTTTTTTATGCGGGTCGTCTTCGTGTTTTGGCCTGCAATAGAGCAACTTTATGCCGTTTTTCTTCGCTTTTTTGCTCTCTCGACACTCTAGAGTTCCGTTTGGGCAGTTATGACAGTCTGCATCTGAACTGCATCGCTTATGATAATCTGCACAGTCTTTCTCAATTGGGAAGTTTCGCTGAAATGCAAGTGTAATCATTCGTTATGTCACATCCATGATTCATGATTGATACACAAATGAAAAACGACTACTATAGCACGAAAGAATCGCAATTTCCTGAATAAGCTAGGATCATCTTAGGCTATGCGACTTGAGCCTAGTTTGTACTCGTATCTATTCAAAAATGATAAACTAAGATCATCAGCAGACATCGCAGTTCGTTCAGAAAACTCAGCGACGTACCCACGGGGGGGGGGGGAAGGGCTCTTGGCCAAATTTTGCGTAGGGGGTCTGCTGCGAGCATATTCAAAATGGTACCGTTGGCTAGACTAATTTTTACGAAAATGTTAACCTTGGCTAGACCGATTTGACCATTCTCTGGACCAATTTTTACGAAAATGTTAACCTTGGCTAGACCGATTTTGACCATTTGCTCGACGAATATTGTCAAATTTGTACCAAATATGATATCATGACCGTTCGCTAGACCAATATTGTCAAAAATGATACTCTTGGCTAGACCGTTGCTGTGCCAAAATTGCAAAAAAGTATACCCTTGGCTATAGAAGTCCGAAAAAGTATACCTTTCGTCACGGCATATCCCCAAGTACCTTTACTATGGAAGACCCCCCCCCCTCCGTGGACGTACCCAGGTATTCGAAGGGTGGGGAGCCGATGGTTGTTCCCCTTCATGTAATTTAGGCAAGACCTGGCGTCTGATGATAAGGACAAGACTCGTTTAAAAAATTCATGAAAGGGGTAGAGGGCTCCCACTGGGTATGTCCTTGGAAAAATGCATCTATGATACTCCTAATTAATCAAGAAATTGTGATCCTCACGTGTCATAGACTACTACTACATGCAAACAAAAGGATTCCCGCAGTCAACTCGTCAAGCTGCATAAGAAACAATGCAAGCTGTATGAGATATAATGCCGGACTCAGGCGGCTCACTCATTTTGCTGCTTGCAAAAATAGGTTTTTGAGAGAGAAAAATGAGTACCGGGTGGGTGTTTGGGTACAACTTTAGATCCGTGACAAAAGTGTCACAGATCAGCCTCCAATTTACACTCTTCCTGCCAATCCGTAGCCACGGGGGGGGGGGGGGGGGGGTTCTTCCATAGAAAAGGTACCTGAGGATGTGCCACGAGCAAGGGTATACTTTTTCGGACTTCTAGTCTAGCCAAGGGTATACTTTTTTGCAATTTTGGCCAGCAACGGTTTAGCCAAGGGTATCATTTTTGAGATATTGGTCTAGCGAACGGTCATGACATCATATTTGGCACAGATTTTACAATATTGGTCGAGAAAATGGTCAAAATTGGTCTAGCCAAGGGTACCATTTTCGTAAAAATTGGTTGAGACAATGGTCAAATTGGTCTAGCCAAGGGTACCATTTTCGTAAAAATTAGTCTAGCCAACGGTACCCTTTTGAAGATGCTCGCAGCAGACCCCCACCCAAGATTTGGCCAAGAGAACCCCCCCCCCCCCCTCGTGTCCGCAACACTCCTCTTCCTTCTATCTATAGTTCCTTCTATTCTACCGGGTGAGGCACAAAAAAGTTCCCATTTTTCAAAATTCATAGCATCAAGAGTACTGAATGGATTAGAATGAATCAATATTTACTTAACAGCCAAACCATTGAAGTATTTTTGTGATTTTTCATGCCTTCTTACAAGCACTGGAAAAATTGATAAATTCAAGTTTACAAAAACTTGATAGTTGCAAAATGACTGAAAAAGGCATAAAATGCTTGATCAAATCATAAAGGACTCATCGCTCAGAACAACAGAAAAAATGCAATTTCTCATGGGTGAAAGTTGAAAATCCTTAGTATCTGTTTGAAAATCTATGTCTTATGACTCTTGAGAGAGGTGAAACGCCTGTGTGTATTGTTCTGTGTGAGGAGCGTCCTAAGGATTTGATCAAGTGTTTCAGGCACTTTTCAATCATTTTGCATCCATGAAATTTTTGTAAAGTTGAATCTACATTACCTAAATTTGCAATGCTCCTAAGGAGACGAGAAAAATCACAAAAATATTTCGATCGTTTGGCTTTTAACTAGAATTTGAATCATTCAAATCCATGAAGTACTTGTGGTGCTACTAATTTCGAAAGTGGGAACTTTTTTCTGGCTCACCCGGTACAATACTTTCTTCTGGAGCAGTGTAAATGTTCCTGGATCATAACAGCTTTATAACTGATCGGAACATAGTTTAATATTTTCGTTATTTCGACATCTCCTCCGCAGTACTATGAAAAATTTCCCCCGCAGATACATATTATCCAGCGCTCCTCCATAGAAGCACACCAGCAGTGTCTAACTACCCATGATCGGAACTGTTCTGGTACAGTGTTAACGTTGTTTTATAAGCCATTCAATTCAACGAAAGACATAACAGATATTGGGCGTCCTTAAAAAAATATATGAATTTGGTTGGCTCCAGCAGCGATGTGAATTTAGCTTTGAATCAATGGCTAATTACTTTCAAAATATTAGTTAACTTGGACATAGGTGCCTCGTTTGTTGGTATTGGTGCTTTGAGAGCAGAAATATTAATCTTAAAAGCTCAAATTTGCATCCACCTCCAAACCAGAGCTTTGGCGCTCTTGCCTAAACAAATCTTGAAGAACATTGAACAACACAACGATTGCCTTAATAAAATTTGAAACTATTAGACCAGATTACATTATGTTTGCAAAAAGTCAACCACTGTGCAGTTTTTCTATTTTCTTTCCTTCCGGTTTTTTATTTCGATGTGCTTCAAGAATTTGCTCACGCCAAAACGCCAAAACGCCAAAGCTCTGGTTTGGAGGTGGACCCAAGCTTGAGCTTTCAGGATGAATATTTTCGCTCTCAAAGCTCCAATACCAACAAACGATGTACCTATGTTCAAGTTAACTATCAAGGAACATTTTGAGAGTGATTAGCCATTGACCAAAGCTAAATTCACATCGCTAGAGCCAGCCAAATCTGTATACTTTATTTGGGGACACCCGGTATTCACATAATCTTTAGTAAATATTTAACGGATATGCTGTATTTTGTAAAACACTCAGTAGTTGCTTACCCAGTACTTTCGCTTGGAAAAAACTTTTTGATGACTTGCTGGTACTGCTATACAAATAAGTATGGCGCTGTTTACTAACATCTTGATTGTCAAATTCATTTTGGTACTTTGACTTCAATCCACCTTCAACTGAAAGAAGAAATTTAACATTTTGAGATGCAAAAACAGAACAAGCGAAGCATCGAATTTTTTTTAATCGCTGTAAAGGGAAACCATAATCAGAAAACGCTAAATAACGAGAAGATCCACATGAAAGCTGTAAGGGTGATTTTAGTCGACTTGTAAGAATCTTTTCGGCTGTATAGTTTCATAAAAGATAGATGGAAATGCTTGAATAAGGAATTGACAAATTTTAGATTATTTAAAATGAAGACAGTTTTCTCAGTCTCCCCACATAAATCGTTCAATATTTTGAGCCTTTACCAGCATAGGTTCCAAATCTTTTTCTCGGCGTAAAAAGGTGGGTGTAAAATTCAATGACCTAATTCTTCTGTTTGAATGACTTGAAAGAAACTTTAGATACTTATCTATAATTCTACCGTTGGACTTTCCAGAAATTTTGAATATTTTTCAAAATTACAGCGTATCTTACATTTCAACTCATTTGAGGATGTGACGTCATCAAATTTCTAAATCATAAACCAGATGAGTGAGGGACTTTTGCTTGATACCATATTGTAGGGATTCATAAACTATGGTGTTCTTCGAAATTATTTCATGTTACGTCAAACAGTTTAGAAATTATGATGGTTTTAAGTTTTTTTGAAAATTTTTCTTGAATTCTTAAAAAAGAAGAAAAACATTCTAATTCTGAAAATATTAAAGATTTCAGGAAATTCCAACGGTAGAATTATAGAGAAATAGCTAAAGTTTCTTTGAAGTCATTCAGATCAAAGAAAAAGGTCACTCAATTTTACACCAGCCTTTTTAAAGATTTGGAACCTATGCTGCCTTTACCTAGGTGAGTCAGAGAATTACATCCACTCACATCCGTCCACTTACATCCGCACGTACAAACAAACTATTACAGTTTCCTTTGAATAAAATGGCTTGGAAGGAACTTGGCGTTTTTTGCTGTATAACTGCCGTGGAAATTTATTGATATCTTGTTTAGTTTAAAAATGGCGGCATTTATTAAATGTGAGGCTATGACAGCATCAAATTTCTAAATCCTAAACCAGAAAAGATACTGATTTCTGCTTTTCACCATATCGTAGGCCTTCATATACTATGGTTTTCTTGAAAGTTATATGATTTTTCCTCCGTTGGTTTAGGACTTACGATGATTTAAATGTTTTCAAAATTTTCCATCATTTTTTTCAAAAATCATTAAATTGCCGTCATTTTGAAAAAAAAATCAAGATATCCAAAAATTTCCACGGCAGATTTACAGAAAAGTAATATGAGTTCCTTTCAAGCCATTTAATTCGAAGAAAAATGGAATAGAATTTTACACCCACCTTTTTAAAGATTTGAAAGATTTGAGCCCTAAGCAACTTATATCAATTACATCCACTCTTTGAAAAATCATCCTACAAAAATCAGCCATCTGATTTGAAAATTTTGAACGCCGCTGCCTGAATTAAGGCGTAACTTAATTTTGAGAATTCATATATATTTCATATTTCACTATTTTCATCTCAAATAAAGGTTTCCCGAAGAATGAACTCCACGGGCGCTGCCTGAAAATATAAAGGCGTGGCTCAATTCAGTTTTAACATAACGATATTAAACTTGGTTTCCTCAGTATCAACATATGTTTCTAGGACTTATCGCAAAGGGTACAAAGACTAATCTCTCAAAAGTTTCTCAACCCTTACTTTGCTTTTCAACTGTTGGGGTTCTTCGGTGAACGTAGCTTTGTTCTTTTAAGAAGCAAAGAAGGCTGTCCCTTTTCTGCGGGGAGTTCAGAGCGTTGTCTGGTGTCCTGAATCTCGGTCTTTGCCCCTCAAATTCACTCTTGTTTTGTAGTTTCGATGCAAAGTTCTCTCTTCTTCAGGAGGTTCAAAGCGCTTTCTTGTGTACGGCAATCTTGGTATTGCTCCTGAAAATCTCTCTTGTTTTGAGGTTTCGAAGGAGACAAGTTCTTCCTTTGTCTGCTTGTAGCACGAAAACTTTCCCTCGTCAGTCTTGGGTCTGTCTTCCAAAACAGTAACAACTCTCTTTGACTGACATTCAACGCCGGTTTTTTACAAAATCAGAATTCTTGTTTCGTATTGCGACAGTACAGATCTTTTCTGTCGTGTGTGCAACTTTGTTCAAATATCTCCTTTTTCTGTAGCGCATGAAACTTCCTTCAAGTATCTTCTTTTTTCTACTGCGTAAATCTTCATTCTACTGACATTTCGTCCTGTTCCTTTGAGTACTATATTTGATTTGAGCGATGTAGCAGATTGAGAAGCATTTAAATCATGTTTACTTTATATAATTAATTACCTTGTTCAACCAGGGAAATGTAATAAAAATTGATTAAAAGATGCAAAGCACGTGTTATTACAGCATTCTGTCTTCTGTTTTAACGGCTAACTGCTAACTCTTAACTCTTAACTGCTATGGCTGTTCTAAGAAGAAACGATAAAACTGCATAATTCATCATTTTAGGTGTTAATCCGAATAATTTGAAAATGTGTTGGAAGAAAGCAAAATGTAACTCGTCATAGCGAAATTAAAACGTGCAATAACGGTAGTAAAGGTTCAAAAATTCTAGTTTGAGCACTGCGGAGAAGAAACTCAGGTTTTTTCTGTGGGGACGACTTCCGACCATTCAAAGTTAGCTTGAAAATCAAGGTTACTGTAACTGTTCAGACGAAAAATTTTCGATTTTTTGTTTTTGTCATAATCTGGTGGTATAAGTATTTGAGGACTGTTTAAGGTAACTCTGCTTTCTACTCTAGTGCACAGCAAGATGCAGTTTCGCAAAACCAATCTCCTCAGAAAACAGTTCATTTCTCCCATATTATTCGGCCTATCGAAAAGCGGTAAAAAGGATGTTGTTCTGTATAGTTTGGGCAATCGAAAATCTTAAGTATTAATCGCTAAGTAAATAGAAATATGAAATTCGATTGCAGGAAATCTAGCCTAGCTTTTTCAATCAGACTTTACAAATTTGTAGATCAACTACCTAGCTAAAGATGGAACGAAAAAAAATCGAACATTTATCAAGTAGTTTTGGAGATTAATCCACTTTTCTGAAATCAACAAAAAGATTTGAACTAGGATTTGCGAAGCCAGAGTTAACGGAAACAAAGCGATTTATACATCTTTCGATTGCCCAGACTATACTGAAAAACATCCTTTTCACCGTTTTTCGATAGGCCGAATAATATGGTAGAAATTAACTGCTTTCTGATGAGAGTGGTTTTGCGAAAAGGAATCTCGCTGTTCACTGGAGCGGAAAGCAGAGTTACCTTAAACCAACTCATTTCCAGAAATAGTCACAATTACTTAGAAATTTGAGCATTTTAAAAGGAGCAATCCTGTTTCTCAAAAATTGCGGTAATTTACATTAGGGGATTAAAGTAAACTCACTTGACCTTGCAGCTATGTGCATAACATCCCGCGCTGCTTTGTTATTGACATGTGCTTTACCAATAGGTATGGCTTTTATCAAAATGAAGCAAAAATTGCGGGAAATACGATTATGCATGAAAGGTCAAGCAATAAGGCTTAAGCTCGGTTTGGCCTGATTTCTCGACACAGGATTCCGGAGTACTGGTGGGTAATAAAAAATCTTTGTGTACCCAACAGGCCAATCGAATCGCTTGAAACTTGGCACACAGAGTCACAATGCATCTAACTACGAAACAGTGTCAGCGATTTGTGATAGATCCACTGGTCCGATTTTTACAAGGGTCTGTATTTAAAATGATATCATTTTAAGACAATACCATTTATCAAAAATTCGTGACAAGGTTTTGCAGTTCAGGGCCTTAAGTCTTTGGTAAATAGATAGTCGTGGTCCAACGATTATTATTGGGGTACACAAAGATTTTTTCGCAAGGTTGGTCGATTTTGCCTTAAATCTGGAATAAATCATTCGTGATTTTATTGAATCAACTGAATATATTTTTATGATATTCTATGTTTAATTCTGCGTCGATTGATGCACAAGTTCGTTTGGTATATTTTGACGAACGGCCGTGGTCAACGGAGTTTCTTAATCGCCGCCTGAACGGTTACGGTTTTCTAGAAATTTTCTAGAAATTTTCTAGAAAAAGCCCAATTTTCTTCCACCTCGCGCTGCTCTTTGTCCCAAAAAAATTGCAACAGTATCAGTTCTGAAACAAATATTGTTAAAGTTAATTGACGGAGCCAAATAGATGTAATCTATAAATAGGACAAAGGAACGCGTACACAAGCTATTGTTCCTCTAGCTAAACAATATCCATAGACGTGTTGAAATAACCAAATACAATTGGCTAATTTTAAGCATGCATATGCTGTTCTTCGGTTAGCTATTTATCTCTGTCAACTGACTTCAACGTGAATGAACGGAGGAGCTAAATTGAGGTAATATATAAATAGGACAAAGAAACGCGTACACAAGCTATTGTTCCTCTAGCTAAACAATATGCACGCACGTGTCAAAATCACCAAATACAATTGGCTAATTTTAAACATGTTTATGCTGCTCTTCAGTTAGCTATTTGTCTCTGTCAACTGACCTCAACGTGAATGAACGGAGGAGCTAAATTGAGGTAATCCATAAATAGGACAAAGAAACGCGTACACAAGCTATTGTTCCTCTTGCTAAACAATATGCACGCACGTGTCGAAATCACCAAATACAATAGGCTAATTCTAAGCATGCATATGCAGTTCCCGAGTTAGCTATCTTTATTTATCGCTGTCAATTAAAGGGAATCGACATAGTTAAAAGCTTGCCCGGGCCAAGTTAAAAATATAATCTTTGACGCCTGCCGTTTCATTGTGTGGTGAAGGAAACAATGGGTTTGTGGGCGTTTATTCAGCCTATTTATAGCAGCTTGTCGATATAGCTATGTCTATTCCCTTTAACTAATCATTCCTAATTACGTCTGCTACAACGAGGGCAGTTGAATTGCTGCATGCGCGAAGTCAGCTGAATTGCTTCTTACACATGATAAGGTGTTAATTGTGTTAATATCAAACTGAGAATTTGAGCATGGGCGAAGCCACCAAACAAACTGCAGAAAGCAATAGAGAACAATGGACACGTGGGGTGTTTACAGATTTGTTTACAGTTTGGTGACGGAACCTCTTTAACGGAAGTTGAGGTGTTTTGCAGTGAATAGATTTTGGCGATTTATGATATGTTCATTGGTTTCGGAATTACAGCGTTTGGTTTTCACTAGGGGACCGTTCATTATTTACAGAGGGGTTGGTACTGAAGAGAAATGTTTTCTTATCCAAAAAATCTTTTTACCCAACTCTAAAAGTGACAGCAAAAACATCTACCCAACAATTTTCAGGTTGAAAAAATTTTGCCCAACCCCTACCTATAAACATGGTGTCAATGTCAAACGATGTAAATTGTAAATTCAATACTATAGACACTGTAGACACTGAAAGTGAAATGGATAGTGTTGATGATGTTGATGATGATATTGATAATTTTGGACTTTAAACATTGGTATTAATTGGTGGGAAAATTTTTTTCCCAACCTTGAAATTACATGAAAACATACTTACCCAACCTTTTTATGTAAGAAAATTTCACTTACTCAACCCATTTCTCTTCGGTACCAACCCCTTTATAAATAATGAACAGTCCCTAGAGTCATAAGAATCATAAAGAGTCATAAGAAACTAATTTTGAAATCTTATGATGCTTACGATCCTTATAACTTTGTTGTTTTCACTGCATCATAACGATCGTAAGAAACATAATTTTCCTTAAAATCCTGTGATAACAGTGCGAGCTTAGCAAGAAATCCCTTTGAAGATGCAGTGTGGCCTCTGCTATTGCTGTTCCAGAAATATGTAGATTCTGGTAAGAAGGCACAGATCTCACAGAAATGGAAAAGAGACACACTTTGTTCTACAAAATTTGGCTAGAAATCGTCATAAGCATCATCAGATCTGCAAATTATGTTTCTTATGATTCTAATGATCCTTAGTGAAAACCAGACTTACGCTTCAACCAACCAGTCTTGAGGTTGCAACGTTATCAAATTGATAAGTTGCAAATAAGAAGAGCTACAGATACCCGCTTGCCACCATATCATTGGCATTTTGGAAGACAGATAGCTAAGTCGAGAGCTGAATATGCAAGCCTAAATCTAGCCTATTGTGTTTGATGATTTTAACACGTGCGTCCCTCTTGTTTAGCTAGAGGAACAATACCGTGCGTGGGCGTTTTTCTTTGTCCTATTCACAGAGTACCTCTATTTGCTCCGTCAACTAACTTTAATTTAGGATTTAGCATGATTTCAATTGTTGTCAAAACCTTTTCATGAATTTTAAAGAGACACAATCACAAATTTTTATGTCGGAAGATCTCAACGAGATTCTTCATGCATAAAGAAGAGACCTTGTACAATCTGTAAATGTATTTAGTAGTTTCGTACGACTTCTAGAAGTATCATAAAACAGTAAACGAAAGGAAAAACAATTTTTTGTACCCACATTTTTCTGCGGCACGTGGTGCGCATAAACAATGGAAAGACAATAGACAAATTCTCGCCTTGCAAGTTTCTTTTCATAAATTTCGGTCAATTAAATTTTCGGATTTGTGTATTAAATATTTTTTCAGAATGTACGAGGTCTCTACTTTATGGATGAGGAATCTCGTTTAGATTTTCAGACACAAAAAATTTGCGATTGTGTCTCTTTAAGATAAGTAGAACAGTAGAACAACGGTGTATTTCCAAACGTTATCGCGATATCAAAATTGCCAAAGTGCAATCATAACAAAGTATCTGCACTTCCCGTCAAGCCATTAAATCAAACAAAAGAGGCATTAATAATTTCGTGCAATCATTTTCAAAGAGTTGACGCCTACACATTTTTTTTTAGAAACTTGGGTCGGCAATTAGTACTAAAAGTTCCTTAATTTCGCAGGAAAATTTCAGTGTTTTAGTAGTAAAAATTTCTTAATTAGTTTCTTATTTTTTTGGGCCAAAAATTGTGGCATTGACATACAGAAATAGAGTTTTAGAGTTTCTTAACTGTTCTTGGGCGTAGTACTAGAGTTTCTTAAATTTTTGGTCATCGTAGTACTAGTTTCTTATAAACCAGTTTCTTATAAAAAAAACGTGTATGCTGATAAGAGACTCATCTCATTATTTTACAAACCTGAGAAGGGAGGGAACACATCTTTTTCATTTTCCCCTCCCCTCAGGATTCTATTTTTCGCTGGCATTGCTTTGGGCCATTTCGCTGAAAATTAGACCCCTTTTACAATATACCGGTACAAATTTGGATCCGTAACAAAGTTTCAACCTCTCACTTACACTGTTCCTGCTAATCCTAACACTTTTGTTCCTTCTACCGGGTGAGTCACAAAAAAGAATTCCCGTTTGGAAGGCCACTGCTCCCAGAATATCAAAGCAATAATATTGTAAACTGTCTTGTTTTATTGCCAATATGTTCAATTAGGTTCAGTAATTTACCCGGCTTTAATCCACCATTCCTTCCCGTGGATATCGGAGATTTTCTGCAGAAAGCCCCTACCAAAAATCTGCAAAAACCAGTGAAAGCAATGAGCAAATTTTCATTTTGGTTTTGCTTCCTAAAAATGATGACACTCACATGTATTCATGTATTTTGTCCTCTTGGGAGAATGGAATCCACCTGAATAGGTTATTGATACCAGGGGGAAGACTTGTTCATCTTTCCAAGAGGATAGCACGTGCTAAAGCGTGCAGAAGCCATTACTGTAAGGCCTGTTAAAGGCAGGGGTGCTAGGGAAATTTGTTCGTGATTTTGGGCACGTTTTGAAGGTTTCTTGAAGAGCTGACGGAGACTTTATAAGCGGCTCAGCCACTCATCCCATAAAGCTCAGCTATTTGATGCCTTTTATGACGAAGGAGCATGCCATATCCAGGCGTATGGGACCAGGAACCCCCAGTTGAACATCCCTTCCGAAGGACGGGCAAGTACGTTGTTTGGTCAGGCATCAGGAAGGTCGCCCACCTAAATTTTGATTTCACACAACCAAGCTCAAAGGGAATCGGCAGGGTTAATTGGTTGTGCTAAATCAAATCTATTTTATCGGTCTCTTGCCAGTGCCGATCACCAAAAGGGAACTGTAAAAAGGTAAAAGCCACTCTGCCACTAATCCCATAAATAAATAAATTAACAACAAGGAGTCATTTCATAAATTATTTCAGTTCTTTCATGGTAACGGTTTTTTTTGGGAATGATGAAAGTAACTCTCAAACGCTAGAACTTTACATCAACCGATAAACAACCAACAACGGTCTAATTAAGTTGTATTTACAATATAAACAAAATAATATGTTGTACCTTACGTCCCTTCTTGGATGTATGAAAATTTAGCATCAAAGATTGCAGTCAATCTAAGAAACTGGGGCTGTCTACAAATAGCGTTTGCATTCAGACTTCATTAGAAACGTAACATTTCTTCCTGATCGTATTTCACTGACTGGTTCAGCTCTCATCATCAGTGTCCGCGGCAAGCACAGTTTCGTGTAGTTTTCGCTGCAAGGGATGATAAAATGATCTTTTGATAAATGAAATACCCATCGGAATTCTTAAAGTGAATGAATGAAGCTACCTGGAGTAATCTATAATTAGGACAAAGAAAATTGCTACGCACACTAGCATAGGCCAACAAGGGCAGATTTTGTAATACAATAGCATGAGTTGCTTTTGTTGGCACCTCAATTCAAAGCGATTAGCGATTGCAGACAAAGGAAATCCTCTCAACCAACAATTCAAAACAAACAAAGCCGCAAAAGTTTCTTTTAAACCCAGGTAGCTAGCTCGCTCGTCGTGCATTCCAGAAACTGTTTTTAAGGGCAAACATGAGCGTAGATCGAAAGAAGAAGGATGCATCTACACATCTGCCGCGGGCATTTTATTTGTTTGGTCCAAAAGCCGTTTAGGAGGCGATTCAATTCTCTTATTTTTTTGGGTGTTATCAAAACATTTACTGCTCAGCTTCTGGACCAAAGAAATAAAATGCCCGCGGCAAATGTGTAGATATATCCTTCTTCTTTCGATCTATGCTCATGTTTGCCCTTAAAAATAATTCCTGGAATGCACAGCGAGCGAGCTAGCTACCTGGGTTTCAGAGAAAATTTTGCGGCTTTGTTTGTTTTGAATTACTGTTTCATAGAATTTCCTTTGTCTGTGATCGCTAATCGCTTTGAATTGAGGTGTCAACAAAAGCAACTCGTGCTATTGTATTACAAAATCTGCTCTTGTTGCATAGGCCTCAACTCTTTTATCTTTAAAAAGGTGGGCGTAAAATTAGATGGCAGTTTTCTTTGAATTGAATGGCTTGAAAGGAAGTTATGGTACTTTGCTGTAAATCTGCCTGCATATTTTTTGATGTCCTGATTTTTTTCTAAATGCTAATTTAATTATTTTCAAAATGATTCATGGAAAATTTTGAAAAAATTAAATCATTGTAAATCCTGAACAAATTCAGGAAAAATGATATAACAATCAAGAAAACCATAGTTTATCAAGGTCTACAATATGGTGGCAAGCAGAAATCTGTAGCTTTTCTAGTTTAGGATTTATAAATTCAATGACGTCATAGCCTCAAATTTAATAAATGCCGCCATTTTGAAACAAATTAAGATATCAATAGATTTCCAGGGCAGATTTACAGCAAAAACCCTAAGTTTCTTTCCAGGGCAGATTCAGAGCAAAACACCCTAAGTTCCTTCCAAGCCATTTATTTCAAAGAAAACTGAAAGAGAATACACCGACGTTTTAAAGATTTGAGCCCTATGTTATGCACGCTATTGTTTCTCTAGCTAAACAATAGCCACCAAAGCATAAAACACAATAGACCAATTGTAGACTGCCGCACATCGCTTTTAACTCCATTTATTTCATTTAATATCAAGAGTTTTTGAAAGTGGTGTTAACTAATTCTTCAACATTTTTTGTATGGTCTGAAAATTGTCTCAGCAAACGCTTCGAGGAAATATAAAGAATACGACCTCCCATGTGAGAATACGTACATCGGGATGAAAACTCTCATGCACTAGCTTGTGCTGTGGCGCAGAGGTGCCTCTTATTTCATTGCCAGAACACCCAGACAGACAGGGTCCGAGCCAGGGAGCGCCGAAGGCGCGGGAGGGGAAACGGCCAGTGCTGCGCATTGTTCCTATGTTTGATGCAAATTCGAAGCGAGGCGCGCTCATTTTTGATTGAAACTTGCATCGTGGCAGACGTGGATCTGGAGCGATGACTTTGGAGTAAAACATTATTCTTCACAATCTTGGCTGACTTAGGTATGTGATTCCATCCATTACTTCTTCAGTAACATTTTATCTTCATATTTCAGCAACTGTTGCAGCAATCATTCCAGGGCGATAGCTGCAAGAATAATTTTTACTGGGGAAGGTGTGCCTAAATGTCATGTGATTCAGTCCAGTCCAACAAGAGCGGCTTTTATTTCTTTCTAGCATGCAGTATTACCCGTTGAGTTTCTTGGTCGATTTCACTCAGTGAAACCTTATTCTAACCGAAGGTGCTAATCATTTTGTTTTATTTTGTTACAATTTTCCAGTTTCAAGCAGGTTTATTGTGAGTAGTCACCTTCGGGCCTATGCGTTTTCCTATTGAAATGTATAGGCCAAATCGCTGATCACAGCAATCCGATAGCGGCATTCAATTTTCTGCAAAATGCACAGTTACCCGTTGAGTTTCTTGGTCGATTTCACTCAGTGAAACCTTATTCTAACCGAAGGTGCTAATCATTTTCTTTTATTTTGTTACAATTTTCCAGTTTCAAGCAGGTTTATTGTGAGTAGTCACCTTTGGGCCTAGCTAGGCCTATGCGTTTTCCTATTGAAATGTATAGGCCAAATCGCTGATCACAGCAATCCGATAGCGGCATTCAATTTTCTGCAAAATGCACAGTTACCCGTTGAGTTTCTTGGTCGATTTAACTCAGTGAAACCTTATTCTAACCGAAGGTGCTAATCATTTTGTTTTATTTTGTTACAATTTTCCAGTTTCAAGCAGGTTTATTGTGAGTAGTCACCTTCGGGCCTAGGCCTATGCGTTTTCCTATTGAAATGTATAGGCCAAATCGCTGATCACAGCAATCAGATAGCGGCATTCAATTTTCTGCAAAATGCACAGTTCCCCGTTGAGTTTCTTGGTCGATTTCACTCAGTGAAATCTTATTCTAACTGAAGGTGCTAATCATTTTGTTTTATTTTGTTGCAATTTTCCAGTTTCAAGCAGGTATATTGTGAGTAGTCACCTTCGGGCCTATGCGTTTTCCTATTGCAATGTATAGGCCAAATGGCTGATCACAGCAATCCGATAGCGGCATTCAATTTTCTGCAAAATGCACAGTTACCCGTTGAGTTTCTTGGTCGATTTCACTCAGTGAAACCTTATTCTAACCGAAATTTCTAATACATGTAAAATTAATGATTGATATCAAATCGACCACCTTCACGTAATGCCATACATTCAAAACAGGGCAAAACCAACCACCAGTTATATTTTGTGCATTTCCACAGGACAAAGCCCTTCGTCCTGTCACGTCCATAGATTCATACATTAACATGACAAAGTCCTGGAGAGAAAAGCTATCTGGGGAAGATCAGGACCATTTTTGGCTCAGTGTAAAGTGTAAACCAATCACATAAGCCTATTTCAAAGTCTTCTTTGACCAGATGGAGAACATCTCTCTTGAGTAAAGCTGGCATTGATACAGAAACATTTAAATCACATTCATTGTGAGCTGCAAGTTCCTCCAAAGTTTCTTAAAGGGGTATAACAACAAAAGACATTTTAGAGAGGGGAAATTGGAAAGGATCATCAGTATGAGAAAAGCATTACCATATAAGAAAATTTGCCAACCCTCAGAAATGTATTAAAACCTTGTTAGCATCTGAGAAACAAGATTTGAGCTTTGACTAAGGGTTTAAAATTACTTATCAATCCTTATTTACAGGATTCAGAGGAAGAGGTTGTGGGAGAGACAGAAGGATTGCTGGCAGAAACAGATGATGATAAAACATTGATGATATCAAAATAATGAGTTCATGATCATATGATGAATTATGACAGAAAGAAAAAATTTGGTTTTATTTGTTCTTTCTTCAATTTAAACTTATGAACTTTGAGCAAATGAAACTATCTTGCAGAAAGCCCAACCAACTTGCTGAGATATAAAGTAATTGTGAGCATAGGTTCCAAATCTTTAACTCAGCATAAAAAGGTGGGTGTAAAATTCTGTGATCTATTTCTTCTGTTTGAGTGACTTGAAACAAACTTTAGTTACTTAACTTTAATTCTACCATTGGACTTTTCAAAATTTTGAATATTTTTCAAGATTGCAGCTTATCTTAAGTACATTTCAACTCATACTATGGTTTTCTTTGAAATTATTTCATGTTGCGTCAAATAGTTCAGAAATTACGATAGTTTTAAGTTTTTTTTGAAAATTGTTCTCAAATTCTTCAAAAAGGAGAAAAGCACGCTAATTCTGAAAATATTGAAGATTTCTGAAAAGTCCAATGTTAGAATTATAGATAAATAGCAAAACTTTCTTTGAAGTCATTCACTTTAAAGAAATAGGTCACTGAATTTTACACTAGCCTTTTCAAAGATTTGGAACCTATGCTATAATTGTGTGCTTACATGTCCTTTTGCGACCCTTGTGTCAATTTTCAAAATTCTCCTTTAGTTTAATACAGTATATGAATAGAATTGTGGTCTTACAGAAACGCATCAAAAGGATTGGACTCGTGCAGTGGTTACAAGCATATAAACTGTGATCTTGTCTGTCTTTATTTCATCTAACATAGGCACACTACTTATAACAATGAAAATTCACATGTACAAAGGAACAAAAGTTCATACAGTATGGCGAGAAACGCATCTCAGCAGTCACAGAAACTAACACGCGACAAGAAGTTGTGCAACATGCATACAAGAAGTTTGTTGTCACACAAACTACATCATAACTTTTGCTGCAAGTAGTAAGAATCAATTTAGAACCTTTTTGTTGCAAAATGATGAAATTTTCCTTCAAATTTATAGTTTTTTAGCACAGGCCTAATAAAAAATTTCTTGCAAAAATAAACTCATTTTTCTTATATGAGAAACTGGTTTATAAGAAGCTGCACTTGGATGGCTGCAAATTTAAGAAACTCTTACTATTTTTAAAAAGTGTTAAGAAACTTTTCAAAGCTAAATTCAAAGGATTGCAAATATATCTTTGAACCCTTATTCTTGAGTAGAATTAACCCTAGTTTATGTCTTTGAAGTAACAGGACACCTTTTCTTCCCAACTGATGTTCTCGTTGTGAAGAAAAATTATCTGTAGCAGTGTCAGAGAACCAGGTGTTGAATTTTCAGAAGAAATGGATACAACCATCAAGTTTATGATATCTAACAGCACTTCCATCCACCTCAGTTTGTTTCGTTAAAACTATTGGCTCAACCATAAGTTTCTTGTCATAGAAGGCATTTCTTTGATCAGTTTGTATCAAGGTGAACATGATATTGGGGTTTCTGAATAACATGTACTAGCATTGCAAATGCAGAACAGACCTAATCAAGTCTGCAGCCTCTTGCCATAATGCTCAAGTCACAATCAGTTGTTCCCTTGATTAGAAGAAGATCTTTTGTTCATTACTTTGAAAACAAAGGAATCAAAACCTTGCACATGAGCAAACAAAGGAATCAAAGACCTTGCACACGAGCACGCCACTGCTTCCTTGGTCTGCACACGCGAGATCTCGTCGAGAACTGCCATACTCTGCAGACTGGCCAATTGCTATGCAAAAAGAGGCCCTGCCTTCCAAGTTTTTCATTTGGTCTTGTTCTTATTTTCTGTTGAAAATTAAACACATCTACAAATCTCTTTAGTAAGGTTTCAAATATCAGGGTTATCGTCTCATCAGTACAATTAATGCTTTATGTGTTCCTTGCAATGCTCTGTCCTTTTGCTCCCGACTTGTTCAGGCAAATAAATCTGCTTCTCAACTCATACTCTTTCTTGTCATTGTGTTCAAAAGTGCTATTCTTTAGGTTGAATGCTGCTTTTCTCTGAAACCAGTAGTGGACCTCTTGGTGTTAAAATCCGTGTCTTTATCATTTTGAGGATTTTGTCACTTCATTTGACATGAAAATGTCTCCGCAAAGGTCTCACTCACTCTTAAACTTAGGCCCAGCGATCCGCATAAACAGGTCCACAACTCGAATCTTCAGCAGTAAGTATCCCTCGATTCTTCTGTTCCTTTAATGTAAATGGCTCAAACAACTTCTTTATCTAAAGCTACACCACTTCGAGTTTGAGAACAACAAACCATCGTGCTCTTTTCGATTGTAAAAACAGCAGTGGTTGCAAAAAGTCGCTCACCTTTCTGGCAAATGGCACCAGATGACTCTTGGAATTGGAAAAGTCGCCATTACCTAAAGCCTCGTTTTCAAAGTCCGCATCAAACATCGGAAATCAATTGAATGGCCGTTTCCCCTCCCGCGCCTTCGGCGCTCCCTGGTCCGAGCCTACTTCAAGCCCCATCATTTGAGCGCCAGGACATGGAGTCGCCGACTCGATTAGATCTTCTCAACGTCTGCGACCGAAGTGGTTGGCGCTAAAAAGGACAACTTCACCTTCACCTTCACCTTCATTTCATCTTTCAGATCATACATTCACAACAACATTTCTGTAATCATTGATAAAAAGTATTATTGGTAGAAAGTATTACTTACCCTCCTCTTGATTTCTTCAGGTGCTGTGACTGTTCCAAAAAATATCGACTTGAACTGAAATTGAAAGAAAAGAATGAGGTAAAATTCGATGACATGGGCATGATTGGGTTCAAGAAAATTGGTAAGAATGCTTTTGACTTTTTGCGATTGCACCGCAAAGGCAATAAGTAAAGATTATAAGGGGCGAGTGTGTAAAACACAGGTCGTTTGAAGGGATATTGTCCTCAGCAATGATATTTGTTTTTATCTCGTTGAATAGGCGATATACTAAGTCATTCTCGTGATTTTTTCCTGGTTGGAATCAGCCACACACTTCGGTAATAATGAGGGAGAATAGCCAACATATTGAAGGTGACCTGAAGCGAAAATATTTATTGATGCAAATCAACGGCACTGGCGAATGATAAAGAACCCTGTTTAGATTTCTTTTATATCTCATTTCGTTATCAAGTTATCCATTGATTTTAAGTACCAAATTATGACGTCATTTTGTTTGCAAATTACTACGATACTGTATCTGATCTTTGAAAGGTTACAGTTATAGGGGACATTTAAGGTAAGCTGAATAAATGCAATAGAAATAGTCTCATGAATTGATGATACGATGTTTAGAAAGGCATTTCAACTGAAGAAAAGTTTTTTGAGTCGATTTCCCTTTAGAAATTCAGGTAACCTTGTATGCTTTCTTTACTTTTTGCAAACAAAATGACGCTATCAGTCAATTATTGTGGCGCAGTGGTGTAATCCTCTGTGATTGTGATGTAATTGTGGCGCAGTGGTGTTTGAAGATGTTGTGGCGCAGTGGTGTAATCCTCTGACGTTGCAGCCAGAACAGTCAGGCGGAGTGGGTTCGATACCCGGTAGGACCCCACCACTTGAGCGTCATGACAAGGGGTCGCGGACTCGATTAGGTCTGCTCTATTTCTGCGATCCCAGCGCTTGGCGCTGAAAGACGCAACTTCACCTTCACCTTTACCTTCATTATGCAAAATAGTGGATAACTCTAAAATGAAACGAGGTATCAACAAATGTTAAACGACATTCTTTATCATTCAACAGTCATATTTATTTGTATCAATAAAAATTTTCACTTCAGATCACCTGAAGTCAACCTCGTGAATTTTCCTGGTTAGAATTAGCCACACCCTTCGGAAATAATGAGGGATTATGTTCCCTTACAATCTCTACCTGACAGCAATGGCATGTACATGCTTTGACACGAGTTTTCTTCTTGGGAGGAGGAACAAGTATTCTCCACTTGCATAAAAAAATATTCACGCACGGGAACTTCATTGTCTCACGAAGATAACATTATGCTAACACATGTGATTGTTAGAGTTGGTTAGTTGATTGTTATTGTTGGTTGTTGGTTGATTGTTGGTTGATTGTTGGTCGATTGTTAGAGTAGACATGTGATTGTCATTGTACTAAGGAAAGAACTCCAACGAAATTTTGATCGTCGTTTTCACTCGTTTTTGCCGCAATCTTTAGGCAAACGGGGCATAATTTTTTGGGACACCATGTCTTATATGAAGGTAAGCAGAAATTTGTTGCTTTTGGGGTTTGCGATTGAGCAATTTCATGACATCACAGGCGGAAAACTGTTGAAAATCAAGCAGACGCTGCAATTCTGAATAGAATCATAATATCAAGGATTGCCGATTACCATTTATAACAAAATACCTAAAAGTTCCTTTCAAACTACCGGGTGTCCCAAAAAAGAACTCTTGTTTAAAAAATCACCAAAAATTGATTATCAAATCTTTGATAAAATTTTCTTTTTGACTTGCTTTGTCAAAGACCCAAAAATATTTATAGATGCTAAAATGTTTGCTTTTGATGCAACAAGGTAGAAAAATTACACGTTGAAAAAACTCACTTTGAGCTATACTTTTAAGCAAATACTCAATCTTGCCTAACAGTCAAAATTTTCATATTTTTCGTCATCATCGAAGTCTCCAATGACAGTGTGAATTTCTTTCTGTCATTTATGACAAAAGTAGAAGCTTTATAAGCACAAAGAAATTGATCTGGCAAGCATAAATGCTTTTTAGCAGTATGATTCAAAACCAGGTAGCCTCAAAAAGAGCTAAATTTGCTAATTTGAAATCAATTACAAGATCAGCTATGTCTGGGAATATAGTTTCGTCCTTGATCTACTTGGCACAAAAAGAAAATTGAAGATCAGTCATGTAATCAAATTTTGGTGATTTTTCAAACGGGAGTACTTTCTTTTTGGGACACCCGGTATCAAAGCAAACGAAAGATGTATTAATTAATCGTGCAATATTTCTTAATGATTTGATTCTTATGCTATAGTTGGATGATTACAGCATAGGGCTCAAATCTCTTAAATCTTTAAAAAGGTCGGTGTAAAACTATATGGCATTTTTCTTTGAATTGGATGGCTTGAAAGGAACTTATGTTACTTTGCTGTAAATCTGCCGTGGAAATTTTTGATATCTTGATTTTTTTCAAAATGGCAGCAATTTAACTATTTTTGAAAAAATTCATGAAAAATTTTGAAAACATTTAAATCATCGTAAATCCTAAACTAAGAGAGGAAACATTATATAACCTAAAAGAAAACCATAGTTTATGAAGGCCTACAACATGGTGGCAAGCAGAAATCTGTAGCTTTTCTAGTTTAGGATTTAGAAATTTGATGACGTCATAGCCTCAAATTTAATAAATGCTGCCATCTTGAAACTAAGGAAGATTTCAATAAATTGCCACGGTAGATTTACAGCAAAAAACTCTAAGTTCCTTCCAAGCCATTTATTTCAAAGAAAACTGCAATAGAATTTTACATCGACCTTTTTAAAGATTTGAGCCCTATGTTGATGATTACAGTGTATACTTACTCGTTTGCTTGGTGGGGTGCCTGGAAGAACATCATCATGATCAACAACACCAAGATCGCGGTTATTTGCATTCTTTTCATTCCCAGAAGCAATATCCACACTATCGCCAAGACATGGCTACAGAAAGAAATACATAGGTTAAAATGTTAAAATGCGAAGAGAAAACCTCGGGGGAGGGAGAGGGTAGCTTGGTATGTTGGTCCAACGATGATGTGCCATTCGGGGGCCTTTTGAAAATGTTCAGAATAATGAGCAATTGAGCATCCTTTTCATCGATTTCGTGGAATTATGAGTGTTTTTCCATAGAGATTTTGCGTGATGGGGTGAAAATGTAAAAGATCTCAACGGAAATCTATCAGAATTGAAGCCAGTTGGAGAGTACAAGACTTCAATGATTACAAAAGTAGTTGAAATAAAAACTGAAAGTTCGCTATGAACGACCATTTGGTTTAAAATTCAGGAACAGAAAGAGAATTTTAACCAGTAAACTTGCGAGAAAAGTACGTCTTGCTATTTAGAAACTGGAATTTGAAATTTGAAATGTCGCAGAAATCATGAAAAAGTCTAGCATATGACTTTTGCAGAAAATAGCTCCAGGTGATTTTGCTAAAGATATCAATCAGGTCTTCAAGACTCCAAGAGATTAGGTCTTCAAGATTAATATGGCTTTTAGCCACTTATTATAGTTCAAACATAAAAATCACAAGGAAAAATTGATCAAAATTACACATATAAAATTAGGCATTCGATTTTTCAGTGACAGGAGCTTCTAGAGCAGCAAACCCTTAGTTTCATTAGTTCATTCATTCATTCACTCATTTATTCATTCATTCATTCATTCATTCATATCTTTATTCAAAGTTGGTATTCACATAGTTTTAACAGAAAGAAGCTAATTTAGATGAACTGTCTACAATAAACCTAAGTAATAGATAATAATTTCCCATTAAAGGAATTCAGGAGCTCTTTACAAATTTTACAAAGGGAACTAGTTCCATCCTAAGTTTTAATTTCCTTTTTGAAAGCCATAACAAATTCTATATTCTTTACCTCCCTTGTAATTCACCAGCAAAAACAAATTAAAAATACTCTTCAGTACAATAAACTCAACAAGCCTTTCCTTACCATCCCTACATTTGCTGAAATATTCTTCTTCTGTGTGCTTCTCTGACTGACGATGGCCTTTGCACTCTTCTTGCTTGCTGAAATGTCGCTTGATTCACTTGGCGTTTGTCAAGAAAATAAACAGTAATGACTGAATTTCACACACACTAATTTATCCTCGTTACCGTTTTGATTTACTTTAACGTTTGGATTTGAATAGATGGTTAAGAACATCCAAATAAACTTAAAATTTAACCCAGAAAAGAGCCAACGTGTTGCTTGGAAAACAGTTTAAATTTGCCCGCCAAGAAATATTTGCAACGTGACCAATGGTAGGGGTTTTACACTATGCGCAAACGTCTGAAGGGTCATGAAAATCGCACAATGAGCCGATTGCTGGATACCAGCACAAAGAGCGGGGATGGTGCAGTGGTAGCACGCTTGACTACCAATCTGAAGGTTGGTGGTTCGAGTCCTCGCCCTGCCGAACCTGCTACAAAGTGTGAGGAGAGTCGCCAAATCTCTGTAATTCCAGGCTAAAGGAATCACGAGGTGTGGTCACATCAAGAGGAAGGACCAGGACGCTGCTTCGATAAGCTCAGCTTCTCGGCGTTCTAAAACTACCTTCGGATGCTATGTAGAAATGTATAAAAAAAAAAAAAAAAAAGCCGTGTCCAGACTTTACTTGCTACAAGTCTTTCTGTCAGCACAAGAAATGGAATAAGGTAAAATGTGAGCAAGTAGAGCATAGGAGAAGGAATGTCCCTAATATTACGTTTAACTGAACTTACTTGGCTGATTGCAGACCGCATTGTTATATTTTTGCAACACATGAAAGGATACGAATGTTGTTGTTCCTTCTGTAAATCATCTTCATCTCTTTTAGCTAGCATATCTGAAAAACGTAATAAGGCGAGAATATTAAATTTTACAGCAACTCAGAATACTGTCTTATCACGAAAGTTCTCAAGCTCACTTTCTCCAAAATAGTTAATGACCTTATGTAAATAAGATGAGATCTCATAGATTTATGAAGAGCCTATTGTATTTGACAATCTTGACGTGTGCACTAACAAACAAAAATCTGAGAAAAAATAGCGTGTATCGGTTTTTTCTTTGTCCTTTCATGAACTACACCATTCAACGCAGGTCCTTCACTCTATGACCCCGATTACACGAGAAAAAACTGGATCGATCCAGAACGGGATCGATCCCAAAATGGTACAGATCGGCCTTGCGTTTACACGGGATCGCTCGGGTTCGACTCTCTATCCATGCTAGTTTGGGATCGTTAGCCAGAGCGATCCAGTTTGGGATCGATCTTGGCAGAGCCTCGTGTAAACGGCTGGATCGATCCCAAACTGGCACGGATGCAAAACTAGGCAAGTCGGAAAAGGAAATCGACGCGTTTTCATAATGACACCTTTTGGTCACCCTGACAACAAATAGCGCGAAGTCTTCATGCATGCCCAGGTCTCTATAAGGAGTCTGGAAATTAGTGATATACTGCCTGGATCGATCCCGCGTAAACACAACATAATTTGGGATCGATCCCGCGTAAACACATGCACAATTTGGGATCGATAGTTTTCTCTCGTATAAATAGGGTCGAAAGCTGGAATTAATGAATCAAGTTTCTGGCTTCACCAAGACTTGCCCCGAATCTATTTGTCAACTATCACTAAGTCTGAAAGCAAAAAACAAAACATTTGTCGTATTTTACTTTCAGATAGACTTATTACAATCGACGAAATAGACTTGAGCCAAGTCTAGGTTTCATCGGAAAGTTGAGTGAGCAGACTGTACAAAAGTGTAGCATTTAAGTTTAAGGCCGGGCGGGTGAAATGTTAATGAAAATATGACACCACGCTCAGCCATTATTTCACTGAGAAAAGAGTATATTTTCAAAAGGGGGTATTTTTCTTTAAAATTCTCCTAGATTCTTCAAAAAGGGTATGTTGTATAATTTTCAGTACGTATATTAGAAAATATCCCAAAAACATTTAAATGCTATGTGATCAACAATTGCATGCATACAAAAACATGATTTATAAACCCTCTGACATTCTTTATAAACCATCGAGAAATCTTATCATCATTTGAAAGGTTTTAACTGCGTTCTCAAATTTCAAAATCGAGTCTGCACCATTACAGATTAAACATAGTGAAAAATTCAGTTTATGACTTTCTGGCTTTGCAATTAATGGAGTTTTTATGGAAAACATTGGTTTCTGAACCATTCATGTGTATACCGAGAGTAAACTGGGGTAAATTGGAACAACCAGCATTTGTACTGTAAACATTTCTTCAGGGTTCAGTGACACTCCTTCAAAAGGGGTTATCTTTGAAAATTGTCCGTGATAAGAGGTCTTCTGCCAACAAGAGAGTCAGATAATCTTTGGGTTAGATTTAGATGTAGATTAATTTTACCTGTGTATGGAAATGATTGACTGAAGAAGTCATCGGCTTGATAGGCACCGCATCTAACAAAGAAAAATATGAATACATTAAATGCAAGAAACTTCGGACAAAACGTTTGCAGACAAACAATTTTCGGACGTTTATTCATGAAATTTCGGAAGTTTTGGAGAAATTTCGGACGACTGTGGAAAATATTTGTCAGTCTGTTTACTTTGCTTCTTTTGTGGTAAAAAATTTTCATTCATGCTGCATTTTAGGTTTTAAGGAGGTCCTTGTCAGAAACCTTGTGAAAACAAATTCTCGTAACTGTTTCTTGTGTAAAAGAGATTTAGAAGTATCGCTAATAATAGAATGAAGAAAATATTTAATGTTAATTGATGAAAAGTTCGTATTTACCAACTACAAACAGTGTCATAGGCACCATAAAAATAGCTCCTTGTTGCGTTTGAAGCCATTACAAGAAGGAAACTTTTGAGTAATTTATGATCCAGTATGAAAGGCATCCCTTTCCAATTTGTATGACTCAAACTGATGTAGGTAATCAAGACAGAACTCTGTGAATTGTATCCTTGCCAGTTTGAGGTAAAAACGTCCCATTCACTGAAGGCATAGGGTTCGCTTAGTGTAGCTTGTAGCTAGATTTAAGATAGCTTGCATTTATCGTAAGACCAGTTGTAGCGCAGATCTTTGGCAAAACTTTTGAAGAAACAAGGGCAGATATCGTAATACAATAGCATCAGTTGCTTTTGATTCACACCTCAATTCAAAGCGATTAGCAATTGGAGACAAAAGAAATTCTCTCAACCAGTAATTCAAAACAAACGAAGCTGCAAAGTTGTTCTGAAACCAGTAGGACAAACTGTCATCTTGTGCACGCGAAAGGTGGTTTTGAAGAAAAGTTGCGAGTCTATAACGAAAGAAGAAGGGTAAATCTAAAGTTCTGCCTGGCGGATTTTGTTTATTCGATTCACAAGCCGAGCAGAAAGCATTGCAATTCTTGCATAATTTTGTGATCAGATGTAACAGATACTTCTCAGCTCCTGAATCAAATCAACAAAATACGCCAGGCAGAACTTTAGATTTACCCTTCTTCTTTCGTTATAAGCACTTAACTTCTCTAAAAAACACCTTTGACGTGCACAAGGCGAGAGTTTGCCTATGATTTGCCCTACTGGTTTCAGGGCATCTTTGCTCCGTTGTTTGTTTTGAATTACTGGTTGAGAGAATTTGGTTTGTCTCCAATCGCTAATCGCTTTAAAATAATTGAGATGTCAATTAAAGCAACTGATGCTATTGTGTTACAAAATCTGTCCTTGTTGTCCTTTCTACATACTAGTTTGACTTGATGTCACAATTTCGAAAATTTAGCAAGGGGCAGTTCGACACATTAAATTGAAGCCACTGGCTGCATAATAAACCAACAGCTTTGCTTTTGGCATACCTATTATTTTGTCCTCTCTCTTCCACTTCAGCTCTATTTGATAATTTCGCATCGGCATAATCCGGTGTAGTTACGTTCCTTAGCTCTACTGGAATCTCATCTCCAATAGTTGTGTCGTTTGGTATATCATCAAAAACCTGTAGAAAATTTCATTTAGTAATGTCATATCACTCACAATTTTTAACAATTAGAAAAGCATTTTTTACAAAAGAATGACGAAACTGCGATGCCTTTTCCTGTGGTTTTGGTTGCTCACAGCATGAAAAGCTCTTTCTTGCAGGAAACAAAAACGACAATGTTTCAATACTTCATTCACTAGAAACGACCAGCTCTGAAATTCTTAAAAAAATTCCCGTAAAAGCAATTGTTAGAAGACTCTTGCTACCACTTATTATGTCCAAGGATTTTTTGTGTTTGTCAGTCAATAATGAACTGATTTGAAAGCTGGGACAGATTACGGTAAAACGAACTGATCTTTTAGGCAAAATGGAATTCCAGCAGTCTTTACTGTGCAAGATCAAAAACTTCTGTAGGCTTTTCGAGTCACCCTAATTTAGGCTGAAGAACAACAAGCAAATCAGTTACAGGGGCTGCACAAGATTTTGCAAACAATGGGAAAGTACGGGACAACCCGCGCACGTGACTAAAGCCTTGGGTTTTTAATGGCAGCCAGTTTAATCGCAGCTTCTACGTAAGTTTCTTTGCAACGTTTTCTTGTCTATGCCTATGAAATGTGATGGAACTTTTTTATATCCATTAAAACTTTAGAATACTCGGCGTTAGAAAATTAGAACAAATCCTCCACCAAAGCTTCGATCACCAAGATTATCGCAGAAACTTTGCATTACTATTCTCTGTGCAAAATCGTCATTAGCTCTGTTGTGTTTAGCCTAAACACATTCGATGATTTGACACGCAGAGCCGCGCAGAGAGGACGGGTTGTACAGCCCCTTTAATTGGGTGAACGACTGATTTACATTCAATAATCTATCAAACGGTGATCAAAGGTATTTAAGAACGGAAGTCCAGGAATAAGTCGGCTCAAATTTACCTCATTTCTATTGTGAGCATTTGGTCTTGTTGATTGTCCATTACTTGCAGCAGTTGCGTCTTTGTTCTTCTTCCGACTGGCAGTTTTTTTATTTGCACCCCTAACGTATATATTCAGGATTCAACATCGACAAAAAGTTGTGATAGACAGTTTAAGAAATTGGAAGCCTTATTTATCAATAATAATAACATAAAAATCAATCCCAAAAGCAAAGGAATTTTTCATAAATCTAAAGAATAAGATATAGTAAACTCAGTTAAACGTTTCGGGTGGTGATCTCCATAATTTGCAGCTCTATAGATAGGATATTTCAGTAGTCTCGTTGCATTGAAATTGGACAATTAGACAAATTGGCCAATTCAGCTTCATATGTAAACAGTAAACACAATAAAAAATTGATACATTTTCATGTCATCCTATTGATCTAATTTAACAAGAATTTATGAATATTGAATCATACCGGGTGTCCCAAAAAAAAGGAAACAGATTTTTGGTTGGGGCTAGGGATAAGAATTTAAGTTGAATCGACCCCTGATAAGTTTTGAAGTACTCTTCGATAGTTAACTTGAAGATGAATACCTTGAATATTGATAGTGGTGCATCGAGAGTTGGAATATTATTCTTGAAAGTCCAAATTTGCGTTCAGCTCCAAACCAGAACTTTTGGGTTTTGGCCTAAACTGCAAACGTACTGGTCAGAGGAATGTCCTCAGTCATAGACTTTCTTTGATAAGTATCCGCCCTGTTTCAGATTTTTAAAAAGTTCCTAAGCAAGAGGCTTCTTGCTTATACTTTCCTATGATTTAGGAGTTCCAAAACACAGCGCATCCACAGCTTAGACCAAAACCCAAAGGCTTTGGTTTGGAGTTGGTGGCAAATTTGGACTTTCAAAAACAATAATGCAACTCTCAGTGCACTAATATCAACGAATGAGGTATCTATGTTCAAGTTAACTATCGAGGATTATCTTAAAAATTATTGCAGACTGCTTGAAACTAAATTCTTATTGCTACGCTGGATAAAATCTGTTACCTTTTTTGGGACACCCGGTATATGCAGCACCCTCTTTCCAGAGATACAAACTTTGAGTGGCAATTTCGTAACAGGCCATAATTGAATTATAAATTCAACTCCGTTCGCAAGCGCGCAGCACAAACAACTTTTTACTCAAATAGCTTCAGTCATTTAACAAAAGGTCATTTCAAACGGGAAAGTAACTTTCCCCGGTTCTCAAACTCGTTAAAAACTTTTTGAAGAAGTTTGATCTTGCAGAAATATTGGAATTCTTAGCCAAAATGAATAATAAATTCTATCTCTCTAATTGCTCTGTTTCAAAGTTACATGCGATGGAACCCAAGGTCGAAAGTTTTGCACAAAACACTCTTGAAGATCGCATCCAACCTAATCAAGCGAGCAACATAATTTTTGTAAGACCACAGCAGCAACAAGTGTATTCTGTTTTGATATTACCTGACTCTTGGAGCTATTTGTTGATCAGCGGACGTTCCTTGGCCATTCTGAGTTGCTTGGGATGATATTTGTTGCTCCATTAATGTTGCTAGAACAAAGTCCGCCACATACAAACTGTCACCATCTAGCGAGAAAACGACGGGTCTGTGTGGGAAGAAAACGGCAAAAATTTGAATCAACTAATCATCCTGCAGTATCGGAAAACTATTCACACTAGTTTTTTTTTTAATCTAAACTGATTTTTCTTTCGTGAATTTTTCTCATTTAAGAAATAAATTTAGTTTATGCAGTTGCTACATTATGCTAAAACAAACGGATCGAGCATGGGATTCCTTACCATGTTTAAAGTGTTCATGCATATTGTAAACCAAACTGGTCTGTGCATATAGTTACAGCAAACTTAATAGCTTTCACAAACTTCTTGAAACAAATATGTCGATTTATTAGATATTTAAGGCATCAATAATATCTGGATATGCACGACTGCATCTTCAAAAGGGTTCTATCTGCATGCATTTTCGTTAATGGTATTAGCAATGTGTCGAGACACTTTAACCTTCCTGGTCATTCAAAATGGACATGTCGGCACTTGGTTTAACCATGGCTCCTATTTGCAGTAAACAGAGAAAAACGTTAGAGAAACGCTAATTTTCAAGCTTGGTACCCTTTTCCGCAATGGACTCAACAGACAGTTTTCTTTTTCATCGGCATTTTCAATTAGCGTCATCTTTTCCTACTTCGTAGCTTCCTGATGGCTAGTCCCTTCCCTGCAGCGTCCAATTCGGGGGAAGGGGGGGGCACCACACGTATTTTGGGTACAGGGACGTGCCATCGGGAAGGGTATCAATTTTCGCGATTTTGGTATAAGTGCAAGGTTGGGTGCACTTTTTCGGAAAATTGGTATAAGGTCAGGTATGCTTTTTCGGAACATTGGTATAAGGAACGGCAGCCCTGACGAAGTCCTGCATAGCAGGACGAAATATTGGCATAAAATTTATTCAACCATTTGCTGTTGATTTTTTGTTGTATTGCGGTGTTTCTGCCTTTAAACTTATTAATTTATTCGTCACCGCAAGCATCTTCGGATCCACCAATCGACGCTGGTATCGTGGCCTTTCCTTTTTCAAATTATGTTTTGAAGCTTTGATGGCATGCCCCCGACCAAAACCTGGTCAAGTACCTCCCCCCCCGGGGGTCCAATTCTATCAGACGCTCTATAGTTCTCTATCGCTCGATTTTCCTATCTCTTCCGCTTAACTGTCCTGTGCGTTCTATTTCTCATCATTACTGATGAAGGGTTATGCCTCATACGTTTAGTGTAATTAAATCCTGGCATTTTCGTTTGATTAATAGAGAAATTTATGTCTATTTTCGTTAATCGTATGTCATTTGTTTTTGTATTCGAAAGTACGGCTGATATAAAACATCTTAACACTACAGTCTTTTACCAGAATCATAATTTAGTCTTTTGTTACATTTTTCGTATAAAGTATTCAAATAAAATATCATAAACAGTCACTTACTTTCCAGAGGTCGAGAAATGAAGGTTGACTGGTTGGCTGACGAATTCAGAAAATGCGAGAATGGCCTGTAAAAACAATACATGACAAATTGGTCAAAGTTGCGACAAACACAAGGGAGAAATCCAAAATTATTACAGAATCCTCGGATATTTGTATCGAATCCAAAGCTCTGAGCATGGGTTCCAAATCTTTATCTCGGCGTAAAAAGGTGGGTGTAAAACTCAATGACTTATCTATGACTTATCTATAAATCTACCGTTGGACTTTTCAGAAATTTTGAATATTTTTGGAAATTACAGCGTATCTTACATTTCAACTCATTTGAGGATGTGACGTCATTAGATTTCTAAATCAGAAACCAGATGCGTGACAGACTTTTGCTTGACACCATATTGTAGGCATTTATGAACTATGGTTTCCTTCAAAATTATTTCATGTTACGTCAAACTGTTTAGAAATTACGATGGTTTTAAGTTTTTTTGAAAATTTTTCTTCAATTCTTGAAAAAGAAGAAAACCACTCTAATTCTGAAAATATTGAAGATTTCAGGAAATTCCAACGGTAGAATTATAGAGAGTTAGCTAAAGTTCAAAGAAATAGGTCACTCAATTTTGCACCAGCCTTTTTAAAGATTTGAAACATACGCTAAAGCTCTGTACATCTCACTCATTATGAAGGATCAGGCCATGACAGAAATTTCAAAACATATTTACCGCAGACTTGTATTGACAAAAAGCATCAATTGAATTTCACTAAATTGTCATGCTCTTTACATTCCTAATGTTAACAAAAATTTTTCTGAAATTTGATTTACGTTCCCTGCGAGTTACAAACATATTATAACTGAGGACACTCAGGAATGTAGACAACTAATGAAAAATTGCAAATAGATGCAAAAACACAAGAAGATTTACCACATTAAAGGGTTTGTGCAAGGCTAAAAGCTGGCAATTGCAGAGAGCAGAAAAATCTAAAAATACCCCATTCAAATCGAAGTTGCACACAATGTCAACAAAGGGTAGCCTAAGAATGAGATTTTTATCTTGCTAAGAGACAATGCTGTGTCTAAGTTATTTATTTGTTCTATTTATAGAGGAGCCTATTTACCATTGCACACTTGCTTTAAGGCCTTTTCTGATCTAAGTCGTCATCAGAGTGTGACTTTTTTCGCAAACACACTAAAATAAAAAGTCACATTATGATGACAACGCGAGTCAGAAAGGCCTCAGTGTGCTAATTTTTCTGGTTTTTTGCATCCAATCTCTTTATAACTGTTCGTCAAGTGCATTGTCTACCACTACCAACGTAGAAAACTAAGAATGTATCAACATTCTTCTTTACTCACCCTTGCTTCTTTCAAGCAAAATGTGATATCAGTGTCAACACCAATTTGATAATCGTCAAATTCCTCAGGATGTAATTTCATCTCAGTGTGAACAATTTTACTGGGATCTAGCGAAAAATTTAGATGCCATGTTGATATCGTTTTATTCATTAAGAACTTTCATTATTTTGAGTAAGGTGACCCTCAAACACAAAGCTGTTTTGCAAGGGATCCTTCGATAAAGACATTTGCGATACAAAACAGCATTTATCAATCACAATCACCTTCTCTAAAGCAGACACCTCCCGGAACAACAGACCGTGTCTGCTATTATAAGGTGTCTTCCTGACAGGAAAGTCTTTCATAAAATCCAGCCATTGGGACCAAAATGTGGCATCCCTCCATAATAAAGTTCCACTTTATAGATAACAAAATAACAACTTCCCAGATGCAATTATTAAAGGACTTTTAGTTTCAAGTCAAAATACAAGATACCTGAGACTCCGGTGACATTTTGCCTATTTATTTGTAGTGTGCACACTATTCAGCTTTCTATTGTTTAACGACAAATCCTTAATGCTTGATTCATTCTGTTATATTTCAATTAAGAATTCAAAAAGATAAGAAAAGCTTCAAGAAATATGGTAGAAACTTACCTGGTTCATCTTCTAAGTAATTTCGAAATGTAAGGTGTTCTGGTGTACATCCTAACGTAACTTCTTCACAGCTGTTTGGAAAATTTGCAGCAGTATCGATCAGGACTCTAAAATGAACAAATTGAAGAAATCAGGTAAAAAAATAAGGGAATGTGTTGGTTAATCATTTGCTCGAATGGCCCATTGCCAAGCCAGACCTACCCTAGTGGCACCTCATTCCAAGAACTTCAAGGATGAATGGTGGCAGCTCCCGAGTTGGCCAGCTCAGGACAGGAACCCATTTCAAATTTCATGGTAGAGACTTAATGGAGCTTAACTTACTCGCTCTTAACGTTAATTTGAATCGTATATTGAACTTCCTAAAGCATTGCCGTATGATCGACAGCAAATTTGAAAGTCAAAGTTGAATATCTTAGCATCCAAGGCATTGACTAACGTCACTACACAAGGACCCTCAACTTACGCTCATCTAATTGAAGTGAATTTATGTTGTTGTTGTTGCTCCAGTTGAGGGCCTTATGGCCAAACTCTTCTCAAAACGGCAAAAAATTCTCGCCAGGAACAAAATTGTTCCTGGACCAATCAGGATGCATGACTTGAAATAACTTGATGGGATTGGCTGATTCTTCTCCAATTCAAACTTCCCACCAAAGGCAAACGAACGCTTTCGAACAATGCGTTCGACTGAACTGCTGCATTGATCAAAATCTCAAAGTAGCCAACTAATTTAGGAGATCTTTTGCGCCCCCAAACAACCAAAATATCATTTTTCCTTTTTTCCAGGAGTTTTTTCCTTTAATAGCGTGAAGAAACATTCATCTAAGTACTGATAACTTTTTGTAGTGTAGCACTTCAGGAAAACCACTTTTTGTGGGGTTCTAGGATCGGTGGTTTTGAGAAAAAATAGCAGGTGATTTAGGCCATGTCCGTTTCTGGAAGCGTATTTATAGTCGTAGTTATAGCGTCCATCAGTCTATCAATAGCTATAACGTACGAACATATAATCAGTCTAGTCAGTCAGTCAGTCTAGGAGTCAGTCTATTGGTCAGTCTGATTAGTCAGTCAGTCTAGTCATTGACCAAACGTAAAAGACGAAATGCTATTTTCATTGAAACGATGCTTCTTGGAAACAGACAAGAGCGAGTCTGCCAAATTATGTTAAAATAATTCTTGAGAAATATTATACTAAAAAGCAAGAAACTTCAAAGAGGAAATATAAGAGACATACTTTGCTTGGGCAACTATAAGATTCGGACATAACTCCTTTGAAAAGACAGCTTGCAGGCTTTCACTTTCTTGAAATGTCAAGTTGTGCGTTTTCGTTATTCCTGAAAGGGAAAGTTCCAGTTTAAAACCTTACCCTGATCTTTGAAGTTAAAGGGGCTGGTGATTTTGCAGTTTTTTGATGGCCATGTTGAAGATAATCTATGTACTTCACAGAGGAAAGAGCCAAACACTCGTATCTTCTACGATTGCTTGGATATAAGTGGATATTTAACGCGGATCGTTCGTTGGTTTGGCTGAAGCCACCAAACAAACTGCAGAAAAGAATGGAGCACAATGGACACGTGCGGTGTCATCAGATTTCTTTAAAGTTTGGCGACGGAGCCCCTTTAAAGGTATATCACACCCCTACCCCTCCATGATCCCCTAAGGACCTCTTACCATTGGTCTTTGTATACAATGCGAGCAAAAAAATCCCATTTCGAAAGGCCTCCATGGATGTCAAGACAAGAATATTGGGAAATATATCGTTTCAATGGACAAGCTCATAACCATAAATCTATTTACAGTTGGTCAATTTCTAGCTAACAAACATCTAAGGTAATTAACACCAACTATCTACAATACAAAAAATACAATATGACAGAAGATAAGAACGCTAAATTAAGTGCAAATGTAGCACGTACAGTTGTTGCAACCCCAGCAACGTATTTCTTTTTTGACTTTCGCGAGAGCTCAAAAAAATGAAGAAATTACCCTGAACAATATTTTTATGCTCAGGCACTTTCTTCCTCTCGGGTGGATAACAAATGATGGAGTGTCAAGAAGTCATTAGCGGGGATGGCTCAATGGTAGCATGCTTGACTACCAATCTGAAGATTGGTGGTTCGATTCCTCGCCCTGCCAAGCCTGCTACCTAGGGTGAGGAGAGTCATCAACTCTCTGTAATTCCAGGCTGAAGGAATCCCTCCAATGACACAATGTTTGCCTCTAATTTACTGTATGTTTTCCCTGTAAATAACTGAATAGCCTCTGAATAGTAAATAACTGAATAGAGGCTATAACTGAATAGCCTCAAATTTACTGCATGTGATCCCGCCAACGACATCATGCGATCCCTCTATCGCATTGGATAGCCACTCTCTTACTGAGCAACCCCTACAAGACTGAACAGACGTTCTCCAGGGTGGGAATCACGAGGTGTGGTCACATCGAAAGGAAGGACCAGGACGCTGCTTCGATAAGCTTAGCTTCTCAGCGTCCTCAAACTGCCTTCCTTCGGATGCTAGGTAGAAATGTAAAGAAAAAATAAGTAATTGCGGTGAGGCGGACATGTCAGGAGAATTTGATCGTGATTTTATACCGTTTCTGAAATTTCTCGAAGAATCCGTAATTAAAGAATGGAGAACCCAACTTCAGTCAGATAAATTTTAAAATCTATTTGAACATGCTAAAATTCTAAATAATATGTCTGCCAATATTACTGTCTTGAAAGCCAGGAGCAAAGGCCTGTCAATCAGAGAATGCTTTTTGTATTGGTCTGGTATGGAATCTGAGACCTTGAACTGTTTGGCCTCTATAGGAATATTACAGTACCTCTTACGTGACTTAAAAACAACAAGCAACCTACCATGTCGGCAAAACATTTTGAAGACAATCCTAGTTTCCTTGTGATCATATTCCAGTCTGCACGTGTCAACAATCTTTTCGATGGTATGCAATGATTTGAATACACCAAGGCATGACTGCAGCAAATAGAGAAGATTTTTTTGACTGACACCTTCGTTCAAAGCAATTAGCGATTACAGAAAAAGGAACTTCTCTCAACCAGTAATTCAAAACAAACAACGCCACACAATTTGCTTTGAAGCTAGTAGGCCAAACTCTCACCTTATGCATGTGAAAGGTGGTTTTCAAGAGAAGTTGTGAGTTTATAATGAAAGAAGAAGGATAAATCTAAAGGTCTCCTTGGCAGCTTTTGTTTATTTGATTCAGGAGCCAAGCAGAAGACATTGCAATTCTTGGACGTTCAGGGTATAAATGAAACAATATTGATATTCAGCTACTGAATCAAATAAATTAAATCCACCAGGCACATTTTTAGATCTATTCTTCTTCTTTCATTAAAACACCCCCCCCCCCAGTAAGAACCCTGTTGGAATGATGCCCTACCAAGGAAGAAGGATGACCTGCTAAGAATTTGTTCCCTTGCTAAGTTTGAGTTTAAAGATTTGCCCACCTTATTTCTGTTATTTCCCCATTGAAATATTCTTGTTTCCCCATCCAAAATTATAGAAGTTCAAGTTCCATCACAGATAATAGCCGAAAATGTTCCTTCTCCATCATGATCATTATAATCCCCGTTGAAAATGTATGATTTCAAAATCTCCCCCGCTGTATCTCCAATATTTGGTGGGGTCACTACTGGAAGTGTATTATAAACTCTTGGCTTCTCTTAAAAACCTCCTTTAAAAACCACTGTAGTTATTTTCGTAGTTTTGTAATATTTGTCTCTATGTTAATTGTAGATTTTAGGGTTGTTATGTACTGTATTTCCATGCTCCCTTTGCCCTTGTTTCGTAATGTTGTAATTGTTTGTTATAGTACATCTTATAAGAATATAAAAAAAACTTCCTTTACCGTGCACAAGGCAAGAGCTTGCCCTACTGGTTTAAGGGCAGCTTTTGCCGATGCACTTGTTTTAAATTACTGGTTGAGAGAATTGTCTCCAATCGCTACTCACTTTGACTTGCAGTGTTCATCAAGAGCAACTGATGGTATTGTGCTACAAAACCTGTCCTTGTTGATATGTTCAACTTCAATAAACTTTCCAAGCATGTTCCTATCAGCTAGAAAACCATTAGACTTCTTAGTTTAAAATACCTACAGTAATGTACCAAAATTAAATTTACATAAATACATCTGCAGCAGTAATGTGGTGTGTTTGTGCGAAGATCTTTTTTCCAGGTTTTGTTTGGTTTGTTTGTTGTTCTCATTGTAAAAATCGATTAATATTTCTATTTTTCTGTTCATAAAATATCAAAGAAAATTCCCATAGATTAACAAAAGGACGTAAATAAAGGGAAATAATTTACAAAATATTATGTGAAATGGATCTTTTTGGTATTTTTAGAGACAATACTCATAGCAAAAAAATTCTGTAGTAACTAAGAGGAGAGATCACGTAAACCCTTCTTACTGTTGGCTTCCGTGCAAAATTACATTTTCTTATAATTTTCTAATACTCTAATAATCTAATACCTTCATGGATATCTTGAATTTTTGAGAATCTTCATTTCCACCTTCAGAGTCATTATCATCATCATCACTATCACTTCCTTTTGGATTGTATTCATGAAAGAAACTCTCATTGAATAGAAAACAACCAAATGCTGATCTTGATGTGTTTACTGTTCGCAGTGCCAGCTACCGTAAAAAGCAAAACATATATCTTGAAGGCAGCCTTGAATCCTTGAATATGATGACAAACGAGATAACTTTATAATCAGGACAATAATAGCCTTATAATTAGAACAGCAGGCAGTTGACAGCCCAATGAATTGCAAGGAGCACAACTTTTTGAAAGGTTTATTATTACAATCCAATCACCAAACGTTTATTTGCGAGGTAAAAAGTCACATTCCCCATGATACTGTGTCAAACAATGTGTGATTCAATTGCAATGAATGGTCCTGTTGAGGATACTGCTAAAAGCACCGCCAAGTACAATCAACTTAAGAATTGTCGAGTTGTTTTGCGATCAGCTTTAACACCTCTGTTATGAAGATATTTAAAAGGCTTTGATTTTTGTTTTTATGCGATTTTTGTTTGTTTTTTATGTTTTTAATTGTTTTGTTGTAGTCACTACAAATTTGAACATACTAGAACTGGGTTTCCATTTAAGCACAATTTGCAACAAATTACAAAACAAATATACAGTACCTGCATTTTGTTTTTGTTTTTAGTTGTGAACATTACACTTACTACAGGCAAAAACACAGCTTTCAAACAAGGATTTTTTATGTGAAAGAAGAACGATTCTGGCAATCAGACCATTGAAGCTGTATAGATAATAGATACTGTATATCAAAGAATGATTATGACTGCTCTAGCCATGCACTTTTGATTAAATACATAATGTACACATTTAATATAAAAAAATATTCATTACCCCATCAGCAGTTGCTTCAATGTATAATTCATCTCCTATTTTCGATAGACAATGTATTGCTCTTCCAAACACTGTAATGGAATTAATTAATAGCAATAAATGAATTTACTGTTGGCAGGTTCAAATGATAGTTCTAGAAAGAAGCTGAAGGGCTTCTGAGCAGCAACTACTGTACACATGCATTTTTTCTTTTGAAGAAACCACTTACTGTAGTCCAATTATTGAAAATTACAACGCTCAGGGGTACAGTTAGGTTCAGCATTCAGTCTAGGGCCAGGATTAGGGATTTCAAGGTGTGATCATCATCATCATTATCATTATCAATGCACGATTCCCCCATCAATATAAGACTGTCCATAAATACCTAAAACTATGTGTTGTAATTAAATAAATGAAAACAATGTCTATGATAAAAAACGGGTTAAGATTTATTGACATATTGGCCCAATTACCAAACTTTGCCATGAAGAAAATTTCATGGCCAGAAAATACAGCAAAACTTTCAACATTCACAATTTGACCAAATGAAGAAATTCCAGAGGAATAACTTTTGTGGATTAACTTTTCAGACTTCCCAAAAAAGTTTCTTGGAACCTTCAACATATATGTTGCTTGAGAAAGAGGTGAAGGTGAAGTTGTGGTTTTTTAAGCCAAGCGCTGGGATCGCAGTGGTAGAATAGGCCTAATTGAGTCTGTGACCCCTTGTCATGGCGCAGTGGTGTAATCCTTTGACTTTGCAGCCAGAACAGCCAGGCGGACAGGGTTCGATACCAGGTAGAGCCTCACCACTTGGGAGTCATGACAAGGGATCCTGGACTCGATTAGGACTTCTCTACTTCTGCGATCCCAGCGCTTGGCACTAAAAACCGCAACTTCAACTTCACCTTCATGATGCTCAAGTGGTGGGGCTCTACCTGGGATCAAACCCTGTCCACCTTACTGTTCTGGCTGCAATGTCAGAGGATTACACCAGTGTGCCGCAACAGCTTCAAGAAACAATTAAATAAAACAATAAAAAGAAACAAAAAATGACCATGTTTGAGAATCCTAGACACTTACACTTGACAAATCTTCCAGGAATTAGGCACTTCATTTCAGGCAGTTGAATTCATTGCTGCAAAACTTCAAAACATCTAGAGATGAACTAAGAGATAACTCTTCATGGATTTCATCAAATGTTGGTACAGAAAGCCCATACTGTATTACAGTTTATTCAAAAAAATATTTAATTCTTAGCTTATAAAAATATATAACAATATTGCTAAGTGCTCCTTTCATCATGCGCTAATTGTGAAATAAATATTTGTGCTCTCTTGTACAAATACATGTATAAGAAACTAAGAATTTGGGCCAGTACTGACAGGTTCTCAAAATTATCAAATTTTGAGTACTCAGAGTTTCTTCCGAGTTTCTTTTAGGTTTCGCAATAATCTTCATGTACACTACCTGTACCTTTTTGAACATTTCGAAACAATGTGTTTTGAGCCTTTCCAATGTTTAGACATCACTGAAGTACCTTCCGAGTAATATATGATATAGGAAACAAATGAAAACAAAGTAAAAATATTTTCAGGATTTTCTTTATCAAGATTAATACTTCTTTTAAGTTTATCTTTTCCCACTACTGGAGTTTCTTAATTTTTTGGCGATCTGAGAGTTGAGTTTCTTATGGGCAGTTTCTCATAAAAAAATATGTGTATTTATTTCACAATTAGATTTTTAATCTAAGAAAATATTTTTTGAATAAACTGTAATACGGGCTTCCTCCTGTGATATGGGCAGAAACAGAAGGGGAACAATGGGATGGATCCTATTTGTTTAACAACCATTGGCATTGCATCTTCATATGGAAAAGCCCTTCTTGCACGAAGTCCAGCCTTACTGTTCATCTCCGATAATAAAAACTGATGCTTACAAAACTTCAGGTAAAGAACATTTTTTCCACTTTATGGAGCTTTCAGGACACAAAATTCATAATCAGTTAATCAACCAAGCAAACAATCAAACAATCACCCAATCAATCAATCAATCAATCAATCAATCAAAACTGACGCCAAACGTAAAAATAGCGAAAATAGGCCCATCATGTGCAGCAAACACAGTAGATTTTTCATTTTTATCACGTCTGGTATGATTGTTTTCTGCCAAAAGGCGGCCATTGAAAACAATCTGCTGTAAATCAAAAACTCACAAAGAAAAATGAACAAAATATGACTTTATACTCACCTAAGAACAAATCTTGTTTTGGTCCACAGCAATATGAGAATATGATGCATTCTTCCCGCCATTAAAATGTTCTTCTTTGGTTGCCCTCGTAGTGAAAACGAGACTGAAGTGTTGCTGTTGCTGTTTCTCACATGGACAAAGTTCTTTTTTGACAAAACAACACATAATATTGGAAAGAAACATGAAAACGATCAAGGGAAAGCCGAAATCTGGAAGGATATGGAAGTCTGATAAGAAGAGGTATGAATGAATCCACAGTCATTAAGCACCGAAACAAATTCAACATACAGATTACAGTATTTGATTTTTGTAAGCTTAAGTAAGGAAGGATGGTATGATGCCTGCCTGGTGGTACAATTCTAGTGTAAAAGTAAAAATAATATAGGCCTAGTTAGTGAGTGCGGCATTTTGGGGAATGAAACCAAACTTGAACCAACAATAGGAATAAAAGTTGATAACAACAAGCCCTCAGTTGGAACATAGATAGGGCTCAAATCTTCAAAAAGATCGGTGTAAAATTCTCTTACATTTTTCTTTGAAATAAATAGCTTCGAAGGAACTTGGGGTTTTTTGCTGTACTGTAAATCTGCCTTGGCAATTTATTGATATCCTGATTAGTTTCAATATGGCGGCATTTATTAAATTTGAGGCTATGACGTCATCAAATTTCTAATTCCTAAACTAGAAAAGCTACAGATTTCTGCTTGCCACCATATTGTAGACCTCCATAAACATAAACTATGGTTTTCTTGAAGGTTATGTCATGTTTCCTCTATTAGTTTAGGATTTACAATGATTTAAATTTTTTCAAAGTTTTCCATGAATTTTTTCACAAATAATCAAATTGCCGCCATTTTGAACAAAATTAAGATATCGTAAAATTTCCATGGCAGATTTACAGCAAAGTACCATAAGTTCCTTTCAAGTGATCCAATTCTTTTAAAGATTTGAGCTCTATGCTCTCAGTTGGCCTTTCCAGTTCTGTTTTTAGGTGATTAGTACCCTTCCCCCTGCCCTCCATCTCAAGAATAAATGAGTAAATGCTTTAATTTCACATTGAAGACTGCAGTAACCCACAAAACATCTCATGAGACCATAACTGAAATCAGACAAACACACATTCCACAAAACAAGAGACGTAAGATTAAGTTAAGAAGGCTTGGTTCAAAGCAATATGATATATTTGACATTCTTAGTGATGAGATGTTTATTATTTTCTAGAAAATCAGAAATGATAAATGTTAAGCCTTTGCACTCATCATGGGAAAAGAAAAAACGCCTTCGAGCTGAAGAAGATTCTATCAAAGCATTTGAAAGGGGAATGAAAGAAGCTGCCAAAAAGGAAAGAGATGAAAAGAGGAAAAGAATTGAAGAAAGGAAGAAGCGAAAAGAAGAAAATCAAAAGAAGTCAGAAATCGTACAAGAAGTGAGCACAAAACTAAATTATCGTAGCAAACTGTTGATAAATGATAAGTCTATTCAATGCTTTTTTCAAGCTGTTAGTAATTGGGTAGTGTTTTAAGCCAAACATTCTAATTGCAGGTTTCAGGAAAATTCTATTTCTACCAATCCAATGAAAAATATTGCAGGCCGTCTTGCTGTTTCTCCAATTACTTCGCAGTGGCATCACAGTACTTTATCCCCATGGGTGCACTGTATATTTTGGGTACTGGGGATGTATGTACCATCACACCATCAGTAAAGTGTATCAATTTTCATGATTTAGGTTTAAGGAATGGCATCAATTTTAACAATTTTGGTATGAGAGGAACATTGATTTTCATGATTTTGGTATAAAGAATGTACTGGCCACTTTTGTTAGCAAGAACAAATGAAGAGGCAAATTTTGAAAATTGGTAAAAGGTCAGGTACTGTATACTTTTTCAAGAAATTGGTATAAGGTTTAGGTACACATTTTTTAAAGCTTGGTTTAAAAAAAGTGTATGTTTTTGAAGCTTTGGTGGCATGCCCCCAACTAGAATCTGGATAAAAGCACCCCCATGACTATATCATTAAACGTTATTCAGCTTTAACTAAACTCCATTTTTAGCTGTGTTGTTTTTTCATCCTTAGATAAAGAATACATCAAAACTAAAGCGTTTGAAGAAAAAGCAGCTAAGATTGATTTCAAAGAGATGATATTCTTCTGGTGTAAGGGATATCAACCAATTTCAGCCAAAGAAAAACAGGTGGTTCAGTGTATGGTCAGCTGGGAGACACTAAAAGGAGAAATATTTGTGACAACGCAGAATAAAACATTGAAGAGATACGGGAGGTTCCTTCACCAGTGACCTTGATAAGAAATGTGAGGAAATATTTAACAAGAACCTACTGTACTGTATCTGCTGTATTTAATGTAAAATACTGTAGTCCTGTAGGTGGTCTTTTGGAAGATCACCTCTTGTTTCAAGATACACTATTCTTACAAGAAATCACTACAAAAAACTGTCTTTAGCCTCTTTCAGAAAATTAGAAATCTCTTCTGGAAATGATCAGAGGTCAAATTGAAATTGAGAAACTCTCCATTTTTTGTTATGCGCTGTTAAATGTTTTCAAACATGTAAAAAGCAGGTACTGTACAAGTTTCTCATAAAAAATACAGTAAGGGTAAGCAAATTACATATTGTTTTAAATTTGTTAAAAGACCAGGTAGAATCAAAGAATGAGGATTCTGTAATGAAACTGCTCATTGATGTATTACATGGCATATGAATAACTGTACCAAACAGCCGAAAGCACAAATTTTAAAAAGATAATAAGATTAACAAACTTTTAGTTCTAACTGTTGGTTTCACTCATTTTTCATAAGAAATCACTGTTAAGAAACTCCAGGAAATTGAGGAACTCTACTAAAAGTGACAGGAGCTCAATTAAATTGATCTTTGTCAACTCTTGGTGATGGCTTGCAAAGTGTTTTAAACAAATAGTGCATTAATGCATACTAAAAAGTAAAATTTTTTGTTACAATTTCGTTCTTTTCTTACAATTCTCTTGGCTCGAAAAGCAAAATTTGCAGTTGACGTCCTCAATGAATTATGATAAATTGCGATATTAAGGCCTTGAATTAGTAATTCCTTCGATTTCCATTAAGATTGTGTCCACTGTACTCCGGATGCCTCCCCACTGTACTGAAAATCCCCCACTGTACTGATGATGCCTCCCCACATACATCATGGTATGCCCTCACTGTACTGGACACCCCCACTGTACTCAAGGTATGCCCCCACTGTACTCCGGATGCCTCCCCACTGCACTGAAGATCCCCAACTGTACTCAGAGATGCCTCCCCACTGTACTGCACACACGTTCTGTGGGGTGAGAAATCTGCAGAAAATTGCCCTACCTGTTTAGGGGTGGCGCCAGGGGAGGGCTAGGGGGCTACAGCCCCCATCAGAAGTATCTGGCCCCCCATCGGAGGAGAGTTTGGGTTATTGTCGGAGGTAATTTGGCAAAATAACTTACAAAAACTGCATTTTTTAGCCATTTTAGCCCCCCTGTCGGAAGTTCCAGTCCCCCTTCCGAAGAATTCTGGTGCCACCCCTGTACCTGTTTAGATTTCTCATAATGTATTTGGATTATTAAGTTTTTTGATTTTAGTAATGCTACTTGATTCTTCCGTATTTTTTTTACTTTTCCTCATATTTGAGACCCAAAAAATTAAGCCAGAATTTCAGGAACCCAAAAAATAACAGTACAAATGATTGACCCAAAAATGTTATCCTTGCCCAAATTTTAGACCCAAAAAAGTAACCTGAGCACCCCTATCCTGAATATACCAGAGTACCCCCCCCCCCTGGGCGAACAAGTAACCTGCAGCTCCCTAAGACCAATACTTTAGTTTATGGGGACAATTCTTTGTCATTTAGAGGAAGCTTGGCATTTTGTGAAACACGGTATCAGACACGATAAAAATTGCTCAAAACACTGAAGGGCCATAAAGCAATTCAAAAATGATTAACAGCTGGAAGGAAAAATACTTGCAGTTACAACATATCTGCAGATGATGTGTACATAGATCGTGTAAATATTCACGTTTCCATGGTGCTTAAAACTATTTGCTTTACACAAACTGTACATAAATAATTATTATTATTTATTATTTTTATTATGAATACTGAATGCTAAAGTCTGAGTGATAGATGAGATGCGAATGTCTGAATGAGAAAGTCTGAACACTGAATGGCGAAGTCTGAATAAATGCTAAAGTCTGAACACCAGGGGCGGATCCAGGTCCAAATCTGACGGGTGCCAAAGGGAGGTAGAAAAGGGGGTCCGGGGGCTAAGCCCCCGGGAAAATTTTTGGGGCCACGCCCTTTACTTTGGCTTAAAACGTGACCACGCCCTATATTTTGCTTGAAAGTTTGAATTCTCATTTTGAAAATCAATGACAATTTCTGTAAGAGTTTTCAGAAAATGGACAGTGTGAACTTTTTATTTCAATGAAAGTTTAGGACAAACTGCAAAAACTACTGTGGACATGGCAAACTCCACAGTACTTTCACGATGAAAAACATGTCTCATTTGAAGGAAGGTGTTGGATTTCGTTCTAATATGGTAATGAATGGTGCATTCTTCATATCACAAAAGGGAAAAAACAAATTTATTCAAACCAAATATGTTTGGGAATTCGTGATTACAGCCATTATTCGTAAGACAATCTACTGCTACAAGTCTGCTACAAAGCCCTTTTGTCCAACCGATATTCCGTACAAATATGATAAAACCTACCCAACAACAACTCGCAGTCAACAATTTCTAACTCATTTTGATTACTACCCATTTGTTGTTTCCAAAGTAAACATAAATCAAAGGTCTTGCCCAAGTCGTATGGTCAAGATATGGTTAAATATTGATTTAGTTCATGGTAAAATAGCAGCATACATAAAATGAAGGGCCTACCGAGATTGCCTCACAGTCGCTGAGCTTTTCCTTTATAACTTCTGGTATCTACTGAAGCTTCGAAACAATCTTGGATTCGTTGATATATCTTAAGTCTTCCAAATCGAGACTTCTTTTCTACGTGGAACGGATAGCCTTACTTGCATCGTCGGCCTGGTTGTTGGCTTTGAGAACATTGGCCGCCATGTTCTTGCGCGGCGTTCTGTTTTGTAAGCAGTTTGTTCTTCATCTGGTGATTGGCTAATGGTCCAGTCATTTCTATCAGACGTTCTCCTATTGGCTTGCACCCCTCAAGGTTCTTTCCGATTGGCTTGCACCCCTCAGTTTCAAACTACGGGTGCTCCCGCCAATTTCAAGCAACCCTCATGCAGCTCTCTGATTGGTTTGCACCAAGGCGCCTTCCTTACGCGAGTTGCCCTGCCAAAGCCTCCGCAAGAGGATTTGGGAATGGAAACGCGGAGATTCCCCCTATGAATAAAGGCTTTTTGTTTGCGACGATCAAAGCTGCAGGAGGATGCCCTACGACAAATTTACCATCGATGAATGGGGCTCAAGGGGTAGGGGGGGGGGGGCGGGCTGAGAAATGAGAATACGGTGATTTCATGAAAATTTATCATTCAACGATTTTAACAAGTAATAATTTAAATAATACTTCACAACAGAAGATTGTTGGAATCTTGCCTTTCCCAATATTAAATGATTTCCTTGCAACTCTGACAGGTGCTTGCGCACCCGTTGCACCCCCCTGGATCCGCCCCTGAACACTGAATGTGTATGCCAAAAGTCTGAATACTGCGCAGCCTCTACATTTAGCTGCTAACCATGGGAAGTATTATTTTACCAAATCTCGTCCTTATCCCCAGGGGGGGGGCACTCAGTGCATGCACATACGGGGAGGTAAGTCCGATATTTTTGGGTCAGAATAATGCCGAAAGTGATATTTTTGGGTCCAAATAAATTGAAATTATGTTTTTGATATTTTTGGGCATCACATATTGTGAAAATGATATTTCTGGGTCCTTTAGAGGCAATCCTGGCCTCAATTTGCATTGTTTCAGGATCTTTTATGTTCATTTACAGATGTCAAGGTATGAAATGAGCTGATATTTTTGGGTTGTAATGAAGCTAAACTGATATTTTTGGGGTTCCTGAAAATTTCTTGGACTGACCCCCCCGTATGTGTATGTGCCGAGTGTCCCCCCTGGGTCCTTATCCTTATGGTATGGCTTACCTACCATTTGATTCATTTCATAAGGATGCAATGCCGACACCCGTGCCGACAGTGTGCATCAAACAGAGGCTTTGCTCGAACCTCATCATACGTCACATCAAGCCCCCGCTTACAACTGTACAGAATGGAGATAGCCAAACTGTATCAAATAGTTGTCACTTTGGCGTGCTTCATTTTAGTATCAATTTTGTTGATTGGAAGAGAAGAATTCCGCTTGTTGCCGAAAACCCCAGCAAAACGACCGGGAAGTAAGTTTTTAATTTTTTTTGCATTGCAATGGTTTCTTTCTGGCAACAATGATCTCGAACGAGGCAGTATGGCCTAAATAAAGCTGCGAAGAAACAGCGCTACACTGTGTGGCCACTACTTGTTGGAAATATAATATGATTAACATATCTCAAGGTTTTTGAGGTAAATCAGCCTAGCTGCTTATCCTTAAATAATTCTTCAGTGACATAGCGTCTTATTATGGTTCTGGTTGTTGTGTGGCTCCAGGCTCCCGGCCTTTTTCTCGCCTCTCAGCGACCAAGATTTTTAGCGGTAGGCTCGCACGAAAATAGATCACAAGTTACTCAGTTAGTAGGCTTTTAGGTGGCGTTTCTATTTTATGGATGGCCACCCAATGTTTTCCATGTGCCCGATTGGGATTTGAGATGTACACAAAAATGGAATGGAGGTTTTTGTACCTGAAACTGCAAACCCGCATCAAAATTTGCAGGAACCCAAACAAAGCAGAACACACGAAAAACCCAAATCTGTAATCTTGGATGAAGAGCATGAATTTTTGCTAGCATTTTTCTTGATTAGTTTAAAGTTCTTCATTTTTCGTGACTCTATTGTTGTTCAAAGCATCCAAAAAGTTTTTCCATCTCAATCACCAGGGCCTCTTTTAGCATACTACCTTGGTGGGCAATTGCCCCCTGGCCCTAGTCCCTTCTTTAGATCCATTGTTTTACCTTTTCAAACAATAGACTTATTGTTCCTTTTGATATAAGAAACAACTGATTGCCCCCCCCCCATTAGGTCTTGTTGAAAGAGGTTTTGCACCCAACTACACAAACCGTATGACTTCAAAATCTGAAAACTAGGGATTTTAGTAGAAAATCAAAAATTTGAACAAAAATAGGCTAAACCCGCAACCTGTGAAAAACTGTGAAAAATCTCAAAGCCCATGAAACCACACTTTAAAAACATAAAACCCAAGCACAAAAACTGGCCTAACCCACAACAAAGTGTGAAACCAAAGCCCCCCTCAAAATAGGGTTGCAAATTTTAAAAACTTGACATGTGAGATAGGAATTGACAGGACGCTTTCACCATAACCAAACCAGTCTCTTTTAGAAACTATGAAGAGACTGGTGGCACATTGTGCCCTCCTCTTAATCCTCAGAAACATATTAAGTGCAAGTGACTTGAAACATGGCACAAGCAACAAATAAGACAAGATGAAATCATGTTTTTTTGTTTATGTCATCTGGATAAGTGCTGGTGTGCAGAGTATGGCACTTGCACGCCAAAGATTTCAATAGGCTAGTATTCAAAATAGATAATAGAGAACAAAACAAATTGCTCCTTGCACACTGGAGATCTTTTCAAAAAGTGCAACAACAAATTAGTGATGATGTCATCAAATATCAACAAACTATCTTTCAAATGAAAGCCCTTTTCAACAGGAGATCAGAATGTTTGTTGCATTATTATGGAGCCAGTGGTTCAAACGTCAGTAGCAGATTTGGGGGGGGGGCAAATGGGGTAACTGCCCTCCCCTTCATGATGAAATTTCAGCTTGTCACTGACTCCCTTTTTTAATGGGAAGAAGAGTACCCCTAATCGCAACCCTTACCGATCCGCACTCCTTTTTAAATGTTTCGATCTGACAGTGGGGGAAGCAAATAAATCAAGACATTATTTAGTAGAGAAACCAAAAAATTTTCTTAAAGAGAAGACAAAAAATTGTTGCGCCCCTTCAGCGCGCTTACCTCTCATGTACTGGATCCACCCCTTTCAAACGTTATGCCTATAAAAGTACTATTCACTATGTTGCTGAGCACTCGCTTTAAAATTCTAGTATGAAGTCAGATACATCTGTACTGTACAGCCCTATTCTTACGAAATCATAAACGATGAATCTTTGAATGCATTTTTCTCCGAATTCCGGCAAAATCCTATGTATGAATCCATAAAATTTGGACGAAGCCTTTAAAACTTAAAAACGTATGAAGAAACTGTTTAATTTGTCGATAGATTGTAGAGACTTATAAGGCCCTACATGGTTCCTTGAAATAGTCTCTCAACTCATTTGGAGCCCCTGCGTTGTTAGGGCCCGGCCCATAAACAAATTACATTTTTTGACTCCATACCCAATAGATCTTTACCGTAGAGACTAACTAAAGTATCACAGATTGTTTTCTAGATTCAAAAGATATTCAACCAGAGTTATACCAAAATATAATAGACAAGAAATCCAAATGGCGGGACACATTTCCATGCTTGAGAGGTGCATTCAACGACACTCTAATTGTTGTTACATTCAACTTCCCATTTTACGACAACATCAAGGTTCTTAATAAACTCTATGTTAATGTGTTTGGGAAAGTAGTACATTGTGGAGGTCGGTCCCAAAATGGTGGACAGGAAGCAGATTTAATTGTTGATCTTAGTTCTGGTCATCGTGGATATATCTGTATGGCTCGTGCGATTGAGAAATACCCAGGATTTAAAGGTGAGTGTCACATGTTTCCTTCATTTTCATTTTTCATTATTTTTACACGGTAGCCCCGTCAATCGAGAGGATTGCTTTACAGGGGGCCGTGCCAAACTTTACAATATTACTAAAAATTACTAACAAATTACCTACATTTACAATCTAAAATAAAAAAATAAATGAAAAACAATGGAGTTAGCCTGAGAGAGGCAAATTACTCTTCAGCATACTTTTAAAAATGCTAAGAGAGGGTGCTTGTTTGACATCCAAAGGCAATTCATTCCAAGTCTTTGCACCCCGGAAAGATATCGCTTTCTACCCATGGCAAGTTTTCATCCTTGGAACAAGGACATCGGCAATGGCATTCCGCAAATTCATACTGATATCACGCGCAGAGTTTTTCTTGAAAAGGTTTGAAAGATAGCCGGGTGCAAGACCTGACAATGCTTTGTATGTAATAATAGCTGTCTCGCATTTTATCATTTCCGTAACCGTTGGCCAATTTAGTTCCTTAATCAAATTTGAGGCGGATTCATCATAGCTGCTATTGGTGACAATTCTTGCAGCTCGATTTTGCAATTTTTGTATGGTTTGCAATCTGGTTTCACTGCAGCCTCCCCAAACAGAACAGCAATAACGGAAATGTGGCTCTTCAGAGAATAACGAATACCCTGAGCCCAAAAAATTTCAGGCAATGTAGTTTCGTCAGTTTTTCCACGGAATTTCGAGAAATTTCAATTGAGCGACAACGAAAAACGATCTATTGACAGTGGGGTGACAGTGTACCTCTTATCATTGTTCCTGCCCACGTAAAAGTAGATATTGGTGTAGCCTATTGGCAAGAAACCGTAGCTTTATCATAAGCCGGAGGACGAAAAGTGCGACGATAAATATTATTTTCATATACTTTCGTGAATGAGCATATCAAAATCGTTGCTAGCTCTGTCCAAAACCGAAAAATCTTCCAACGACGCGGCATGACCTGATTGGTTAATGTGGTCCCAGATGGCGGAAGGGCTCACTTTTATACTTTGGCCTACTTTATTAATGCCATTAATCCCCAAGTGCTCCATGTAGACTGATGATATGGTCGTAGTTATCGCTATTGAAATACTGCCGGACGCTCCTAACTACGACTCATAATCAAACGCCATTATTTGGAAATGACTATGCCTGCCTCGTTTCGATAAGGGCCTAGGCGCAGAAAAGCACAAACATTTGTAGTTTTCAAATGAAACACATTGAGTTGAAAACTTCACAATAAATCAGTTAATGCTTAGCGAAAGCAGCAAAATAGTACCTACGTACAAAATTTGATATTGTCGCCAACTGTTTTCATGGTATTCTTGTTCGTAAGACTTTGTTCTGTCCGGCCAAGCTCCTTGAAACTCTGCTTTGAGCTTCGAGTTTCCGTTGGTCAACATCAATCAATCGAATTTGCAGAGATTCTAATGGCGTTGTATTTGGTTGTATACTTTGTACATGACTGTGTATAGCAGCCTCGTTCCCAAGGGCGTTCAAAAGTGAAAAAAGTCAGTCCAAAAATATTGCCGTAATATTATGAGTCCCAGTAAGAGCGGTCTCGGTCTGGCGTAATAGTCTCGTTTTGGATAGCGATTACTGGGACTCATCGTAATCAGTCTATGCTCCATGCATCGAGTAATCAAATTGCGTAAAGTTTTAACAAAATACGTGGCAGGGCAGCCAGGACACTGAAATTCCTAAACGACGCAGGACTGGAGCGACTAAGAGATGGGAGGCGATCTTTGAATGGAAAAAGAGACTGTATGCGTTTGACCGAAAAATAACCTTAAGCTGAATACCTGGATAACATTGCTTAAAGAACGCTGGTCAACCAGCATCCTTTGCGCGCGTCGCGTTTTGCCTTTCGACTGTGGCAGCCATTTTCATATGACATCGTACATAGCAGTGCTTAGCAGAGCGCGACCGCAAAGGATGCTGGTTGACCGGCGTTCTTTAAGTAGCTTATTTATCTTAGTTTTAATCTGTAAACTGTACCTGCCTAGATATGGCATAAAAAACAATATGGCCGTTTTGGCTTCTGTTGGGGCAGGGAGTCTAGGGGAACCAAAACGTACCGGGTATCCCAAAAAAAGTCATTCTCGAAATGTTCCTCGATAGTTAACTTGAACATAGATACCTCGTTTGTAGGTATTGATGCTTTGAGAGCAGACATGTCGACCTTGAAAGCTGAAATTTGAGTCAACCTGCAAACAAGAGCTTTCGCCTTTTGGCCTAAGCAAGTTCCTGAAGCTCATCGATATTAAGAACTGAGATTTAATGAAAAATTGAGAAAGTGGCCAATGGGTGACTGGGGGTGATTTTTGGAAAACAGAATAGCACAATATCTAATGTTTTTCAAATTTTATCAAGGCTATCGTTGATTTATACGCTGTGCCTTAAGAATTTGCTTATGCCAAAAGGCTAAATCTCTTGTTTCCAAGAAGAGGCAAATTTGAGCTTTCAAGGTTAACATGTCTGCTCTCGAAGCACCAATGCCAACAAAGGAGGTACTTATGTTCAATTTAACTATCGAGGAACATTTTTAGAGTGATTAGACATTGATTGAAGCTAAATTCACATTGCTGGAGTCAACCAAATCGGTATACATTTTTTTGGGACACCCGGTAGATATTTCGTAGCAAATTTCGTAGAAAATAAATTTTAACCATGTTGTTCTGTTCATCACCATGCACCATGGGTAGTTAGACACTGCTGGTGTGCTTCTATGGAGGAGTGCTGGATATTATGTATCTGCGGGGGAAATTTTTTGCAGTACTGCGGAGGAGATATCGAAAGAACAAAAATATTAAAATATCTCCTCCGCAGTACTATAAAAATTCCCCCGCAGATATCTCCTCCGCAGTACTATAAAAAATTTCCCCGCAGATATCTCCTCCGCAGTACTATAAAAAATTTCCCCGCGGATACATATTATCCAGCTCTTCTCCATAGAAGCACACCAGCAGTGTCTAACTACCCATGCATGCACGTGTTCAAATGTCTTAAAGGGTCTGTTTCAACCATCATGCCTTGCGAGTGCGATCTCGCCTTGGTTGGTCTTTGTCGTCGCCATTTTCTTCGGCCATGAAACTAGTGACAATGAAGGCCAACCAAGAGATGGCACGTGCAAGGTATGCTAGTTGAATCTGACCCTTTAAGTGATTAATTTTGACTTCGTTTCAGGTTATCTTTACGTAAACGATGACATGGTAGTAAACTGGTGGAGATTGCTGGATTTCGATCGAAATAAAGTTTGGCAAGGCCCGGAGACTGTCGACTTCAGACAAGATGCCTACGGTGAAATTATCAATAAAGATTGGATGTGGTGGACGATGCCTGTGGGCCTACCTGCCTGCAAAAGGTCTTACGAAGAACTCAAAACTATTGCAGAAGAGGAGAACGATTTTGAGGCTAAGAAAGCACTTGAGATTTATTTAAAGAACGGCGAAGGTAAACCAAGATGTGGAAAAGGTTGGTCTGATTTTTTTTATGTTCCTGGAAGGGTCGCAAAAACTTGCCAAAGAATACTGGATATCCATTACAAACATGAGTTTTTCCTTGAAATGGCAATAATGAACGTCCTTCACTCATTGGACTATAAAGAAAACTTTGAAGTTGTTAAGGGTATATTTCTGCCTGACTTGTGGTTAACTAATTCAAAAGATAGTAGAGAATTTTGGGGTGTGTACAACACGACGATTACTTTTATACACCCTTTTAAGTATGGTTTTGAACAATATGCAGCTATGAACAAAGCGTTAGTTAAGAACTGGATACTGCATATCACGAACTCATTAACAAGCTGTGCAGTTTCAACCAGTCATGCATCGCACAAGTAGTTTTATTTTAATTAATGATGATTAGATTTAACACACTTTCTATAACGAGGTTTTCGTATGAGATAGCAGTTGTACTGCTCTTACGCACAATTTTACAAGACACTTTCCTACCTCTTTTCTACCGCATAAAAAGGTGGTGTGCTCTGTTTGGAAAGCTACTGTGAAAAATTTGTTAGCTATTTTGCCTTAAAAATTGCACTGCTTCTTAGGGCATGATTATATGAGGCGAGCTGGCTCGGTAAACGGGCGGCCCCCGCAAACGAGCCAGCACACTTCTATGGTCTATTCCACATAAAATGTAACTTTCTATTGCATGGAAGTGAGCCAGCCCGGTAAGCGATAACTAGACTTATTACATTAGTCCTTGTTTTCGCTCCATTACCCCCCCCCCCACACTACCCATTCCGCTTTAACGAAGTTTTAGCGGAATGACTATAACAGTAAGAAATAATTCAATTCAATGGAGCAAAACTTAGACGAATATCATCAGTCTAAGCGATAACTGGATAGTATTACATGGAAGTGAGCTATCTACAAATTAAGACGATAGGTGCTACATTAACAAATTGATTTTTATCATAGTTTGTTCTTGATTCTATTCTTAAAGGTGAGGTTGCCTGTTTAACATCAAGTTCAACGTGATTCCAAATCTTAGGTCCACGAAAAGATATAGCCCTTTGCCCATTGTTGGTTTTCCGTAGGGGTAGCGAAAAATCAGTTTCGGTATTTCTCAGTTTTCTGACATTTCGAGTCGAATTCTTTTGAGGCAAGTCAGAAAGGTACTCCGGAATGAGACCATTTAGCGATTTGTACATTATAGTAGTAGTTCAATGCACTTTTATAAAGAGCTTTTTGCCTCAAACAGAATTTGTCTTGCTCTTAAAACGAAGAGTTACCAGACACTCTTCTACATCAATGTAATCTCCAGTGCCAGATAGAAGGGATGGTCTTGATAATTGTTTGAAGGATGGAGACATTTTGTTTCGCTTGAGTTAAGGAATGTCTTTGCTCACTATCGATGAACTAAATTAGTGCAGGGTACCAATAAGGCTGGGGTTGTGGCGAAGTTTTCGAAATTGAATGAATGGGGAGGGCGTCTGTTTTGCATTGGAGAGTAAAGCCTGGTTTCCATATATCCACAAGTGATAAGTTACGGGGCCAGTGCTGAAACACGGCTGTACCAGTGCAGAGACAGTACTGCAACATTTTTAGTTTTAATGGAAACACTTCCTTGCAGTGGCTCTACTGTGGCTGCTACTGTTGGTCCACCACCGGGGAGAAGGTTTAATGGAAACATACGTATACGTCACAGCCAGCAGCACTGTCTCAGCACTGGTACAGCCGTGTCTCAGCTCTGGCCCCGCCACTTATGCCTACATGGGAACCAGGCTTAAGGGACGAGTAAATTAACTTGATTAATATATCGAGCTATTTATTGATAACTACTTGAACAAATTTATTATCAAAGTTAAAGGGTCTGTTTCAACCTGCGTGCTGTGCAAGTGTCAGCTACTCGTTGGCCTTTCCTGTCACCATTTTGAAAGCCCATCAAAATGGCGACGGCAAATGCCAACGAAGAAATGGCACCAGGGATGGTACGCCCCACGCCCCAAGCATGCTGTTGAAACAGACCCTTTAAAGTATGAAACTTTAGTTGATGTAGAATGAGTTATGGGATATATGGAAGAAAATAATTTCAAGTTTTTCCGGCAGGTTTAAAATAGCAGGCCATCGCTCCAAAAAATTAAAGTCTGGTTAGAAATTTGATGTGAAACTGAAAAATCATTTAGTTGCTGTTTCATAGCATGCAGAAAGTGTGTAGCTAGGCCTACTATCTGTGTAAAAATATCAAATTAACGAATTTACATTCAGGCAAAACACAAATGCACAGAAACAAAGTTTTGCTGTTTGTAGTAAAACGGAACAGTGCTGACTGTTCAGGGAGATCTACTTATGTTGAACAGCCATTTAACTGTCATACAAGAGTCTGGAAAGCACGGTATGCTTCCAAAAATATTTCTTAGGGAAATTGCAAGTGTTTAAAGGTACACAACGAAATGTTTTGAATTTTTTTAACGTAGTAATAAAATCTTTCGCATCAAAGTTTAATCCCTAATCCCTGGTTCTAAATGGCCAAATGGCTCATGGAAGCGTTGAAGCTATTAGCTTTATACTTTCAAGATGGTGATTAGTTATCCTCCAGAAAATGCTGGTTGTCTGAGAGTTTTTTTTGCTGAATTTATTCACTTATTATATAACTTCCAAATGATCTGTAGTATCAACAATAATTAATAACATTTATAATATTTGTTTTATGACATCAGGTTTATACTATAATTTGTGTAGGATTAGTAGATCTAGATAGCAAGAAAAGAGAAAATATTTGGTACAATGAAAAATTTGTGTGATTTGTATCAATCATGTTCAACTTTGCTCTGAACTTTGTAATAGGGTCTCTCAGAAAAACTCTCTTGTGGAGTTTTGTTAATTTTTCATCAAAGTTAATTTCACCATTCAGATTTGCCATTCATTTGTCGAAAGTCGTTAACAACCAAGCGTTGGAATTGCATTGAGCCTAGACAATTACAAGAAAGGAGTAAATCATAACAAAAGCGTTCGAGTTTACCTCCGATCGCTTGAGGTACAGGGTGTCCCAAAAAATTTGTGTCCCGTTTGCCTATAGATTGCAACAAAACGGCAAAAGATTCTCGCCAAACTTTGCATGATGCTGCTTTTTAGATATTCAATTAAAGTTTGCAACGATCCCCGTAAATATCCGTTGAGAAATGATGGAGCTATGACCTTCGGAAGACCAAATTTGCCTGATGACTGAAACCAGCGGTCAGCCATTTTGTCTTACTATTTTGCAGCAATGAGTAGCTTCACGTGAGGTAAGAAATAATTTCTGTGAGGTCAGAAATAGTGTCACTCTCCGAGGATTATCGGAATTTCCACGAGAGCTATGAAATTTGAGGCTGGTGTTTCATTTTCAATCCATGAAGCTATTTATCGCTGCAAAATAGTAAGACAAAATGGCCGACCGCTGGTTTCAGTGATCGGGCAAATTTGGTCTCCTGAAGGTATAGCTCCATCATTTTTCAACGGATTAAAATGGGGATGGTAGCAAAATTTAACTGAACATCTGAAGAGCACCATCATACAAAAGTTTTGCGAGAATCTTCTGCCGCTTTGTCGCAATCTTCAGACAAACGGGGCACAATTTTTTTAGAACACCCTGTAATGACTTGATTTTTGATTACAAAGTCCAACTTTGTAATCTAAGAAGGGGCTTCGATGTCAGGCTGTCAGAAAGAAAGAAAGAAAGAAAGTAAGTAACCCACTTCCGTCACGCTCGTTAAAGCGATTGATTAACGTTTTATCTCTGCTAATTGGCACTGAAATAAAGAATGCGCACATAAAGCGCATACAAGACAGAAGTTTCCCGCGATCCTATAGCAACATTTGACGTCGGCTTATTTTATGTTAGACAGATTTGACACCATAAGATGGATAAATTACCATGATGTTTACCCTGGCACAACAACAAATTTACCCAGAATTGGCACGTTCTTGACTTCATTAGCAGCTTAATTATGTCAAAACAATCGTTTTCTAGAACGAACGAATCATTAGCCACTTATTGATAGTACTCATTATGCAAATAAGTCAACTTTAGAGGATGATGTAACTGGTGGCCTGCACAGAGGCTAGCACTCGCAGCATCACCGAAGATAACAGAACTATGTTTTATGACAGAACTTTAAACCATAGAATAAATCATGTTCACGAAAGGGCACTGCGCATTGCGTACAAGGATCACGGAAGTGATTTTGGTTCTCTCCTGGAACAGAGCAATTCGGTGCCCATCCATGTAAGAAACCTACAGTTGCTTATGACGGAAATTTTTAAAACAAAGTCTGATCTAAATCCACCTTTCATGAAAGATATTTTTATGGAGAGAGGTATTAGCTGCAACCTAAGGCATGGCAATGACGCTCAAATTCCAAAGGTGCGAACCACGTCCTTTGGAGTTGAGACCATAGCCTACCTTGGAAATAAACTTTGGCAGTTTTTACCGCACGAAATAAAACGATCAAGCACCCTTCCTATTTTCAAAAAACGAATTAGATGTTGGAATGGCGAAAAATGCAACTGTAGGCTCTGCAAAACATACATTCCAAGAGTTGGGTTTCTAACATGATAAACATTTCTTGGGCCTTCTCGCGAGGATGGGGGCGGTGCACTGCTTCCCGGTGGGATGGGGGATGTGCTGTGCGGGATGTGAGGTCCCCTTCACGATGCAGGCACTGGGCTGCGGTTGAACTGGGGAATTGCTCCCTAGCGGCGACCGCAGCTTAGGATATGCGTGTGGGGGTTCCCTCGCGCGGTATGTCCGCCGTCTCTCTGGGAGGTGGGCGTAGCTCCGTACCTCGTAGGGAAGGCATGCTTTTATCTTGTATATAATCCACTAAATGTTTTTATTGATTAGCTTTAGGAATTAATTTGTAAATTTTGTAAATTTTTGTAAAGTAGGCCTAAATTAGCTGTAATTTAGCTATTCTTTTTATTTTACTTAGCCTACATTAAATAAATTATTGATGATGATGATGATGATGATAGAAGGATCCCCTTCCTACACAGCTACAGAAAGGTGCAGAATCCCAGCAAACAATAGACCTTTTAGCTATTCTAAAAGGAGCCTGGATCGAACGTTAGTTTTATACATTTTTATACGTTACGTTCGATCGAGTGGCGTTAGAGCTTCTATCACTATTGTGCACATTCGAAAATTCTACAAAGTGTAGCAAAAGTTTGTTCGATTCTGATCTGGAAGAGGCTTTTACTGTTTCTTGTAAGTCATCACTTCAGAAAAAAGAAAAGTCTTAAAGGATTTGTTACTTATATCTGACGAAAACAAAATGGCACAAATGTTTGCAAAATTCGTTTATCTGTCCGAATATAATACACTCTTTTTTTTATAAGAATACTATAAATTTTTTCCAGCCTCAATATTCTTAAGACATTTTTCGTTTTGAGCCTTAACATATTCTTAAAGTATTCTTATTTTTTCAAATCTGATATGGTTTCAAGGGAACATAGTTCAAAGAATTGTCATATCATTACGAAGAAATGGTCGAATGAAAGAAAAACTTAAGCAATTGTAACAATAAGAATCTTATGAACATCGCAAGACAGGCAACTGCTGGAAAATGAGACACAAATATGCGAGCTGAGGCTGAGCAATATTCTTATAATATTCTTAAAATTTGGATTATTCTGAGCCTGAATATTCTTATGAACAATATTCTTACAACAAAAAAGAGTTTAGAAACATTCAAAAGCGTCAAGTCTATAAACAAATTTGTTGAATGAAATTGAATTGTAACTGGTTTCTTATAAAAAATACATTTCTTTTATGAAAGAAGTTTAATTTGCTTTTTACTCATGAAGGATGTTTGAACTTCTCTGATACAATGTGACCAAAAAATTTGACCAAGTTTCATGTTTTTCAGTCAGGGTGTAATTGATTTGTACCAATTGTTTACCTATTCCGTTTTTGATTACAAAGTCCACTTTGTAATCTAAGAAGGGGCTTCGATGTCAGTCAGTCAGTCAGAAAGAAAGAAAGTAAGAAAGAAAGAAAGAAAGAAAGAAAGTAAGTAACCCACTTCCGTCACGCTCGTTAAAGCGATTAATTAACGTTTTATCTCTGCTAATTGGCACTGAAATAAAGAAAGCGCACATAAAGTGCATACAAGACAGAAGTTTCCCGCGATCCTATAGCAACATTTGACGTCGGCTTATTTCATGTTAGACAGATTTGACACCATAAGATGGATAAATCACCATGATGTTTACCCTGGCACAACAACAAATTTACGCAGAATTGGCACGTTCTTGACTTCATTAGCAGCTTAATTATGTCAAAACAATCGTTTTCTAGAACGAACGAATCATTAGCCTTATTGATAGTACTCATTATGCAAATAAGTCAACTTTAGAGGATGATGTCACCGGCGGCCTGCACAGAGGCTAGCATTCGCAGCATCACCGAAGGTAGAAGGATCCCCCTCCTACACAGCTACAGAAAGGTGCAGAATCCCAGCAAACAATGGCACCATTGACTGGGGGAAGGCACGAGATCACACTGTACCAAAACATCTTCATGCATATCATTCTGACTGCTTGTCTCAAATTAGATGCCCGCGAATAGCAACAATTGAAATGAAACGTTCTGTAGGGTTCTGCATAAGTAATTTTGCGTTATCGTAAATCTCACATGACATCTCATTTGACACAGATGCACCAATAGTTTCGTGCACGAACTAAGCAAACTAGGGGTAATGACTTTTGATTTTTGCACATCATTCTCGTTTGACATAAAGACCAAAATATCGCCTTTGAGGCGATTCTTATCCTTATACAAGGCGCTTGATTTTCCTTTGAAGGCGACTAGCAGCAACACTCATCTCTCTAACTGTAGCTAGAAACAGCATCTACGATCATTTGGGGTTATGAAGAAATCAATATTCAGACATTCTTATGCTTGTTTAGCTCAGGACAGACTTTGTAATCATCCAAAAGGATCTTGTGTTCTGGTTGATTTGCCCAAGTCTTTTTCTTCAATCGAGCGTAGATTAGTGGTGTAATTTTTGAAGCTTCTTGTTTCTTCTAAAGTTGAACTTGATGAACAAAATTGAACAAGAATTGAAAACATTTTTTCAGTTCTTTTTCAGTTTGGTTGTTTCCCCAATCGCGTTGGTAGGCCAACGGTAGGACGGAATATAGTTCATTTACCAACATAGCCTCGCTTTCCAGACGGTTCACAAAAACAAAACGACAAGATGGCCGCCAGTTTTGCCGGTCAGGCGGGACGAATTTGCACGAGAGGACATCGCTGTAAAATTGAAAGACATGACGTACATTCATGATGAATAACCAAGCAACGTGGAGTTTATCAAACGGAGATTCAAGTATTTATCGAAATCGTATGCAAGGTGTCGCTAGCCAGCAGCAAATGCCGGGCCAATCCGGGCCTACGTCGTTTAGGCCATGCCTGGCTAGGCCAGCTGAGCAGCATTCAGTCAGACTGAGACCAAGAAGTTGCTTCGTGCCAGGAATTAGAAGCACGTTGCTCGAGAATAGAAGATACGAAAATGGGACAAGAGAATTCTTGCCAATGTTGCTTCAGAGACATGGGATGTTTTCAACGCAGAGTCAGAACAAAAATGTTTTTGGAAGAAGATGCCAGGTTTCAAACAACAATAACAATCATTGCAGGTGTTTATTGTTACTGTTTTCAAGGATGTGGTTACAAACCAAAATCATGCTTGTTGACAGCAAATTAATTTTGAAGCCAGTGCAGTAAACAGATGAATTAAAAGTTTGTATCAAGCCAGCCAGGCAAGGCAGGTGTGCAGAGTTTGATCTTCTTGTGCACACTGGAGATCTTGTTGAAAGGTGCCACACTCTGCTGACTGGAAGCCAGGTTGGAAAAATGCAAGAGACACCTATTAACAAAGGAGGGTGTTGAAGCTCTGGCCAATGGCAGGAGCAAGTGAAAATAGATATAAAAAGGGTATTCGCTGGAATCAATGTTAATGGTTTGAAACGAAGGTCTATGTAGGACTAAAGCCTATCAATGATAAACAACACTAGATATCAACACCAAATTTTGTTCCAGCAGTTCTTAAAAAGATATCTTACAGTTTCACGTTTCTCTATTGAATGGCCGGAGCTGGTAAAAATATATAAAATTAAAAAGGGCCAATGCTCCGGCCTGAGGCTCAGGCCATTGGTCAGAGCCTAGGCACTCTCCTATTAAAGGTAATGTGTCCATGTAAGTACAGGGACTTTGCTATTTTCACGTGATATTTCATGTGATCAAATAACAGTAGTGATAAGAAGACAGCTACAGTAGCTGTAATATAAGCAGATTAATGATTTACTTGCGGTTGTGATTCCAGAGCTGAACCTGAAGTTTCACAGCAGGCAGCCTTGTTGTGAAATTTAAATTCTTGTTTTGCATGTGATCAGTTAAATTCTACCAATCACAGTGCGCTCTTCAGGCTCTTTGTCAGCATGGCATCAGCAAATTTTGACAAGAGTGTATACGCAGCTGTACTTACATGGACACATTACCTTTAATGATGGATCTTTTGTTCTCCATACAGAACCTTTCATTCTAGCTGCCATCAGTGACTTTGATGCAGTTTTATTTTTGTGGATGAATATGTACTGTAAGTTTTCCAACAGAAGCTCTATTTATCAGTGCCGGATACAGCAATGTATTCAATGAGAATCAATCAATTACATCCATCTTAATTGACCTTCAAAAAGCATTTGATACAATTGACCATAACATCTTTCTGGATAAAATGGCATGCCTTGGCTTTAGCAAATCTGCCATTTTGTGGTTTAAATCTTACCTTCAGGACCGTTCTTTTGCCGTCAATATTGGCAAGGAATACTCAAATCATGGTAGTCTGTCATGTGGGGTCCCTCAGGGGTCAATTCTTGGCCCACTCATATTCCTTCTTTACGTGAATGACATGGCACGAGCGATCGACTGCGACCTGCTTCTGTATGCAGACGATTCTTGTTTAATTGTTAGAGACAAAAACATTGAACTAATAGAGAGCAATTTAAATAGAAATTTCAATTCCCTCTGTGATTGGTTTGTAGAAAACAAACTAAGCATTCACTTTGGAGAGGACAAAACCAAATCCATTCTCTTTGGACAAAAAAAGAAAAAAAAGCAAGAACTTGAAAAGTTGGACATTAGGAGAGGTGACATAAGGATTAAACAACATTCAACAGTCACATATCTGGGATGTCTCCTAGATGAAAATCTCTCTGGGGAGTCGATGGCGACTAAGATGCTTGGAAAAATAAATGGCAAGCTAAAATTCCTATACAGGAAACAAAACTTCCTGGATAAATCCCTTCGCAGGTTGCTTTTAAATGCTCTTATTCAACCTCATTTTGATTATGCATGCACTTCTTGGTATCCAGGGTTGAATAAGAGGCTGTCTAAAAAATTCAGACGGCACAAAACAAATGCATTCGTTTTTACCTCGATTTAAAAAACACAGCACATATTGGGGTCACAGAATTCAAGTCTATAGATTGGCTCCCTACAAAGAACAGGATGGATCAATGTGTCTGTGTCAACATAATGAAGTTTTTCAGAGAAACTGCCCCAGCATACAGTGCTGAGATATTCCGTCCAGTCAACCAGGGCCGAACAACACGAAGGTCCAAGTTCAAATTGGATATTCCATTTCGCAAAACTACTGCTGGACAAAAATGTCTATCTTATCTAGGGCCCAAAACATGGAATAGTCTTTCATCAGAGATTAAATCAACAAACAATATCGACACATTCAAACATAAGATCAAAGAGAATTTTTTCCAAAACATACAAAAAGAGGAAGATGACATATATGTCTTCTATTAAGACTTGTCATCATCTCTCCCGATCATGGTATGGTATTATAAACCATGTTTTATACCGAAAACAAACTACAGTTTAGTATATATTTTTTTTCTTACGTTTTTCGTTGTACCAGCACCTCTAAGGGGACCATTATGGAATTAAGGTCATCTTGACCTTTTAATGCTATCCCTGCCACTGTGATTAGGGGTGTTATTCCTTTACGTTTTTAACATTATTTATTGTATTGTATCTATTTTTATATTATATAACTTGTAAATATTGTGGCAAAATGATACATACATACATACAGTACATACATACATAAGAATTTACTACCTGTAGAATGTCTATTCTAAGCCAATGGTAATTTAGTATCTAAGTTGTTTTTTTCTTTTGGCAGTGCTGCATCACCTGGGAGACCATTGAAAAGAAAGCCTGAAAATGATCAAAGGTTAACTTAAAAAGTTTTTGCAACTTTATTTATCTTTTTCCTTTATAATTCTTTAATTTACCAAATAGAATTATTGATTGTCTTAAGTTTATGATATTGTTAAAAACAGTTTTAGGAGCTCCATAAGAAATTAAGTAATATTTGGAATCACCATAGAATATTTCTTTTTGCAGACACCACCTTTTTCAGGAATGGTAGAAACCAGCAAAATATCATAGATTCCAAGAAAGCATTCTGATGAGGGGAATTAAATTTTGAAATCTATCTATCTGACAAATAATGTAAACATAGATGGTTATATATTGCATATGATGTAAAAAAAGGCAATAGATGATATAGTGTACCCCCCCCCCCCAAAGATGGAAATTTGTGGAGGAGATATGGCTTGTTGAATATACTGTACCTAAGTACAGTATATAGGTTGATAAGATTGATTTTTAAGGGTAGTTTCTTTCAATTTTAAAGATTTCATAGCGTCAGCATCGTGTTTACCTTGTCTTAAACTGAATTTCTGAAGGCAAGAGAAAGCTCTTTGTTTTTGGATAAATGGTTTTTCAAAATGCTTGTTATTTGCAATGTAGAAAAAATTTAACATGTTTTTGCAGGTGTTGGAATAAAAAGTGTACAACTGATATTCAAACCTATTAATCTATTAGTCAAGGGTTTACTTACAGTAGATGCAAAAATGGTATTTGTTGAAATCGCTCATCATTTAGACCCAGAAATTAGGAAAATGCTATCAACAAGTTTTTATTGGAATGAGAATTCCATGCTTGATGATGGTCCATGATTTACCCACAATTCAACTTCTATTTCCGAAACTGACAATTTATTGAATTTAAATTTCAATGGCAAGTAAATCATGAACCAGAATCTAACAGGGAATTCTTGTTCCCATGCAAACCCTATACCAGCATTTTTCTAATTTCTGGGTCTAAAAGATTGAGTGATTTTACCAAACAAAATTTTCACATCTAATTTACTGTAGCCTTCAACTGATATACTAACATTGTCAGTTTTGAATATTGGTCGCATAATTTTATTCCACAGCCCACCAAACATGTTAACTTTTTTTCTGACTCATCTAGTATACCTGAAGCTCTCTTGACGGAATGTTGGAATGGTAGATCCATGAAATAGCGGATCCAGGAACTACCGTAAAAAGGGAATGGTAGACGGACGGAAGAGATAGACTTGGGGCAAGTCTAGTATACTGATAACTTGTACTTTTTAATTTCATAGCTATACATCTCCAAGTAGAAAGCAACATATTACTGAAGAAAAGATGGCTGCAAGTATGCGAAATCTATCTCTGGAGAGCAATCAGAATAATCCAACAATGGGATCTGTCAAACAAATGTAAGCTTTCATTCTTTGTAAACTCTGTTTACCAAATGTTTTTGCACAATTTAAACAAATGTAAACTCTTCTCAAGGTTAGAAGTTCCCTTCCTATTAATCACGCCCAAAACATGTATAATTTAAATAAAAATGCACAAAATTTACTTAAAAACTTTTATAAAGTAGAACCCATATCTTTTTCTTATTTTTTAATCTAATAACAAGTAATGGACCTTAATTATACTAACCAAACATGTACGTAATAACCAAAAGTAGGCTGATCTGATGTACATAGATAAAAGCTCACATGTAATGATTTCCATTTGCAAATCTGTTAAAAAGCAGTTTGGTTTTAGGGACCATGAACAATTAGTTTTTGTCATGCATTGCAGCCTTTCGGCCATGATCATTGAAACCCCCTGACCCCCGCTATGATCACGGCCCACTAGAATTTTCTTTTTTAATTTCATAAGTAATTAGGCTGAGTCCAAATATCAGCCATTTTAACATCAACACAACATTGACAAAGCAAAATAACAACCAACTTGATTTATCCTTTGCCAATTCCTGCTGTCCTTATTGTCAAATTTTTCATTTTGTATATTGAAAGGAAAATAGTCATTTAATCATCCTTTGTTTAATTGTGTGATAGCAGATTAGTCCAATCATATCATTTGGCTTAATTCTTTCAACCAATTATTATGTGATTCACGTAAACTAACTAAATGATGGGACTAAACTGCTGAATCATCTTATTTTCGTTTTACTAACAATTCTATCTAACCACCATGTACGTAGTATCAATTATTTGGCCCTGTACAATAACATATAGATAGATAGATACAGGAGCGCCGGAGAGAGGGGCGGGGGGGGGCAAGCACCCCTCCTGCCCTTTCCTAAGGGGGGCAAAGGTGCCCTTTCAATGAAAAACAATAATTTATTTTAATACAATAATTTAAATTAAAACGTGATAGAAAAGCCACCATAGCTTCATTCCCTTATCAGAACACACCAGTAAGGAAAAATGACTGGTAATTGCAATTTCAAAATAAGCAATATGCGATCTTATGTGATTCAGAATGAGGGCATGTGGAGAAATAGCCGAAAAAATTCGTGAAAGAACATTATTGATGTTCGTTGAAACATTTTTGATAGCATTTTAAGCCAATCTAAAGGGCGTGGCCACAAAAATTTTCCCGGGGGAGTACCCCCGGACCCCCCAATTTTTCGGCTCGCTTCGCTCGCCTTCGGTCTCGATTGCCCTTACGTTCCTAGTCACCCCCCTTGCCCTACCATCGCTCCGGCGTCCCTGGATAGATAGAAGACAAATTTTGGTAAAACAAATCCAAATGATATCAATGCGAGGCTATTGCAATGTGTCAATGTCCAAAAGCAGGATAATTTTTACAGCATGTTACAGCACACTTTATACCACCTCCAGTACATAGATGTTGGCATGGCAAACATAGGTTCCAAATCTTTGAAAAGGCTGGTGTAAAATTCAGTGACCTATTTCTTTGAAGTGAATGACTTCAAAGAAAGTTTAGCTACTTATCCATAATTCTACCATTGGACTTTTCAGAAATCTTCAATATTTTCAGAATTAGCTTGCTTTTCTCCTTTTTGAAGAATTTGAGAAATTTTCAGAAAAACTTAAAACTATCGTAATTTATAAACTGTTTGATGCAACATGAAATAATTTCGAAGAAAACCATTGTTTATGAATGCCTACAATATGGCCTCAAGCAAAAGTCTGTCACTCATCTGGTTTATGATTTAGAAATTTGATATGATGTCACATCTTCAAATGAGTTGAAATGTAAGATAAGCTGCAATCTTGAAAAATATTCAAAATTTTTGAAAAGTCCAACGGTAGAATTAAAGATTAGTAACTAAAGTTCGTTTCAAGTCACTCAATCAGAAGAAATAGATCATAGAATTTTACACCCACCTTTTTACGCCGAGATAAAGATTTGGAACCTATGCTGGCATGGCATGTTGTAAATGTTATGTTCATTGTCTAATCATAATCATTTTGGAATTTTAAATATTTTGTTGCTCAGAAACGATGACAGTGATTTTGAAGATGATTCGGACATTGATGAAGAATATATGCAGGAGGCAAGGTAATTTCAATTTTTGTTATTCAAATTTTCATGGAATTTGTTGAAATTCCATTCAAATTTCTTTTAGAAATAACTTAATGTTGCTCTGCTTTCTGCTCTGGGGAGCATGGAGAGCTTCTCTGCTCGAGCTGGTACCCTCACGAAATAGTTCATAGTAAGTTGAGTACAACATGTCCAATTTCTAAATTGTAGAATTCCACCAATCTAGCAAGAACTGGGCTATCAAAGATATTTTATATTACAAGATTAAAAAATTCTTTCATGGCAACAAAGAAAGTAAAAATCTCTAAGAGGGTGAATTACTCGGAATTACCTCAAATAATCATCCAGAAATATGCCACATTTTGTTTTGCCATTAATAGCATGCAAGTAAGTTATTTTATGATGAGTACCAAAAGGGCAGCGAAATTGCTTGAGTCAATACATCGTTCAAGAATTTGACTGGTCATTGTAACGCAGCTAAGTTTTACTGGAAAATTTACTCAACCTTTTGTTCTAATCATATTTGGTAAAGGTGGTACGATAGAATATGGTATTAAAATGGCAGATGCAAGAAACGAAAAAAGTCTAAGTAATTGGCACACTTACTTAGACTTAGACTTTTTTCGTTACCAATTACTTAGACTTTTTTCGTTTCTTACATCTGCCATTTTAATACCATATTTTGTTCTAATCATATATTTTCAGCAATGAATTTTTCAAGATTAGGCAAGCTTGGTTTTGAATTTGCTTGTAGATAATGAAATATTGATCCTATATACTGTTTGCCATTTTATACATTCATTTTGTACCCCTTCACCGTTTTCTCTTTTTATCATGGAATAATTGTGCTGCTCCATCTCATGTGATGTAATATTCTTTTTCAGCTTAGAACCAGTCTTTGAGCTGCATGCTGATTTCAAGGAGCACATGAAAAAACTTAATAATGCCATTTTACCAGAAAGCATACTTGACAATATGACGTGAGTTACGTGATAAGTTTTTCTTTTAAGTTTGATTCACACACGCTAGGGATGGGATAATCCATTTTCTAAACTCATTTTAAACGCATTTTATTGAATTTATTAAGTAAGAATGTGAGGAAAATTATGTCATAGGACCAGGCCAGCGGGTATTGACAAAAGATGACAATTCAGTTCCAAAATCGGATGAGTCATATTCGAGTTGATAAATAGTTGATGATTCTAGTTGATTTTAAGACATAAACAGTTGATTTAATTCGTAAACAGTTTATGTTGGACTAGGCTTTGATGAATTATAAATATATTGGCAACTAATAAATGAAATGGACGAAGTTAGTTGACTAGTCATATTCTTACTGAAAGATATTTGAGACGAACTTGTCTCATGCTCAATCTGGAACCTAAAACATGTTGAGAATTATAGCAAAAATTACTCAAGCATTACGCATAATTAATGTTGCAATTGTACGATAACTAAATAGGGTAAGAACATTCAAATGAACTAAGCAGAAAGTTCAGAGCGAGTTAAAGTGAATAGTATTGAAGAGTTTTGAAAAATTGAATCCTTACTGATCCCTTAAGATTAGAAATTTTAGTGAGTTAAGAATTAATATTTTTAACAGCCTGTGTGATTAAGAACAACGGGAGTTATTTACTCAGTATCTGAATATAATTTGAGCCCAGAATTTGAGAAACAACGAAAACGATCTCTATGCATCTTACTTTACTTGATTTGCAATAAGATCTGTTGCAATTCGACAGATCGCGTTTCATTACAAGTTTGAAAGAGGTCTTTTTTCAAAGTTTTCCAATGAATAGTTATCTTTGTGAATGATCAGCATGATTTCTAAAATGAATGAAGTTGAAGGAATATACTTTCGTGTCCCTTAGCAGCTCTCCAAACACATTCCTTACCCGTGAAAAATTTTTGGAGCAAGACATTACGTTTTTGAATATTATAAAATGGAAACCTGTGGTTTTTCTGCTCTGGAAACATTTTTAGTAGTGGCAGTAAATATTTTGGAGCAAAACCTATCCGGACAATAAATTTTCTGGCTTTTAAAATGATCCAAAAATATTAGTTTCAGTATTTCCGGACTTTGCACTCATTTTTAAAGACAAACATCTATTTTGGCATCAGTTATGAAGGTTTCTTTCAGTTATGACATAGAAGTGTCTTATTGCAAACGATCAATGTGTTTTTGGGACAGATAGCATTTGTCGAGATTCAAGTAAAATATGCTTATCTGTAAAAAATTGGCTATATAAGACCGATAATACTGATGTTTCCAAACATTTCTCTTTTTCCAGGCGACCCAATGATGCATGTTTAGCAGTTGTTCCTTATGTTCCACGAGACGATTTACTACTTAACACTCTGCAGTATGAGGATCGACAGGTACTACCATTAGCAGTGACTTTGAATCTTTAAGAATGGGTTTTACATAGCTCTTTAGATCGAGCTGTTTGATTGGAGCGTTATGTGATTTAAAGTACTTCAAGAAAGGGAATTTTTGATATCATGATCATTTTCAACAACATTTTTGTGTTTGTGCTAGTTTTGAAGTTGTGGTGTCACCGAGTTGCATATCATAAACCAGAAAAGTTGTAGACTCTTGTTTACTGTCATCGCGTAGACCCTTCATAAACGAAGTTGTTTTTGAACATTTTACCAGTTATAGCTTCAATATGAATTTTTAGACATTATGATTCTTTTAAAGTTTTTCAAAGCTTTAGATAAGCCCTTTCATCCTTCTTTTTATAAAGCTTAAAGACACCGTAATTTTGAATATGATAATGACATCAAAAATGCGTTTCTGAGATTACAGTAAATTGCATAAAGTTCCTTTCAACCCTTTCAGTCCAAAGAAAAATTCAAAAATATTGGAAACTCAGTTAAGTGTTTCGAGATGTGAGCTTCGTCACTAAGACGCATCGAGTGATGAGTTTATTGATAAATATCACCACTCCAAGGTCTAGTTTAGACATTGTATTTTTGCCGTGTCGAATCGAACTGTATTAACATGGCAGAATCTGCCGTGTTTAAAAGTCATTTTGCCGTGTCTGCTTGAAACTAAAATGGTTACAAAGACCATTTTTTCCAAATGCGCAAGCTCAGTGGCTGATTACACATAGACACCGCAACCATGGCCTGGAATTGATTTACTAAACACGGCAGAAATACGTGTTTCATGAAGTTTTTCATACGTGTTTCATGAAGTTTCAAGAAATTTCAATCAAGTCGTGTTTCTGCCGTTTAACATCACAGAGCTGGTGAACTCCTGCCATTTTAACAATTTAAAACGGTTGGGGATTTAAACATCGTTTTCATGTCGAATTTAATTGACACTTGGGGAAATTTTTAGCAGCATCTATTAAGTTCGACGCGGCAGAAATATGATATTTAAACTAGGCCTAAACTTTCGACCAAGTTTACCAGCGGGTGACTCAAAAACGTGGGGGTGTTTAACAAGCCATACCATGTTTTGGTGGAAAACAAGTCAAATCAGGATTTTTGAAGTTTTTTAATGCAGGAAAAATATGAAAATTTGTCACACACATTGTTTGTTAAAATCGGTCATTTCTTTCCATTAATATTTGCGATTTTATGATATTGCTATTTTGATGAAAAGTTATCACTTCATAGAACTTTTTGCTTCCCAGCAATGCCAGTTAATGGATGGTTCCCTGGGGATACTTCATGAATAGAAATTGTTTTCCCTTTTATGGTGTGACGCAATGCATGACTTGTTTAATTTTGTTGTTGTTAGAGAAACAGTTTGCCATGGTCTCGATGTTCGCACATGCTTGAATATGATTCTAATTGAAAGCCTATTTTTAGGAATCTTACGAAATGAGATTTTAGTACAATCGCCAGCAATTTTGGAACGGAAAGATCGATTTCGATCAACAATATTTTCATATCTAGGTTAACCTTTCTGCTATGCAATGAGTTTTTAAAGAAATGGATTTGCGAAGAAAATTGCATCAACTACAGTTGGTAATCACCCCACATTTTTTCTGATTCGCCCAGAAAATTTTTTGAATTCTTGTTTATATTCTAGATCGTAAATATATCTACCGGGTGATTCAAAAAGAGATGTTCTCCACTTTGAAAAATCATTGCAATAAAAGTAGTTGCAAGATGATTATAGGGATTGATTTTTCTAATAACTAAAAGATTGGAGTATTTCTCGTATCTTGTTGGTAATTTTGAAGGAAATAGTCTCGTGGTAAATTCAAAAGACTTAGAAAATCAGTCGTGCAGAACAGCCGGAAAATGGCCAAAAATGCAAGATCAAATCTTCCAGGTCGTTTGAAATCTATTCCAAATCCTTGTGAGAATTAGCATGACTAATAAGATGAAGAACTGAAACTGAGATGGAAACTGAAATTGATATCTTATTTATTGCTCTGAAAAAAGGATTACTGAACATGGTAAAACTGATAAAGCACGTTTCTTTTATTTCGAGATGCCTTTGGTCATGCTTTTAGGCCATTTTTTGGAAGTTATACAAGATAATGTTTTAATATCACCAATTTTCCACAGCACTGCTATCTTGAAAAATACCAAAAATACAAAAAAAAATACTTCAATCTTGCAGCTATTAAAAAGATCAATTTTGATGATTATAGCGCAAATTAATTTGCTGCAGTGAATTTTCGAACAGGGGGACATTTTTTGAGTTACCCAGTATATTTTGTACTTTACGAGCTCTTGATTTATCAATCCAAAGAAAGATATGATTGCCAGTTAACTGTTTCAGAGATTCAGATGCGAGATCCTGTTTTTATCAATCAAAACACAGAAACATGCAACAATTTTAACTACTGTGCCGTTCATTGCAAGAAAGGACACATAGTCGGCGAGTTCCCACAATGAGTGACACTTACAATCAACTAAGCAATCAAAAGCAAAAGAAAGCCTGATCGCTGAGCAGAATTGAGGCTGTTTGATAAACGGCTGATTGGAAGCCGCCCCGACATGCATCCCTTGAACTATAGGGAAAGAATTGGTCCTATGTATTTTGAAGATTCTGTTCTGAAGTCTGTGCTAACATTTATCACTGAAGCTGTGGAACTAACAGGTTGTCATAGGAAGAAAGAAAATTACGAGCACTCGTACATTAAATATGACGGCGAATGCTATTTGCATAGTTATTAGTGAGGCAATTAGGGCATTTATTGTTAACATACAGTAAATCCCTGCATATTAAAACCAACTATTTTGACAGTCAGGCTGAAATAAGCTCTTATTTTAAAGGTGCTAAGAGAGAGTGCCTTGTGTAGGCCGTTTGGAATCTTCACCAAAGATGTTCAGCCCTGTTATTTGTTTTTGGCAAAGTTATTATGTACCTAATAACCAATCCTAAGCTTACAAACAGCAGGGCAGGAGATGTAAATTTTAACAGCCAACTGGGACAAAAAGGAACTTAATAACGAGAATCCAAAATCAACTTTGTTCCCCATGCATATGAATATATTTTTCATCAAACTGAAGAAGCTTCTTAATTACAAGGTGCATAAGTTAAGAAAAACAGTGGTTCTTATTTTCGTAGGTTCTTATATGCGGGGATTTACTGTACAAAGGTACTACAAGGTAACTGCACACTTCAAAGTGGAATCAAGCCATAACGTTGTGTCTCAAATTTGTCAACTTTATTGATGCGTAACTAGTTGAATCATTTCCATATTTCATGGTCTCAACTCCTTATCTAGTAGTTTAGTAACTTGGTGTCCTTCTCTTGGTGTCCTTGGTGTCCTTGGTGCCCTTTGAACATAATTTTGAATGACTTATAGAACTCCTTTAATGTACCCAAGATAAAAGTATTATTTGCAACATCTTGATTGATCGTTGCTAATTAAGTTGTCATTAGGCTTTCGAAATATGTTAGACTTATTTGATGCTCATTTTGTTCTTCAAGCATCAGTCCTTGTGGAAATTTTGTTTGTTTTGCTTTGCTATGTTTATCCTTTGGGGAACTAAGAATACGTAATTTTCATTTTCTCCAGGACTCAAGTCTGTCAAGTCGTTCTGATAACCAAATGGACGATGCAGATGATGATGATGATGATGATACAAGCGAGTAAGTAACAAGACTTGGTTTCTGTTTCCTCTTCAGCATTTCTTTAAAGTTTACCCTTTAAAGGGGCTGCACAAGATTTTTGTAAACAATTGGAAAGTACGGGACAACCGGCGCATGTGACTAAAAGCCTTCAGATTTAATGGCGGCCAGTTTCATCGCAGCTTCTACGCAAGTTTAATCGCAGTGTTTTCTTGTCTATTTCTATGAAATGTGATGGAATTTTGGATATCAACTAAAACTTTTCAAACATTCGGCGTTGAACCAATTAAGTAAGTTTTCCATCAAAGCTTCGATTGCAGAGATTGTCATAGATACTTTGCATCATTATTCACTGTGCAAAATTAAAATTAGCTATGTTGTGTTTATCCTGAACACAATAGATGATTTGCCTCGCAGTGCCACGCAGAGAGCACGGGTTGTACAGCCCCTTTAAGCTGTTGCAAACATTTTGCTGTAGTCATAAGAAATTTTTTTTTTGAAAATTTTGGGAGAAATTTAGACCAAATCAATGTTATTTGTCAAGGGGCAAATACAGTGAGCTTCTTTGCTTTCAAGCTTGCTCATTAGGAACGGGCTTCATAGCGAAATATACTCGAAATTAGTTGTTAGCAATAGACCATTTTGACATTTAGAAAAGGATCTGGGGAGAGCAATATTTTTCTGGTAAATGGCTGCCTCAGGGCTTTTCATCAACGATAAATTGAACTGTGGCAGCCATTTACCAGAAAAATGTTGCTCTCCCCAGGGCCTTTTCTAAATGTCAAAATGGTCTATTAGTTACTTCACTTCGAATTCTCGCATTCGAATAATGATGCAGTGCAGGAGTCAACAAAGGAAACACAACACAGCCGTAGAGAAGTGCAACAAATAAGACAGAAAGGTATTAAAATTAACTACTTTGAAATTTTAAGCTATTTGTTGCTCAATAGCCGCCTGGGATTCCTCTGGCGCACCCGCTACGTTTTCAATGCTCAGGGAACATACGAAAAATTACACAAAAATTACTTCAGCCTATTTGCCATCAACCAATTCACTCCAAACATGTGAAGTTCTTTTTGGTGCACCCAGTATAATGCTCCTACTCTCAAAATTCAAATTTCAGTATATATACCAGGCGAGCCAGAAAAAAAGTTCCCACTTTCGAAAATTTGTAGCACCACAGATCCTTCATGGATTTGAATGATTCAAATTCTGGTTAAAAGCCAAAAGATCGAAGTATTTTTGTGATTTTTCTCGTCTTCTTACGAGCACTGCAAAGATAGGTCAATTCAACTTTACAAAAATTTAATGGTTGCAAAATGACTGAAAAAGAGCCTAAAACACTGGATCAAATCGTCAGGACTCTCCTCACGCAGAACAATACGCACGGACGTTTCACCTCTCTCAAGAATTATAAGACATAGATTCTCAAACAGATACTAAATATTTTCAACCCCGTGGCAATAACTGTGCAGACGATATCTCTCACCCGTGAGAAATTGCATTTTCTCTGTTGTTCTGAGCGAGGAGTTCTTTATGATTTGATAAGTATTTTAGGCCTTTTCAGTCATTTTGCAACCACAAAGTTTTTGTAAACTTGAATTTACCAATTTTTCCAGTGCTCATAAGAAAGCGAGAAAAATCACAAAAATACTTCGATCTTTTGGCTGTCAAGTAAATATTGATTCATTCCAATCCATCCAGTACTCTTGATGTTATGAATTTTCAAAAGTGGGAACTTTTTTCTCGTTCACCCGGTATGATATTGTGAATAACAATTAATTCACGCTTAAGTTGAAGACTTCCAATGTTACGAAGAGCAACCCCAACTTTGTAGCATGGGCGAAATGTCTTGAGCGATGGTGACTCTCGGCGGAGAGCAGTAACGTCAGCTGTTGTTGTCGTTGTTGTTCTCTCTGCGGGGGTCCTGTTGTTCAGCATCATCGTCTACGGTTGCCTGACATTCAATGCGAAACTGACTTCAGTGTTTATCAGTAAAGACTGTTTATGCGTAGCCTTGAGTAATTGTATTTAATTGTATATTTAGGTTTAATTTCGTTGCCTGTCTTTATGTCAAAGCCATGGGGTAGTCATGGTCTTTTGCTCCCCATGGTATCGTCCTTGTAGTGTAGTAAACTAGTTCGTCAGTGTTCATTTTAAGTAATTTCGTTTTTGCCCCGCACCGAAGCGGGGCTTTCTGAGAACAATGCGCGTAAAGAGAACAAAAGGTGCTGCTGTGGGCAAAAAATCTCGAGAAATTTCAACCGGTTTACCATCAAAAACAAGTTAAAAAAACCAGTTTTTCCTGAATTTGCAAAGCCATTGTTTTATTGGCCAATCAGACTTCAGAGAAGACAAAGCAATTCAATGAGCCCTCCTAGATTGAAAACTGGTCAGACAGGTTCTTCTCCTTTTTGTTGTGCATCAGCTTTGTTGTATTAATTGAATGAAATTGGTCACAGCAAATTATTTGAGTCCTATTTGTTGAAAGGCTTTAATGGGAGTTTTGTTTCCCTTCGTTTGATTTTTGTAGGCTATGTCAAACGCATTGTGTTGCACAAGGCCCTTCAAGTCACAAATTTGAAAGAGTTTGTTGTTGAGTTGTCACGTTACTTAGCATCGTCGAACAATCGCCTGATAACGTTGGCTCAACATATGAGTGCCAGGCTATTATTCATTGCGCGAAAAGTACACAATGTTCAGAAATTTTTACCACCAATGTTTTTATTGATTTGAATATGCTTGAGATATCTAAAATTATATTTGCTCTCTCTTCCATTGTATTTTGTGACAGATGTAATCAAATCAACAGTTCATAATTCAGAGGTCTTTGTGAACTATATAAGCCTATTTTTGGGAGAGGTGAGGGACACTTTAGTATTTACTATTGCCAGTTGTGAATTTTTATATTAAAACTGAAAATAGATTCAAATTTGGCCAAGAGATTATTCTTGCTATTCTGTCTTTTGCCAGGATGTTCATTGTTGATTGGGACAGTGATAGTGACAATGATCTGGTGCTAGACTGAGCACAAATGGTATCGAGATCACATCTTAGTTAAACCATCACCACTGGAGAATGGCGTCCATACAATTTGCTGGATCCCAACGGAATGAAAAGGTACTCTAAGTTATTTCAGTGGAGTGTCCAGGTAAATTGTTTTGCTCCGATGTAAAAAACAGTACAGGGGTTTGTTTTATCTGCCGGGTGACTCAAAAAGTTATACTCAGAAACTAATCATATGAGTGAGATAAAGTATTGACAAACAGATAAGGTAATCTACTTTGAACAGAGTGTGCTACACTCATTTTTCAATAAGAAACTAAGGGCCTGATTACATGGAACGGGCTGGCCCGGTTAAGCGGGCTGGCTCTCCTAAGAGGCTTGAAATGATCTAAACGATTACATGGAGAAATCCAGCCCGGGCTGTAAAATATTTGGTGCCATTTTAGTATAATCTGTTCATAAAGTGCAAGCGTTGCAGAATTCTCAGCCCGCTTTGCCGGGCCAGCCCGGTCTGAAATCGATTACATGAGAAAAATGTGCAACACTCAGCCCGTTTTGCCGGGCTAGCCCGGTAGGCATTTAATTTGTAGGCCTTAATTAGCTGTAATTTTAGCTATGGTTTTGTTTTCAGCCTACTTTGTAAATAAATTAATGATGATGATGATGATGATGATGAGGCAGCAGACGGGATCTCGGCTAACCGGGCCAGCCCGCTTGCCATATAATCGAAAATATACGAAACATAGTAAATTCTATTGACCCCGGGATCCCGGGTGAAAACCTTCATCTCGGTTAACCTGGCTAGCCCGCTCCATGTAATCGGCCCCTAAGGTCCGGTGCTGGTAGGCAGTTTCTTAAATTTTTGGGCCATTTTGCTACCAAAAGTTTCTTATGTGTTTCTTATACTTTTAATGCCGGAAGTGTAGAGTTAATTTTGTTTTGTCTAAAGGGCTCCTAAATTACTTAATAAGATCATGTAATCAAGTAAATAACATAATTCGCACTCAAAATAATGTCCAAACAGTTGCTGTAACTGTACACTGTTAAAACATTTTTGAGTGGGATAAGAAAATTAAAATTGTAAATAGCAAAAGTTTCGTAGCTTTTTCAATTCAGGAAGGGTTGTTTCTTAACTCTCGAAAAATTGAGCCTACCGTTTCTTATAGAATAAGCGGTTTCTTATAAAAATACGTGTATTTTGCAATATCATAACTGATCGCTCGTTAGCCGATTGAAGGCAATGTATGTTTTAGCCACTTTCAAGAGGTTTTACATACAAAAAGATGGTGTTGTTTTTGGCCGGTCATTTTGCGGCAAAACAGCTCTAAATTGCTTCCATTAGCTGCTTACTTTTATTTGTAAATCGGTTTTACTTTAGTACACTTTTTGAGCCACTCGGTAGATACCATATGTGGCCAGTTTGATGGCAAGATAATATATGTTTCAGAGTTTGAGAGTAGATAGATCATTATGGATCAGCACCTGTAAAGTGTAAGAACTACAGATTTGATGTTCTATTGGCTGCTACATATAGTAGGCTAATGAGCAGTTGCACACGCATCTTGTTTGGAATTTACCATGATAATTACATTTACATTAGATGTTCTATTTGGGTAATGAGTGATTATGGTACCTATTTATATTACTTGAGAGTTTGTACAGGTACAAGTTGTTTACCTTTTACTTTAGGAATTTATCAGCAGTAGAGCGGTATCGCCCTGGTCCGTCCACTCTTCAGAAAACGAAGATTTTCCGCGAGTTCAGTTTTGGAGAGGAATTCACCTTGAATACAACTCATGCTACAAATCACAGTGAGATCTGTATCATGTTACCTTTTTGTAATGCTGGAAGCACACAAATACGGACATGTCTTGAATGCCTAAATTAGGCCGTAGCGCCCTTCAGACCGCGGCAGAATTGATCGTTTTAGCACACATTAGCCATTGTTCACAACAGTATTATTTCATTTCCCAGAAGACCGGGGTAATGAGTGATTATGGTACCTATTTATATTACTTGAGAGTTTGTACAGGTACAAGTTGTTTACCTTTTCAAAACCCTCTTTAGGAATTTATCAGCAGTACACTTACTTAATTAAGGTTTCGTTCACTCGATGCTATAGTCTGTCTCAAATTAGATGTCACCTGCAAATGCCCGCGAATAGCGAATAACGAAGTAGACCACTCACCGAGAGTGTTGGTTGGAAAACCGTTCGTGAGCTTATCGACGGAGATTCTAGATTGATGGTTTACAAGTCTATTGGTGGGCTTGCTCCGTAATACATGAGCAATCTTTTCACGAGAAACTTCGCTTGCAGCTCTCGTCACCTTCGAAATACGGCAACCGATTTGAGGTTACCAAAGAAATCATCCGCAAATGGGCATAAATGTTTTTCGTATAGAGGTGCAAAACTGTGGAATAGCCTCCCAGCTGAAACCAAGCAGGCAACCTCCATTAAGGTTTTTAAACAAAGTACAAAATAGACTGGGGTTTTTCTAGAGGTCTGGTGGCTACCGCGCCCGTTGCTTCTGTGCTTGATTTCTGCTGGGTCGACAATGGAGATTTTTGGATCTCCGTTGTCGGTTTAATGTGGGTTAGGTATGGGATTGGGGGCTGCGTTGGTTGCTGGATTGTTGGGGAAATTTCCCAGTCTATTGGTTTCATGCTTTTTTCTTTTATTTTTCATAGATAGGTTTTACGGTTTTCCCAGGGGGGGTACTCATTGACTTTCAATACGGGGGGGTCCATGCCAATATTTGGGGTCCGAAATTTTATGTTGAATCAACATTTGGGGTCTGTGAATAACAACATGGACAAAAATTCAATATTTGGGGTCCACAAATCTGAAGAAAGGAGAAATCAAGCAATTTGGCCCGGAAGTTGCGAATCATGAAATGAATGTCTTGGTATTATTCAAAAACTGAGAAAGATCGAGAAACTCAAATTGAAATCATTCAAAAACATTTCAGGGACCCCAGAAATAGATAACAATATTTGGGGTCTCCAAAACGTTAGACTCAATATTTGGGGTCCCCAAAACATCAGGCTTAATATTTAGGATTCAGCAAAGAAATAGTGGCATGGACCCCCCGTATTGAAAATTAGGGAGTACCCCCCCCTGGGACGGTTTTGTTGTATAAAATATTTATTGTAAGTAATTCTTAGATATTTTTAACATGTATATCTTGTAAGTTTTTATGTGGAGGGCCCCTTGAAAATCAGCCACCAGGCTGAAGGGTCTCCCTCATTAATAAATTGAAATAAAATTGAAATGAAATGAAAAACGACAATAGAAGTGTTTTGCAAAGGAATTTTGCGTAATTGCAAATCTCAGGTAACATCTAATTTGAGACTGACTGTAGTTTCATGGCAACAATTCGTTCTTCTTTGAAATGAGTTCTCGTGTACACGACAACGACAGCAACAAAAGTTATCGCAACATTGTCTCATAAAATATACATTAACTAAAAAAAGCTTAAAATACGATGCCACATGGAGCATGGGAGCAGGAAGCATACACAACAACCCCTTGGCTATTGTATTCAATGGAAAAACTGAAATATTACCATACTACTATTGCAAAATACAAAGAGGAACGTTATTCATGCTCTTTCTAGAATTATGGCAAATTACCTGAAGTTTACTTCGAGCAATACACCACTTTGAGATTTAGGAAAAGGGTCTGGGGAGAGTAATATTTTCTGGTAAATGGCTGCCACGGGGCTTTAGTGAATGGTCAATTAAATTCTATAAATCTATTGATTGTAAGCCTCGTAACAAAAGAGAGACTCTCTCTCCAACCCAGACCTCGAATCAAACGGCTCTGCGTTTGGCGGGAAAGTATTCGTCATTCTTTCCGTATTGCAGAATAACGAAGCAAGAGGAGCAAGGTAAGTTTCCTAACAAATCTTGGAGATAATTATTTCTTTTTGAGTTGGGCATACTGGAAAGGTCTAAAATCAAAATCGTGAATAAATATTGTCTCGACTTGTGGATACATTGCTTCAAGAGACGGTTTTTACGCAGTTGTTTTGCCTTGAAAAGATGGAGATCTTTTCGTTTCCCATAGAAGTGAATGTTTGGGGGCAAGATCAGTCTTTTCACGATCGATGTGAGGAAGCTTCGCATGTCGAAGGCAAAGCCCTTGCTGTGAAGAAAAGTGCTACGACTTGAGAATGATCAAGACATAGAAACTCCACACAGTAGAATGACAACAGAGTACCTGAAGCTCCTATCGAGCCATTCAATCCAAAGAATTCAAAGAATGATATGATGACCATTTGCACCACCTGTTTCAAAAAATGTAGACCAATGTTCTACCTGAAAGGATATCGTTCGTAGGCGTAAGATCAAGATTCAAAAGGGCTGTACAAGATTTTAGCAAACAAAGGGCGTGTGTCATGGACTTCCTTCAGCCTGCGGTGGGTTTTTGTGTGTTTTTGAGATGAAAAACATCTGAAACTTGTGACTCGGAATCAAGCTGTATTCCCAAAATCGATGACGGTATATCAAATCTGATTGCACTGGCTAATTATATGAAGTTCGAAGGTATTCAAAACATCTTCATCTGCAATGTATCTGCTTCTATTTGCCAGCATTAAGGAGAGAAAGTCGTTGTTTTTAAAAGGAATCGACACAGTTAAGTCTGGCCAGGGCCAAGTTAAGAATATACCGTACTGTGTTTGATAACTCTGATCCGCACATTTTCATTGTGTAGCTGAAGAAACAATGAGTAAACAGGAATTTTCTTTGGCCTGTTTTTGGTGGCTACTCAAATTAATCGATCAATTTAGGCTGTCCCCAAACACATCCAAACTTATGGCTCAGAATTTAGCTGTATCTCCAAAATCGTTGCGTTCAAATCTATAGAAAACATCTTCATTTGCGTTGTATTCGCTGCTATCTGCATTCATCAGCGAGAGAAAGTCATGGTTTTTCAAGGGAATCGACATGTTTGAAAGCTGGCCCTGGCCAAGTTAAAAATATACCCTACTGTATTTGATAACTTTGACACGTGCCGTTTTATTGTGTAGCTGAAGAAACAATGAGTGCGTAGGTATTTTCTTTAGCCTATTTATAGCGGCCACTCGGTATAGCTATATCTATTTCCTTTGTCACCCAGTGTCCTTCACGGGCACGCTGAGATTTCAGACTGTCTGAAAGTCAAATTTGGCCTAAGCCGAACCTATGGATCCGCACTGCAGTAGTAGACTTATGACATTTCGTCCCTTGTTTCCCTGCGTTCTTTGATTTTCAGATATCACTTGCTCCGTAGGGACTCATTTCTTACCCTTATAAAGTGTAGCCACTTTATGCCAATATGGTGTGGATCCGTATTGACAAATCAAATTGCTAGAATTTAGTTTCGATTCGGGAAAGAGTTCTCGTAGCTGCCCCAGGGGGGGTACTCCCTAACTTTCAATACGGGGGGTCCATGCCACTTTTTCTTTGCTGACCCCTAAATATTAAGCCTAATGATTTGGGGACCCCAAATATTGAGTCTAATGTTTTGGAGACCCCAAATATTGTTATCTATTTCTGGGGCCCCTTACATGTTTTTGAATGATTTCAATTTGAGCCTCTTGATTTTTCTCAGTTTTTGAATAATACCAAAGCATTTATTTCGTGATTCGCAACTTCAGGGCCAAATTGCAGGATTCTTCCTTTCCTCAGATTTGTTGACCCCAAATATTCAATTGTTGTCCATGTTGTAATTCACAGACCCCAAATGTTGATTTGATGTAAAATTTCGGACCCCAAATATTGGCACGGACCCCCCGTACTAAAAGTCAATGAGTACCCCCCCTGGGGTAGCTGCAATAGATTTATTTTGTTTCTTCAGAAGAAGATTACTGCTTGAAAGGTATGTATTTTGCGATGAGTAGGTTCGTATAACATTATTCTTTGTACTACAAGTTTGCTTTTCAATGTTGAAGCTCTTTAACCACAAATTGAAGCGATTTTGTTGGGTGTACGAGAACTCCCGCTAGTTTAGGCCATTTTGACACAGGGGGCCCATTTTATAAGAGTAATGAAATGAGTCCCTTATTGAGCAAGTGATATCTGCAAATCAAAGAGCGCAGGGAAACAAGGGACGAAATGTCATAAGTCTACTGCAGTAGTTGAACTGATCTATTAGTTACTCTCGTTCAACTGATCTATTAGACTACACTTTGGATGCTATAGTTTCTACTTAGGCCAAGTTTGATTGTCAGACATACAGTTTGAAATTGTGGTGGCTTGCAAAGGACGCTGGATGACAATAGCTCTTTAAAGTTTAGCTTATACAGCATGTGGAAAATCTCGCTGGAAAAGCACAACTCTGATTTAGCTCCCAACATTTACGTCAAAACTTCATAAGGACGTCAACGCGAACAGATGTTTCCTTCATACGCCCATCAAGCGTTGGAGTGGATTAGCTGACCTAGTTCGTAGAGTTGTATGTAATCTAACCGGGCTGGGCGTGATCTTAGTCGAAAATCAGATTCGAATACAGGACGAAAGGATGAACTATTTACGTTAATGTAATGAGTAAAATCCATACGGCTTTTCGTAGAATCCTTCTCTGCAACTAGCTTATACTGAGAGCGTGTGGATTTCATCGTTCACGAGCTACGATATTTGCACTCAGTTGAAAATAAGAGTCACACCAAACGTAACAAATCCTCAAGAAGTGCGTGCTTTTTTCAGTATATCTTCTGCTCGCAGCGCCCGCAATAGACCTGACTTCCCTCCACTGGCACACCTATCACCAATTGAAAGTGATGTGGCGCTGCGTTGCTATCCACTGCTTTTGCAGCCAGAACTGTCAGGCCAACGGTGTACGAACCCCACCAGAACCTCTGGAGTGTCATGACTTGAGGTCGTGGACTCGATGACCGCTTAGCCACTCCTTGGATCCTAGTACTTTGCGCTAAAAATCGCAACTTCACCTTCACTTAGTCCCAAGCACTTTAAGCTTTTTTCCTGAGGAGCGTCTGGTTTCAGCTTTTGCACTAATTTGAACTTTAAAAAAAGCCTGTAACTCCGGGATTTCTTAGCGGATTCGCAAGGTTCTTGCGTTAGAAATTAATTTAAGATCTTAGGAACAGGGTTATTTAACCAGGAGCCTGTAAATTCTATCGTTACTTTTTAACATTCAATCAAACGTCGAACACTTTTTCTGGGATACCCTGTACTTGGTACTTTTATACTAATCTTTCCCCATTACCTATGCGTAAAGCTCCTCTGGGGCATCCGCACAAAGAGTAGCCTACGAGTAGACCCATTATCCTAAAGAATAAAGGGTCTACGAAATAAAGAGATAAAGCTAGCTACTTTTGCGCAATTAATTATGTTAATCCTCTATTCAAATAATGTGTGAAATCCATCTAAACAAAGGTTGCATAAATTAAGTTCTAGAAACCTGGAACTGTAGTAGCAAGCTTTCGCTCATTAATTCGTAGACCCTTTCTCCAGTTGGATAATGGGTCTACACGTAGGCTATACAAAAGGGGGCACGATTTTTTTGGGACGCGCTGTACTTGATAGAATCCCAAATGGCTATCGATCGTGCTATTAAAATGGAAGACGCCGACTTATGTTGGAACAGCTGTAAATGTTCCGCATGTTTTGCTTTTATTTTGATAGGCATGTATTCCTTTGTATTTAATTGATAAAGTAAGTTTGTCGTCTCTTACAAAGAGCTTTCTTCACATTCACACTATAAATCAACTTTTCTTTTTAATTATGCATGAATTGCTTGTTTAAACGTTAAAACATCTAATGCGTTTTCTGACGATGATTTCCACTGTTTTGGCTATGTATATAATCACGTTGTTGTTAGCGTCAAGCCTGACTGTGTCAAAATCATGGATAGGTTATTCGTGATCCCTTGTAATTTGAGTTTTGCTTCAGATTGATAGATGACATGTATTAATGAATCAAGCAATCAATCAATCAATCAATCAATCAATCACCACGTTTCTTCAAATAAACGCCGCGCGTATTATTTAAAGTCTCAGAAATTTGATGCCATGAGATTTTTATTTCAAAACAAAGATTTCTCGATTTAGCACGATTTAGCACAAACAAACTTAAAAAAAATTCTCTGAAATTGCTGCAATTGAAATTCGAAATTTTGCGACAATTATCCTGATGAAATATTTAGTTTGGACTGATTTTGCTGAGAGGCTGTCCTTGAAAAATCTTGAAAAAGGCTTGAAAGTTGATCTACATTCTTGTCTGATTTTGCCTTTTTCCAGCCACTGCGTTCTGAATTTATGAGGGAGTTTCTCGAGCACGCTCTTGTAATAAACCTTGAAAATGACGTAAAAATCACGATCAAATTTCCCTTATATTGCTGACTCCCATTAATGACCCGAACACGCTTCAGCATCCTTATGCCAGTTAACACGTGAAAAACTAAGGGTAAGGCAGGAAAATCGATGAGATTTTATCATCATTTTCAGCCGCTTCTGAAGGATTTTTGAAGGAGCATTTCCCACAAATCCCTCATAATTTCAGGACAGAGTGGCCGATTTATACCGGACAAATTTTTAAATTTGATTAAACATGTCCTCAATAAAGCCTCCTTTCAAACGTGGATTGTTTTTCTGGCGGGTGAGTCTAAAAATATTGGCTGCGGCCACACCACTGTATGTTCCCGTTATTATGTGAATTGTTTCATTTTCTTGCAATTAATTTTTGTCACAAGAAAGCACGGCAACAGAACGGTACAACGACGCCCCCGGTCACACAGTAATGTGATGTATCACGTGACAGCTACGCAAGGTTGCGATTGGTTTATTCTCTAAAACAACGCTAAAATATAGGTCGGGACTTTGTTTTGCCCGTTGTTTTGAATTTGATAGTTTTCTTATGCAATCAACTCCCAGGATCAAAGCGCTGTAACAGCGTTGCATGTGAAAGCGAAATGCGGTCACATATCAGAGCGTAGTTAACCCGTTGTTTTGGAGGTATACAACGTGGTACAAACGTCTTGTGTGACCGCAGCCATTGAAACGTTTGCAAGCATGTTGTTTGCAAGCAAGGAGGAGGTGTCAATTGTCTTTGCTATTGTGTTACAAAATCTGACCTTGTTTCGACCCACCCCAATCTAATCCAACTGCAGCCCGCCGCTACACATAGTCAAACCTCTGGGACGACGTTTAAAAGGATATAAAGAGAAAAAGAGGCCGCTCGCTTAACCTCGGGTTCAATCTTCTTTAAACTACCGGGTGAGTAAAAAAGGCCCGGCGTTTGAAAGGCGACTGCTCCAACAAAGACAGATTTTGTAAGACAATAGCATGAGCAGCTTTTGATTGACACCTCAATTCAAAGCGATTAGCGATCTGAGACAAAGGAATTCTCTCAACCAGTAATTCAAAACAAGCAAAGCCGCAAAAGTTTCTCTGAAACCCAGGTAGCTAGCCCGCTCGTTGTGCATTCCAGAAATTGTTTTTAAGAGCAGACTTAATCATAGATCGAAAGAAGAAGGATATATCTACACATCTACCTCTGGCATTTAATTTGTTTGGTTCAGAAGCCGATTGGGAGGCGACTCAATTCTCTTATTTTTTTGGTGTGAGTAAAATACTTACTGCTCAGCTTCTGAACCAAAAAAATAAAATGCCCGTGGTAGATGTGTAGATCCCAGGGGGGTACTCCCTAATTTTCAATACGGGGGGGTCCATGCCACTATTTCTTTGCTGAACCCTAAATATTAAGCCTGATGTTTTGGGGACCCCAAATATTGAGTCTAACGTTTTGGAGACCCCAAATATTGTTATCTATTTCTGGGGTCCCTGAAATGTTTTTGAATGATTTCAATTTGAGTTTCTCGATCTTTCTCAGTTTTTGAATAATACCAAGACATTCATTTCATGATTCGCAACTTCGGGGCCAAATTGCTTGATTTCTCCTTTCTTCAGATTTGTGGACCCCAAATATTGAATTTTTGTCCATGTTGTTATTCACAGACCCCAAATGTTGATTCAACATAAAATTTCGGACCCCAAATATTGGCATGGACCCCCCCGTATTGAAAGTCAATGAGTACCCCCCCTGGGGTGTAGATATATCTTTCTTCTTTCGACAGATGCTCGTGTTTGCTCTTAAAAATAATTTCTGGAATGCACCACGAGCGCGATAGCTACCTGGGTTTCAGTGAAACTTTTGCGGCTTTGTTTGTTTTGAATTACTGGTTGAGGGAATTTCCTTTGTCTGCATTGGCTAATCGCTTTGAATTCAGGTGTCAACAAAGACAACTCATGCTATTGTCTTACAAAATCTGTCCTTGTTTACTGCTCCCTGAATATATAAGCAATGATATTTTGCAATATGTTGTTGAATAGCTAACATGTTCAATAACTTTTAGAATTGTTACTGGCTGAAATCGGTCGCTCCGTTAAGATTTTACAAGGGATTTGTTAAAAAATGTCCCTTCCAGAAACCTTGAAAAACGTGCTAAAAACATGAGCGAGTTTTCCCAATGTGTTTACCTTACAGAAATGACTTGAGAACACTTCAGCACGTGCTATCCTTTGGGGGAATGAAAAAGTCTCCCTCCCCCCCCCTTGTACGAATAACTTATTCAGGGGGATTCCATTCTCCCAAGAGGACAAAATGCATGAATGCATTTGAGGGTCATTATTGCCAGGAAGGGAATATTTTGTTTGTCGTTTTCCTTCGTTTTTGCAGGTTTTCGAAAGGGGATTTCTGTAGAAAGTTTCTCATATCGACGGGAAAGAATGGCCGATTAAAGCCGGGTAAATTACTGAACCTAATTGAACATATCGGGAATAAAACAAGACAGTCTTCAATATTATTGCTTTGATATCCATGGTGCAGTGGCCTTCCAAGCGGGGATTCTTTTTTCTGACTCACCCGGTACATATCGAAAGCGGAAGAACAAATCCAATTTTTTCAAAAACCGGGCCTTTTTATTGACTCACCCGGTATGTTCTGTTATTATTATTATTATTATTAACAATTTCTTTTACGTTGGCAAGATAAAAAAAATATATATAGCTAATAAGCTAATTAACGCCAACAAATAAGATAAAACTTAATTTACAATTCTCAACTTTAAAACCTACAAAAACCCTAAATCTTTAATGAAAACTTTGCACAATCTGCAGATGCAAGTATTTCCATGCCGTAATTTTATTTTTCGCTTGAATTCAAATAATGTGTTGGAATCTTTAATTTCCTTTGGCAACGAGGACCACAAAAGGTGACCTCTGTACTGAATATTTTCTATTCCGTATGTTGTTGTCTTTATATTCGGCAACTGCAAATGATTCTCACTTCTCAAACTGTAGTGAATATTTCTCTTAGTAAAAATGTTTTTCATAAATGTTGGATTTAGATTGTTTTTTGTTTTGAATATTTCAAGCATTAGCAGTTGCAGATTGTGCTGATGAATGGTAACATATTTTTTCTTCAACTTTTCTAGCTCTGATATACTATCTCCAGGGGCGGATCGAGACTACTGCGACTACTGCTGAAGCAGTAGTCAGATTGTCCGATCCTTGTATCTTGTTATTAAGGTCCACGCTTATTTTCAAAAGGCAGCACCCTAGCATTGTGAATAACCTCACCTTGGCAGTAGTCAGAATATTTCCTGTACCCGCCCCTGATCTCTGCATACCAATCGCAGTGCTCTTTCGTGAATGCGATTTAATTTTGAATTAGTTGCCCTATCAGTAAACATCCATACAAGTGGGCAATAATTGAATTGTTCCCTGATGAACAAGGGCAGATTTTGTAATACAATGTCATGAGTTGCTTTTGTTGACACCTCAATTCAAAGCGATTAGTGATTGCAGACAAAGGAAATTCTCTCGACCAGCAATTCAAAACAAACAAAGCCGCAAAAGTTTCTTTGACAACCAGGTAGGTAGCTCGCTCGTTGTGCATTCCAGAATCTGTTTTTAAGGGCAAACATGAGCATAGATCGAAAGAAGAAGGATGCATCTACACATCTGCCGCGGGCATTTTATTTGTTTGGTTCAAAAGCCGTTTAGGAGGCGATTCAATTCTCTTATTGTTTTGGGTGTTATCAAAACATTTACTGCTCAGCTTCTGGACCAAAGAAATAAAATGCCCGCGGTAGATGTGTAGATATATTCTTCTTCTTTCGATCTATGCACATGTTTGCCCTTAAAAATAATTTCTGGAATGCACAGCGAGCGAGCTAGCTACCTGGGTTTCAGAGAAAATTTTGCGGCTTTGTTTGTTTTGAATTACAGGTTGAGAGAATTTCCTTTGTCGGTGATCGCTAATCGCTTTGAATTGAGGTGTCGACAAAAGCAACTCGTGCTATTGTATTACAAAATCTGCCCTTGTTTGACCCGATAGTAATAGTAGCAGTAAGTAAATAAAGCCGTTAATTTTGAACAAGTTGGTAGAAATTATTCATTTCATGGATGAAGACTACAAATATTTATTTTGATGTATATTTTCAGCAAACAAATTTTTCGGACATTGCTTGTTCAGTCCGACAGCTGAGGACTTGACATCTTATGTTGAATATTCTTGGAGAAAATCAATGTTTACCGTGCTTGTTTTAGACCAAAGAGCTCTCCAACCTTTTGAGCAGTTCTTGAGAGCTTTCACTCAGATGAAGACTTGGTCTACTTACTTTAAGCGAAGGAGGTATTCAAGGAAATTATTTACCTTGGTATTTTGGAGAGCTTGATATCAGGCTAGGAAATTGCTATTTCTTGAGAGATTTCATCTTAGTAAAGATTTTCTGTGCCCCTTTAAACGAAAGAGATATTCAAGATTTTTCACTCAAATGAAGAACCAGTGCACTTGCTTTGAAGGAAGGAGCTCGCTAATCCTCAAGAGTCTGCGTTCTGAAGAAGTTTTGCTGTGTTGTCGCCAAAGGATTTTTCAAGAAATGGACAGTCCTCAAGAGATTTTATCATGAAGAAGTTTCGCTGTGCTGTCTTCAACTGAAAAAAAAACAAAGAATTAAACAACCCCCAAGAGGTCTCATTCCGATGAAGTTTTGCTTTGCTTGCGTTGCACGAAAGAGCTTTCCAAAGACATTAGTAATCCGCAAGAGTTTGCATGCTGAAGATGTTTTGCTGTGCTGACTTTTTACCAAAGGGGTTTTCAAAGAAATGAACAGTCCTCAAGAGATTTTTTCCTGAAGGAAGTTTGCAGTACTTACTAACTATGAAAAAGGACTTCGATGAAATAACTCATATCCCTACATATTTTTATCCTGATGAAGATTTTCTGATCTTGCTTTAAACGACAGTGTTTTTCAAATGAATGAACAATGCTCAAGAGATTTTATCCTGAAGGAGGTCTGCAGTGCTTACGTACAATGAACAAGAACTTCGAAGAAATAACCCATCCCTACTAGTTTTCATTCTGGTGAAGATTTTCTCTCCTTGCTTTACAAGAAAGTACTCTCCAAAGAAAATGAACAATCCTCAAGAGTTTTCTTCCTGGTACAGTTTTATTGTGTTTGCTACAAACGAAAGAATTCTCCAAAGAAAATGAACAATTCTCAAGAGGCCTTATCCCGAAGGAGGTCTGTAGTGCCACAGTAAATCATGCGGCTTTCTCAAAGAAATAGTAGATCCTCGCCAAGTTTCATCATGACGGAGGCTTATGCTCAAGAACTTTGGTAAGTTGCAACTTATGCACATTTATTTACTTACCCGCTGTTGTTTTTTAACAAATTGAAAATTTGACAAATCTGCTTTGACAATTTTTCTCAGAAAGTTTTCTCCTTGGTAAGTTTATTTGCTCTTGTAGACAAATAAATTTGACAAGTTTTCCTTGACAAATGCAATTGATCAAATGCTGGTATGCCAGAAGAAGGAAATTTTTGTCAAAAGAAGAACTTGCTCAGATAGACTATATGGCAAGGATACTTATCCAAGAAAGCTTGCGAAATTCTATCATCTACACGTGGAAATACACTTATAAAGGACAAACTTGTTGAGGAGATTTGGTGTGCATGTATAGTTTTGTGAGATTGTCGTCGTAGAGATTGGAGAAAGGACTTGTGAGTAAGAAACTTGCACAAGACCTTTCCAGGAGGGCAGCAATCGTAAAACTTTGGACAAGGATGCTTGTGCCATTTTTTGGTTTTGATAGTCGGCCGTATGGTATTGTTTGGGTTTTGAAGAATTTGTTGTTATTGATCTGTGGCTTTAACGAAATCCCTGTTATGTTTTGGGTCTTTTGAAAATCGCCGTTATTTGTTTGGTCTTCAGAAAGTCCCAATGATGTTTTATGGGTCAAGAGAATTGACGTGTTATTTTTGGATCTGTGAATCTCGATTGATATTCTTTGGGTAGATACCGGGTGTCCCAAAAAATGTATACGGATTTGGTTGACTCTAATGCTGTGAATCTAGCTTTAATCAATGGCTAATCACTGTTAAAATGTTCCTCGATAGTAAACTTGAACATAGATACCGCGTTTGTTGGTATTGGTGCTTTGACGCTTTGAGAGCAGAAATATCAATCTTGAAAGCTTGAATTTATGTCTTCATGCAAACCAGAGCTTTAGTCTTTCTGCCTAAGCAATTTCTTAAGGCACAGCGTATAAATCAACAATAGCCTTGAAACAATTTGAACAATATTAGATCTTTTGTTATTCTGTTTTCCAGAAGTCACCCCCAGTCACCAATTGGGAAGTTTCTTGATTTTTCATTACTTTCAGTTCTAAATTTCGACATGCTTCAGGAATTTGCTTAGGCCATAAGACCAAAGCTGTGGTTTGCAAGAGGACGCAAATTTGACCTTTTAAGATTGATATTTCTGCTCTCAAAGCGCCAATATAAACAAACGAGGTGTCTATGTTCAAGTTAACTATCGAGGAACATTTTGAGAGTGATTAGTCATTGATTAAAGCTAAATTAATTTCATTGGAGTCAACCAAATCTGTATACATTTTTTTGGGACCAGTGATCCAGAATGCAAAAGTAAAGGAAGAAAATACAAAATATCGCAAAAATCAAATTTAATCAAAACCATCGTGATATATGGTCTTAAAGAGGATATGTTAAGGATCAAAACATAGCAAAAAGTAAACTTTTGTGACTTCTGAGTCCGGAGATATTCACTTGCAAAGTTGGATGAAACTGACATTGTTTACTTTTCATGTAATTTTTGGTCAATTTCTACAGAATGGTCATTACAACAACATATTCATTTACAAATATCTCTGCCCAGGGTGATCCGATTTTAGCTCTGTTTCTTTTAATTGATAGAACTACTTGTCGCCTTGCAAGGGAGTTGCTGATTGCTTCAACTGGGTCCCAATTTTTTGTTCTCTTGTTGTTTTTTCCTAAATGCACTTATTTTCCTGAAATGGACACCAAAAATGCGTTATTTGAGATTAAAAGTACAAAATAAGAAAATTAAGGACGAATATGTCTACCAAACCTAGATTTTATCACAGCAGCACATTTCAGCAGATAGTCTGCCAAAGCAATCACTCAGGATCGTGCAGGGAAAAAAGTTATTTTATTTTGAAAGTGGCCACTACCACTTTTTTGCTATTTTGAGCCCCCATTATTTTCATGTGCACCTTCAGACAAACGCAAATCCTGTAACTCATGCTTAGGATATATCATTCTGAATGGTTTTATCCTTTTTCAACAAGTGTTTTGGACAAAAGTGATAGTAAAATTGGACGAAAAGGCATATTATGGCTCTCTAATTAAACTGTCTTGAGCCCTGGGATAGCATAGTCTGAACATGCAATTTCAGCCTTGGAAAAGTGCACGAGGAACGTTTTGTAGCCAACCAGCTTCAAGACAAGGCAATATTATATGGACAATGTTATGTGTGATGTTTTTGTACGCATCCTGATCGTTTCACTTCAGTAATTACCATGAAATGGATGTAATCAAGTCAAAACGATAGCATTTCACAGTTCCAACTCTACCAGTCTTGAGGAACCATCACTGATGACATCTTCAACTTTGTATGGATCATTTTAATTTGTGTGAGTTGAGATAACATTAAAGAAATTATTATTACAATGTTTTTGGTAATTGCATGCAGATATGAGTCCCAATGTTTAAGATAGTTCCATCAAAAAAAGTATAAAAGGCCTCTGCGGAGGAGATAGTGAATTTAATTTTACTTTTCAAAATGCCAGAACACTTGTTAACAAGGATAAAACCATTCAGAATGGTATATTGTAAGCATGAGTTACAGGATTTGCGTTTGTTTAAAGGCGCACATGAAAATAATGGGGGCTCAAAATAGCAAAAAAGTGGTAGTGGCCACTTTCAAAATAAAGTAACTTTTTTCCCTGCACGATCCTGAGTGATTGCTTTGGCAGACTATCTGCTGAAATGTGCTGCTGTAATAAAATCTAGGTTTGGTAGACATATTCGTCCTTGATTTTTTTATTTTGTACTTTTAATCTCAAATTACCCGGTAGTTCAAATGAGTATCCCTGTCTGAAATTTTACTAAGTACCGCCTGGAAGACCTCGAAGTTCCTTCCTGCTCCAGGTGTTGACATTTTCAACGCATTGTTAGTGCATATTGTAAGTTGTGTATCAGAAAGTCGTTAACTGAAGCTCAGGCAGAGATGCGACAGCGCGAGTTGAGTTGCCTGTTCATAGATCGCTTATTGCAAGGAAGCACTTCAATCCCTAAGATTTTCCTAGATTATGGTTGGTTATGTTTTAATTGATCGAGTCATATGCGGCAATCTGCATAAAAGTTGTCTATGGGTGCCAAGAAAAAATGGAAACCAGTTGCTAGTACATAGATGACTTGACGCCTTTAGGTAACTGAAACATTTTTCTGTTTGATCTTCATATGTTGGGGTGAGGTCTTTGTAATTTATTGAGTTGTACAAAGCGGTCGCCATAAAATTTCGTCTATTTGTGCCAAGAATAGGTGGAAAGAATAGTTGCTTGTACATGGATGATTTAATGCCTTTAGGTAGCTGAAACCCTTTTCAATTTGATCTTTATATGTTAGGGTAGGATCTTTTTTAACTTATCTAGTTGTACAAAACGCCATAAAAGTTGGTCTATTAGGTCTTTTTTAACTTATCTAGTTGTACAAAACTGTCGCCATAAAAGTTGGTCTATTCGTGCCAAGAATAGGTGGAAAGAAAAGTTGCTTGTACATAGATGATTTAATGCCTTTAGGTAGCTGAAACCCTTTTCAATTTGATCTTTATATGTTAGGGTAGGATCTTTTTTAACTTATCTAGTTGTACAAAACTGTCGCCATAAAAGTTGGCCTATTCATGGCAAGAAAAGGTGGAAAGAATAGTTGCTGTTACATAGATGATTTAATGCCTTAAGGTAACTGAAACTCTTTTTTCAGTTTGATCTTTATATGTTGAGGTAGAGTCTTTTTGACTTATCTAGTTGTACAAAATTGTTGCCATAAAAGTTGGACTATAAATAGGCGGAAAAAATTGTTGCCTGTACATGAATGATTTAACGCATTTGGGAACTTGAAACTGTTTTCATGTTGATCTTCGTATATTGGGTCAGGTCTCTATTTTTCATTGAGTTTTACAACATAGTTGCCATAGAAGTTGGTTGGGAGTGGAAAGAATAGCTGCTTGTGCATAGATGATTTATCGCATTTGGGCTATTGAAACTCTTTCTTTTTGATCTTTATATATTGGGGGAGGACCTTTTATGATTATCGAGCGTACAAAAACAATCGCCATAAGAGTTGATCAATTCATGCCAAGAAAAATGATACGAATATAGCTTGTAGCTACCTAGATGATTTGACGCCTTTGGCCAATTGAAACCGTTTCGTTTTGATCTTCAAATGTTGAAGCTAAGGTCTTTTGTATTTCATTGTTTTGAGCAAAATAATTTGCAAACTCGCACTCGTGAACTCGCAATTCGCGAACTCGCAAATTCTTTTCCCGCCACAATCATTGTCATCATCATCATCATAATCATCATCATAATCATCATCATCATCATCATAATCATCATCATGATCATCATCAGCATTATCATTATCATCGTCATCATCATCATCATATATCTAATCAAAGTAGGCTAAAAGGGAGTAGCTCAATTACAGCTAATTAACACCTACTATTTACAAGTTACATAATTAACAATTTAATTAAATAAAGCTATTATAATACAGGACAAATTAATTAAAGATCTATCCTGTCAGGAACCCAACTTTCGGGAAATATACTTGGCAGAGCCTACAGTTGCATTTATCACAATTTCAACATCTACTTTTGTTTTTTGGAATAGGAAGGCTGTTTGATTTTTTTTATTTCTTGCGGTAAAATCTTGCCACAGCAGCTACCTGTCGTGATTTGAGTCGACATACGGGTTTCGTTGCTATCACAGTTTGATAACGAGGACGAAAAGGGACCGATAACGTATCAGAGGGATGTACTAGCTATATAGAGAGAGAAGAAGCTATGTGATTCTTGCAAAATATGAAACGCTAGCAGAATATAACAATATATGTCCTATGAAACTCTTGCAAAATATAACATTCGTGCAAGCTATGTATGAGATTCTTGCACAATGTGAAACGCTAGCAGAATCTAATAACATATTATGATGTAATATGTACGCAGGTGTGAACTTTGGAACAAAATATTGAAATTGTTGCAAAGTATGAAATTCATTCAATCGATTAAACCTTTGCAAAATATGAAGTTCTTGTAAAATATGAAGCTCTTGCAAAGCATTTTGTTTGAGTTATAAGCAGCGCCAGATACAATTTTGCATGATCAACGGCTGCAGATTTTGTGTCTGCAGAGGTTCAAACATGGTCAAAATTCTCTTAACATAACCAGTCATGTAAAACAAAAGATCTCAATATTCTTAATCAGAAATTTTAGTTTTTCCCAATTTCTAATTAAAATCATAGCAGGGTTTTCGTGGCGTGGATGCTTTCCAAAAGAATTCACGCTGTCTTTTATGCCACACAACTCCACGCAACGCACACGCAATGAATGAGTTGGAGTGTGCAGCATGACAATGCGTCGGTTAGTGGTCGGTGGCATATGTTTCTTTGTAACTTGGCAACCATAATGGTTGTAAATTTACTGCATAGGTCGATTCTTTAAAAAGGTCGGCGTAAAATTCTGTTACGCTTTTCTTTTAATTAAATGGCTTGGAAGGAACTTAGGGCTTTTTGCTGTAAATTTACCGTGGAAATTTGTTGATATCTTGATTAGTTTCAAAATGGCGGCATTTATTAAGTTTGAGGCTATGACGTCATCAAATTTCTAAATCCTAAACCAGAAAAGCTACAGATTTCTGCTTGCCACAATATTGTAGACCTTGATAAAATATAATTTTCTTGACGGTTATATCATTTTTCCTCTGTTGGTTTAGGATTTACGATGGTTTAAATTTTTTCAAAATTTTCTATTGAGTTTTTCAAAAATATTAAATTGCTGCCATTTTGAAAAAAATCAAGATATCAAAAAATTTCCACGGCATTCAATTCAAAGAAAAATGTAATAGAATTTTACACCCACCTTTTTAAAGATTTGAAAAATGTTAAAAACGATGACCTATTCAGAGGGATTCCATTCTCCCAAGAGGACAAAATACATGAATTCATGTGAGTGTCATCAATTTTAGGAAGGAAAATGTGCTCATTGTTTTCATTCGTTTTTGCAGGTTTTTTGAAGGGGCTTTCTGCAGAAAATCACCCATATCCACGGGAAGGAATGGCGGATTAAAACTGGGTAAATTACTGAACCTAATTGGATATATTGGCAATGAAACAAGACTGTTTTGAATATTATTGCTTTGATATTCATGGAGCAGTGGCCTTCCAAGCGGGGATTCTTTTTTCTGACTCACCCGGTATTTATCGAAAGCGGAAGAACGAATCTAAACATCTGCGTCGTGTTTTTATTTGTCTCATTCAATAAACTCTTCAGCTATTCCACACAAGAGTCTGAATCAGACAACATTTTTGCGAATGCAAACAACAGTGAAGGAAGCTCTCCTCCGCCATTTTCTAGTTCCATAGTTCCATAGTCCATGGTTCCGTGGTCCGTAATTTTGCGAAGGGAGAAATTGATATGATTGATTGATTTATTTATCTTTTTTACCCATGGTAGCCCCTCAATAATAATGATTGATTTACAGGCAGCCATGCTAAAAACTTACAAATAACTACTAATTTACAATAAAAACGAAATTTGCTATAAAACCTAAACCTAAACCTAAACCAATTACAATTTGTCATAAATAAATGAAAGAAAACAGAAAAGAATTGGTGAGAAATTCATGGTTGAAGTCGTTCTGATCTTAGGGCCAAGACTGTTCCAAAGCTTGGCGCATCGGTACGCGAAACATGTCTGCCCCCCTGCCGATTTTAATAATGGCAACCTGAGATTGACTTCAGCGTTTCTAAGAGAATGACTGGTAGAGTTGTTGAGACAGTGGGCCATTTAAGCACCCGAATAACTGGTAAAGCAGTAGCATCAAATGGACTGTTGGTGACGAGTTTTGCAGCCCGATTTTGAAGTTTGTGCAATTTTCAATGGCAGTCACCCCGGCATTTCCCCAGACAGGACAGCAATATCTAAAGTAAGGCTCCGCTCCACTAAACTCTTATACATTGTCTTGACCAGTGGCGGACTGGCCCACCGGCCCACCGGCCCGTGGCCGGTGGGCCCCCCTCAAAACCTTGCAAAAAGGGCCCCCTTTTTCCTGGAAAAGGGCCCCTTTTGCAAAATTAAGGAAATTTTTTGTAGAGTTGAATGTTTGAATAATGGACATCTCATTTCACATTTGAATCCTTCAGTGTTATTGAACTTACTCAAAGAAATGAATACAGTTGAGCGCGAAGATACGGATGGCGAAGAAGGGAGCACCGTTGCAGAAAAAGTAAAGGCCGCCTCCACTTCTGCCAAAAGATGGTTCTCGAGATTCCTTCACAGAAAATAGTTGTTATAGGTAGTGTAGGGTAAAGAAATGACTGGGAGAGTCACTCTAAGCCAAAGTAAAGGCTGCAAGTTTCAAAAAATTTCCGGGACGCACTTTGTCAACTGCTCCACTTTGGGGGCACCCAAAACTTGGATTGTGAAAAACTGAAAGCTTTTGCCCGATAATTTTCATGAGAGTGTTCATTGATAGAAAACTGCAAAAATAATTTTGAGAATTTCAAAGTTTCCAATTCTGCTCTGGTGGTAAGATGGGATGGCGCAGGGGTGGCACCAGGAATCTTCCGACAGAGGGGCTGGAGCTTCCGACAGGGGAGCTAAAATGGCTAGAAAATGCAGTTTTTATACGTCATTTTGCCAAATTTCCTCCGACAAGAACCCAAAATGTCCTCCGACGGGGGGGCTAGATGCTTCCGACGAGGGGGCTGTAGCCCCCCTAGCCCTCCCCTGGCGCCACCCCTGGGATGGCGATAAGCATTCTAAGCCAAAGGACAGCTGTTTACTCAAAAAATTTCCCTGTGGATGCTTATTCATAAAACTACTGTTACAAATGATCAAATATTCAATTTTAGCATCGGCAAACCTGGGATTGGGAGAAGCGTTCTAAGCCAAAGTAGGGGGCGTGTCCTCAGAAATTTTCCTGGGGACTTTGCCCCCAGACCCCTCATTTTGATGCTCCATCAGTTTATTTGCCCTGACCACACTGCTGGGGGGGGGGCATCATCGAGGCCACACCCAATTAGGGCCCCCTTAACTCGTTCATGGCCGGTGCAAAAATCAGAGCCAGTCCGCCACTGGTCTTGACAGTTGAAATAGGAAGGTACTGCTTGGCAAAGAAAAGGAAAAAAGTTTTTTAGAAAGTTTTGAAAGTTTCCTCACTCTTCCCTTATCTTTTTGAAAAGAAGCCGGCGGAGGAGAGTAGAAGGAAGCTCCAACGCAACGCAACGCTAGCCTGTGTTCCAGTGGTCTGGAACACAGGCTACGCAACGCCTCTCGACCGAACATTTCAGACAAAAATGTATAAAGACATCGCTCCATCCAGACTCTTCGTAAAATAGCTAAAGGTCTATTAATGCACTGCTTCTGAATTGGATAGTTTAAATACATGAGGCAAATATGTTTAGACCTAACCAACCCCAATTTTATCAGGGCAGTATTCATTCCAAAGCAAAACGGTGTAAACAAAGCTGAGTGTACCTTTAATCTTTTAGTTCTAAACAAAGTCCCCCCATATTGTTAGGGCTGGCAACACCCCTGCTAGCCTGCGTGCAGACTTTAGTTTCTACTGACAAGGAGAGCCAGGGCAGAAGTTCCACCTTGGCACTCCTTCGCAGTGGAAAGTGAAGTCTACACACAGGCAATACCCCAATACTCCTAGCTCTGAGATATGCCTTTGAAACAACTCTATGACTTTTTTATATCATAGACGCTATATCATTTGATACATAGTCAACTATCGCTACAGAGAACAAAAGATGATTAAATGCAAAATAACCAGTACTAAATAGAGGTTACAACTAAATACCTAAAGATTACTAGGTTGGGTTTGATTCTACTTTTTGTTGATTTTCTTTTTCTGAAGTGATGCGTTTGGAGTATATATCATGAAGAAATTCAGAAAATGTTTGTAGGAGGAGTTCATCTTCGTTGGACATGAAGTATATAAGTTGCTGTTCATCTGTTGGTTTATAATTGAAATTGGGCAGAGATTTTGTGTTTTATCTAGGAACACTGTCCGTTCAGAGATAAAAATGTTTGGCACGAGAGAATGAAGTGGGTCACGTTTTCCATTTTGTTTTGGCAGGATCTGCAGAATCTTCTTTCTATTACATGCATCAACTTTTTCGATAAAATTCCCAGAATGATTATTACAGAACCAGTCAATCATTAAATCTAATAAAAAGTTACTAAGAAATGGATCTATGAGCGATTGAGATGCATCAGACCAATCAGACAATGCAAACGTAATAAGATAACAAAATACATCACCCACCAACAGATCAAAACCAAAGGATCGTATAGGGATTACGCTTCATTGTAGACTTGCCCCAGCTAAGTCTATTTTCTGAATTCCATCTAACCCAGGCTGGTCAACTCTTCGGGTCCAAATGTAACCATACTTGTCTGGCAAATTTTTCAAGTTGGCCCTTTTCTCAGAGTTTGGTTCAAAACTCAACCCCAGCATAGGAATCATTCGTCGTACATAGCCGATTGCTCGTGGCCCATGGTCGAAACCGCTAAAGCCTCACTTTCACGGACCAATCAGATGGCTAAAAAGCGAGGGAGACAAAAGAAACCTGTGAAGATTTTCCTAAATTTTACCTACCTTCATAAAACGCAACCAGGACAAAAACTGCTTGAGATTTCCCGAATTTTTTAAAAGCAATCTACTCTCCAGATGTTTGGGAGTAAAAGTTTGGATGCCGGTTAAAATATCTCCAGGATTGGTGGAGTTATGGCCACAAACAAACTGACAAGGCACTGAACCTTGAACAATAGAGATTCTGGCCGGGAGACAATAGTAATAACAATAGTGATTGTTGTAAGAACGACCCGAAAACGCCACAATCTGTGTTTTCAATTGTTCTTGCTATTGTCTTTCGCTAAATTTTCTTTTATTGAAGATTCAATGCCCCTACGGTTTCTATGTGAATTGAAAAAGTCTACAAAGGCTTGTTCGCACCTTTCAAGTCATGTGGCAATACTCTAGGGAAGTTTCTGTGTTGTACTACTTTTTACATTCATGGCAAAAGTTTGCTCGTTGCGAAATAACTTATAAAATTCAAAAGAGGTTTTATCAAGAGGCTTTATCACCTGACTTGAAGTGGCGTAAACAGGTCTCGACAAGCCTTCGCCGATTTTGTCTATTGGAGAGGCAATAACTCCGCCAATCCTGAAGATATTTTAAACGGCATCCAAACTTTTACTCCCAAACATCTGGAGAGTAGATAGCTTTAAAAAATTCGGGAAATCTCAAGCAGTTTTTTGTCCTGGTTGCGTTTTATTAAGGTAGGTAAAATTTAGGAAAATCTTCACGGGTTTCTTTTGTCTCCTTCGCTTTTTAGGTGCTGATTGGTCCGTGAAAATGAGGCTTTGGCGGTTTCGACCATGGGCCACGAGCAATCGGCTATGTACGGCGAATGATTCCTATGCTAAAGTTAGTTGACGGAGATAAATAGCTAACCCAAGGACGAGGCCCTATAAGGGGTATTTGAAATATGAAATAATTGAGATTTTTGGGGGGGGAAATATAAATATTTAGGTTTTTTAGTTTTTAAATATGAAATAACGTTGATTCCCAGTATGAAATATGAAATAATGAAATGACTAGATATCTTTTTAGATTTTTATGAAAATTATTCATTTTATAGAGGCAGCCACTCAAAACAGAGTATTGAGCTGTTCAAATATTTCAAAGCAAGCCCAGTTCATAACTACATCTAAAAGAGAAGAATGATCATTTCTGCGGAGGAGTGTGATTCAGAACATAAAAAGGTTCTTTGCATCCAGTAGCCTCTACGTGTGGACCCCCCCCCCCCTTCCTACACGTAGGCTAGAAGTCCAGCCAATGGCATGGAAGTTAAATAGAATGGCGGATCAACAGCCACAAGTGTATGTGAAGCCAATTCTAGTAACCGGCTGCATCTATCACCTAAATACAAAAAGGTCCATCCACATCAAAATGGCATTAGCGTAGCGAGGAGAGGAGGAAAAGGGGTAGTTGCCCCCTCCCCAATCGTACCCAAAAAAGATGGGCTTTGATGATTCATCCAAATCTGATGAGAAACTTAAAAGGGAGGCAAGCTTTATTTTCGTCCCTCCAACACTTGCAGCATCGTTGTTTTTGAATGTCAAAAAGGAAAAAGAAATTCCACTCTAACACTAATGAATGAAATCTTGGCTTTGGAACGATTTAAGTCAACAAAGTATGCCAAAAATTTTCTGCTCGCTTCGCTCGCAGCGTACCACACATGGATCGTAGCATAACATCTTACTACCACCTGGTTTTTTATCATGTAGCTGGCTTTTTTGCATGCAGCTTTACTTTTTAAGCATGCAGCTTTATTAGATACAATTAACTGGTTTTTTGTGTATGCCTCTATTTTGGCAAATAATATAAGTGCGTTTGATAAAGTGCGTTTCTCACAATTTTCCGCTTTTTACCTCACTCTCTCTTTATGTTTCATATGTACAGCAAATTCCACCTTAAATTGCATGAGTATTGTTTCTCTTTATACAACTTTGATCAGAGTATTAAAACGAGTTGAAGTTGACGAGAATTGAAATAAGACAAAAAGGTAAAAGGAAAAGCTGTTGTTACTTGCATTTTAAAAACGGCAGCAAAAGCTTGAACGAAAAGCTTCGTCTGGGTGTTCCGTTAGGGCACATTCTTTTTTCTTTCTTCTAGGTGTTTAGCCTATAGAGTTTTTACTCTTTGATTCTGGTATGAGCCTAGGCGGCTTGTTCTGAAAAAGAGCGTCTCCAGCATTCTAAAGGGTATGACCCCCTAAACTTTTCCCAGGGGCAAATCCCCAGACTCCCACTTTTCCTTGCTTACCCCACATTTGCCCCCAAAAAAGAGGACCCAGGCTACACAACTGCAAAATGGTCATTCTTAAAAAAATTGGAACCAGGCTAATAATGGGTCTACTCGTAGGCTAGGTGATACTGGGTGGGACACAGGCGAGCTAGCATAAGCAGAATAAGTAGAAGTATTCCAAGCCAAAATATAATTTTGAAATATTTGGTTTTGGTAAATTTGAAATATGAAATAATGGCAATTTTTCATGATGAAATATGAAATAATGTCTACCCCCCTAACAGGGCCTCAAGGACTGTATATATATATATATATGCAGATCTAAAATTAGCCTATTGCATTCTATTATATTGACACGTGCGTGCATACGTTTTCACTAGGGGAGCAATTACGTGCGTAGGCGTTTCTTTGTCCTATTTATAGATTGCCTCTACTTCTCCGTCCCCATATAGCAACACAACGTTTTGAATAACATGCTGCTAATAATACTTAGCTGCTGTAACCTGCAAGAGGGATTTTGTTTTTATTTCTAGAATAGTTGCGTGTATTGGTGGTTTTCTTTTTGTGCTTCGCATTTATCTTTGTGTAATGGCCGTAGGGTAGGCATACAGTAAGTCCCCGCATTTAAGAAACGGACATATAAGAAACTGCAGCCTGCCAGCAAAGAGAATATTTTCTTCTTTGTAAGAAATCAGGCAGTCTGATTTTCTCCAGTTTCTTTTAAATGATGCAAAGCTGAAAAAATACTCAACCACACTGCCTTTTTTCTGTGTGGCTTCAGTACTAAAATTTGTAAAATCTGTTCAACGTCTAGATATACAGTATTTCATATTTGCTTCATGCATTATCATTTCTTGGGACATGCTTGTTTACTATGCAGAAGCATCCTTGAATCTAAATATGGTTTTTTTTTACAAGAAAGCATTATGTGAAAGAAAGTTTCTTAATGGACATATAGACATATAAGAAATCTGCCAGCCTCATTTGAACATATTTTCTTGCATATAAGAAAGCAGACAGCCTGATTTGAAAATTTGAGTTTCTTATATACGGGGACTTACTGTAGCCGTTTTCCCTCTGGTATCGTTTTAGTGGTATAGTAGAGTACTTTTGTAAGTAGTGTAACTAGTAATACGTCATTGTAACTTTATTGGATTAGATAACAAAAGCTCAAGCCAGACTCCATCTAAACTGATGGCTACGTCATTAGTTATGGTATGCGACGCTCCATATTTGCATGATATTCGCTTTCTTGGGTTTCCTTGATAAATAATGATTCTAGCTTATTATCTCCTTCATATCAAAGAGATAGCGTTCAGAGATGAAAGGACTTTCTTCAATGAAAGCTTTCTTTTTTCTCGATTGCACCGTTCACAGATATTCGTATCGTATATTGGCTTTTATCTTTGTACAGTGGTGTACGACATTTCTCAGCCGTTGTTTTAGGTTGCAAACTTCGCAGCTATTTTCTCTGTATTTAGGTGCATGAAAATCGACCATTTTTTTTGCTGTGCTTCCTTTACTATGTGTATGCACCTGCAAGAGTGAAAATTTTGTCACTCTCTCCCATTTTGGGATCATTTTGAACTCAGAATCTGTTCACACTTGCACTTGTTGTTATAGTTGAAATTGAGTTTGCATTCAGAAATTGCTTTGCTTTGAGACACCCCTTTGAACTTTGATACTAAATTTGACGAAAATGTGAATTTTTTATTTGAAAATTTAATGGGTGAATGTGGCTCAAGATATACACAGAGTGCTCAAGTCGTCACAAGAACAACGAGCGTAATACATGTATTCAAGAAACCAAATGTGCCTCCCGGTTAACACCATACTGGTTGCATGGCAACTCGTGAACTTGGGCACACGGATGTACGGTTACACATTGTTGGTATTCAAGAACCGAAGAGCGCTCAAGTTATGACCAGAGTAGCGAGCATAATATAATGGGCATAAGCGTACGGGAAGAAAAAATCTAGGGGGGCGGCCCGACACAAAGTCCATTGTTTACCAACAATTTTGCCCGACTGAGGGCAGATTTTTGCCCGATTGGGGCTGATTTTCGACGATTTTTTCAACATTGGGGGGGCTGCCGCCCCCCGGGCCCCCCCGCCCCGTAAGGTTATGATAATGGGTATATATGCAACTCTCTATGGTGATAACCGAGAGGGCACATTGGTTTCTTGACTACATGTATTTGAAACTTTAAAAGTTTTTATGAACTTTTCCAAAACACTGCAGTAGTGAATGCATTTCTAAAATCGCTTTGAGAATCAACACCGAAAAAAAAACATTGTTGAAAAATTTTCTTCATAGCATGCAGGGCTACCATGAGGTTTTGGCGGCCCTGGGACAAAACTGTGAAATGAGGCCCCCTTCGAGCGAGCAAAGGGGGCAGAAGACAGTGTAGCATAAAGAGGCCCCCTAGACCCGAGGCCCTCGGGGAAATTGTCCCTCAGCCGCAACCCCCCCCCCCCCTCGGTGGCCTTATGATCAGATGAGAGGCAAAATCACATCACTAAATTTTAAAAATCTCGTGCACCGTTGATAAAAATCTTCTGCTTTTGCGAAAGATCCCAAAACAAAATCTATGAAATATTTTTGTTTTCATAAAAAGCTCTTCGTTCCACGTCTGATATATCTGCCGACAGATGTTTTCGTTCAGATTTTCGAACAATGTCCGTCGAAAAGGCGTTGATTATATACATCTATGGTATTTATCATTATTCATGGCTGCACTTTTGGTTGAGATCAGTAGACCGAAAAGATAAATTTTGAACGCATCTTGACCGCCAGGGACAAGACAGTATGGTAGCCGCCGAGAATCCTGCGATTTGTACAAGTATTGAAGGAATTTATTGAACGAGGCGATGTTTTCATGTTTTCATACCTTAAACAATTACAGTCATTCGCCGCCATACCTGCGCTTTTGTATCATATCAGAACTTCATTTTCTGAAGAATGTCATATAGCTCAAGGCGGCGTTACACTTGATCTTAGTTTTTCCAAAACAAAAGCCCTCCTGGCTTTTGGACTGGCTTTTCAGAACCATAGCTATATGCTTTAGCATCTTGTAGTTTCATAAATTGTAATAAGCTCTAAATCTGGTAGAATTTCTGTCAGAGTTTTGGTAAAACGGGAGTAAAATTGATAAGCTTTGGGGTAAAAATTGATAAAGCAAAAAATGTGACTAAATTTTGTAAAATCATGATTTACATACTTTTTCTTGCTACAATGTTAACTTCGTCATTCAAATCAATTGTTTTCCAGCCGTCCATCAACAATACTTATTTTACCCCCAGCCTACCCTTTTTACGCCTGCAGACCCCACTTTAATTCTACCAGTTGTTGGCATCACACCATGGGCAGATTGTTGGGGACAAGCTCCCTCCACTTTTCTGAAAGATTTCGAGAAAGTAACGAGGGAGGGGAAAGAAACAATGCATTTCATGGGGACAAAGAAAAGCGTTTCCTGAAGGTGAAGGCGAAAGGGAAGTTCCCTGGGGAAGAAAGCATGTGGTCCTAACTAATTTTCTAAGTTGCTTCACCTCTAGACAGCAAGGCTGAATTTCTTTAAACAAAAGAATCAGGTCCCCAACAAGACAAAGCGTTTTTCGGTCCTCAGAATAGATTTCACACCTTCAGCGCATCCAGGCAAAAAGGCACTCTCTGTTTATTTTTATTTGATTAAGTGCGCTCAGGGGTGTAAAATCTTTTGTTCAGAGTGGTAAATCGCTTTGTTTTTCGGACACCCGACCTTTTGTTTACGAAATTCACCATGGCTCCTCCAAACCCCGACTATTCTTTGTCCCCTCAAGTTTCTGGTGGCTTTGCACCGTGCTACAGTTGTCTGTAGGAATGTCCATTTTGAACTGTGGCAGAGATTTCTACTTCGATACTAAGTATACAAACAATGATAGGAAGATAAGTCCTATTAAATCAAATTTGCCCCAAACCCGAAACATGAAAAATAACATGATTGCGTTCACCGCATTGGAAACCATGACACATAAGGGCCATCGAAACGTGACGCAAATGACAATTCTCTTGCGCTGCATTGTTCGCCTTGTGTCGTGATGATCAAAGCGTATAAAACAAAAGATAAGTTCTTTTATTCCCATTAACAAAAGTCCTTTATCTGTGGCTCAAAGCCTTTTGAAACTTTACAAATTTAATTGAAAGCAATTGAGAAAGAGAATTGTAGCTTAAATGTTTTTGAAGTTGACCATGCGCTATTGTTTGGCCAATCTTCTTCTTGGAATCTGCAAGTACGAACGCACAGAGAACACATGAACACATGTGCAAAGCCAAGAGGTTTTAATCCTCCTAGAAGACCCGAGATCATTCCGTCGGGGTTCCGTCGGTAGACCATTTTTCAGATGCTGTCTCAAGCATTTTTAAGAGCTTATTCGTCGATGTGAATAATTATTTGTTTCTTTGCAATCCCGTTTGCAGATGGTGAACTCGCGCCCTGCTGAGCCTCCTAAAAGGTCAAAGAATCGTGTATAAAAGACAAAGGAGCAGCGAGGCTGACAGCTAACATATACTCAGGTCTTGAGCATTCGCAGGAACAGGTTGTAGCGAACGAACAATGTTCCCAAGCAGATAACAACCGGAGAATGATGACTCAAGTGTACTCAAATTTGAAAATCAGTTTTTGAAGAACACAGATAGTTACAACAAGAAATCTTTTACCCATATTGGAAAATTCAAATAGATTATTCGCACGGCGGAAATTCATTCAGGAAATCGGCAAGAAATGACTAATAACATTTGTGCTGCTTGTTCTTTGCCAATAATGGACCAATACCTCTCAAAGGTGCTCAACAAGACATGGCACAATGATTGTGTACAATGCATCGAATGCCGAAAGACAATGGCTGAAAAATGTTTCTCTAAAAATGATCAGATATACTGCAAGACCGATTTCGACAGGTATGAAAAGTTTTTTATTTGTTTGCATTGACATTTTCTTGTTTATTTTGTTCAACAGGTGAAAGATTTTCATGAATTTGCAAACAATCGGTTCTTAAAATATTTGACTTTTCAGCTTGCCTTTTCCACTTAGATTGTAAGCGCGAAAGAAGCGCGAACTAAGCGCAAAAGAAATACGCGTTATGTAGAAATCGATCACGGAGTTTTGTTCAGATCAAACTCACATTTTAGACCACAATACAGGTCTTAGGTACATTGACAATTTTTGCCTAAGAAGTCTTAAGAAATTCTTTATTTTACCTTAGAATTTCTTGAAATCTTTGTAGGGTTTGCATGGGTAAAATGGGTAGGCTCAGCTAAAATGGGTGATGTTAAAGCACCATTCATTATTTATGCCTCTGGTTGGCACCGAAGAGACATTGGTTGGGTAACCAGTGGCGGATTTAGGGGCGCAAGTGGGGGCAATTGCCCCCCCCCCTTCACGATGAAAACTCAGCTTGGCGCCCCTCTTTTGGCGAGAAAAGCGCCCCTCTTCCTGACTCTAACGCATAATTTTTCAACTGTTTCGATTTCAATATGGGGGAAACATATAAATCAAGGCGTTATTTAGCAATAAATCAAAGAATTTTCTTTGAAAAGCGTCCAAAAAATTTTTCTATGATATTTCTGGCGCCCACTTTGCAAGTTGTCCCCCCCCCCCTTCAACTTCGGGCTGCATCCGCCCCTGTGGGTAACCCATTTTCTGGCTCGTTAAAAGGTTAGGTGAAAAGTAATCGTTGTGCTTCGGAAGGGTTAAGGGTGACAATTAATTTTTAGTACAAATGCTTCCAGGAAGTTTCAATCAATAAATGACACCCATAAGAATACAGATTCAGGATAGAAAACCACTGACAGGACAGCCACTGACAGGAGAAAGGTTTGTAAAACAATTAGAATTTCTTTTGGGTGTACAGGGGTAAAATTGGTAAGCTCGGCTAAAATGGGTAATGTTAGTTGCCGAAAAATTGCAGAGCGTGTAATATTCGATCAACATTCACTACTTCAAAAGAGTAGTCCCAACAGACATAGCCAGAGAAAATCTACAAACGAAGATTTTTCACATATTTTGCCTTGCACTTTCAATTCCAAGCTTACCCACGTTACTCCAGTACACCGTACTTTTAAAGAATGTTAAGAACCCCACGAGAATTCTTTGATGTTAAATTACACAAGACTTGTACTGTAGTTGTGAGAAATATGCGATTGGAGCTCCAGAGGAATATTGGAGCTCCAAAGGAATATTGGTACTCGTTTCGTCTAGCATTATCTCGCCAGATTCTGATCTCACTTTCTCAAAGTTTCTTTGCTCATTGCCCCCTGCATCCTGCTATCACAGCTAAATCTATTTCGGTGTTTCGAATTTAAGGGAAACAATTTTTGATGTTGCCTCCTATTTGCTCCGCATCATTTTTGGAAATTATTCTGATGCATCTCCCGAGAGATGAGGAGAGGGAGGAACGTTGCTGGAGAAGCAACTGTGTTTGCTTCTGGCGTCTCCGTCTCAAAATTTTTACCACAGAAGTAGGTATGCAAAAGAAATTAGCAACGAAACTCCAAATAATTTGTACACTTTTGTACAAGATTGATTTTCAGCTAGCTAAACCTACGCAGTGTAACGAATAATGCTGCAAATATATGTTATCTAGCATCCGTAGGGGACATTTTTAATTTGTCTATTGTGACATTAACTTTGGGACAAACTATAAGTATAATTGAGGTTGCAAGCTGATATGCTACAAACCGTAGCTCGTAACTCAACATTAGTAAATCACGTGACGGCTCAATGTTACCTTCATTTGACGATTTTTGTACCACTGGAACAGTTAGATTCGAATTGCACGGGTCACTTTTGCACCAGCGTACGGTACCGCGCCAACCAACGTAGAGAATCCTCTCGAATTCATATTCTTTACACTTAGGTGTTGTTGTACTGGTTGTCAGTGAAAGTCTCTCTAGTCATTTTCAAATGTCACGATAATCAAGCGTACACAACATACTTACTGTACATATTCTCATACAGTTTGCTCAAACCTCCATACAGTACATGTTCCATACAATTTTGCACAGTCGCAGAGCAAGGGTGAAATTCGTTAAACAGAATAATCAGGTCCCCGAAAAGACAAAGCAATTATCGGCTCTGAAAAATAGATTCACACCTTAAGCACATCCAAGCAAAACGATTTGCTCCTTTTGTTTGTTTTGATTTGTTTGAGGTGTGAAATCAGAGGTGTTAAATCAGAGGCGTGAAATCTATTGTTTAGGGGACCTGATCCTTTTGTTTAACGAAATTCACCCTTGATCGATAGTATTTTTTTCAGGCATTCAATGTAAAAAGTTTACAAAATATATTACCTACTACGAACCTATTATACAACACACACAGGACGATACTAAGGGGGGGGGGGGCAAAATATCGTGGCCAAGCATGGGTAGTTAGACACTGCTGGTGTGCTTCTATGGTGGAGCGCTGGATATTCTGTATCTGCGGGGGAATTTTTTTTGCAGTACTGCGGAGGAGATATCGAAAGAACAAAAATATTAAACTATCTCCGCAGTACTATAAAAATTTCCCCCGTAGATATCTCCTCCGCAGTACTATAAAAAATTTCCCCCGCATGTATCTCCTCCGCAGTACTTTAAAAAATTTCCCCCGCAGACACATTATCCAGCTCTTCTCCATAGAAGCACACCAGCAGTGTCTAACTAACCATGGGCCAAGAGCACCAGTAGTTGAGGGTAATGCTGTAACACTCACTCAAATGTCGTATGAGATTTTTAGGACAAAAAAAGGAAATCTACAGCACTTGGACAGGATATCAGTATTTCATAGAGAGAACAAAGGGATATCCGTTGCAAATATGTGAGATTCTACGAAGTGATCACCAGTAGGCTGTTGTGTAGCTATCTGCATTTGATAAAGGAAATAATAGTTACCAGGAGAAAAACGGACGCAAAAAACAGACAGATTTTTCAGCACACTGAAACCGTTCAAACTTACGTTATCATCTGAGTGTGACTAACTGAATATGGAGAGTAGCTAAGAGAGATGCAGACTTACTACCCATCTCTAGATATGATCACAATAAACAGCTAACATTTGTGCAGATGCAAACATTGTTCTGACCCTGGCTGACGTTGTTTGTTATGCTGTGGTAGATAATGGTGGCTGTTTATTCCCTCTCTAAATCTAATTAAATACAACTCATCTACCTACCATCTCTACCTAATTCAGATGCAAAAATTGTTCTTACACTGCTGTCTGCTGTGATTTCTCTTTTGCAACACGTCGACGTTGTTTGTTATCCTGTGGTAGATAATGGTGGTTGTTTATTCCCTCTCTAAATCTAATTAAATACAACTCATCTACCTACCATCTCTACCTGATTCAGATGCAAAAATTGTTCTTACACTGCTGGCTGCTGTGATTTCTTTTCTCTTTTGCAACACGTTGTCGTTGTTTGTTATGCTGTGGTAGATAATGGTGGTTGTTTATTCCCTCTCTAAATCTAATTAAATACAACTCATGTACCTACCATCTCTACCTGATTCAGATGCAAAAATTGTTCAGACACTACTGGCTGCTGTGATTTCTCTTTTGCAACACGTTGTCGTTGTTTGTTATGCTGTGGTAGATAATGGTGGTTGTTTATTCCCTCTCTAAATCTAATTAAATACAACTCATCTACCTACCATCTCTACCTAATTCAGATGCAAAAATTGTTCAGACACTACTGGCTGCTGTGATTTCTCTTTTGCAACACGTTGTCGTTGTTTGTTATGCTGTGGTAGATAATGGTGGTTGTTTATTCCCTCTCTAAATCTAATTAAATACAACTCATCTACCTACCATCTCTACCTAATTCAGATGCAAAAATTGTTCTTACACTGCTGGCTGCTGTGATTTCTCTTTTGCAACACGTTGTCGTTGTTTGTTATGCTGTGGTAGATAATGGTGGTTGTTTATTCCCTCTCTAAATCTAATTAAATACAACTCATCTACCTACCATCTCTACCTAATTCAGATGCAAAAATTGTTCTTACACTGCTGGCTGCTGTGATTTCTCTTTTGCAACACGTTGTCGTTGTTTGTTATGCTGTGGTAGATAATGGTGGTTGTTTATTCCCTCTCTAAATCTAATTAAATACAACTCATCTACCTACCATCTCTACCTAATTCAGATGCAAAAATTGTTCTTACACTGCTGGCTGCTGTGATTTCTCTTTTGCAACACGTTGTCGTTGTTTGTTATGCTGTGGTAGATAATGGTGGTTGTTTATTCCCTCTCTAAATCTAATTAAATACAACTCATCTACCTACCATCTCTACCTAATTTTGCTAACTATGTAAACACGCTAAGTATCGGGTGAGTCACAGGGAGGAAACCAGGAAATAATTGTTGCTGAAATGAAATATTGTCTTTCGAAGTAATTGTTCCCAAAAAAATGTCTTTCTTTGTCCCCTGTGCTTGCTCTTGGTAATTTTTGTAGCCTATTCCTACGCAACTGTAACACAGGGGACTAAGGTACAAACATGACCAAGAGCAAGCACAGAGGACAAAGAAAGACAATTTTTTAGCAACAATTATTTCGAAAGACAATTTCCATTTTTAGCAACAATTATTTCCTGGTTTCCCCGTTCAACTCGAAAATTAGCCTGCGCACAGACTTTACTATTTTGCGGAGGAGGAAAGGAACAGTTTCGAACGGTGATTGGATGCAGCTTCCTGATTCGCGCAGTATGTTTCTCGCAATAAGGAAAGATGCAAATAAAATGTCTTGCAGATCAGGACGAGTCTCCTTCCTTGTTCGGGATACTATCAGCGAAAGTCTTACGGATTTCTCCAGAAGAGCGAGACCCCCGTTTAAGCGCTTTGGAATATGCGCACTAGCGATTGCAGGGTCATCGTCCTTCATTTTGCCTTTGTGAATTCGCGCATGCCCCAAAGCGCTTCACCCATTTCATTGATCAGCGAACCAAGCAGAGTTATCGTCTTTTCCATTGTGATTGACAAAAAAGGGGAGTTCGCATTATCCCGAACAATTCCCAGCACTGTCAAAATTGTCCTGAAGAAGGAGCAAGTTTTGTGAAATTTCCTGTGTTTACAGAATGTTTGTGTTGATTTAACTGATGTCACAGGGTCAATCAGGAAATTACTATTGCTGCTTGGAAATTTAAATGCATGGAAATTTGTATCTAAAAATCAAAATGTTTTCTTACCTTCCAAGGCTAGCCTGCGTGCAGACTTTACTTTCCATTGTGAAGGAGAGCCAAGTTGGATAGGCTCTCCTTCGCAGTGGAAGGTAAAGTCTACACGCTGGCTAAGGCAAGGCACAAGGAGTTAAAATCTGTCTCGAATTAGACGTCACATGAAAACGACCCCGAATAAAGAAAGATAGTTTAGTGTGTTGCATGAATACATTTGCGTTATCGCAAATCTAACGTGATGTCTAGTTTCAGATAGACTTCAATCATATGGAGCACACAGTATTGATTTGAGTCCTCAATTTTCTATTTTTATACGAGCTGCTAAAATGTGCAAAAATGAAACGTTGATAGTTTTGAATTGATGAAGGCGTTTTGTTGTAAGTTGCTTAAACCTGCCATCTAATATAAAGTGCCAGCTTCTGACCTAATTTACGCAGAATATCTTTCTTTGTCTTTATCTTGCTACTTAGGTATTTCTCTCTGCCAGCCTTAAGAATGTTGAACCTACGTACCCGGATTCACATAGGCATATAGTCAATTACTTCGTTTCTCGTTGCATCTGCAGACTTAGTGGGCACAACCATCTTTCTGCCGAGGTAAATGCAATCATTTAAAAGTTGTATCTGATCTGCAAAGGTCTCTTTTACACAAAGAGCAATCCTTTAAGCCAAGCTTTTCTTCGCTACAGCTCAACTGACGTGTTTTTAGCATCTCTTTTGCTTTAACTCCTCTTAACTATAAGAGAGTTTTATATCCTCACACCATTGTACATGGTATTATTCCGTACCATTTGTACCATTACATATTCATATACAGGATGCCCCAAAAAATTGTGCCCTGTTTGCCTGAAGATTACGACAAAATGGCAAAAGATTCTCGCCAAAACTTTATATAATGAAGCTCTCCAGATGTTAAAATAAAGTTTGCTGCCAAAAATCCGTTGAAAAATGATGGAGGTATGATCTTCAAAAGAGCAAATTTGCCTGATGACTGAAACAAGCGGTCGGCCATTTTGTCTGACTATCTTGCAGTGATAAATAGCTTCATGTGAGGTAAGAAATGATTGAACTCTCTGATGATTATCAGAATTTTAAACGAGAGCTATGACATTGGAGGCTGCTGTTTCATTTCATCCATGAAGCTAGTGATCGCTGCAAAATAGTAAGACAAAATGGCCGACTGCTGGTGTCAGTCAGCAGGCAAATTTGGTCTCCTGAAGATCATAGCTCCATCATTTCTCAACGGATTTATACGGGGATGGTAGCAAAAATTTTAATTGAATATCTGAAGAGCAACATCATGCAAAAGTTTGGCAAGCCTCCTTTGCCGCTATGTTGCCATCTTCAGGCAAACGGGCACAATTTTTTTGGACCTCCTGGTTGAAACCTCATGGTTGAAATTTACAAGTCAATGAACCATCTCAATCCAGAGTACATGTGGAATTTCTTTGTTAAAAAAGATGTTCCCTACAACCTGCGGACAAAGGAACTATGCAAGCTCCCCTCAGTGAGTTCTCAGCGCTACGGAATAAATTCCTTATCCTTTAGAGGGAGTCTATTGTGGAACAATCTTAGTGATGACCTAAAATTGACAACTTCTCTCATGAAATTCAAGAAAGAAATACGTTGCTGGGATGGCAATAACTGTACGTGCTACATTTGCACTTAATTTAGGATAATTCATTAGGGTTTTTTATCTTTTTGTTATATTGTATATTGTATATTATAGATAGTTGGTGTTAATTAGTTGTTGTTAACTAGATCAAAACCAACTGTAAATAAGTTTATGATTATGATTTTGGACACCCTGTATGATTTCTGAGAAGTAAAGTTTCTTCCTCAGCGCATTTCTCTCTCTCTTCGTCTTCTCTTACTTACTTTCCTTCTTCGTCGTGTCTTACTAAAGGGGGTTTATAACAGTCCCAGCTTTGAACAGACGTTCTTGTCGACTTGATTTGATGGAAATTAATCGAATTGTCACTTTTCTTGTGCCAAAAAATAATTAATTTGTTTACTTTCACTGAAAGCGCAGTGATGTTAATCAATAATTTCAAAGGTATTGCATATTTGATCTCGAGAACTAGACTCACTACATAGTCCCAGTTATCGCAATAACAACGACATCTTTTTCAATTTTTCACTTAAATTGAATCAAACTGAGTCTTTATATGAGCATCCATGAGTCTATCAACAGCGATGACCACGATTCTTTATTCAGTTTACTCGAGAACTTTGCGAAATATTTTGCAATGTACAGGAGGGAGAGTAAGAAAGTTGCGCACTTTAAGTAAGCGTAGAAACGATTCGAATTGATCGATTTCGAAGATTTTTGATTCAATCTATCAACAAGAATCTAACTTAGGATTAGAGACCAACCTAAGGTATTTCTTGGAGCATTCAGGCGCAGCAAAGGTGATCAGAATATTTGACCAAGTTATTGGAAATTTCAGTGACTTAATTGTCAACGATACCAAAACTGAAACTCATCAACTGCCCCGAAGGCCCGTCATCAAGTATCACACACGCTTTCTAACCCCTCTGCCCTTTGCCCTGAACTTCTAACCTGTACTTCTAAACTGACATGAGCACGGACGTGGTACGGACAGTTCATCACTTAGCTAAACCAAGCTAAACACAGTACATTTCCTTGTTATCGTGTCCATCTACCATTTCAGCTTAAAACGTAACTACGTTTCCGGACCAAAAAACCCTGTTAAGCTTCAAGTGCTCCCGAATCTACTCCGTAGCCTGATTATGGAGGGAATATCACTTAACCAAACACAATATGCTGCCTTGTTATCGTGTCCATCTACCATTTCAGCTTAAAACGTAACTACTTTTCCGGACCAAAAAACCCTGTTAAGCTTCAAGTGCTCCCGAATCTACTCCGTAGCCTGATTATGGAGGGAATATCATTTAACCAAACACAATATGCTGCCTTGTTATCGTGTCCATATACCATTTCAGCTTAACACGTAACAACGTTTCATGACCAAAGCCCCGAATCTACCCCGTAACCTGATTTTGGAGGGAGTTTCACTTAGCTAAACCCAGTACACTGCCGTGTAATCATGTTGCTTCATCATTTCAGCTTCAATTGTTGATCGAGTGCTACGTGTTCGAAAGCCCCTTATTCATCCCCCCCTCCACCCCAATCTAAACCTCCAATCTAAACTGGTTCGATTACGGAGGGAAGTCATTACACAGCCATACACAGTAGCTTGCTCTGTTAATCTAGTCGCTACACCACCGTATCCCATCTTGAAACGTAGCTACTATGTGTCCCTCTATCAAGCTTCAAGCATCTCAATGTATCCTGTAACCTGATTTAGGAGAGTTTATCACTTAGCCAAACATAGCGTTCCCTGTTAACGAGTTGATACACCATCGTAGCTTAAATCTAGCTAATGTCGAGAGATGTTTGATACACATTAACTTATTGATTCTATGAAAATTTTATGGTCTGGCCAAGCTGCTTAAAATCAGGTACACTATTATATTAGTGGGAGAGATAAGAGCGTATCCCACAATTTCATTCTCTGATACTTATCAATAATAACGCTATCTCTGGGATCTCTTCCGTCTAAGTTGATGAAAAGCGTTTTGCAAGAGTCATGTAAAATCGATGTTATATTTTCAAATGTCGTTGGATTGTTATAAATGTTTTAAAAAAGCTTGCAAAGTCGTTCATCCATTATTTATGATATCCGTTGAATCAATGATTTTATCTTCGCAACTTCTGACTCGTTTATCAGAATAGAGGTTTTCTCCTAAGGCGTTACAAGTTCGTTGAGTTCTCGCTAGTTTAGGACGCCTTTTGATAAGCGACTGTGTGAGGGATGGCAAATGATAGCCATTTAATCTTACTTTGAGGTGAGCAAGATGCCAACAGCATAGGCATCAAACCCAGGGGGTCACTTGAGTACGGGGGTGTGCACTCATAGAAATGATTTGTTCACCCGGCGCTAGATTTTCTCGCCAAATGGTACACGGGCTGTAGGAAACCCTGAATTTAAAAAAGGTTTATGTCTGATACATCGACTTATTCCTATTCTGATTTATTCTTTTGTTCGTGATATATCGACTTTGTTTCCTTTCTGTGCCTACCTCTCCTGTGAAGGCACTATTTTAATCCTTGCGCGTGGTGGCAGATTGACGTGACCTCAAAGGCCCTGGAGCAAGTATGCCACTCAAACGGAAATTTTACGACACTTGAGTGGCATAGTTGCCTCCATGGCCCTCATGGTCACGTCACTGCCCGCCACGCGCTGGGATTAAAATGGCACCTTCGCAGGAGAGGTAGAACAGGAAGGACCAAAGTCGATATATCACGAACGCATAGGCGTAGGAGAAAGGGGGGCTGGGGGGCTGCAGCCCCCCAACGTCGGAAAATTTTGCAAAAATCAGCCATAATCGGGCAGAAATCCGCCTTAAGTCGGGCAAAATTTCCTTAAACAATGATTTTTTATCGGGCAGCCCCCCCCCCAATTTTTAAGTCGGGCAAAATTTCCTTAAACAATGATTTTTTATCGGGCAGCCCCCCCCCCAATTTTTATCTCCCCCTACGCCAATGCACGAGCGAAATGATAAAATAGAATAGGAATAATTCGATATATCATACATAAACCTTTTTTAAATTCAGTGTTTCCTACAGCCCGTGCAAATACATTGGGAAAAGAAATGAAATAACAGCTCACTCTAACAAAATACCCTTTTTGACCATCAGCTCTAGAAAATTTCCTTCTTTCGATGCCCGGCGTTAGAAAAAGAGGCGAAAACGATACCTAGAAAGGCTTGCACATCCCGTGTCAGCAAAATATACTAAGTACCCCTCCCCACGGGGCGTCGATTCCTTGCAAAAGTTTAAAATTAAATGCACAAAATGTCATTGCCCTATTCTTTCAACTGAATTGATCAAAGGAAACTTTCGGTCGCTTGCCATAGTTCCAGCGCAGTGAGAGCTTTTTGATATATTCGTTATTTTTAGAATCACAGCGTTTTTTAAGTTTTATGAAAGAATGTAAGAGGGAAGGTATCTGAAGCTTTGACAAACATTAAATGCTCTATAAATTCTAAACTGATTGAGAAAAACAGTATGACCAATATAAGAAATACTCAGTTTTTGAAGGTCTGCAAGGTGTTTTCGAGCAATAGTCTTAAAGGGGCTCCGTCGTCAAAATGTAAACAAAACGATGATTTTTGCAGTTTTTTGAAAGGTGATATCACACAGCATTTTCGCATTTTTTTTTCAAAATTAAGGTTGCTGTTTGGGCATTAATCATTGTACTTCACTAAGGAACAAACCAAACATTCATATCTTCTACGATTGCTCGGATATCAGTGGATTTTTAACGGTCGCGTTTTGGTGGCTTGGGTGAAGCCACCAAACAAACTGCAGAGAACAATAGATGAACAATGGATTTTACCATCTAGCAATTCGATGACGTCATAACCTCAAAATTAACAGAACGTTTTAAAATTCTGTAATTCTGAATAGAACGATGACATCAAAATCCACTCTCTGGGAATTTTGGAAATCACCTAAAGTGTCTTTCGAGCAGATCTTTTGGAAGTATAGGCAGGACCGTCGAGAGGGGGGGTTAGCCAGGGTAGTTACCAGGGGGCCCGGGGCCTTTAAGGGCCCGCAAAAAATATAGTATGTATTTTGTCTTTGTTGTAGTTTTCTTTCAAGAACATTTTCAGGCCCGCAGGCCCACTGAGATTCCAAATGAAATCTAAAAGCAGCGTTTTACCAGTGCATAGGAGGGCGTGGCTCAAGGATAAAAAGGTGTGGTTAAAAAAGTTTCTTGCGCCTTCGGCGCAGGGGGCCCTCTTTCCTCCCTGACCCTGGGGCCAGGCCCCTCTCTCGACGGCCCTGAGTATAGGGCATAGCATTTTACACGACTAATTTGAAAGTTATGTAAAGATTCGACTCGACGCTTTGACGAAATAGACTTGGGGCAAGTCTACGGCTACGCTGAAGCTGATGGCAAATCCTAGACTTAATATCTGAGTCCCTGTTTCTGTTTTATTGAATTGAATTACATTTGCAGAAAAGAGTCGCCAAATTCGAGTTCGATGCAAAACAGTGGACACAGCGGACTCAGGTAATATGTATCCGTAATACCCTGACAAACACAGCGTGAATATATCAATTTAGACCCCCATACTGTAGTGGATAGCCTGCGGGCACCCTCATGAGGATGGCTTGCGCGCAGCCATTTTTCACAACAGATCAAAAGACGAAACAATCTGTAAGTTCTGGGGCAGTTATTTGCCAGTATTCCCAATGCACCTACTGTAGAAAACCAAGCATTACAAGCCTCTGCAAGTGCTACTTTGAGCGCCTCCACAGCTCTCAGCATCATAAATGTTGTAGTTGTTGCAAATTTCGTAACAAAAGCAACAACCTGGCTTTAATTACTTAAATCTATACAGACATTAATCATGGTAGACGCTCGACTTATTTTGTAGACTTAAAGAGTTAAGACCATGATCGGTGCTAATTAATTTTATTGAACTCTTGTCAGACAAAATTCGTTTTACAATTTCAAATGAAGTTTTGTTGCAGCTGAAACGACAGTTTATTTAGACGATAGCTAGAAACATATCAATCCTATGACCTGGTTGTGTGATCTTATAAGCGTATAAAATCATCTTGTAAGTCTATGAGCGACAGGACACCAAGTGTGTGTATCAGTTTGAAATTTTGTCAGTAGTGAGCCACCTTGATCTTTTGTTTTTCATGGTTTCAACGTTTTTACTCAGTAGTGAGCCACCTTATCAATAGTAGGTGAATCTGAATTTTTCAGTAGTGAGCTAGCTTAAAGCACATATATCACGTTAGCAATTTGTTAATACAACAAACAAGTTTGGAGTGGAATTCCATTGTTTCATGACTTTTTATTTCTGTTTCATGAATTTTTATTGCAATGAAAATTCAGCCTCGATCCTGTGCTTTGTAATAAACAATAGAGAGGATTGTATTGCATTAACCAATCAGCTTCATGACATATGCCCTTTAAGCGCAGATCTATTCTATTCCCGTAAACCTCCGAGGCAGTGGCGGAATTTATGGGGGGGTTGGGGGGGCAATTGCCCCCCCAATTCGATAAGACTCGGAAATTTTCTTAAAAGTCGGGATTGAAACTGTGGTGAAGAAACGAGTCACCGTCAAGAAGTGGACGAGTTTTTATATAGAAAGAGCAAACGAAATGCACAAGCTCAAAAAGCATATTCTTTTATTCTAAAGTTTTTATTCTCTTTCATTTATTTCATAAACGAGAAGAAAGTTCTTGGGTATGGGTTAGTTAGAGAGTAACAATATTTCCGCGAGATGTTGAAGCTTTGGGAGAGGCATTCTAAGCCAATGTAATGGTTGGAGTTCTCCAAAATTTTCCTGGACGCGACATTAACACAAATTATCAGCGAATTGTCAAAGTTTCCATGTTGGGAGCGGGGGCAGGCAAAACCTGAATTGCGAGAAGCGTTCTAAGACAAAGGAGAGGTTCCTCACGCAGAACTGTTTTGAGAACTGGTAATTCATACTATCAAATATTCTAATTTGGCACTGGCAAACATTGGATCCAAGAGCTCTCCTAAGCCCAATTAAACTATCTGATTACCCAAAAAATTTCCCTGGGATGCTACTCTGAAAAAATACTACAACATTGTCAAAATCCCAATTCAGTACTGGCAAACATAGGGTCATGAAAGGCATTCTAAGCAAAAATAGGGAGAGTCCTCAAAAATTTTCCCGGGGGCTTCGCCCCCCAGCGTCCTCGTAGCTATTAGGCCTAACGACAGTACGTTCATAATACATTCTTGCCTTTTTCTATCAGCTGCTGAATATAAATAGTTTTGAAATCTGATATACAATGACCTTAGCACATTTAAGGAACTATTTATGTCAGGTCTAAGTCTTCTAGCGAAATGCCTGAGAACAAAAGCATTTCCTACGACTCGGAAAATTTACGGCTTGCCCCCCACTCAAAAAGCTGATTTTCCGCCACTGCTCCGAGGTTTATCAAGTTGAATCCTTAGAGGGAGGTTTACGGTCAAGGTGAATGTGCACTTAAGGTGGCTCACTACTGAAAATTTTTTGATTCAAAATTCGCGGACCATCGATAAGGTGGCGCAGTACTAAATAAAAATGTGAAAATAAGCTCAAACACAAAAACACTAGGTTAAAGATGGCTTGCTATTAATATAAATTCTACAGTGATACACACTCAGTGTCCAATGCCTCGTGCTACAAGTACATAGATAATGGAGAAGCTACTGGACAAATTTGTGCTAAAATAAAGAGTTTATGAAACGACGGTGGCAACTGCAGCTGCAATGCCATGTAAAATGTAATTTTGCCCTTGTTTCCAAGCATGAAAAAATCTGCAACTTTGTAATCCCATTTCTCTTGTCAATATTTTAAATGCTTACAATTTTCATTGGAAAAACATGGCTCTCAAGCATAACTGAAGAAGGAGGTTTTGTCTTGGCCTTCTCATCAGTATGTAGAGGGTAGCGCACAGGATCCAAACATAAAGGGTGTTGCGAAACTTCTAAGAATCCCATGAGAAACTTTGAGTACTCAATTGTAAGAAACTGTCATTACCAGACCAAGTTCTTAAAGTCAGTTTCAAACAAGATGTCACGTTAGATTTGCGAAAACGCAAAATTAATGATTGATAACATTTCAATTTCTTTATTCGCGGACATTTTCACTTGACATCTAATTTGAGGCAGCCTTGAGTTTCTTATGAAAAATACGAGTACTTTATTGTTAACAAGCATCAGGTGACATAAACAAATGTAGCTCCCACTTGTATCCCCTCTCGATTCTCCTGCTGCTTATGGCTATACTTAGATTTGTGTGAAATATTCATAAGTGACGGATCTCATCCATGAATAATTAACACAAATATAGCCACTGAAGATTCAAGATATCAGAGCGTCCTAAAACTAATCAAATCTATTTAACAAACTTTACGCGGTCATTTTGAGCTAAGCTCTTCATACAAGTATCTAAAATGCACTAGGTGCGTAGCTGAGCTTTTTAATACGCAAGCTACTGTTAGGTATAAGGAGTTCATATTTTGAAGAGAACTGAACGAATCCCCACGACATGAGGAAAACCACTGATGGCCTTTTCAAAGCATACAAAAGAACATGTTATCGCATGAAAACCAGCTGTCACCATCCCTTGATTTTCAACGCATGTTGTTTTCAATAGCGTACTGTAAATCTCGCTTTTGAAGGGAAAATCTCGTCTCTGAAAGGAAAACTCTTTGCTAGTTCGTAGCAGCTTTCTAGACCGACTCCTATGGGTTTAACAATGCTCAAAATAACAGCTGTAAATTTCCGACGATACTTACAGTCATACAGGCCATTCTCCATTAAAGTGAATCGTAGTGATCGCACGGGAGGGGGGGGGGGGTTCTTGGCCAAATTTTGGGCAGGGCAGGGGTCTGCCGCGAACATATTCAAAATGGTACCGTTGGCTGGACTAATTTTTACGAAAGTGGTACCCTTGGCCAGACCATTTTGACCATTCTCTGGATCAATTTTTACCAAATGGTACCCTTCTTGGCTAGACCAATTTTGACCATTTCCTGGACCAATTTGTCAAATTTGTACCAAATATGATATCATGACCGTTCGCTAGACCAATATTGTCAAAAATGATACCCTTGGCTAGACCGTTGCTATGCCAAAATTGCAAACAAGGATATGGTATGTTCCCTTTGTTCAAAATGTGTGGAAAATCGATGAACCCTTCAAGAAACGTTTCTCTGAAGAATGATACCCAAGATTGAAGTGAATGGCCAGAGCCATATGGTACAGTCTACAAAGAGGGAAAACCTAAACACGCCAATGTCTCTTTTAGTTTGCTTTCTTTGGCCACGTGTCGGATTGTCAAATACAAAGGGCTATTTTAAAACATATGAGGCCTCATCTTTGAACTCCCGGTATCGATTTCAAGAAATCTTATAACAAAGGCCAGAGACACATTCGCTACAAAAAAGATCGTTGTATCGTGGTCACAAGTGTTTGGTTTCTGGGTTTTCTGTTTGGTTTCGAGATTCATGTTTATCCAAGCACCACAGATGACTCGAACGTGATTTACATTAATTTTCAATGGCAGAATATAGATCAAAATCGATACTAAAAATAAAGGAATAACCGCTAAAGGTTAGCCATCAGGCGCCATACGACAATTTATCAAGCCACCAACGACATAAACAGCGATCATATCTCTTTACACTTAGCGGATTTTTCATGTTAACCAGAGGGAATCGACACTGACAAGACACGAGAGTTAAAAATAGACAATACACGATACGCCATCTGGCTGGATCTCACTTTCAAAACGCCATCTCATTGGACCAGAGTCAATTTTCAATTGACTCTGATTGGACCGATCAAAATAGATGTGGGACAAGACGGACAAGACTAACTCCTCTCCTCCCCAGTGATCAAAGTCTGCGCGCAGGCTAATTGCTCACAGTTGGTTTCAAGATTCAATTTTTGCTAAAAGTTGCTGCTTCGAAGCGGAATTGGTACAAGCTACTGCTGTCGCAGGAATGTTCCAAAATGCTAGCATCCTAAATATGACCTATAGATTTTCTTTTGAGATATGCACCTACCTTCTTAATTTACCCGTTTCACGCCATTTGCACAGTTTTAAATAAACCATATAGCTTTCCTTGAAACATGGTGTTGCTAAGAGAGGACGAGATTATGTACGAGGAAGAAATCTAAACATTCCAGTTGAAATTCGCTCCGAGATGCTGAGTACTTGCCATCACAATTCTGAAGGCATTGCAATTCTGAAGGCATTGCAGTTCTGAAGGCATTGCAATTCTGAAGGCATTGCAGTTCTGAAGGCATTGCAATTCTGAAGGTATTGCAATTCTGAAGGCTGACTCCATTTGAGAGTTCTCGAGCGCCCGGACGCTGCGACCAGAGTTTAGGCCAGGGAGCTGGTTTAGGGGATGGATTACCATGCCTGCCACTTACCAATCTATTGCCCAAACTCAAATTGCAGCCCACGCGCGCTCCAAATATCTCAAATATCGAGCTCGGGCCTCTTCTCATTATCATCATCATCATCATCATCATCATCATCATCATCATCATCATCATCATCATCATCATCATCATCATCATCATCATCATCATCATCATCATCATCATCATCATCATCATCATCATCATCATCATCATCATCATCATCATCATCATCATCATCATCATCATCATCATCATCATCATCATGGTGATATTTGGCCATCCTGAATTAAAGGCATCTTTTGCAGCCTTGTTTGTTTTGATTTGTTGTCTGAAAGAATTTCCCTTGTCTACGATCGCAAATCGCTTTGTAATGGCGTGTAGATGTAAAGCCAGAAATGCTATCAAATTAATGTCATGTGAGTTGTAACGCAAAATTTATCATGCAAAGCACTTCAGTTGTATTTATTCACAGATATTTTCACGTGAAGGTCAAATTTGGATTTGTTTACTTGCTAGATAATGTAATGTTTTGAAACTTTAGGTGACAAAAATTTCAAGAAATCTTTCTCCGATGTCAAATATATTCTTCTTCGAAGAAGTTTTCCAATTTAACAAATTATGTTTTCAAATATCAGAAAAATTTGCAAACATGACTAAATAATGTTGATGAGCATCGATCCTTTTCAAATTAAAATTATGTTATATTTACATGTTGCTATGAAACATAATTGATGTTCTTGCCAATGTAGGAATGTCGACACGTGTTTATTTCGGCTGGAAACTACGTGCTTCTTTCTTCATTAATCAAGATAAATTCTATGAAGAATGTATGATAATTATTGTCGCTTGAATGCTTTTAATTTACAAAGAATGCCGATTTATTTGAAATGAAGATGTCAAGAACTCGATTGGGCGTCTGCAAAGTCATATCGTTTTGTTCTTCATCGTTGGGTATGACTCAGACATGACTAGAGTGTTCTGAAGTTGCGTGATCCGTAGCTGGTGTTACATTCCATTCTGTAAAGAAGTCTTAATTCTTAAAGGCAGTCTATCCCTTTGATGAAAGAAATGAAAGTGATAAAGATCTCTATTCAATGTTCCGCAAATTTACCCTAATTTCCTCTATTCAACAAGGGCAAGGTCATTCATGCGTAATTTCCATGGCCATGAAAATTATGCATGCAAATTATACATGAATAACTTTGCTGTCTTTGCATGAAGCAAATTATTGATGGGACAGACTGCCTTTAAAGAATACCAATTCAAGTATGCACGGTGCAGAATAGTATTTTCCCTCTATGTATTTGCCCCTGCTCATCATGGAATCGATTCGTTGTTGTTCATTACTGTTGTTATTGTTGGATTGAATAAATTCTAGGGGCATCAATCGAATCAAGGGTAGTTCAAAGTACCCTGGGTACCAGAGCCAAAAAATTTAAAAAAAGAAAAAAAAAGAAAAAAGAGCCATTTTTTCCCTTATTTCCTTTTTTTATTTTTTTATTAATCAAAATTTTTGGCTCTGGCACCCAGGGTAAGTTCAAAGTAGTTCGGTAACATTTGTCAGCAAGGCAATACCTCGTGCAACCGCACTGTCGAATTTTAAACAATAAAGGATGATAAGTCTGATTAAGAAAAAAATTGACAGCCTCAAGAATAGATTTGACACCTTCCGTTCAGCCAACTATACTGCCTTGCTTTCTCTGTTTATTTTGATTTGATTGAGAACATAGGGCTCAAATCTTTTAAAGGGTCAGTGTAAAATTCTATTGCAGTTTTCTTTGCAATAAATGGCTTGGAAGGAACTTGGGTTTTTTTGCTGTAAATCTGCCGTGGCAATTTGTTGATATCTTGATTAGTTTCAATATGGCGGCATTTATTGAATTTGAGGCTATGACGTCATCAAATTTCTAAATCCCAAACTAGAAAAGCTACATATTTCTGCTTGCCACCATATTGTAGACCTTCATAAACTATGGTTTTCTTGAAGGTTTTACAATGTTTCCTCCATTAGTTTAGGATTTACGATGATTTAAATTTTTTTCAAAATCTCCCATGAATTTTTCAAAAATGATTTAATTGCGGCCATTTAGAAAAAAATCAAGATATCACAAAATTTCCACGGCAGATTTACAGCAAAGTACGATAAGTTCCTTTCAAGCCATCCAATTCAAAGAAAACTGCAATACAATTTTACACCGACATTTTTAAAGATTTGGAAGATTTGAGCCCTATGCTTTGATTGAGTGCACTCAGGTGTGAAATCTATTCTTCTGAAAAGTAAATCGCTTTGTCTTATCGGAAACCTGGAAATTTTGCTTTGCAAAATGTGCCATTGCTTCGCGCAACTGCTCTGTCTATCTTGTATCTTGTCCCTTGGAGTGGTTTCGGGTCCATTTTTCTTGTAGATTTCGAAAATCGATTTTATTTTTTACTTCTGTGCCATTTCATTGTGATGTCACGGCGTGTTGACTCAGAAAAAATTGCATGAAGCTGGGATTCACAGATCCATGTGCAGTATTTCTTTCAAAACAGCTTTCAAAATCCACTGAAAGCTGCTGTGGAGAGAAAGTTTTAATGAGGTTTCTTATGCCGTGCTCTTTACTCAATACTAACTTGAAGCGCTAAAAAGTGTCAGAATTTGAAAAAATTATTCACAAATCTGATGCCAAAAATGACGGAAAGATCTTGATGAGTAGATTCCGGAAAAGTACTTGTTGGTCATGTTGGGGTCACATTTGGCCATGTTATTGAGGAGTTATGATGGGTTAAGAGTTGAGTGCCCCCAGTGGAAGTGTGCTTTTGAGTGCATTTACAACGCAAATTTTTTATCCGTTCTTCCACGTCACAAGATATCGTTTGAAAAGCATTTCTCGCTTGAGACAGCCTGGCACGTTTAGGAGCTTTCAAAAAAATTCCAATAAATTCTGCTCCTTTCTACTTCTCAAACCACGTTTTCCTGGTTTTACAGAAGATCAAACTGACAATCATTCCTGAGCCAACAAATTGCAAATATTTCACGAAAACTTTCAACTGAAAATCACAAACTAAGAAAGACATAATTCTATTGATGAAAAGATGCATTTACAATCTATGCGAATTTTTAGGGAAAAGTTCTCGAAGATGCAGAGGGGCTATGAAGAATTTATCTCCAGAACACATCTTTCTGATCCTTGAAAATTTAATGATATTTTCTTGAAAGCATTTCCTGGATTTAAAGCCTCCTAAGATATGAAAGACCTTTTTGATTTTCTTTGATATTTCCTCAAAATATGATTAATCTTTCAGGAAAGTCGAGATTAATGGTATGTCAAAGCTTGTCGAAAAATTCGAATGAAAATATCTATGAAATGAATATCATTTTGAAAAGAAAATCTGATACCAATCAAACTTCCATTTTCTCTTGGATTAATGACGACAACTCAATATCCCGAACGGATATTAGTTTGACGTCACCAAAATCCCAAACTGGTACCCAATATAAAAGTTACGTCATAAAAATGTACCCAGGTTGAACGAAAATAATGAAAAATTTTAGAATAATGTTTTATTTTGCTTTTTCCTATATTGCTTTGAAAGTTCCTTTCACACAACCACAAAGTCCTTTTCTTTTTGTTCCTATTTCCGTTTGTTTGTATTTATCAGTAACCATCGTTTATATGTAGCTGTTTTTGTAAATGTAGATTTTAGGTGTAACTTTAGTTAAATGTTCTCTGTGTAATGACCCTGGGATAGTCATGGGTTCTTGCTTCCCGGGTTATCATCCTTGTTATGTAGTTAAGTAGTTTGTAAGTATAGTCTTAAGTACCTCATTCTTGTAAATCTTTATATTGAATATAAAAAAAAAAAAAAAAAAAAAGTTCCTTTTCCCTTATTCCTATATAGCATAGCTCACATTTTGAATTTAATAAAACCTAATCTTACATGCATGTACCCTTGGTACCAGAGCCAACTTTCCTTACTCTTGAGGCTCTGGTACCCAGGATAACTTGCCAGTTAGTTGTGTATCATTTCTCTTGTGTTTGCTCCCAATCATTGAGCTTCCATTTGTTTTTCGTCTAGGCCAATGGCTGTGTTGTTGTTGTGTTGTTGCAGTTGTATGAGAAACTCAGCTTGAGAAGAAGAATCCTTCTCGTACTGAGTCTCGTACAACCGCAACAACACAACACAGTTATTGGCCTAAACGAAAAGCAAATGGAAGCTCGATGATCGGGAGCATCCGCAAGAGAAACAAGACACAGTTAAGTGGCAAGCAAGATGAGATTTTATTAAATTCAAAACTATTTATTACTTAACCATTCTCCGCCACCTTTGGTCGTGATTTCTTCCCCCGTGAATTACAGAGGGTTGGCAATTCTCCTCGCTCGATGCCGCTCGATGGCGCCGCTCGATGCCGCTCGATGCAGCAAATGCAGCAGATGCAGCACGTTTGACAGGCCGACATTGAGGGGTATTCACTCATTCGAAAAAGCGTACGAGATTTCTAAGAAATAAAGGAGTTTCACAGATTTTTCATGGATTTTGCTTGAAAACAAAAGAATTTTTGCCACAGGTGTCCGAGATTTTTGGGAGTGAAATCAACCCTCGGGCGAAGTGCCTTTCATATAAGTCTGTGGTGCAGACCATTAGAGAAGAGAATCTTTTCCTTCTCCAGTGCCCTCTACTCATGGTCTGACTGTCTTTTCACACCTTCAACGCGGCCAACCATAATGTTTTGCATTCTCTGTTTGTTTTGATTTGACTGAGTGCATGAAGTGCACTCAGAGTTGTGAAATCTATTCTTCAGAAACGCAAATCGCCTTTCTTGTCAGAAACCTGGATCTTTCGTTCCACGAAATTTGCCCTTACATCATCGAAACAAGGTCTCTCGTCATCTGGCTTTGCTTGCTTGCTTGCTTGCGTGCTTGCTTGCGTCGAGGCTTGCGTAGTTGCGTACTTGCTTGCTTGCCTGCTTTGTACTCATGTTTCAAATTCTTCTTACAGGCTATTTGGAACAAGATGTGCAGGCTGTGAAAGTGTGGTGAACGCAGCAGATTTGGTTAGAAGAGTGAATGATCAAGTGTTCCACATGGCTTGTCTCATCTGCTCACACTGTAACAAGCAAATCACCACTGGCGATCAATTATTCAAAACAGATGAAAATAAATTTGTTTGCAAGGAAGACTTTGAGACGACTAAGAAGCGATCCTTTTCAGGTAGATTTTCAGACTTTGTTTACATTTTACTGCTATCACAAATTCTACTTTCACAATTTCAACAAGTCGAAGAAAATTGCTAGAAAATATATAAAAATTGCTAAGAAAATTGCATCCTCGTGAAAAATTGTAGAATTTGATTTAGTCGGCCATGTTTTGAGACTTTTGCCGTAGCTCATGAACAAAAGCTAACTGAAAGGGACCAGGACGAAGTGTCGATACTTATTCCCCATCTTCAGCTATGTAGCAAGAGTGAGCATCGTCGAAATAGGATCCTTGGGGGCGAGGGGTAACTTAAGTATACGATGTTACAAGGTTGTGAGATTCAAAACATGACAGTACCATTAATGAATGTGGAAAAAGTAAACTAAGTTAAATGCAGATTTACTGAAAAGCATACCCTTAAATCCGGATACTGATGTAAACGATACTCTTGTCCGAATCCTATCGTAAAGAGCTTCGCCCTAAGCAATAACACACCTCCTAATATGGAGTACTTACATTTCTCTACCAGGACCAGGATAAGTTTCGGCGGTACTAACTTTTGGACAAACTTATTTCGAAAGCTATCCTACTAGAAATGGAATTTGTCCCATTGCAAAACTCTTCTTTGCTTCAAATTCAAATTTACCTGTTGCCTTTTTCCATTGGGATTTCTCATTCTATGAATTGAATTTAGGATAAGAGCTTCATGAACACTTTTTACGTTGTGTTAGGTTATGTCACTGAAAAATCTATTGAATCAAGCGTGTCTCTAAAACAGATCCGGTCTAATGCTGTTTTCGAACGAGCAGAGACAGGTGGTTCATCAGTATAATACAAGTGAGTCTGCAACATCTAGACATTAAGGCCCACGCTCAAATAATATAAGCCGCACCTTACATTGTCAAGTCGTCGTTGTCGAAGTAGAACAAGACATGCACTGTGTAAACCGTAAAAGTACGTTGATTCAAAAGTACGGTGAGTCAAAAATGTATGGGCCTTTGAAAGCCTGTATCTCTGAAACCGGTTTCAGATTATTATAAACTGATATTGTTTGTGTAACTAACATCTCAACTTAGATAGAAAATTTACTGTATCGAAATGTGTCGTAGCGCTCTCATATTACAAGCAATTCAATGAAAATGCTTCATCTCAAAATTATTCAAAACGAGCGTAAACTCTTTGCTCAAATTTGATTTGTCAGTTCAGCCACACACATATCATAATCACATTATGTCCGTCTATCTCATCATTGCTCGAACATTCAGCCGCTTTTTTCTATTTTCTGTCATAGTGAGGCTTGATTGCTGGCAAATTCGATCAAGGATTTTTAGACCTGTTTTGAGGATTTTGACATGAAACATTTTTATAAATCGCTCCTAATTTGAGAATCATACCGGGTGCGCCAAAATAAACTATTCACGTTTGGCAGGTCACAATATTTTGAACACTGTACCGATTTTGAAGATTTATGACTTAAATATTTAGCAGAGAGCCTGAATTAGATTCTAGGACTTCTTGCAAATTTTTCCGTTTTCTGTTGTTAGAGCAAGAAGCGAGTTTCTTAAATGTTCGTTTTCGAAAATATCGAGAACGATAAAAAAACGTCGATCAAATTTTAAAAGATCCAACATGAATAAACAAAGAGAAAACGTTTTCAGGGGGATTTGGGGGCTCAGTATGAACTCTCGTACAGCATATTACAATTGGTCGATTTTTAGATGGCAAATCACCACGAAAAAGTTATCTCCTTATCCATTCATGTCGATTCTTTAGAAAATTTGATCGATGTTTTTTTGATCGTCTTCGGTGTTTTCGAAAACAAAAATCCTAGGAAAGTCGCTTCTAGCTCTAAAAACTGAAAATGAAGAAATTTGCAAAAAATCCCAGTATCTAATTCATGCTTTCTGCCAACGAATGAGTCCTAAATCTTCAAAATCGGTCCAGTGTACGATTTATTGTGGCCTGCGAAACGTGCATAGTTTATTTTGGCGCACCCGGTACAACCGATTTTGACCTGCTAAATGTTCTTATCTAAGTGGATATGATAGCTACATATGTATTATCAGTTTATGGGAATCTGAACAATTATTTAAGAGCTGCAGACTTTCAAACATCTTTCGTTTTTGACTCACCCGGTATTGTGGAGGAAGCACAGCTCGACAGGTTGCAGCCCATTTTGTTTGCTGGAGGGTTTGGCTCTCTTTGAAGCAAAATTAACTCTTCATCAATAGGTTAAAGTAACAATCTTAAATATTGTTGAATTAGATTTACGTTCGTTCAAAAGATGCCCAAAGATGCTACTTTCTTGTTCGCAAAGTTAGGCAAAATACAGACAAGCTCTTTCTTGAAATCGTAGAAAAGTCTTGAACCGATTCTGTTCACTTTTGCTACATGATACACATTGATAACAGCAGCTTTTAACTTGTTGAAGTGTGCATCCTGTATAAATATTCGGATTATTATTATTATTATTATTAAATATGCAAATTAAATATTTATGTATTTATACTTGCTCGGCTGTCCCAGTTTTAGTAACTGACGAAGATTTTATAATCGAAACGTTTTTATTTAAACAGTTGTGTTTCTACATTTTATTTTCTGTTTATTCTGGATGTGGTTTTAGTTTATATTATTATTATTATTGTTATTATTATTATTATTATTATTATTATTATTATTATTATTATTATTATTATTATTATTATTATTATTATTATTGTATATTTGTTGCTCACTAACTGTCAGTGGTAATGTGTTCTCGGGGTTTGGCATCAACAAGATTTCTCAAATCTCGAGAACCTTTCTCAGAATCCTGGCAGAATGTAAGATCACAGTTTTCTGCAACTCAAAAACCCGTGTCTCTATCCCAATGTCCTCCAGTCTCTTCTTCATTCTCTTTGATGTTGCTCCTGATGCTCCTATGACTATTGGGATGACTGTCCCCCTCATGCCCCATAACTTTTTTATCTCTCGTGCAAGGTCTTGGTATTTCTCGATCTTTTCCATCTCTTTGGAGTTTACTCTCGTATCATAGGGAATGTAGCCTGCGTGCAGACTCAACTCCTCAGGAGTTGAGTCTGCACGCAGGCTAAGGGAATGGCGAAGTCTATGATTTTAGCGAACTTTGTTTCTTGAAATGAAATGATGATGATGATGATGATGATGATGGTGATGATGATGATGATGGTGATGATGATGATGATTATTATTATTATTATTATCATTATCATTATTATATATCATTATTATTATTACCTAAATATATTGAGTGATACTTCAGGCTCATTTCCAAGTTGGCTCTTCATCGATAGATTGAAGCAAAAATATAAGGATTTTTCAAGTAGATTTATTTTACTTTTGTTCATAAGTATTTTGACTTACTCTGCAAATATTTTAGCGCAAATGTTTACAAGAGCACTAGTTCTAAAAAGCAAGCTTTGCACTTTTCTCGTAAAAACCTCGCTTCTGAGAAACGATTAATAGAATGATCAAAACGTAAAGACTCCAGGAATATTTTTAAGAAACACGAAGAAATATTAACACTGCAAAGCTGATAACAGGAAAGATGTCATGGGGCTCTAATCTTCAGTAAAATTAGCATTATTCTATCTTTCATGTGAAATAGAATTCTCTCTCTTGCAAAGCGTAGTTTCATATGTCAAGAAACGCATATCTTGGAGTCTTCGCAGCTTCATTATGATTCTTGCGTCCAAAAATATGAAAATTATGTACAAAATCTTAGTCCTGAAATGAAGAAATTTTCATTCAAAATTTGGGGATTTTTAGATTTGTGATGTGGGCTGATTCAATTTTTTGCAACAATACGTACAATGATCGTCTCCACTGGCTGGATACTTTACAGACACACCCATCCACGAACTCCTTACCCTCCTGCCAAGGAACATGCCATTCTCAGCTTGATTCCAACCAGCACCCAGTTGCTGAAAAATTTCCAGGTAGATAATTGGAGTGCCTAGTGGCAGTTAGGTATTCGACGCACTCATAAATGACGTGAAGTTTACAAATATTTTAAAAATTTTCAGTGGGGTTTCGAAATTTATTTGAAAGTGATAAAGAGCAGTAACAATAGGTTCCCATGATAAGATATTCCCTGGGGATTCATTTATCATCCTTTACCATCTATTTTCTTCATCTTTGTATGATATTTCTTTTCCATTTTCAAAATTTTCAAACTCCAGCCTTCAAATTCCCTCGTGACGTTGCTAGGCTCATTAGGCCAATACACCAAGACCCTATTAGGGGTGCTCAGACTTCCTTGCCCCCCTAATGATACCTATTGTGGCCCTGTTTCAAATCTCTCTGCTTCTGCTGATTAATCCTAATTTTCTTATCTTCCTCAACAAAACTAACAATGTTATTTAATCCGTTTCTGGACAACTTAGAAAGAGATTTGAATGGCACTGTCTGAGTTTAAGTCAGTCTTTGGATGTTTTAAAAGAAGAGTTCGGTTTATTCATTGCTATAACTGTGATGTTATCCTTTAAGTACACAAGCAGCTCTTGAGGTCATGGCAGTACACCTTAATCAACTGTCCTTTTCAGTTTCTAACAGCATGTATTAATCTCTTCTAAAACTGAAGGCTCCTTTCTTTTGATAGTGAAAAGAAAACCTGCGCTAGCCCAGAGACATGGTACCAACTCATTGTGTCTTTTACGTGTTATACAGTGACAATTTAGCTATTAGTTCTTTTTCCAGTCACCTTCATCGACTACTCTTTTGAGCTTTGAGCAACACGTTTTAATCTCTCCTAGAACTGAAGGCTCCTTTCTTCAGATAGTAAAATGAAAACCTGCGCTAGCCCAGTTTACAGTGACAGTTTTAGCTACCGGGTGAGGAAAAAACAATCCCTGGTTGAACTCCACTGCTCCTTGGTTTCATAGCACAATGATAATGTTGGCAAATAAATCATTTAATGGTGAACATGTTCAAATCCATTTTACTGTTCAAATGAAGGTGTTGTGGCGCAGTGGTGTAATCCTCTGACTTTGCAGCGAGAACAGTCAGGCGGACAGGGTTCGATGCCCGTTAATGCCCCACCACTTGAGCGTCATGACAAGGGGTCGCGGACTCGATCAGCGCTTAGCTACTTCTGTGATCCCAGCGCTTGACGCTAAAAACCGCAACTTCACCTTCACTTCACCTTCACCAGAATTTACTCAGCTGAAATCGGCCACTCCGTTCTGAAATTATGAAGGATTTTCTAAAGCAGGCCTACGATCGCGACCAACTTTTCCAAATATTTTTGCTGTACAGCAATGACTCCAACACGTCTTAGCATGCGTTATGTCTGTTATCCTCTTGGGAGGATGAACTCGCCCGAAATATTGCTATTATCCTCCCAGCGTTAACGCTATCATCCCTCCAATTTGATTACACCTGCTAAAGAATTTAAAAGTCATCGCTGTAAAGGCTGGCATTATAATCCGTTGAAAGAACAATGTTAACTTTTTAACATCCAAATTAAACTGTAACAAGGGAGAATACTGTTAAATCCTGCAAGAGAAACAACGAACAGGAGAAAAAATAAGTTAATAGCTGCAACGAAGAGTAACGTTGAATAACCAAATCTTTTACAAAATTCAAAAGTGTGAAAAATCAAAAGTTTTTGAAAAATTAAAACCTTTGTAATGTCTGAACTTTTTGAAGAAATACATGAAACGGTTTTAAAGAAACCCATAGTTTATCAATGTCTACAATATGGTGTCAAGCAGAAGTCTGTCACTCTTCTGGTTTATGATTTAGAATTTGAAATGAATTGAAATGTATTGAAATATGAAATACGCCGTAATTTAAAAGAATATTGAAGATTTTGAAAACTACGACTGTAGAATCATGGCAAAATAGCTAGAGTTTCTTTCAAGCCATTCAATTCAAAGAAAAAGCTAGGTCATCGAATTTTACATGAACCTTTAAAGATTTGATACTTTTGCTAATTTCAAGCGTTCCTTGTGAAATTTTTTGCATCGACAGCATTTTGATATGAAAATGTTACGCAAACTATGTGTCGACAATACATGCAGGAGATTTGATGGGATTTGACCGTATGTCATAGCGTCTAGCGTTGCGTTTAGTGAGCTTAAAGATAGAAACAGCTGTTAGCCTCTGTACAATGACATCACCGCTGCTATTGAACAGACGTATATGAAGAGCCTATGCTTACCGCTGTGATTTATTCTTCCGCCAGATGCGCGGCATATGGCATAATTCTTAGTCTTAGAGACGACCCATTGCTTCTTAGCTGAAATCTTTAGGATTCTATCAACGTTGAAACAACGCGTACAATATAAAGAAATCTCACTCATTTTAATGCATGCATGAGTTTCATTGAGAAAAGATGCTCTTTTCAACGTATATTCTTTCAAATGTCGTTAAGCATATTTTCAATCGTTGAAAGCCTTTTTTCTGAGATTTACTTGGAATTAATAAGCTGCTTGTGAAAACATACAAAATTCTTTCTTTTCTGACGAAGCAAATCTTCTTGCAGAACGTGCTGAGATCATTCCTCTTTGTTCCAGCAGATTTTGACACTGGCTGGATCACTTTTGTCTGTCCTTATCAAACGCAAAAACTGTCTTGTTAAGCTCCGGTCAAACGATCCAACATCTCACCCAACATTTCGCCCAACATCATGTTGGCTGATATGTTGGATCGTTTGACCACCATGTCGGGTCACCCAGCATCGTCACTTTGGATGTTGGGTGAAATTTGACAGATAAAAAATGTTGGACGAGGACGCCCAACAATTCCTTTGTTCTGAGATATTAGGTCAATTGTTGGGTCGTTTGACCACCTTATCCGACATTGTTGGCTACGGGGAAACGTTCAGTTCTGACCTAGTTCATTTGAAATTATGGCAAAAAAGATGATGGAAAAAGAAGCCTTTGGTTGCTTAAAACTGATTGTCGTTATGGAATGATATGTATCGATGTTTCTCTTTTCTACTGCACTAAACTTTAATGACGTTGATTTGAAAAGAAGACTTGCTTGTATCCTTCAAAATTTTCAATAGCAAAATTTCTTCAGAAAACCTTCTTCTTTGCTCTGAATAGACTTGATCAGCTAAGGTTTGTTTGCAACCAAGTTAAGTCAGGTCAAACCAAGTCAAGTCAATTGTCTCTTAATGAAACATCTTTTGATTTCTTTTATATATTTCGTGCCATGAAAACTTATGCCATGACGCAAAATAAAGAATCATACTGCAACTTCCCAACAGTATCATCACATGACTTGAAATGGGTAAAACCTTAGTCGATTTGGTCTATTGATAATCTTCACATGAAAACAAAGCGAGATATCTTCCCCATGCAAAAACGATAGACCATTTTGACATTCAGAAAAGGGTCTGGGGAGAGCAATATTCTTCTGGTAAGTGGGGGACACAAATCTTGTAAATGGCTGCCATGGACCTTTAACGAATGATACATTGGGTGTTACAATTCTGTTGGCTTCAGATTCAAGGTCAGAAATAAAAAACTATTTGCCAAAAATATGTCGTATTGCATGTAAGCCTCATAACAAACGAGAGACTCTCTCTCTCTCTCCAACCCAGGTCTCGAATCGAACAGCGTTTGGCGGGAAAGTATTCATCATAGACCTAATCTGGTTAGGTTTGTTTTACCCATTTCAAGTCATGTGACCATACCCTTGGGAAGTTTTAGTATTATATGCTACGTTTTGCACTCATGACATAACTTTGCATGGCACGAATTATGTTAGAGAAATCAAAAGATGCTTTATCAAGAGATTGATCACATGACTTGAAATGGGTGTAAGCAAACCTTAGCCGATTTGGTCTATCCTTTCTGTTTATCAGAATAAACAAGGCAAGTTTTAAGAATCGATTTTTTCCGATTTTTCAAACCTTCTCACCGGGTTTGACTCACCCCGGTAATTTTTACTTGTGTTTTCTAATCTTATTTTTTGTTTCTGGTTTAGAATCTTCTCCAATTTCTGACGAAAGTGAAGACAAAAATACGACATCAAACGGTAGCGACGATGAAGATGGAGCAAACGGAAAACGAAGGGGACCACGGACGACCATCAAAGCAAAACAATTAGAAACACTGAAATCAGCTTTCGCAGCAACACCAAAACCTTCCAGACACATACGAGAGAAATTAGCGCAAGAAACTGGCCTAAATATGCGTGTTATTCAAGTTTGGTTTCAAAACAGACGATCGAAAGAGAGAAGGATGAAACAATTGTCTGTCCTTGGTGGAAGAAGAGCTCCTGGGCGTGGAAGTAAGCATGAAAATCGTTCTGAAAGAGATAGTCTAGATGGATCCTCGCCAGAATCAATTCCGACATCATACCACTTCTTCCCACCAGGTAAGATCATTGTCATCTTTTTTTTTATCATTCATTTAAAAAGTTTACAATGAGTTCTACAATCTACAATACTTATCTAATTACTATACAACACTACGGGAACGATACCAGGGGGAGCGAAAAACAATGACTACCCCATGGCCAAAAACATAAAGACATATAGCGTTAACCTACATGCAACCAACTAACTGTACACCACGAACGATTAGAAAACTAATGGATAAAGGATAATATACTAGATTCTGTCTGATATTAGATGTCGTGTCAAGGTTGGGAAGAACTTATTGTCATCTCTTTGTTTAGCAACTGCATTATATCAGACTTGCTCCATGTCTATTTTTGCATTAACGAAGAATCATTGACAAAGAAAAGAAATAGACTTGGAGCAAGTGTAAACGCTCCTGGATCATAACAACTTTGGTCACTTTGTAACAGATAAAAATTGTACCAGCACAGTGTAAACGCGGTGTACTGTACATGTTCTATTCTTGCGTCATTTATAGTCCAATTTAATTTAGTTAAATGCTTAAACTTCTTATCAAGAATTTCTAGAATCCTTTGGGATACCTTAATTCAATCAAAACAAAGAAAGATACATTTTGTTTACAACTCAATGGGTAACCGTTTCACTCTCCTGAACCACAAATGATATCAGTCTGGAAATGTGAACCAATTATTGTCCATTAGGCAACCAAAAGGCTGATAAAAGAGAACCCCCAACTGTTCAAGGGAACTCAACATCAACCATTCTCTTCAAGTAGAATTTCTTGCCTCATGGGGATTCATTGTGTGGGGCTTAAACTATATTTGATATTCAGGAATTCACCTAGGACATGTCGGTAGTACCCTGACTAGGCCCTGACTGCGATTTGGGAGCGCATTACCAAGCCCCTTTGTTTTCTAAGGATTCAATTGAAATATGTTTGTTGCGTGTGGTACTATAGCAATTGAACGATAATATAATAAATAAATTATCCTGGTACCAAAAATAGCTGAGATGTTAAAAACACGACGTTTCATGCGTATACTCGTTATCAAGTGACTTGACTGGATAACGAGTATACGCTCGAAACGTCGTGTTCTTAAAGGCAATCTGTCCCCTTCGATGAATGAAAATAAAATCGATAAAGATCTCTATTGTATATTCCAGAAGTTGGTGTTAATTCGCTTTATCCAAAGAAATCAGGGTCATAGAGACTCGGTGATGCATGAATTTAGCTGCAGCGTAAATAAGGTAAATAAAGCTGTAACCAAGGTCAGAACAATAGGGGACAGATTGCTTTTAACATCTCAGCTATTTTTGGTACTAAAATCAGTTATTTATTATATTAGTTTTCTAAGGATGCTTTTGGTTTGTACCAATTCTGAAAACGGGAGACTTGGCAGACTGGGAATTCGTTTTGGATAGCCTTCCAAAATTCTTAGAACGTTAGCTTTGGTAGGTTTAGATAGAAGGCCTTGTGAACCTTCTGCTCTTAAAACCCTAAAGGCAGGATGTTTGACAGACTCTTGAGTTCTCGTTTTCATTAGCAAGCCCTGGTCGTTAATCCGAAACCTACCGTTTCAAGATTTTTGTGTTTAATTGGGAAACATATTTCCGTCTCTTCGAAGTCTCTGTTTTCAGAATTTGATAGATTGGAATTACCACCCTAGACTCACGAAATAGTCCCAGTTATCGCAACAACAGCAATGACAACAACAACAACAACAACAAAAACATATTTTTTGCTCAATTTGGGACTTAAAGACTTTCACATAAAAAATGGGACGACGACAAGAAACAAGGAGGGAACCGATTTTTATATTCACATCGAAGCGAGGTTAATTCGTAGTCATGGCATTTGCCAGTTGGAAGTTTTTATTTCTGGGATTAAGACTCGCGGAAGCTAAATGGCCTACAAAATGAGGAAATTCTGGTTAAAAGTGAAAGGTTTGTTTGTGCCTATCATGGCAGGAATAGACACTAGAAACAAAACACTCTTTGGAGAAACACAGACTAGTTTCAAGAAAACCATAGTTTACCATATGGTATCAAGCATAAGTCTTTCATTCTTCTGGTTTACAATATAGAAATTGACGATGTCATATCCCAAAAGGAGTTGGACCATGAAATACGCTTTATTTTCGGAATATGTTTCAGATTTCCGAAAAATCCAACGGTAGAATTTTAACGCAGTAGCTACAGTATCTTGCAAGCCATTCAATTCAAAGAAATAGGTCATAGAATTTTACACGAACCTTTTTAAAGATATGGAACCTATGCTTAAACTCGTGTGATTGGTTATAATTTGATTGATTAGTTAATAGGGATCAAATAGATAATGGCTCAGCCCTTTTATAGTTTTACTGCCCTTAAAGTTCTGACTTCTTGTTCTTTAAAACTACCAAGTGATCTTGCTTCAGGGGCTTCGATCCACCAGAAACGCATTATACACTTACAACATATGTAACCACTATCATAAGCTTAATGAGATAAAATGAACCAAGGAATTTAAATATATGATTTATCCGTTTGTTATCTTGTGTTCTATTGAATCTACATGATCAGCTCGTAACCAGCCAAAATCACAAGAAAGCTTAAAAGACGTGTATAATCCTAATTTCATTCGTTAGTGTCATGCTGCGCTTTTTCGAATAGCAAACGTACCCCCTACATGCCTACATGTTTTGTCTTTGCCCATATGTGCCTAATGTGGTTATCTTGCACCGCCTTGATAGCTTAAATGATTTTATTTGCATGACCTGAGGGAAGCAAGTTAGATTAATTATATATGTTAAAAGACTTTGACTCGTTAGTTGTCGTAATCTTTTAAATTTTGGTGCACCTTTAACTGTTGTGCAGAAGAAATTCGCCAAATGTTTGGTTTTCTTGCACCGCCTAGATAGCTTAAATCTTGTTTGTATGACCTGAGGCAGCAAGTTAAACTAGTTCCACGAGGTGTTCCAAAAAATTGTGCCCCGTTTGTATGGCTGCTGCGAAGGAGCTATAAGCTTAATTGTCTCGGTTTTTTGCACAGCTGCATAGGTCAGGCTTCAACGTAGAGTTCAACACTTTGTTTGAGTCAATCTGACAAGTGGTTGCTGAATTATGGTATGGCAAAGGAAAGGCAAAATAAATGGTTGCTGAGAAACAGCACTTGTGTTATTCTCCAGCAATTTCAAAATTTTAAGTAAATTTCAAAGAAGGGGTTTTCGCGTTGTATTTAAAATTGTTTTTCATTTTTAAAAGGGTCAGTAGTGTTGTTTATTTATAAGTCACAACACTGTCGACCCTTTAAAAATGCAGAGTAAATTCGAATATGACGCAAAAACCCTTTCATTTACACATCTCTTGATTCTGACATTTCTGGAGAACATTAGAAGTGCTGTTTTTGAAGCAACCAGTTTCAAAAAATTTTGAAGCAACCATCTATGTTTGTCTTTCCTCTGCCCTAAATCGGTAACCACTTGTCAGATTCATTCAGACAAGGTCTCTGAACTATGTAACTGTGTAAAGAGCGAGACAATCAAAGCCACTGCTTTTCGACATCGGCCACAGAAATGAGGCACAATTTTCTGAGACACCATGTATGTTGAATGGACGAGAAAGACGCAAAATAGAGAGAACTGGAGATCCAGGAGCTGCCTAGAGGGATGGCATCCGATGACGGCGGTGACATGCCCCTCCCCCCCCCGTTGAAAAGGGGGAAGGGAGAACAGTTCATCTCTATCAATGGCTCAACAATTTTGCAACTGATTGTACGTGGACGATCTCTTAGCTTTACAGCTGTTTCTCTTTGATGAAAATTTTCTTCGTTTTCCCTCGGAAATCAAAATTTCCTAGCAGATGGTCTTTTATTCTAAGTATCGCGTGGTTGTCAATGAAACACAATGGAATTGCACTCCCAGGCGAAAACGCAGACAACTCGTCTTCATTTTAGTTGATAATGGCGCCTTTTCCTCTCCATTCTTATCAAAAATGATCATTCAGTTGACTTTCTTATCTCGTAAGCCTGCTGCTAGTCTCGATTAGTCTATTCCTCGTTTATGTTTCTTCACACCGTTTATCAGTTAAGCGATATATATACTGAATCAGTTTATTGTCTACTTTACACAAATCGTGTCTGTATAAGCATTTGTTTGTCCAGGGCCGTAGAAAGCATCCTAAGCTTGGGGGGCATGACATTTCAAGGCCATTTTTTCATCAATTGAAAGGGGCACTTCCTGGGACAAGAAGACACTTTTTCGTTATATTTGCAAAATTTTCGGTTGTTATCTTTCTATCTTTCTTTCTATGCTTCATATACGTTTCTTCACACCTTTTATCAGTGAAGCGATAAATATACTGATCATTTTATTGTCTACTCTCTAAAAATGGTGTGTGTGTATGTATAAACTCATTTTCTTTATAAGAAACTAAGGTCCAGGACTGGTAGGCAGTTTCTTGAATTTTTGGGCCATTTTTCTTCCAAAAGTTTCTCACATGTTTCTTATATTTTTAATGCCAGAAGTGTAGAGTTAATTTTGTTTTATCTAAAGGGCTCCCATATAACTTAGTAAGATCTAAAAACAAGTAAATAACATAATTCTCACTCAAAATCGAGCTCAAAATAATGTCCAAGCAGTTGCTATAACTATACAGTGTCAAGACATTTTGAGTGCGATAGGAAAATTAAAGCTGTAAATTACGAAAGTTTCATAGCTTTTTCATTTCAGGTAGGGTTGTTTCTTAACTGTCGAAAAATTGAGCCTACCGTTTCTCATAAGCGGTTTCTCATAAAGAAAAAAAATGAGTGTAACCATTTCTTTGGCGAATTTACGGCAGCAAATTCGCTTTCTATCCAGCAAACCTGCTTCTGCCGGGTGTCCCAAAAAAATGTACTCTTGTTTAAAAAATCACCAAAAATTGATTATCAAACCTTTGATAAAATTTTCTTTTTGACTTGTTTTGTCAAAGACCCAACAATATTTATAGATGCTAAAATTTTTGCTTTTTGATGCAACCAGGTAGAAAAATTAAACGCTGAAAAACCTTATTTTGAGCTATACTTTTTAAGCAAAATGCTCAATCTTGCCAACAGTCAAAATTTTCAGATTCTTCATCGTCATCGATGTCTCCAATGATAGTGTGCATTTCTTTCTGTCATTTATGACCAACCTAGAAGCGTTATATGCACAAAGGAATTGATCTGGCAAGCATAAATGCTCTTTTGCAGCATGATTCAAAACCAGATAGCCCTAAAAAGAGCTAAATTTGCTAATTTCAAACCAATTACAAGATCAGCTATGTCTGAGAAAATAATTTGGTCCTTGATCTACTTGGCAAAGAAGAAAATTGAAGATCGGTCATGTAATAAAATTTTGGTGATTTTTCAAACGGGAGTACTTGGGTTTTGGGACACCCGATAGTTTATGGTTCATCTATGTTTGTTCATGGTGCATCATCTCTTCTTTCAGCAGCTCCAAATCACATGGTACATTCACCAATAAACGACTACAATGGTAACCGAATTCAATTTCAAATGGGCATGATGAATAACAGAAATTACATGGAGCATCCAATCATCAAAAGCGAATACAGTACCATTGATATGGATCAGAGCGGGGCATTCTCCTTCGTAGAGTCGTTAGGCCATGACAATAACGGATCCATTCCTCCGTACAACGTCTCGCATTCGCTTATGACGTCAGTACAAATGGCGCCAACTGCAGATGCTTGGTGAGTTCCTTGCCGATGAACTGAATTTGTTGCCGATTGGCACTGATTTGAGCAGAATCTCTGGTGTCAATTGGCTTGATGTGTCAGCGAATGGCAATGCTTGGAAATTAAATATGTTGCCGATTGACTACATCAACAGAAATATATGAATGTATGTAAATGATTCGTTAAGGTATTGGGTTGTATCGTTGTTGTACAGTAAGTTGAAAATAATTATAAGTTAAGAGTAGGTCTTTGATTGATTTGAAATTAATTATATGGAAGTTCATACGGTTAGCCTGCATGCCTAAAAACGTGGCTGTTCTGTGAAGTTTTGACTGAATTATTCAGGGCAGATTGCTAAGATGCTAGCCAGAGACAACTTGATGTCAAAAACTGTTTGTTTAATTCCATTTCGATTGCTGGGAAAACATTATGTCTGTTGTAGTTGAATTTTCGTTAAACTGTGGCAGATAGGAAAACTTTATTTTTTCATACATTTGCAACGACATTTATTTCGCGAAAATCGGTCCCGCGTGGAAGAAACTCGGTGCTTTTGAACACACACCCCCCCCTCAAAAATATTTGCATTTGCGCCCCTGAAATAAGTACGTAGACCGTATGAACTACCATAACATAATCCCTTTATTAAAGGTAATGTGTCCATGTAAGTACATTGGCTTTTTGAGAGCATGCCACTTTCACGTGATGTTTTACTTTCGAGTACCGAATAAACGAGTGGGGAATGAGAATATTCGGGGGGGGGGAGTCGGAAATGATTCAATTTATAATAATAGTCGGGGGAGGCTGGAAGCATTGAAAGTAGTTGTTTTCTTAGTTAACCACGTATCTTTTTCATATCTATTCAAAAATTATGTTCACCATCATTTCGATTGGTGATAGGTGAATCCTAGGAAATAGGAAATATGTGCTCCTAAGATTCAAGATTCAAGATTCAAGATAGGAAATAGGTGCTCCTAAGAAGACGAGAAAAATCACAAAAATACTGTCATCTTTTTGGCTTTTAACTAGAATTTGAATCATTCAAATCCATGAAGTACTTTCATGAGGTGCTACGAATTTCGAAAGTGGGAACTTTTTTCTGGCTCACCCGGTAGTACCCTTGGTTTGCCCATGGGTGGTTAGATGGCACAGTTGTGCTTGATTCCCACAGCTTTGTTCTTTTGCGGAGGAAAACTTTGCTTACTATTAAGGAGGAGCTAGCGCAAGAGATTTGTAGTTATCTCCTCCGCAGAACAATATAAATTATTCCTCTGCAGGTACATAATAGCTGCAGTGCTCCTCCATAGAAGCACACCACCAGTGTCTAACTACCCTAGGTTTGCCAGTTGCTTATCAAAAGAGCTCCAAACAATTTTTCAGTCTGTGCATGTCTTCTTTAGCCGGGAAGAGAATTTAGTGGATAAAAAGTATTGCCAGTTTTTACAAAATATATGTCAAAGAACAAGCCTTGTTTCAATTGTAGATAAGATAGATACTAGAAGAGTTAGAGGTAAAAAATGACAGTAGTTGTCACATGCAAAAAGTGACTGTCACCTCCTGATGATAACATAAAATTGAAAGGCCTTAGTGTACTGAGAAATTTTTCCATTTTTTGCATCTGACTCTTCTAGTATCTATCTTGTTGTAGATAGATAGCGTTCCTTTATCCAATAAATTGATCTTCTGAAAAAAGACGGGGAAGATCTAGCATGATCCAAAAATGCTTGCAACAGACACCTGCAATCAGACACCTGAAATCAAGTTTCAGTACTGTGTCCTGTTCATGATCTAAATGAAATTTTTCATGGCAAAACATTTAGTCACTTTGTTCCTGGTTGTAAGTTTTAATCGAAGGACCTAAACTCAACAGAAATGGTTTTAAAAGCTGCAAAGCTTACAAGGATATGAGGTTATATTCAAATTGTTGGACATTCGGTCGTTGTGTGTAAATTCAGTGAATTTTGGGCCTTACTAAGATATGGGGCTAATTTCTTGTTATCATTATAGTATCCCCTTAAAGCTAGATAGTTAGGGTAAAATATTGTGGAAATTGCTGGTATACGATGCGTCGTTTAGTACCATGATATTTAAATCAGTAGCATGTATAAATTTTCTTCAAGAGCAGATTGTAAATAAGTTGATATTGCTTTGGGGAGAATATGATAATCTTGCCAACTTCACTGCCGTGGCATTTATGTCATCTTTGGTTTAGTTACTGACAGAGCCTGTATGGTATTATACCATAGAAATATGTGTTATACGTTTAGCCGTCTATCTTAAAACCTCGTTACGAAAAAGAAAAATTGCAAAATTCTTTTAAATATAGGAGCAAGAAGATTTCGCTCAAGTTAAGGAGTTTCACATTTGAGATGAATAAGATTTTTGAATCCGCCCTGATGATTTCTTGAGCTCTTTAGTTCCTGAAAGACCATAGGCGTTTAATTTCTTTCCAGGCTTCAACATGCAAATCTAGGTATTTGAATTGCTCGTTAAAGACTGTGCAGATTTTTGTTGCTTTGTTTGAGACTTTTCAACGATGAAAAGTCCAAAATGCACCAGCGAGATTAATTCTTCAGGCAAAAAGTGGCGCAGATGCGGCCCAGATGTTGAGCACCAGGCAAGAGATACCAGAATAGTCGAGCTGGCCGGTTTCAGTCAATTAAAACATCAAGGCTCATTTCAAAATATTTTACTGATATTTTTTATAGTGAAGAACGGAAAGAGGGACCAGACCCCGTTATTTCTACTGCTCTCTGCCACCACTGCCAGAGGTATCATAATTCAAAATTACCCGTATGTCATGATTCCCAATTGCTTATGATACTTCTAAAATTGTACAGAGAGGATGGATCCGACTGAATTTGTACGACTCTCATGGCCAGGGCTGGGCCGGGCTGGAAGAGGAAGTAGTTGGGTAGACACGCAGTTTGCTACATTTAGGAGAAGAAGGGTAGATTGATGTGCTTTGAGGTAAAACTTTAATTACAAAGTCTGTCTCAAATCAGATGTCATGTAAGATTTGCGATGACGCAAAATGATTCATGCAAACCGTTTTAAATGTTTTTATTTGCGGAAATTTCACGTGACATTTTATGTGAGATAGACTTTAGTTTTGTTTCATGGTGAAGAAGCTCCAGTCAAAAATAACGATTGTTCTTAGATGGCTACTCATTCAGAAAGATATGTAAATATGTTTGGATTGAAGATGCTATTATTTTGTTAAGTTTAACATACGTTTATCATGTGCTTTATTAGCTGCACGCTAGGTGCAAGCCTGAAGCAACTGAATATGTATGACTGTAGTAAATGATAAGGGTAAATGGTAAATGATGTTGTCGGCCATTATCAGTTTCTGAATCTCTCTTCTGTGTTTCTAATCGACTCTGTACCCTTCAGTTCGGCAGATACAGAATTTTCATATCTTACTGTTGTCTTGAAGATTGTTTGCACAACTATGAACCAGCCAAAATTGTCGAAAGATTAAGTTTCAGGAATTTTTTTTGCAAATATGATCCATTTGACGGGCAGCTGTTGTAAGCGAGGATACACTGCAGGAAGGGTCAGGAAACTCCACAAATAGCTTACCAGCGTTTAGGATTTCAAAATCCGAATTCTTCAGATTTTTCAAAGATTTTGGGGTTTTTACTAAGATTCTCGAAAGTTTTTATATTCTTCATGATTTTAAGACTTTTTGAGATCTTTAGATTTTTGAAATTTTGAAAGATTTTCGAGATTCTTAAAGATTTTGTCAAATTTGTATAGATCTGAACAACTTTTGAGATTTTGTAAGAATTTTCAAGAGATCTTTTATCAATTTGTACCATTTTGACGGGATTTCAGGGATCTTTGTAGATTTTCGAAGATTTCTAGGATGTTCAATGGGATTTGTATGATTTCTTGAGATTTTTGAGACCTTCAAGATTCTTCAAGATTTTAGAGATCTTTGAAGATGTTTCTAGGATTTTTACGAAAATGCACGAGATTTTTGGAAGGAATTGTTCCTCGCTGCAGCACTCAAAATGCTCATGAAGGAGGTAAAAGCTACTCCATGATTTATTACTTGGAAAATTCCTTGCTTGAAACCTGTTATTACTTCCTACCGCTAATGGAATGGTGTAACAATCATTTATTGTTTCTTGAAGCAACAAGTTGAAGGACTCAAAGATGTGCGAGAATATTGTTCAGTTTCCCAAACTTATACCACGAATTAATGCGGCACATCTTTAGATTTATCTTTCTACGTTCTACCCATTGTCACGTTTTCCGTGACAACCCATATTGGCATGCATTTGGCACGAGTTAGCTACTCAGGTTTCAGATTTCAACAAACATTTCAACAAACATTTCACGGAATGAGCTAGTCTCTTCCTGATGTGGAGTACACCAAATCGAGATTGCTCACAAACAGACAAAATGGCCGACTGACAGTTCCAAAGCTTTCGCGGCTCTCCGCTCTCTTGTGGAAGAAATAGATGAAAAGATGAGTTTCATGGAACCTAAAACTGAGACAGTAATGGAAGGTGAGTTTAATGGTAAGAAATTCTATTTTGCAATGATAAATAGAGGCTAATAGATAACACCAAGAATTTAAATAAAACAAGCTGAGTGAGAAAAATGAATTAATAATTTTGCAAGTGCGAATTCTTTTGGGCATCCGAAGTTTGCAAAGTCTTCTGAAAACGGCAGACTTCGTGAACAAAAATGTCAGTTTCCGAAAGAATGCACATTCTGAAAACGGTAGAGTTGGCAGAGTTCGCAGAGAAAAATCCCAAAAAATGGGAATTCTGAAAGAGTTCAAATGTTGTGTTCCAGGTTGGAAAACATGCGTGATTTGGCCTAGGGTCACACCTCCAGTCTGCGGACACTATTATTAGATTGGTAATTTTCACCACTTAGAAATCGCGTACAAACCTATGACTCACAACAAAAATAGTTTGAAACATGTGCTATCAGAATATCGAAATGAAATTTTAATCAATTTCTCGACACAAAAATCTTGGCTATTCTTTGTCTTGTTGTCTCTTTCCAGTTGGCGGCCATGACCTCCAGTCTGCGGACATGTAATAAATTCACTACAAATTGGCTACAAATTTGCCTAAAAGCGCATTATTTCAGAATATTTCCAACAATCTAGCCATTGCTAACTCATTGTCATACCTTGCAAATCACAATGGTTCCAAATAAGCTCTCGATTTAAGCCAAAATTAACAAAACAAATCGATGATAACATCCTGTAAAAAATTGGGCCTATATTGCCGCTTTTCCACAGGGCCTCGAAGCGCACAAGAAACAAATGGAAAACACGTGTCCGCAGACTGGAGATGGGGTGTGTCAGTAACGGGTTGAATTTTAACCCCCCTGAATCCTGAATAAGAGACGGAATCATCAGAGCTCCCAAGGGAATTTGAAAACAAAGCATGGTCAAACAATCGGAGCGTGAAAAAGTCTCAACGGAACATTTTCCAATGATTTAACGAACAAAGTTTGAATTCACTGGTTTATTGACTGATGCTGGCAATGGAAAGGATTCTTGGCTGTCAATTTTCAATTTGCTCCGAAGATGATCGCTTTGCCTGATGAAATTCTCGACGGAAATTTTCGAATGAGAATAAAACGAGGTTTCAGTGACCAGAAAATTGCGTGGATTTACGGTCTTTTTATTGACGAAAACAAGAATTTTCGCTTGTTGTCCGCATACTGGAGGTGTCCGCAGACTGGAGGTATGACCCTATGCGTAGTAGCGAGTGAAATAAATTTGAAGGTGCGAGCTGCGAGTGGACTTTAAAAAGAGTTCAAAAAGCTGCGAGAGAAGCAAAATTAACAATAAATCTTTTGTTCTCGCATGGGAGGATTGGTTATTGTAGCTGCGAGCAGCGAGTTTGACAGAGTTTCATAGCTGCGAGTGGAAGCAAGTTTTCCAACCTGGGTTGTGTTCGGCCAAGCGCATTAAAGCCAATTGCAATGCATTATATTTTTGTTTTGCAAATCCCAGTAAATCCCAAGACAAGAAAAAGGAATTTATAATACTACTTCATTGTATTTTTGAGTGTTTTGTAAACTTTTTCATTCACGAAACAACGCTCTTTGCGATATCTTGGAAGTCTACCAGCTTCAGGACCAGAAGGTTTTTGAGGCTTCGGAAGTCTACCATTTTCAGTAGAGCCCAAAAGAATACATCAAAAATCTCTTGGAAGTCTACCGAAAACAGAATGACCTAAAGATGGGCTTTTCGCCAAAATGATTTAAAGTCTGTGAACCCTACCATTTTCAGTAAAATGACACCAAAAGAATTGGATTTTAGCTTCTAACTCTACCATTTTCAGAAGATGCCCAAAAGAATACCGGGGCCCAAATATTGCTCTTTGATTGACCACCCAAGTCAACAACAAGGCCTAAACAAAGACTGTTACGTGAATGCTCCAGGCAGCTTAGCCAGCAAGATGCGTCAGATGTTTCTATCTTTCAAGTCAACACATAGTGCAAATTTTACAAAAGAAATGAAATGTACCATTAAATGAAGCTTTATTCCCTTATCTTCCATTTTTGGCATGACCATCTTTTAATCATGCTCAATGAAATAGGTTCAGAACCTAAGGTTCTTTTCTTTTCAGGCTAAAGTCAATTTTGATCCATCTTCTCTTTGTCAGAGCATAGTCAAAGAAGCTAAAATTGATTGAAATGTAATCCTGCAGAACAGAAGAGCAATAATGGTCGTCTCAATCAAGGATTCACCTGAAGCTTTTTGTTTTCTTTCAAGATAATGTGAGGGGTGTTAGTAGGTCTTGAAAGCTAGAACCAAACATTTATTCCACTGTCACCAGACAATATTTCTTGCTGTTTGTCCAGAAGATCTCCCCCCTGCCACTTTGGCTAAACAATAGAGTGCATTGTTTATTTATTGTTCTCACCTGCACTCTTCCCTGTACAAGAAACAGTGGGTGATGTTCCTGATTCCTGATTGGTCTTGCTACAGTAGCTACTTTCAGCAAACCATTACAACAAAGATTCCAACCGGGAGTCGTGTGCAAGCAAGAATGGAATTTGTGGTATGTTTCGAAACCAGATTGGTGTGCATTTAGACAAGCACATGAATCTGCAACAACACTTTGAGAAAGTATATAAAAAGGCATCTGCAAGGGTAAAGCTCCTTTCCCGTATTCGAGAACAAATAGGTCCCTATGTTGCAGAATCAATATACAAAGCTATGATACGTCCAATATTAATGTATTGTTATCAACTACAACTTGGACTACCTAAGGGCACCATTGATAAGCTACAATCTATTCAGAATAGAGCAGCAAAGATCGCCTGCCCACGTGAACCACCTGAGTGTTGGGATAAAATAGCGGAAGTGCGCAACAGACGTGTTGCTATAGACGTCTTCAAATGTTTGCATGGCCTTTTACCAGAACATTTCACGCAATATTTCAAGCGTCATCAGCATGGAAAAGACACTAGAGGAAATAATTCAAGTCTCATTTTACCATCTATAAGAACAGAAACTGGCAAACGAACTTTCGCTTTCCAAGGAGTTCATATTTTCAATAAACTTCCCAAGGACATTCGGGACGAAGAATCTCTCGTGCGTTTTAAGCATAAACTTAGCCTTTTATAAAACATTTTAATGAAACAGTTTTGAACACAGTTTTAACTTCGATGTAATTTTTCATTTCTCATTTTATCTTTTTCGTTTAACAGGTCCTTGACTGATAACAGAATTTCTATTCTGAACAAGTAAACCTGTATAAATATTACTTATTATTATTATTATTATTATTATTATTATTATTATTAAACTACAGACTTTCCAAATGAAATTTTTAATTTTGGCAATTTTCAAACACAGCAACTTTTTCCCTCACTCAGTAGCTTTGATATTTGATTTGCAGAAAATGAACCTGCCAACAAAAGAAGGTTTGAAATGGAGCTTGAGTTTGTACAATGTTTATCAAATCCACACTATTTGAACTGTAAGTACCCACTTACCTATAAATCCTTAGTAAAAATGCAGCAATTAGTTTGCGCAGAGAATGCTCTATTGTTCTTTTGGAATATGTACAAATCTGCATGTTTACGAAAAGCTTCAAACAAAATCTTTACTAACAATTTACTACAAACTCCTATATAATGACACAGACTCAAAATAAACTTGTGACAAACTTTGTGCAAAATTTGCTGCAAACTAAAAATGCATACCAAATGCAAACACCATCTTTACCAGGTAACAGCAATGATTAAAATAATAATTGAATATTTCAATGCACAGTAGATTTTCTGTTATTTTCAAGTGTTGCTACAAGTACTTCATTGTCAAGTAATCTACAAAATGAATGAGCTTTATTTCAGCTTGCCATCAGTGCACACTTTTTGAGGCAAAGATACACAGTTGTTTCCTTCCTCAAATTGAAAGGCTGCACATTGTTTTTCACTTGTAAAATATTGGAAGTAGCATTGCATCTAAACTTGTATGCTTTTTCCATACATTAGGGGCCCTAAGTGACTGTTAGATTTTTTGTGAAGAAGCCAAATTATTGTGGGAAGGTGGCAAGATTTTAAAAATGTGCCCTTTTTGACCCATTTGACTACAAGTTAAAGAGAACTGTAGATTTACACTTCACAACTACAATTAAAGGACTTTGGTTTGTAAGTAGTTTTGAAAACCTTCTTAGATGACATGATATATAAGATTATAGTCAAAAAGTTGATTTCTGTTTTCTGTTTTCTTCTAGTTTTAGCTCAACATGGTTATTTCAAAGATCCATCATTTGTCAACTACTTGAAATATCTGCTATATTGGAAAGAACCTCAGTATGCAAAGTTTCTAAAGTGAGTATACATAGATGATTGTATTTTCATCCTTCCTATGAAATGATAATTCAGTCTTATATCATGATCTGCTGTGGCTAGGTAGACGTATTACACAAATCTTGTGACTTAATTGCATCAATGATTTAACTGAATCAGCAGATATTTTTTCCATATTATGCAATGCAAATTAGACACTGGTGTACTAAGTATAATGTGGCACTTACAAAAATAGACACAGTACCTTGGTGGCCCTTATTTCACCAGCCGTAATTTTATTCTGGCAATTTTCGTACCTGGTTTCATTGACAGTATTTGTTGGAAGTGCAAGGTCAAATTCTCATGATCAGTTTCCTAGCATACTGTTTTATCCAGAAGTAGAAAGGAAGCATAAGAACGGTTCAAGGTGCAAATGTCCATGAGGCTATTGTGTCCATCACCCCATTTTTGGTTGCCGTATTCTGCACATCTCAAAGCCAGAAAGTCTGACTTCCATTACAACGTTCCACTCTTTACCATTCCGTATGGTTTTTAAGAGCACAAAGAACCAAAACAATCATTGCTAACTTTCAAGAAAATGAAGCAAAACAAGCCAAATGTATGCAAACCAAAAATGTACCCACTTTGGCAGGTCATGATAAATCCTTCACAAGTCCAATCTTAACAATTGTTTGTTTAATCTTTGGTCAAAGTCCGAAATAATTATTGATGATTTTTCGTTTTTTTCTTTGGTGACTGACTTCTGGAGCATTGGCTTGGAACAGCCAAAATTCATCAAAAAATATCAATCAAATTTTGCAAAGACTGAGTTAGAAAGAACAAAAAAAAAACTGCCAGCTGTCCCAAAAGAATTAGATGGATTTGGTTGACTCCAGCGATGTGAATTTAGCTTTAAACAATGGCTAATCACTCTCATAATGTTCCTCGATAGTTAACTTAAACACAAAGGTACCTTGTTGGTATTGGTGCTTTGATAGCAGACATATTAATGAACCTGTGAAAAAATATGATTCTTGTTCCACGTTTGGGGAAAAACTATGAATCCTTAGGCAAGGTCCAATGGTCCGTACTCTGTACATTGCTGAGTTAGAATACCAATCTGTGAAATCGACAATCGTTTGTATGCCCTTCACACCTTCTATGTAAATAATGGAACATCTTTATCGCTGGACTTTTTCCCATGTTGAGGGTTTCTCAAACTAAAGATTACGGAAAGTCCATATTTTGGAGGACTATTAATCAGTAAAAATCAGACAATATATGGAGCAAAGTTAGCTATAAAGTGGAAAGCGGATAGACTTGCCCCAAGTCTATTTCGTCAAAAAAAATTGAAGGGAAAAGCGAACAGCGAAATATACTATACGAAATATAGTATACTTTCAGATAGACTTATTACAGTTGACGAAATAGACTTGGGGCAAGTCTATAAAACGAAAGACTGCAATTTGCATTTTGCAAAACGAGACAATAGGTGTTTTTTCTGCAGCTCTTCAAACAGGGAAACTTTTTGAGACGCTCGGTAGATGGCCGGAAATCGAAATCATTACCGAATATTAGTTTAGATCCTGCATAAATACTGAATCATCTGTCTTCAAAATTGACCAAGTGTCCTTTTTTACATGGGCTGTCAAAAGCGGATTTTGTATTTTGGGCACCCGATATAAAATCGAAGACGACCAATTTAGAATCGATCTTTTTGTCTCTCAAGCAAACAAACAAACAAACAAAGGACAGTCCACATTTTTTAATGAACAGTCATTGCAGCCAGAGCAGTACGATCCCAGGTAGAGCCCCATCACTTGAGCGTCATGACAAGGGGTCGCAGACTCGATTAGGCCTATTCTACTTCTGCAACCCCAGCGCTTGGTGCTAAAAACCACAACTTCACCTTCACTTTCTCAACCTTTAGCCTCATCCTCTATTATCTTTGCTTTTGCAAGTCCTTCTAGCCCGCCCTGGTTGGCTTAATGTTGTGTGTGTTCATGTCAAAGGATTACACCACTGCGCCACAACACGTTCAAACAAATTCTACCAGTAGCAGACAAGCATATTAAATCGCAGGGAAACTAGGTGATAATTGTTGCTAAAAATAACAATTGTCTTTCTCTGTCCCCTGTGCGAATAAAAATTGTTTTAACTAAAACACAGGGAACTAAATTAGAACAAAAATGACCAAGTGCACAGGGACAAAGAAAGACAATTTTTCTTTTTAGCAACAATTATTTCATTTTATTTCTCCTTTTAGCAGAACCTGCCAAAGCTTTAATGTGATCCTGAGTGCTATATCCTAGAATATAATTGTGTTTTTATTCATTTGCCCTTTATATTAGACATTCGACACCTACATTGTTCGCCTCATCAGCAGGCCCCTTCTGAGGCCTCATCAGCACCTCAACCTGGTCTCCTTGTTGTTAGGCACGGAAAAAGAGAGACATCTAGCAAACAAGAAAAGGCAGAAATGTTTATTTTTTAAAGTGGGTTTATTGTTTCCTTATCCTGTAAAGGGCTCAAATCTTTAAAAAGGTCGGTGTAAAATTCTATTGCAGTTTTCTTTGAAATAAATGGCTTGCAGGGTAAATCTGCCGTGGCAATTTATTGATATCTTGATTAGTTTTAATATGGCAGCATTTATTAAATTTGAGGCTATGAAGTCATCAAATTTCTAAATCTTAAACTAGAAAAGCTACAAGTTTTTGCTTGCCACCATATTGTAGACCTTCATAAACTATGGCTTATTTGAAGGTTATATTGTGTTTCCTATGTTAGTTTAGGATTTACGATTGTTTAAACTTTTTCAAAATTTGCCATGAATTTTTTCAAGAATAATGAAATTGCCGCCATTTTGAAAAAAATCAAGATATCAAAAAATTTCCACGGCAGATTTACAGCAAAGTACCATAAGTTCCTTTCAAGCCATCCAATTCAAAGAAAACTGCAAAAGAATTTTACAACGACCTTTTTTTAAAAATTTGAAAGATTTGAGCCCTCCTATCGTTCCTGAAGACATTTTCGTATATTTTACTTTCCAGGTATCCACAATGCTTATACTTCCTTGAGCTTCTTCAATATGAAGAATTCCGCAAAGAATTATTATTTCCAGCATGTGTAAAGTTTATAGATGAACAGCAGTTGCTTCACTGGCAATATTATGCAAGGAAAAGAAGAGGTATGCATTTACCGAGTGCAGATGAACAGCATGCTAGGTAGCATTTTAATGCGAGTAGAACTACTATTGAAATCCAAAAGTTTTGGATGGTTGAAGTTTTGGATAGAATTTTCTCTGAAACGTTTTTATCCAATTGCCTTTGAAAATGCCTTAAAATTTGTTGACAATAGTTTTGCTTGTGATTCCTCGATTTACAGTATTCATTGCCAATATTTTGTTAAAATTTGGTAAATTCAATCCAAATATTGCTTATTTCAATCGAAGGATTTTATGATTGAGCTGTAAACAAGGAAATTGTTTCTGAATTTTTGAAAGATTGAAACGTTTTTGAAACGTTTTTGTCAGAAGTTTTTTGTCCGAAACTTTTTCATCCGGAGCCTTTAGATTTAAATGTACCAGGTTTCCACAAAGGTCTCATGTTTGGTCTGTTCTTGTGGAGCCAATGATTGTTGGGGGGGGGGGGTACAACTGTCTAAAGTCATATTTTGCGAAGTCTGACTCGGATATGGGTGCCTCTTTCTTCACTTCTTGATGAATCACTGAGTTCTAAACTCAGAATTACCAGAGCCTAACAAGACCCCAAAAGAAGGCCTAAATGTTATGTTTCAGAATCACGCAGCGTTTCATACTTACATGCTTTCAAACTATAACAATCTTTTCTTATGTGAGATGGCATTTAAGTACATGTTTCAATCTCAAGAGGCAAATTTTGTGAAATTTTTCAGGCAAGTTCACAAAAACTAAAATCTTGCCTTGGCTGGTTTTCCCATTTCAATAAGGATTTTTTCATATCATCTTTCGAGTGCCACGCCAGGGAGTTTGCAAGCTACAGTAAATAATTAAGGTCCCACTATCCAAGTTAAGATATTTGAAATGTGAAAATCGATATTTTAAAGTCAAACCTTTTTCTTTCATGCGTCACCAGAGTCAGCCAAAGTCACTTTCAGAAGAAACGAGATAACGGATAAAAATGAGATTCTCTCCCTTTTTCCCTTCTCCCGTTTTTTTTCGAGAGAGACTTGTAGCAAGGCTAGAGTCAGTCAAATATAAACCTTTGTTGGACACCCAGTATTTCAATTAGTCACAGAAAAAGCATGGCAAAACATGGCAACACACAAGCCTACTTTTCTCTGTAAATTGAAATGTTGATTGGAAAGAGTAGTTAAACAAACATTTTGATATAAAGTACAGTACCAAGGGTAGAATTATTTATGAAACTTTTCAAGGACTTAAATGCCAATGAATTGATGATTAGACACTGAAAGTTTCGGTGTATTACTGTAATCATTGCACAATAAAAATTCTTCCAGGTTAATTCCAAGAAAATTCTAATCGCTTGGCTGAAACAACTCTGTTTCCTCTTTCCTGAGATACCCAGAAGTTTGCTCCAAGTTTTGAGTTCAGGGGCATTAAGGCTAATGCTTGCCAAACCGCCAGGCTATAGGGTTTCCTTGTAGCTAAAGTGTGCTTATTTTCAAGGAATTTTTCAAGCCTATCAAACCCAAACTTTTCAATTTATACACTGAAGAAATTTTCCAAAAAGCAGATGAACTCCCTGGCATAAACATAGGTGGGACCAATATTACCAACTTAAGGTATGCTGATGATACTGCCTTGTTAGCAGAGTCCGAAGAGGCTCTACAAGCAATAGTCAATGTTGTAAGAGAAGAAAGTTTGGTGAGAGGATTAAAGATGAACGTGAAAAAGACGAAGTCAATGGTTGTCTGTCGGAAAGAAAATCGACCAAGTTTGGGAATAATAGTAGATGGCAAAATATTGGAACAAGTGAATTCATTCAAATATCTTTGGGTGACAATAACGGATGATGGAAAATGCGAGGCAGAGATAAGAAAAAGAATTGAAATAGCCAGACAAAGGTTTATAAACATGAAAGATGTTCTAACGACGAGAAGCCTTAGAATTGAAACACGAAAAAGAATCATGAAATGCTATGTTTTATCGACCATCTTATACGCCAGCGAAACATGGACATTCAGTAAGGAAATGTGGAACAAGATAGAGGCCTTTGAGATGTGGATGTTTCGAAAAATTCTCAAAGTTCCATACACAGCCCACGTAACAAATGATGAAATTATTAAAAGGGTCAAAGAAAATGGCAGATCACTTAAAAAGAATATAATAACGAGAAAATTGCAATACTTTGGTCACATGATAAGAAGCGATAGAATGCAAAAGACACTGATAGAAGGAAAAGTAAAAGAAAAAAGACAGAGAGGAAGACAACGCAGAACATGGTTGACAGACATCAAGGAGTGGACAGGAGCAAGCATCGGGAAATGTGTTAGATGGGCTGCTGATCGAGAATACTGGAGGGAAATGACCGCTAATCTACCGGCGGTAGTTGCGACACCCAGGTAACAGGTAATCAAAGCCTGACCTTTTGGTTCATTTTGGGATATTTGAATAACAGGATATTGTAGGAAAATGGGAAACCTTACTTGTTGGTCGGAACTTGGGTATTGCATGATGAGCATATTTTAACCGAAAGAAGCCTATAGACTTACTTTTTGGTCCAGAATCAGTTCTTTGAAAATCAATCGATTTAGCGAAAATAACAAGCCTATAGCCTTACTTTTTGGTCCAAAGTCGGTACTTTGAAAATCAGTAAATTTTAGCGAAAATGGCAAGCCTATAGCCTTACTTTTTGGTCCAATATCGGTTCCTTGAAAATCAGTAAATTTTAGCGAAAATGCAAAGCCTATAGCCTTACTTTTTGGTCCAATGTCGGTTGTTTGAAAGTCAGTAAATTTTAGCGAAAATGCAAAGCCTATAGCCTTACTTTTTGATCCAAAATCGGTATTTTGAAAATCAGTAAATTTTAGCGAAAATGCCAAGCCTATAGCCTTACTTTTTGGTCCAATGTCGGTTGTTTGAAAGTCAGTAAATTTTAGCGAAAATGCAAAGCCTATAGCCTTACTTTTAGATCCAAAATCGGTATTTTGAAAATCGGTAGATTTTTGCGGAAATGCAAAGCCTATAGCCTTACTTTTTGATCCAAAATCGGTACTTTGAAAATCAGTAAATTTTAGCGAAAATGGCAAGCCTATAGCCTTACTTTTTGATCCAAAATCGGTACTTTGAAAATCAGTAAATTTTAGCGAAAATGGCAAGCCTATAGCCTTACTTTTTGGTCCAATGTCGGTTCCATGAAAATCAGTAAATTTTAGCAAAAATGGCAAGCCTATAGCCTTACTTTTTGATCCAAAATCGGTATTTTGAAAATCAGTAAATTTTAGCGAAAATGCAAAGCCTATAGCCTTACTTTTTGATCCAAAATCGGTACTTTGAAAATCAGTAAATTTTAGCGAAAATGGCAAGCCTATAGCCTTACTTTTTGGTCCAATATCGGTTGTTTGAAAGTCAGTAAATTTTAGCGAAAATACAAAGCCTATAGCCTTACTTTTTGTTCCATAATCGGTTCCTTGCAAATCAGTGGATTTTAGCGAAAATGCAAAGCCTATAGCCTTACTTTTTGGTCCAAAATCGGTTCCTTGCAAATCAGTGGATTTTAGCCGAAATGCAAAGCCTATAGCCTTACTTTTTGGTCCAATATCGGTTCTTTGAAAGTCAGTAAATTTTAGCGAAAATGCAAAGCCTATAGCCTTACTTTTTGGTCCAATGTCGGTTCCTTGAAAATCAGTAAAATTTAGCGAAAATGACAAACCTATAGCCTTACCTTTTGGGCCAAAATCGGTTCTTTGAAAGTCAGTAAATTTTAGCGAAAATGGCAAGCCTATAGCCTTTCTTTTTGATCCAAAATCGGTCCTTTTGAAAGTCAGTAAATCGTAGCGAAAATGGCAAGCCTATAGCCTTACTTTTTGGTCCAATATCGGTTCTTTGAAAATCATTAAATTTTAGCGAAAATACTAAGCCTATAGCCGTACTGTTTGGACCAAAATCGTTTCTTTCAAAATCGGTAGATTTTAGCGGAAATGCAAAGCCTATAGCCTTACTTTTTGATCCAAAATCGGTACTTTGAAAATCAGTAAATTTTAGCGAAAATGGCAAGCCTATAGCCTTACTTTTTGATCCAAAATCGGTACTTTGAAAATCAGTAAATTTTAGCGAAAATGGCAAGCCTATAGCCTTACTTTTTGATCCAAAATCGGTACTTTGAAAATCAGTAAATTTTAGCGAAAATGGCAAGCCTATAGCCTTACTTTTTGATCCAAAATCGGTACTTTGAAAATCAGTAAATTTTAGCGAAAATGCAAAGCCTATAGCCTTACTTTTTGATCCAAAATCGGTACTTTGAAAATCAGTAAATTTTAGCGAAAATGGCAAGCCTATAGCCTTACTTTTTGGTCCAATATCGGTTCCTTGAAAATCAGTAAATTTTAGCGAAAATGGCAAGCCTATAGCCTTACTTTTTGATCCAAAATCGGTATTTTGAAAATCAGTAAATTTTAGCGAAAATGCAAAGCCTATAGCCTTCCTTTTTGATCCAAAATCGGTACTTTGAAAATCAGTAAATTTTAGCGAAAATGCAAAGCCTATAGCCTTACTTTTTGATCCAAAATCGGTACTTTGAAAATCAGTAAATTTTAGCGAAAATGGCAAGCCTATAGCCTTACTTTTTGGTCCAATGTCGGTTGTTTGAAAGTCAGTAAATTTTAGCGAAAATACAAAGCCTATAGCCTTACTTTTTGTTCCATAATCGGTTCCTTGCAAATCAGTGGATTTTAGCGAAAATGCAAAGCCTATAGCCTTACTTTTTGGTCCAATATCGGTTCGTTGAAAGTCAGTAAATTTTAGCGAAAATGCAAAGCCTATAGCCTTACTTTTTGGTCCAATATCGGTTCTTTGAAAGTCAGTAAATTTTAGCGAAAATGCAAAGCCTATAGCCTTACTTTTTGGTCCAAAATCGGTTCCTTGAAAATCAGTAAAATTTTGCGAAAATGGCAAGCCTATAGCCTTACCTTTTGGGCCAATATCGGTTCTTTGAAAGTCAGTAAATTTTAGCGAAAATGCAAAGCCTATAGCCTTACTTTTTGGTCCAAAATCGGTTCCTTGCAAATCAGTGGATTTTAGCAAAAATGCAAGCCTATAGCCTTACTTTTTGTGCCAAATATTGGTTCTTTGAAAGTCAGTAAATTTTAGCGGAAATGGCAATCCTATAGGCTTACTTTTTGGTCCAAAATCAGTTCTTTGAAAGTCAGTAGATTTTAGCGAAAATGCAAAGCCTATAGCCTTACTTTTTGGTCCAAAATCAGTTCTTTGAAAGTCAGTAGATTTTAGCGAAAATGCAAAGCCTATGGCCTTACTTTTTGGTCCAACATCGGTTCTTTGAAAATCAGTGGATTTGGCGAAAATGCAAGCCTATAGCCTTACTTTTTGGTCCAAAATCGGTTCCTTGCAAATCAGTGGATTTGGCGAAAATGCAAAGCCTATAGCCTTACCTTTTGGTCCAAAATCGGTTCCTTGCAAATCAGTGGATTTTAGCCGAAATGCAAAGCCTATAGCCTTACTTTTTGGTCCAATATCGGTTCTTTGAAAATCAGTAAATTTTAGCGAAAATGCAAAGCCTATAGCCTTACTTTTTGGTCCAAAATCGGTTCTTTGAAAGTCAGTAAATTTTAACGAAAATGCAAAGCCTATAGCCTTACTTTTTGGTCCAATATCGGTTCTTTGAAAGTCAGTAAATTTTAGCGAAAATGCAAAGCCTATAGCCTTACTTTTTGGTCCAAAATCGGTTCCTTGCAAATCAGTAGATTTTAGCGAAAATGCAAAGCCTATAGCCTTACTTTTTGGTCCAACATCGGTTCTTTGAAAATCAGTACATTTTAGTGACTATGCAAAGCCTATAGCAGTCCTTTTTGGTCTAAGTTGGGTTTTTGAAAATCAGTGGATTTAGCGAAAATGGCAAGCCTATAGGGTCGCATATAGCTTTTCAGGTACAGCAAAAAGAACGCTTGGCACTGGCAGGAATTGGACAACAAAAAGTGGATGAAATGATTAAGTCTAACAGTATCAATCCAGGTGAATCAAATCGAACAGATTAGAGATACATTTACAACAATTCCCCAATTTAACAAGTTCCGCTGAAAATTAACATCCTCCTTAGCAGCTAGCTAGGGACAATGTTGCACTAAGAGAGAGGTGCACATAAACAGGGTTAATCGTTAAGAATCTGGGTGCTGGGATATGCCCCACTACTTGTCACTGAGAGTTTGTCTGCAATCGTTTTTCTTGATGCTGTCCAGATCGAACTACAGATGCATTTTATGACGCAACAGCCTAAAGCGGGCAACGGCGACTCGTATCTATGTGGGCAAATATCAATAAGAAAGCTCCTACTACTGCTGAAGTCTATTTCGTAAATTCCACTCATGCTGTGATTTCCAGTTCCTTCGGAGAAAAAAGGAGAATTTCTCTCGCTATGATTTTTTCTACGAAGCCAAATCATGGAATGGTAGAGCTGCGCATGCGTGAACTACAGAATATGATTGGCCAAACAGACGTAACGAAATAGGCTTGCCGCAAGTCTACCACTATTTTGAATTCAATTCAATTTTTAAAGGTTCGTAACTTCGAATGAAAGCCCTCCAACTAAAAGCATGGGTAATATTGTGATGGTCTAAAATGAGGCTAGCTACGACAGTATTCCAACGCCTAAACTTGCCTAAGTTGTGTTGAAAGCTCAGGGGGAGGGGTATCTTAGTATTTTGTGTGGTACGAGGACGTGCCATTTTTAAAGGGAATAGACATAGCTATATCTCGTAGCGGCTATAAATAGGCTAAAGAAACGCCCACAAACCCATTGTTTCTACAGCTACACAATGAGACCGGATGCGTCAAAGTCGTCGAGTACAATAGATTATATTTTTGACCTGGCCCGGGCCAGCTTTTAACTATGTCGATTCCCTTTAAGGGTACTTTTTTCAAAACGATACGCTACGGAACTATGGGTATCCTTTTCAGAAACTTTATGGAATTCTGGAGAGAAAATTTTGTGAATGTATGGGAAATACAGGAAATTGTTCATGATTTACGGAATCATGGCCCTGAAATTCTTTAAAATTTATGGAATTATGGGTTCCAATTTTTTGGGCAAAATGGCACGTGCCCGTCTGAAGATTGGTCGAGATACCGCTTGAGGTTGAAAGAAAAGAAAGGATGACTTGTCCGCAACAGCTCACAGTTTGATAGCCAGACGATTTTTCATCCGGCAGGCGGCATTTTTGATCTTGATATTTGACCAATAGCAACTTGCAATTGGGTTGCATTTCAAACATTCGAAGCTGTTCGAAACATGTCGTCATTTCTTTTTCTTTCAAGGCGACACGTCGACCCAAGGTCCACTTCTGCACTAAATAAAAAAAAGTCACATTCAATCCTCTACATTCTAACGCACGGGTGAGGATAGATTTCTCTAAAACACGAGCAAGCCTAAGATGCGGAAAAGACGATTACGCTAAAGATGGCGGCGAGTTACTTTTTACCAAGATGCACTGCCTTCTTTAATCGAATTCCCATAGAATCGTTAAAGATTGGTTATTCGAACGTAATGCATCTCGGTAAAAAGTTCCTCGCCGCCATCTTTAGCGTAATCGTCTATTGCAGTGAAAAGCTGGTCTGATATTTCACGTTTTCTAAACGGGGCCTAAGCAATTAAATTTGCCTCTTCATTCAACCGACCAGTTGACTCTTTACACCTCCTTCCGCCAGACTTTGAAGAGGGGCAAATTGGCTCTAAAGACTCCAATATACGAGCGAGGCTAAATTGGGGAATTGCCGTAAAAAGTTGACGTGATATTGCACGTTTTCTAAACAGGGCAATTGGACGGAATTTGGTCGCTTAAGCAAATCAGTGGCCCTTTTACATCTCGTTCCGTCTCATTCCAGTTGGGATAAATGTGCCCCCAGTGATCCAAGGTACGACTGAGGCGAACTTCCTTACGAGTGAGGCCTAATTACTGAATTGCACTGAAGGGTTAAAAACATAAAATTCAACAATTACTAAAATTGGCATAAGCAACAAAATATTTGGCATCCGATTTCAATGAGGAAAAATTGGCCCCGAGTGCTCCAATATATGACCGAGGCAACTTCCCAACAAGCGTGGCTAAATTACGGAATTGCAATGAATTGATATTTCATATTTATTAAAAGGGGACCTAAAAAAGAAATATCATCATGTAATTAGTCTCTTCACATTTTGTGATCTGATCTCAAAGAATATCTCCTACATTTAACGAATACAACAAAACATGATACAAAAGTTGTGTTCTCGTCCCTTCGTGCAAGTTTCAATATAAATGTCAATTCTAATGTTTTTATTCCGTAGGTCGTTTCTCCGCGTGTTTCTTCGTGTACTCCTCGGCATTCTTGTCAAACTTACTTCGGTGTTTTGAATACTCTTCTGCAAGATCGGCCCGTAGAGGATGTTCCGGCTCCGGATCGTGAACAAGAGCAACCAGAGCTTGAATCACTATGAAGGACAAATGAATATTCATACCGGGTGACAAAAACAATGAACCGAAAAATCTTTAACACAACAAAAATAACTGACTGAAACACAGGAAGCCCAGACGATTAATTGAACGGTAGCAAGTTTAAAATTTCAAAATAGTTCATTGTAAAGTACTATGTAAATAGACAATTTATATAGTGCTACATTCGTTATTTCACATCGAACTCTCGTATTCGAACAATTACGCAGTACATAATTCAATAAAGGAAACACAACACAGCCGTAGAGAAGTGCAACAAATACGACACAAAGGTATTACAATTAACTATTTTGAAATCTCAAACTTGTTACCGTTCAATTAATCGTCTGGGCTTCCTGTGGCTACATCGACAAAAATCATATTTTGCTGTTTCTATCAACATCACAAATTTATGCAAGAAAGAATTTAGTGAAACCAGGCAGATCTAAAATCCGTCAAAAGCCATAAAAAAACAGTGATCCATTTGAACAGTGCGAGACTTAAAGAATGCTTTTTGCATTAGCCTGGCAATATATAGGTATGTTCATGTACAAAAATACAAGGCTAAGCTTGGCCTTGTTATGACCTTGTCCTAACCCTTGAAGAGAAGGCTCTCAGTAAGATTCCAAGTTACAAGCAGTCTAACACAAAATTTCCACAAAGCTAATTAGCATTTCTCGAGCCATTTACAAGGTTACAGCAAGGCTTTTCTAGGCTAGAACGAGGTTACGAGGCCATAACCACAAGGCTTGTACATGGCTAATTAGCTACATGGCCTTGTATTTTTGTAAAGGTACGAAAAACGGCAAAAAGGGAAACATGTACAGTAAAAAGGAAAAACGAAATTTTGAAAACATTCTCTTTCATCTGGGAAGAAAAAGGTCTTGTTTGTATGTTTTCATTACTTGGTATCCTGTTTGTAATATACTTCTTACTTGAGTTTGAAATTTAATATTTGTTCTACTGTTATTTGACACTTCCTTTTTGAGAGAGTTTTCATTCCTTATGAGAACATTTCAGAAATCGTAGCTCTCCACAAGGGGCATATGACCAGGGCCGTAGGAAGCATCTCCAACTTTGGGGGGAGGCATGACACTTCAAATGCACTTTTTTCTCAAGCTGAAGGGGCACCTACAGAAAATAAAGAGGGTACTCCTTTGTTTAGTGAAAAATCTTGGGGGGGCATGTGCCCCCAGTGCCCCAGTTTCTACGGCTATGCATATGACTCCACTTACACCAGAAAGCATTAGAGATCTTTACAAGAACAACATGGATTTTTTAATGGTTAGCGAACTATAATGTTGATGCATGGCAGATAAAAAGATGTTAGCTTGCACTATGTATATGAATTATAATTTATTGAAATATTAATGCAATGTTTGTATATCCGCCATCCGCCAATACTGAAATGCATGCAAACAATGCTCAGTAATGAGAAACAATCTTTTACCCCTGGATTTTTCATTTTTCATCTTATTAATCCTTTTCTCCCCACTTGGATTTTTGCCCAGATCTAAAGCTAAAATGCGATATCCATCACCCTAGACTGCTTTAGCAAAAGATGGTAGTTAAGAAGAAATCATCCCAATTCTGTTGTTCGATGCGAGGATGTAAATTACGAAGAGAAATCAACTTCAAAACTTATGTGAGTCTCTAAAGACCTTGCGTACGTTCTATTTTGAAAATGACAACACAAAAAGTGTATTTTGAAGGCCGCCCTGCAGAAATAGTGTGTCAAAAAGGGAAGGCTGTTCAAACATGTTCAAACACGATGGAAATGCGAGAATGCAAAAATTCCACGAGGAGTTTGTCTATCAGCAGCTTTCTAGGGGGAAAGGCTGGAAAATTGGGACGTTCTCAAAGATGTTTGCATCTTATTGTTAAAACAGCCTACTCCAGCCATTTACATTACTCCGTCTTCTAATTCACAGAAGAGGCGAAGAAGAACTGTTTTTCTATGGCCTTTCAAGTACTTCTGAGCGGGTTGGATCATGTGACCAGAGACAATCTCATATAAGAAAGTAATAAACTGTGTGAGCACAGTCAGCTTCGATGCGGAGAGAAGAAGGTCTCAAGAGTCTTTGAAATATTGAACATTTTCCTTTTAAAGATCTACACTAGAAAACCACATAAAAGAACCTCGTTTTATAAGAGCCTTGAGGCTGAAATTCCATGATTAGAACTTTTTAAGCAAGAGCCGCAAAGAGGCAAATATTTCTATAGGTTCTTATATAATAGTTTAAAAGATGGTAATTTACTTGAAAACTGCAAAATCATGACAATTCAAATGATAGAAGGAATGCACTGGCATCTATAAAAACATATTGACACTAAACCTCAAGAACCTTATAGACTGGATAAACAAGAAGTAAGGTAAAATGTAAGCACTTTTTGATGCGAATTCGTGCTTATATTTTACTTTATTTATTTGTTTATCTTTGTACAATTGCACTACACGCAACAAGAAGCCTTTTTTGATCTTATAGGCTTGACTTGATTATGGTATCAGTTGATCAACAATAACCTCATTCAAGCTGTCTGAAGAAAACCTAGGTTTGTTTATGTAGGTTTCTGCTGTTTTGAAATGCAAAGAATATCTAACCTCAAAACTTTATATTATAAAACATAGAAACTTTTGGCACACCTGGTATTTATATATCAAATGATGTAAGTAAGGATAGCTTTACCTTGCTCTGTCTTTGTAGCAGGCTTCCAGTTTTCGGGACTAATAATTGGCAGACATACTTGACCTTTCTCATCAATATTTGGATGATAAATTTTCGTCTTGAAGGTGACCTAGAGATAAAGAAGACAGGCTAAAAACTTAGGATCAAGGGAAGCAAATTTGCATTAAGACATGGACTCTGTTGAGCAACAGTTTTTTCCTAATTTTTTCACATTTACATTTTTGTAGTAAATTCAATTGCAGTAACTTTAGTTGCCTTTTCTTTTTTATTCTCATAATATAATAATAATAAGTATCTTAGGCCTGTTTTATAAATCGCGCCCAGCTTGCAGTACCGAGCGAATTTAAACCAATTTTGTCTGGTTGGGCGGGGCTCAACTCTTATACAGAATTGTTTCTGTATAAAAAATTGTTTGACCTTTCATTAAATATTAACAATAACGAAATAATGAAGGGGCTCCATGGTAAGATAACCATATTGCTAAGATTTTAAATTAATTTTAGATACCAGTAGCTACCAAATCGGCTAAATATTCATGGAGTTGCGAGCTTTTGAAGTTCAAGTTTGTGTGAAAGCTGAAACCAGACGCCCCTAAATTGCATATTTTGTGAAAGTAGAATCTCGTTTATTCAAAGCAAATCAAATGGAATTTAAAAAGCACTTTTGACAAATTAGCTTTCCATCTTACATTGAGTTAAGGTTATGGATGCTTGGAGGAATCCTATTGAGCAAAATTTGGAATGGCCATGTTTCTCATTGATTTAGTTTTCATTCCATGTTTTTGGATACTTGCATTCTTAAGTAGATTTGGCAACGGTAACAAGAATGAAATTACTTTTGAACTCCTATTTGGTTTGCTCCAATATCAATGAGAGGTAAAACATTGGACAGTCTTCTTTTACCTCGATTTTGGGACGTCTTTTTGAAAAACAAGTCAGTTAGGGGTGTCTAGTTGCAGCTTTCGCACAAACTTGAAGTTCAAAAGCTTGTAACTCCGTGAATTTCTAGTGGATTCGCAAGATTCTGGTGTCAAAAATCAATTTTGAATCTTGGGAACAGGGTTGTCAAACCAGGAGCCAGTACTTTTTATCATTACTTTCTAATATTTAATCAAAGGTCAAACAATTTTTCTGGGACACAAACCATATGCCAAAGGCATCTTGACTAGGTCAACCCAGTGCAACTTATAAAACCAATGCACCGTGCCGCAGCATTGTTGTAGATGTGCAACCCAACCATACCCACTGTACTGTCTGTGTGCATGCGACACTATGGTTCGGCACCACAACAAAAACTTGTCTTTATAAAAATAAAACAGATTTCTCAAATTTCTATGGTTCGGCGTGGCACTGCACAGCTTATAAAATGGACCTGATAAAGTTAAAAGAAGGTAATATTGTAAATGTAGTTTTAGTATCTATATAATGCTTCGTATTACATATGGAAGCAGATGTTCTGAAACCAAGGAACATATCATACCGACAACACAAAAAAAAGTTTATTTGTTTGAAAATAGTTGATATGATGAACAGCATGTTCCAAAGTAGTATTTATCTGAAAGGAAAACTCAGCTTCCTAGATAGAACAGCCCCCGTTAGCAGCCTGCGTGCAGACTTGGAATGAAAAGAGGAGAACAAGTAGAGTCTGCGCAACTGATCCACTTTCCTTGTTCGTTGACATCAGCATTTTCATTTCTGATCAGGTTTAATCTCCTCTTGGAATGTATTGCAGATCCGGTCTGAGAGTCTGCACGAAGGCTACAATTAGCTTGCAAAACCAAAGCAACACAAAGAAACTGTTGACTCTTACATTGACCAACACTTCCTGTGAAACTCTGTCCTTGTTTTTCAAGTGTTGAAACCAATGTTTGCTGATTTGAAGATTTGCAAAGCAGTTCCAATACAAAGTCAGTGTGATCATAAGAATGCTTACCTTTGGAGGCTTGAAAGGATATTCTGCAGGAAAATTGATTTCTATTTTGAATGCACCTTTGTTGTAAGGAGGCTTGTCCTGGAAAGACCAAAGTAAATAATTTTTCACCTTTGAATATTCAAAACATCCAAAAATTCAATGTCCAAATTTTGTGATCACAAATAAACACAACAAAACTGCAACTGCATATAAATGTTCTATGGCTGTCATAGCTGAAAAGGACATGATGTCACTGAGTTTCAACTATGAAAGCCATTTACATCAATTAAAAATATGCAGTATATTACATTAAAGGGGCAGTCAGAAGTGACGTTGCGCGGGACATTTTCATTGTATTTGTACGAAAAGTGCTTAATAGGCTTACTGTAGCATCAACTCGTCAATGGAGATTTTGAATGGGATTATCGCACATTTCAATTCATCTCCATCGACATTGTTCTTGACAATCTCAAGGATTTAATTGACAGATATTGTTTGTCTATGTCGATTTCGTGTATTTGCAAAGTTATTTTGTCTATCCCAAATTCCTGAAAGTCGTAAACAGTGATCTTGCTGAAGCAACTTTGAAGCTGCAAAGAGATAATGTACAAATCGAAGTGGGCAAGAAACTCACCAAAGAATATGGTTTTTGAGTCAGATTTATGATGCTTGGTGAAACCAAAAGGTGAATGGAACCTTCTCAAATACTACTGGATTCATTCCGCAATTATTTCATCAGAATTACAGCGAACAAAGAGGTACAGTAGACATGTTTTGGTATTTAGGCCTATACGAATTGGATTGTGACACGCAGAATCTGCTACCCGCGTTTCATGTCTGACTGTCCCTTTAAATTTAAGGAAAGAACCACTTGACCAGGCATCTCAAAGAGAAGACCCCTGAGCACCTAAGAGCAGATGACTGACACTTAACAAATTATTTGCAAATAGATGTAACACCCAAAAATATTTTGAAAATATCTTTAAAATATTGAAAAAATCTTGTTTTCCAATTCAAAATCGTTTGTGGTCCAGAATATTTACTTTCTAAATTTTTTGCAGTAAAGAAAAATCATAGGAAACATTTTACCATCTTGTCAAAATGCATGATGGTTTATCTAGTTTTATGCTTATCTGTAAATAATCCAAAAATATCCTGAAATCATGGAAATGGCAGAATCATATCCAATTTAATGGAATGGAAATTCCTAATAGTGATACCTTTGAAAATTAAAAAGATCTATCCATCAATTTGTGCCATTTTCTCTTCATTACAAAACAAGCAAAATAACTGTAAATAGATTATTTTCCATTGTGCAAAATCATTCCAAGACATTTAAATTTCTGTGGAAAATATCTTAAGGATTTTTGTCCATAACTGGTTTTGTCAAAAATCTGTTCATCCAAAAACATACCAAGTGCTTGATCATTGAAATATCAAACGTTTTCCCTGACAATTTGGTTGTTTTCAACCAGTTTCATTCTCTTTAATCAGACTTCTGCAGTAATTCTTCAAAACAAGGGAATCTGAGCTAGCAATGAGTCATCTTGTGTTCAAAAACCCCTGATCTTGCTATCAACATAGACGCATTTTCCAATTTCTCCACTTTCAAAATCAGTTTCAAATGTCTCTCATTTTCTGGATAGAATTTGGAATTTTTAAACACTCCTTGCATTGGAATGAAATGCGCCCTTGCCTTCCCATTTGCATAGGCTGAGGAACTAAAACAGTATCGAAGGACACCATTAATATTATATATGAAAACATTATGAATGAATCACTGTTGCACTTTGAATTAAAAGTATTGCAAACAAAAGGTTTGTATAATTCTCTTCTAATTTTTTCTCATAAATGACCAGAGAACACCTGCAACAAAGAAGGATCCTGACCAACAAGCCCCCTCTCTTTTATTAATGAATGAATGAATGAGGTCTCTGTAAATCATCATCTGTCAGGAAAAATCATATCAATTTTGATTATGCTGTGCAAGCTTTGGAGAAAAGGCTTTGTGGTGATAAATTATTAACCAAAAACTCTAAATTATATTCAAGAGGTCAATATCATAACAATGACAGTGCATTGCCTTGTCAACCATGTCATCTGAATAGCTGATCCTAGCAGCTAAGACTCTGCAATAGTAATACTGTGTTGCCTATTGTATGCAAGCTAATCAGGCCAAAGTCAGATCCATAGCGGATCTTTAGTTGCACTACCAAGGGTATGAAGAGTGCTCAAAGATGCTGTTGGTGGGACCTGAACCTCGTTGCCTGATCTCTTCTGGCTACAAAGTCAGGGACTTACACCACTGAGCCACAATACCTTCCATAAGTTTTAGCCTTGAATATCAGTTGTAGTGCCACCCTTCTTCTCAAATAAAGTAATGTGATTTGAATCAATTATACAAAGAAGCAAAGCGTCGTTACTAAAAGACGGAACACCCCAGAACAACCCAAGAACAACCGGAACAAGCCAGGAACAAGCGGAACAACCCAAGAACAACCCAGGAACAACCTAAGAACAGGCTGAACAACCCAAGAACAACCGGAACAAGCCAGGAACAAGCCAGGAACAGGCGGAACAACCCAATAACAACCCAGGAACAACCTAAGAACAGGCGAAACAACCCAAGAACAAGCCAGAACACTAACTTATTTAGTATTTCTATGCGATGTGACAGATTTCTTGGGTAAACAAAACGGAGTTCTGATCATTCAAGCGAGGGGTGTATCACTTTTCCAAAGATGCGTACAAGATATAAAAACATTGGATTTGTTGGGTATATTTTTAAAGAGTACACAGTTGCTGTGTATATTTATTCCCCAAAGTTATCGAACCATTGTTGGCTTTGATCAGTTTGTGTGTTTCGGATTTTTATGTCATGCTTCCTGTCCATATTGCGTAGCTAGTCTGTCTAAGGGTAGCAAGTTCCTCCAAGGGACCCAAACAACTTTGTTCCATTTTGTTCTGAGACACCCGGTATATTCGCTGCAAGAACTGATTCATATCAAGTTAATTTACGTTGAGCTGAAAAACTTTGATATCAACTGACTGCATATTAATATGTAGAAGTTCTGATGGTATAACAGTTTGTTTGAAGCAATCAGTAGAGATCTTTGGTTAATTTTTTTTCAATTTATGCGAATGATGTAATTCATTTCAAGGGAAAGATTTCATCATTCAGCTGGGAAAAAAAATTGCTTTTGAATTTTTACAAAGTACTATTGTCCGAAACTTTACATCCGTATGGCTTTCACTTAGATTCTGTTGTATAGAGGTTTAGTAATATCTATCTAAACTGTTTTAAAGTGTTCTGTTCTGAAACTAGTAGTACACATTATACTCATATGCTAGTTCTATAAATACTGTCAATTATTCAGCTTCAAAACTCCTTTTGAGTGCTAGTTGCTTGCCCTTCAGCTCAAGCAGGGGCGGGCAAGTACTGTACAATATTGGACGCCATGTTTGTCCAGTGGAATTGGAAAAAGCAACCTGTTCTTTTATCAGATAGTGCGACTTTCGTGCCCAAAACAATCAGGTTTTGTGACAAAGGTGAAATTTGAACAGCAATCTTCCTATTCCATCAGTTTGTCACAAAAATGAAGTTTCCTAACCTTCTATCCAATCAAAATTCTAAAGTTTACCAATAACCTGGTTCTCCCTTTGTCCATCAAATTTAGGCAGAAAAGACCATTATACAGTTATTTTTTCATATAAGAAACTGCCTGTAAGAAACTCAACTCTCAGATGGCCAAAAATCAAGAACTCCAGTATTGACAAAAAGTTAAGAAACTGTTTACTTTGATAAAGGACATCCTTTGACATATTTCTACCCTACCTTCACTCGTTTCCTGTATCACACTACTGGCAAGGTACTTGAGTAATATCTAAACATTGGAAAGGCTTAAAAAAACCTTGTTTTGAAATGTTTACGAGGTCACAGGTAGTGAAATTGAAGATTGTTATGTAACCTCTAAGAAACTCAAAAGAGACCCTGAGTACTCAAAATCTGATAATTTTAGGAAACTTTCAGTACTGGACCAAATTCTTAGTTTCTTATAAAAAATATGTGTATTTAGAATTTTCACAGAAGGGGTTCTACCAAATGTACAGAAAAAATACCCAAAACTCCAATTTTTCACAAAAGCGGTTCTACCTCTGTCAGGCAAATTTCTGAAAATGAGGGCAGAATTTCAAATTGCTCACCAAAGTGATCGTACCATTGTAGGGCAATCAGTCTTGGGATACTTGTACTTTCATATCTATATACCTGCTTTCAAAAACAGTAATAGGTCGAAACTACCGGTTTTGGGGACAAAAATCGTTTGTGATGCATAATGTTAAATTTTTCCTCCAAATTGAAGAAAAATAACAGAGCATAAATTTGCCATCAAAAACGACCAGTTTTTGGGACAAAGGTGGTGCCAAATTTTTTTATGAACCACCCTGTTTACAGACAAAGGTACGACCATCGTTCCCAGCGCGACATGTGGTTTAAAGAATATTCTGGACTTTTCAACCTTTTAAAACTTGTCAAACCAATTGGAAACATAGTGGCTACTGATTTGTTGATTGATTCTAAAGGGTCTGTTTCATCCCGCATGCCTTGCACGATCCGTCTCTTAGTTGGCCTTTGTTGTCGCCATTTTCATGCCCCACTTGGGTCTGGAACGCATCCTGCAGAAATGAAACGGTGTTACATCACTTTATGTGTGCTTACATTCCTCACTTTGTTGATCAGAGCTGCGTTTGTTTACCCAAGAAATCTGTCAAATCGCATGGAAATACTAAATGAGGTCTTGTTCTGGCTTGTTCTTGGGTTGTTCCGCCTGTTCTTAGGTTGTTCCTGGGTTGTTCTTGGGTTGTTCCGCCTGTTCCTGGCTTGTTCCTGGCTTGTTCCGGTTGTTCTTGGGTTGTTCTGGGGTGTTCCGTCTTTTAGTAACGACGAGAAACAAAGATGGTGCTAACAAAAATAGCCCTAAAATAGTGAAGGGCTTGCAGCATGAGGTGGCATGTTGCCATGAAAAGATTTGCTGTACCTTGAGCCATTGCGCATAATAACATGACTAGAGTTCTTCACATTATGACAAGAATTCTTGAGCCATATGGAAGATTGTAAATTTTCTAAACAAGAATTCTTAAGTTAAGCTAAAGAGAATTCTTGGGCAGGAAAACCATGATAATGTGCAAAAAAGCCTGTCCTATACAGTATATACAGTACCTTACTCATACCCATGCAAGTTCATACAAATATGAAAAATATCAGGACATGACGGGTGTGCCAAAGTGTGCAGAACTGTAAATAAAAAAACCTAAAAAACTGCTGTTCCGTGAATTTGAGGTAAAAATAATCCAACTATAGTTCAAAGTTTAACTGGGTCTTTTGACATTTTTGAAAAGTACAATTAAAAATCTCCTTGCAGTTGGCTCTCAAAGTACTTCTTGCCACACCTGGTCGCACCCAGTATTTAAAGATATGGTTAATTTGCAAATGAGTGTTTCTAAACTTACAGGTACAATTAATCCTTGCCACATAAGAATATTACTTTCATCAACTTGAATTTCTTTAAATACTTTCACACCAGAACCTCCTCTTATGTCATTCAATTCCTATGAAATAAAACAAGAATCTTTTAAAAATGTCACCAAGAACAGAAGCAAATCAAGAACTATGTATTGATGGTGATTTAAATTTGAGGTGCAATTTCCACTAATCTGTCTTTATTCTTGTGTGTAGTTATCTATTCTTCTTCATAAAACTCTGGTTTGATGTGCTGTCCCAATAAAAACAAGGACAGAAGTTATGTCCAACAGCCTTGATAGAACGGTTGACAAAGGTGATCTATACCATAGAGCTCTTAATTTGCTATCAAATCAAAGGTGTCAATGGTGCTATGAGATTCCGATATGGATTTAAGAAAATTAACAAACTGGCAATCCTATTGGCTGTTGAACATTACTGCTGACCTTTATTGTTATTGAAACAGCACAGGATAGTAGCTGTCCATCTGCACAAAAGAAATGGTTTTTATTGGAACAATTATGTGAGAATGCCACAAAATTATGGGTTTTTCCATTGATAGATCTGTTGAAATGCCAAGAATTCCTTCAATTAAATACCAGTTACATAAGAATTCCTTCAATTAAATACCAGTTACATAGATGGTCATGGATGGGCCAGACTGGAAAGTTTGTATAGCGCGAGCAATATCTTGCCCGCGCAGGAACTTACGCAGGAGCCGCGCAGTTATCAATAAACAAAAGATCTATTGTCTTAACCTATTGTTCTTAAGGGCGGAAACTGCAAAATTTCCGCAAAATCTTACTTAGGCCATCTCAACTTGCATGCGCAAAATACAAACTTTCCAGTCTGGTGGATGGGGATGGGACATTCCCCCCAATTATTTTAGTCTTGGATAATCACTGAAAATCTTGCAAAAATAAGGAGACATTGTGTAGGGTAAAGATTTTTCAAGAAACATTGGAATGAGATTGGGACAGGCATTCTTAGCTAAAGAAAAATTCTGTTCAATTGCTGATTTATAGACAAATTGCCACATACTGTAATTTTCAAAGTTGTGCAATAATTTTCCTGGGGGTCTTATTCATAAATAACTGTTAAAAATTTTGAAAGAAAACATCAGCATCAGGCGTGCATAATGTTCAAACCTGCCTGGGAGCGGTAGAAATTCTCTGAAAACCTGCCTGCATATCAGTTTTGTACAGCTAGGGTAGAAAAGCCTATTACCAGAACCAGTAATAATGCAGGTATCAAACAGTTTTTACACATGGAGCAACGAAACGATTAATCATATATTCAACAGCAGAACATGAGCAATTTGTACCATTTTTGCTATTATTCATCATCTTACTGCAATTACATTTCATCAAAAACTATTTTAGAAAAACTGCCTGCAAAATATTGCTTTGGAAAAAGCTGCCTGGGAACTTTGTTCCCACGTTCCCATGTTTATGCACGCCTGATCAGCATTTACTTTTTCTATTTTGCATTTTTTGCGCACATATGCCATCCGTGGCAAACTTTCCAGCTCGGTATATTTTGATGTTAATTTTGAGTCAGGAGGGTCCCAGTGTCACGGAACCCTTTTTGTGATGCATCTTCATTTTACTTTCAATCAGCGAGTTGGCAGAGGAATAATTTTGCAGTTTGAAAGGAAGGCAAAAGGGTGACAAAATTTCTGCTTTCAATGACTTTCAATGAACTGCTAATTTTCCTTGACTTCAGTTTTCATTTTCATTTATGAAAAAATGTTCTTCCCAGAGTGAGTCAAGCTGTTGCATAAAATATATCCTTTCAAGAAGGCAATGCGAGAAGGGATTTTTAGCTGTTATCCGTCCCTGATATACAAATCATATTTTTTGGACCGGATATGATAACTTCGAGCGATTAGGCCCGTTTGAACCTGCCCAGTCGCCTATCCAAAAAGGACGTTTCTTTCACCTTTTCGTGAAAGAAATGACAAATTACGATGAATGAAAGTGTTTGGACGCTCATTGTTTGAGATTAGAGTCTTTTCTATAGATAATACTTGCTTTAACTTCAAATTTTCTAAGCCAGCAATTTGAAACCGCCCCAAATTTAGGCTGTGTATTTTTAGCATCATCATCTGCCTGCCCTCAATCAACCATCGTCCTTCTTTTCGCAAATCCATGAACACTTGCAGCGGCAAACGCAAGTAATGAATCTTTGTGCAAATTTTTGTTTGTTTGAAGATTACCAACATTACTACCAAAGACAAAACTATTTTAGGAAATTCGAATGGCGAGGAAGAAATTGCAGAGAAAGGAGAAAATCGAAAGAGGAACTCACCTTGGTCAACCTTCTTGTGGCGGCCATCTTGAGTCGAGGATCGTGGGGAAGAGACTGGGGCGAGTATCGATTTTGGGGAAGGAAAACATTAGTGTGACGTCATGATGCGCAATGTTTGCATTTTGCACCAGAAGAGTCACTCCCCCCTTCCTGTCTGGTTTCGGTCCGGGGAGGAGGGGGCAGTCTGAGGGCCAACAAGTAATGCGACCCCTTAGTGGTGTGACCCTCTAACTTTGCAGCCTTAACAGCCAGGCGGACAGGGCTAGATACCCGGTAGAGCCCCACCACTTGAGCGTCATGTTTTAAAATCAGTGGTCGAGTGCTACAATTGCCCCCATAACACGGGGCAATTGTAACACATGGTTGGAGGAATTGCTACATATCTTTAAAATCATTACGAGTAATTATTGCACTACTCTTGTTTTTCCTTACACAAAATGTAACACCAGGTAGCAGATTATTCATTGCTTTGAAAATAACAAATTAAAAATAAGACGTGGTATTAATTTCTTTGTAAATTTGGGTACATCAGTTGAAAAACTTGAATCGTTTGAGAAAAAATTGCTTTTACTTTACAAATTTCAACTTTTAACTCTTTAATACCGCATGGATGCACATTGTTCGACCAGCGTAGAAACTGAATTAAAACCAAGCCATCGGCCAGCCTAAACGGGGGCAATTGTAACAGCGTGTTACAATTGCCCCTGACCTACTCTGGGCACCAGAGCCAAAAAATAATTCCTTCTAATTTTGAGGCTCTGGTACCCAGGGTATCCCTGACCTGGTTAGCTATCGTTATCTCCTATTTTCACATCTCATAAGCTGTAAGGGCTTCAAAGTTTTAATGCAGTTTTGATCCTAAATAATATATGTCATTTCTGTGATGTGAAAATAAAATTTTTTGCTCAAGAGCAAAACCTTCCAGATACAAATTCACAGCGAAAGCACGGTTTACTTTCGTTCTCAAAAACGTGTTGTTCCCCAGAAAATTTTGTAAACTTGGCTGAACATTTCTGAATCTCACATCGTATGTAGAGAGTTAGAATGAGCATGTTCTGTGCACAAATCAAATTTTTTGCATTTTCTGCAAGGCGTGAGAGCCAGTGTTACAATTGCCCCGTGTTACGATTGTCCCCGGTCACCCCTACTATATAGCTCCAGACGGTATGGCTATGATCTTAATGAAACACATATTTACATCTAAGTTCGTGTCTTTTTCATTATAAAACTAACTATATATGACTTATATCGAAATTTTAGCTTTCAGGAAACACCGATACAATTTGACCCAACTGGTAAAAGTGACCCGCCATAGAACGAGAATCTAATATATTTTTTATCAAGGCATCTTTCAAAATCGAGGTCAAGATCTTGTCATTTTAGGCTCCTGAAGGAGGTCATAGATACTCTTCCTAAAGACTCATCCAATTAAAACTAGAAAAATTGTCAAAATTAAATGAAACATCCACAAAACACGAAGCTGCATTCTTTATGAAGTCCCTTTTATCCTGAGCCCTTCCCCTTAGCAATCTGATTTGAAGAAAAGCGGAAACACTTGACTCACAATGGCAAAGAGGCCTATTCAACATTGCAGCCTTGTGGAATGTGCAATCAAAACAGTGGTGAATCGTACATTCATTCTCATGTTGATAATGTAATAAGACGGTTTAGCCCTCCTATACCTTTCAATACGATCATTTCCAAGGCTCAAGTAAAGCTGATTGTGGCTCTGAGGCGAGAAAACTCCTTGACAACAGCTTTTTGTTGCCCTCCTACTTCGACCGAGACTTTCCCAAGTTCACTGACTCAGTCAGACCAAACTAAAGAATTAGACATGGAATAAATCAAACTTCGACCGAACTAGGGACTTCAAGGGAGTCACCTCCAAGTGATTGTTCCAAAAATTGCACTTTCTTTGGGGCAATAGCACGTACAGCTCCTCCACAGCGACCACACCAATGGGAACAATTTTTAGAGACACCTTGTATATAGAAAGAATGAATCGAGCTTTGGCAGCTATCAACCTTTATGAGAATCTATGAACTATCTTTCATTGCCCTAGGCTCACAGACTTTGCCAGACGAATTAAATATCAAGGTGTCAATGTCTAAATTAAGATATTGGAAATACGAAATTGAACATTTGAAAATTTTCTCTCACTGTGATACCTCACTAGAGTCAGTCAAACATGGAGCAGTATTTAGAACACCTGGGAGAAGGTTACGAGAAGGGTTGCGTACTTCATCCTAGCTTACACTAACGCAGGAATCTGTTTGTAAAAGAAGAAACTGCAGCTGCTAGACTGTATCGCAATCTTGATATCTCAAGTCATGAAGTCGTACCGGGTGCGCCAAAAAAAGATCAGGCATTTGAAAAAAAACGTAGTACTTAGGAGTACTGGTCACGGGATGGATTTAAATGAATTGAACTTTGCTTGATAGCATAAGGACTGAATTTTTTTTAAATTCTTCTCACATGTTTAAGAGCCAAGAAAAGATGGACAAAACCGACTTTGGGAAAAATCATTTGTTGCAAAATGGCTGAAAAAGGGCCTAACACTCTATCAAATCGCAAGGAATCCCATACATTACAACAAGGCTCAAGTGCTCGCGCTCAAGAATTATTGGAAATGAATTTTTGAAAAAATACTGAAGATTTTGGATCTATATTGCACTAAATACGATTTGCTCAAGTGTCCTAGGACACGGATGTTGTGATTAGACATTCATCTTGCTTTGCTCCTTGTTTTTCTCTTCGCTTCGTCTTCAACTCGTCTACCGCAACTGAACGTTGTTTAGGCCTAACAAATATATCCTTCCAGGTTTTGCGGTTTGAAACCTTATCTTCTGTGAGGGCGTACTAAAACAGGAATACAAGAGAGTTTTATTTGAATAGCGGAGAGCTGTTAGGCCTAAAACCACGTTCAGTTGCAGCAGACGAGTTGAAGACGAAACGAAGAAAAAAACAAGGATCAAATCAAAGTAAATAAATACTTAATCACAACATCCGTGTCCTAGCACCCTTGATTTGATCAAGTATCTTTGGCCCTTTTCAGGCATTTTGCAAGCAAGGGATTTCGTAAAATTCAGTACATGGTCAGCACTCACAAAGACGTCAGTCTTTCTGCTATCAACCAAAACTCAATTCATTCAAATCCATCCAGTACTCTAGGTACTCCGACTTTTCAAACGTCTGCATTTTTTTCGGCGAACCTGGTATCAGGTTGTTTTAAAACCTCAATATGGCCCGAAAACGGTTTTAACGAGAACGAGGTTAGTTGTCAAGGTGATACGCCTTCTTCCCTTGTCTGCAACTCCTCGTTACAGAAGTCAGTTAAGAGTTATATTTTCTAACTAATTGGCTAATTCATTTCTTGTAAAACCAAATATTTTCCAAATTACAAGGAGATATTGAATGAAACAATAATTCTCTTTGATGACATTTATCTCCCCAGACCTTGTTCAGAGTCTTTCAGAATTGTTTAAAGCGAGACACAGTTATTATTCATAAACTTCGCCAGATAGTATATCATCACTGTCGATTATAAATATTGTAACGAACTAATGACAATTTCTAATCTCATCAAGATTTAACTGCAGCAATCAGGAATATCAATTTGAGGTCACAGTAATTTGGAGATACAATCAGAAAGGGCAAACCAAAGGAGCAGGGTAGAAATTTGACCAGTTTCTTTAAGCACATGTATCCAACAAACTCCCCCCTTCCCATACGAGTTTGCAGTTGCTATTGTTATTGCAGGTGTGTTTGATTGGTAATTCCAAACCTACCAATTTCTGAAAAAAGAGACTTCACAGAGACGGAAAAATATACTTACCAGTCAAACATAAAAATCCTAGCAGAAGGTTCAGAAGGCCTTCAGAATTGGTACCAATAAAGCACACCCTAAGAAGGTTCAGAAGGCCTTCCAAGCCTACCAAGTGTACCGTTTTGAGAATTCGGAGTCAGACACGAATTCCGAGTCTACCTTGTCTCCCGTTGTCAGAATTGCTAAATTTTTTCTCCATTCACTATGTTCTTTCTGCGTGGTTCTTGATTACCTTTCTTTAAGTTAGTAGAAATGACGCGTATCTATAACACTCTCCCCCCCCCCCCCTTTAAAAGCATAAATATAGCTATTTTGTTCTTGATTGAGCTGTAGTCCTAAACGATTCCCAAATCAATTTTTCACTTCATCAGATCAGACAATGATGCATAAAGCACCCCTCCTATTGTAATAGGTTATTTTCATTTTCAAGTTGCAGGATACATTGTAAAACAGTTACTTAAACTGAATTGTAACCCTGAGTAAAGAATTTTAAAATAAAAAGTAAAATGAAATAAATGAACAAAAATAAATCCGTATTGTTCAGACACAAATTCGCCCTCTAAAGATTAGATAGGCCCTTGGCACTCGGCTGTCTTGTTACGAGACATGAAGCAGTCCTCTTTTCGGAGAAGTAACTGAGTGAAAGAACTTGTTCGTTTGCTGCATGGGCTATAGGCTTTGCAGTTAGAGCCATGATGCAATGCTCATTCAATACAATCAACAGGAAAGAAGCGATATTTCTTGCAAGTTTCAAGACTTATCGAAAGATCTGAAATTTAGGTCGTTATTTGAAAACACATAATAGAAAGCCTTTATCCACAAAGGCCCTCAAGTTTCCCGCATCTTGTTGACTTGAAGTCATGTTGTTGTCGTCGCTTCTTCAGTGAGCGGTAGTTGTAGGGTAGAGGTATAGAGTGAAGCTGGGGTAAAACTACAACTATATGTATTGAGTCTAAATGACATACAGAGCAAAATCCCCGCACCGATCTATACCCAGTACGCAAGTGAGTCAAGTGATACCCGAGAAAGATTATCTCTTGGCATTTCTTGCTAAATCGCAAAGCAAAGAATGGTCACCGGTAGCCCTTTTGTCGCTCTCTCTGTCCCAATCCCCAACCATTGTTGCTAAGGAAGAACACAAGCCTTCTACGTGTTTTTGAGATAAATCAAATATAAAGCACAATTGAGTCTGGCAAAGGTTGGATAACACATGCAACTTCAAAGAATGATATGTTCTCTCATGTTTAGTTTCGGCTCAAACTATTTAGAAAAGAATTCTTATTTATTTTTAAATGATACTACAAAAAATTCTTTCTAGCTTTACAGTATTTGAGAAGCTTCTAGAAAATAATCCCACAGTTTGTACTAACTTTAAGATTCAATTAATCATTCAGTTTCACTTTAGGAATTTGCTCTTTGTTACGTGTTGGGACCTGATTACATTAAAACAGTTAACCTCGTTTTTATAGCAATAGGAAGTTGATTTATTTCGGTGGTTGACCGGTTAACCGATTTTATCACTTCAATATCGTGCCTGCCCACGAGGTTGCTCTCTTAATGCCTCCTACAACGAGGTAAGAACTCATAACCAACTGTGGTTAGGTCTGTTACTGACGTGGTCCGAAGTTTTTACGCATTCGCCATATATCAAGTCTTGCATACATACGTGAGAGGATTGGTACTCTATTCAAGGAGATTGTCAGATTATTGTGCCAATAGAATTAATGTGAACCAGGACGTTGACACTTCATTTGTGGCCAAAGCGCTGAATTTCTATAAATACGTTCATGGACATATGGCTTCACTCGACATATCCTGAGATACGAACGATAGGGAACAAGAAGTTATTCTTGAACAGAAAACTTTCTCGTCGAATTATTTGCAACAGGTAAAGGAGCTCCAATTTACTGTGAGATACGAAAGGCACTGGAGCTAATTTTTGAGAAAGATTCTTGGAAAAAAAGTTTCATATAAGATTCGTTGCCTCAAGCAAACCAATTTTATACCAGCAAACCAATTCGCCAAACCCTTTGCAGTTTGGTCAGAGGTACCAGAATAGCAAGTGCAGCTCTACGAACATCACTCGAACAAAAAACTTCCTCGTGTGATTGTGTGCCCGTGTGTGCCTCACATCAAGAAAGAAGCTCGATTTTCAGTTTGCTGTGGGATACGAAAGGACTGGAGCTAGCTCTTGCGAAATAGTCACTTTTGAAGAGAAAGCTTGACTTCATTTTGCTTGTGATTGTACAGTTCAAACATTGACTATGGTCCAAATGAACGAAGATATCGGCCGACTGCAGAGGAACCTCCTATTGTTGTCAGGTGGAGAAAGCTTATAGCTGTGAACATATGCGCATCAGCACGAGTGCAATTAGTGCAAAATTGATTGATATTCTGCTATAATATCTTGAGATTTTAAGAAAGCTGCCGAAAAAGTTGGTTATAAAAGAAACATTGCAGACGATTGTCATTTGTGTCTCCCGTGTGGCGAAAAACGATCGACTGTCTTTTCTTGAACAGCGGAAGAATTAACTCTTGGTTGTAGTAACGTGGTTGGCCTTGAAAGTCGCCTGAGATTCAGAAAGATAATATCATAGTCATGATAATATCTAGTCGAAGATAAACTTGAACAGAATCCAAAGAATTTGATCCGAATTGACAGAAGTCTTGCGAGAACACTGACAAACTGTCATTGGATTGGAGTTGATAGTTGGGTGTTGTAAATTGTAAAGAATTTGGTCTGGGAGGAACTAGAAACAAGGATTTTCGACAAACCGTTGCATCTCTCATCAAGACTGTGCCTACAGAAAAATTTAGACAGGAAAACATATCCTGGGGAGAACCAGTTTGCAGCTCGATATCTTTAGCAGAAGTTTGAGAACCCTTTGTATCGAGAAAGTGCGTGCAAAGAGCTTGATACTGGAAAATATATTTAGGAGTGAACAATTTGAAAGAGATAACAATTGAAGCTTGCTCTCGATGGTAGAAGTTGCACAATCTCTCTGATTTATGCACAGACACATCGACTTGTTGATGGTAATGATAGTTGTTTTGTTTATGGTGTGAAGATTAGTGAAAAGTTGAATTTTGCAACTTTATTTGTTGTCTTTATTTGCAGAGCAAGCAGGTGAAACTATAAACATCAATATCGATAGTTGTTTAATGAGCGGGTATTTTTAACTGCTGAGGCTGTTCAGAATAGTTGCATTCCTGCACGGTGCCGAATCTCATTTGAGAAAATTGTTCAGGTCGAAATCAAAGAGAAGAAATTTGGATATTGAATTGGAAAATATATATATTTTCAGTCTGCCAAGGAGAAATTCTTGAACAAACAAACTGCAAAAACTGTTATCGTTGACGTTTCAGAGACGACAAGGCAAGATCTCTGTTCATGGTACAAGCATCAAGTGGCATATAGAAAGTTTATGGAGAACTACGAAGCGAAAATGAAGAGTTTCAAAGTTGAGAAAGTTTTACACGGCATGGAGGTAGAGGTAACACCAGCAACAAGAACCTTCGAGACAAAGGTCTTCGTTTCCCAACGATTTCGCCCAAAGAAGTTCAAAACAGAGGTTACAATTTTCCCTTCTGTCAACAACAACGAAAGCCCTGATCTCAGTGACCTGAGGTTTTTTCATAACTATGCTTATTTCATCAAAGGCTTAGGAAAAAGAGAGTTGGTCTTAAATGAAGCTTATTACGTTCAAGGGGAAATGAAGAAAAAATGCCATCAAACAATGAGGTTGCAACCAGTTAATGGTATGCCTCGGTTTAGCATCGACCAGAACAATAATGAGATGCCAAAGTGTGGTATTACTTTAGGAGACTAAGGTATAAACAAAACGAGTAATATAAGGTTATTAAAGTAGAGGAATGTAATTAAACTTTTGTCGATTTTTTCATTAATGAGGATAGCAAGTTGTTTACAACCCTGTGAAAATGTCTTAAATCGTACGCTTTTGGCGAGAATGGCTGTTGCAAAAAAGAACTTTCATTTGCATTAAACGCAAAGTATTTCGAACGCTAATATTTTCGGACATTTCAAACGTTCGAAAATTTCAGGGTCCGAAATATTTTTGTGATCCAAATACCAGTCGCCCGAAATGTTTTCTTCGCAGAAAAGTTCGAAATTCTTTTAAAAAAAATGTCCTAACACCGAAAATATTTTGTCCGAAATCAATTCATCCAAAAAGTTTGACATGTCCTTAAATTTTATCGATTTTGTATTCAACTTTGTATACGAATGATGATAGAAGCTTTCCTTCCGATCTCTGATATCTCTCGAACTTCTCTCGAACGGTCGAACTTTTCAAGTTTTGCTACGTATGGTCCATTGCCAAGAATGGGTATCTTCCAAGGAAATGACTGAAGAACTCGTCTTACGCAAGGACCAAACCTGGAGGCGCATCTCACTTTCTTGAGTCCTGATAAAATGACTTCAAACAAAAGTAACAAAGAGATATCATATCGTAGCGATAAGATTTCTTTTGAGCGACTGATACTGGGTCCATAGAATTTAGAAACTTGCAAACTGCAATGAATTCAAAATTACCCTTATAAGATGGCGTTAACAAAAGGACCATGGTCGATAGTTCAATCAATGACGCCATCTTTAGCGTAATTGTCCATGGGCTTTAAGAAAGCAGCAGTTGTTCCGATAGCAGTGTGTCCCTGTGCCAATGAAGGTTGTTGTTGTTGCTGCGTCACTGTCACGTGCAGCAGTCTGAAAAACCGCCTCGAGACCACTCAGTACTCGATACGTGTTGCATCTAGGCCTAGCGGCATTGTTTGGATGCAAGCAAAATGAGGAAACGGGGAAGAACGAAACTGCTGTGGGAAGAAAAACTACCGCATTTCTTAACGCCCATGAATTGTCGTATGAGTTTGTGTGTATGAGTTATAGCGCTTGGTACGACCATGGCTGGGCAGGACAACGGAGAATAGTTCTAGAAATAAGTTGGATATACTTAAAGAAGATTTGCGGGGCATAGGATACGCTTAGATCAAGTCCTTCCCTCTTCAAAGCATGATGGCCAAACCATCGTCTTTCCTTTGCACTTAAGATGTCCTCTTACCAACTTAGTACGAGGGACTTTCTCAACCTAATTCCACCCTTGCTCTTGTTGACTCAAATGCCAAAAAGGAACCGTTGAAAATGGGTCAACAGGGCTGAGCAAGTCTTCAGGATTCTCAAGTCTTAACTCAATATAATGCAAGCTAGGATCCTTTTACATTCCTGACCCAAGACTTCTTGAAAGAGAGAGCGATCGTAAATCTTGAAGTGTGTGACCTGGTATGGAAGTAGTTTCTTTGGAGATCTGCATAATTTCTGAAGAAAAAGAACTCCGCGAACATAGGATAAAACCTAAGTAGCATTCGACGGGGAATCGAGGATACTCAATAAACACTCATTGTGATTTTGCAATACAGTAAGAACCCGCAAAATAGAAACCACTTTATAAGAATCTTTCAGCCTGTTTCCAGAATAATGACCTCATAAAAAGAAACTAAACAGGCTGTTTGAAAAAAAGGTTTCTATTTTGCGGGTTCATAATACTGTATGATTCAAACCAGGTAGCTTCTGAAAGCATAGATTCCCTTCCCACAAATGTAGAGCCATTGCAAGAGTTTACAATATGCCTAAAATCCCAAAATCGATTTTGTCCTGCACACATACGTACATAAAGCAACTTTTGATGATCCGAAGAATATTCAAATTTTGAATTCTCAAATTTGAATTTTCAAAAGGTGCATATTTTCACTCACAAGGAATTTCGTCAAAAATAGGCATTCCTGCAGTGCCAAACCCTTAAGCATTCTTACGCTAGGTAACAATTTACGAACAAACATTATTCCAGCACAGTCACTTAGTAAAATATGTTAAGTCAAAACATATGGTATGGTCCACAATAGGGGTCCACAAATCACTCGTGGTTGGCACCAGGGCTCTAAATTACTTGCTATATACGTAGAAAACCTGGATTTAGAGTCTTACTAAATATACGACTTTGTTTGTCTTAAGAATGTCTCGTCTCATCCAGTCTGGTCTCGTTAAGAGTGCTAAACGATATAAATCATTGGGTAAAAAACCAAAAGGCTGCTTAGCAAAGGCAAATCTTTAAAAGGGCTGATGTAAATGGCCACTCATCTTTTCTTGGAGTGAATTGCTTGAAATAAATTTTAGCTATCTTTACTACTACGGTTGGACTTTTGTATAACCTTTAACATTTTCGAAATCTCTGCGTATTTTATATTTCAACTTGTTGGAAGGTGTGACATCATGAAATTTATAAATCGTAAACCAAAAGGGTGACAGACTTGCACTTCATACTACCATACGGTCATACGGTATTGCAGACTTGAAGAATACTCAAAGTTTGCTGGAAGACTTCACCAAAAGTGAGAGTGACAAAAAGTGATAACAAAAAATTGAAAAGTTTCTTTACTTCAAAAATCGAGCTCTGATCGCTTTTCGAGCCTTGAGTTTCTTAATTTTCTGGAAAAGGCTATTTGTTCCTTCTAAGTGGTTTCTTATAACCATATAAAGCTCAAAACCCCAGAAAGGTTCATTCAGAGGTTAGGACCATAAATAAGGTGACATATGGATTGAAAATTCAAAAATTGACGGATCCTACTAAAAATAGGTTTTAACGATGGATTTACCTGGTGACTGCACATCAATCCTTCTAACCATAACAAGTGACTGGTTTAGCTCCATATCCACCCTCCAGCCAAATTCCAATAAGGCTTATGCTTGCTGTCAAAAACTCCACCCTAAACTGGAGAACTCCTTCTCAAAGCTTAGCTGTTAGATTATCTATGATGCTCTGACATTTAGATCTATTTGGTAATATTTCATCAAATTTGGCAAACGATTCATCCGGGATTTTGAAGAATTTGAATACTGCCGTAAAAGGTGAGAATATCTTCAACAACTTGATGTAGACTTTTGACGTGGTTCCTTGTATTTGTTCAACATTTTTGATCTGATTCAATGAGCAATGCTGAGAGTTATGTAATGAGTCTAAACTTGATGTGGAGCTTTCGATAAAAGGTGGAGATAAAGGCGGAAGGAGGGGTCCTACGATAAAGGCTCGAAAATGCTTCAAAGCTAGGAAGAACGATTTGGTTTTGTCCATTGACATAATTCATTTCTCTACATTTCCCGCAGATCAAAGGCCGCGTGGCCCCGCGTGGCCCCGCGTGGTTGGTAGACTTGCCCCAAGTCTATTTCGTCGACTGTAATAAGTCTATCTGAAAGTGTTCCCTTCAATTTTTTTGACGAAATTTTTTAGACGAGATATACTTGGGGCAAGCTACGTGGATGGTGATGTGTCTTTAACTTTCTCTGTGACTTCTGGCCCTTCTGACAAGGGAATTTTGCAAAGAAAATAATATTACCTACCGAAATTCTGTAAAAAATCATTGCTAACAATGGATGATAAAGTATTCAGGGAAAACCCAAACTGAGAGCAAATGTTGTGGTGCAAGTCGTTGTGATCATTTTGCCGCATTTTGCATTCTAAGAAACGAGGTTCCTTTGTTAGTGCTACTCTTTAGTTCATTTTCTTTGATTCTGAACTTGCCGAAATTCAATTTTTGCCACCACTTCGTTTTTTCTGAAGTTTTCATTTCATTTCATTTCATTTTGATTTATTTTAACAGGGTTAAATACATTCAGTAAATATAAATTAACTGATTTACAATGTGCCCTGCTTAAAAACATAACTAACCTAAATACATGATATTACAAATAAACTTGAAGATCCTACATAAAAGAAAGAAATATATGTAAAAATAAAGGGACTCGGAAGTCAAACGTATGTGCTGAATGTTGAATTAGATTATCAGCCTCTTTGATCTTTCAAAAATGCTTTTAGCCTCGTTTTGAAAGTGGCTAGCGAAGGAGCAGTTTTTATTTCATTGCTCAGCTGGTTCCAAACAGTAACTCCTCGATACGAAAAGCTCCGCTGCCCATTTGAGGTCTTACAGAGTGGAATCCTGAGGTCAGTACTGGTATTACGTAAGGTCCGATTGCAAGAATCGGACAATTTGTGAAACATTGACTGCATGTAAGGGGGTGCAAGCCCATTCAAGGCTTTATATACTATACAAGCTGTCTCGAAGTCGATCATTTCTTTGACTGTTAACCACCCTAGTTGTGATATTAATGGCAGCGATGATTGATCGAAGGGACTGTTTGTAACGACACGCGCTGCTCGATTTTGCAGCATTTGCAATTTTCTTAGTGTGGTATCACCTGCACATCCCCAAACAGAGCAACAATATCTAAAATGCGAGTCTACTATGCTAAAATACATCCTTTGGATGGTTTCCAACGAGAGATATTTCTTGGAATACTTCAGCATTCCTATTCCTCGTGAAATCTTACCGATAGCAACGTTGATTTGCTCTTTCCAATTTAGTAATGGATCAATTTGTACCCCAAGATATTTAATTTTTCCCGTGGATTCAATCTTTTCGTCATTTAAAAAGTAAGTCTGGCATGAGTACAACGTCGTACCTATCGCTATTAGTAGATTCAATTAAGAGTGTAGAAAAATGATGCTGCTGTTTTGAAGAAGGGGATGTGTGGTGAGTCTAAGGGATTGCTAAAATGGCACTATGAAGGAGACCTAAGACGCTCACTAAATACATCATCTTAGCTCAGAGATAAGCATGCATTCACGCAAAAAAACATTTGCATAAAGTATTTGAAGCTAGGTAAACCCCCAGGATTCATCCTGCTTATTCGATAAGTTCACTGGTTTCCTTCTGAACGACTTTCTAATCTATGACCCTAGATAAACGATTTACCTTCAGCTACGGATGTGAACACACAACGTAAATAGACAGAGGCTATCGCTAATTGCAAGGTTGGATCTGGTTTGTATACAGGACTGACCCTTTGAGCTTCAGAGACAAAGTATAGCTGAAACTAGGAAAGAGAGACTGGAGAATTGGGAGAATTATTGGCTGTTTGCTGCTGGGAATTATTAGTTGTCAATTCGGAATTCCAAATCGAAATGCCTCGTCGAATGTCATATTTTGATGTCGAGAAAGTTGTTCACTTTTCAGAGATTTCAATTCCGCCACCGAGTCTGTCATTTGAAAGCAAAGTCTTCATAAAGCCTAAACTGCGAGTTAAGAAATACCGATCCGAGATCTATGTGTTCCCTGCCTGGAATAACCCGGAGACAATATGGGCCTGCGATCTCAAGTTATTCGTGAGTCACGTACTGTACGCGAAAGGATTGGCCAAAGGAAACTTCGCAGTTCAAGAAACCATTTTAACACCTGGAGAAGTGAAGCGAAAATTCAAGAAGGACATTTCCATGACGACAGCACCCTTCAGAGTAAGTTAGGGCAACTAATGGGACTTGAAACAAACATTGGTAAAAGTTGTAAGACAAAGACAGATTCAAAAATTTTACAGACGAATCTCTGACGCGAATCTATTGCGAAAATGTTTAACGAGAACTAATGGGAACAGAAACATTTTAAAAAGTAACGATAATTTAGTTTTTTCGAACAATTGTTAATTTAATGTAATAAAATTGCAGAATGAGATGGATTTAGATATGCATCTAAGTGGTATAGAGGTATACCGATACAATAAAAGTCTTTATTTTTAGCAGTAGACATGATGTCGAAAACAGGTTGAATGCTAATTGGGTGGGTACCAATGTGATGTAATAAAGATTGAGAAGTCTTATTTAAAGAGTTCAAGACCAGCAAATCTTAAAATCACAACAAATGTACGCTATCATTAGTTAATAGAGCACAATGTTTATTTCTATAAAAAATTCTTTGTGTGAAAGTCCACTTTCAGATCGTAAAAATTTCAAGAAACTTCAACACTGGGAGAAACTTTTTAAAATGTTTTCTTTTGGTTGAGAAAACCCTTTGACGACTTTGACATGTTTTCGCTTTATTTTCACTTGTTTTTTTTTTAAGTATCACCTGAAAGGTACTGCAATGCAGTACTACCTTGACGTCACGTCATATGCACCTTCTAAGAAACCTTCAAGAAACTTTGAGTTCTCAAATACAGAGAATTTTAAGGAACTTTCCGAACTGGGTCAAATAGTTAGGCCCCTAGAAACAAACACCTAGAAATACTCTGTCAAGTTTTTGTTCGAATGAGCTGATGTGTGGCAAACCTCGATTCCAAGACTATCATTGTCTTCAGCCTCTCTTCTTCAGCAAAAATGATACCCCTGGTTCCTACCTGCACTTTTGTGGCGAATGTATGCTAATTTATGTCATAACAACTGGCCGCCCATTGTTATCCTGGGTTCAAGGTTGGCTATGTGGGCTTGTACCATTTATGGCTTGTACAGTCTTTATTCAACTGATTTGAAGTTTTTTTGATATCATCAATTAAGAATTTACATTACACGATACTTATTACACTACCTGCAAAATACTCTACAATACTACGAAGACGATACTACGAGGAGCAAAATATCATGTCTACCCCGTAGCAAGAACACGAAAAAAGTGCAAAAACTACATATAACTACCATTTCAAAAAGAAAATTCACAAAAAAGTGCCTTGGCGATTGCTTGACGGATGGCAGAAAATTGAATGAGGATTGCAGCGAGAAGATCTCGTCACTGAATGTCAAAAGACGGACAGAGCAATAAAATTCCGCATCCTCGATATCATCGTTTGATCTGAATTCAAAGGGGATCGACAGTGACAAGATAAAGTTATAAAAAAGTAACTTGATCAATACGCTATTTGATTGGCCCTTTCGCGTTCAAAATGCCATGTCATTGGACTAATTAATATAGAAATAACGTTTGCCGTTTTTAACCGTGTCGATTCCCTTAAAGGCAACAACTTTAAAAAAAATGTGTTGACTTGACCGTAGCAATGTCAATTCGCTGTTTCAAATTCGTCTGATCAAGGCGTGGAGCTCCATCGAACCAAAGAAGGATCAACTATATAAAGTAGTGGAAATCTGGAAGTCTGAGCTCTGTCTAAAATGCCCTCTTTCCTTGGTTTTAAAATATATTTAAACAAGTTAAAAATTCTTTTGACCTTGACAAACAAGCGTTTTCTTCGACATGGCTAGACCATGTCCAGTGGCTACTTTATTTCTCCCCGGTATCGTGATTGGAAAAGTTGTAGATACTGCAAGCAAATTTCAAGGAAAGAATTAAAAAGAATTCAAACTAAAAAAAAAAATATGCTAAAATCATGTGCAGTGTGTACTAAAAAAAGTGTGCACCATTTATGTGGCTGCTGCGGAGGAGTTGTACTTTCTATTGTTCCGGTATTGATACAGTTGTATAGGACAGATTTCAACTTGGAGTTTGAAACCTTGTTTCAATCAGTCGGACAAGTAGTTGCTGATTTATGGTACAAGAAGGAATGCTAGTTATGAAGCAATCACTTTCTTGACTGTCGTGTGCCATAAATCAGGAACCACTTGCCCGATTGGCTAAAACAAGGTCTCAATCTTTAAGTTAAAGCAGGGAGCTATACACGGGAGAGGAAACGCGCATTGAGTTGCACTCTGCGATATGATATGCGCCTCCTTCGCAGCGCATCGCGCACTTTGTAGAGAAAACAAGAAAACAAGATGGAAGCTGATGTTTGGACGGAAAGTGCATCTCATTTTTGGATTGAATTTGAACAACAATAGTAGGCATTTTAGGCTATGTTAGACATTCTTTTGACTCTTTAATGTTTTATCTTTGCATAGTGAGATTTATTTACTCATTTGGTATCAGGAATTGGCTGTAGCGGCTAAGTTTTTTCAGCTGTGCTTAGGCCAGCTCGTCTTTTGGATCACGCTCCAAGCACGCATTTGTGAAAATTTCACCCTGCCCAACCCCAACCAACTTTGAGCAATTTAAGTTACTTGTGGATAGCCATTGGCAATAAAACTAGTGAAAAATGTTTCTGAGATAGTATGAGACTCGCGAGATTTTTCAATTTTCTTTCGGGGTACTTGCACCGATTGTGCTTTTGTCCTATTCTCGTGCCTCAGCAACATTCTGAGATTCCAATCGACTCGAAACTTACGCAATTTTTAGTTATTTCAATCAATCGAATGAGGGTCGGACGGTTTATAAAATAGTGAGGCAAGTGGAAATGCTGTGCAACCTTTGTTTACTAAGACAAACTCATTTCAATCCACCTTCTCGTCTTCTTCCTGGTCGTTCTCCACAGCAAAAATTTCGTTACTAGGCAAGCCAAATTATCGCTGCTCCGTTGCTACGTCAAAACACAAACGAGGTCGCATGTATCAGGAATAGAACAATAGAGCGTACAGCTCCTCCGCAGCAGCCAAACAAATGCAGCACAGTTTTTTGGGACAGCCTGTAGTCTTTGGCAAATAACTTGCAGCATTACGTTTTACGATAAACTTTCATTGAATAAATCTTACTGCCTACGTGAGCTCGGAACGTGGAAATTACACAGTCGATCAAATGGCTTACAAATTAGTCCACCTTTATCAACAACCTTATCCTATTTGCCTTGAAGTTATTAAACAGCAAAATAACTGGCTCTAAAGAAATTGTTTTGTTGGAGACAGTGGTTACGCGGATAATGTCATTTCTGACCAAATCACTTTGGGAACCAGTTTGGGTAAATTAAAACTTTGGAAGCAAATCTCTGTTTTTGTTGCAATAATTCTTTTCAGTTGATAATATTGATAGGAGCAACTTTCGAAACAAAATTCCTGTTGTTTCGCGTGTTTTACTGAGTATACCAAAATCAGGAAAATGTTTAGAATGATTTATTAAAGATGACTAACAAGCGCAGCAAACAAGCTAGAATGGAAACGTTGCTGTTTACATTTTCCTCCTTCTTTTGGCGAAAACAATTTGAAAATAACGAACAAATTTCCACTGGTTGCTTACAAAACAAAATAATCTGGGCAAAAAGGCTTCATATAAGTGGACTTTTTGGTAAAACAGAAACCATTAACGTCTGTCTCAAATTAAATGTCACGTGAAAATGCTCGCGAAAAAAAGCAATTCAATAATTTTGCATTAGTAATTTTGCGTTATCGCAAATCTCGCTCATCTAATTTCAGACGGACTTTATTATTGGAATAACAGGCATTGAATACCACTTAACAGTATCATAGTATGATGATCCCTGCAAACAACCTAATTTATTGATCAACAAACTGCATTAAGCATTTCTGGTACTGGTAGTTATCAGTTAGCCTCATTTCACAAAGGACCTTGAAACTTACGCTCATCTCATTCAATTAAATTGATGTTGTTGTTGTCGCTATCAGTTCAGGCAAGGAGCGAAACTACGACATGTAATCATTCTAGTAATCAGTCATAAAAATCTGGGAATTTTTCGCAACTGTAACATAGCAAGTAATTCGACTCTGCAAAATATTGGATCTTAACAGGACCTCTTCTACATTGTCACCATACTATAGAACTGTATGATTATAAAGACTCTATCTGTGGATTAAATAATGTTTCAACATTAATCTTGATACAAAAATAAATCTGCAGATGCAAAAAAAATATACCAACATCATTGAACTGAGAGTAGAGGTATCTTGATTTTCAAGCCCCAGCAAAGTTTAAAGTATGCTTTGCCATTCTTAGATGTGCTTGTTAATCAAGATAATGATACTTTTTCAACTAGCCTGTATAGGAAAAAGACATTTACCGGTCTTTACACTGACTTTTCAGTTTAGCGCCTACTAAGTATAAGATCAATTTAATTAGGGTCTTCGTCTATCGCGCTTTTCATATTTGCTCATCTTACCGCAATTTTCATGAAGAAGTCCTCCGAATGAAGAAGACCGTATTATCTCATCAACCGTATTATTAAGAATTTTCTCGACCGCCAATTTGGACCCAAACCTCCCCTGAAGCCTAATGACAAAGTCCCCCTCTTATTTTGCATACCGTATCTTGGGCAGTATAGCTTACAAATCAAATCTAGGCTAGGTAGGGTTATCAAACAATGTTATCCTAATATCCAACTTAAGGTTATTTCTCGGTCCCCTAAACGCAATGGATCACTTTTTTCGTTCAAGGATCGCTTTCCTACTCTAAAGGCCGTCTTCCACTTGCAGCAGTTTCGGTCGGCGACCAGTGCGCTCGTTCTGTGCGCATGCTCTGTTACCGGAGAGCATGCGCACTAGGCAAGCGCGCAGGTCGCCGACCAAAACTACTGCAATGGAGGTCAGCCTTAATGCGCTCATCTGTTATTTACAAGTTTCAGTGTCCTGGCTGCCATGCCTTGTACTATGAAAAAACATCACGTAAATTAATTACACGATGCAGAGAGCACTTGGGAGTGAACAAAGCTGGTCGAAAGATAAAAGCGAGTCCATCCGCTATTGCGGATCACATTAGCCAATCAGGGCACGCCGCGCCGTTTTAAGATTTCTCTATTTTGAACAGAGCCAACGATGAGTTTGACCTTCTTATTCACGAGAGCCTCCTTATTTTACGTGATCGACCTGAACTTAATTCCCAACAGTCGTCTATTCCCTTAGCCCTCCTCCGATCTGTTTTCACTTTATCCACTTGAGACTTAGGTCACGGGTCCCCGTACGCGTAGGAAATGTAACTCATGCTTGTTTACCGCATTTTATCTTGTCTGTTCCTTTGTATAAATTGCCATGTTTATTTGATTTGATTTGCTGAAGATGAACCAAGCCTGGTTCGAAACGTTCTGAAAACATGTTTTACGTCAAATTAATTTATAGTTCTTTTTTAACCGATTATGTCTCTTATATACCGTCTAAGTCTCCTGGAAATGTCAACTGTTAACATGGAATGAAAGTCGATAAAATGAAATGTAAAATGATTGTCGTCGCTTGTCTCATCCTCCTCTTTATCATCAAACTGCGCTTTCCAACGAACTGTCCAATTTCAAAGTTTAAAGTAAATTTAAGATACAGGAATTGAGTTATATTCAAGAAAGGGGCTTAAAGCCTGGAGGCGGCCTAACAGGTAATTTCGTTTCAGCTTTAGACCTCTCTTGATTTGCAGTGGAAAAAGTTCTACTCTTATCACTACCAGTCTCGCGGTCGCTCGCAGTTGATTTCTCTGTAAATTGTCCAGCTCTACGGTTAGAAACCCTTGAAGGATCGACCCTTTCAATTGGTTCTCGAAATGAAGGCGAACTGTTTTCCTTAGTCCTTCTTGGTTGCCTGTGTCCCGCACGCTCTCTTTCGCGTTTAGTGTCATTCGTTCTAGTCTGTGAAGGTTTTGGGGAGGGTGCTTTCCGACCAGGCCCTGTTCTTGGCTCATTATTGTTTGTAGGCCTACCAGCAGAATCATCGCTAGATTTCATAGAATCAATGTTTTCCTTAGTCTTCCTTGGCTGCCTGTATCCTGCACGCTCTTTTTCACGTTTAGTGTCATTCGTTTTAGTCTTCGAAGATTTTGGCGAGGGTGCCCTCCCACCAGGCTCCGTTCTTGGCTCATTGTTGTTTGTATGCCTACCGGCAGAATCATCACTAGATCTATTAGATTCGACTGGTTCTCGAAATGAAGGTGAACTGTTTTCCTTAGTCCTTCTTGGTTGTCTGTATCCTGTACGCTCTCTTTCACGTTTAGTATCATTCGTTCTAGTCTTCGAAGGCACTGGCGATATTGATCTACCACCAAGGTCTATCCTTGGGACACTACTGTTTGTAGGCCTGGAGGCAGAATCATTAGTGCGACTGGATGTAGAACTATTTTCAGACATTCTAGTTTTTGAAGTCATTGGTGAAGGTAATCTCCTACTAGACTCTGTCCTTTGCTCTTTATTGATTGCAGGCCTAGAAACATCATCTTCGCTAGGTTTCTGTGACTTGATTGGTTCTCGCGTTGACGTTCGACCGGAATTATCATTAAAAACAGTCGCTCTGGCTTTTGAGGTCATTGGCGAGGGTGCCCTTCCACCAGAGTCTGTCCTTGGTACAATATTGTTTATAGGCCTAGAGGCAGAATCTATGTAAGATTTCTCAGCTGTGGTCTGTTCCCGAGCATTTGTCCTGTTTGAATTAGCGCTTTTTGCTGACAGAGATTGTTCAACAATCTGAAATTCAGAAATCCACGAGTCTATATTACCAAGTATATGGATACCCTCGTTTTCAAGAAGTCTTGGCTCGTCGATGGATTCCAGACTTTCTTCATCTTCCACGGTCTAAGGAAACAAAGTCGATAACATTTCCAACAGATTCTATATTGGTCTTGAAAATGGTCAGAACTTATGCCTTCTCGATTCTGAGACAGCCCATAAAATAGTGGAAATGCCAATATTTGTAGCTTGCCTGTAGAAAGGCCATTTCTGTGGCAAGTACCTCAAAAAGGAGGACAGTCGCCTTGCTAAAGGGTCATGGATCCCTTTGGTTCTCTTCAAGTGTGTTCATTGAAAAGTAAGCTGATGGAAGCACATCAAGACAACTGTTGAAAATACTTAAACAAATACAAATAGCCTCAAATAAAGGACTCATCGTAATAAACCCAAAAACGCAACATTAGACACTGTAATCTGTGGAAAAAAATCTCTTAACACCTGTTCCTATTTCTGCTACGTTTAGTTAATCAATTCTAGGCCATGGTCCACAGTTTCTACGTGTGATCGGCCACTGTACTTGTTTATTTTCAAAAGGGCCATTTTAACAAAATAAGTTCAATCCGACACGGCAAAAACGATGATTAAATCAGATTTTTAGACACGGCAGATTCCGCCGTTTTAATTCAGTTCGATTCGACATGACAAAAAAAACGATGATTAAACTAGGCCTTAGTTGGATTCGTGTAACTCCTCATCTCTTTTTCATACTCCCTTCTCTGTTATTGCACCCCTTATTCTCGTTATTTTCTCAAATTTCCATTTCAAGCTTCTTTACCTCAAGTTAGTCCTCACCAACAACAACTGAAAGAGTTTTAAGAGGGGATTTCCCAACTCAAATGGAAGAAAATTTATCCCTGAAACAGCACCTGCATGAATCGAAGCACGAAGCAGTCTTTTCAAGTACGTATCTAGTAAAAATGCTTACCTTTGTCTCAATCAAATATTTATTCTTTTCAGCCTCTATATCGATAATTCCACCTCGTTTCTGCTGCCGCAGATATATAGCTTTCATCCGTTTTCTCCAGGCCAGAAATTTGGTTGATGGCTCGAAGATGATCTGCGAGGACAATCATGATTCAGATTTTGAGCATTTCACTTTTTTAACATCACAGATTGCTTACCGTAAAAGCTCTATTAAGCCCCCTCTCTATTAAGCCCCCTCTCTATTAAGCCCCCTCTCTATTAAGCCCCCTCTCTATTAAGCTCCCCTCTCTGTTAAGCCCTCTCTCTATTAAGCCCCCCACTTACATCAAATTCCAGAGGTTGCCAATGATTTTCCATTCATTGAGCTAAGTAAGTTTGCACGTTAATTTTGATATGGTTTGAAATAAAACTGTGTCGAATTTATGTATTTGACTCGTAAAATTCTATGTTGAATCCGCAAAATATAGTTTAATAGGAATAAAGAGCTATTATTTATCCTTGTCATTTGATTTTGTGAATAAGCCCCCTCTCTAATAAGCCCCCTCCCTTTTAAGTCCCCCTCTGGAGTGTCCGAAAGTAAATAAGCCCCCGGGGGGCTTAATAGAGCATTTACGGTATCTACTGGGTGAACCAGGAAAAAGTTCTCGCTTTCAAAAATTCATAGCTGCAAGAGTTCTTCGCAGATTTCAACGATTGAAATTCTAGTTCAAAGCTAAAAACAGAAGTATTTTTGTGATTTTTCTCTTGTTTTTATGAGCACTGAAAATATAGGTAAATTCGAGTTAATAAAAATTTCTTAGTTGCGAAATAGCCTGTAAAAGGGTCTACAACACTTGACCCTGTAAAAGGGCCCACGACACTTGATAAGGACATCAAGAATCTTCGTCTCGTCTCGTCTCATTTTTTATTAAGGCTCTAGCACTCAGAGTAAGAATCTCCTCACACAGAACAATACGCAAGGGTATTTCACCTCTCTCAGGAGTAACAAGAAATAGATTTTCAAGCAAAACTATTGAAGTTTTTCGATCCCATGGCAATAAACGAGCAAATGACATCTCTCACTCGCGGAAAATTGTACCTTCTTTATTATTCTGTGCGGGGAGTTTCTTTATGATTTGATAAAATATTTTAGGTCTTTTTCAGGAATTTTGTAACCACAAAATCACAAAGTTATTCCATTCCCCCTGCTATATCAAGCAGATGTCAATTCATTCCAATCCACCAAGTGCTCTTGATGCTATAAATGTTCAAAGATGGGAACTTTTTCTGGCTCACCTGGTAGGCAGGGGATGAAAACCCACCCGACCATGCGACCGGGTGGTCGCAGAAAATTTTCCATTCATAATATCCTGCAGGAAATTTGTCACAATATATCAAAGTAGAGCAAGAGTAACCTATCTACTTATATCTTCTGTAGAATTGGTATCAACATTGTATATAACGAAACAAGTTATAAGATCACTAAAGAACTCAATTTCCCTATTGCTTTGATACCCTTATCGTAATGGTTGCTGGAATTGAGTTCCAACTTCATTTCATAAATGCTATAGACATGGGGAGTGTAAAAGCTATGGCTGGAATGTATCACGAATTAGGTACCAACGATCATAGCTTTACACCCAAGCGTATTCAAGGCGATGCCTTGGAGGGTGGACGAGTGCGTGGTGAGCTCAATTATCCTATGGTTGGAGATGGAGAATATTTCCATTTCCCCTATGCAGGAAATCTTAATTATTAGTTTTGACCGGTCACTAGAATAAAAGTATTTGTTCATGCCCTGCATAGTTCAAACCACTGATATAGTTATTTGCATAAGCAATATAGGGGGATGACTGCATGCATTCTACGATTTTACACGCATTCTACCTATTAACGTGAAGATATTAAAACTTATCTTATCGCCCAGTGCTTCAAGCATTCTTCTTACGTAATGAATGGTTAGTTATTTGAGACAGTGTGAAAACCGGGACATGTTGTCGATACATTGTTTGTTTGTTTGTCTCTAAGGTTTTATTGTACTGGGTGACTATAAAAAAGTCCCCCGTTCAAAAAATCATCACGCAACTTGTCAATATTACTATTTCCAATGCTCCTTTTTTCAGAGCAATTAATGAGATATTAATTTCAGATTCCGTCTCAGTTTCAGTTTATCATTTTATTAGTTATGCTAAATCTCCAAAGGATTTTGAATGGATTTCAAACGACCTGGAAGATTTGATAGCACGTTTTAGGCCATTTTCTGGCTGTTCTGCAAGACTGACTTTTGAATCTTTCGAATTTACCAAGGGATTGCTACTTTTGAAAATTATCACAAAATACAAAAAATGCTTCAAACTTTTGCTATCATAAACATAAGATCCTTTTGGATGATTACAAAGTCTGTCCTGAGCTAAACAAGCATAAGAATATCTGAATGTTGATTTCTTCATAACCCCAAATGACCGTAGATGCTGTTTTTAGCTACAGTCAGAGAGATGAGTGTTGCTGCTAAAGTCGCCTTCAATGGAAAATCGAGCGCCTTGTATAAGGACAAGAATCGCCTCAAAGGCAATATTTTGGTCTTTATGTCAAACGAGAATGATATGCAAAAATCAAAAGTCATTACCCCTAGTTTGCTTTGTTCGTGCACGAAACTATTGGTGCATCAGTGTCAAATGAGATGTCATGTGAGATTTACGATAACGCAAAAATACTTATGCAGAACCCTACAGAACGTTTCAATTGTTGCTATTCGCGGGCATCTAATTTGAGACAAGCAGTCACGAAGATAACCTCTGTGCAGAATGATATGCATGAAGATGTTTTGGTTCAGTGTGATCTCGTGCCTTCCCCCAGTCAATGGCGCCATAGACCTTTTTACTATTCAGGAAAGAATCAGAATCGAACAAACTTTTGCTACACTTTGTAGAATTTTCGAATGTGCACAATAGTGATAGAAGCTCTAACGCCACTCGATCGAACGTAACGTATAAAAATGTATAAAAATAACGTTCGATCCAGGCTCCTTTTAGAATAGCTAAAAGGTCTATTGTTTGCTGGGATTCTGCACCTTTCTGTAGCTGTGTAGGAAGGGGATCCTTCTATCTTCGGTGATGCTGCGAATGCTAGCCTCTGTGCAGGCCACCAGTTACATCATCCCCTAAAGTTGACTTATTTGCATAATGAGTACTATCAATAAGTGGCTAATGATTCGTTCGTTCTAGAAAACGATTGTTTTGACATAATTAAGCTGCTACTGAAGTCAAGAACGTGCCAATTCTGGGTAAATTTGTTGTTGTGCCAGGGTAAACATCATGGTAATTTATCCATCTTATGGTGTCAAATCTGTCTAACATGAAATAAGCCGACGTCAAATGTTGCTATAGGATCGCGGGAAACTTCTGTCTTGTATGCGCTTTATGTGCGCTTTCTTTATTTCAGTGCCAATTAGCAGAGATAAAACGTTAATCAATCGCTTTAACGAGCGTCACGGAAGTGGGTTACTTACTTTCTTTCTTTCTTTCTTTCTTTCTTTCTGACAGCCTGACATCGAAGCCCCTTCTTAGATTACAAAGTTGGACTTTGTAATCAAACTTGTTAGCGCAACCAGTTTTGCTGCAATGATTTCTCAATAAAAGGGGGACCTTTTTGCGACTCATCGGGAACTTTGAATACGATGCAAGACATCGGTCAAAGGATACCACAAAATTCCAACTTCAATTCCTCGACCAAGGTTTGGACATCATTTTGTCAAAGCCTGTTCGACACATCGATAAATCTTACCAAATTATGCGAATCGGTTGAAAGTCTCTTAGGGTGCGGTTTTGCGGGCGGGTAGTACATCTTTCCTGATCTATCTTAACTTGTAGCTCTGTTTTAGACTCACGAAATAGTCCCAGTTATCGCAACAACAACAGCAACAGCAATGACAACAACAACAACAATGTATATTTTTGCTCAAACTGGGACTTATGGACTTTCACATCAAAAAGTGGGACGAAAATAAACAATGGGCGCACAGATTTTTCTGTGCCCTTTAAAACGAGGTTAATGGCCTCTTTTCGGTGGTTGGAGAATTTCAGGAGCTGCGACGTGTTGGCGTGCACTATTGCTAGATGAAGATTGCCTTCAAAATGAGGAAATTCTTGTTGAAACTGAAAGGTTTGTCAATTCTTAGATTAAAGAAACATTCATGCGAATACTCGTGACTTTTGTTCATTGCTAACATCACTCAAAACTTGAATTTCGAGACGTTGTATTATACTTGTATTATCTGAGGTTTGAGCTGACAATTTAGGCCCAACGCCATTACTCGCCTTTCCGTACAGCGTTGCTATGGTTTCCATATCGGACATGAAATCGAGGGAAACAATTTCGTCCCAATTTTCAATGTGAAAGTCCATGAGTCGTAGTTATAGCGTCCATCAGCCTATCAATAGCAATAACTACGAACTTGCAATCAGTCTAGCTCTGTTTGTCATTTTATTCATTTTCTTTATGCTATGACCTCTGGGAAGGCAAAATATTTGGCTCCTTGGGGTATCGTTTCTGTAGTAGGGTAGCGTTAGCTGTATGTATAGTAATTAGTAATCTCTCTCTCTCTCTCACTGCGCATTCGGCTTGCAACTGTATCATTGTTCACCTTGCGCGATACTACAAATCAAATTAGTCCAGTTTTTCCATCCATTACGATCGTTTGCGTAATTTCTCAGCATGTTAAGGTCTTCTCTTGTTTTAAACTGTTTTATTTGCAATTGTTGATGGTATTTTGCTGCTTCTACGATGTCGTTGTCAAGCAATACAGGCAAGGTTATTCTTTTTCTTCCACGGAATTTCTTTGCTTTAGGTGGGCATTCAAAGTAGTAATTCATTGATTGTTGACATGGTGTGTTCATTGGTAATCGTAATATATGACCGAATGTTCTCCATCTTGCTTCCTTCATTTCAGCACTCAGTGGTTTTTCTTTGCTCTTTTTGTATAGTTGTTTGTTGTGTATTCTCTTATCATTCCATACTTGACGAAGTTGTTTTCGGTGGACACAGTCCAGTTCTTTACTTTCATTTTTTGTGAGTGCAAGTGTTCCAAAATTGTATGTTAACACTGGTTTTACGATTGATTTGTAAATCTTTAGTTTCGTTTGAATATTGACTTTCTTATTCATCCATAATTTCTTTGCCGATGCTTGGGCTATGATTGAGAGTTGCTCCCTTCTTTTCATATCTTGGTAGTCACCAAGCAAACTTCCTAGCTTTTTTGTCCATCTCCATTTTTCAGCTTTACCTTGTTCGTATTGTAAATTTGTAATGGAATATAAAAAATCTTTCCTGATTCACACGGTAGTTTTTACTTCCTTCTAATTTAACTGCCGCGGGGTTGTCATAGTCTATTGCTCCCCGTGGCATTATCGTCCTTGTAGTGTTCCGTAGAGTAATTAGTAGGCAGCGTGTAGTAAGTAGCTTGTCTTGTAAAATTTTTAATCAGATTTAAAAAAATACCACAAAGAGTTGAACAAGCCGTTACCTTTTCACTTTTATATGAGGTAATGTCCACATCGCCTTTCCCCAGAAGATCTCTGTTGATTCCAGTACGACAAATAGGGCAGGGTATCTGAAAAGAAAAGACAATGAAACGCTACAGATTTCTGTCAAATAAATTTATTGATATAAGTGTGGGACTCACTGCCGCATTTTGTTAGCTTATCTAACGATTTCTTGTAGACATGACATACTTATAGGGACACTTCTAAATTTGGAAAAAAATCTCATACTAGAACTGCACAAGCTGTCTCACAACATTGTACCACGTCTGTCAAAAATTAGCAAATAAATAAAATAAATTGGGCCACTTTTCATAATTTTGCAGCGCAGATCTAAAATTGAAATTTGAAACAATGCCTGCGAGATTCGTTCCTCGGAATTTTCGTTCTTCACAATTTTCAGTTTACCTGAAACTATTGGCGAAGGAATGCCGCTATTTCTAGTTATTTTGAAGAAATAAACATCTTCCAGGCAGAGCCACAGTTCGAATTTCCGTTTTCATGGGCATAGAATTTATTAAGTCAAGCTAACAAATAAATCGATCTTCGAGATAATGTGATTATGTCAACAGTGAAGGTCTGGTCGTATGGCGTTTTGAAGGCGAAGTGCTAGTCGAATGGAGAATACGTTTCAAATCTTTAAACGGGTTGGTATAAAATTCTATGACCTATTTCTTTGAATGAAGTCTTCAATATTTTAAAATAAAAGGGGTTTTCTTCTTTTTAAAGAACTCTAGAGAATGTTTGGAGAAGTCTGAAACCACCGTAATATCTAAACTTTTCGAGAAAATATGAAATAATTTTCAAGAACACCATTGTTTATCAATTCTACAACGTGGTATCAAGCAAAGGTCTTTCTTTCTTCTGGTTTATAAGTTGGAAATTTGATGACGTCACATCCTAAGATGAGCTCAAATATGAAATCAAAAATATTCAAGATTTCTGAAAAGTCCAAAGGTAGAATTATAGCAAAGAATTCAAAGAAATAGGTTATAGAAATTTACACCAACCTTTTTAAAAACTGGGCACCTATACTGCCACATTCTTATTATCTCTATAATATTATCATCATCCAGTTCTAAGCTAATGCATCTTATCAGTTTTTAAAAAGTTAACTTCTAAACTTAAATTTTCCTTTATCTTCATAATAATGTATTTATCTTAAGTATTTTATGTTATAAATTCCTTGTATTCATCCATTAGGCCAACCTCCTTAAAAATGTAAAATATGAAATATGAATACGCAACAACGTCTTCAAGTCAGTCTTATCGTAGACTAGACTTATGATATTTCGTCCTTGTTTTCGCTCCATTAACCCCCTCCCCCCACACTACCCATTCCGCTTCAACGAATTTAGCGGAATGACTATAACAGTAAAAAATAATTCAATTCAATGGAGCAAAACTTAGACGAATATCATCAGTCTAATCGTAGACTTGCTACAAGTCTATTCAGTGGACTATCAGCATTAAAAGAATATGATTACTCCTGCGGGGGCGAAGGCTACTAAGGTGACGCTGTGAAGGAGATACATTTCTCCTTCGCAGCATCACCTTAATAGCCTACGCCCCCGCAAAAGTAAATATATTCTTTAATGCTGATAGTCCACTGAATAGACTTGGAGCAACTCTAGTCTTACCAAAAGTCATACCGCTAAAGATTTCGACAGAACCAAGACATTTCCGTTGAGTTTCAGTTTTTGATCTTGCAAAATGATCCTACAAATAGCTAGCACCGATCAGACGATAATTCTTTTTTCATTTAATTTCAAACTTCTTTTTGCACGGTAGCCCCCCGCCCAGCAAGACTGATTTTCAGAGGGCCGTGCTAAAAACTTTACAAAAGAAGAATCTACTAATTTGCAAAGAAATTAAGTATAAGTATAATTCATTCAAAATTCTTTTGGATTTGGAAACAATACAGTAAAAACTCGCGTATAAGAACCTACTATTTTGCAAATCAGCCTGGGTTCTTAAACAATGAATACAATGGATTGGCTCTTATAAAACAATTGAAAATTTGAGAATTTCAGCCTGTAGGTTCTTAATCGACTAGGTTCTTATACGCGGGTTTTTACTGTAGATCATATTACATTCTGTTTGCTAAAAAATCATCCATAGTGCAGTTTTTTTTTACTTTTCTTTAATTTCAGTTTTTAATTTCGATGTACTTCAAGAATTTGCTCAGGCTAAAAAGCCAAAGCTCTGGTTTAGAGGTGGATGCACATTTGAGCTTTGAAGATCATCATTTCTACTCTCAAAGCACCAATACCAACACACGAGGTATCTATGCTCAAGTTAGATATGGAGGAAAATTTTGAGAGTGATTAGCCATTGATTAAAGCTAAGTCCACATTACTGGAGCCAACCAAATCTGTCCCATACTTTATTTGGGGCACCCGGTATTTGAACGAGTATTTGGGTGATCAGCAGATCATTTCAATAAGAAACTGACTTTTGAGGAATATGAAACACTAACCACATCCTTGTTGACAGCAGGCTGTTCTTCGAAAGGCGAGGATGAGCCAATTACTTTGATTTCGCAGCTCTCAAGATAAGACTTTACATATCGAGCCAAACAGACATCATGAAAGAAATGGTAACATTCAGTTCTTGTGAAATTATCTTCTTCCTAGAAGGGTAAAGAAACATATATATAGTACTAACTAAAAGAGATTATATTGGAACGATCTGTCAAAAAGTTGACAGGGGTCATAGCAAAAATACCAGATAAGATCCATAAAATCGATCGCAAGGTATTTTGGTATATACCGGGTAGAAATTCACTTTGAAAATTCATAGTACCAAGAGTATTTGATGGACTGGAATGAACGACTTTTGGTTAATAGCCGAGAGACTGAGGTACTTGTGAAAGTTTTCTCTCATTTTATGATCACAGAAATGAAGTTCATAAGTTTTCTCTTATTTCTCTCATGGCCCAAACCCTCTTATCAAACCACAAAGAAACTCCTCACACAGGACAATAACGAAAGTACAAGTTTTTCCCGACTTCTGGAAAACGAAATAACACAAGATCTAATATCGTTCAAATTTTATCGAGGCTATCATTGATCTATACGCTGTGCCTTAGGAATTTGCTTAGGCCAAAAGGCTAAAGCTCTGGTTTGCAGGAAGAGGCAAATTTGAGCTTTCAAGATTAACAAGTCTGCTCTCAAAGCACCAATACCAACAAACGAGGTACCTATGTCCAAGTTAACTATCGAGGAACATCTTTTATAGTGACTAGACATTGATTGAAGCTAAATTCACATCGCTGGAATCAGACAAATCCATATACATTTGTTTGGGACATCCGGTAGTAGAGGTAAAGCAAGCATATTTCACTTACATCAAAATAATCCAAGCATATTGCACACGTACATTCTGGTTTGTTGTTGCTCGTCAGACATTCCTTAGCATACTGAAATGGATAAAAACATCTTGTTCAAGTTGTTGCAGTATACTACACCTGCACAATGGGAACTCAATTAGTAAACATCGCAGCTCCTCAAAAACGATAAAAGTTTTAGGCTAGAAGGCATCGAATGTAAGTACGTTTAAAGCATCCTTATGATAGATCTTTTGAAATAGAAATTGGAAAGATATATTCCACAAACCTCTATCAATTCGAACAGCATTGCTTCACCTAATCTGTGCGATGCTAGTCCTTCAAGATTAATCTTGATGCTGTAATAAACATAAACCTCTATTATACATCATATGAATCTTGATTAGAAAGCGTTACCTAATTATAAAATTACGGTAAAATTCTTAATAAGCAACCAAAAGAGAAAACCAAAAGGTAACTTCAATAACGATATGATTTGGTACGCATCATACTGCAAAATGCAACCAAAACGGCTGGTAGAGAATTCAAGCAAAATATTATAGACTGCATAAAGGCGCATTGCACTAAACTGTTATATCTAACTAGAAAGTAGGCATCAATTAGCTCATTTGTGCCGTGATGTAAACAAAGAACTCTCCACTGTAAAGGCAGAAAAACTAACAGTGCACCATATCTTATTTTTGATAAATTGATAAGAAATGCAACTTTTACTGTCGTTGAGGAGCCATACAAAATTTACAGGGCCCCATTTAAATTCATGATTAAAGGGCTGCACAACCCATCCTCTCTGCGTGGCTCTGCGTGTCAAATCATCGAATGTGTTTAGGCTAAACACAACAAAGCTAATGGCGATTTTGCACAGAGAATAGTAATCCAAAGTATCTGCGACAATCTTGGAGATCGAAGCTTTGGTGGAGGATTTGTTTTATTTTTCTAATGCCAAATATGTGAAAGTTTTAATGGATAATTTGAAAGTTCCATCATATTTCATAGACATAGACAAGAAAACACTGCATTGAAACTTACATAAAGTAGAGGATGCGATGAAACTGGCCGCCATTAAAAACCCAAGGCTTTAGTCACGTGCGCAGGTTGTCCCGTACTTTCTGATTGCTTACAAAAATCCTGCACAGCCCCTTTAAGTCATTAAACAAACATCTAACCTGTCTAACTGAGCATCTGATATGCCTCTTGGCATTTTAAACTCAAATGATGGCTTGCTGTTTGGATACTGCAAAAGAAAATGATTAGTTAATAAGTTTGCGTCAAAGGAACGCTATCATCGCGCTGATTGGGTAAATAAGACAATCAAAAAGAATAGAATTATGCAAGCTTCAGTAATTACGCTGACAATCAAAATTGCAATCTGACTCCCTTTATTCATGAGAGAAAGCATGATCTAAGAGGATAAAGGCATGGTAATTATTCAAATGCTACATCTTTTGTTGATGATTTCATACTAAACAATCAGCCAATCACATCCAAGACAGTGTGCCTTCTTGCACAAGAGCAATACAGTATTTTCTTATCTACAAAATTACTTTCAACACTTAAAACGTTCAATGATAAAATAAATAACATCAATCACAAAAAACTTTGGATGAATGAATTTTACAAAATATTTTGGACAAACAAGTTTTGGAAATTTCTTGACGGAACTTTGGATGTTTTTCAGAAAAACTTGAAAACTATGGAAAACAGTACACACAGTTTACAGTACAGCAGCTTTTTTGTATTCTAACTAAAATGTTAGAATTTAAATAATCATGCTTCATGTTACAGTAGGTTTACAAAGTAGCTTGCCAAGAAACACATTCCTGTGGTTTTACCTTACTGCAAGAAATTTCAGACACTAAATATTTCAAACAACAGAAAATGAAGGACATCTCAAATGTCCCAAAATAGTAACATCGAAAAGTTTCTTGTATTTAATTTATACCTTAAAAGCTCTGTCTAGCTACCCTCTCTATTAAGCCCCCCTCTCTAAATAAGCCCCTCCCCTCTGACCCAAAGTTTTTAAATAGCTCCCCTCTTTATTAAGCCCCCCCCCACTTATATCAAGTTCCAGAGGCTACCAAAAATTTTCCATTTATTTAGCTAAATAAGTTTGCATGTTAATTTCGATATGGATTGGGATAAAACTGTGCTGAATTTAAAAATGTAATTTCTCTCGTAAAATTCAAGTTGAATCCATAAAATATGGGTTAAAAGAGCTGAAAAGCAAAATCATCTTTTCCTTGTCATTTGATTTTGTGAATAAGCTCCCTTCTCTAGTAAGACCCCTCTCTTTTAAGCCCCTCTGAAGTTCCAGCAATCAGATAAGCCCTCCCGGGGATTAATAGAGCTTTTACGGTACTTTCAAAATTACTCAGTTTATACAATGGATTCAAAGAAATTAATTCACTTTTTCGTCAAGCTTGATAACCAGCTGCATGCAAACATATTTCCCATCTTCATTCTCAGCAGTATATGGATGAAGCATTACCAGGATTTCAGTTGGCCTACAAATGAAAGAAATAAATAAAAACTCAGCCATTGCAGACAATAATAGCTCTTTTTCTAAAACTAAATAATCTGAACCACATTTTGATTGATAAGACACATATTTGCAAAAAGTAGTTTTCTGGACATAAATGCCTGGTAATATTTTTTAAGAATTTTATCTTGAATGCTCTAAAAGTAGATAGCTGAAATTTTGAACAGGCCTTGTCAGGAGAAAAACAGAGGCACTTGATACCAGAGCACCTTAAAATTTGAGGTGCTTAACTGCATCCCTGGACATAAAGAAATTTTGTAGATACATGACAGAGCCAGTAGCGTAGCCAGGGTCCTGTCTTTGGGGGGGCAAGATGCGAGCGAAGCGAGCAGATTTTTGGGGGCCACGCCCTTTAGAATGCCGGAAACACCCTCTTTTAGACAAAGTCACCAGAATCGAAGAATAAAAGGGCCAAGATCATTTAAGTTGCAGATGAAAATTTAGCTACTTGGATTTGCCTACTCCCAAGAAAAAAACAAGAATATGCTTGAACAAAACAAGCAGATGAAATAGGTTCATTAAACTTTCGATGCCATTTTAAAAAGCAATCAATGACAGCTTCCCTTCTTCTTTTAGTCTTATTTGAATTCTAATCAAAATTTTGTGGTTTAGAAACTCTAATGTTATTGCTAACATCAGAATACCCATGTCATGCGTGGCAGATTGATTGGAACACTTGTCAGCAGAAGGGTTGATTGACCCATCGAGGGCCCACGAAGAATGCTAACGGTTTGGGCCCATGAAGCAGGTTTTATACCATCGTTTGCCAACTTTAATTTTTATTCGTCTGTCGTCTTGAAACTCTTATCAACACGCTAGAAAAACAGCAAAGCAATTGAATGGTGACGTTTAGTGAGCATAAGAAACATAGAGCGATTGCAGCGGCGTGGCCAGGATGAATAAAGTGGGGGTACCACAATAAGGGGGCCTGGGGGCGAAGCCCCCAGGAAAATTTTTGTGGCCACGTCCTTTACTGTGGCTTAGAATTCATCTCCCATTATCATGCTTGCCTTCAGTGACAAGGAAACCTTGATCGTTTTGTAACAGTTATCCTATGAATCAGAGCACGAGTAAATTTTTGAAGAAAGGCCCTTCACTTTGGCTTAGAATGCATCTCCCAATATCATGCCCATGCTTGCCTTTAGCGACAAGGAAGCCTTGATCGTTTTGTGACGGTTATTGTGTGAATCAGAGCACGAGGAAAGTTTTTCATCCTTTACTTTGGCTTAGAATGCGTCTCCCAATATCATACTTGCCAGTGCCAAGATTTGAAATTTTATCGGAAAATTCTTTCCCAACCAATACCCAGCTATTTTCTCTTTGGCTTTAGATGAAATTTTTGAGAAGCGAAGATGACTTTCATGGACAGAGCATAAAAACAGCTAGGAATGACAATACTAGGCCAAATAAAATCAGAATGTTAGAGTTAAATTTACATCATCAACCTATGCGCTCATTTCATCAAGATCTGACAATTTTCCACCTAAGATCAAGCTCAAGTAAACTCTCCTTGCAAGGTCTGATTTCAAAGGTTTTTTCCTCTTCCCAGTAGCATGCTTAAACTGTAAATGAAGCATAAAGAAGTTTTTTTGAGAAGTAATTATCATCCTTTGGTTTACTTAATTATATGAGCTAAACTGAAAATGAACAGAAACAATCTTAAACCTTTCACAACATGTTACCTGTCATCTGTACCTCTGATTTCTAATTCATCTGGTAAATAGATTGACTGCAAAACTTCAATTTCTTCTTGAATGACACTTGAAAAGATAAACAGAGATTTCAGTGTGCGAGACACAGAGAGTATTCTTCTTTGCATGTCTTAAAAATCTACATTCTAGTACGTTGCTCTCTAAAAGGCTCAGCCTATGACAGAGATACGCGTTACCTTAGATACAGTACATGTAACACATTTAATTACATACAATAATGTATGTTAAAAGATCAGTAATGTTGCACTTTGTGCCCAGGATCTCATTTTCGGGGAAACAATTAATGACTCTTTCAAAAATTGTCATACAAATCCAGGGCAGGGATCATTAGATCCGCAATTGCATGCCCGATTCAGCTGTGTACAAAAATGTCAGTTTTGAGGCGATCGCAAGCCCGATTCAGCTGTGTACAAAAATGTCAGTTTTGAGGCGATCATAGGGGACTAGGACCTAATCTAAATGCTTTTTACTTCATAGCGTCAGACACAAGCGTAATTAGGAAAGAAACATTTGAAAGGTTCTCCCTGATAACAGACTAGCATAATTCAAACAAATAAATCGTTTATTTTGCATATGTCATACAGACAAATCTGCTGCAGTTTGTCTCATTGTCAGTGTCCAATTTTGATCATATATTTAGGGTCCTGGTTATTTAGAAAGCATGTTTGGCAAGTTTTTATTAGATGCATGATATTTGAGGTATCATGCATCATTCATGACTGAAACCCCCATCTGCTGCAAGAACCAAATAGACCTTTTAGCTATTCTACAAAAGAGCCTGGATCGAGCGTTATTTCTATACACGAGGTTCGATACTCTATCGAGCCTCGCGTATAAAAATAACGCTCAATCCAGGCTCTTTTGTAGAATAGCTAAAAGATCTATTGCCAAAACAATACTTGGTCATTTAAAGCGAATCACATCATCCACGTTTTCCCACGTGAAACTCATTGATTTTTCTATTCTTGAATCTTGAATGGTAATACTTAAAAAGAAAATCTATGGGCTTTGGCGAGAAACACTGAGCACTTTTAAAAACAGTATCTTAGATGCATCAATTAAAGCATAAACATCAAAAGTTGTATTTTTATGAAATAGTCTTACTCTTGTAAAAATCACATTTAGTTCCTACGCTTGATCTAAATTCCTTTCAAGTAGAAGAAGTATAACAGTTTTAATCGCTTTAATAGAAATGAGAGGTTTTTCACAAGCAGCTTGATCATATATTGGATTCAAAACTGAAAAGTTTTGCAACTTCGTAAATTCACAGAAAAACAACACAAACACAGAACAAAACGGTTCTCAGTTTCTTTCAGGGAGTTGTCTGAGCATTGTCAATCCAGGAAAAAATTAAAAAAGGAATCGTTTTTGAAAAAATAGATTTGTTAATTGTCTCCAGGTCTGGGCACAACAGTGTGTTGGTGCAAGGCAAGGGCACTACGTCAAAGTGTTTGTAAGTAGGCCTAGTCACTTAGGCCTGCCCTCTTTCTTTATTTCTATCATTTGATTTCTCTTTCTTTTCTTTCTAGAAATTAATTCACTCTACATTGTGTGCGTGTGCTGAGAGCTGAACCCCCTCTGGCTTTTTACAGAGCTTAAACATTTGCATAAACATAAAACCATTCTTACCTTTCGGAACATGAAGCCATTTTCTTGTCACTGTGGGCTGAGGTGTGATTTTCTTGTCAGTGAATTTTTTGTGAATTTTTCATAACACATTTGCAACAACAACAACGATAAAGCAGCAACAGCAACAAAAATCATCTTGGCCTAAATTAAAACCTCTAGCTCAAATCGAGGTCACAACAAAGATGGAGAAGTTGTACGTGGAAACTCCCCTTATTGAAAGTGTTCCATTATCGAAAGTATCAGGGTTAAAGATTTATTTGAAGTTAGAGAATGCACAGCCATCTGGATCTTTCAAATTGAGAGGATTGTCAAACCATTGCATTCAGGTAAGTAGAAAAAAATAAACCGTGATCAAGAAGAATTTGCCATTCACTTCAGGGATCAAGTGCAAGTGCCATGATAATTACAGTAGGAAGTAGGCCTAGTAGGTCGAGCATGCATATTCAGTTTCATATATATTTAAATTCACCACATACAATTTATCAAATCAACTAAACTACGAGAATATAAGATAACATTACAGAAAATTAATACATAAGTACGAAGAATTAATACAATATACAAATACAGATAAATTGTACGGAGAGAATTATTTAAAGGAGGAGCTCTCTCAATAGGTAAACTAATCGAGGAGAGAGCCCCCCCTATCCTATGGTGATTTCAAACGAGTGCGGTGGGATGTAATGAAACAAAGAAACGATAAAATAATTATTGAAGGCATACAAGTACAGCATATACTGCTCACATCACAAAGGCAGGGTGCAGCTGTGTGTGCAGAACCAGACTGATACTGATAAAGTGCCCATGCCAGACTGGCCAGACTGCATTCTTTGTTTCTTGCACGGAGAAGTGCGCAGATGAAAACAATAATAACAAAAGGTTCTATTGTTTTCATAAAGATTTTGCAGAGAATATGTTCTCCGTGAACAGCAAGAAATGCAGTGTGGCGAACTGGAAAGTTTGTATTGCATGCCCACTTGCACATGCAGGAACTTACAGTATGTCGTTTCCAATATGAGCCTGGAAATAAACAAAGGATCCATTCTCTTAACCTATTATTTTTAACTGTGAAAATTTTGAAATTTCAGCTGCAAAAATCTTACTTTGGTCATCTCAGCTTGCGTGCACAAAATACAAACTTTCCAGTCTGGTGCGCAAAGAAAATGCGCACCTGGCTATTGTTTCAAAAACAATCACTTATTGTTCTTCCTTTGTGGTACTTAAAATTGCGCGCAGAGGATAATCTGTGCTTGCAACATAATAAATACAGTTGGGGTGCAGAATATGGCACTTGCACACCAGAGATTTCTGTAGGCCTCTCAAAATAGACAGTAGAGAACAAGGAAATTTATTTTATGCACTTGGAGGTCTTGCAGATTTAAGTACCATACTTTGCAGACTGGCTCACAGGACGGTGATGGGGCCACTCCGGCCAATGGCCAGAGCTAGGCCTGGGCCCAGACTGGACTTTCATGTTGTGTGCACAGAAGATCTTCCACATCTACTGTAATTTCAATCATAGCAAAAAGAACAATATTGTAATAAATTGTTTTAAAAGAACTGCTGTAAAAGAATAACCAGGCACTCATCTTCAGTGTGCACTTCCCAATCTGGGCTGGACCAAAAAGGCTTGATCTATGGATAACAAAGGCTTCTTTGATGTGGTAACGCTCGATGCTTTACATACACCAAGAACAACATACAGTACTGTATCAATTTTAACTCAAAGCCTTGCATCACTGAATTCATGTTGTTGATCTCATCTCAAATTTTAACGTTTTTCCAAACAGGCAATCAAAAGAGGATGCAAGCATTTGGTGTGTTCATCAGGTAAGTGCAAGAAAAAAAAATTGTACGATGGCTTGCATTCTCTCAATAATAGGTCATATGCTAATGATCAAACACCCAGTCAGTTCAGTTTAGCCATAAGTGAAATCACCCTTAAGATCACAGTCCAATTGCAAGATTATGTATTTTCTAAAAAAGCATTCTTTTGGAAACCCATTTTGAAGATAAAATATTCCATGAAGAAGTTAGCACAAATAGATGGTTCAAGAAATGGGTGATACTTTAAGTATCTCAGTGATCTTTGTTGGGAACTGTGGCACTTTTGTTGTATCTAAATAGTGCACTGTAAACACCCACATCTAGGCCACCCTTCCCCCTATATTGCTGCTCCATTATAAGGGGGGGGCAGCCTATATTATAGAGAATGAATCATCCTTGCATGCAAAAATAATTAATTAGGATCTTTAGATGAAGATGAAAGCCATTTGCTTTTGCCTGAGATGCTGTAGTCAATAGACAGTCAATAAAAACATTTGCTTCCGTGTTACTGTTATACAGTACTTTTTTCTTATTTTTTTGGTAATCTCTTATGGTACAGTCTTGCACACATTATTCTCAAGACTTCTAAGCATTTTCAAGAATTCTTCAAAATGAAAGATATTCTTGAAGAATTATTAGGCAGGATGTTAACACATACAAGGCCTGAAATGTAATTCTGATGTTCTCAGCAGACCAGTAAAAGTTTCCATTTTTTGCAGGTGGAAATGCAGGAATGGCTGTTGCCTACATAGGACGTCACCTCAATGTGCCAGTCACAATAGTTGTACCTGAAACAACATCAAAAGAGGCAAAACAGAGGATAGAAGATGAAGGGGCTAGTGTTTTGGTTCATGGAAAGGTTTGGTCTTTATTAATATCAAAATGCACTAAGATTAAGATTGTGTTTCAGTTGAATTTTAAAAACAGTATGGCTAAAAAGTGAATTTGCCTGTCAGAATCTGTAAAATGAAATCTGGTGGAACAAAACGTGAGCTACAGTAGACTCAAGTAATCAACTATTTGCTAGCATAAAATTTAGTACCTAACTTTCAAAATAATCATTTTCTTTAAAATATGCCATGGGGTAGTCATAGTATTTTGCTCCTTGTGGTATCGCCCTTGTAGTATTGTAAAGTAGTTTGTAGGTAGAGTAATCCGTAGCATGTATTGTAATTCTTTAATGGAATATGTATAAAAATAATCATTTTTGGAAAAGCCAGTTGCATTTTGTAATTCTAAGTTACGCTAGAAGTGTCTTTTGGAGCGAAACAACCCAGAAACTGCATGCTGTATTAGAAGCTAATGTTGAAGCATGAAGAAAAAACAAAATTAGTATGACCTTGTGAAATTATTTTGTAAATTTTTTTAAAGGTCTGGGATGAAGCAAATGAACATGCAAAAGAATTGATTGCTACAGGAAAGCTGTCAAGTGAGTACTACCTAGGGTATCATTTTTAGAATAGTTTTGATTGATCTTGTCATTTCATCCAAATCTCCTTCGACGTATAAGGTTTTACCTTTAATGAAATATTGACATGGAAGCCAACGGGGAAAACTTGCAGGTTTTGCCAGCACAGCGAAATGTTTTGCTTCTGCCCAACAAAACCAGCAACTTTCTTTATATCAATCTATAATTTTGAAATAACAGAACATAAAAATAGCTACAAGATAGACCTTCGACGTGATTCCTTGTCTTCGTTCAACATTTTAAATCTGATTTTAACCATCCAATTCAGCAAGCAATGTGCTGAGACTTATGTAGTGAGTCTAGTTACAAGATACAAGTTACAAGGCAGTACCACAGGGAGCATGAGAATACATTGCAACCCCGTAGCTTTAACAATTAAGATAAACTATTTGCAGGAAAATAATCAGCTAACCACATGCAGCATAAACTACAAGCTACGAAAAGAAATGGAAGACCATAGAATGGTACAGGTGGGAGGAGAAGAGGAAATTTCACTGAAATAATTCAAGAAAATCTGTTTGATGATCCAATGAACTACAGTGTTCCTTCAATGATTGATTTATTTGATCCAGAAGGTAACCTTATACATCACGATACAAGATTATTGAAACTAATTTCGCATTGGGAAGGTTCGACAAACGGTATGATAGCAAAGTTACCTGCATCAGAGCTGTACCAGGCTTGATAAGTTATGCTTCTCCTGGGTCGTATAGAATACACATTTTTAATGAGAACTTTGTATTAGGGTGTATTTCTATGAATAAGATTGAATTGAATTGTACCAGCAACTTTTGCTCACTCCTTATGTCATATAAATCGTGTCCCCTTTTCGTTGGAGTCCATTCCAGATATCTGCTACTCGATTTCGTTGCCTCTCCAAAGTGTTAACAGCCCGTTAAAAAGCTTATTTGAACTTCAAAATATAGCTGGGTAGGTGGTATCTAATAAGGTGTCGAAAAAACATTTTGAGAGTTATTTGAACTCTTAGACAAAGCAGGCAGACTGTTTTGTTGTCGTTGTTGGCTGTCAACAAAAAAAATAAATTTGGTGCACTTGGTATTTTAAGACAATCCTAGCTAAATTTTTTTTCAAGCCTTGTTTTCAGCACTTTTTTATCATTTGCTTTCAGATGGATCATTAATTCATCCTTTTGATCACCCTGAAGTCTGGTAAGTTTTTGCCGTATGTTCAACATTAGTTGTCTTTCATCTCAATGAAATATTGCAAATCCTCGAACTTAGCGATAATACTCTATCGTGGGGAAACAGCTGCAGGTAGCGACAACACTCCTCAAGACCCAAAATAATGCAAATCCAGTCCAGGATCCAGCCTAAAATTCCCCAAGCCAATAGCGTCAATGAAATAGAAAAGCAACTAAATAAGAATTTTAATTCCCTCTGTGATTGGTTCGTTGATAACAAACTAAGCATTCATTTTGGAGAGGACAAAACAAAGTCTATACTTTTTGGCAGAGCAAAAATGAGAACCGACAATCAAAATCTGGACATCAGAAGGGGTGACATCAGGATTAAACAGCACACCTCAGTGACCTATCTGGGCTGTATTCTTGATGGAGACCTGTCTGGTGAATCAATGGCTACCAGGACCCTGGGCAAAATAAATGGCAGGCTAAGGTTCCTCTATAGAAAGCAAAATTTTCTTGACTTCTCTCTTCGTAGGTTACTAGCAAATGCTCTAATCCAGCCCCACTTTGACTATGCATGCAGTGCTTGGTTTCCATTGATTAATAAAAGGCTAACCAAAAAAATTCAAACAGCTCAAAATAAATGCATCAGGTTTTGCTTAAGTATGAATAACAGAGCACACATAGGAATCAAAGAATTTAAAAATATAAATTGGCTCCCTACTAAAGAGAGGTTTAAACAATGTACTGCTACAAACGTTTACAAATTTTTCGATAATTCAGCCCCATCCTATATGTCGGAGATGTTCTTACCAGCTGGCCAGAGTCGGATTACTCGAAGGTCTAAAAACAAATTAAATCAACCATTCCGAAAGAGCAACATAGGGCAAAGTGGTCTATCTTACCTAGGACCTAAGATCTGGAACAATCTACACTCTGACCTAAAGTCTGCTAAAAACGTTAACAGTTTCAAACATAAGATAAAGGACAATTTCTTTAAAGACCTCCAAAATCAGAAAACAGTCCCTATATATATTATTAAATTTCTAAAAACTGCATAAATAACAAGCCCAACAGGCTGTTACACTTTCTTATGAACGTCTCTTTTTTTCTTCATGAAAACTTTTCTTTTCTATAATACCCCTGGAGGGACCATTATGGAAACAAGGTTGCACTGACCTTTTAATGCTATCCCTGCCATTTTAAACTAGGGGTATTTTTATACTAGATCTTTAGTTTTTATTACCATTTTATACATGTAAATAGCCTTTCTTTCCTTTATTACATTTTCAATTTTTACTTTGTATGGCAAAATTTTACATACATACATACATAGCCCCAGCTGCTCGAAAATGATCAGAAGTCATTTTGGAAAATTACATCAACCCAAGCTTGATTTAATATTTTCAGACGTATTCGAAATCTACCAGGTCTCCAGAAAATGTTCATGCAACTCTGCTTGACTCTGCTAACCATGCTTGTGAAAGAATTTCGCTGCATAAAAGGAAAAAGACAAATGAAGAACTTGTTGTATATTTTCAAAGAATAGGAGAAAATGTTCGTAGAATATACACAAAAACTCAACGGAACCATGGACTACAGAATTACGGAACCAAGAACCATGGACTTCGGAACTAGAAACCGGCGGAGGAGAGTACACAAAAACCATCGTTCATGAAACCAAATGGGGAGAAGGGAGGGGGAGATTGGTAGCTGTCACGGCAGCTGCATGGATCATTAATTCATCCTTTTGATCTCCCTGAAGTCTGGTAAGTTTTTGCCGTATGTTCAACATTAGTTGTCTTTCATCTCAATGAAATATTGCAAATCCTCGAACTTAGCGATAATACTCTATCGTGGGGAAACAGCTGCAGGTAGCGACAACACTCCTCAAGACCCAAAATAATGCAAATCCAGTCCAGGATCCAGCCTAAAATTCCCCAAGCCCCAGCTGCTCGAAAATGATCAGAAGTCATTTTGGAAAATTACATCAACCCAAGCTTGATTTAATATTTTCAGACGTATTCGAAATCTACCAGGTCTCCAGAAAATGTTCATGCAACTCTGCTTGACTCTGCTAACCATGCTTGTGAAAGAATTTCGCTGCATAAAAGGAAAGAGACAAATGAAGAACTTGTTGTATATTTTCAAAGAATAGGAGAAAATGTTCGTAGAATATACACAAAAACTCCACGGAACCATGGACTACAGAATTACTGAACCAAGAACCATGGACTTCGGAACTAGAAACCGGCGGAGGAGAGAGAGTACACAAAAACCATCGTTCATGAAACCAAATGGGGAGAAGGGAGGGGGAGATTGGTAGCTGTCACGGCAGCTGCATGGGCTACAATCTTAAAAGCTCAAAACATCTTTCAAACATCTGTCACACGAAACGAAAAAAGTGTCAGTCAAGGAGAGTTTTGCAGGGATGAGCAATTGGACAACTATTTTGGTAGACAAGCAAATTTAAAATTCTCATTTTTTCCTTCAGTGAGAACTTCAATTTTTCCTTATGCAGGGAAGGACATGCCAGTATGATTTTGGAGTCCAAAGAACAGCTGAAAACGACACCAGATTTAGTTGTCCTGGCTGTAGGTGGAGGGGGTCTGCTGTCCGGTGTCGTCGAAGGGATGCATGAAGTTGGATGGTCACGTGTCCCACTCTTGGCTGTGGAAACGCTTGGTGCTGACAGCTTTGCAAGTTCAGTGGCTGCGAAGGAAATCATTACATTGCCGGGTATAACAAGGTAATATTTACAATTTATGAATTTGTACCAGATGGGTAGGAAAGACTCAGGCCTCTGAAAATTAAGTATGATTCATTTTGGCGACTGGTGGTTATGTGTCTTGCAAATAGACCATAATATGCTAAAAACACGTTTGAAAGTTTAAGTGCCTGTATGGTAATACTCTTGAAAGTCAAAAGATATTTTGGAAAGTTAGATGCTAAACAGATCAAAGTCATCCTAACACAAGCATAGGGCTCAAATCTTTTAAATCTTTAAAAAGGTCGGTGTAAAATTATATGGCATTTTTCTTTGAATTGGATGGCTTGAAAGGAACTTATGTTACTTTGCTGTATATCTGCCGTGGAAATTTGTCGATATCTTGATTTTTTTTCAAAATGGCAGCAATTTAACTATTTTTGAAAAAATTCATGGAAAATTTTGAAAAAATTTAAATCATCGTAAATCCTAAGCTAAGAGAAGAAACATTATATAACCTAAAAGAAAACTATAGTTTATGAATGCCTACAACATGGTGGCAAGCAGAATCTGTAGCTTTTCTAGTTTAGGATTTAGAAATTTGACGACGTCATAGCCTCAAATTTGATAAATGCTGCCATCTTGAAACTAAGGAAGATTTCAATAAATTGCCGCGGTAGATTTACAGCAAAAAACTCTAAGTTCCTTCCAAGCCATTTATTTCAAAGAAAACTGCAATAGAATTTTACACCGACCTTTTTAAAGATTGGAGCCCTATGTTCATAACACCTCATTTTGCTCGCAACACAAGTTTCATTTTTCCGGAAACTTTATTGACAGAAATCTTCTATGCTTCAAAATGAAAACCCAATTAAGGAATCCACTTTTCTGCAAAACAGAGAAACGTACCGTACAGGACTGATTGCCAATCCAACTTCCTTACGAACAAGTAAACAGCCAGCAAGCAACTTTTCATTGGTAACAAGTGACTTGTGAAATATGTAAAATATGCAATATGAAACAGCACAAGTACTGTACAATATTGACACACAACGCTCTGTCGACGTCCTGTTTCCATCAGGCGTTTGGTACTAAACTTTTCTTCCAGTAAAAAAGGATGGTAAATTTAGATACTAAAAAGGCAGTTCTATGCTGGTTATCTTCTTAGAGGAATTGTGTTGATGTACGGTACAATAGACTAATATCTTTTGGTCTTGTGGAGAACAGCCGGGAAAAAGTTTACATGCATGATCAAGATCTGTAGTATTCGATATCTAAAAGTAAGTTTGTGTGTCTTAATTTGCAGTGTGGCAAAATGCCTTGGCGCTGTACGAATATGCGAAAAAGCCTTTGCATGGACGATGAATCATAACATTATTAGTCATGTGGTAGAGGACAAGGCAGCAGTTGATGCTTGCCTCAGATTTTTAGGTAAGTCGTGTTAATTACTTTAGTGAATAACACTAAGGCAGAATTTTGCTATTCAAAAGCCGTTGATAGGATAATTAATTTAATTGGATATTTGATGCAACACGTCGAAATTAATATTTCATTGAATTTTCGAATTTTTATGATTTTTGCAAACGCTGAACCTTTGTATTCACCCGGTATACTTAGTCGGGACTTTGCTCCAATCTTATGTGACGATTTGCTTTGAGCATCGTATTTGTTCGGGATACTATCAGTGAAAGTCTTACGGATTTTCTCCAGAAGAGCTAGACCCCCGTTTAAGCGCTTTAGAATATGCGCACTAGCGATTGCAGGGTCATCATCCTTCATTTTTCCTGTTTGAATTCGCGCATGCCCAAAGCGCTTCACACATTCAATTGAACAGCGAGCCAATCAGAGTTATCGTCTTTTCAATTTTGATAAACGAAAGGGGGAGTTCGCAGTATCCCGAACAAGTATGCTTGGGAAGTCCTCCCAAGCTGCATCCTGGCCCCTTTAGAGTCTTTTGCAGACACTCTTGTTTTGCTAAGAAAGCCTACATTTGTCACTGTAGTTTCAGAATTGTTGTTTCGAAGTTTCAGCATCATAGTTTATGTTGAGCTCGACTCCTGCAAAGAGAGTCAGGGTTTCTAGCGTAGCATCACAAGCCAGATAAAGAAGAGAAGGTAGCTCCGAGGAATAGACATACACATTTTTTTATAAGAAACTTGGATCAGCACTTAGTACTAACAGTTTCTTAATTAGTTTCTTATTTTTTTGGGCTTAAAATTGCGGTATTGTTCGAAGTTGAGCCTTCTTCTCGACAAAGGGCTTCCATTTTGCATCGACATTGTCATCAAGAAGGAGCCATGCACATTAAGGCAAAAATTTACCAATTTTGCAGTTAAAAGTCAAGAGAAGATGAAGGTACATTTGTTAGAGAGAAATAAAGTTTTAGAGTTTCTTAACTGTTCTTGAGCGTAGTACTAGAGTTTCTTAAATTTTTGGTGATCGTAGTACTAGTTTCTTATAAACCAGTTTCTTATAAAGCAGTTTCTTATAAAAAAAACGTGTAATCCTATACACGTCATTGTAAGCGATGATGTCCTTTTGTATTTTGAGCAGAAATTGTGTCAATAACGGTTGTTTAACATCCGAAAAGTGGAACTTATGAACTCCGGCTACAAATCCCAGAGCATCGAATTAAGCACTTGAAAATATGACTTTTAGGACGTGCCCTCGAAAACCAGGGATACCCCCAAAAAAGAACTTCCGTTTAAAAATCACCAATGATCGATTTTGAAACCTATGATAGAATTTTCTTTTTGATTTGTTTTGTCAATGACCCAAATTTTCCCCAATACTTATGGCAAAAAGTAACACATAAACCTTGTTTTGAGCTATACTTGTCAAGAAAAATAGTCAATCTTGCATAAGAGCCAAAATTTCAGATTTTTCATAATCCCTTAAGTCTCAAATGATAGTGCACATTTCATTCTGGTATGTATGACCACATTAAAATCTTAATACGCGCGGAGAAATTGATCTGGCAATCACCACATTTTGGAATAATTCAACACGAAGCAGCCCTAAAAAAAGAGCTAAATTTGCTAATTTAAACCAATTACAAGTTCAGCTATGTCCGAGAGAATAATTTGGTCTTTGATCAACTTGCTAAAAAAGAAATTTGAAGATTGGCCTTGTAATCAAATTTTGGTGATTTTTCAAACAGGAGTACTTTTTTGGGGACATCCCGTAGATGCACGAAACATAGGGCTCAAATCTTTCAAATCTTTAAAAAGGTGGGTGTAAACTTCTCTATGACATTTTTCTTTGAATTGAATGGGTTGAAAGGAACTTATGGTACTTTGCTGTAAATTTGCCGTGGAAATTTTTTGATATGTAAAAATTCATGGAAAATTTTTAAATAAATTTTAAATCATCGCGAATCCTAGACCAATCATGGAAAAATGATATAACCTTCCAGAAAACCATAGTTTATCAAGGTCTACAATATGGTTGCAAGCAGAAATCTGTAGCTTTTCTAGTTTAGGATTTAGAAATTTGATGACGCCATAGCGTCAAATTTAATAAATCCCGCCATTTTGTGGAACGCGTTATCTGACACGATAAAAGCTGCTCAAAACACAAAGCAATTCAAAAATATGATTAAGAGCTGGAAAGGAGACACTGCCGCAAAATACCCTAAGTTTCTTCCAATCCATTTAATTAAAAGAAAACTGTAATAGAATTTTACACCGACCTTTGCACGATAAATACGACTTTTCTTCCTGCAGATGACCACAAGATTCTCGTCGAACCTGCATGCGGTGCTGCTCTTGCTGCCGTTTACGAAAATTCAATTCATGAACTCGTGCAGCAGAAGAGATTGGATGGTATCAAAAATGTATTAGTCATTGTTTGTGGAGGGCAAGGAGTTTCATTTCAACAATTACTCGACTTTAAAGCACAATTTAACCTGTAATTCTGCTTCATTTCAGTTTTACGTGTGCACTCTTAAAGAGCCTTTGTCACCCAGGCTCCCTTGCGGGCACGCTGCAATTTCAGACCGCTTTGGCCAAATTTGATTTCCAGACAGTTTGAAATTGCATCGTGCCTGCAGGGGGTAAAAATGACTCTTTAGCAAACACTTCTCTTGGCTGGGTCACTTTTAGTGTGCAGATGCAGATGTGAGAGTATAATCAGTATATAACGTCTCGTTCAATTCCTACCCTGACCATCCCCACCGGGACATTTCATTTCATTTTTCATTATTTTTACACGGTAGCCCCGTCAATCGAGAGGATTGCTTTTCAGGGGGTCATGCCAAACTTTACAATATTACTAAAAATTACTAACAAATTACCTACATTTACAATCTAAAGAAAAACTAAATGAAAAATAATGGAGTTAGCTTGAGAGAGGCAAATTATTCTTCAGCCTACTTTTAAAAATGCTAAGAGAGGGCGCTTGTTTGACATCCAAAGGCAATTCATTCCAAGTCTTTGCATCCCGGAAAGATATCGCTTTCTGCCCATTGCAAGTTTTCATCCTTGGAACTAGGACATCGGCAATGGCATTCCGCAAATTCATACTGATATCACGCGCAGAGTTTTTCTTGAAAAGGTTTGAAAGATAGCCGGGTGCAAGACCTGACAATGCTTTGTATGTAATAGTAGCTGTCTCGCATTTTATCATTTCCGTGACCGTTGGCCAATTTAGTTCCTTAATCAAATTTGAGGCGGATACATCATAGCTGCTTTTGGTGACAATTCTTGCAGCTCGATTTTGCAATTTTTGTATGGTTTGCAATCTGGTTTCACTGCAGCCTCCCAAACAGAACAGCAATAACGGAAATGTGGCTCAACGATGCCATGATACATTTCAGGACACCCCCGGGTATTTGCACATAAATTTTCCCGGGCCCCGGGCATTCGCCAAAAATGTTTCCCGCCCCCGGGAATTTGTGCAAGAAATTTTTGTCGACTCCCGGGCTGCTGGGGGGAATGGTCTGGGTATGAATTGAACGAGACATAACTCATCACAATCATTCTGGTGGATGCGCTAAGAAACCAATAAAAAGTATCCATTTCAAACTGCTCACAATATATCATACCCTGGACAAGTTTTGCAGATTACTGATTCAATTTTTAATCAAAATCCTGAATTGTTCATGATGACTTGTCTTCTCAACTTGTTGGAGAGAATTTTACTTTAATCCCCTTCTACTTTAATCCCTATATTTTCTTTCTTTTCGAGACTTCTATATCCTTCATTTTAATCATTGTTGCTATGAATACAAATGTAGCCTCGTCCGTTTGAGATTCTACTCTTTTAGATGTAAGCAACATCCAGACATCGATCGAAAGGAGAGCGATCAAATCTTCTAAAACCTCAAGGAGAAGCCCCTTCGAGATGACTTTGTCAGCTTTCAATATTGGTCCAGTGTGTGATTTATCGTGGTCCGTCAAATGTGGATACTTTTGGCGTTCTTGGTATTCTATACATGTACTTGTGAATTTTACCCTGATGTACGGTGTTGAAATGATGGATTGTCAAATGCCATTGTAATTTTATAGTCACTATCGCTAAAAAGAGAAAAAATTTTATCTCACATTGTGTAGTAAATTGGAAAATATTCATACTCGCTTTATATTTATGGATATGCAGGAAAGATACCTTGTCATTTTGCATTTTGAATTTCTGATGTTTAGCATTGATGATAGAGCAGAAATCAGATTTCAACAGTTTCTGTATCATTAGAAGGCAATGACTGGACCAAAATTATTATTTTACAATTCAATGCTGGAAAAGTGGAGCCATTCACTGGTACAGTAAGGACCCGCAAAATACAGAAACCACTTTATAAGAAACCTCAAGCTGATTTTTGAGAAATGGTGCCTTCATATAAGAACTTCTCAGCCTAATTTTAAGAAGGTTTCTTATAGGAGGAACCCAAATAAATTCATATTTAATGATCTTTGTTAAAATTAGGTGCTAAACATTTCTTAGAGATTTTATCCAAAAGCATCTCTATCTATATACTTGGTATGTATGATATGGTTGAGTAATTTTAGACGTAACAAGAACATACCGTTCGATAGTGTTTGCTCTGGTTTGTTTAAATATTCAAGTTGAAATCACTGAGGGTATCTTAACCATGTGATAAGAAACCTTTCAGCCTGTTGCCAGATTAACGACCTTTTAAAAAGAAACAAAACAGGCTGTTTTGAAAAAACAGGTTTCTATTTTGCGGGTTCTTACTGTAGTTTCACAGGGGGTCCAGGAGTGTAAGTAAAGATTGTGGTGTTGGTTTCTTTAGTTCCCTGTGATCCGGATTATGAAAACAACAGATGTCTAATTTGATACTGATGCGGTTGGCCTGCTAATGTTACAGTAGAAAAAAATTTTTGTTATGTGAGGGCTTTTATCTCATTGGCAGCGGTTTGAACTCGCGGTTGTTTCAAATCCTGCGCCTCGTAACGGTGTCACAATAGCAGACCGACCGCAACGATGATGCAATCTATACTAAATTACACAGCAGCTGCTGTTGTTTTCATAATCCGGATAACAGGGAACCGAAGAAACCAAAACTACAGTCTTCAATGACACTCTTGGACCCCCTGTGGTAGTTTTTGCCAAAGCTCATGGAAGCTAGTTTTTGAGAATTATTCCTTTGAGATTTCGATTGTGCATTTAAAAAATTATGAATAAATTCTCAAAATTAGGCTCAGCTCTAGCCAGACAACGGAGTTGTAATGGTTAGAATCAATCTTATAGTTTTTGAACAGGGTGTCTCAAAAAAATTGTGCCCCGTTTGCCTGAAGATTGGAACAAAACGGCAAAAGATTCTCGCCAAACTTTTATATGATGTTGCTCTTCAGATGTTCAAATAAAGTTTGATGCCACCCCCGTAAAAATCCGTTGAAAGATGATGGAGCTATGACCTTTAGAAGACCAAATTAGCCTGATAACTGAAACCAGCGGTCGGCTATTTTGCCTTACTATTTTGCAGTGATAAATAGCTTCATGTGATGTAAGAAATAGTTTCTGTGGGGTAGGAAAGAGTTGAAAACTCTCTGATGATTATCAGAATTTTCACGAGAGCTATGACTTTGGAGGCTCCTGTTTCATTTCATCCATGGAGCTATTTATCGCTGCAAAATAGTAAAAGAAAATGGTCGACCGCTGGTTTCAGTCATCAGGCAAATCTGGTCTCCCGATTCCGAAGGTCATAGCTCCATCATTTTTCAACGGATTTTTACGGGGATGGGGGCAAACTTTAATTGACTATCTGAAGAGGAACATCATGAAAAATTTTGGCGCGATTCTTTTGTCGTTTTGTTGCCATCTTCAGACAAACGGGGCACAATGTTTCTGGGACACCCTGTATTTTCCTGACGCGCCCAGTATAAGATGGAGTTCTCTTGCGCATTGCACACATATTCTCATATTCATGAATCGTATAGCTTTTGGACAGGAAGGAGCTCAAAAGATTCACAGAATTGCGCTCACAGGATTCTAATAAATGCATTACATAAAATTTCGAACTACTACATTGTACATAACTGGTTTAATGCAAGGAATATCAATGAACACATCCTAACATCGTTTTAAGATCTGAACAAAAATCAAAATAAAGCCGCAGTTTAACAACAAATTATTCCAGTCTTGACCAGTTAAATTTCAAATTTCAAGTCTTGACGCAACAATTTGCAGAAGATTGTTGATTCCCAATTCCCTAAACAGCCAAGTTGATATGCTGGGGCGTACAGTAAAATCCACACCCTGTGACCCTAAGACGTTATGATTGCTTTGTACAAAGATAAGCTTGGACCCTTAACACCAGCGGTCCTAATCATGCCTTAAACATTACGAAAGTAGCACAAACTGTGGGACATAACTGAGAATATTGACTAAAAAACTGAGGCTACACATTTGAAACGCTATTTCGTAGCAATGTATATACAAACATATTGAATTGCTAAGCGTTTTCTTTAAATTTCAAGTACCAAAATATTACTTTTGCAACAAATATTATCATCATTACATGTGGTCTACACAAAGAAAGATACGGCAATGCTCGTTTTGATGGTGTCACGACCGCTGGTGGTACGGGTCCTATCTCACGATAGCACCTGACGGTCGGCTTTTATTCTATGCCCCTTGATAGTAAAGGTTTACATGCCTACCTTTGCAACAGTTCCTTTGAAATCACATTCAAAGACTTTGCAAACAATTTGCTAAAAGGCAACAGGCATAGTCAAAGCCCGCACAGACCCAAGGGGTCTGGGCAATTTGAAATATCATATTATTGTATTTGGTAATTGTGGCACGTGCAGTTTCATTGTGTAGCTAAGGAAACAATGGGTGTGTACTATTTATGCATCCTATGTCACAAAAATACAGTACACAGTCGAAATAAATGGGGTAATTTCATCGGTTTACTTTGATGGAATCAAACTTATTCATTTTTACTAGCTCAGAATATGCGAGTGTAAGTGTCGTATTGTGCCATTTAAACATACATGGCCTATTTTGGGAAGCCAGCTCCTCTGAAAGGCCTAACTAAATCATTACAATAAACCCCAGGGCATAAGAACAGAGTAGATTAAGAACCTACCGACTGAAATCGTCAAATTAGACCCCCGTTTTATAAGAACTAATCAATTGCACTTATGGCACAAGAACCCCGGCTAACTTCCAAAGTTGTAGGTTCTTATACGCGGGTGTTTATTGTATGTTTCATGACACAAGAATTATGCTTCATTACATTTTGCATCTTAAAAAGGCCACAATATTAAAGTCTGTCTTAAGTTAGATGCCAGGTGAGATTTGCGAAAACGTAAAATTACTGATCCAAAACACTTTTATTGATGTTATTCGCGGGCATTTCACCTGGCATCCAATTTGAGACGGACTATAGTTTTGAAATTCTTCGACATTGGAACAATACCAAGGTACAATGGTCGATCTTTCATGTCGGGCTTGAAGCAAAACGTCTTTCCTGCCAAGTTATTTCAGCCTCAAACGAATATCGACATCGAATACCACCTATATTCACTCCTCGTCTATCGAAATTCAGTCATCCTTTGATTACCTATCAAGCCGCAATCCTGGATTATGTCATTATCAGGACAAAACGAAAATCCTTATAATCAATATCAGGGGCGGCTGGGAGGTAAATTAAGTTACTAATACTTTCGAACAAAATGAGCGAAAAATAGGGGGTCCGGGGACTCTCACCCGGAAAAAAGTTCTGGGTCACGCCCCATTAGATTGGCAGAAACGCCCACTTAGGTGAAAAGGGTATATTTTAGTTTTTATTGCAGTTTCATAATTCCTACAGTTTTAATCACTATAAACCTTGCAGAAAGTTTTAACATTGAACAAGAATATGCAGCTTTCACAAAATATCGGGAAGGATTTTTCAAAACACGAAATAACAGGAGGTGTTTCTACTAGTTGAACCAAACCCAGTGGGTCTTACATAATAAACCCATTTCATCTGCAATAAAAATTCATCTGGAATCAAATGGCATTTCTGATCGATCAAGTTCACAAAGTCAATTGTTCACATGATTGTTCATTAATTCCGCATTCGTCTGGGAGGTGCGGCTTTTCTCTAGGACGGTTAGTTTTGCCTTCGAGGCCACCTGCCGCTTGATGATAGCCCCACTATTAACTTCCAAATTGTAATAGCATGGCCGCCTTCTGTGCCTGTACGGCACTGGACGGCACCTTTATATGGCGTGGCTGTCGTGCGTTCAGACTTCGATTGGAATCTTCAACATAAAATCCCTGTAAAATTTACTAAGGCAAGAAAGCAAACTAATCAAAGTAATGATGATGCTGGTGAAATTTGGAATTAGTTTCTCCAAGAAAGTTCCAAGTTTCCTAGACTGGCCATATTTTACTCTGAAACGAATCCTTTTTTCGAAAATACATTTGAGCCTTTAATGTTTTCACTTAAATTAAAATAAATACAAGCAAGAAATCGTACCTTTGAGAATCGAGAGATCTCCCATGACAAGACAAGGGTAAGAAAAATATGCATTGCTCCCGGTATCCTACACTACTCCTTACAGTGCATACAGAACAGAGGTTTGATGTTTTATGGGAACAAGAGGACATGGTTGCCCGGGTCGCCCGTCATCTTTGAGACGAAGAGATGCTGTTCATGACTTAATTTTCCTTGTGCAATGAAAGCGAGAAGGGTTTTGAAACACCCCATCTAACTCCACCTGATGCGACTTGATTCAACTCTGCGATTTGGGTCGGTTCGTTCATGCGGTATGTTGAAACGGCAGTACTGATCCTATGCTACTAACTTTGAAGAATTATTAGCACGGCGTCATCATTTGCATATTTCACAAAAGGCAATGCATCATGAACAAAGGGAAATATGACGCAAATTTCAATTGCTCCTCTGCATTCACTATTAAAACTCGCCGAGTAATAGCGTGGCCATGAATTGAGGAGGGCTAACATTTCAATGGGAAAGGAATGCGGGCGGCTCCTTTTTCAGGATTAGACTACAGAAAAGAATTAAAAGGGTCACGCAAATTATTGTTTTTGATATTGCAGCAACCAAGAAATGCAAATATCTCACATTATGATGGATCAACGAGTCAGTTTCAAAATTTTTGAATTCTCATTTTGTGATTTATTTTATACATTATCGTTTACAATTACTTTGGAAAAAAACTGCTAATAAAGTATTAGCATTATTAGCACTGCCCGCCGCCACTGATCAATATCAACTAGATAATATGCTGTAATAACAATAAGGGCAGACTTTGTAGCAATACAGGGAATCTAAACTATCTACATGGCGTCCCAAAAAAATTGTGCCCCATTTTATAGCTGCTAGGTAGGAGCTGCACATTCCATTTTCCTATTGTTCATAAAACTGCACAGGAAAGGCTTCAATTTAGATTTTGAGACCTTGCTTTAGCCTTTCTGACGAATGGTCCATAATTTATGGGACACAAAAGTCGAAAAAGTGATCGCTTCAAAAACAGCACTTTCTTGCATTGTTTACTGGTAACACGATAACACTCAGCCATTTTCAGATGTAGAAGAAATGTAAATACAACGCAAGAACCCTATCTTTCAAAATCTGCGTGATTTTGACATTTTGGAGAACAAAGAAAGTGCCGTTTTTAAAGCGATCACTTTCTCGACTTTCGCGTGGCATACATCAGCAACCACTTGATAGATGGGCTAAAACAAGGTCTCAAACTCCAAGTTGAAGGCTATCCTTTGCAACTGTGTCAAAACAGAACAGAATAGAAAGTAAAGCTTCTCCGCAGCAGTCACACAAATAGGGCACCATCTTTTGGGACACTCTGTAATTCCGCAGCTGAGCATTATGTGTTCGAATAACACATGCAAAATTAGAGAACCAGTGGCTATTCACAGCCTCTCGTGTGGATGTGACAAAATTCCAGCAGTAGACAATTAGATCTTTCCTTTCATTTTCGATTTACACCGAAATCTTGTTGTAGCGACCCCTGCTCGCATGTGAATGTGAATTAGCCACTTTGGCTTCAGGGTAACTTCTGCAGCTTGATTTATTTCCTTTTTTACAGCTTGACTAATCCACGGTAAAATTCCTTTGTTTGTAATCGCTAATAATTTTGTGAAGGGAACGCAACTGATAGTATTGTAATAGATAGTTTGAGGGCAGGAACACCACAAAATGACATGAAAATGAAGAACTGCTTGGGATATAAAAAAGGCATTCTGGGGAACAACACCGAAGTTGCTACAAAATCTGCCCTTGTTCACTATCACCTTTTCAAAATTCCTAGAAAAATACCTACAATATCACTGTTATTGAATATCATATATAGGTGGACAAATACTCCAGTCATTTTTTTCTTTCGCTTCCCAATAACCTCCTTTATAAGCATAAATATCAACGTCTGAATACTCATCGTTTGTTTTCTCAAACCACGTGGGTGTATATTCTTCATAAACCTTTCCTGTTTGCCTTGCTTCTTCCGCTTCCGCTTCACGTTTCCGCCTTCTGGCTCGTTGTCTTTCTTCTAAGAGCAATTTAAGTTGATTGGCCTTGTCGAAATTTCCTTCTTCCATTGATCTTTCGTCAGGTCGTAAACGAGAGTCCGTTGAGGATATACCTTCTTCCATTTCGTTTAATGAGCATGTGAACTCAGAGAAATTGTACATCGATGATGCTTCCGACCTATCAGACAAGAAACGTTATTCTTAAATTGTAAAAGATTGCCATGTCAAGTGTCTGGACGTTTGAAACAGCCTTTTTAGAATAAGTTTACAAGAAGTAAGTACCGGATGACAGAAAAAATGCCCCCCTGTTTGGAAAATCATTGCAGCAAAATCACTTGCGCTATGATCATCCTAATCAATTATCTAATACCTATACCTACAAGATTCCAGTAGTTTTGTGTGTGTTTTTGATCATTTTCAAATTAGTACTCCTGTGGTAAATGCGAAAAATTCAAAGGCATCTCGAACTAAAAGGAACACACCTTGTCAGTTTTACCATTTCAATACTCCTTTTTTCAGGAAAATAAATAAGATTTCAATTTCAGCATTCGTCTCAGTTTCAGTGAATCATTTTATTGGTTATACTAATTCTCAAAAGGATTTCGAGTGGATTTCAAAAGACCTGGAGGATTTGATCACGCGTGTTAGGCCATTTTCCGGCTATTCCGCAAGACTAATTTGTTCAAATCTTTCGCATTTACCAAGGGACTACTACTTTGAAAATGATCATAAAAACAATAAAAACACCTTAATAATTTAGAAAAATCAATATCTACGTTATAGCGCAACCATTTTCCTGCAATAGTTTTTCAAAAGGGGGGGGGGATAGAGTCACGACATAGTCCCAGTTTTCACAACAACAACAACAACAACAACGACAACAACAACGACAACGACAACAACATCATTATTTTTGCTCAAACTGGGACTTATGGACTTTCATATGAAAAATTAGCACCGCTAGGCACAAATTTATCTGTATTACTGCGGTGAGCTCATAGAAGCTAATTGGCCTTCAAAACGAGGACCTCCTGCTTCAATGTGAAAGGTTCGTTGAGTTTTGGATTGACGATCATTCATCTGGATACCAGTGGCTTTTGCTCATTGCTAAATCCACTGAAAATTTGAAGTTTGATGTTTTTTAGCATCTGAGGCTTGAGCCGGCAACTTAAGCCCATCCGCCATTGCCTGGAGCACTCGGCTTTTCGTACAGTGTTGCTACATCTACATCTACATAAGTAAATCAGCAACCTCAATGCTGAGGGCTCCGCTGATGAAATAAAATTGGTCGCTGCATGTACAGCCGTTTGAAAAAAATTTGGTTGAATTGAAACACAAGAAAGAAAGTAACGGGTTGGTGGATGGTTTCCATATCCGGACATGAAATCGAGGGAAACAATTTCGTCCTAATATTCAATGTGAAAGTCCATGAGTGGTAGTTTGAGCGTCCATCAGTCTGTCAATAGCAATAACTACGAACATGTAATCAGTCTCAGCAAAACTTACTTTAATGGTTTCTTCATCCATAATAGCGTCGGTGGCAGTGTTTGTGGGTTTCCACTTTTACTAACTGGTGTCCCAGTTGGAACTTTTATTCCCGGTTTCAGCGATGGATTCCTGTAAACCACTTTCGCACATTCCGCTTTCTGATCCCAGAATCCAGATATGACGTAACGAGTAACCTTCTCACTGTCCACCACGTAGCCTGTAACCTGGAAGGAGGAAAATTGTTTTAAGAGTCTGGTCGCAATGTTTCCTACTGTTTCCTTCAATAGCAATCCTAACTAATTAAAAAAGAATACATCTTTGAAGTAAAAAGAGCAAGTCGTATGAATTTCATGTCGCAATTTGGCTTTATCGGATTACTGCTGTGCATGCTTTTTGCGAAACGTTTGACAACTTGTCTGTTCGACTTTCATTGATTTTATAAATAATAGAGAACAGTCCGGCCCCCATGTCTTGTAAATAGCCAACAAGCAGAGTCTGAACAGGCGACACCTGACAAGACTAAGTCCCATTTTATAAGTCGTGCCGCGCCGTGCCGAATCGAGTGAATTTCGAAAATTTTTGTCTGGTTCGGCGCGGCGCGACTCTTATAAAACCAAACTGACACTTGGTTCGACTGAGTCGAACCATATGCCAAAGGCTTCTCGACTGGGTCGACCCGGTGTGACTTATAAAACCAAGTTTCAGTTGCGCCCTGCCACAGCATTTTCACATTTGCGCAAACGACAAAAGCCATTGTTTGTTGTGGATGTGCAACCCAACCATACCCAACATGCGCATGAATACTGTGGTTTGGTGCGGTACGGCACGGCAAAATCTTTTCCTTATAAAACAGAGGCGCTCCAAGTCGAACCTCAGTCGAACTCATATTTGTATGGTTCGGCACGGCGCGACTTATAAAACGGGCCTTACTATCCAGATGACTTTTGGCCTTCACGGGAACGTGCAATGGTAAATAAATAGAACACAGGAAACCATCAGACACAACATTGTTTCTCTGGCCAGCCATTTTTCACCGTGCTCCTGTAACTTCTATTTGAATGGGATATCTTCATATGTATCTGATTTGCTATTTGCAAATACAAGCTTTGAAGCTTGCACAAACCCTCTAACTAAATATCCATGTTGGATGGATAACAGATCAACCAATTAAAACGCCTCTGTAGCGGAGATATTTGAATACACTACTTTAAAATGTGTGTCAATCTTTATCGTAAATAGTGCTTCATTTCAAAATGCAGGCTTGAACGTAGTGATGAACAAGCAAAGGCTTACAGTCTTATATGCAATCATCACTGAGTATACATATAATAGCCTTTTGCTTTCAATGGTATCAACCATAAAATCAGACGATGAAATCAAGAGAAGAATAGAGATAGCAGGGGGCCCGGGGCACTTTTATGAGTATGGGCACTTTTATGAGTATGTCAAGCACACTAACTTCCAGAGATATGTCAATCAAAATAAGGCAAAGACTAGTGAACTGTAATTTATGGTCCACACTCTTACACGGTGCAGAAACATGGTCTATATCTAAGAATATGATGGACAGGATTAGAGCTTTTGAGGTGTTGGTTTGGCGCAAAATACAGAGGATTTTATGGCAAAGCCACACTAAAAATGAGACAGTACCAGAAAGAATAGGAGAGAAAAGAAACATCATGCAATTAATCATGCCAAGGAAACTAACATTTAGATTTTCATTTTGAAATCATATATTGTAATTATTTTAATAGTAGTAGTAGTTTAATAGCAATTCCATAAATTGTAAGATTTTTGACGGAGGGCCCCTTGTAAATCAGCCTTTGCTGAAGGGTTACCCTCCTATGAATAAATGAAATGAAAAAATGAAATTCTTGGGTCACATCATGAGGGACAACTTACATTGTGTCATACTAGAAGGTCGAAAACCATCAAGACAACCCAGAGGAAGACCAAGAATTATGTGAATAGACAACATGGGAGATTTGATGGGAAGAAAACATTATGGATGGCTTGTAAGAAAAGCCTAGGAAAGAAGACAGTGGGAACAATTCGTAGCAGCCTTCCTACAACGAGTAGAAGGCAAATGAGAAGGTAACATGTAAAACATAACCAGCAAAGGCTTACCCTTCTTGGTTTCTCTTTTGAAAAATAACTATAAGCATGATATTTTAGAAGGCATTTTTCACCAGTTGTATGATTCGTAATATTCATCTCGCCAGATTGATCTATCCATAATTTTCCAACAATTATATTATGCACTGTAGTCGACACTTTCTTCCAAGTGTAGTGATTTCCAGAATTAGTGAATTTACAATGTGCCGTTCCAAGTGGTGTTACCAGGAGATATTTCCCCCTGAATTTACTGCTCATTGTGAAGTTCTGCCATAATGTCCAGCCTTTTCCTTCTGCGTGATGAGCGATAGACGGGGGATGATGGCTGACCTAAAACATAAGAAAGTAAAAGTAAAGTCATTGTATTTATATAGCGCCCCTTTCTATAAGTACATACATTCAGGAGCGCTTTACAATTCAATTACCCCCTCAGCTCAGGCATTTCTTTTTCTGATTTTTCTCTCTCTATATTCCCTGAGGAATTCATATTTGAGAATTGGATAGAAAGGCGAAAGTTTAACCGGTGTGGCCAGGTGGCTAAGTTGCAATGTTTCGAATCTGGTAGGGTCTACCCGCATGGGTTCAAATCCCGTCATCGGAAGTACAAACCACAAGCCAACTGAGCTGGCCATCCTTTTGAGGTCGGTAAATGAGTATTTAGAGGTACCTCTGATGGCACAAACCGTAGTGCCGCGGGCCCATATCAGCTGCATAGCTGCCATATACAGAACCTGCGTTAACATACAGACATTACTTTGCTTGTTTGCTTGTTTGCTTGTTTGCTTGTTTGCTTGTTTGCTTGTTTGCTTGTTTGCTTGTTTGCTTGTTTGCCTGCTAGCTTGTTTGCTTTGGGTTCAACAACAGAACATCAAATTTCGAGTGGCCACACTTAATTCTACAGCCAGCCGATCTTGAAGATTGATTATTTGACCTGAATAATACTTGGCAATGTTTGTTGAAGGTGAAGTGAAGGTGAAGTTGCGTTTTTCAGCGCCAAGCGCTGGGATAGCAGAAATAGAGCAGACCTAATCGAGTCCGCGACCCCTTGTCATGACGCTCAAGTGGTGGGGTCCTACCTGGTATCGAACCCACTCCGCCTGACTGTTCTGGCTGCAAAGTTAGAGGATTACACCACTGCGCCACAACAACTGTTGATCGTTCGCATGGCTGCTCCACGAGCTATGAGCAAGTTTCGAAATTTGGGAAGACCTACAAACAGCTTAAATTGGTTGGAAGTCGTTTGCCAGAAGAGCGACGGACTTCTGTCTCATGAACTATGATTTCTTGAAACAAAAACGCTGAGACTTTGATATAAGCAAGATATGAAAAATAAATTTTGACGAATTTCGATGCGTTTCAGCATTGCATGTTTTCACTAAATGCTAAATTACGTCATTTGCCATGTCCAGAAAAATAGCAAAAAATAGTAGGGATGTAGCCAAGCCACCTAGCTACCAAATTACGTTTGAACAACTGATTTCTGTTGGTAACTCTTTTATCAATGAAGCATTTTCTCTGCACAATATTCTTTTTGCGTCACCCAATAAAACAAAGGAACTACAGAGTGTCCCAGGAAAATTGTTCGACGTTTGATTAAATATTAAAAAGTAACGATAAAATGTACAGGATCCTGGTTAGATAACCCTGTTCCTAAGATTTTAGACTAATGTTTGACGCCAGCATCCGCTAAGAATTCATGGAGTTACAAGCTTTTGAAGCTCAAGTTTGTCCGAAAGCTGAAACCAGATGCCCCTAACTTGACTTGTTTTTCAAAAAGACGTCCCAAAATCGAGGTGAAAGAAGACTGTCCAATGTTTACCTCTCGTTGATATCGGAGCAAACCAAATAGGACTGCAACAGTAATTTAATTCTTGTAACCGTTGCCAAATTTACTGAAGAATGCAAGTATCCAAAAACATGGAATGAAAACGTAATCTACGAGAGACGGGGCCATTCCAAATTGTGCTCAACAGGATTCCTCCAAGCATCCATAACCTTGATTCAATGTTAGAAGAAGCTAGTTTATCGAAAATGCCTTTAAAATTCCATTTGATTTGCTTTAAATAAACGAGATTCTATCTTCAAAAATATGCAGTTTTAAGGGGTATCTGGTTTCAGCTTTCGCACAAACTTGAGCTTCAAAAGCTCGTAGCTCCGTGAATATTTAGCCGAGATACTAGCTTCTGGTGTCTAAAATTAAGTTAAAATCTCAGCAATATGGCTATCTTACCATGGAGCCCGTTCATCATTTTCATTATTTTTTAATATTTAAGCAAACGTCGAACAATTTCTTTGGGACACCCTGTACAGTCCTTTTCAAGCCATTTGAGCCAATGAGAAATGTTAGAGCATTTTAAACACAATCTCTTTTAACGATTTTAAGCCTATTTTGTATCAAAGTCGGGCATCCACGCGGTTTATGAATGTAGTAGTTAGCAGTGCAGAGATTTTGTCCCATTTCAAATTGTCGCACTGTTTCTACAACTGTGAGAAAATTACAAATACGCAAATACAAGGTGCAAAACTTCCAACTTCTGCCTGCTATATCCGCACAAACAGCAGCGAGCAGCTGAAAAAATGAACAATTCCGTTCTGCTAACAACGCAAAAAACAAGAGTTTTACGGTGATTTGGACTGTACAATAATTTTCTCACTGTGCAGAAAAGAGCATTGTCGTCAACATAGCAGAGCTAATGTTCTGAATTTTCGCGTTGATTGTAATTCGAGGATGGCTTGATCAACTTTGGTCTTCAGAACGAGTTGTGCACGCACTTCCTTGCGAAATTTCGCATAATTTCATTTTCAGCTAAATCCTACAAAGTTCTTAAAGATGGAAAGGTAAAACCAATCAGGTCAAACATAGGGCTCAAATCTTTAAAAAAGATCGGTGTAAATTCGATTGCAGTTCCAAGCATAAATGGCTTGGAAGGAATTTACGGTTTTTTGCTGTAAATCTGCCCTGGCAATATATTGATATCTTCATTAGTTTCAAAATGGCGGAATTAATGAAATTTGAGGCTATGGCGTCATCAAATTTCTAAATCCTAAACTAGAAAGCTAAAGATTTCTGTTTGCCACCATATGGTTTTCTTGAAGGTTATATAATGATCCTCTATTACTTTAGGATTTACGATCATTTAAATTTATTCAAAATTTCCCATGAATTTTTCAAAAATAATTAAATATCATAAAATTTCCACGGCAGATTTACAGCACCGTAACATGAGTTCCTTTCAACCCATCCAATTCAAAGAAAAATGCAGTAGAATTTCACACCCACCTTTTTAAAGATTTGAAAGATTTGAGCCCTATGCTGTCAGGCCATACTTTGCGTCTTCATTTTCTACCAGGTGGGTAAAAAAATGCACGGCGTTTGAAAATATACTGCTCCCTTGATATCAAAGCAATAATAATGTAAAATTCTTGCTTCGTAGCCAATATATCAATATATTCCATTAGATTTAGAAATTCATCCGGCTTCCTGTTCTATGAAATATTTTCTGGAGAATGCCCCCTTCAAAAACCTTCAAAATCAAGTGAAAAAAACGACCAAAATTTCGTCGGTTTTCCTCCCTGACTACAATGACATCTACAAGTATTAGAACACGTTCAAAAAGTCTTCTTGTTGCGTGCAGTGCAATTGTACAAAGATAAACAAAAAAATAAAGTAAACTATAAGCACTTTGATTCAAATTGAAATAAGTACACATGTTAGAACATGTTATTCTCCAACTAATTTTTTTTGTATAAGAGGGAAAGGGTTGTTCATCCTCCAAGAGGAAAACAAGTGCTAAAGAACAGGCAAGTCATTGCTGTAATTAGTAAGGCAGGAATCGTGGGTGGATTTGGTCACGATTTCATGCCACTTTTGAAGTCTTATTGAAGGGAATTTCTCCGGAAAATTCCTCACCTTTTCATAAGAAAGTGGAATTCAAGCTTTTATGGGTGTAATTTTTCAGCACATTTTCAAGAACGCCCTCAGATAATCAGCAAAAAGTGATGACCAATGGTCCACAAACAAAACATTTGAGCAAATGAATACATAAATAATGTTAAACCGAGGAAACTCAATCTGCCTCTATCTATGGACGAATCACAAATCCCGGTTAGCTCATTGTCAGAATTGTTGTGTAGAAAGAGAGATAAAACACGTTAGAAAAGTCTTACCTGCTCAGCTAAGGATGTCCATCCCATATCTTCCGTCCTGTCTAATTCATACGTTTCACCAAGCAGTGGATTAAATGGCTTTCCCGTCCTGTCCGCAGTTGATGCATAACAAGAAATTGAAAAGGCAGCAATGTGACAGATTTGTTCCAGAGATGACTCACAAGCAGCAGCGCGGTCTAGAATTTCTGAATACTCAAGCTCTTCAGTAAGACGTTGCGTCATAGACAACGGTTCATTGAAGTTTACCTGACGGGAAATAACACTTGATCAGAAAGATGCTATACAGAAAATCCCCACATATAACGAACTTACAAAAATAAGAACCTAGAGGCTGTTTTTCCTAAATTATGCACCTTGTAATCAAGAAAATATGTTCCTATTGCAGGGGTAGCAAAGTTGATTTTGGATTGTCGTTATTAAGTTCATTTTTGACCCAGTTGGCTGTTAAAGTTTGAATCTCCTCCCCTCCTGTTTGTAAGCTTAGAATCAGTCAATAGGCACACAATTACTTTACAAAAACAAATAACAGGGCTAGACATCTTTGGTGAAGATTGTAGAGCAGCCAACGCAAGGCACTGTTAAAATAAGAATCTTTATACCTTGACTTGGAACCTTTAGAATAAGAACCTTTTTCAGCCTGGCTCTCAAAAAATAGGTTCTAATATGCGGGAATTTACTGTAATTCTTTAAAAATTTCTAATGCCGTGCTAAAATTCACTGTTGTAGCTTAACTTGCTACAAACAACATTGATTGTTACTCGTAGTTTTACGAAAGACAAAACGAGAGAAATACGCGCATTTTTGAGAACCAAAAAATCAATAGGAGAAAGAAATGTCACAGAACTTCTTCCCTAAAATGGGGCTGTACGATGAGGACACAACATAGGGAAGTTTGATAATTTCTGAACCTTTCAAAACACTGTAGTTCTGGTGCAGAACATTCTTTTGCACCTTCACAAGACTATTCGATTCTCATATGGCAATTATAGCTTTGCCAATGATAAATGCAACCCAGGTAAAAGGCTGGTACACGATAGGAAATTAGAATTCGTGATCATTTTTTCGTTATCACACAGCATGATTCAAAATCTTCTACTTTATAAAAATATAAATGCTCATTAATTTAAAGCCATCTGCAGCATAAGGACAATCTCTAGAATCCATGTCTTCTGTGACAAGAATGTGTGAAGAATTTCCAAGATTTAGAACATAATTAAACTTGTTCGGTTATCTTGTACTTGTCGTTGATTACACCCTTGATTACAGCAGCACTTACTGAGACCAATTCAGTTGTTAACATTTTTAAAGAGCTACTGCTTGGCAATTAAAGTTTCAACTCCTATCAATTCTTTATAATAAATCCAGAATTCAGAACATTAAAATGCAAACTAATTTAAAGCCATCTGTAGCATAAGGACAATTTCAGAATCAATGTCGTCCATGACAAGGATGCGTGAAGAAATTCCAAGATTTAGAACATGATTAAACTTATTCAGTTATCCTGTACTTGTCCTTGACTACAACAGTACATTCTGAGATAAATTCAGTTATTAACATTTTCAAAGAGCTACTGCTTGGCAATTAATGTCTCAGCTCCTACCAATTCTTTTCAATACATCCAGAATTTAAAATATAAAAAGGTAGCTCATACCGGCATGGGTATCTTTGTAAGTTCTTTTCCAATGCAATTCTTCATGATACTCCATAAATTAATGCTAACATCTGGTCTTTCGCAAATCCTTGTTCTGTAAACTCTTTTAGCTTTCTTGACTATATCCGTGCTTGGAACAGTCTGAAAAAAATTCAGAGAAACTTTTTATGATTGTTCAACTGTTTAAGGATGATCTGCACTTAAGGTTGCTCATCATTGAGAATGTCAAAATCACGAAACGGCGATAAGGTGGCTCACTACCAAGTAAAATAAGTTCAAAATAGGTTAAGGTGGATCGCTTCTGACAACAATTTCACATTCATACACACTTGGTGTCCAATCGCTCATAGTTCAACAGCTTACGAAAAGCAAAAACAGCAAAAGGTCCAGAGAAGCATAGGTTCCAAATCATTAAAAAGGCTGGTGTAAAATTGAGTGACCTATTTCTTTGAACTGAATTACTTCAAAGAAACTTTAGCGATTTCTCTATAATTCTACCGTTGGACTTTTCTGAAATCTTCAATGTTTTCAGAATTAGAATGTTTTTCTTCTTTTTCAAGAATTCAAGAAAAATTTTCAAAAAAACTTAAAACCATCGTAATTTCTAAACTGTTTGACGCAACATGACTTAATTTCGAAGAAAACCATAGTTTATGAATGTCTACAATATGGCATCCAGTAAAAGTCTGTCATTCTTCTGGTTTATGATTTAGAAATTTGATGACGTCACACCCTAAAATGAGTTGGAATATGAAATTTCGAAAATTATTCAAGATTTCTGCAAAGTCCAACGGTAGAATTGTAGATAAGTATCTAAAGTTTCTTTCAAGCCATTCAATCAGAAGAAATAGGTCATTGAATTTTACACCCACCTTTTTACGCTGAGTTAAAGATTTGGAACCTATGCTGTCCAGAGAAACAAAAATTCCCGTGTTACTGAGTCATCTACTTGGACATCCTGAGATATTACTAAGGCCCTGTTCACACTGCTCCGGTTTTGTTATGATCCGTTCACATTGTTACGGTTTTGTGAAACTCATTGTAGAATATTGGAGCATTTTCAAAAACCTCCGTCTTTTTGCCGTTTTTGTGCGGATTAGTGTGTGAACACTTTCACAAAAACGGAGGTTTTTCTATCCGTTTTGTACAAAAACGGAGCAGTGTGAACGGCGCCTCAGAAAACGATTACTGCTGGAAGCTGAAATCAAAGCCAGGCAATAGACCATATAGCTATTCTACAAAAGAGCCTGGATCGAGCGTTATTTTTACACATTTTTATACGCCTTGTTCGATCGAGTAGCGTTAGAGCTTCCATCACCATTGTGCATATTCAAAAATTCTACAAAATATAGCAAAATATCGTTCGATTCTTATTCTTTTCAGAATAGCCAAAAGGTCTATTCATACGTTAAGAAGTGGCATAAGCAGCTGGTTTACTACCAATCAATCTAATCAATCCAAAAACTTGCTTAAATTACTGTTTAATTGCAAAGCGACATTTTATTTCCTAAACAACAGAATTTCTACCTGCTCCGAAAATTGCACTGACTGGAAACCAGCCTTAACTCATCATATCCTACCGGGTGAGTCAAAAAAAACGTGGGGTGTTTGACGGACTGTGACGTCGCTTGTAGCCACCCGATCGTTGTGAAATAAATGTGTCCGTGCAGCAACGGTCTAACTTAGATTATAAGCCTTACCCCATTAAAATCGGTCACTTGGTGCATTAGTTAAAACGTATTTTCTTTGTAAGACCTTGTATGGGAGTCTTGCAAACTGATGGAATCTTTAGCCAGCAAGGCCATTCAGCATTTTAGCCTTGCCAAAGTTACAGATACACGTGGTATTATCAGAGGAGAATGAAATAGTTAGGAAATAGTGTTTTCTCTCCTGATAATACCACATGTATCTGTAACTTTGGTAAGGCTAAAATGCTGAAGGGCCTTGGCTAAAGATTCCATCAGTTTGCAAGACTCCCATACAAGGCCTTACAAAGAAAATACGTTTTAACTAATACACCAAGTGACCGATTTTAATGAGGTTAGTCTTATAATCTAAGTTAGACCTTTTGCTGCATGGGAAAATTTATTTCACGACGATCGGGTGGCTACAAGCAATGTCACAGTCCGCCAAACACCCCACGTTTTTTTTGACTCACCCGGTACATAATTAGAAATTTGGACTTTTGCTGTTGTTGGTTCTGCTAGAAATGAATTTCATGATCATGTACGAATCGCAACTTAATTAGAAATTATCAGACAAAGTTTCCTGGACAAAACTTACAATGGCTTATAAAAACTACGACTCAAAATATGGGTCATAATACTGTGATTTCAGCATCTCTTATCCGCAGAATTAGAATTGCTAAACATAATTACATCTTTGATATAACTGAGAAAAAACAATTCTAATGACAAGTAGCAAAACAAAATCTAGTGGATTTTTCAAACGTTGAAACTTTTCTGACTGACCCATTGCCTTTCCACAAAAACTGAAGTTCGAAACCTCTACAAACTGTTTTTATTATTAGTTCAATGAAACTACCATCATCTTTCAACTTCAAAATAACTCAATTTCGTAGCTAGGGAAACTTTTCATTAAAAATGAAATTGTGGTAAAAATTACATGAAGATTTTGACGGTTGGTGGCTACTTATTTGGCTGAAATTTTGAATTCAATTTAGAGAAATCACGCTTATTCTCTACTTGCTGATGTCATAAAAACAATTGAAAAACCAAACAACTACTTTTCACAATAACAGGTTCTGTCCTGTGACGAATTCACCTGATTTCTAGGCATAATCTAGCCTCACTACATAAGGACCCTCTAGTTATGCTCATCAGAAGGTGTTGTGGCGCAGTGGTGTAATCCTCTGACTTTGCAGCCAGAACAGTTAGGCGGAGTGGGTTCGATACCCGGTAGGACCCCACCACTTGAGCGTCATTACAAGGGGTCGCGGACTCGATTAGGTCTGCTCTATTTCTGCGATCCCAGCGCTTGGCGCTGAAAAACGCAACTTCACTTTCACCTTCACCATCTAATTGAGTTGAATTGTTGTTGTTGTTGTCGCTGGACTGAGGCCTAAGATAGGCATAAATAGGGTCAGGCTTTTCAGAGTAATAATATGAGTCTCTGTTGACCGAAGCGCCATCATCAAGTCAAGGAGCACAGGGAGACGAGAGATTCATCGTCATAAGTCTACGCATAATCCATTACCTATAACTTTGAAGCGACTGACGCATTAAATCATTGTTATATCTTTGGAGCTCAGGGAGACATAAATAACGAGTGGTCTTTGCAAGTAACATAACACAACATGTCTTGACTATGTACAGAACAACAACTACCAATTTCAGCGGGATAATAAGGTCACATGACTATTTACAATATTACAATCATTAGCGGCCGGGATCCATTCAGTTCATCTAAAAAAGGCGCTATAGATCACTGAGACACCAATACTTCTTCTCTTCTTCCTAAATGTTTCTTGCTGTGGTACAATGAACAGCTGACGAAAGTCAAAACTGAAGGATGGTCTCCAAGAAAGTTTAGCCAGAGATCCACACAATAATCATTGCAGGAAATGCGAGTAGGAAAATGTGTCGTTTTCGAACTTTGAGGCCTCAAATAATTCTGTTTGTTCATCTCCAGCATCGGCGTAGGGGGAGATAAAATTTGGGGGGGGCTGCCCGACAAAAAATCCATTGTTTGAGAAAATTTTGCCCGACTTTAGGTGGATATCTGCCCGATTATAGCTGATTTTTGCAAATTTTTCTGACATTGTGGGGGGGGCCTGCTGCCCCCAGAGCCCCATTTGTTGAATATGTTTATGTTTGTTAAGTGTTTCTGTTGTTGTTGTTGTTAGAATTTGGACTTTGGACTCTGAAGAACGATATGACAATTTGACCTTTTGAACTTTGACCTTCTTGAGTAACTTTGTGTGTTTTGTGTACCCTTGGGACTCGTAGCTATAAGAGCGTTAGGCATGCATCTTGGGGGGCACAATTCAGATCAGATCATCAGAGCTCCAAGTCGAAGAAGAAGGCGAAGAGAAGCTGCTCATGGCCGAGTTATCAAAGCTTTGTTAGGCCCGTAGGCCACACACACATACTGCAACAGCCTTATAGCTACGAGGACAAATAGATAGTAAGTTTCATTTATTAATTGTATTTATTTGTTTACTTTACTCGTTTATTTAGAGTTTATTCTGTAATTATTTATCTTGCATTTTCGTAGGCCTTATCTCTTGCATTTGTTTTGATATGAATTCTGTTTAGGATTTAGATTATTTGTTGCTGATAGATTGTTCACAGTAGTTTGATTTATTTAACTTATTTTCGTTTCTGTTAATTTTAGCGAACAATCATTGAGTTAGTGAATGCCAGCATTGTGTTTTGCTTTTGTGTCTGCTGGGTTCCTGCTGGATTCGTTCGTCCCTCTGTAGTTGGTTTCTGCTGTGAAGCTACAACAGTTCGTATCTTGTCAGATAATCAAGATCGATCAATCAAGAATTATGTTGTGTGGAAATGATGATATTGATATGGAGCATATTCGTCGTTTGAAGCATGTCAGAGCGAATGCAAAGCGAGAATTAACCAAAGCCGTGAACCGTGTGGCGGATGTTCTCGTTGTTGGTCAAACCCTTGATGATGTGAAAGCTGCAGAAGACAGGCTCATTGATCGATTCCACGATTTTAAATTGGCATGTGAAAGGTATCAGGCTGTGATCGCCGATGAAGTCGACATTGAAGAATGCCTTGCATACATGCACGAAGCTGAGACAAGATTTCTCGATATCAAAGAAAGAGTGTCTCTGTTGATTCATTCCCTTGAAACAAAATCACCCCTGCAGGAGGATGATATTGAGCCTGAAGATTCGGTAAGCGAAACTAAATCACGCCCTTCCAACTCTCTTGTTTCTTCAAGGAGCTCCAGGAACTCGAAGAAGTCTGGGAGATCTGCACTTCAGGACATGATGTTGAAGAATGCTACAACAAAAGCATCCTTGCTTGCAGAGGCGTCAATGCTAGAGGAGTGTCAGGATATTGCCCATGAAGAGTTGCGATTGAGTCAAAGGAGGAAGAAGCTGACACTGGACACCAAACTTGCAAAGCTTGAAGCTGAAGAAAGAGTCTGCGCTGAATTTGCCATGACAACAGGATCACGAGGTGATATGTGTAATGCACCACTGAGAAAGCCAACCTTTGAGACTACATTTCAGCAGAAGACAACACATTCCAGAATACACCACAGGACCGAGGATGAAAGAAGAGTGAATGACTCACACCGGACACCAGTGCCATTTGCATCAAGTCAGCGTGTAGACAACAGTTGGAGCGTATGCAGTCCACAGACACGAAAGAAGCCAACAGTGACCGATGGTGAGCAATTAATTCAGTCATCTTCAGAATTTATTAATCCCTCCCGACAGCAACGTCCTTTGAATCCCTTTGCTGACCCTTGGAAGCTCCCCCCACAACGTAACCCTGCTGATGAAACATACAACCCCAAGCCCCATCCTGCACCCTTTCCTGACCCTTGGAAGCTCCCCCTACAACGAAACCCTGCTGATGAAGCATACAACCCCAAGCCCCATCCTGCACCCTTTGCTGACCCTTGGAAGTTCCCCCCACAACGAAACCCTGCTGATGAACCACATACTAATGCGACAGCAAATGGCGAAGAGTACCTCGATACAATGAAGAAATTGACAATTGCTGCACTACTGCCAAAGTCAGAATTGAGTGTGTTTGATGGTAACCCATTAAAGTATTTTCTTTTCATTCGCTCCTTTGAGAATAATGTTGAAAAAGACACTTGTGATTTCAGTAGACGTTTGCAACTTCTGGTACAGTTTTGTACAGGCAAGGCAAGAAGAGCAATAGAAGGATGCATTCTACTCGAGCCTGAGGAAGGATACATGAAGGCTAAACAAATCTTGGCTGAACGTTTTGGTGATGCATACGCTGTATCAAACTCATGGTTGAAGAAAGTCTCTTGTGGCCCTGTGATAAAGCCTGGTGACAGAGAAGGTTTGCAAGAATTGGCCGATGACCTCGAGAATTGTGAGATGACGTTGAAGGCTGCTGGCAGAATGACACAACTGAACAACGAAGACCGACTGGTGAAGATCCTAGAGCGATGCCCAAACTTTGTGAAGTCTCGTTGGCAGTCTCGCGTGCAGGAAATCAGATCACACCAAAGGGAACCCACTGTCGAAGACGTGCGGCGTTTAATCAGGATGATATCCAAAGAGAAGAACGACCCTGTGTTTGGCGCTATCATGGACAATGTCAACAGAGAACAGTCGTCACGAAATGACAGGATCAAAAGGCCAAATGCAGTGAGTACGCAGCGAAACTTGAATTTCAGTATCCAGACCAATGATGGGAAGTCAAATCTCACTTCAACAGGCGTGAAATGTTACTTCTGCGAAAAGAATCACAAGTTGACAAACTGCGAAGAATTCAAGAAGAAAACTGGTGAGGAAAAGTTTAATTTCATTCGTTCAAAGAAGCTCTGCGACAATTGTCTATCTTCTTTTCATTTCTCCCCTGGATGCAAACAAAGGAAGGCTTGTACAGTTGCCAATTGTGATCTCCGTCGCAAACACCTCACAGCAATACATAACTCTGTGGTGGCCCATGAGAAGAGACGCAAGGAAGAGTGGAGGAAGCAAATGCAAACTGATTCGACTCAGCACAATGAAAAGTTTGTTGGAGTAACTAGATGTGACGATCGAGGAGGAGTCAACAATGGATTGCCAATTGTGCCGCTGAAGGTGAAAGGGACAGGAAGTGACAAGGTATTTAAAACTTACGCTCTTCTCGACAGTGGATCTACTGCCTCTTTTTGTAGTAAAGCCCTCCTGGACAAACTTGGTGTGATTGGAAGAAAAAGTCAAATGTCAGTTGCTACAATTAGTGGTGTTAACACAAATTGCCAGACGTCAGTAGTCAGCTTAGAAGTAATGGACCTAGAAGAGACGATGCATCTTCAAATGCCCAATGTGTTTTCTACAAAAACGATGAACATCTCAACATCAGCTTTGGCCCGTCAAGAGGATGTGAGAAGATGGCCACATTTGGATGGAATCATGCTACCAGACACAATCCATGACGGTGAAGTCAGTCTGTTGATCGGCGTGGATGTACCGAAGGCCTTGCAACCGGAAGAGGTGCGAAAAAGTGAAAATGGTGGTCCATATGCTGTAAAGACAATGTTTGGCTGGACCCTTAATGGCCCCATTGGTGTTTCCTTCAATCAAGGTAATCATTGCTTCTTTTCCAATCCTGTTTCATCTGATGACCAACTCTATGATCAATTGAAGAAGTACTTCAACCACGAATTTGAAGAGTCAAGTGTTGATAGCCAGAAAACGATGTCAGTAGAAGACGGTAGAGCACTTGCTGTGTTTCAAGATTCCATACAGCTACAACAAGGTCATTATCACGTTTCAATTCCGTGGAAGTGCAACCCACCTGATTTACCGAACAACCGACACATGGCACAGAAAAGGCTTGAATACTTGAAATGCCGGCTGCAAAAGGATTCAAACTTAAAACAGCGATATATCACATTCATGGACGACTTGCTAGAAAAAGGCTACGCAAGACAGGTTCCAGAAGAAGAAATTGAAATGGAGAATGGCAAATTATGGTACCTGCCACATCATAGCGTGACACACCCGAAGAAGCCAGACAAGGTCAGGATTGTGTTTGACTGTGCTGCAAAGTACAAGAGTGTCTCCCTCAATGAAAAGGTTCTTCAAGGCCCTGACTTGACAAATTTGCTCATTGGTGTATTATGCCGATTCAGAAGCGAGCCCATAGCCCTAATGGCAGATGTTGAAGCAATGTTCCACCAGGTGCGTGTGACTGCTGAAGATGTAAATGCCTTGAGATTTTTATGGTACCCACATGGTGATTTAACACTGGCTCCTGTTGAATATCAGATGATGGTGCACCTATTTGGAGGTATATGGTCTCCGAGCTGTGCAACATTTGCCTTGCGAAGAGTTGCAGAAGACAATGCCAGTTTGTTTGACGATGAAGTGATTCATGCCGTGCGACGAAACTTCTATGTGGACGATCTTCTGAAAGCCGTGAAGGATGCAGACGAAGCAATCAAAATGCAGAAACAACTCGCTGAATTGTTGGCTCGAGGCGGCTTCCATCTGACCAAATGGGTAAGCAATTCTCGATATGTTTTAGATGCAATACCAGACGAGGAAAGGTCAAAGGAGCTGAAGAATGTTGATCTTGAAGATGATAAACTCCCGACTGAAAGAGCTCTTGGATTGCAATGGGATGTGGAAACTGACAGATTCACCTTCAATATCAGTGTGAAAGATAAACCATCAACCAGAAGAGGAATTTTGAGTACAATTTCATCTGTTTATGATCCGCTTGGATTCATTTCACCATACATTTTGAAAGCCAAGATTATCCTCCAGCGATTGTGCAAGGACAACGTAGGATGGGATGAGCAAGTAACTGGTCTAAATCTCAAGGAATGGGAAGACTGGTTGGATGATCTTACAAAATTGGAGCAAATTGAAGTCAAAAGATGCTATACGGAAACAGGAATTGGCAGTGCAGTAACAAACCAGCTGCATCATTTTAGCGACGCATCCGAAATGGGATATGGTGCTGTAACCTACCTACGATCAGTCAACAACAATGGCGACGTGTCATGCTCATTCGTTCTTGCAAAGTCGAGACTAACCCCCCTTAAACGAGTGACAATCCCAAGACTGGAGCTTGCTGCTGCGACTCTTGCTGTGAAGTTGGATTCCGTGCTGAAGAGAGAATTGGACATGAAACTTGGTGAGTCAGTCTTTTGGACAGATAGCACTGCTGTACTACGTTACATAAGGAATGAAAGCAGGAGATATCATACATATGTTGGGAACAGAATCGCAGTGATACACGACGGATCCAGTCCATCTCAATGGCGATATGTTGATACAAGTTCAAATGCAGCAGATGATGCATCTAGGGGACTTAGTGCAGACAGCTTGATAAACAGTGATAGATGGTTACATGGCCCAGAATTTCTACGGAAAGAGGAGCATGAATGGCCCAAAAGTGTATTCATTGAAGATTTGTCCGAAGATGATGTCGAAGTCAAGAAGATTGTGCAAACACATTCAGTACAAATCAACTCATCAAATGGTATGACGAATCAAATATTTTCAAAGTTCTCAGATTGGACCGTTCTAAAGAAATCTGTTGCTTGGTTGTTGAGATATAGAAGTTGGTTGCTAAGAAACATCAGAAGTAGCAACGAGGAGCAAGAAGTCAAGAGTGGCAGATTGACAACAGAAGAGATGCATGAAGCCGAACGTGCAATTGTGAAATGTGTACAAAACGAATGTTTTGGTGAAGAGTTGAAACTACTACAATCACCTCAGAAATCAATTAGAAAATCAAGCTCTCTGTGCAGATTAGATCCAGTCATCATAAACGGCGTGATTAGTGTAGGTGGCCGACTCAACAACGCTCCATACAACAGTCTTGAAGAAAAGCATCAGATTATACTTCCCAAGCAGCATCATGTAAGTGACCTCATAATTCGATATTTTCACAAGCGATCTGCACATTTTGGACAGGAGTACGTTCTGGCACGCATTCGAGAAAGGTTTTGGATCTTACAGGCAAGGCCGTCAGTTCGCCGAATTATCAGAAGTTGTTTCGATTGCAAGCGTCGATGTGGAAAGCCTGGAAAGCAAAAAATGGCAGATTTGCCCGATGATAGAGTGACAGCAGACAAACCACCATTTTCCTTCGTTGGAATCGACTGTTTTGGTCCCTTCTTTGTCAAGAGAGGAAGATGTATTGTAAAGAGGTATGGCATCATATTTACTTGTCTAACAATTAGAGCAATTCATCTGGAGATTCTTCACAGTATGGATACAGATTCTTTTATAAATGCCCTAAGAAGATTCATTTCAAGACGTGGAAATCCAGATGAAATAAGATGTGACAATGGCTCAAATTTTAGAAGTGGCGAAAGAGAACTCCGAACTGCAATACAGCAATGGAATCAGGATCAAGTGCATGAATTTCTTTTGCAAAGAGACATCAAATGGATATTCAACCCTCCGACAGCTTCACATATGGGTGGCGCATGGGAGCGTGCGATAAGATCTGTAAGACGAGTTCTGAATGCAATTTTGAGAAATCAGACGATTGATGATGAAGGTTTGCAAACCCTTTTGTGTGAAGTTGAAGCAATTCTCAACGCAAGACCGCTCACCAAGGTGTCAGACGATCCTCAAGATTTGAATGCAATAACACCAAATCATCTGTTGCTTCTCAGATCTGGCCAAAGTTTCCCACCTGGTGTTTTCAAGAGCAAAGATTCGTACAGCAAGAGAAGATGGAAGCAGGTTCAATATATGGCTGACATATTCTGGAAAAGGTGGACCAAAGAGTACCTCCCAACTCTTCAAATCAGGCAGAAATGGCATTCAATCGAGCGTAACCTAAAGGAGAATGACTTGGTACTCGTTAACGAACAAACGCAACACAGGAATCAGTGGCCTTTGGGGAGAGTGGTAGAAGTGTACCCAGGTAGAGATGGCCTTGTCCGGTCAGCAAAGGTGAAGACGATGAATTCTGAATATCGAAGACCCGTAACAAAGTTATGTTTGTTGGAAGCAGCTGTGGAAGAAGATTCAACATAGAAAGTTATTAAAAAACAGTCTCCTATAAATCGCCTGTTTGGGGGCGGGTATGTTGAATATGTTTATGTTTGTTAAGTGTTTCTGTTGTTGTTGTTGTTAGAATTTGGACTTTGGACTCTGAAGAACGATATGACAATTTGACCTTTTGAACTTTGACCTTCTTGAGTAACTTTGTGTGTTTTGTGTACCCTTGGGACTCGTAGCTATAAGAGCGTTAGGCATGCATCTTGGGGGGCACAATTCAGATCAGATCATCAGAGCTCCAAGTCGAAGAAGAAGGCGAAGAGAAGCTGCTCATGGCCGAGTTATCAAAGCTTTGTTAGGCCCGTAGGCCACACACACATACTGCAACAGCCTTATAGCTACGAGGACAAATAGATAGTAAGTTTCATTTATTAATTGTATTTATTTGTTTACTTTACTCGTTTATTTAGAGTTTATTCTGTAATTATTTATCTTGCATTTTCGTAGGCCTTATCTCTTGCATTTGTTTTGATATGAATTCTGTTTAGGATTTAGATTATTTGTTGCTGATAGATTGTTCACAGTAGTTTGATTTATTTAACTTATTTTCGTTTCTGTTAATTTTAGCGAACAATCATTGAGTTAGTGAATGCCAGCATTGTGTTTTGCTTTTGTGTCTGCTGGGTTCCTGCTGGATTCGTTCGTCCCTCTGTAGTTGGTTTCTGCTGTGAAGCTACACCATTGTCTCCTACGCCTATCTCCAGTCGCACGGCACTGGTTGGCATTTAAAAGGATAGCAGTTTGGCGTCAGGAGTTTATGATTGTCTTGTAGAAACACACCTTGGTATAAATTTCTCTTTCCATATTTCGACTTTTATCAGTATGGTTTTATACCGTGAAAAGTATCTGATGAAAAAAATTGCATCTGCATACTCAAATCTTCTTCAGAGATAGTATAGAGCCCTAGGAAGTCTATCCTTCAAGACCCATTCATCAAAATTCTCATAAAATTCCCCCAAACGCATCTTTCTTCTTACCATTATTTGATTCCTTTTAAAAGGCAGTAATATTCACCCAGAAAATGGATGACAATTTTCATGCTTATATCACGGCCTAGAGAAAGCAATTCTTACCAAAAAACGACGTTCCATCATATACCAGAAATACTCTCTACAAAACAACAATGCCGCTATACTCTTCGTTAGCGCAGATGCAATTGATCAATAACAATTCCCAGCAAAACACAACTCTTTTTGTCTGGTTGAATGCGAATTGAGACATTTAGTTCGTTGAATTTCCATGCAAGGAAAGCCACTGTGAGGGAGCTATGTGATAATATCCTCTTCTATGGCAAAGAACACAATTTATCAGTAACAACTCCCAATACAACACAACTCCGTTTGTTTGTTGAATGCGAATTGAAATATCTTGAGCAGGATTGTTACACTATCAAATTCTCTGACTCATACCATGGCAGGTTACGGTATGACCAATCGTTAGTACTTAGCATGACGCGAAGACAAACATCCCAACTTGCAAATGTGAGTCTCCGGCAAAAAGCATGAATTTTTCATTACTTAGAGGCCGCATAATACGCTGGCGTTACTGATGCTGCCAAATGTTTTCCAGCAAAAACAAAAGATGAATAAAGCATTGGCCTGGAACGCAACAAAACAAGAATCCTCTTTTCTATGGGATATTCTTTTTGGTTAAAATGAAATGCTTTCAGCTTTGAAAACTGCGCGGCGGATTACAACGGCTTAGAACATCGTACGATGCTACAATGCTAGGCCAGCCAGCCGACGAAGTTTCGAGCAAAATCTGTTATCCTGCGCTTGAAACTTGACCTCAAGATGACGGAACCTTAATGAATAAAGAATTTCTAATCGTAGCTTTGGCTGGCAGAATGCAAATGAAGTCTTTCTTCACAGAGGTTCTTAGCTTTGCTCTCATAGTAAATTAAAGCAAGATATCTGAGATTATCTGGAGATTTTAAGTTCTGATCTGAACTGAAGTCTGATAACAGTGAAGGTAACATATCACAAGAAACGCGAAGGTTGTTATCATAGATAGCATGAAAATCTTATAACAAGCAAAGCAGGGGGCGTTCAGGCGTGGTAGGGAGCCATGAGGGCTGCAGAAAATTAGCTAACACGCTGAAACGGACGCCCTGATTTCACAATAAAACTGAGCGTTTACTTCTGTTTAGTTAATGCAAAGAAATATTTCGTAAATACGAAGAAAACAAAAGATCCTTAAAGATTCATTGCAAACAGGCATGTTGGCATGGCATCAAACAAAAGGGAAGAAAAGAAAACGCAAAGATGGATTTAACATACTACCACGATTCTTTTTTAAGACCACCATCTTGTTAAGGTCTCCATCATGCTGTTCAAGTTTCTTTCAACGAAAACTTGTTAACTCATTCAAATGTCTATTTGGTAATTGCAATGCCAATGAGAATTCATGAGAATTCATGGAATTCATGAAAATCTAGTTAAACGTCGCCAAACCACTAAGTCCATTTTCGTAAAGTTTCTTGTCGTAGAGTCCTGTCCATATTTTCCTTTGCAAGCCTGTTTCACATTGGATGTTAGGCTTATATTAGAAATCCAGACCCGATAGCGGTGTCTCGAGCCATGGGGACCTTGGGTGGGGAGCAGTGACGGGGACGGTTGTTGTCGTTGTTGTTTCCTCGGCCGGCGTTCCGATTGTTCACTATTATATTTGGCCTGACATCTAATGTGAGACCGGCTCAAATATTTATTTGTAAAATGTTTTTATAATTAGCATTTCTATTTGTATTAGTTGTAGCGTATGTATAGTAGTTTGTAGTAGTTGTATTTTAGTTTATATTAATTCCAGGGGGTAGACATGACATTTTGCTCCTCCTGGTCCCCGTCCTTGTAGTATGGTATAGTAGATTGTAGGTATTGTTTAGGTAATTTTGTTGTAAATTTTTATATTGAATATAAAAAAAAAAAAAAAAAAAAAAAAAATTCATGAAAAACCATTCAACAAACACTGATTTACTTCCTAGTCTTCTTGGATGTAAACAAATCTTCTGCGAGAATTTCGCAGCTATTGAGAAGGAATACTAAACTATGGTAGTATGGTAGTATCACTCAAAGGAAGTCACTAAGATGTTAGGTCCCGTGCCTGGATGCTGCATGCATATTAGACCAAAATTAGCTAGGAAGAGCTACAGATATATCTAGCCTACTTAAGATGAAGTAATGAAAAACATTATAATGTATTAGGTGTAAACCGTCGTGTATAAGCCTCGGAATCAGGTAGAGGTATTATTAATTAGATCAGGATAGGAGTGGAAACATGGCGTCTTATCTCGTGTGCTCTTTAGGTCTAGCGTTAGGTCGCAGCGGATCTTAGGCGTCGCGCACGCATATACAATAAAAATAATTGTTTGTTTCCCTGCAGTAACCTTGCTCAACAATCTTTTTTCATAGTATTTATATGCTCATAAGATAATTATAAATACAAAAAATACTACACAAAGATACCACAGGGATCATGGAATTATATAACAACAACCCTGTGGCATTTAACAATTAACTTGAAGTCAGTCTGAAAATAGATATCAGGTGAAACAGTTTGGGAATTTATCGAATGATCATTTACTTTGCTCAACAATCAAAATAAAACAGTGCAAAAACTTTCCCTCCTATGTGCATGCATCAATCGAATCACTACCTGGGCCCGTTTTCAGCCGTCAACTCACAGCGATGAAAATGCAGCAAAAATCACGACGAGCAAACAAAATCAACCAAAACTGACAATGCATGCGAAGAAGAAACTTAATTCACGTGCGAAGTGACCATAACATCTTGCAGTGCAGTCCTACATGTCAGTGAAATATCATGAGCCTCTGTCGGCCGATGCGACATCGTTCAAGTAAATGAACATAGGGAATCAGAGGACTCAGCTGATAAGTCTGCCTGGCACTGTAACAGAAAGGAACCATCTCCCATGAACAAAATAAACAGTAAAGTCTTCGACGGCTAGAAGTTCATCTAGACGAACATTCCTCACTTCTGACAATAGAGAAAGGGTGCGTTGGGTGTGGCCTATACTTGCCCCAAGTCTATTTCGTCAAAAATTGAAGGAATAGACTTATTACAGTTGACGAAATAGACCAGGGGCAAGTCTAAGTGTGGCCCTACCTAGATCTAACAATATAGTTCAGACGGCTTTCTTCACATTCACCTTCAGCAAAGTTCAACCAATCAATAAAAATGCAGTGTTTTTTCCCTGGTGGATGCCTTCTGCTCAAACAGTAACAGTGAAATCTCTATAGATGATGATTAAAGGAATCAGTAAACGAATGAGCTAAGTCAAGAACTCATTACAAATTGAGGTGGCTGCTGATAAATCCTGAAGCTTTAAATGAAGATAGCAACTTATAAATTTATGAGACACCGATTTTGCAACAACCATAAAGTTTTCTTGACCCAAGTCAACGACTATTGTTTAAACTGAAACAGTGAACTCTCAAAAGATGATTAAACATATCAGTCAATGAATGAGCAAAGTAAAGAACTCATTACAAATTAAGAAGGCAACTGATAACTCCTTAAAAGCTAGCAACGTATTAATTCATAAGCTACTGATATAGCAACAACTACAATATGGACTCTATAAATAGCTGTGGTTCTACGGTGGTGAGTACCTGTTTAATGAATATTGGAACAACATGTGAGAGTTGCTGCTGTTCTGTAACAAACAGTCCTAGCAATGCTGAGACTCTCAAAGCAAAGGCTTGACGATTTTTCTCTATTTGAAAATCATAAATAACTGTGATTCAAGATAGATTTGAAACAGCATGACAAAGCACAACTATAGGTAACTGTCATAACAGAAGCCAGAAAGCCTGTAGCGTTTAATCCACAGTAGTGTAGTATCACTAGTATCTTGTAATCTTCTAGCATTGATGAGAGTTTTAAAAGCATGGCATCGCTAAAACCGACTTCATTTCATCTGGAACTATGTCCAGAGCTGTGATATGAAGCGTAAACAAATCAAAACAAAAGGAGCTGCAAGAACTGCCCCAATATGTAAGCATGACTGTCTGGTTGTGCACGCAAAAGGAAATTTTATGAGAAGTCGTTAGCAAATAACAAAAGGAGCAGGATAAATCGAAACATCTGACTATTTTACCAAATTCAGAAGCTGAGCATTATGTGTTTCATTTATAATCTAAAATATACAGGAATTGCATTTGCTACTGTTCAGCTTCTAAATACGATAAAATAAAATCACCAAGACAATGTTTAGATCTACCCTTCTTCTTTCGATCTTTGCTAACAACTTCTCTTACTAACCCCTTATTGCATGCACAATGCGACAGTTAGCTACACCGCTTCCGGGGCAGCTTTTGTGCCTTCGCAACTTTTGCTTTGTTGCTTGAGAGAATCCACTTTGGTTGCGATCTGCAATCGCTTTATCATTCGATTTGGGATACTTACCTGACAACAGTCAATAGTTTGCTGCATGCATTTCAAGAAATAGTTGTAAACATTTAAATTCCAATATTTTGAAAAACATGTTATAAAAATTAAACAAACAATTAAAATCAAATAAAATCAAATTGAAATCAAAACTAAAAACAATCGTAACCTCATAGATGCCCCACAAGAATTCAAGAACCATACATACAAATTTATCAGTTACCTTCGTTAGTGAAAGCATTTTAATTCCAAGACAGCAAGCTTTTGGCGAACTCGTTCTCTCAAAGCGATAATCACAAATTTCCATTTTATTCAGACACCTATGCTCAAATATGCTTCATGAAAAAGCAAAGCTGCCGGTGTCAAAAGCCCATATTCTTAATGAAGATTTACGTATAACCAATCGAGGTGAAAACACCGGTTGCTTATCAAGACCGGGCTAATTCCATAACAGGTATATTAGGTCGATCGTCCAGGGGGTTGACAGTGTTGTGCTATAACATAGATCATTATCACGCCAAGACACATTTTTATGAGAAACTTCTTTTATCGCGGCCAAACTTTACGAAACTCTATTACTGTGGTTGAGAATCAAAGAAAATTTGAAAAGTTAAATTCAAGCATCTTGGTGGAATTCCTCAAATAAGCATCGAGTTTGTTCGTAACAAAAATCTTTCAATTGACAAATTTTCTGCCACTTGCCTGTTTTAGAAACACTTTAGAAGTGCTTCAGTGCTTTAGACTGTTGGCAACGTTTAATCCATACCGGTGAGCCAAGGAAATGTATATGCACAAATGCACATGAAGCCAGTGAAACTATTGTTCAAATTTCTATAAACTGGTAATATCTGTGTAGACTGATTACAAGTTATAGTTTCGCTCATCCGCTAAACTGATGTGAGCACTGATTACAGGGTATGGTTTCGCTCATTAGACTTATGACGATGAGTCTCTCGTTTCCCTGTGCTCTTTGACTTGATGATGGCGCTTCGGTCAACAGAGAAGAGACAACAACTCAGTGGAGCGACAACAACAACAATTTAACTCAATTAGATGAGCCATAGAGCGTAACTATAGAGGGTCCTTATGTAGTGAGGCTATTCGCTCAACCGCCAAACTGATGTGAGCGTTAACTGGAACTCATTGTAATCAGTCAAATTTCTGTGTAGCTAATGAATAAAAGCAAAAAAAAGTTAGGTTTTTTTTTGCGAAAATCGGTCGTATCCCTCTCAAATCACAAGCAGATCTATGGGGAAAATACTCAACATCCTGATGACATACCGGGTGTGTAAATAAAAAGAATCCCCCATTTGAAAGGTCACGGCTCCCTGGATATCAAGACGATGATATCGGCAAATACGTAGTTTAATGGTAGACATGTTCAAATCCATTTTAAAATTTACCTGACTAAAATTGGCCACTCCATTCTGAAGTTATCAGGGATGTTCTCGAGAAAACCCCTTTAAGAAACCTCCAAAACGTGCCCAAAATGAACAAATTTCCCTAACATTTCTGCCTTTGACGGGCCTTCCAGCAATGACGTCTGGACGCTTTAGCACGTGCTATCCTCTTGGGAGGATGAACAAGTCCCCCCCCCTGGTATCAATGACCTATTCAGGCGGATTCCATTCTCCCAAGGGGACAAAATACATAAATACATGTGACTGTCATCATTTTAAGGGAGGAAACCCAAGGAAAATGTGCTTATTGTTTTCACTCGTTTTTGCCAATTTTGGAAAGGGGTTTTCTTCAGAAAACCTGTCATATCCAAGGGAAGGAATGGCCGATTAAAGCCGGGTAAATTACTGAACCTAATTGAACATATTGGAAATAAAACGAGACAGTTTTGAATATTATTGCTTTGACTTTAAGGGAGCAGTGGCCTTTCAAACGGGGATTCTTTTTTTTACTAACCGGGTAGAAAATAGACCAAAATAATCTGAATGGCAGAATAAACTAAAAGCAGAATACTGATTCCCCTATGCTTTCTCGCTCTTGATCCCCCTGAGTACAAGAATCATCCATTAAAGCTTCTAACGAGCCATTCTTAGGCGTCATAAGCTGCCCCCTGGATTTCTTATCTGCTCATATCGTGACCATCAAAGGGTATTGAGAATTATTATCCCACGTTCCCAATATAAAAATGAATTCTGCATGATATGCCAAAAGGTTACAATGGACCAAAACACCTGTTACTGGAAAAGAAAAAACAAGCAAGGGTTATTTGCCGGACTAAGAACAATCTTATGTGTATTTTGTTCCCTGCAGTTTTTTTGGTGGCTTCACCCAAGCCACCAAAAAGCGACCGTTAAAAATCCACTTATATCCGAGCAATCGTAGAAGATATGAATGTTTGGTTTGTTCCTTAGTGAAGTACAATGATTAATGCCCAAACAGCAACTTTCATTTTGAAAAAATACCAAAATCCTGTGTGATATCACCTTTCAATAAACTGCAAAAATCATCATTTTGTTTACATTTTGACGACGGAGCCCCTTTAAAGCAATGAACGCGTAGTCCCTGGTGATTAGAAGTACCATAGGTTGCGAGTCTCTAGATGTTATGTGCTTTATATCTACGTGTTCGTAAACGGTCATGCGTATGGCATGTTTTCTCCTATGTAGTATGAAGAAAGCAGTGTTTGATCTGAGAATTTAGTAATTTTGCACACTCATGAGGATTGGTTGCAAATTGAATCTCCCAGCCATCCACCTATTTCGCATGTTTTCACGTTGGATCTTCTTTCTTCCGAAGATGAATCTGGAAAGTTTCTTCCAACATGGACGAGTGAGGGGACTGACTTTGCGGGCAAAATGCAAGTTTTCCTGCCAACCCCATCTTCGGGAATGTGATTTGCTCTTTCGGGAGATGGGCTAGTCCCCTCAAAAACACAACCTGCCCTAACGATGAGAAAATGCAGCCTTGTGTTTGTCTGATGCTTATTAGGAAGGACTTACGAAACAGTTGGAATATGAGGGTTCCTACAATCTATATATATATATGAAATAGAGATGAGGGATCCTACAATCTACAGGTCCAGAGTCTGATCAATATACAGTCTTAATCACCTCCCAGTTTCTATTGTGAATTGCGTTGATAAGAAAACTATTCAATGTGATAATACAAGAAATCAGGGCGTGAATCTCAATCCAAAGTTTACCACTTATCCTTATGACTCAGTGGGATTTTTTTAATCAAATTTATAAACATTTCATATGAAAATAGAACTCACGCAAGCCATCAAGCTATGTAGACTTACGACAAGAAGCCCTTATACAACAACTGCAACAAACACCATTGCAACTACAAAAACAAACACCAAACCGTAAATAACTTGAATCCAGCTTTTATGGCATAAGTATTTGTTACAAAAAATGTGCCATATAACCTTCGTGGCAGTAATGATCTTGTTTTGCCTAGAGCTAGGACAAATCTATATGGCATTGATACTATCATGTTTGTTGGTCAAAAACTATGGGAGACCCTGCCAAGAGAAATCAAAGAGTCCCAATCATTGGAGATTTTCAAAAGAAATATTAAGTCCATCAAAACTTTTGACTGCAGCTGTAAATTGTGTAAACATTTTATATCAAATCTAGGTTTTTGTAATTAGACTTTGTATATTTTGTATAGTTGGCCTTAATTAGCTTAACGCTAGTGTCTCTGCCAACTTTAAATAAATCGTTTATTATTATTCATTATTATTATTATTATTATTGCTAAAAAAGTTTGGACCAGATGGTGTCATCCAAAGTAGGGAACCAGATGACCTTGTGTCCTTTCCTGCTTTGGATGGCACAGTAATGAGTAATCTTATTTGCGTTTTAAGTGTTTTGATGATGATAAAAAAGAAAAGAAAAGAAAAGCTTGTTTAGAAGCGTTCTGTAGCCTGAATGAAATGCAGCGTTGCCTCGATTGGTTTCTCGTTGAGGTAAATTGTTAACTGTTCATCGCTATATAAAATGAATTTGAGCAAGATTTCGTTGCAAAAGGAAGACAACCCTCGAAGTAGCATTAGGTGTTGACACTTTTTAGAAGATCAGATCCATACTGAATGTAAGAATGAAAAAGCAGCAGGCAGTGTTTCGTGTCCTCCGCACCATCGTTTGCAGGGTACTATGGGTTGATTGTATCTCTAAAATTATCCTTACATTATTATTATTATCATTATTATTAAACATCTATTTAAAGTAGGCTAAAATAATGAATAGCTAAATTACAGCTAATTAAGGCCTACTATTTACAACATACATAATTTACAATAAAACAGGCAAATCAGAGTTAAAATCTATCATGTTAGAAACCCAACTTGCGGGATATATACTTTGCAAAGCCTACAGTTGCATTTTCCACCATTCCAGCATCTAATTCGTTTTTTGAACATAGGAAGGCTGTTAGATTGTTTTATTTCTTGTGGTAAATGCTGCCACAGTTTATTTCCAAGGCAAGTAATGGACTCAACTCCAAAGGACGTAGTTCGTACTTTTGGCAGTTGAGCATCATCACCATGCCTTAGACAGTACCTAATATTGCGCTGCATGAAAATATTCTTCATGAATGGTGGATTCAGACCGCCTTTTTTTTATAAACATTTATGAAAATTTAGTTTACTTAGTCTGATTCGTAGCTGAGCAAGGATGGCTAGGTCTTTCAGGTAAATTAAATTCAATAACGTCTGCAGCAGCAACAACGAATACGGTTACAAGTTCACACATCATCCTTCCATCTAGCGATCAAATCAATCAATCAATCAATCAATCAATCAATGAAACCCATCAGCCAACTAAAATCAGTAAATCCTCTAATCAAATCATCCATCAATATAGCTATTCATTGACCCACAATTCAGTCAATCAACTAGTACCCATAGACACAGCGAGAACTTTCTTAAAATAGACTGCAGGTACTGACACAATAGCACTTAACTCTGATAAGAACTGCAAACATACTAACCTCACTACATAAGGACCCTCTAGTTACGCTCATCTTATTGAGTTGCATTTTTGTTGTTGTTGTTGTTGCTCCACTGAGTTGTTGTCGCTTCTCTGTTGACCGAAGCGCCATCATCAAGTCAAAGAGCACAGGGAAACGAGAGACTCCAGGTAAAAAGTCTACAAACATGCCTGAACTTTAGACTGACGACGTACTTCCTTGTACTCGTTCTACGTTTTTAATCTGTTTTTATTTTCACTCATACAAGGACTCACGACCAAACTGATTCAAAACAGAGACCAAGGGTGTTAGGACATGGATTTTTCGATTACGTATTTATTTACCTTGTTTTGATCTTTGTCTTGTTTTCTTGTCTTGTTTTCTTCTCTGTTTCCTCTTCAACTGATGTGTGCAACTGAACGTGGGTTTAAGCCCAAATGCTTCGTGTTATTTGAATATATCTTCTTTGTATTCTGTGTCTTAGCGCGCCTTCGCAGAAGAAAGGTTTCAAACCGACCTTTCTTCTGCGAAGGCGCGCTAAGACACAGGAATACAAAGAAGATATATTCAAATAACACGAGGCAGTTGGGCCTAAACCCACGTTCAGTTGCACGCATCAGTCGAAGAACAAGACAAAGGTCAAAACAAGGTAAATAAATACGTAATCAAAACATCCGTGTCCTAAAACCCTTGCAGAGACTAAAACCTTACGAGGGATCTGAAGAAAAAGTTTGAAGCCATAACATCATCCAATTCAATGCAGAAAACTGAGACTCACCGTCATAAGACTACCTGAACTTTGCAAAATCGGATAGAAATAAAACAGCGAAGACAACACGTTTTGGGGTGGCTTGTTCCATACAACTGGCAGCAATGCTACGCCGTGTAAAAATGATTACGGATTTTCAAATCCTTGGCTGTTTTTGCAAATGGTCAGACAACAAATTCCACCTTCACATTTTAGGAATTCATCCTATTTCTAACATTTTCACAATAACATGCAAAATCAAAAGTGTATAATGTGCATTTTCATAATTTCCGCTGCTTGTTTACAAAGTTTAGACCTTTGCTTTGCGTTGCTTTGCCCTTTCCTTGCAGTACCACGCAGAGATCTTCTCGCTGGAGTTTTTGATTTGCTACGACCATATGGATACACCAATGTCCAAAATAATGCAGATTTTATTGTTTGGTGATAAAAATTTCCCAAACGAACTTAACAAAAATATACTCCTTCTGACTCTAAAATTTATCCACAAATCTGGTCGATTCGGTTAGAAAATTCCAAAAAAACTCCGTTATAAGTCACTTCATCACAGCCACAATGTTACATGTCCCATTTTAGTTTATTTTGTTTTTGTTCTTGATTTTCTTTAGTTAAGTCATGTATTCTTAAATGTCTATCTCAAATTAGATACCATGCAATATTTGCGATAATGCCTTATTTACCATCCAAACAAAAGTCAACCTGATCGCAGTTATTTCTCATGGCATGTAATTTGAGACAGACCATAGTAGTTTTAGCTCAATGTCTAAATGGCCTCGGGGTAGTCACAGCCTTTTGCTCCTCGGGGTATCGTTCCTGTAGTATTGTATAGTAATTTGTAGGTAGTGTAAGTAACATATATATTGTAATCTTTTAGTGGATATATATATAAAAAAAAAAAAGTTTAGACCACAGTTCACGATTTTGAGTTACTTACCGCATCTTTAGAAATACACAACAACCCTAAAAACTACACTTAACATAGAGACACAGATATTACAAAATATTACGAAAAGAGCCACAGTGGTGTCGCCCATTATGCCCATGTTGTCGCAATTTTTGAATGTCTTGTTGCATAACAACGTGAAAAATCTGATTTTAGCGATGTTAAGTATTGGCGTTAAAGTTTAAGGGCCATTCATTGCAATTTTTGAAAGGGCTGTACAAGCAAAACTTCCGAAAGATCATGACTTTCTTTCTCTACAATGCAGCCAAATAGCAACTGAAGGTATTTTCTACAAGTATGAACTCCGGAGGATTAGCCACTGCAGTCAGATGGTTCTTGTCGTTAACAGCATAGGAATCATTCGTCGTACATAGCCGATTGCTCGTGGCCCATGGTCGAAACCGCCAAAGCCTCATTTTCACGGACCAATCAGATGAAACCCGTGAAAATTTTCCTAAATTTTACCTACCTTCATCAAAAAACTGCTTGAGATTTCCCGAATCTTTTTAAAGCAATCTACTCTCCAGATGTTTGGGAGTAAAAGTTTGGATGCCCGTTAAAATATCTTCAGGATAGGCGGAGTTATTGCCTCTCCAATAGACAAAATAGGCTTGTCGAGACCTGTTTACGCCACTTCAAGTCAGGTGATAAAGCCTCTTGATAAAACCTCTCGCAACGAGCAAACTTTTGCCATGAATGTAAAAAGTAGTACAATACAGAAACTTCCCTAGAGTATTGCCACATGACTTGTGCGCGAACAAACCTTTGTAGATAGAAACCGTAGGGGCATTGGTAGCGAAAGACAATAGCAAGAACAATTGAAAAAACAGATTGTGGCGTTTTCGGGTCGTTCTTACAACAATCACAATTGTTATTGCTATTGTCCCGGCCAGAATCTCTATTGTTGAAGGTTCAGTGCCTTGTCGGTTTGTTTGTGGCCATAACTCCACCAATCCTGGAGATATTTTAACGGGCATCCAAACTTTTACTCCCAAACATCTGGAGAGTAGATTGCTTTAAAAAAATTCGGGAAATCTCAAGCAGTTTTTTGTCCTGGTTGCGTTTTATGAAGGTAGGTAAAATTTTGGAAAATCCTCACGGGTTTCTTTTGTCTCCCTCGCTTTTTAGCCGTCTGATTAGGCCTTGGCGGTTTCGACCATGGGCCACGAGCAATCGGCTATGTACGACGAATGATTCCTATGCTGTCGTTAACAATCTTATAGATGTGACTGGATTTCATGCCATAAATTTTTCTTCAAGCAATGCGATTGAAAGATAGGTGTTGCAACTATTCACACAAATATTTCTAGAGTCTTAACTCCTATTTATGTACAAGGATGGAAGGTGGAGCAAAATGCATGCTGTAAAAACCGGACTCTAAGACCCTAGGACCCCTGAGACCCCTAGGACCTTTCAGTATCAAACATGAAAAGGAACCTTAACACCGGAGGGTTATCACCACAGACAAACAATAGGCCAACGTCGTCAAGCTGTCAAACAAGAGGATGCGTGTTGTATGAGCTTCCCTTCTTTCATCCTACGAACTTTCGCTCATTCAAACAAACGCCAGGACGCCATTAATCAGGCAGAACGTTTTTGAAATAGCACAATAGGAGATACTCAAAATAGTACTTCTATAAACTCTTCTATAAACTCTCCTATAAACTTCTATAAACTTATATAAACTCTATAAAATTCCCGGCATTGGTTTGAAAGAGTGGAAGTACATGGGATGGAGGAGGGAAGTTAACAATACGCAACTTCTTGATCATGACCCTCTAGTGTAAAGGGTCCTTTTCATTTTTAGAACTTAAAGGTCCTACGGGTCTCAAGGGTCCTAGGGTTTTTATACGATGCCGAGTAAAATAAAGCAAAGTTTCAACTCACCACCATTTGTCCCTGCAAAACATCCGAAGCAGCCCTACGATGTCCAAATTCCTGAGCCTTCACACGCTCCAATTGCTTATCTGACATTGACCTTCGTATGTTCAATCGCGCCTCACTTCCATCTGATTCATCCTCAGTTTTTTCATCAATATACACATTCATCGACACGCTATCACTTAAATCATCATAATCAGAATAAGGGTCATTTCCTTGCTGATCTGGCTCCGTGGACTCCATTCCAAATGCTTCCGGGTGTTCTGACATGGCATCAAAGAATTCATCGTGATCGTCTTCGTCTTCATCTCCATGATCGATCGTACCCCCGGGACTGCGGCTTAATTGTGGTTGGTGGTTCTGCAAAGTTGATGTTGACATTGATTTACTGCGCATGTCCACTGTCTTACACACTAGTTCCAGTTTGTTGTGCTGTTTTGCGAGCGTTTCAACGGTCTCTTCAAGCCGCGTACGTCGCTGTCGTTCGAGATTTAACAGTTTTTGAAACTTCTTCTCGTAAGCTTGCGCTAAGCCAAGGAAATCATTGCAAGCCTAGAAACAAGAGGATATCTGTTGTAAGTTTGGCTGAGCCACATAAATGGCCGGGTGAGTGGCCGAGCGGCTTATACCGTTTCCGTTAAGGTTAATTTTCAGTCCGTGGAATTTTCCGAGCGGGCGGAAAAATACACTATCAAAAGTCATTCAACCTTGAATTTTGATGACATGGAATGAAAATAAACGAAACTGTATGCAATCTTTTATATTTCCAAATAGCAGAAGCTGGTCGAGAGGAAGGACCAGGACGCAGCTTCGATAAGTTTACCTTCTCAGCATCCTCAAGCATACTTCCGATGCTAGGTAGAAATATAGAAAAAACAGGAATGGCAAAGAAGACTGCATAACTCACTCATAAATTCTTCTTCCGACACTGTACAAACTTTGATCGACAGCCAAGGCCAATCTACTGCATCATCTGTCAAATCTTTCAAGAAATTTCATATCTCAACGCGTCTGTGGTGACATGACAAAACTACTCACCTGTCGAGAGACCAGACACGAAAACCGCGAATTCCTCGTGGATTGTAAAAAAAGCTTTCTCGTTTTTGAAGGCAAGCAACGAACGAATGCCTTAATCACAATGATGATTGTAACAGACAATAATCCTTTCTATTTCCAAAAAATTAAGCGTGTTTTCTTTCGTAACCCAAGTCGCCTGATACGAGGACAGCGAATCATTTTGCTAGGATTAAGACATCGCAGTACTATTTTGGCCTCTCTTGGTTATGGCTAATTGTTAAAAACCCACACAACTACACAAACATGTCTTTGGAAATAGCACTGTGACAGCACATAAGCCAAAACAGTTAACTAAGATGTAAGTATTGCGGTGTGGCTACAAAATACTAAATGAATGGTACTATTGCGATACAGTATGTCAAACGATACAATGGGATGAGGATTCTATTTACTTCAGCTCTTAGTTTAAACAAAACGGGCCTGTGTGGTCGTCCAACTTGCTAAAAGCTCTTGGGAAACCGGCATGCATTGCGGTCGTTTTTTTCTTTTTCGTGGATTTCATAGGTTTCATTAAATTCAATTCCAATGTTTAACACCGCAATAAGAAATATCTTCCTAACCCCCCTTAATGCATACAGGGCAATTGTACAAGATAAAAACTAAATAAAGTAAAACATGAGCAAAAAACATTTCATATTTTTAGGGGAACTGGGACCCATATTCCAGTTTTGGGAATTCTAACCAAAAATCTCCTTTCTGGTACATTTCAATGAAAACGAAAGCTATGTTGAAGGTTCCTATGCACATGATATTACCACAATATTACCTAGGGGACTCTTTAATTAAAATATTTTGTATCCTGAAAAAATGGGTCTGGTCTCAATATCTTTTCTTGGGACACACAAAATATCCCCAAAAAGGCATTTCCCCCCTGTTTATTTGATTTTTCCGAGGTGAAACAAAATGAAACCTTTGAAAATAAACTTATCATAAGCTACAATTCAGAAAATGCATTGGTGTTGTATGTTTGTCCTTGTACTTTTGGGGACATTGAAGTCAAATTTTGCCACTCTGAAGAAGACGACAAATCTGACAAAGTGTCTGAAGCATCTTGCTTTTCAATAAACAGTGACTATGTACGTTCTGGTGATGCTGATCAAGCAATCTGCAACCCATTTTCATAGCCTAAAAACATCTATCCAAATTATTTGCCACTAGAATGCTGGGTGTAACATTTTCAAAGATTTTGTCCAGTTTTCTCAGATTCAAAAATCTATAACTCTGTGATAGAACAAGATAAATGAAAACTTTAAACCATCGAGGAACATTTTGAAAGCGATTTGGGCCAACCAAAATCTGTAGAAATTTTTTTCTGGAACACCTGGTAAAACAGTCTTGGAATCTTCTTGGTGACGATATAATTGATTATGTGTGCATTGCTGAAATCAAACATAAACTTCTTGCAATCATAAGACCATTTGAACGTGTCGTCTCAAATTAGATGTCACCTGCAAATGCCCGCGAATAACAATATTAGAAGTGTTTTGCATAAGAATTTTGCGTTATCGCAACTCTAAGGTGACAAGTAATTTGAGACGGGACTTTAGATCTTTAAGAGAATTTCATTTGAATTTTAGTGCATTAAATGAGTACAGATGTGGGCATAACTTTTACTGTCTAAGCCCAATTTGTAATTCTGGCACTGGAAAAGAGGAAGATGAACATTTTCTTCTGCACTGCCCATAGTTTGATTGAATGCGAACAGATCTCTTTGGTATTTTAGTGGATTTTTAGTAGTTCTTTATGGCACTACGTGGTGCGGCCCTTTTGTAGTGTAGTAAAGTAGTTCGTACGTAGTGTCTTGAAGGCAAATGACGGGGATATAAGGCAACTTATGTTAGGGGCCTGGGCAATCTAAATATATCCTATCGTATTCCATTGTATTTGATGATCTCGAGAGATGATCAAATCAATTGGACAAATGAAGGCACTCAGCCATCTTTTGTTCTATCTTTAACCTAGACGCCATATATCCGTCATTTGTCGTTAAGTAGTTTGTTTTGTACAATTTCATGCTGAATATGAAAAAAATTCTTTGGTCAGCTCTCAGAGCGCCTAGCCCTAGATATCAATGATATAGATACAACAGCCTTATGCAACCTCCTCTTATATGCCAGTTCACACCTGAATATATTCACCAACAGAATGATCATGGATGCCACAATATTGTAAATTAAGAACTCAACGCTTTTAGTGAATTTCCAACTCAAGTTACAGTAGCCTCTTGCCCCTTTTCCTTTCGTTATGTTTTACGTACTTTGTGGTGGCTAGTTTAGTGCATGTGTTTTTTCCTGCTATGAGGGCACAGGTAAATATAAATAGCAGTTGTATTTCGTTTGTTTTAATGTTGATATAGAAATAAAAAATTGGTAAGACAACTTACGCCAATCATTGCATTCGATGTGATTCTAAACAACTGCGCCTTTTCATTGATACTCTTCAATTTCCCATTGGCATCTTGAAAATCTTTGCTGCTCTTACTGTCAACAGACTCGGTAGAAGATCGCGTCTCTTTATCGACCAAATCACCAACAGACCTTTGAAGCGAGGCTCCATGATTGTTTACGAGGTTGTTGCACGTGACAAGGTCTTCGAGTTTGCTTGATAAGGATTTGACTGTGAGGTCATCTTCATCTTCTGTCTCACTGTCACTGTCATCATTGGCTACAATCAAAGACAAAAAACTGTAAATGCAATGTAAATGTAATGTAATGTAATGTAATGTAAATGTAATGTAATGTAATGTAATGTAATGTAGTGTAATGTCATGTAAATGTAATGTAATGTGGACTTGCTACAAGTCTCTCTCGCGGAAAAATGGGGGGAAATGTAATGTAATGTAATGCAATGTAATTTAGTGTAGATGTAATGTAATGTAATTTAAATGTAATTTGAATGTAAATGTAATGTCATGTAATGTAATGTAATTAAATGTAATGCAATGTAGATTTAATGTAATGTAATATGATGTAATGTAATGTAAATGTAATGCAAAGTAATGTATGTAATGTAATGCAATGTAATGTAATGTAATGTAATGTAATGTAATGTAATGTAATGTAATGTAATGTAATGTAATGTATGTAATGTAATGTAAATGCAAATCTCTGGCGAAATAATCAACCAATGAGTCTTACCAAACATATGAAATGTATGTCCGACGCAAAACAGTTTCAGCTTTCAATTTCATAAAATTATTAATCTATCCTACATACAATTAGAAACATAACCGACACAATTGAATACATTACAATACATCGAATGAATAAATGACAAAACTACAAAACTAACAAAAGAAAAGGAAATTACAAAATTGTATATATCGTAGGGTAGATCAATTGAGGAGGAGTGCTTTCTAAATAGGCTCACTAATCGAGAGAGAGCCCCCCTCTGTATAAAAACAAAGAAATTAAAATTATTTTGATAAAATCATAAAATGAATGATTACAGGCCTCATTAAAATTATCTGTGCTTGCGGGCAAATGATTGGGAAAATGTGCCTGCAAGCAAATCATTCTCAGTAAAGTAAAGGTGCCAGCAACTAATGTGTAATAATGGTTTGTGCCTGCGAGCGGCGCTCGTGTCCTCGCGTACATTTATGAGGCCCGCTGATGAACCTCGGAAAAATGAATCAATGACATGTCAAACGGGTGAAGTGAAGGTGAAGTGAAGTGAAGGTGAAGTTGCGGTTTTTAGCGCCAAGCGCTGGGATCGCAGAAGTAAAATAGGCCTAGCGATCCCTTGTCATGACGCTCAAGTGGTTGGGCTCTACCGGGTATCGAACCCTGTCCGCCTGACTGTTCTGGCTGCAAAGTCAGTGGATTACACCACTGCGCTACAACACCTTCTAAGGGAATGCAAACACAGGTTCAGCATAGGAGTCAATCAAATAAGCTTCATAACAGGTCCTTTTCAGCATAGGTTCCAAATCTTTATCTCGGCATAAAAAGGTGGGTGTAAAATTCAATGACCTATTTTTTCTGATTGAATGGCTTGAAAGAAACTTCAGATACTTATCTATAATTCTACCGTTGGACTTTCTAGAAATTTTGAATGTTTTTGGAAATTTCAGCGTATCTTACATTTCAAGTCATTTAAGGATGTGACGTCATCAAATTTCTAAATCATAAACCAGATGAGCGACAGACTTTTGCTTGATACCATATTGTAGGCATTCATAAACTATGCGTTTCTTCAAAACTGTTTCATGTTACGTCAAGCAGTTTAGAAATTACGATGGTTTTAAGTTTTTTTGAAAAGTTTTGCTGAATTCTTGAAAAAGAAGAAAAACACTCTAACTCTGGAAATATTGAAGATTTCAGAAAATTCCAACGGTAGAATTATAGAGAATTCCTTTTCGCAAAGAAATAGGTCATCAATTTTCAATCTGCAACTGCAACTAAGACTTTTGACAAGTTAAAAATAATTTCGAAAAGCTAATCATCTCATAAATTCTCCAGTCCAGCAATGCTTCAAACGATCGCCAGCACGGATAGAAAAATCTCCCTTCATTCAAATTTCAAACGCTTGTACCAATTTTGTGCTTTATTGTCTGACGCTTGAGATAAGATCGCTCTTTTTTCTTGAATCCTAAAAATTTATTCATGATTCATTTTTTTCAAAAGCTGATGGAAGAAGCAACGTCGTCTTTCCTTCTGACACACATGGAATTAATTTGATACGTGCTTTATGGAATGTGGAATAAAAAGAAGAGAGATAGTTAAAGTCTTTCTCAAATTAGATGTCACGTGAAACTGTCCGCGAATAAAAACAACTGAGGTGTATTGCATTAGTAATTTTGCGAACTCGCAAATCTCGCGTGACATCTTATGTGAGACAGACTTCCATCATCAACTTCTGCAGCTGCAATCGTTAGCTAATCGAAAAGCCTGACTATAAAACACATTTTCCTGTAGGAAGCGACAGAGCCTATGTTGACTTATAAAGGAAGATAATTGAGTTTTTGTAGTTTCATTGAGCTTTCGTTTGGAGAATCTCACATGAGGTGTTGTATACATGATAGTTTCGCAGATGCATTTGTGCAATCGATTCAAATATCATCTGACACAAAGCAAAGTTTCCAAAGAGCTATCTCTTTGAACAGAATGGCGTTAAAGAAAATTTAGCAACTTCGCTATGACTCTACCCATGGACATTTTGAAATCTTCAATATTTTCTGAATTAGAGCATTTTTCTTCTTGTTCATCTTGTTTAAGAATGCAAGAGAAATTTTGAAAAACTTACAACGACCGTAGCTTTTTTGAATAATGACAGAATAACTTCAAGAAAGACTTGGGAAAAAAGACCGTATGGTATCAAGCAAAACTCTGTCACTCTTCTGGTTTACGAATTAGAAAATTGATGACGTCACATCCTCAAATGAGTTGAAATATAGCAAAGGTAGCAAGTAGTGCCGGTAGCAAAGCAAAGGTCTCTTTAATGGCATTCAGTTCAAAGAAGTAGGTCATAGAATTTTACATCCACCTTTTAACATCAATTTAAAGATTCGGAGTCTATGCCCTGCCACAGAGAATCTCAAAATTCTTACCTCTGCACTGACACCTCCTAAAAGTCATCCGTCTTGCTAATTGTTTGATTCCCAAACTCATTTTGAAACCAAAATACACTTTCAATCAAACGATTACCCATATAAATATGACACTCATTTCATGCCAATGCATTGCCTTTGAAACTGCAGCTTTCAATCAATCAGAAAATGACATCAAACGCAAAAATGTTTCTACCTCTTTGATTCCCAAAACCAATTCTATGATCTGTAGATACTTCCAAACATGTCATCCACAAACATAAGAACCTGCTATGATTCTAACGAATTTTCAGCTACCTTAAAACTAGCTTTCAAATATCAATCAAGTATGTCCCTTAACAGCATCACTAACGGCAAATTCGACAATTAGGTCTACAGATTTCCAAATATGTCATCCATATATATAAGAACCTGCTATGATTCCAACGAATTTTCAGCTACCTTAAAACTGTGTAGTTTTTGAGCTAATCCTTTCTTAAAAGCCTACAGTATGTCTTTATTTTGATCTGGACTTGCAATTGCAAGACAGTGGCATCACAACAGCACCAATATCGTAAACTTCTTTATTTGAGGATTGACAACCAATTGATTAATTTTCAGTCCAGCAGCTTTATCACATTAAACAATTGTGTTCCTCTACAACATCTTCCAAGCAACTTTCCAATATCAATCAAGTAGGTTCCTTAACAGCGTTCGCCCATTATGTCTACAAACTTCCAAACATGTCATCCATATAAACAAGAAGCTGTCATGATCCCAACGAACTTTCAACTACCTTAAAATTGTGTAGTTTTGAGTTAATCCTTTTTAAAAAGCCAATAGTAAATCTTTATTCTGGTCTGGACATGTGATTGCAAGAAAGTGGCCTGAGAACAGCACTAATATCGTAATCTTCTTTATTTGAGAACTTAAAACCAATTGATAAATTTTCAGTCCAGCCGCTTCGAACCTCTATCACATTTCTACCAAAAACTACAGTGTCCCTCTCTACAACATCTCCCAAGCAGCCTTGAAATATATGTTCCTTAACAGCGTCACTAACGGCAAATTCGACAATTACGTCTAAAGATTTCCAAACATGTCATCCATATAAATAAGAACCTGCTTATGATGCCAATTAACTTTCAAGTACTTTAAAACTGTCGAGTCTTGAACTACTTTTCTCTGAAAGTCGATAGTTGGTCAAAACTCTGATCCGGACATAAAATTGCATGAATATGGCATGCAAACGGCGCCACAGTCGGACATCTTCCTGTCCGAGAACTGACGAACAATCGATCAATTTTCTGTCCAATAACATTTCTCAACATATGTACAGTGTACCTCTCTTGAACTTTTCTCAAGGTAGCTTTCAAAAGCAATTAAACTATGCTCCTTAGCAGCAACGGCAAATTCAATAATTATCTACCAGACATTCGACTTTTGCATTCAATCGAACTGTGATAAAAATTGCTCTAACAATGAAAACAATGTTATAAAAATTGATCTTAAATTTTGTATGAAGTGCATAGACCCTGCTCTGCAAATTTTGAATAAAACTGAACGTATGCTGACAAAACAACGCTCAGCATGAGACCACAAATACCTCAAAGACCAAATAAATATTTTAAACCATTCCAGCTGGCATAATTAATATAAAAATACTCAACAAGCTACAGCAACATACAGTACTGGCAAGAATTCTTAAGAATTTTCAAGCATTCTACACAATATGACAAGAATCCTAGAGCAACTTGAAAGATCGTACATATATTTTTAACATAAATTCTCAAGAAACTAAAGAGGATTCTTAGGCAGGAGAACCATGTTAATGTGCAGAAGTCCTAAACTGTATACTTACAACTCAAAAAAGCGTTGCAAATGCCATCTTTCTGAACAGGGCCATGTACACTTGGGTACTGGAAAACAGGGAAGGTGTTGTGGCACAGTGGTGTTATCCTCTGACTTTGCGCCAGAACAGTCAGGTGGAAAGGGTCAAAGCCCATCAACACCTCTTGATGTCCATGACAACGGGTCACGAACTCGATAAGGTCTGCTCCACTCCTGCGAATCCAGCACTTGGCGTTAAAAACCACAACTTCACCCTCAAATGTGTGTATCTTCCTGATTCTTATTTACTACATTTTGTTATAAATTGAAATTTTCCAAACAACATTAAAGTCCTATTTTTAATAATTCCATGTGTCATTAGACTATAAATAGCTTGTTTTCCCTCAAAAATTGTATGGTTAATAATGGTTTTAGTCTGAGCCAAAATGTTCCAGATTTGTCAAGGCCTTCAGGCTGATAGCTACGAGGTCTTGTAGGGGCCAACTCTTTCCCTGTGCAAAAGTTTTGGTGCGCCTCTTTGCTTGCGCAAGAAATCAAATGCTTGCGTAAAAAGTGAAATACTTTCGTAAAAGATGAGATTTTCACACGATAAATCACCGACTCTAAGCGTGATACATTCCAAATTATCGCCCAATGATTTAGCAATGGATCTCGCCGTAAATCATAAATTATTGCCGATGAATTGCGAATTATCGCACGATAATGTAATAATTTATCGCGTGATAATTTTCTGAATTTAGGTACTATAATAAAGACAGGTGAAACTCTAATCTTAGAATTACATTCTCTTTCATAGACTTTGCATGATAACGTAAATTCGAAATTTGTAGCTGTTATGTTCTTTGTTTATATTTGGAATTTATCACGTGATAATTTGGAATTTTTCAGGTGATAATTTGTGATTTATCGCGCCATAATCTCATCTTTTACGGAAGTATTTCATTTTTTACGCAAGTATTTAATTTTTTCTGCAAGCAAAGAGGTACAACAAGACTTTTGCGCAGGGATAGAGTCGGCCCTTATGGGGCAACGAAGATAGCAATTAATACATTTCATAACATGATTTCAGTCATGACAATGATATATGAATTTTTTACATTCCTATAATACATTACTACATATTTTATCCTACTACCGGGTGTCCCAAAATGATGTATTATCGTTGTGATTGTTTATATGTCCATAACCAATGAACCGATTTTCAAAAACTTTATCCGATTGCCGAAAGGCTAAATGGTATTTGAGGATGTTGGTTGTCGTTTAGGCCGATGTCTTCATGTCGAAAAGAAGATTGACAAACCTTCTCAAACTTTAGCCTTAGATGGCATGAAAATGAAACGGCCTAGTTTTCCAGTCAACATTTTAGGCCATTTTAGATTTGATGCAATAAAAGGCTGAACTTGTATGTCGTTCAGAAAATGTATGTCATGCAGAGAAGACGAATTCAGTTCAGTTATTAATGAGTTCAGAGAATACGAATACGAGTCCAGCCTTTTGTATCACATCTAATATGTTGACTGGAAAAATAGGCCGTTTCTTTCTCATGCCATCTAAGGCTTGAATTTGAGCAGGTTTATCAACCTTCTTTTCGACATAAAAACGCCATGGTAAAACCACAGCCAACATCTCAAAATACAATTTAGCCTTTAGGCAATCAAATAAAACAAAGTTCTTGAAAATCGGTTCATTGGTTATGGACATGTAAGCAATCACACAATAATACATCATTTTGGGACACCCGGTATACTCTTGTAACACAATACAGCTCGACAGGGACGATAACGAAGGGAGCAACAGATAATGACAACCCTATGGGCCATGGCCAATACATACAGATATGCAACATTAAACTACATACAACTACATTACCAACGATTAAAAACTAACGGACACTGTACTAGATTTGATGTTAGGTCATGGATGTGATGAATTTACATAATAAACTGTTGCAAGACATACCTGATTCAAGCATCTTGATCGCTTTATGTTTTGCTAATTCCAGTGCAGTGACCCATCTTTGTCTTTCAACTTCTGATCCAGCTCTCAAGTGATAAACTTGGCTTCCAGCATTTGAAATGACAAAACTGCATGAATCAATTGTATCTATGAATGCTCCTGCAAGGTTTATTGTCCCTCTACAAGTGTGGTTCATTTCCACTGGATTTCTAAAGAAAAAAAATTGCGAGTGTGGAATATTGACTGTTTTATGGATACACAAAATGCTTTATAGGAAACTTCCAAGAAAGGAAACTCTCAGATCACTCAAAACTTTAGAAATTTGAGTGCCGGAAAAATTCACACCAAAAGCGAAAACTTCTTTATTTTGTCTGAAGCTTTCCATTGTGCCCAAAAATAATTCAATTTATTGGTGGTACATTACAACTTGTTACCACTTTAATAATCTATAAACAGAGGCATGGCTCCATAAAACTGCTTATGGGATATTAATGAAAGTCACAAGAGATTCTCCACTGATAACTGCAACTTGAATTTGAGGAACCTTCCAAGAAAAGGTTAAGAAACCTTGTGTTAGCAAAAAATTATATTTGTCAATTTTGTAGTTTCTTATAAAAATATATTCACATTATGTCTGACCATAGTAAAATCAAGTGTTCAAAAAAGGTTTGGGAGAAAAAAAGGAAGTCTCAAGAAACTAAAAATATTCTCAATGCCACTTAAAATTCTTGGGCATAGGCAATAAACCAATTTATGTTTGCAAGGCCTGCACTGTACTAGCCATAGCCAAATGCTTCTTAGGAAAAAATAAATGATCTATAAGCATTAAATAAATCTATCTTATTGCAATGCTTAGTTTAGTGTTGTTCCAGCAGACAAAGAATCATCTTATAGTGCAACTTTCTATGATGCTTTTACTTATGGGTTACTTTTACATATTGCTACTGTACAAAAATATAAGGCTTCTTGGCCTTGTACAGGCCAAGGTTTAACGTTGTAGCAGGGATTATGACCTTGTTATGACCTTGTCCTAACCTTTGAAGAAAATTTACGAAGCTATCAGTATGATTCCAAGCTCCAACCAGTCTAACACACCAAGGTTTCCACATGGCTAAGATCAACTTTGTGCTAGTCTACAGTAGGTTAAATGTTTTAGCATTTTTCGAGCCATTTACAAGGTTACAGCAAGGCTTTTCTAGGCAAGTACAAGGCTACAAGTCCATAACTTGTACAAGGCTTGTACGTGGCTATTATCTGGCCTTGTATTTTTGTATAGGTTGCCAGCGTATTCCTTTGTTCTTTTATATTTCTTCAGATATCAATATTTCCTGTTGACATAGCTCAGCTACGCACATGTGGTCTGGCACTTGTAATGGTCATGTGCCTTTGCACAGCAATTTTTATAACAGGATCATGTAATTTTTCTTTCCTATAGGTAAAAATATATTGCACAATGAAAAACCCTATTTAGAGCTATACTTTTTAAGTAAAAAACGTAAAACTTGCCTAAAAGTGTGCAAAATTTCAGATATTGTATTATCCTTGCAGTCTCCTACACGGTGGTGCACATTTCTTTCTGTCATTTTACGACTGAATATACAGTAAAGTTCAATACGCACATACAGTACAAGGAAATTTATCTGGTAATCATACTGTAAGTGCCTTTCTTGCAGTATGCTTCAAACCAGGCAGCCATAAAAAGAGTTAAATTTGTTAAATTTAAAGCCAATTGCAAGATCAGCTATACCTGGGAAAATAATTTGGTCTTTGGACTACTTGCCAAAAAAATTAATTTGAAGATCGACCTTGTAATAAAATTTTGGTAATTTTTCAAACAGGAGTATTGTATTTTTTATTGGGATACCTGGTATCATAATGTGCACTGTTCTTGAAAATTCCCAAGAATTCTTGTCACATGGGTTTGCGCAAGACCAGTACTGTAATGTAATGCTCTTTTTTCATATTTGATCTGCAGACTGACTGATCAAATGAAAAATCCCTGCTATGTACCCTTTTGGACTCTTTCTCTTGGTGATGATTAATTCCATCGGTTTACAATCCGTTGTTGTGAAGATGAATAATTGAAAAGGCTGCCTCTTTTTGAATATTTGATTTCTGTTCCTACCTGAACATCTGGTGAAAAGTTTAGCAGTCTGGACTGAGTACAAATTGCTTAAATATTAATAAGGTGCATGCAATTAGAATTCTGTCATGCTTTATGTCCGCCAGAAGTTTCAAAGAAGATTGCTAGGCAAACAAAGAGCATCAATCATTCATCTATTCTAAGAAGTTGAAATGTCTTCTGATAGATGCAAAGGAAACTTTGATTGTGTGGCCTAGCAGGTTATCATTTCATAAATCTAACATTTATTTCATTTTAATCAACAATGACAAACTTGTGTCTGGGAATAACTTTTCAATTTTCTTCTGATAGCCAACCAAATAGACTTCTACTGTAGTAGTTTTATACCAACAAAACTGACGAAGAGATTCACAATTCTTTAAACACTTTGAACTTTGAGCAGAAATGGGCTTTTTGATAACCTCAATTCAGTATCACTTTCATGAGGCAATAAGATTTATCTAGTTTGGAAGCTATGCCTAATCAGTCTAAGGGCCTTATTATGTGTGAGAAAATGTTCGGTCTAGCCAGGATGGGATGTTTGCCAGATCCTACTCTTGTACTAAAACCCTTCTGAAAAACAAGAAAAACTTCCCGTTCCGGCTAGATAGGATGTATTCACAAGCAGGATCTGGCTTTTGATCAAACTGAATCCCATCTTGCCAGGACGTTTTTCTCATATGATTGAATCATCCCGGCTAGATGGGACAAAAGCCAGGATACCTGTGGTCCAAAGATCTTTGTTCTAACCAACATCGAGGGGGGCAATCATACCCCCTCGCCCCCCCCCTAAGTGTCCGCCACAGCTTTGGTCATCCAGCACATGCATAGCACAAGACATAAAATTTGCTTTCAAAATGGCTTCCACTTCAAGTAGATATTAGCTACTAGGTTACTAGTATCAAATGAAAACACTGCGTAAAAAATATGTTTAGATGAAGCTTTTCAGCATGCTGGGAGACATTTAAAAAATCACATTCTGGCGCTAAACAGTAAATTTGTCCTGCCTTACCAGGACATTTTTCTCATCTAATCACAACTTGCTTCTCAGAAGGGTTTGACCACAAGATTAGGATCTTGGCAAACCTCCTGCCTGGCTGTCCTGGCTAGACAGGATAGTTTTCCTCATACAATAATCAGGACCTAATAAAGTAGCATCATTTGTAGTTCAACCACACAGACTTTCTATGATTTCAATGATCTTGATGTTGGAACTGTCTATATGCAAAAAATGAGCTCTTTATGTGATGGGGCTGATTTTCTATATGGGAAGAAAATGAGAGATATCTAGAGGCACTTTTAATGCTAAAAGTGTAACAAAAGGTCAGGCATACCTGAGATAATTTGACCATTGCATTTAAGGCTTCTATTTTTGGTTTACAGCAGGTTGGTAGAGTGTATTTGTACAGTGCACAATCTCTATGTTTACCTTTTTGAAAGCTTCTGCAAGCAGTCCAAATCATCTAATTAGCATGACCCTGAATAATGGCTGTATTTTGTGTTGGGAACTTATTTCAGTTCAGCTCATCTAATTTTAATTATTGGCAGCCAGAGTACTTCATTGTTATTAACTTAGAAACTCTGTACCAATTGAAGTTGTGGTTTTTAGCACCAAGCGCTGGGATTGTAGAAGTAGAATAGGCCTAATCAAGTCCGTGTCCCCTAAATTTGCTCCATTCTACGTATGAAACATGAAAACAAGCATCAGACAATCGTGAAAATCTCTGCTTCCCTTTGATCTTGTCATTGTTTTGATTTTTTGCTTGCAAAATCTATCTTCCTCACTTCCCCCAACACACAATCCTTTCACAGCATTGCCTAAAAAATTTACATATCATTGAAAATATCTTGACAGCTTGCCACTTCTCTCACTGACAGCCGCTGACAAAGATGTGCTCACTTGGTGAAGAGCCAACCCATCTATGTTCCTTATCTGAATTACTGCACAAAGTGGTTAGATTTCAAGTGGACCTTGCCCTTCCTTGCACTATCTGGATACTTCCCTTCAAATAATGTTATGTCACAACCTGCATGGGCAAGGCTACCTAAAGTGAAACCAAAACAAAGCATGGAATTCATGAAAATATAACTTGTGATATAATTTAATCTTTGAATGGATTACTACCAAATTTACAGCTTTGTCTCTTCCAAAAAAAAAATATTTGCACATTGATTTGGGTTCATAGGGAAAGTAGGGCAATTTTCACCGAGACCTTGGGTGTGCAAGAAGGGTCCTCTATTGTTATCTATTATCTGTTTGAATACCCTATTGTTTTCCTTGGGTGTGCAAGTGCCACACTTTCCATCCACACTTTCCATAAAGGGGTCCATCTCTGAATGTCCTTGCACTCAAACAGAAGTTTAATTTTCGACACAAAAAGGTCACTTTCACTTTCCAAGCCTTTGATCAGAGCAGTCACTTGCCTGTTTGACTCACACATTTATTTCCCTTAGTTTTAAGGTATTCTTAAAGCGATATGTCACAACCTGCATGGGCAAGGCTACCTAAAGTGAAACCAAAACAAAGCATGGAATTCATGAAAATATATCTTGTGATATAATTCAATCTTTGAATGGATTACTACCAAATTTACAGCTTTGTCTCTTCCAAACAAAAATTATTTGCACATTGATTTGGGTTCATAGGGAAAGTAGGGCAATTTTCACCAAGACCTCGGGTGTGCAAGAAGGGTCCTCTATTGTTATCTATTATCTGTTTGAATACCCTATTGTTTTCCTTGGGTGTGCAAGTGCCACACTTTCCATCCACACTTTCCATAAAGGGGTCCATCTCTGAATGTCCTTGCACTCAAACAGAAGTTTAATTTTCGACACAAAAAGGTCACTTTCACTTTCCAAGCCTTTGATCAGAGCAGTCACTTGCCTGTTTGACTCACAAATTTTCCTTAGTTTAAAGGTATTCTGAAGCGAAAATTATCATCTATGCAAATGAATAGCACTCATTGGTGTTTGTTGAATGTTAAAAACTTCTGTCAAAAATTTGTTGATATCTTGTTTCCTTTGTTTGGAGTTATTATCCACAATATTTGTGATTGGCTGATGGATGAAGTCATTTTGTTTGCAAAAAGTAAAGGAAATATACAAGGTTGACTATTTTTCCAAAGAGAAATCTTATTGAAACATAAGATCCTTTTGGATGATTACAAAGTCTGTCCTGAGCTAAGCAAGCATAAGACTATCTGAATATTGATTTCTTCATAACCCCAAATGATCGTTGATGCTGTTTTTAGCTACAGTCAGAGAGATGATTGTTGCTGCTAAAGTCGCCTTCAATAGAACGTCAAGCCCCTGGCATAAGGACAAGAATCGCTTGAAAAGCAATATTTTGATCTTTATGTCAAATGAGGATGATACGCAAAAAATCAAAAGTTACTACCCCTAGATTGCTAGTTCATGCATGAATCTGTCTCAAATGTCGCAAAATTACTTATGCAGAACCCTACAGAACCAACCTTGTCCCCAGGACTTTTTGTCATATTGGGACGGAGGTCTCCGTCCCAATATGACAGAAGCCCCTGGGGACGAGGTTGCTGCAGAACGTTTCAATTGTTGTTATTCGCGGGAATCTAATTTTTGACAAGCAGTCACCAAGCTAACCTTTGTGCAGAGTCATAAATTCATGAAGACGTTTTGGTTCAGTGTGGTCACGTGCCTTCCCCCAGTCAATGGCACAATTGTTTGCTGGGATTCTGTACCTTTCCTCTCAACTTCACCTGTGACGTTAGCATCTGTAACTGTGTAGGAGCGTGGTCCTTCTACCTGCGGTCATACTGCGAATGCTAGCCTCTGTGCAGGCCACCGGTTACATCATCCTCTATTTCATTTCATTTCATTTTAAATTATTTATACAGGGTAAAAACATTCAGTTCATACGGAAAAAAACTGCTTTACAATGTGCCCTGTTAAAACAGAAAAGAAAAACAAAAAGAAAAAGAAAAAATTAATTACTCAATAAACTCCAAATTCTACTTAATACATTGTCAGATAAATTCCCTAAAAAAACCTAATTTTAATTATTCCTATCCAAACGAAAAAAGGAAATTAAATTGCAACAGAAAGGAAAATCGATTGACTATGTTCTTGATGGAAGGAAGTACGTAAAGTTTGTTTTATAATCCTTCCTTTAGTTTTAATTTGAAGTTTGATAGCGAGGGAGACAGTTTGATTTGGTGATCTAGACTATTCCAAACGGTAGCCCCTCGATATGCAAATGACTTTTGTCCATTTGTTCTAAACAAAGGAAGTTTCAAGTCAGTGTCGGTGTTTCTTAGCGTCCTCATTGCCTGTTCACGCTGTCTTTGAAACATTTGGGCCATATAGTCTGGGCAAAGTTGGTTAACAGATTTGAAAACAGTAGTTGCCGTTTCAAACCTGATCAGCTCTTTAACTGTTAACCAGCCCAGACCTTTAATAAGGGGCAAGGAGTGTGCATCATAAGCACTATTTGTCACAATACGGGCAGCGCGATTTTGGAGAATTTGCAATCTTTTTGTCTGCCTCAGTGCAACATCCCCATACCGTGCAACAGTATCGTAGATAGGGTTCGACTATACTTCTGTACATGGTTTTTACCGTACTGAGTGGGACGTACTCCCTATCCCTCGCGAAATCTTCGCAGCAATAATGTTGATATGTTCCTTCCAACCTAATGTTTTGTCAATTTGTATTCCAAGATACTTAGCTTCGTTTATCATCGGGACAACTTCGTCGTCAATAACAAACTTAGGGCTAATGATATCACTGTTAGAAATGTTCTAACAGGTCTACAGGTGACTTATTTGCATAATGAGGAGTACTATCACTATCAATAAGTGGCTAATGATTCGTTCGTTCTAGAAAACGATTGTTTTAACATAATTAAGCTGCTAATGAAGTCAAGAACGTGCCAATTCTGGGTAAATTTGTTGTTGTGCCAGGGTAAACATCATGGTGATTTATCCATCTTATGGTGTCAAATCTGTCTAACATGAAATAAGCCGACGTCAAATGTTGCTATAGGATCGCGGGAAACTTCTGTCTTGTATGCGCTTTCTGTGCGCTTTCTTTATTTCAGTGCCAATTAGCAGAGATAAAACGTTAATCAATCGCTTTAACGAGCGTGACGGAAGTGGGTTACTTACTTACTTACTTTCTTTCTTTCTTTCTTTCTCACTGACTGACATCGAAGCCCCTTCTTAGATTACAAAGTGGACTTTGTAATCAAAAACTTGTCTGAATGTCTGACCTTTACTTTTTGGCCCTCTGGCTCTACTCAGGACAGTCCAGTCTGCACTGGAGGAGGGAGGGAGGCGGCCTAAAAATCAACATACCTGTAATACGACAACAATCCATTTGATAGCACAAACCATCTCTTTTGGTAGCCTTTGATGTAGTTCGTCCATTTCCAAAGGTATCCACGGAACTGGTCAGGGCATACTCTTCCATCAGGCATTTTGAAATAGTGGAGAGAAACGCCCAAAGCTAGATGTATCCAGGCCAGACAACAATCGCCATTGCCTTCTCTCCCGTAAAAGATGGGATCATTTGTCACGTGATTATCTGCAGGTCTGGGAAAGAGAGAATCAAAACAGGCTCATTGTTTTCGAAGGCTTTTCATCTGACACCGATCTTTCTACCTATAGCTACTCTAAAATGTTGATTCCTTTGATACAGTTCATACAGGCAACTAATTTATTACAGAAACAAATTGATGAGAAACTGGCTTTTCCAAGGCTACCTTTAACCAACTGTTTTGATATGTTTGGGGTTTGACGAGCACCGAAAAAAGATCAAAGCCAAATCTAATCTGAAGCTTGTTGTGTCAAGCCTTTTCAAAAAATGTTCTCATCCATTTACCAATCAAGCAATCTACTAGAAATGCCACGCGAATACATAATTATCTGGTTTTTTCAAGCCATAATCTTATTTATGGTTCTTCTTCCGAACTGATAACAAAGGTTATCTTTGCTGAGAGCAATGGGTGTGTAGGAGAGCGAGGCAGATTTCCTTCCCTAACACTAAAAAATATCAAGAATTCCGAAGAATTCCACATCTATCTGAAAAGAGAAACTTTGAAAATCCAGTCGCTGCTTCCAGGGAATCAACGGACTTAAGTGAAGAAAATTCTATTTCAGAGTTGTTTGCTATTAAAGATGTTTGCCTTGTTCCAACAAAGAGATAAATGTTATCAAAGCAAAGCATCGTGAGTCTGTCGTCTTCCTTCTTTTCTTCTCCAACTTGTCCCGTTGCCGTCCCGTCGACCGTGGACTTGCCCCAAGTCTATTTCGTGCAGTCATCCAGGGGTGGGCATGGGCAAGTAGAAGTAATGTAAAATGTTTGACCCCATGGAAAAATAACTGGTTCTTTTGTCACACAGTACAACTCTCACTGACAAAACAACCAGTTTTTTCGCGAGTTTTTTTACAAAGGGGACGTTTTAGAATCAGTCTTCCTTTTCCATCAAATTGTCACAAAATTCGAGTTTTAACCTCCTATCTAATCAAAATCCTAAAGTTTACCTGAAAGCTGGCTCTACAACTGTCCGCTAAATTTACGGAAAAAGGACCAGGAACTCCAATTTTTCACAAAAAGTCGTTCTGCCATTGTCCGGCCACCAGTTTAGGGACGGGACACTTGTACTTTCGTGGCTAAATTATCACTTGCTTTCGAAAAACGGTATTTGGTAGAATCTACTAGCTGTTGGGACAAACATGGTAAACAACGCAAATCATGTTGAAATTGTCTGCCAAATTGAAGGAATATGACAGTGGAAATTTGTCATAAAAAACAACCAGTATCTGGGCCAAGGTTGGTGCAAAAATTCTCGTGAACCACCTGGTTTTCAGACAAAGGTAGGACTATCGTTTCCAGTGTGATATGCCCGCCCTTGGTCATCTAACTGATTTTTCTCCAGCAAATCCTAGATCCGCAATTCCGAATGGCAGAGCTGCAGTTCTGAAAACTAGGAATGGAACATCACAAAGTACCCTGGACGATTCGAGGCAAGTTTATCAAATTGCTCCAATATTTTTTTAAAAGTTGCATATCCTGGAAAGTCAAAATTGGCATCACCTTGGTAGATACACCATATACCATGGCTTGGTCAGGGGCAGATCGAGCATTGGACTTTGTGGAGGGTCAATGGAAGAAAAATAGGGATCTATGGGGGCGAAGCCCCCAGGAAGTATGTTGATGACCACACCCTTCAAACTCTCGGAAAATATGGGAAACGCCCTTATTTGCTTCATTTTAGATGATTTAGCCCATCATTTAATCCATTCTTCCCCTCAAATACAACTGGCATTTTTGTGCAAAAGTTCACGAGCCATTTGCAAAAGTGAGGGATTATTATAAGCACCAGTTTGAGAATGTTTATCGCTAAAATAAGCTCCACCTCAATGGAAAAAAAATTGGCATAAAAACGAGGTATATCTCAGCATAACTATGATCTCAGAGATCATAAGAAATTACATACTACATCTTAATTTCTGCTTCGAAAAGAACTAGAAACAAAGCAAAAAAACTCTGAATACCAAAACTGAGAAAACATGGAGATTTCTTAAAAATTACGACGCTTTTAGTAATAGAAACTGATGTTTGTGAGGTATACACATATAAAGAAGAACTACTTTGCATCTGAGCTTCATTTTGTCATTATGAGGAGACTAAGCTATCAACATAGCATTTGCGTTCAAAAAGTGTCCTCAATAAACTAGAGTGGTGTCGCCCATTATGCCCATGTCGTCGCGAAGTTAGATCCAAAAAGAGCAATTAATGAAAAAACCAAATAGCCAGATTATATCACCAACTAATGGAGAAAAAGATCACAGAGTATTGACTTTTTACGTAAACTCTTTATACTGATTTTAGAAGATTTCAAAGAAGGGGGTGAAGGGGGTGAAGGGGGTAAAAACGTCGTTTTCTTCTAGCGCCGCCCATTATGGCCGCAGGAGAGACAATGAACACTACTCTCCGGTAAAAAGTTTTGATAAGAAAAACAGCTTTAATTACTATTCTTTGTTTATCATTTGGTACTTTAAACCCACAAATATCAATAAGAATTAACCTAAACATGGAGTTTTGGCAATTGAAATACATGCTTCGAGTCTTATCTAAATCCTGTCTTATCTCTTGTGCCTGGATGGATGAGTTTTGGCAAGTTTCTAAAATGAAAATAGAATCAATATAATGCTGCATTTTTTTTGCATTTCAATAATTTTCCAAGTCAGTAAGTAAGATTATAACCCAAATTGGTGTTTTTCTTAATAAATGTTGCATTTTAATATCTTAAAGCGATTGGAAACTTCTCTGGTAAACTGATGGGCATAATGGGCGACGAAAATAGCAATTAGCAGCACTCAGACATCATAGCCTTAAATCTGAATCAGAAGTCACTTTGCTTTGGTTTCATTGTAGATTTCCTCTCAAGAGACAGGACTTCTGAAAAATCAAAGCATATTTGAAAAATTTCAGACCGCAAGGTGCCGCGCGAACGCAAAAGAAAGAAGGAATGTAAATAGAATCATGAAATTTGCAATACTTGAAAAAATCGATTAGAGATATGCTCAAACCATCTCGTTAGGTTTCAATGCAAATGAACTGAATCTTCATTGAAGGTCAAATCACGATAAAACAGATGTTTGCGAAGATTTTCCGCGCAATTGCAATTTTTTGACTAGTCGTCAGTGCCCTGAAATTTAATTTCTGTTGCTGGCCGGCCATAATGGGCGACCGGCCATAATGGGCGGCGCTACTCTATTTGATACATTGTGAAATTTTACTATTACTGTAACTTTGCTGTAAGATTAGGAGGCCCTAAGAAGTCGTACTACGAAGCTCAGCAGAGTCGTCAAGTTTCTTGTTAAAAATGATCAGTGCATTTTGCTTAGCAGCCTTCTAAAACGGCACCCTAGTTTGACATAGATGTACATGATTTTCTTACTTCATAAAAGATCCTTGCACTACCGATGTGTGGTATGGTACAAAGTCATGATTGACTTGACAATTGTTGAAAAATAACTCGGTCGACACTTGACTTTTGCATCACAGTTGAGTACATACTTTAAGTTTCTTTAAGCCTGGTTCTCATATGTCGCGAAGAGTCGGCGATGGTCAATCTTGGTGCTTATCTTTACATGCCCTCGTGAACATTTCAAAACAAAGTTTTTCTAATGTTTAACATTGCCTTTCTAATGTTTAGATGTTACTCAAATGCCTTCCATAAATTTGATATAAGGATCAAGTGAAAATAAAGTAAAAACACTGTATGCATTAAAATCAATTGTTTTTTCCCAGCACTGGAGTTTCTTAACTTGTTAGCGATCTGAGAATTGAGTTTCTTATGAGCAGTTTCTTATAAAAATACGAATACCGCCAAGGTGAAATTGTAAACATTAAATATTGCTTACCCTGGCCTATGCTGGTTTTCAATTCGACTTTCCCTTCGCTGAACCTTTCTTTCGTTGACGCATACTTCGCGTCCTGTTCGGTAAGAATTAGTGCTTATGGCAACCTGGCAAGAATTTCCCATATGTCTGCAAGTTTTAGCATACTTGTCCAACAAGTTGATCCAAGCGAGCAAACGTGAAAACAATTTACAATCGATAATACAAACAATTTCTCAGCTGTGCACAAAGCTCAAAATGTTTTCCAGAGCTCAAACATCTGTAGAAGTCAGGTGACCGTGACCACTAAAACTCCTCCGATTTCATGAATGAACAAGTCTGCAAAAGCACATTATTTCTCATAAGTATTTAGCTAACCCCTAGCTAACACTGCAGATCAGTCGCAGTTGCTAAAAGTATTTTTACATCCCCTTTACATCCCAGGATAATCGTCTTTTATCAGCAAGTCCAGAGGCCTCAAGTGAGGATAGGAAGGCATATGTTGGTATCAAATTTTTGCAAATGCATCTTTGATACCAAAGACTTGATACTGATATTGATCCCCTTGATACCTTTATATTTTCATGTGTGGCTTTTTTTTAAATCTCACTGGATTTCATACATTCTGCAACAAAGCAAAGAGTCAAATTACTTCGCCGTCTTTTCAACGTTGAGTCTTGAATTCACGAAAGCTTATAGTGATGCAGAAGAAGTTAATGTGGCTCAAGCCACTTGCAGTCAAATTCTAGCCTATCAGATACCAGTATTTCCTGTTGACGTAGATCAGTTACCCAAATATGGTGTGGCACTCCTGGCCTTTTGTCTTTGCATGGCTATTCCTATCAAGGACATATATATGCGTATATTTCCTTTATTTCAGGTATTGCTGGTGCTATTGCTTTGTGAGATGTTAAAGGGTCTGTTTCATCCAGCATGCCTTGCAAGTGCTGTCTCTTGCTTGGCCTTTGTTGTCACCATTTTCATGGGCCATGAAAATGACGACAACAAAAGGACAACGAAATGTCGGCACGTGCAAGGCATGCTGGATGAAACAGACCCTTTAAAAGGAGCACCAAGTGGAGTGAGTACAATTGTCCTTGAAATGTAATATTATCAGACCTCTCCCTGGCTTCATCAATATTCAATATTATCAACAGTAAATCATTGCTAGGACATTCGTCGAGCTTCAGAGAATCTTGGGATCTTATTTGATTTGATAAGCGCAAGAGTACTGCAGGTGCAATTCTAAGGTGGACTTTTCTCTCTCCTTCTCCTCCGCCTTTTTTCTCAATCCCCCCGCAGCGCCCTTTACCTTTTGCATTTTTATGACTCAATCGAATGACGAAGAAAAGTGAGACTTGGACAAGTCCAGTAGTGCAAAGGGTACTTCTATCATAACGAGGATTCTAATCTACACAAAACTTAGAAGAAATACTTTAGTAACAGGATTGATTAATATTTCCATGATTCCATGTGTTTCTGCAAGACACTGAAATACATGACATGACTCTGCAGCGAAGCAGCATAAATCGTTTCCCTTGCAAGCATTATAGACCACAGCAAAAAATATCAAAATTTCGCGACAATTTTTCACATGGAATCTAAAAGGAAAGGGAACATTTCCTTATAATTTCTGAGGTAAAAGCTCAAGAAACTGAAACTTCCAACTTCCTCTCTCTCTGTCTCTCTCTTAGTTTTTCCGTCCGAAGGAATTGCTAGTTTCGGAAATTCAAGGATTTTTACAGTGGCTGCTGTTTCATGTTTGTCAGTGACAAGCCAAGGGTGCTAGGACACGGATGTTTTGATTACGTATTTATTTACCTTCTGATCTTTGTTTTGTTTTCTTGTCTTGTTTACTTCTCTGTTTTCTCTTCAACTGATGTGTGCAACTGAACGTGGGCTTGGCCCAAATGCCTCGTGTTATTTGAATATATCTTCCTTGTATTCCTGTGTCTTAGAGCACCTTCGCAGAAAAAAGGTTTCAAACCGCAAAGCCATACTAAAGGTAAATGAATACGTAATCAAAACATCGGTGTCCTAACACCCTTGGACAAACAGGAAAAAAGTTAAGTTTCTCTTGCTTGTCTTTAATGCTACTACGCAGGCGCTTCACACGGCTTCACTGCAATCATGGTCCATAAAGAGGACAAAAAAGGCTATTTTGAGATTTCATCTTCGATTTAGGGTCATTCATTTCCCAACCAATAGTTCATTTAAACTTCCTTTCACGTTTCTTCACATTCTGGTTCTTATGAATCAAAAACTTTAGTTGTTTTTATTTGAGGTTAGAAAAACAATTCAAACATTGTTCATAGGCAGTTCACAGAGCCTGATCTGAATGATCATGCACACAAAACTGTGTAAAGGAATAAACAATTTCTCGGAAAGCTTCTGATTCTGGATGTCCGGTTTCTAATAGTTGAAAGACACGTATTTTTTAAAAGAAGCTAAGAATTTGAGCCACTACTACTACTGCTGAAGTTTCTTGGAGCATATGCTTAAATTCAGCAGATTTTCAGTATTCAGGGCTTCTTACGAGCAAGATCAAATATACGAGTTTTTCAGTTTTTCAATATACGAGTCCACAAGATCAAAATGAAATCTATGTTGCCTTTCCAATGTCGAGACATTCTCAAGTAGTAATTTCCCAGTACCGGAGATTCCTAATTTTTGGCGACCTGAGAGTTGATTTTCTCAAAGGGGAGACGGTTCCTTATAGAGAAATACATGTTTTGAATCCTTGACAACAACTAAGTAAGTAAGTGAGAAAGAAAGTATGTAAGTAAGTAAGTAAGTAAGTAAGTAAGTAAGTAAGTAAGAATCATATATTTCAACACAATTTCACCTAAATACTACAATATGATGTTAAGTAGGATAAGAAAGTACAAATGATAAAATACAATATATTAAAAACTAACGAATGTGTTGAGGAAACTAAGATAAAATCTACCAGAGACTATCTAGCTTAGTTCCCTTGTTTGTGTTTTTTTCAATAGGCTTTGAGGAGAGAACATAGTGTGTCAGAAGCAGAGGAGAACGAAATGCATAACTTCTTAAGAATATTGTATAGTTCATGAGAAATTATTTTATGAGTGATAGGACTATAAATCATGTCACATTTGCATTTGAGTCGCTTTCTGAAGATAGATTTATTGTAAATTAGTTTCTTGAAAGTTTTATGTTTTGTGTAATTTCAGTTGGAATACCTTCATTCCATAACTTTATACCATCATAGACTATGAATCGTTGTCCTAAAGTTGTTCTTCGATAAGGCAGAAATAATCTCTCTGGTTTAGATTTCTTATTTTCAACATTATTGTTGAGGATGTCATTGATACTCTGTGGTTGCCAACCATGTACATACTTCCACATAAACTTTGCCTGAAGAAATAGGATGTTTTTGTCTAAAGGTAATATATTTAGCTTTTGAAATAGTGGGGCTGTTTTTTCATATTTTTGTTTAAAGGTCATTATTCTCACAGCTTTCTTTGTATATTTAGCAATCATTTTTAGATTAATCTTTACAGCACTACCCCATACTATACTACCATAGTCAAGGTGTGGTTGAATAAACGAGTTGTACAGTGATCTTAGCGTCTTTTCTGGTACCACATGTCTAAGCTTCACAAGAATTCCCAGTCCTTTTGATATTTTTAGTTTTACGTGTTGGATTTGAGCTTTCCAATTTAAATATAAAGAAATACATGTTTTGAATCCTTGACAACAACGAAGCAACCATTGTTGTTAGAGTTTGTTCCCAAAGCAATTGCAGAGTGCTTATGCCATGACGAATACTCATCAATTCCACGTGAAACTTGAACCAGCATAGCAGTCATACGTATGACGTCATTCATCATGCACATTTATTGCCAAACAAACAAGCCTGCGTGTACCCGCAACATAAACATCAACATTGTCACGTGACTTACAATAGAATGATCATGGAAGTTATGAATAGCCCTGTCATTAAATGGGAGCCAAAATGTCATGACTCATCGGAATCAATGTTTTGATGTCATACTTCAGCATCAGTCATCTATCATGGATAGATAATGAGATGATACTGATCTAAATATATCCCATATTCCATTCAAATCGATGTCACACACGCACCGCGAGCAATGGATTTCCAAAGAAACAATGCTTTCTTTGAATATTTTCTGTGTTCTATTTATAGACAAGCCTACATTCTTTAGCCTGCGTGCAGACTATACCCGTCAGGGGGTATGGTCTGCACGCAGGCTAACATTCTTTTTTTATAAGAATAATGTTATAAGAATATTCAGGCTCAGAATCATTCCATTTTTAAGAATGTTATAAAAATGCTGCTCAGCCTCAGCTTACCTCAGCTAGCATATTTGATTATTTGCGTCTCATTTTTCAGCATTTACCTGTTTTACGATGCTCATAACATGAAACCATACCAGATTTGAAAATCATGTAAGAATACTTTTAGGCTCAAATCGAAAATTCAGGCTCAAAACGAAAATTTCTTAAGAATATCGAAGCTGGACAAAGTTGATAGTATTCTTATAAAAAAGAGTGCATTTACCATTGCGCATTATGGTGCAATGATATTTTGCTGCAGCAAGCTTGAGCTTTGAAGCTGAAATTTCAATCATTTGTAGCTAGTTTTGAAAATGTCTACACTAAACAGTACGTTTTAGTACTAATTGAAGAGCATTGATTTTTCTAATCGAAGAGCTGGCTTCGGGGCAGGTAAGCGCTGTGAAATATTTGATGTCCAAAAGAACGTGGAAAGGACACTTTTTTATCGCAGTGTATGAAATCACCAGAAAAAACCGTTTTTTGAGAATGATGAAAATTTTTCGAATCTGTTCTTCTTAAAGTTGTTTAGAAAGTGAGGCAAAACTACACAAATGGAGCAGAAATTTGCATTTTTGATAGAGCAGTCCTACCTGTATCGGTTGACCTGTATCCTGCAAATTTTCTTAATTCATAACGATCTTGATCTGATAAATTGGTTTCTTACTTACTTACAAAGAGTTGTCATAAAGGAATTCAACATAATTTTTTCTTGTCAATTTATCTAATTCTGAGCCATGACATTGATAAACATTCGACAATGAAGCATGACTGGAATTTATTAATCTCATAATGTGAACTGAAGAGTGATTTGTTGCTTAGCCATTAAAGAAGGAGGGACAGTTGTATTATTGCAAAAAAATGGAAGAACAGATAAATTAGGAAATATAGATCATTATAATACGTATACTTTGTGTCTCTTGAATCCAGCTGCAAAATGAACGACAAAGACAAGTTTCTCACAGAATGGAGGATAAAGTTCCCCCACGAGGAACTTCCAGACACGGCCCTCTTCAGCTCAGTGAACTTCATGAATATAAGGAGCAAGATATCAGACTGTGAAACGCGAATGAAACAGTTAAGGACGGCACTACAAAAGGAAGAGTTCATTCTGAATTGGTTAATATCACAAGAAATTGAAATATCAGTCCTGGGAAATGTTGGCGTGAGTGATGACAGCATGGCCGAACGGCCTAACTCAATAGCTATTTGGGATGAAGGTGAAAGGTTGACGGATTTTCAGGAATTTCGTAAAGAGGAAACGAGAAACGTGCCCATCGATGCTGAGGGGTTAAGAATGGACATGACACAAGAAAATACAACTCAAGATATCACGAACATAACAGAAGAAAAAGGATTTGTTGACACGGAAAATATAGGAAATGCTGAGGAAGGAGTGGTTAGGCCCAGTTTCCAAGGACAAAATGGCAGCCTCAATTTGATGGCACAGGGTGTAGCTGTTACTGTAAAAGAAAACAAAGGTGGCAGGGAATTTGATCCTGCTTTTGAAGGAGCTACTATAGTAAGAAATTCAATCGATTGTTCCCCAGATGAACGGGACCATGAATATGAAAACATTTTCGATTGTTTAGGACGTAAACAATCTGTCGATCAAAACAGTGAGCTGGAGTCTCCTACACGTAAATCGAGAGATAACAGAAGACGGGCAGGAGGAAGCTGGAGTGTTTTTATCGATGATGAAGATGAAGAGGCAACTGAGGTTTCAAAGAAGGACGATGCTGCAGAAACTGTACTTGTAGAAGCTAATAAACCTGTGAATACAGACCAGGAAACTTATGACACTCCAGCTGTGTTACCTATGAAAACTTCCAGCAAAAACGATACATCAAATGCTAATATCTATGAAGAGATATCTTTTCCAAATAATATGAAGGATAAAAACGAAGCAAAAAGTGATAATGTAACTGTAAACACAATTTATGAATCAAGTCAAGTGATGATTAACAGAGAAAATATTAATACTCAACCCCAAGAAAGGGAGCCTGAGGAAGTGATTTATGTGAATGTACAAGACCTAAATATTGCTCCAAAATTAGCACCAGTTGCAAGGATTGAAGCTAGCGATGCTTCAGATTATGATTCGGACACTGGGAGAAATGAAAGTGAAGACAATTCCCCAAGCTACAGACATATGACCACTGATGAAATCAATCATTTGAGAAAATGGAGAAGTGATGAGGATTTGAGTCAATATGCTCAAGATTTTGGTGAGTTTGTTTTCATTTGGCAAAATTAAGACCCTCATGATATGAACTTCTGTGGTAAAATGGGTCTGGGTAAATTTGAGGGTAAAATGGGTAGGTAGGGCAAAAAATATGGATCAGTTTTGATGCAATCTTTTTTCGCAATTTTCTTCCAGCTGCAACCGTGTAAACTACCCTCCTTGACACAGTTACTGTTGATTTATCAGTTCAAGGTCTACTGTTTTCCAGCAATCAATGCTACCCTTTTTATCCCAGCCTACCCACTACTGTACAGGCCTTGACATATTAATATAACTGACTGGAATTATTTACATTGTGATAAGAATTCTTGAGCCCTAATGAAAGACTGCAAATATTTCTAATCAAGAATTCTTCGGCAGGAAAACCCATGTTAATGTGCGCAAGGCCTGTTCTGTAGAACCAGCGGATTTTCATCTGAAACTGGTTGGGGAATTATAAGTTTGCTCATGATAAAGAAAGACAGAAATGTTTGTAGTATCTCTGGTAATTTTTTTGTAAGTCTTGCTTGCTTGATCATTCGCTGACAATTTAATTTGCCATGGCCAGTATCATTCCAAAATATATTGCTCCACCAAGATTAAATGTGGATGATTGCACTGAGATTGTTTCTTGTAAGTTTTTACCATGACTGATTCATTTGCTTTTCAAAGAATTTTTGGTGATGTGATTTGTGGAGTCTTCAAGAGATGTAATGGGCTGCTTGTAGACCAGAGTTGGAAAAGAATTCTGGTTAAAAATTCCTTTATGGGTTACTTAGTGCATTACAAGATAAGGCTCAAATCCTTACTGGTTGCCAGAGCATGCGGAAATCATCCAATTTCATGCTTGTCAGCCAATGAGATCACCGCTTTCTAGCCCCTGGAGACAAAATCGGTCGTTTGAGGTAAATTTTCTAGTACCCTCACTAAAACTGAAATGGATGCTAAAATACTTCAGTTATTTGCAATTTTGTTTAATAAATCAGTTGTGGGGATGTCCGTCCAGAGTTGTTTACATGTTTAGGCACACAGCTTGTTTGGGGCCGGAGCTGCGTTCATTTTCCGGTCGAAGAATATTGACCTTCGTTGAAATATCTATAGAAATCGCTACAAATGAGATATACAGATAAGAATTTCTCAGCGATTACGCATACTGACCTGAGCAATAACCGAAACTCTTTCACTGCTATCATATCTCAAAATTGGAGGCAATTTCTAATGATTTCTGGTAGGGACATCATTTGGGCCTAAGCTTGTCCTCGCTTAAAACTCATTCCATTGCACTTAAAAAGTAATGGTAAAGTTCTTGAGCTAGATAATGCACTTACCCATGACTCAGACACCAGTTTGACTTCGTTTGCCTTCTTTAATTTGCCAAATTTTTGTAAGAAACAACCAGTTGTGGGCGAATTGCAAAAACTTTCCTCGGTCCATATTTTTCCTACACAGATTCTCCGCTTCAAACAACAAACAGTGAACTTTGACATTGTATCATAAAAGTCTTGCATCACATAACATTCCTTTTGAACGTGCATTACAGTATCTATTGTTGGCACAATGCAGAAAGAGGAAGAGGAGAAGGACATTTTTATGAAAGATCTATTTATGTCAATGAAAAAGTTTGCACTCAGTGTGATTTTCAGGCTCCATACCACACAAGTCCGTTTCAGTATATGATTGTACAACCTGTGAGTTCACAGTTCTGAGAAAACATCCATGTCCAAAGATCTTATGTATATGCACACGATTTTGTTTTGCGGAAGAAGAATGACATAAGCTTTTGTTGCAAAGCAATAGTTTTCTTCCCAAAAAGTTGTGCATGCAGAAAATTTTTGAAATTGTGAACTGGTGCAAGGACTGGATGTAAAAATTAGCTTTCTTTTCCTGTTGCTGAAGGCAAGTCCTGTATCCTGCCAGAGACCTGATCACTTTCAAACCAGTCTGTCCTGTTAAAATAGCTTGGAAAAAGTCCTGGTGACTAATTGCAGTGCTATTGATGGGTTCATGAAATGAAAGTCATTAAATTTAGTTGCTGTAAATATTGACTTTGCCACCAGTGGGAATCATTGATCAATCAACTCTTCCAATTAAAAGGTGTGATATATTTAGAGCAAAATTACTCGGTTTGATTCTTGGGAGACCTGTTGGCAAGCTTTGAGAGAGTTGAACTTTTGTCTTTGGTTTGGATGGGACAATAGTTTTGAGTTTTTGAAAATCTGCTGGTTGTTTGAAGAGTTATCTGATTTTATGGAGGTTGGTTGCTTCAGCCGCCTTCTGTTTCTGAGTTACAACTCCAATATGATAATCTTGATTTACATCATACTGTACAGGCCTTGCAAACATTACAACAATGTTTTTCTACCTAAGAATAAACCTTTTAGCTATTTTGAAAAAAATCAGAATCGAACAATATTTTGCTATATTTTGTAGAATTTTTGAATGTGCACAATAGTGATAGAAGCTCTAACGCCACTTGATTGAACCTTGCGTATAAAGATGTACTGTATAAAGATAACGCTCGATCCCAACGCTTTTGTATGTATGTATGTATGTAGGTATGTATATTTTAGCCATAAATTAACATAAAAATAAAAATAAGGCTATCAAAATGGAGAAATCTAATTACAGGTATGTGATATTAAGTAAAAACAAGAGTTAAAAACATTTAATCTAAAAACAACCCTGGTTAAAATGGCAGGGATAGCATTAAAAGGTCAGTGTGTCCTTGTTTCCATAATGGTCCCTCCAAAGGTGTCAATAAAAGAAAAGTTTTCATAGAAGAAACAAAAATTCTTGAAGATGTTAAAATAATAGCTAATTTGTGCCTTTATGGATTTGAATAATACAATATCGAATCGAGCGTAAGAGAGGATGTGCGGTGTCAGTAGTAGAATAGCTAAAAGGTCTATTCTTGTTTAGAAAAATGTACAGTCTGTCATCTAGCTCAAAAATTCTTATCATCAATTCTTATCTTGTAAAAAATCCCATATCGTGTTGAGTGTATGCAAGGCGTACTGCATAAATATTGTTGAGATTTATGCTTTGTCAATAGTATTTATGTTGTGTGAAAAAGCAGCTTATACTGTAGAGGATGTAGCAAATTTTGATGCAAAATTTTGCACAGAGAAGCAAAGACATTGTTCTGTGGAAATCAAATGTTGTCACATCAGATACCATAGATACCATAGTTTGGTGAAAACAGTGCTAAATGCTTGGTGTGTTGGCTCTGTGAAACAAAATATTAATTCTTATAAAACTTGGTTTTATGGCCATTTTTTGCCCAAGAACATGTCAGCAATGAAGATTTTTTTAGAGCTGTGCCATTGTAGAATTGATGAATTGAACTTATAAAAGGATAATTTGGGGGTACACTTGCTTGCCACATTCACACAGTATCTTGGTTAAGTTGTGGTGTTAACAGAAATAGGGTGCAAATTACTGTAGGGGCAATTCATAGTACTTCATACAGTAGCTGGGTTTAACAATGGATAAACCAAGTTAAGCTGGTTTAATTCTTCTTGCTAAGTCGCTTTGAACGAATGTGATATAACCTCCCATTAAATTTTGTCTCTTGGTGATTTTTAGGAAAGTTTGTGTTCTTCAAATTGAAGTAAAAAGGCCTAAAAACAAAACTTCATCCCTTTGATCTGAAACACATTCATAGAGATAGATACAGCTGTGTTGCATCATAGCATTAATCAATGGAAGCCACCATACCATATTTCCTGAGGTCAAAAAGCTGAATACATTGTCATGATTTAAATGCAAATAGCTCCCTGCCAGCAGTTGGATTCATACTAAACTTATTTGAATCTGTGTTAACATGTTCCATTGTAGCAGGTGATGTCCTACAGGTTGTTTTTATCAATATTTTGGCAAAAGCACATGTATTTTAATGTATTGTTTATTCAATATTTATATTTAGTTGATTGTTCATTTCATGTATAAAGGTCCTTTGTTTACTATGTAAGGCTATGAATAACAATAACAGAATTGAATTCAGAGTTCAAAGCTTTAAAATAGCCTCAAGGTTTCAGGAAGCTTTCCTCACAGTTGAGACATTTTATATTTTGGAACACATTGGAGGATAGAGGGAGCAGAATTTGTATTCTTCATAAGATATTTTGCAGCTGTATTCAGTTGGGAACATGATGATGTTTGCTGAAATTTTAGAGACTTCAATTTAAGGAAGAGGTAGGGAAATGTTTGGTGGCAAATAATGGATTCTTGTGAAGGATATTTTGCCTTGTTTTTCATAAATTAGAGGTATTAGAGTAGACGGCACAGTGTTTTTTCTGTTTTTCAAAATTGTGTCACCTCAAATTGACCTCTTCCTGGTGTGTTTTTATTTTTAGAAATACGCCAAGCAAGTTCTAACAAGTATGCCTTTGAGCATTGTTGTACACAGCTCAAAATTTTCAAGGAGGGTGAATTTCCTCCAATTTGATCAAAATATCTGCAGTTTCTACATGTTTGTATCATAGTTTGAGAAATTTTATGGGCACCTGCTGCCCCTGTACTGTGTACAGCGTTGCTTTTTAAAATTGTGCCCCTCCACGTAAAAACTACTTCAGTTAACTTATGTCCTAAAAACTGCTACCTAAGCTGCTTTTGGCAGTGGACCATAATCCTTTATTAGTTCAAATAGCGCTTTTAGCAGCATTCTCTTAACTCTATTAACACTGAGTCTTATGTAAAAGGCCCCTCGTCGTATCACGGTGGCTAAACATGAATTGATCTCGTATTCCAAGGTACACTGTATCATTTAAAGCATATGTTTAAAGGCACAGTTATTCATATTAAAATCCCAGCTAAGCACGGGCATCTTTGACATCTGAGGCTGAAACTGGGAAATATTTTAATTCAGATCAATATCCAGAGAACCTTGCATTATCCAAGCTGTTTTAAGTCGAGTTTTTCTCTGCACGAGTAATTTTGTATGGAGGTTTGATTTCATGTTTTATCTAAAAGTTTCATTCCTGTGTGGCCGTAAGGATTCATAACGGATAGTTTTATGCTCTCGTAAGGTAAGAAATTGAAAAAACATTTTTCAGTGAAATTGGGCTTTTTTAGGATACCATGTTGCGAATAGTTTAATAAGAAATTCAGATCAAGAGAAATTCTTTGTGATTCTTACCAAAGCTTAAGAAAAACGTAAAGTTAGTCGGGGTTAATTTACTTCCTAAAGATACAGATCATGCCTTTGTAGCTAAAGTTTTCTTGCTAAAGTTACTTGTTGCGACATATGTTTAATGTTTGGGAAAGAAAATACGGTGAAATGCTTGCTAAGAAGAAGATGAAAACCATAAATTGGTTTTAGCCATGTCGTTTTGCTGATGGCTTTAGCCTGGTAACCAGTTAGCACTCCGTACGAACACTTCTAAAATGGCTTCTGCTAAACGTGTGATATTTGATGTAGGGTTCAATCGGGATTCAATTTGACGTTTAGAAATTTGTTGTTTCTCAGCATAACATGGTTAGGAAAATCCTGTTCTTGTGGCAGAAGCATATACGAACAGGGGGATTTCTTCTATCACCAACCGTCGCAAATATGTGATGCTGCGTTCTTCTGTACAACATTGATTTTCTGTTAGATTGAAAGTATTTCATCAGTCAGAACATGTTTTACTTTTGCATCTTGACTGTGTTTGTACAAATCCCATTTGTGACTCAACAGACACAAATCTTATGACATTTTTTACATCATATTTGTATTTCCGGATAATGAAAATGCACAAATATGGTCGGGGAACAAAAGTTGAAATGTTTCCTTCCTTAAAAAAAGCTACCTTCGAATGTTGTGAAATTAAAGTATACGAATAATAAGAACACTCCAGAAGCTAGATATCAGAGAAGAAAGCATAGCATGGAACTACTTGTTGGGCACAATGAAAGATCTTTGAGTTCACTAGCAGATATTGGTTAATGCGTCACTTCTGTAAGACTGAAAGATCCATTGTCACTCAGGGTCCTTTCCGGCATGGCCACATGGCATACTGAAAATTCCAACTGTCTGAAAATCAAATTTGTCCAAAGCGGAAGGCATGGATCCCCACTGCAGTCGTTTAACTGACAGAAAAGTTTGACTTTGGTTGATTTCCTGGGGGGGGGGGGGTACTTAGTATATTTTGCTGACGCCATGTGCGCTCCTTTTCGGGTATCGTTTTCGCCTCTTTTTCTAACGCCGGGTATCATAAGAAGGCAATTTTTCTGAAGCCGGTTGTCAAACGTGTTATTTCATTGTTTTTCGACGAAGTTTTACGTTTAGGGGTATGCTTTTTGCCGATTTTTACGTTTTGGGATATGCTTTTCGCCGATTTTTTCTAAAGCCGGCTATCATTTCGAGGGAAAATTTCTAAAGCCGGGTGAAAAATTTTTTTCTTGGAGTGCACCCCCCCCCGTACAATTGAAAGTCAAGTACACCCCCCGGGGTTGATTATTCTATCACTTCAACAACTGCAGTGTGGACCGCTCAGGCCAAATTTGATTTTTAGGGATTTTTAGACAGTCTGAAAGTGCAATTTGCCCGCAAATGCTGCAAATGACTCTGGCTCTGGCTGGCTCTTTCAATCTGCCAACGATATCTGATTACGTGTTCTGAATTGAAACAGTAGTGGGTCTTTTTAGAACCATCCCAGCTTAGTCATGAAGCACACAAAGCCACAGGAACCTCACCAGAGAATAACTTAGTTTCCCTTAGTTTATGGCAAGCTACAGTATGACCGTGACGTGACATCTGCGGGAGATGCAAAGCCACCGTCGATTTCCATTTTAGAACTTCTGTTGCTTTTTAATCTGAAACATCCCATTAGAAGACCACGGAATCGTTGCCCATTTCCTGTTCGTTAGTTTTATGACGTTTTCTTTGAAAAATCACGCAATTTTGGAACTTTGGTTGTGTATTTTCCCGATTTCCTGACTAATAATTCGCCCATTTCGAACGACGTCAATTCAGATACAATGCACAATTAGTTTCTTGCCTGTATTGGCAACCTCGTTTCCAAGGTGTTGTGACGTCATAATGGTGGCTCGGCATAAAGGTGTGACGTCATAAAGCGAAAGAAAAATCCAGACAATATTCCGGTTTTCATCAAAGTTGCAAATTTCGACTAAAATTCCGTTCACAAAGTATTGGCACTTTAATTTTGGGTCACTGTTGAGTTCATTGGATATTTTTGGTAAAAACTTTGAGGATACAATTGTTTTAAAATGGCAGATGCCAAAAGTGAATGATGTCTGAGTTCTTGGCACACTGGGGCACTTCAAACCTTCGTTATCATCAGAGTGACAACACATCACGCTCTAGGTTTCAGAGTCCTAATTGTGTGAACGAAACAAATATTTCGTCCTAAATGTTTTCATCCGAAATTGTGCACATTTTGTGTAACTGTCCTTTACCGTGGAAAAAGATCTAAAGATATTTGATCCCAGATTTTTTCATTTGAAATTGCTAAAGTTTGAGGTTATCAGGACATGACTGTTTACCCTACCCATCCTTGATAACCAACGAAAATAAAAGGCAATTTAATCTGAACTTTTAGATGCTCATTTTCCATCGAAAATTAAACTTTTCTCTCCTGTTATAATTCGTATTTTTACATTTTTTCCTGCAGAAGACACACTTTTCATGTCAGCTCTTTTCCGACTATCAGTTTGCTTTCACTTTGAGTTTTGAAAAAATCCATCATATTTCGCTTTCTCTTGTAGTGCATCCATAGCCACAGGAGAAATATGGTGCATCTTACTCACAGCGAGGATCAAAAGAATGCCAGTGCTTATCTTAGCTTTTACTTTCAAAAGATCAGATATCCAGCACAATAAATACAAGGCTATTCCAGCCTGTTGTTGCAACTTTCCCTTTCTTTCTTATTCATGAGTGACTTGGATAAGAGATGGAGCGCTTCAAAATATTGTCCATATTTCAGTCTGTGCTCGCAAATTTTCTTTACTTGATTCTTTATTTATTGTATTTATTAAATCCAATTTTGGCTGTTGCAGATGATCGATCATGTGATTCTGACGACAGCATGGGAGGACGCGGGAGAAGTTGCAGTCAAGTAAGCCAAGGCAACAACAGAATTGCAAATGAAGAAGAGGCTACCGATAATCATTACGAGAATGTCGTACTCAAAGACTCAAGTGATGGCAATTCTCAGGAAGATGTAAGTGCCTTCATATTTAAGTTTTACGCACATATCTTTTCATATTTTCATATATTTACAGAAGTGCTGGTTTTCAAGGAACCCTCTTATAAAATAGAACTGAAACTAAGTTGCAAAAATAATTAATATCAAGAAATTACTGAAACCTATTTTACAATCAAAAACCTATTTACAATCATCAAACTTTACCATTAGATTAAATGAAGTCAACCCTAAATCCATTGCTTAAAGAAGCTTTGGGAGGCTGCCTGCTTTGACCCAGCTGAGGGGTTATTTCACGACGTTGCTCCCCTGAAAGAAAACAATTTTAGACTACCGGGTGTCCCAAAATGATGTATTATCGTTAGATTGCTTACATGTCCATAACCAATGAACCGATTTTCAAAAACCTTGTTTTATTTGATTGCCGAAGGGCTAATTTGCACTCGAAGATATTTGTTGTGGTTTTACGACGATGTTTTCATGTCGAAAAGAAGATTGATAAACCTGCTCAAATTCAAGCCTTAGATGGCATGAAAAAGAAATGGCCTACCTTTCCAGTCAATATTTTAGATGTGATGCAAAAGGCTGAACTCGTATTCATATCAATTGAGTTCCTATTCTCTAAACGACATATAAGTTCAGCCTTTTGTATCACATCTAAAATGTTGGCTGGAAAAAGAGGCCGTTTCTTTTTCATGCCGTTTCTTTTTCATGCCTTCTAAAGCTTGAATTTGAGCAGGTTTGTTGATCTTCTTTTCGACATTAAAACATCGGCGTAAAGCCACAACCAGCATCCTCAAATACAATTTAGCCTTTCGGCAATCGGGTAGAATAAAGTTTTCGAAAATCGGTTCATCAGTTATGAACAATTAAGCAATCAAACGATAATACATCATTTTGGGACACCCAGTATTTGCTTTTTTTCAATGGTAGCCTCACATCGGTCTCGGTATTGTGGAGGCTACGGCAGGAGCATTCTGTGTTCATGAAAAGTTTACACAAGTACAGTGAATGTAATTACATATTCATGCATATTTACTTGTATTCTGTGACTCCATGTCCCAGACTGCATTCACACGATACCTGTTCAATTTTAATACGGCATGGAGCTGTTTTTGGATAGCCCTCCTGTTCACACGAAAACGGTACATTTTTTGCCGTGTTAAAATTGCACCGGTATTGTGCGAACGTACTCTCAAATTAATGAAATTGGAAGACTACGATACGAATGCAAAACTCATCCTGCTGGACTACCATGCTATTTAGGGAAATTCGTTCTGCTAGACTGCCAACTGCGTTGAAATCCTTAGCCAGTTCGTTGTACACGCTTCCCATAAGTTCTTTCTACTTTCGTGCACGTAGTCTCAAAATTAATGAAATTGGAAGACTACGATACGAATGCAGAGCTCATCCTGCTTGACTACCAACAAAACTCATCCTGCCGGGCTATTTAGGGAAATTTTTTCTGTTAGACTGCCAACTGCGTTCCAATCCTTAGCGGGTTCGTTGTACACGCTTCCCGTAACATCTTTCTACTTTCACGCGAAGGAGAAAATCTTGTGGAGATATCGTATTCTCAAAGGACGGTCATGTTTTTATTAGTTGAAGAAACTCTCTCGTGCATTCTCGAAAATGATAGAGGAAACACCTGCCAAACGAATATGATTTTTTTAATTAATTTTTTTAGTTTTCATTCAAAGATTACAATAAAAATTTACAAGTACACTACTTTACAAAATTACTATACAACTATACAATACTACTGGAAAGATACCCCGAGGAGCAAAAGGCTATGACTACCCCGAAGCCATTTTGACACAGAGATTAAAACTAATAACTAAAAATATGACTTATCGATGGTCTGCTGATGTAAATGCTGCATTTCCGATGCTTTCGATAAGAGAAACGAAAGCGAAACCATGTTGCAAATCATTGTTGCAGCATATGGTATGAAGAGGTATGTCGCAAAAGCAGGAAGTTGCACTGGGAGCATAGCACGAAAATCATGCCCCTAAGCTGCTGTCCGAAACCGTGTGGAAGGTGGCCTTTTATTTCTGAAAAGCATCCCAATGGCCTGCTATTTAGGAATTCATTTCGACATATGAGTATGATATTGATGTGGCTATTTGTTAAAAAGTTCACCTAAAGTGCCATTATTTACTCAGGCAGTGGCGGAAATTCAGCTTTTTGAGTGTGGAGGAACAAGTGCAATCAATCTTCCCAATCAGAAGAAATGCTTCTGTTTCGAGATATTTTGCTGGAAGGCATGACATAAGTAGGGCTCTTAAATTGTGCCGAGAGAGTATTCAAATCAGATTTAAGAGCTATTTGTATCTAGCAGTTGGTAGAAAAAGGCAAGAGCATATCATAACGGCAGAACCAAGCGCTACACGGGCTCTGGGGGCATAACCCCCAGGGAAATTTTTGAGGACACGCTCTCTACCTTTGTTTAGAGCATTAAAACAGAGCTCGATTACCGAATTAACTCTGCAAAGTGCGCATTTGCTGAACACCGTGGAATGCTCGCAAATAAGAACATCACATTGAGAACACGCATAACATTTTTGAATGGATTTGTACGCAGCAGGCTTACATATGGGTGCCATGCATGGCGACCAACACAAGCAGAACTTTCCAAACTGAATGCAACTTATAACAAATTCCTACGAAGCATGATATGGAATGGATTTAAAAGAAAGCAGGACCATTGTAATGATAACGATGAAGATACTACAGAGATAGATTGGTCATATAAAATAACTAACGAAAAACTCTACGAAATAACTAATACAGTCGATATAACCACCTATTATGAAAAACAACAGAAACAATGGATAGCACATGTCATCCGGAGAGAGAACGACCACCCCTGTAAGATGCTGACCTTCCACACAAACAAGATCAAAAGAAGAGGCCGAAAAGTACCTTCTATACTAGAAAAAACCATATTGTCAAGTAACATAAGTAAAGGACAATTCCTGTCTGACTGCTTCAAGAAAGGATGAAAAAAGTAACTCTTGATGAAAGATCAACTGAAACAGTGACACTGTAACAGTCAATGATTGCCAATTGCTTCCAAATTTGGAAGCGGCTAATTCTAATTATTATTATTATTATTATTAGAATGCCTCTCGCGACCCCATGTTTGCTGGTCCTGAATTGGGATTTTGGGCAATATTTTAAGAATTTTTATAAATTAGCATTCCAAGGAAATTTTTGCGTAAATATGATTTACTCTGGCTTGGAAGACCTCTTTCAATTCCTTGTTTGCCTGTACCAAATTTGAAAATTTCACAAGTATTAGTAACCACTTCTGGAAAAACTTTGCCTTATGGAACCTTGAACCTTGTCTTAGAACCAGTGGCGGACGCTTGGGGGGCCAGGGGGTGCGATAGCCCCCAATGTTGGCTAGAACAAAGGTCTTTTGTTCCAAAACAATAGAAATAAACAATGCTTTTAACTGAAGCAATAGCTTCGCCCCCCCCCCAATATTTGGCAAAGTGTCCGCCACTGCTTAGAACGCTTCTCAAAATCCAATTTTTGCCTGCCACCAACATGGAACCTTGAACGATTCCCCGATGGTTCGTCTTAATTTAGCGTCCCAAGCAAGCTCTTTAAGAACTCCAACATTTACATTGGCTCAGAACGCCTCTCCACCACGTTCCAAAATCTCTCGGAAATATTGCTACCCTTACCCGACCTATACAGATTCTGACCGGGGCTGGGATAATTTTGGTGACCACGCCCTTTGGTTGTCTGGAAATTAAGACCACGCCATAATACCCAACCACTTTCGTCTCGTTTTTGAAAGAAATGTAAGTGCATAAGAATTTAAAAATGTGCTTTTGCAATTTGTATGCTCTTTCCAGATAAAAACTCCTCTTCTCTTGACTCCCCTTACGGTGACTGGTTTCTTCATCGCAGTTTCAATGCCATCTAAGGAATTTCTGAAGTTTAAAGAAGTTTCCAAGTCTTATCTTATCGAATTGGGGGCACCCCAACCCCCCCATAGTTTCTGCTACTGTACTTAGCAAAATATTCAAAGATTTAGCGGAGAATGAGGCAAGTGACAACAATCATTGTGAACTTCATTTTTATTTCACAACATTACAACATGGAATGTCGATAAAATGAAAATGAAGTTCACAATGATTGTCATCGCTTGCCCCATTCTCCGCTTTATCATCTGACTGTGCTTTCCAATGAACTGTCCAACTTAAAAGATTTCTTACTAGCCAAGATTTGTGTATACCATGTGTACGATTTCACGCCCCCCTGACCAGCTGTCCTTATGGACTGACCGGACTGCCTTGCCTAAGAAAAGTAAAAATAGGAACAATGGAATGTTACCTGTGTACATAGTGTTAAGCTTTAACAAGACATGGCTTATCAATATCACAACAAATGAGCCTGTTCTTGGTTCTTGCCATTTTAACACGTTTCCAGATGTCTCCAGCTTCCCTTTTGTTGCTGGGACATCGTAAAATAACTACGAGTATCTTTCATGATATTTTATTGCACCTCAACAATGGGAATCAGGCTGTGAAAGGCATTAGATTTAGTAATTGAAACGCCAGTGCAAGGAATTTATCATCTTTTCGTATTCAATTTATTGACATTGTTAGTTTTAAGTTAGGCAATAAACATCCGCTTACAGACAACTTTTGCACAATTGTTGCTTGTTTTCATCATATGTTTCCATCGATAAGAAGTTCTGCGAGTTAAATATGCAGTTTTGACTCAAATCATGCGATGAGAGATTCACAGGGCAATTCTTTAGGCCCCGGAACAACTCAAATTGCTTGCAAGTCAGCGTCTGGTGGATTCATGATTCGAATAGTTTAATTGTTTCGGAAATGAACTGCAAGTTATATATACGATATTGACTTAAAATCAAACGAGGAGAAATTTGCAGAACGGTCATTCAGGCCCTTGAAAAGTTCAAATTGTTCGCAAGTCAGAGTCCATTGGAGACAGAGTTTGATTCATGCTTTGAAAAGTGTAATCTTTGCAGTTTTATAAGGTCAATTTTTCGTATGATTTATCAAGAGAGCAGTTCTTGTATTTTGTGATGTGTCCTGAGAAAATTCCCGTTCTTGGCAATGTTTGTGACACGAGTTTTATCTTTATGAAGATGCACTCCGATTCGCAAGGGGACAATGAAGAAGATGGCGAGAAAAAGGAAAGCCAAAAGATGCGAAATTATTTGGTGAAGAATTTGCTGGACAGTGAAATGAGTTACTTTGAATGCCTTGATATGATCAGAAAGGTATGTTGGTATGCTGTTCTCCTTTTAACTCACCAAAATTTTTTTCAACTTAGCGCTTCCTTGTCATGTATAAGGAGCAGAGGAAAATTTTGTTTTGCTATAGCAATTTATATGTTTGCGCACATATTTCCCGTAATCTCGATGGTATTATCAATGTTATTACCAGTGTCATCGCCAGGGAAGAAGGTGTGACAGATGCTCAGCGTAAACTTACATATTTTGTGAATAGTAGACATGTATCCGTTTTGTGGATATGCTTCGTCTCGTCGGAAACGCCACAATTGTGAAATATTCTAGATCTTGTCCACGAGCTATTCCTCTTGGCTAATTCCATAGCAAGGGGCGAAGGCGTGCAGAATTCTAATAAAGTCTCGTATTTTTAAGGGACAGAGAGGTTAATTTTTACGTAAGGTGAAACTGGAAGAAAGGGCATGAAGATAGGACGGCAAAGTTTGAATATCTATTGTTTATTATACAAAAAACTTGGTACTGTAGTATATACTAAATAAAAGTTACTTGGAGAAAAACGGACGCAAAAAAACAGACACATTTTTCAGCACACTGAGGCCGTTCAAACTTACGTTATCATCAGAGTGTGACTAACTGTGATATGTCTATTATACATGTTGGAATTCTGTTGTTGTGTGCGAAGTTGATGTTTTGCACTTAAATACCAGATTTATGATGTTTTATAGCATTTTTCTCGAAAGTTCTAAAATACTTTCTTCGGATTATCATCATCAATCAATAATTTTTTTTACAGTAGGCAAAAATTGAAAATAGCTAATTTGCCGCTAATTGAGGCCTACTTTATCACATATCTACAATTTACAATTTAGGAAAAAACAAGTATTAAAATGGGCAATATAAATTACAGGAAAAAGTACAAGCTACTTGTCTATCCTGTTAGAAACCTAACTTTCGGGATGTGTGTTTGCAGAGTCTACAGTTGCATTTATTACCATTCCAACATCTAATTTATTTTTTAAAAATGCGAAGGGTGTTTACGTATTTTATTTCTTTCGGCAAAAACTGCCGCAGTTTATTTCCAAGGTAAGTCATGGTATGAGATACAGTAAAAACCCACATATAAGAACCTTGCATTTTGAAATCACCCTCTTTAGGTTCTTATGCATATGATACTATTCTTGAAAACAGGATGCAAGGTTCTTAAATAGCTTCTTATCAAAAGAATTAATTACAGATCTTTGGGAATTTAGGCCAAATATAAGAAAACAACATTTTCACATACACACTATCATGACACAATTTTATAAAAAACGACGTTATCTCCCTAGCCTTATCTGTATCAAATCCATTCATACAAGGAATTTTTACACCGTGGCTTTGTATCTACTTAAGTATTTGGCTAAATTTATTTAAAAAATCTTATCACATATTACCAACCAGTAGTTTACATGTAACTTTTTTTAGATAAGAACCTGTCTTGAATTTCAGGATGAATAGGTTCTTCTGTAATGGGGTGAAATTAGAACATTTTAGGCCTTAGGTTCTTATAAGTGGGTGGTTCTTATATGCGGGTTTTTATTGTAGGATGATATAAGATGTTAGACAGCAAGTTTTTGCTGTTTATGTTGTTTTGATTCCCAGAACTAATATACCCCGAAAAGCAATAAAATGATCATATGTAGTTTTAATGTCTTGGTAATAATACAATAGGCTTATATTCCCCGCGAAGAACTCATAAACCATTGTAAAACTGTCAGGTAAAGACCCAGGCATCTACTTCCGTTGTATTGGCCAAGTCACACTCATTTCTTTTCGTAAGAAACCGCGTATAAGTGTATAAGAAAATGAAGGTGCACAGTAAATCAACTGCAATACGGTAAAAACCCGCACATAAGAACCTTCATTTATTAAGAACCTACAGCTTGAAGTTATATATTTTGTACCCAATAAAGAAGAACCATTTTAGATTGATATCTTTATTAGGTTCTTGATTATGGGCTTCATTTCTTCATTGGGAAATAAATGCAACTTATTTTTCCAATCAACCTCTTTCATGGACTCCAAAAACATTGCTTACAGGACTGTGATAGGCAGGGCATGCAGGGGTAAATTGGGCAAGCTTGGGGTGCAATGGGTAGGGCCAAGAGTGTAAATGAATTTAGCAAAGATTTAGATTCACAGATTTTCCTATGTTAACAACCTATACCCTGATTACACCCTAAACCCTAACAGCAATAAACCCTAAACCCTGATTACACCATAAGAACATACACCCTGATTACACCCTAAACCCTAAGAACAATAAACCCTAAACCCTAAACTAAACCCTTAACCCTAAACCCTTAACCCTAAACCCTTAACCCTAAACCCTGATTACACCCTAAGAACCTACACCCTGATTACTGGATGTACCTCATTGCAGAAAAATCTAAACAGGCTGATTTCAAAACCTTAGGTTCTCATGTGCGTGTTTTTATTGTATTAATCATATTGAGAGATGAATCTCCATTTCAAAGTCATGCGGATTCGTAGGAGAAGAGGGCGAAAAGATTTCTGGGGGATTTTAGAGATTTCTGTGATTTCTGGAGAAAACAAAAGGACTTTCCTCAATATTGTACGATAGATCTAAGGAGTAATATCACCCTCGAATCATCTCATGTTGAGTCTTCAATCTTTCGTAGTACATGAAGCCACTACAGAAATCAACAGAAACTTCTCAACCAATTCTGACCATGCAAGATTTTGGTAAGATCTTTCTTGGAATGGAAGGATTACATGCACTTCACGACGATCTGCTACAACAGTTAGAAAAACGTGTTCAAAGCTGGGACGATAATCAGACTATTGGAGATATCTTCACCATTTTGGTAAGCCAAAGAAACCTTTCAGCTAATCTGTAACCGAGTCTTTTTTTGTCAATTAAAACACAGAAACATGCAACAAATACAACTATTGTGCCACTCATTGCAGGAAAGGACACGTAGTCAGCGAGTTCCATGAACCGAGTCTGGATCGAGCGTAATTTTCATACATTTTTATACGAAAGATTCATTTCATACGAGTAGTGTTAGAGCTTCTAGCACTGTTGTGCAAAATATTGTACAAAATGCATCAAAATGTCATTCGGTTCGCGCTCTTGTAGAATAGCTAAAAGGTATTGTTTGAATTCAGACACTTATTGCTCTGCTTAGCCAAAAAAACCTTTTAGCTGATCTGTAACCGAGTCTGGATCAAGCGTTATTTTCATTCATTTTCATTCGAATGATTCATTTCATACGAGTAGTGTTAGAGCTTTTAGCACTGTTGTGCAAAGTATTGTACAAAATTCATCAAAATGTCATTCGGTTCGCGCTCTTGTAGAATAGCTAAAAGATTTTGTTTGAATTCAGACACTTATTGCTCTGCTTCGCATCGTCGCAGGTGCCCTCTGCCCTCAAAATGGTTGGCTGTCATGGATGCCCAGTCCTCCCTATTTTGTTCCCAGTCCTCCTTATTGTGGCTTCAGCATAGTTCATTCGAGTGCTTTCCTTGCTGCTATCAAACCAGATTGATGTAGGTCTGGCTTTTCCTCTCTCGCCATTAAACTGTCCTTCTAAAATAGTCTTAAAGTAGTCTGTGTGGCCTGTCTCTTCTTATCAGATGTCCAAAATTAAGGCATTTTAATTTAGGTGAATAAAATGGCAGATATTTGAATTGATCCTTCTTTCGATAGATACTCATGTCTCGTCTTAACAGCCCCCGTTCATTTGTGCAAGAAATGGGTTACCTAACTAGGTTTTAGGGAACTTTTGACTGTCTTGTTTGCTTGTATTCGTTGCTTGCCTACTCGGCTGAAGAAATTCCATTGTTTGTGATCGCTTAGCGCTTTTTACTGGTTTGTCAATCAAAGACAACACATTCACAAATCGTAACCTTGCTCTCCATTGGATGGTTTTGCTTCATGAGAAAACGTAGTTGAATTCGTTATACTTAAATGTAGTGATGAACTATCTGTAAGGATCATTTCTGGCAACTCTGTGATCTTTTAGCTACTGGGGACCCAGAAATATTTACAGTTTTTTAAAATGTCAAAAAGGTCCTAAATTCAAAGCCATTGATAGAATTTCTCCAAAATTTATTGGGTATTTGACAAAAATACACAAAGAGCATTTCATGACCAACAACAAACATGTTCAATGATTATTTGGAAAGGTTTCCATTTTCATGAGTCATTTCATCTTGGTTATGACGTCTAAAAATAACTTGTTTTGCCTTTTAGATGACCAACGTACAATATGCACAGTTTAAAGTTTCAATAATATTTGCTAAGATTTTCCGATATAGAACTTTAAGCGATTGTTCACATTTTTGGAATTTTTTTGCCATTCAGTGTTCAACCAAAAAGTCAAAAGAGGATTTCTTTTCAGATGTTTGAAGTACTGCAACAAGGCTATTTTGAGGATTTTTAAGTTGGTTTGTTAGGAGAGACTGTTCGCGATACACTCATCCTTTATAAGAGACTGCACTGTAGTTGCCTCTTCCAGAAAATTAAGCAACGCTACTAGGAGCCATCAGAGGCCCATTCGAATTGAAGGTAGATACTTCTCCAGCTTTGGTCGTGAAGTATGCAAAGTATTTTAAACAAAAAGTATATTGCTAACGCAAGTGACAGTGAACAGTATGATTTTCGTTTATGATTTGGATTCTTGACCCAAAAACAGTTCTCGATGAATTTTGAAAAAATTGCGAAATGAAATTTCATGAAAGATTAGCAGATTTTGCAAAAATATTTGCCATAAAAATTGGATCTAACCTTAAGTTCCCCTGGTATTAGCATTTTATATGACGATGCAAACTCTCTTTTCCACACTGTTAGCTATCCTGTGATCATCAGGGCATACGTTGCTCGCTCATTGCGTTTCTTTTTATCGGCCGGATCACGTGCAAACGCCTTTGGAAAGGTGTGAAAATGAAAGTATGAATACTATAGAAAAATCCTCTTGATAGCCATTTTGAAGCTCAGGTTCTAAGCTTAAGACCATGTAATTCGTTTCCTTAAACGACTAAATCCAACAACTCTGTATGGAATTTTCCTGAAAAATGTTAAGCCTACCATGTGTCGATTCATCCTATTCGTGTGATTTAGGATTTCAAGTCAAAAGTCGACTTTATTTCTATTTTTAGAGGCCTTCCCAATTAAACTTCCTCCCCCGCGGATATTTATTACATCTCTCTTCGGACAAATCCAACTAAAGCTTTTAATCTTAGTTTGGTAACCAAGGCTAGCTGCTGTTGGATTTGAGTAACATGAGACATTGGATAGATCTCTAATAGCAAGTATCAAATTACCTTAATTCTCGTCGATTTTGCTATTTCAAGGTAAGCTGCTCTTAGGCCTGAGTGACATGACATAGATATCAAATAGCAAATATCCCAAGTTACCTTAGTTCTTGTCTATTTCGCTATTTCATCACAATTGTCTTTGCAGATGGACGGTTTTGGTGTGTACAAAGATTTTATCAACAATTACAAGTCATCTCAGGAAACATTACTCAAGTGTCGAAACGCCAATACGTTCTTTGATGGTATCGTTCAAAAGGTATGCTATTTTCTGCTTTTGTTCTCGTGAATTTTAATGCTTTCTAGCATTCTCCGAACTAGCAATGTACATATGATTTGTCTTGAATGAGAACAAATGAAGTTCACAAATAATAGAAGACCGAGACCCGAAAAGGATCATTTTACAATCTCTTGGACCCAAAGCAAGAAACCGTTTCGGCGCTTACAGCGAGAACATTAATTCGTAGTTCTGCCTGACCTGAATTTCCATGTCGGTGAGTTGATGTGGTTCTTATAGAACTTGACACATTTATACCGGGTGCGCCAAAGTAAACTATGCACGTTTGGCAGGCCACAATAAATCGTACACTGGGACCAATTTTGAAGATTCATGACTTAATCTTTAGCAAAAAGCCTGAATTAGATTCTAGGATTTTTTGCAAATTTTTTTTCAGTTTTTAGAGCTGGACGCGAGTTTCTTAAAATGTTCGTTTTCGAAAACACTGAAAACGATAAAAAAATGTCGATCAAATTTTGTAAAGAATCGACATGAATGTACAGAGAGAAAACTTGTTCGTGGTGATTTGGGATTTAGAAATCGATTAGTTTTAATCTGCTGTACGAGAGTTCGTACTAAATCCCCAAATCACCCTCAAAACGTTTTCTCTTTGTTTATTTTTGTTGAGTCTTTTAAAATTTGATCGACGTTTTTTGATCGTTTTCAGTGTTTTTGAAAACGAACATTTTAAGAAACTCGCTTCTAGCTCTAAAACTGAAAACGGAAAAATTTGCAAAAAGTCCTAGAAACTAATTCAGGGTTTCAGCTAAAGATTAAGTCATGAATCTTCAAAATCGGTCCAATGTACGATTTATTGTGGCCTACCAAACGTGCATTGTTTATTTTGGCGCACCCGGTACACTTGCTGTGTTATTTCAACTCAAAATTGTGATCAGATCTTTCTTGCATTTTTTGCTTACAAGATGGTTATAATTGCATATTTCTCTTTGCTAAATCTTGTGTGCGTATCAAATTGTATACTTGTAAGGATTTAAGGCAGGTTGACTTTTGTGGTGAATCTTCCATTTGATCCCGTTTAGTTCCTCGTGGGCTCATTCTTCCTTTTGAAATTGACGTTTTTCGCATTTCCCTTCCTTATCGTTAGTCCGATAGTTAATATCAGATCTGAATTAAGCAGTCTAAATCAAGCTGCGACTTAAGGTTTCCGGAGGTGGTATCCTTCATAAATCTGTAACAGTTGAGTTCACTGTCGATCTAACCGCATTTTTATGAACGCTTGTTTTGTGGGTGGTTGACAATCTGGAATGCATCAAATATAGGTTTCATGATGAAGAACTATCCTGGGAAAGAATCAGTAAACGATTGAATCAACAGACGAAAGAAACTAGAGTTTCTTTCAGCCAAGAAGGAACTTCGAACGACAGTTAAATTTGCACACAGCTACCGGGTGACCCAGAAAAAACTTCAAGAGCTAGATTCACATAGCTTCCTGAATTCAAGTGTTATGAACACAGACAAGATGTCCGCATGTACCTGAAAGGCTTAGTTTTCTTTTGAGATTTTGCTGGGTCAGTTCAACCTATTTCTACCCTCTGAAAACAAGTTTTATGGCAATTCGGGTATTTCTCGTACCTTCCTATCCTTTTCCAGTCCATGTTTTGGAAGATGTGGAGAGGCCGAATTCAAAATTTGCAAGCACGAAATTTTAATAAGGAACAGAGGTCAATCATTTTGCAAGCCACATATTTCCTAGGTGACTTCAAATCTTTCTACACTTTTTCACAAAATGTTAACTGGAAAAGGATGGCGATTATTTCACTCAAAATGATAAGTGTATGATTGTAAATTTTCTTTGAATCTGGTTTTTCAGATGGTAACCATAGCTTAGAGTGACCGTGCAGCATCTCAAAAGATCAGCAAGCCTTTTAACTAAACATTGATAGAAAGCATTTGTCAGTGACTGTTGATATCACAGAGCTAGTTTCATATTGCTTGTGAATGTTATTTTGGGTCGCTCGGTAGTTTAAAGATGAATCTTCAATGAGCTATTCTTAAACCTACTGTAAGAAGTGGCCTGAAAGTAGGCTTTATGCCATTTCAAGATAAAAGTATGTGCAAGGACACGTTGTACAAAATCGTTCGTAACGATTCCTATCTTTTGGTGGAACGATTTCATTGGCTAACTTGCATCGCTTTTTAATGCACAGATGATAAATTCCTTTTCATTTTTTAAAATCCGAAACTTTACTTTAGCTACCAAAGTTTACTTCAAACAACTTGTTTCGAGGCATGCTTTTATCTACAAGGGGAATATAAAAATGATTGGTTTGCACTTAGAACCTATTTTCCTGTATAGTAGGCAGTTTTGTAGAGCGTATCCTCATGCTCACAAGTTTGTCTTTATGACACAGTGAGCCTGACATCAAGCCCCGTGAAAAGCGTCTTTAGTATTTTAAGCTGCAGTTTCGATTCCTTACAGATCTAGCCACACTACACTACTCCCAATGCCTTCGCGGTCTTACAGGATTTTTATCTGAATTTTTCTTCTTTTCTCTTATTGTTCTTCTGGCGAAATCCCGGGACCCGGGGGTGTACTTGACTTTCAACTGTGCGGGGGTGGGCACTCCAAGAAAAAAATTGTTCACCCGGTTTTAGAAATTTTCCCTCGAAATGATAGCCGGCCTTTGAAAAAATCGGCGAAAAGCATACCTCAAATCTTGAAAATTCGTTGCAAAACAATGAAATAACACTTTTGACAACTGGCTCTAGAAAAATTGCCTTCTTTTGATACCCAGCGTTAGAAAAAAGACGCGAGAACGATACCCGGAATGGAGTGCACATCCCGTCAGAAAAATATACTAAATACCCCTCCCCCCGGGAGAAAAAAATTCATTCATTGAATTTGAACTTAGATTTTTTCATCTTGAGACTATTGCTGCTCATTTTGGATGAGGAGCAAAGCTCAATTTATTCATTCATTCCAGTGTTCTCCGGAGTATAATCTTATCCAATATCGATATTTCTTTTCAGATTTGATATATCCTCAGGTTCAATGATAATTGTATTAGAAATTAAGAGATATGGTATTGAGAGTTCAAACATAACTGAGTAGCTGCAGTGCTCAATATGATATAGACCATGAAGGGATTTTCCAAGTTATGACGCTTTTGGTTTATCCTTGACGCAGAATTTTATCTTTTACAGAAGCAAGTTTTGCTTTTATTTGAGAGATCCTGAGTTTCACAGACTATTGTTTTAGAAACTGATAGATATTGTTAAACAAGTAAATAAAGTATAAAATGAGCACTTTGATGCGAATTGAAATAAGCACGACGTTTCAAGCATAGCCCGTTATCTAGCCTTATCATCATGCTTATCATGCCGTTATCATGCTTATATTATACTTTATTTACTTGTTTATCATTGTACAATTGCACTACACGCAACAAGAAGATTGTTTGGATGATAGTTTTCTGCTACACGTAGTGAAAAAAAAAAAATTCTTTTTGCTTTCTTTTGGTCTGAGGTCACTTGGTCGGTATAAAGCCTAGGTTCATGTATTGCTCTCCTTGATATCTGAAATTGCAAACCACGCAAGCCTACTGTTGATATTAATGTGTCATATCTGTCATATCACTCAAACTGTAGCATGTATGCATTGCCATGCAGCCCAAGTAAAATATATTGACCAAGTGCCCTTGCACCAAAACTATTAATCTGTTAACATATCGTATGTAGTTTTATGTAGTTAGGTAAAGTAGGTGTGATGTAGTGTGAGTATTGTGTATCTCCGTCATGGGCTGAGCCTTTTTGGAGATTGACATTGTAGATTGTAGATTGTAGATTACTCAATATAAAGTAGACTCTAAAACAAAAATTTCCCAGTTTCTGAATTATGACGCTTTGCTGTATTCTTGACGTATGGTTTTATCCAGATTTGATCGAAGATGATCTGCCATATGAACGCCTTTTCCCGGCCTAATCTTTGAACTAGTTTATCCTCGATATAAAGGAGGGTCAAGTCCCAGAAAGAAGCACCATTCTCTGAAATGAATCAATCCATGGTAAGTGATGTTCTTGCAAAGGTCTTATAGCATTTACTGTCGTGAAATTTCATAGTGTTATAACAGTTTCGGTTTATTGGTTAGACCATAGACAGTGGAAATCCATCGTTGTATTAATTTCTTTTGATTTTCTATTCACAGGAGATCAAGATTCACACGTTGAAAGACCCTATTAAGCTTGACGGTAAGTTTTTGACCTGCTGAATTTAAGTGTATGTTGAAAGTATGACCTTCAGGTCATTTAGGGATTTAAAGCTCTTCTTACGCCTTTTAAGGGCTCCTCTGTAAACTGTGCGATTTTTCATAGCTGTTGAGGAGCAAAGGTTCCAAATATTTACAAAGGATGGTGTAAAATTTCAGGACCTCTTCCTTTTAACTGAATGGCTTCAACGAAACGTTAGCTAATAGCTATTTCGCATTCGCAATATTTCTACAGTTGGATTTTTCCAAAATCCTCAACAATTTCTGAGCTAGAGTGTCTTACATTTTTTTTATGTTTTTTTTCAAAATCTAAAATTCGAGGAAATTTTTGAAAAAAAATTCAAACCATCGTAATTCCTAAACTTTTTGATGAAACATAAAAGAATTTGCAAAACAACTATGGTTTATGGATGTCAACGATATGGTATCAAGCAAAAAACTGTCACTCTTCTTTTTCACAATTTAGAAATTTGATGACGTCACAGCCTCAAACAAGTTGCAATATAAAATACGCTGTAATTTCGAAAAGATTCAAGATTTCTGGAAGGTCCAACGGTAGGATTACAGATAAGTAGCTGAAGTTTCTTTCAAGCCATTCAATTAAAGAAACAGGTCACAGAATTTTACACCCACCTATGTGCACCAATGCAAATGTTTAGAACCTATGCTCTGTTGAGGTGCATGTTTATCTTTCAGGAGTTAGTATGCGTCACCTTTTATTCTTCTTTCTGGGGTTGAAGTTTCTAGAGTATAAGCAAATTTAAAGTTTTTCTCGAAGTTGATGGCACATGGGATTTGCGATAACGCAAAATCACTTGTGCAAAACACTTCAATGTTCTTATTCGCGGGCGTTTTCACGTGATATCTTTTTTGAGACTGACTATAATCATCTTTCCATAATAGACATTTTAGCTATTCTGAAAAGAATCAGAATCGAACGATATTGTGCAACATTTTGTAGAATTTTCGAATATGCACACTAGTGATAGAAGCTCTGACGCCACTCGATCGAACCTCGCGTATAAAAATGTATAAAAATAACGCTCGATCCTGACTCTTTTGTAGCATAGGTTCCAAATCTTTAAAAAGGCCGGTGTAAAATTGAGTGACCTATTTCTTTGAGCTGAATGACTTCAAAGAAACTTTTCTCTTTTGTAGAATAGCTGAAAGGTCTATTAGATTCCTAGCCAATTCTTCAGCCTCGTTAGACAATGAGATCTTTCTGTGAACATGTGAAATCTAGCGCCTGTTTCAATTTCCGAAGCAAATGTAAAATATACTAACTCTACTAATTCAGTGACATAAATTTCCTGATTTTTTATTCATTTTTATTATAGCTCTGTTGTACAAACCAGTTGACCGAATGACGCAGTATTCCTTGATTCTCAATGTAAGTATAGTTATTCTTTAAATCCTGTGAACGTTACACCGATTCATACTGCAGTAATCTGATTTCCAGATCAAATAAGACTTGCAGTAACATTACATCAAACAGAGCTCTAAAATCCATCTCAAATTAGATGTCACCTGAGATTTGCGATAACGCAAAATTCATTTGCAAAACACTTCTATTGTTGTTATTTGCGAGCATTTGCAGGTGTCATCTAATTTGAGGCAGACTATATTTTTGTGGGGAAACGTTATTCATTTTTATTGAGGCATCGATCCAATCAATTAGTGATTGAAGTCAAAAGAAATCCTCTAAAGTCTCAATTCAAAATAGCAAACAAAACCACGAAATATTCCCTGAAACCAATACGGTTAACTGTGTCGATATGCTCGGGAAATACCGGGTGTCCCAAAAATATGTATACGGATTTGGTTGACTCTAGCGCTGTGAATTTAGCTTTAATCAATGGCTAATCACTCTTAAAATGTTCCTCGATAGTTAACTTGAACAAAGATACCTCGTTTGTTGGTATTGATCCGTTGAGAGCAGATATATCCATCTTGAAAGCTCAAATTTGTAGATTTTTAAGAGAAGTTGAGAAAATTCTGGAAAGGAAAGAAATAGCTCCAAACATCTGCTTCGCGTAGTTGTTTATCAAATTCAAAAGCTTAGCATTGAGTGTTTGAATTACATCCAGATTTACGAGAATTATGAGAGTTGCAATCCCTACCGTTCAGCTTCTGAACGGATAAACGAGATACTCTCTCTTATGGTGTCACGTTCCTATAGACGTTGACAAATCGATGATGCCCAAGTCTTCCTGTCTTCAGTCATCGGGATCAATTTTCCAGCTGTCCATGTTCCTCCTGTCTCTCTTACTATTCCATCAATGAACTTGTCTCTGTCTACCAAGAGCTCTCTTGCTTGCATTCATGCCAGTCAAACACAAGTTCTCAATCTCCTCTTTTCTCATCAGATGTCTAATTCCATCTATTCCATCTGCGAATTCCATCTGTCTCTGTTTTATCTGTTTCATCAGACAAGATACACGTGGCAAAAATCATAATTCACAAAATGAATATACTGTAAATTTTGTTTTTCTCTTGACTTTTAGGATCTGTTGAAATACACACCAGAAGATCACCCAGATCATGAATTGTTATCAGAAGCAACTGCAAATCTCTTCGATCTGTTTGAACAAATCAATGTTAACAGGCGTGATAAGGTAAAGTAATAATTCACAGAAAACAGTTAGGATTTTTTTCTTTTTAGCCATGTTGCAAACAAATGCCTTATAGATTCAATGTTTTATCGCTTACGTCAAACAGAAAATTTCGTTAAATCTTTAAAAAATTGATGCTAGATAATTTTGCTATTCTTGCTTGTGAAAGGAAAACATGTTCGAAAACGATGCTCGAAAAGGATAGCTAGTTGTGAAAAATTGCGTCATGGTTAAACAAGCAATGTTGGCCAAAAAGATTTCTTCGTCATGTGAACAGGTGCGAAATTCCACGGGTGCAAGAATATCACGGAGATTTTTTCATCTCAATGATTTTATTTTCAGAAAGCACCACAACGGCAGCTGCTGAAGGAAGGAAACGTAGTGGAATTAGTGGGTAAGACGTTTTAAGATTTCCTTTTGAAGCTACATGATTGTAAACTTACAACGGGATTCCTTGTATTCGTGCAACCTCGTTCAACATGAGCGATGCGATGCTGAGACTTATGTAATGAGTCTAATATGATTGCACGAAAACAGCGTCCACATAAAATACCGACACACACAAAATGCTTGCTTGTTTGACAGGACACAGGGAATGAATGAATAGGCCAATTTCAATGCTGTTCGTTTTCGTCCTGAACATCTGTGTTTGAAACTCTTTTGACGGTAGGAGATTGAAAAAATTGAAAATAGTTGGATAATGGGGGGTATTCATGGTCTTCTGCTCTCCAGGGTATCGTCCTTGTAATGTAGTTAAGTAGTTCGTAAGTACTGTCTTATGTACTTCATTGTTGTAAATTTTTATATTGAATAGGAATTAAAGGATTTATTTAGTTAAAGAACCAGGGAAACTTCTTGCTAGACTATTAGTTGACCTTGTGTTTATTCTCCAGTTATGCCCAACAGACAATACGCTAAAGATGGCAGTGAGGATCTTTTTGCCTAGATGCATTGTGCTGTAGTTATAAGTCATTAACGATTCTGTAGGGCTTCCATTTTAAAGGCTCTTTTTCAACCAGCCATTTTCATAATGGTGACGACAAAGGCCAGCCAAGAGATGGCAGGAACAAGGACAGATTTGGTAAGACAATAGCACGAGTTGGTTTTGATTGACACCGCAATTCAAAGCGATTAGCGATCGCAGACAAAGGAAATTGTCTCAACCAGTAAATCAAAACAAGCAAAGTCGCAAAAGTTTCTCTGAAACACAGGTAGCTAGCTCGCTCGTTGTGCATTCCAGAAATTGTTTTCAAGAATAAACATGAGCATAGATCGAAAAGAGAAGGATATATCTACACATCTGCCACTGGTATTTAATTTATTTGGTTCAAAAGCCGATTGGGAGGCGATTCAATTCTTCTATTTTTTGGATGTAATCAAAACACATGCTGCTCAGCTTCGGAACCAAAGAAATTAAATGCCCGAGGTAGATGTGTAGATATATCCTTCTTCCTTCGATATATGCTCATGTTTGCTCTTAAAAGCAATTTCTGGAATTCATAACGAGGGAGCTAGCTACTTGGGTTTAGAGAAACTTTTGCGGCTTTGTTTGTTTTGAATTCGTGGTTGAGAGAATTTCCTTTGTCTGTAGCCACTAAATCGCTTTGAATTCAGATGTCAACAAAAGTATCTCATGCTATAGTGTTACAAAATCTGTCCTTATTGATGGCAGGTACAAGGCATGATGGTTGAATAGGAGCCTTTAAAGAATGCAATGCATCCTGGTATAAAGTTAATTCCCGCCATCTTTAGCGTGATCGTCTATCACATAAGACATAATTTCATTCAACTGAAAGCTCATTTTCACTCGATGTTTCTTTCGTAGATGGAGAAAGAAAAGCAAGGACATTGTTTCTGATGAATGATGTTCTGATTTGTGCCAAGTTGAAACCTGCAAAGTAAGTGAATTATTCACTTGGTTGATGATGCTTGTTGGAAGGGTTATCATGTGAAAGCTCTTACTCCTACGCCTGCCTTCATTTATCCTCTTTCTGTTGTCACACTTCACCTTAAAAAGACGCAAATATCTTTGTTTATAGTACGTTCACTCAACTCATTGACCAAACTGGGACCTTCGTTAATTGACCGCAGCGTTAATTAATTCTGTGTATTTAACATCAGAGAGGTCCCAGTGGATACTGCCTTTGTTGTCCCCTTTTCGAGCAATTTTTGGATCACAAAAGATCTTTAACTTTAAAATACTTTCTTGAAAATTCTATCATGAATATTTGATCAAAACAGTACATGTACTGGATGCGTCATAAAGATGCATGCACTCTTTGAAACATCGTAATACAAAAACTATAACATCGATTTGAAGAGTTGCAACTCCATTTCCTAACGAGGGGTTTAACTTAATTTGATTATTTGCTCATAATCTAAAATGCATTATCTTAATCTTAATAAAGAATTCCCGAAAACTAGCTTCCTTTGGCTTTTCCTGAAAATATAAGTGATTGGCTCTATTTCGTCAATGTTTCAACAATTAAAATAGTAAAATGTTGCTTTTATTGGCTCAGGCATTGCTTTGTAGTGATATTGATACTCTTGAAATGTTGTTATGCTTCCCCATCAATGCTGAGCATAATTACATTACATTACATTACATTACATTACATTACATTACATTACATTACATTACATTACATTACATTACATTACATTACATTACATTACATTACATTGCTGTTGTTTATGCAGGAAAATTTCCTCAGCAAAACTTAAAATATACAAGTATACGAAAAATAAAAAAGCAAGTTAATAAAAAAAGGGTGCAGCTAAGCTTCCAGGGAGTCGTGGTTTAGTTAATAGGTTTAGTTTAGTTAAAAGATGTAGAATCAAAAGGTCTAAATATACAGGATTGTGAGTGAAGAGGCTCTTTTTTGTTTTTTTTTTGAGCATGTCAAGAAATAGGACTTTCGGCTAATTTCTATTTTTAGAAGGACATGATTCTCCTAAAATTACGAGAACAATCTTGAAAATCAAGTTGAAGCCTCAGTAAGATGATGAAATAACGATTTTACAAATCGGTTGCATAGGTAATCCTGTACGATTGTTCTACAAGTGGATGAATTTTCTGACACACGATAATAGCGATTTTTGGATGCCACCGGATGTCTCAAATATATGTATTCGGATTTAGTTGACTCCAGTGATGTGAATTTAGCTTCAATCAATATCTAACCACTCTAAAAATGTTCCTCGATAGTTAACTTGAACATAGGTACCTCATTTGTTTGTATTGGTGCTTTGATAGCAGACATGTTAATCTTGAAAGCTCAAAGTTGCCTATTCCTACAAACCAGAGCTTTAGCATTTTGGCCTGAGCAAGTTCTTAAAGCACAGCGTATAAATCAACGATAGCCTTGATAAAATTTGAACAATATTAGATCTTGTGTTATTCTATTTCCCAGAAGTCACCTCCCAGTCATCCATTGGGCAGTTTCTTAATTTTTCATTAATTTCAGTTCTAAATTTCAATATGCTTCAGGAACTTGCTTAGGCCAAAAGGCCAAAACTCTGGTTTGCACGTGGACGCAAATTTGAGCTTTCAAGATTAATATTTCTGATCTCAAAGCACCAATACCAACACACGAGGTATCTATGTTCGAGTTAACTATCGAGGAACATTTGAGAGTGATTAGCCATTGATTAAAGCTGAATTCACATCGCTGGAGTCAACCAAATGTATATAAATTTTTGGGACACCCGGTATTTCGCCGGTTTATCAGACCATGAATTGAGAGTGATGGACCAGTTGAGCGAACAGGTTGTACCAATGAACTAATCGTGATATTTTTGTATTTTCAAGGGATGCATATGTGTATAAATGGTATGTTTCGCTGAATGACATCCAGTTGAAACCATTCAAGGAGTCTGAAGGTAAGTTTCCTTCCTTCATTCTTCCACTTCTCCGGTTTTCTTTTCCTTCCTTCCTATTCTGCTTTCCCACTTTCTTCACCTTTTCTTCCTTTCAGAGAAACGAGCTTCCTTCGAAGCTGCTTCGCGGCTTCACGCACTTTCTCCACCTCTGATTGTTTATTGAGAAAAGGGAAATCATTGCACAAAGTTTAGTGGTTGCTGCCGGCTCTATTCAAGGGGGTCATCGAGTGATAAATTATTTTGCAATCAAATAAGATAAATTTTCTCTTGACACATTCTGTTTTCTCATTTCAGGCACACAGACAGTTCCAGTTACGACGAAAGCTGATTGCGACAAGTTACGAGCAGTAATCGCAAATATAAGATCTGAAATGAGGAGAGATGCAATGACGTTTTCTCAACAGCCAAATGTGGAAGGAGGGTCGCCTTTCGTCAGGGTACGAAAATTTGTCCTTGTTTTTTGTTCTAGAAATTTCGTTGAGAATTGGAACCATTTGCGGAATACAGTCATCTGGCGCTTTCACAAAAAATTGTTCCAGTATGCCACTACTTGTCACAGTAAAGTATCCGAAAGAGAAAGAAAGAGACTGAATAATTTGTAGTGTTTTGAATTTAGCCAATGAGAAGAGATACCTCTAAATTTTTATTTGTGGAAGAAAAGATGTAAGGAGCACACGAATGTCTCCTCAAAATCTGCTGTGACCAGTGTCAAACTAAAATCTTTTCCAAATTTTCCCGTGCCTCTACGCAGTCTTCAAGTTCTGTACCACACGAACATTTTGAAATATTATTTATGTATGTTACAACATTCGAGCAAGATTGTTTTACAGTAGACAGAAGCACAGTGTTTAGTTGTTGGGATGCCTTTTATTTTCCAAATTTCCCCGTGTCTACGCAGTTTTCAAGTCCTGTACCACACGAACATTTTGAAATATTATTTATGCAAGTTACAACATTCGAGCAAGATCGCTTTACAGTAGACAGAAGCACAGTGTGGGGTTGTTTGGATGTGCAATTGTTTTAAAAAACCAGAGAAGGAGAAAATAATAAGAAATAGCTATAGTTCTCGAGGATAGAGAGGAAATGCTGGATGATGGGTGGAAAGACATAGCTAAGTGGGTTGATAACCAAGTATTTGTGACTCTTGGAGTTTCAAGTTTTTGTAACTGAGACTTGATTCGTTTCTAATTTATCTTATAGCCAAAGATGCGGAAGCAAGACAGCTCAACGCAAATAAGGGGACCAAGAGCTTCTACAAGGGGGCTAGAGAGGTTGAAGAAGAAAATGCAAGAACAAGTAAGTGATGCTATAGGCCAACACGATGACGTATATTAATCAGCTGTTAACTTTGGAATGGCAGATGGAATAGTGGCTAGCACTTATAACTTCTGTACGAAAGGTCTTTGCTCTAAATCCCATGGCTGCATCTTTGGGAAGAACCACCTCTTATCCTAGACTGATTACCAAAGTCCCTTATATTCCTACGGTAAACTTTACTCAACAAGGACTCATAATCAAACAGTGAGAAAGATAATCCTGCTTAGGCCCATTCTCAGGTATCACCCCGCAGAAACGAAATGCAGCAAATTCCCGTTCGACAAACAGTTGATGACGAAATTTTAGCATGCATTTAAGTAGTGTACAGTCCCAATGTCGATTGAAGCAAAATTCTTCGAATCTTAGTAACTCGTTGCCACGACAGTTTCTTGTATTTAAGAGTCAAGCTTTTCAGAATGATATTACGAGTCTATGGTGAACGGCAAAGGGGGAGAAGGAACTCGGGTAATTAATCTACACTTATCCGATATGTTCTGTACTTTTTCTCCTTGGGAAAAACTTAAAAGTTCTTAGTATCCAAGGCCAGTATGGATTAAGGCTACTCCGTTCCTGTAATAGTCACTTATGCTCTTCAAGCTGACGAAATTCTCGAAAAATATATCAATTTTTTCAGTTGTAACTCACTTGAACGAAGCAACTTTCTGTAAAGTCTTCTTGTAAATAATTTTTATAAAGCTATGTTTGCTGTTGACTACATCTTACACAACAAAGTACCTAACAAACGTATAATTTCACTTTTCACTTGTGTTTGGTGATACATTTACACGTTAGTTATGTAGTCCCAAGTCTTAATGAAATTTTTGACGAAACCTTTTTCTGTACGTTGCATGCAAAGTGGAGCGGACACTATGAGCAGTAGATTTCTAAATTTCTAAGATTTCTAAGTTATATATCTGTTTTCGTACAGGAAAGGCTGCTGCAGTTGATTGCTCCAAGTATCCCATTAAACATATATCATAAGAGCGGAAAGGCAAGTATATTCCTGCACTAATCCTTTTCTGTTTTTACATCAAATGCCTAATTATGTCCTCACTTACTCAGTTGCTGAATTGAATCCTAATCTTCGTAATCGTCTTTTTCGTTGTTCTGACATTGAATTTTCACAATAAAGCTGTTATGTGTAGACTGATTGCAAGTTCGTTGTTGTTGCTATTGATAGACTGATGGACGCTATAACTACGACTCATGGACTTTCACATTGAAAATTGGGACGAAATTGTTTCCCTGGACGTCACGTCCGATATGGAAACCATAGTAACATTGTACGAAACATCGAGCAATGGCGGATAGGCCTAAATTGTCGGCTCAAACCTCAGATAATAAAATGCCTCAAAATTCAAGTTTTTAGTTACGTTAGCAATGAACAAAAGCCACAAGTATCCAGATGAATGTTTCCTCAATCTAAGAATTAACAAACCTTTCAGTTTCAATCAGAATTTCCTCATTTTGAAGGCCATTTCGTTTCACGCCAAACCCTCCAAAGCAATGAACTTTTCAACAACCGAAAAGAGGCCATTAACCTCGTTTCAAAGTGAATAGAAAAATCGATGCCCCTATTGTTTATTTTCGTCCCATTCTTTGATGTGATAGTCCATAAGTCCCAGTTTGAACGAAGAAATATATTGTTGTTGTTGTTGTCATTGATGTTGTTGTTGCGATAACTGGGACTATTTCGTGAGTCTATGTTATGTGTTTCCTGACTAATTCAGTCCGTCATCAGAGACAATTTGACATTTTAAAGAAGGCCGAATCTCAGATCATTAGGCTCATTGTTTTGGTTTGCCTCTTTTAAGTCGTCGACTCGAGATGCTATGATGCTTTAAAGGGAATCTAAGCATTTATAAGCCTCTCGTGAAAATAGCACTGCAAAGATGATTGGCCGTGACAATTGGCGATCCATATTTGGGTAACTGATCTACGTCAACAGGAAATACTGATATCTGATAGGCTAGAATTTGAACGCAAATGGCTTGAGCCACTTTTATATGCTTTCATGACCTTTAAATTCGAAGCATTTCACTTCGATCCTTTTATTGCGTGCCTTAATATACGAAGCCATTTTCTGACATACGATTATGTTTACAGACTTACACATTGCTCATATATAACGATGATGACAAAATTCTATGGAAAGAGGCAATTGCACCCAGGATAAAACGAAGTAAGTCTTCTTGGACATATCTTCTCCTTTATAAGAAACTAGACAGCCTGTTTTTGTCAGTTTTTGATAAGTGGTTGAAAATTATGAAATAGAGTTTATTGCAATGTCAAATTTGATTTCCAATCTCTCCTGTGTGATATTTTATCATATGATATTTTATCTATCATTATTTACATATTAGACCTTTAATGCTTTAGACCTCTGTGACTATTCAGTATGGTTCAAGACTTGAAGAAATACCAATTAACAGAAGAAAGCAACCCATATAAAAGGGAAATGTCTTATCTCGCAAATGAGAAATATGCCAACCTCTCGTGAAGATATAAGAAATTGCACATTACACATAAGAAGCTAAACAGCCTGATTAAAATGTTTTGAGTTTCTTATATGCGGGGACTTACTGTATCGTATATACATTACCTACTTAGATTCTCCTTTGCTATTTTAAACACAATTGCTCTTTTATCCTGACAGTGATTTCCCGAAAACAAGGCTTTGTACACCTAAGCCACATGGAGATTCAGCAGGCACTAGAAATATCTCACAGGGTATGTAATGCTGTTTAAATTTTGTTTCCCTTATGAACAAATGCAAGTTTAGTAGTAAGAGTATTCTAATAAATAAAACAACTGAAATTGAATTTTAGAATGTTTGAAACTTCGATCAACAGTAGACCTTTTAGCTATTCTTTAAAAGGGCCTGGATCGAGTGTTATTTTTATACATTTTTATACGCGACGTTCGATCGAGTGGCGATAGAACTTCTATCACTTTGCGCACTTTCGAAATTCTTCAAAATGTAGCAAAATATCGTTCGATTCTGATTCTTTTCAGAATAGCTAAAAGGTCCATTCCATGAAGCCCTTTTCTTGAGCTTGCACAGACGAAGGTCTTGTCACTCTTCTTATATGCGGATAAGGATATGTATTCTTCCATTTTGTCAATATTTATTTGGAATGTCTTTTTTGGAAAGTTTCAAGAAGAACAACCAATTTCTGAATTTTTACCATTTGTTGAACAACATCTGATAGATCTTGCATGGAAATGAAATAGCAAATTTGTACAGCGTCCTTGCGAGTCTGCAGGAGCGGATCCAGGAAATATCGTGACTACTGCCAAGGCGAGGTTATTTTAAATAGTTGGGTATGGTCTTTTGAAAATAGGCGTGGACCTTAATAGGTAGCAAGGATATGAGAATCTGACTACTGCTTCAGCAGCAGTCGCAGTAGTCTAGATCCACCCCTGGTCTGTCTCAAATTAGATCTCGCCTGCAAATGCCCGCGATCAACACCAATATAAGTTTTTGCGAAGGAATTTTGCGTGGTCGCAAATCTCAAATGACATCTAATTTGAGATGGACTTTTTTTCTTGTTTCAAATCGTTTCCCACTCTTTTTATTCTCCAAGTTTTATGCCATCCCTTTTTCATGTTTCGTAGTTGGTGTTGTCCGACATCATTTTAAACTTTATAGTTGCAACCGAAACACCACATCGCGTCTCATTCTCCTTCCTTCATGATCTCAATTTTAGGTTCAAAGGCTGGGACAGAGATTCGGTGCTGCTATCATGCCGTCACCATTCATAGTAGATACCAGACGACTGTCAAAGGATGAAGGTATGAATTGTTCAAGCCTAAACGGTTACAAAATTTGTTAAAGAAAGATGTAGTGAAACTTATTTTGTTTACAGCTTAAGTGACCAAAATCCTTATAGATAGGAAAGATTCACTCCGGAGTATGTTTATCCTAAACTCCCTTTCAATCCGAACATTTTAAGCTAATTGACTAATCATATATCTAATCATATTAATCATACTAATCATATTGACTAATCATACATCTGAGGACATTATGTCGCCTTGTTTCTATAAATTTGCTACTCTTCATTTATACAATTAGGGTTAAAAAGTATGGAAAAGATAGCCTAAAACAGGGCGGCAAAGATGTCCTATGGCCTATGAGCCTCGTAACAAAAGGGAGACTTTCTCTCCAACTCAGACATCAATTTAAACACATATGGCGGGAAAGTAGTCGTCATTGCGTCTTCTGTCGTTTGCGCACAGCATGCCTTGAGATTACAGCAAAATTTATGAAAAATTTCTTGACTATTCCCAAAAGTTTCATTTAAAATCAAAATGCCCTGTAGAAACAGCGTCAAGTGAAGCCATTCGATTAACTTTTCATCAGTGACAGTGGCGGACACTGGGGGGCCAGGGGTTACGATCGCCCCCCCCCCCAATGTTGGCTAGAACAACGGTCTTTTGTTCGAAAACAATAGAAATAAACAATGCTTTTAACTGAAACAATAGCTTCGCCCCCCCCCAATATTTGGCAAAGTGTCCGCCACTGCTTTTCATCCAAGCAAGCTGATGTGTTGACAAATTTTCAATTTCATATATCCTCCATTTCGTACAACTCAGGACAACAACAGTACTTCGAAATTTTCATCTCGGAATTCATAAAAAGTTTCCTAGAAATTTATTATTTTTACTTTGATGTACAGAAGACGAAATGACAAAGATCTGCTGCCATTGGTGTTTAAATTGACGTCTAGGTTGGACAGAAAGTCTCCCTTTTGTTAGGAGGCTCATAGGCCATAGGTAATTTTGCCGCCATGTTTTAGGCCATTGTTTCCATTATTTTGTACCGAAAGTGTGTATCTTGAATTGTTTCATATTTTGTAGATGCTGATGGTTTAAGCGGTTTCCTGTACATCCACGTGCAAAGTGGAAAAAGCTTCTCAAAAACTGCAGGTAAGACATGATTTTTATGTAGTAACAAAAAGCTTCAACCTGAAATTCCAGTGGTTGTCCGGTTGAGTTTTTGACTTTAATGAAAAGATGGAGGAGATTGCTAGATTGCTGTTCCTCTTGTGGGATGCTTCTGTCATGGCAGGGATAGATATTCTTCCATTTGAATGAGGAAATCCCCGAGTAAATCTTTTTAGTTGGTGAGGACCAACTTTAAGGTAAAAAGTAACGACAAGGGGGAAAGGGGAACAGGATGAAGAGAAGGGAAATAAGAAGAAAATAGCAACACAAATGCAGCTGAGAGTGGATATCAACGAGGACTGAATAAGTACCACAACAAAGATTCCTGATAAGGCGATTGAAGAAAAGGAAGCAGCCCCTTTTAAGTTTTTATTTTAGCATGCAAAAGCAGCATGACAGATTTTTCTGTAGTTCGCTGATCACTTAGTGTTCTTTACGACTCTTCGCCGAGCCAAAGAAAATTAGTATTGCCGCTAGCAATAGACGATTACGCTAAAGATGGCGGTGAGGAACTTTTTACCAAGATGCATTGCGTTCAAATAACGAATCTTTAACGAATCTTTAATCTTTAAATTCTGAGAAGAAAATTTTTAAGTGTAAGTGTGTTTTAAATAATGGTTTTCAAACTCAAAACTCAATATAGGTATGATACTACCTTAGTACAATTTGTCATATAACACACGGGATCTCATCAAAGCATTGGCTCACAACGCCAGTGACCGAAAACATGAATCTTTAACGATGCTATAGGATTTCGATTAAAGAACTCAGTGCATCTTGGTAAAAAGTTCCTTGCCGTCATCTTTACCATAATCGTCTGTTGTGCTTTATGCCAGTTTAGTGGCCAATGCACACATTTCTGTCTTGCCTTGTGATGATAATCTAGGCTTAAGGAGTAAAATTTAAAGCGCTTGGAAGGATATTTACCCCCTGTGCCTTGGTTTTGCAGCACTGTTGATTAGTCCTCTCATTTTGAAGCCAGGCAAATTCAAAGGGTGGTAGCTCGAGCCTCACCTTGACTGCATCAGCGACTGTAGTGACAAAGGGCAACGGACTCTAGCACTCGATTGGTGATTGGTGATTGGTGATTGGTGATTGGATACTTCTTTCCTGTGATCACAGTGCTTTGCGCCAAAAACCCACAACTTCACCTTCACAGTCACCAGGTCTAAGTCGCAATTTTGCAGATAATGATCTTCAGTGGTGTAATCCTCTGACATTGCAGCCAGAACAGTCAGGCGGACAGGGTTCGATCCCAGGTAGAGCCCCACCACTTTGAGCGTCATGACAAGGGGTCGCGGACTCCATTAGGCCTATTCTACATCTGCGATCCCAGCGCTTGGTGCTAAAAACCGCAACTTCACCTTCACGTTAATGTTTAAGTCAGCAAACGGATAATCTTATTCATGTTTTCTTCCGCAGAAAACTACTGCCTTTTGGAAGCCGACAGTTATGGTCATTTCTTTCGAAAAGGAAAAACGAAAGCTGCCAAGGGATCTGAACCTCAGTGGGATGAAGTAAGATTTTTTTGCAGTGATTAAAGTGATTAAAGATTATTCGGATAATAGCCTACACACTACCAGATCAAATCTATAGAAAATGGGACACTGCGTTATGCCCGAGCGGAGATATTTGCATTTGATCTGGTTTTTAGGTTGTAGCTCGCTCGCAAGATGTGATTTTACCTTTTAAACATGTCAACCAAGTGTTCAGTGTTTACCTCAACCAATGGAATGCTTTAATGATAAACGAGTAAATAAAATAAGATATGAGCACTTTGATATGAATTGAATTACATGAAGAACATAGCAGGTTGGGGGGCTGAGTGTCTATCCCATAGCCAGAGGCACCTCATCATAAATTAAAGGAATGAGAATATGGCAAAAGAATATGCGCATACTAACTGGTTTTGTGTTGCACAGGAAAATATAAAGCCCGAGGTTGTAAAAGACCAGACCGAGCTTGCGAGGTCTGTGCGATAAGACCGAGGGCTTTATATTTTCCTGTACAACTACAAACCCGGTTAGTATCAGTTTTATTAATTAGTAGCTTCTAATTTTGTCTTATATCATTTAGTCAAACTCATTTTGTTACTTTTATGTCGTATGAGTTCATTGTAAATCTCACAGGCCTAAATCAGTTGCTGTGGTGACAAAAACGCGTCCTTGTATCGTATTATACAAGGCTACGGGAAAATCGCGGGAAATGTGCGATTAGCCAATGGGTTTGGCGGGATTCTTGTATTGCCTCGTTTTTTGAAACGTCCGTCAGGTAATAAATAGGCAGTAATAATCACTATTCCTTATCCCATTCTGCTTACTGATATTGTTCTCTTCCCCAGGTGCTCAAAATCTTGCTTCTTTCCAAATAAAATATCCTGGTTGGTTTGGATGAACATTGAGCATTGTTTAAAATAAAGTTTTGAGTTATTTGTACAATTCTTATCTTGCAGGATTTCGAGTTCGATGTTGAGGCAGCGTCACAGCTTCGACTAACATGTTACAATAACAGAGGACGATTACTTGGTGATGAACTCAGTGGGAAAGTTACGATTGATGTAAGAGTGGTTTTGTTTATATTCTTTACTGTAAAACAATTATTCAAATGTCCCGATTCTTTCAAGCTTTTGCTTCTAACATCAGTAACTTTGCTCAGAATTTAAAGTCTATGCTTTTGAATTGGCTTGATAATCCCAAAACATGGTGCATGAAAGTATTTCTTGAATAGCTTGTTTGCAAATTTCTTGAATCGTTAACTAAAGTATGTTCTGCGATTCTAACAGTCATCCTTTGTATTTAACTGACATAATTCTTTGAACTCCCATGAATCGATTTTGGAATATCAAAGCAAGGCTGCAGTGGTTAGTAGAAACGCATGAGCAAGATTTTGCATGTATTTACCGTTCATTTTATTGCAGTTGGGCAAAGAAAATCTGGCAGATTGCAGAAGTCATGCATTCACCGTCGTTTTGGATAAGCAAGGCGCCATCACGGTTACAATCTCATTTTCACAAACATTGCAAGGAATAACAAGGACAAGGACGCATGGAAACGAAACAACGAAAGTTTTTAAAGCTTCAATTGCATCAGTAACTCGGTAAGTCCCCTTATAGCACTTTATTTTATGTCTAAAATAGATTTATTTGCAGTTAAAGGCAGATTGTGTAGCACACGCACGAAAGAAATTGTTTCAGTTTACCCTAAAGTGTTCCTTATTCTTTTAATATCAAGTCAATTGTTTGTGTTGGAAGTTTCTTATTTGAAAGAATAAACTAGCTATGAAGCATTTTAGTAGGTCATTGTATCGTGAATTGATTGATCTAAACCCAGCATACGGCCAAAGAACTACGTTCGCTTAATTCAATACTATTTTTAACTTTCGTTACCGTTTTTGTAGACTGATTACAATGAGTCCCAGTAATCGCTATTCAAAACGAGGCTATTACACCAGACCGAGACCGCTCATACTGGGACTCATATTATTACGGCAATATTTTTGGACTGACTTTTTTCACTTTTGAACGCCCTTGTGAACGAGGCTGCTATACACGGCCATGTACAAAGTATGCAACAAATACAACGCCATTAGAATTTCTGCTAATTCGATTGATTGATGTTGACCAACGGAAACTCGAAGCTCAAAGTAGAGTTTCAAGCAGTTTGGCCGGACAGAACAAAGTCTTACGATGAAGAATACCATGAAAACAGTTGGCGACAATATCAAATCTTGTACGTAGGTACTATTTTGCTGCTTTCGCTAAGCATTAACTGATTTATTGTGAAGTTTTCAAATCAATGTGTTTCATTTGAAAACTACAAATGTTTGTGCTTTTCTGCCTAGGCCCTTATCGAAACGAGGCAGTCATAGTCATTTCAAAATAATGGCGTTTGATTATGAGTCGTAGTTAGGAGCGTCCGGCAGTATTTCAATAGCGATAACTACGACCATATCATCAGTCTACCGTTTTTGCACAAATTAAGAAAAGTTACAGGTCTCATATTTTGCTATTTTTGTTTTTGAAAGCTTCACTGAGGTTATTAACTCGACTTTATTTTCCTGTAGGAGAGAAAAGTTCGACATTCCGCTCGTTGTAATATCGTGTATAAAGGAAATAGAAAAGCGAGGTAAGTGAATCCTTGGAAAATCTTGTTTGCCTCTTGTATGCCCTTTCCTTACCATGCTTTACATTTGGAACATCTTTCTCGTTGTTAAAGGGGCTGGATAAGAAATACGTAAACAAATCCATGGTTTTTGCATCAAATATCGCACTTTGAAAGGAGAAATTCCTTTGTAATTAGCTAAATTCAAAAGGAAAGATCCTTATCTAGATAAATGCCGATCTTTGGGTGAAAGATCAACGGAAATACTTGTTGGAAATCGATCTATATCACAGCAATCCCAAAACATATAGAGATCTAATATGTATCAGAAGAAATTGCAAAGCCTACTCTCCAAGAGGAGACATTTATTTTGAATTTTAATTGAATAGTCACAATAAATAAGCTCATCAGAAAACTGCTAAATCCTAAATTTCCCCGGCAGTTTCTTATCCAGCCCCTTTAAGAATCGAAAGTACCCAGAATCTTAATAACCTAAAAGTAAATGCAATTCAAGCAGTTACTTCTTTCATGCTGTATAAATTTTCAACATTATGTCTACATACTTAATTTTAATGATAAATGAACGATTACAGTAAAGATAATGGTATAATTTTTCACAAAAAACCCTTGCTTTTTGCATTAAATCCACCGATCAAATTGATTTAATTGGGTGGTGCGCAGGGAATCATTTCGTAACTCCTTTTCCGCAGTCTTTATGCCGCAAACGTTTATTGTAGGTAACTCATGTTGTATTTAGCGTATATTAATTAATTTAGGAGTATTCCTTTTTCTTGCTTTTCGTTTTGCGTATTGTCCCGTAGTGTTTATTGTTTTTGTTACATGTAAGACCATGGGGTAGTCACGCCATTTTGCTCCTCATGTCATCGTCCCTGTTGTGTTGTATAGTTTATAGTATCAATATGTAGAGTAAGTAGTAACATGTATTGTAAGAATTTTATCTGGATATAAAAAATGCTTTACACACCTTATCAGTATTCTGCGTTAGAGTCTGGACAGAGTGACATTGATCTGCAATGAGATTCGAAAAATTCCAATGGCTTATGCTAAAGCTTCTATCATCAAAAATGCATCAGTTTTCCAAAAAACATGCAGAAAAATGTCGCGCAATCCTGATGTTTTTTTTTTGTTTAATAGCCTGATTTTTTTGTTTAATGGCCAATTCCAACGGTTTAGTCATTTGACCCAGCCAGATGAATCTTAAAAAGAATTAAAATCCTTTTTGCTCCAACTGTTTTCATGACAATACAACCTTTCCAGGCATGGATGACGTTGGGATATACAGACTGTCAGGCATTGCATCTGAAGTAAAGTCACTGAAATCTGCGTTTGATGAGAGTGAGTTTAGTTCATTTTACATTGGCTGCGGTCGCACTACTGTATTTTCCCGTTATGATGTGAATTGCGTCATTTTCTTACAATTTATTTTTGTCACCAGAAAGCACGGAAACATAACGGTGCAATGACACCCGGTCACGCAAGTGATATGATTTATCATGTGACAACTACACAAGGCTGTGATTGGTTCATTCTCTAAAACAACGCTAAAATATAGGTCGGGACCTTTTTTTAGCCCGTTGTTTTGCATCTAATAGTTTTTTTCATGGAATCAGCTCTCAGGACCAAAGTGCTGTAACAGCGTTGTATGTGAAAACAAAATGCGGTCACATATCACAGCGTAGCTAACCCGTTGTTTTGAAGGTACACAACGAGGTAAAAACGTCTAGTGTGACCGCAGCCATTGTGATGGGCAAATCATTGTGGAATCAGATTTAGAAATTTTATGTTTACATATTTGCCATTATCTGTTGCAATTGAAAGTGCTTGTTGTTGAATTCTGCATCGGATGACTTTTTGCTTGTGAACCTACTTTCAAAGTAGGGGAGCAACGGCCTTTTTACTTGAGAGTTAAGGCTGTTGGACAGTTGGGCGAGTTAACATTTTTTGAGAATATTCATTTTTGTGGTCTGTCGATCGGTTGGAAAGTTGGAAACATTGTATTCTGAGCTTTTTTTTTCTATCAGGATTAAAAAACTACAATATTTATACTTACATTACACTGTACCATCCATAGTGAAGAAAGACCTAAAGTCACCGGGTCTTCACTATGGATGGTACTTGCAATTCAAATTAATTTTCAATACACAAAACAAAGAACAAAAACGACAAAATTAAAGATACATTACACAAAACAGACAACAAAACAACAAAGCTAAGGCAGATTACTGGTTAAAAAGGAAGATTTGAACTTATTCTGAGCTTAACTGGCTTCGAGCATTAAACTGTCATTTTAATGGTTTGCATTTGCAACAAGCCATTGGTTTATCTGCAGCTGTTCGAATCGTGAAACGTACTTCAGGGATACCTCGTTGACGATGAAGCTCGTCGAATTATGCTGTAGTGGAATCACCAGCAATGCTTTTGCTTCACTGCTGCTAAATATACCTAAATTCCCTTGCATTGAGTCTGTGTTTTGAAGAGATTTTCTGAACCGCCAAACTGGCTAATTGTGTGTTCACTCATTGCAAACCGAAAATATTAAATTTGTTTCTTCCACAGATCCCCAATCGGCAGTATTTGCCCTCGCAGAGGCAGACATCAACGCAGTGGCTGGTCTCATTAAGCTTTATCTGAGGGAATTACCAGAACCCTTGTTCACAAATGCATTGTATCCAAGATTTGTTGGCGGTCTTCGTAAGTATTTCACGCATTCCGTTCTGTATTATTCGTTACTTTTAAGGTCTTTATTTCGTTGTTATTGCTAACTATGAAAACATCACTCTCCCCTTGGCTTTAAAGTTTACAGTAGAAGCTATCTAATTTCATGGCTTTAAATTTAGATTTAAAGGGGCTCCGTCTCCGAATTTTGGTCGAAACGGTGATTTTGCAGCTTTATTGTTACTATATTATTGTTGATAACTAAGCAGTAAGACAAACAACTCAGTTGTATGCCCAAGTTTTAATTTGATCGCTTAGTAGTTGGGAAAATGCAAGTCAACTGAAAATATGCTTGCAGTTGGCTGTCCAGAACGTAAAATTTTTATTTTTCTCGTTATAACATGAGAACAAGAACTTACAAGCAGGAACAAGACTGCCCTGGAGTTTCCGATCAGAAAAAGTAATATAGTACTCCATGTGGACACAATCTAGAAACAGAGAGGAACACGATCCTAGCAACAGAAATCAGCTAGGTTGGGTTGTAAGTAATCAAAGAAAACAATGTCTTGTTTCTCGAAGATCCTGCGCATTCTTACTTGTTTTGCTTTTCTTGGGATCAGGGCTGGAAAAAGTGCGCGACCACGCGACCGCCGGTCGGAGGCATGTTGTAAAATCCGACAAAACAATGGAGGCACTTTTTTAAACTTTTCTGAAACGTCTTTTTTGAAGATATTTTCCACTCTTAAGTTTTCAATAGAATGTCTTATATGAGATTTTTGTGAAAGAGAAAGAGCCTCGTATGCATCGAAAGTTAGGTAGACAATAGTAACTTCAGAATATCTTCTTGTCGTTTTTTGGCTGTTTCTTAAGATTTTAGCGTATTTTTATTCTTTACTTGAAAACTGGAAGAAATTGTTGATAAGATTTTTGCACTTTCAATAATTAAGATCTGTTCCGTGCTATTTATACCGATTGAATGTTAGAAAGTTTAAGCGTTTGAAAATGTCTGCAGGAAAATGCAAGTCAACTGAAAATATGCTTGCAGTTGGCTGTCCAGAACGTAGACTTTTTTATTTGTTCTTGTTATAACATGAGAACAAGAACTTACAAGCAGGAACAAGACTGCCCTGGAGTTTCCGATCAGAAAAAGTAATATAGTACTCCATGTGGACACAATCTAGAAACAGAGAGGAACACGATCCTAGCAACAGAAATCAGCTAGGTTGGGTTGTAAGTAATCAAAGAAAACAGTGTCTTGTTTCTTGAAGATCCTGCGCATTCTTACTTGTTTTGCTTTTCTTGGGATCTCTTTTCATACCAGGCTGTCTCTCTAATTCACAGAAATTTCTGACCCAGAAGAAAAGGAGCTTTACATGACTGACATGTTTCAGCAACTTCCAAAGCCAAATAAACTGACAGCACAATATTTATTCCAACACCTCAAAAGGTTCGTATTTTTTAATCTTTATGCTTTTGCCTTTGCCCTTCTTATTTGTTGCCAGAGATCCTTAAATTTGTGAGCCTCTGACAGATTGAAAAAATTGAGAGAGGCAGATTTACCAGTGTGTGTAGAATTTCAGGGTGCATATGCAAGTCTAATACGAGCCTATTGTATCCGAGGATCTCGACACGTGCATGAATAGTGTAACTAGGAGAATAATAGCGTGGGCAGGCGCTTTCTTCGTCCTGTTATTGATTACCTCCACGTAGCTCCGTTCGTCCGGGGGGCTTATCACTCCGTAAAATCTCGCACGCCTTTGTAGAAACCTTTATGTTTTCAAGAAAAATTCCCGACAATTCTCATGCAGTCTATTGCTTTCAACGCTCTCGTACGGTCTTTTGACAGATGATGATAATGATTCATGAAATAACATTTCAGTTAATACTAACTACATACGATTTCATGCGCCCCAGAAGAAGCATGAAAGCATGATACAAACTCGGGTTTTTTGCTAAATCTTGCAGTGAGCGTGCATTACATCACAAAAATGCTGTAAATTTTACTTGTCAATAAGTTTATAGGCTTCTGTAGTGGGTTTTGTCGAGTAAAAAAATTGTTCTTTTTTTGCATGCAATTGTAGTTTCAGAGAAAGTGCATATCGGTGAAGCAGTCTGTTTTGTCCAAACCAGTAAATCTTGTGATATCTTTTCAACGCAGGGTCAGCGCAAAGGAATCCATCAACAAAATGGGAATCAACAATCTATCAACGGTATTTGGTCCAACAGTTTTGCGACCGTCCGTACAAGAGACAGAGAAAGGACCGGACAGTTTGAGATCGGGAAGTACATTTGATATTGGTGCTCTTGATGTCATGTCACAAGTTAGTATCTTCAGATTTTTTCTTGGACTAAATTCGACTAAAACCAGGTTACCAGAAGAAGACTTAGAACTATGGCAACGCCTTGATCATCAGAAAGCGGCTGAGATCCAAGAGAAGCTAATGGAAAATGCCGTGGAGTATTTGATTTGATTGAAATGTAAACAGAAACGTGAAATATTAATGTTCAATTTGTTTGAAGATTTCAAGAATTATTTCATCTTATTCAAGTAACTTACAGAGTTTCTTACGAATAGCGAATCATGGAAAATAGCGAAAGGTCGTGTCGAGGATCGAGTACTCAATTCAAGAGCCGGGCCCATTCAGAACACATGCAGTGACAAACAGGAATTTGGGGGCATTCTGGCACCTGCAGAGTTGATTACTTGCCACCTGCAGATTTGATTACAGGTTTGTTGTATCGCATATAATCGAAATAGAATAACATGAACTGACAGAGAAGTCATTCCGAACATACAGCAGAACCATTTATAGGAGCTTTGTCGACATGTTGACAATGGATACATTATACAGTAAATCGCAAACAATCGCAATGGAATATTTTCAATATACTGAGACGTCATGTTTATTATGTAGCAGTACTCTTTGGGGATTCCGGTTTACACATAGAAAGAAGATCCTAGACTGGGTTTGTCCATTAGCCCATTAGCCTGGAGCAATATTGAAGAGGTATTCGATTAACGTAATTGACTTTAAACTTTCTGCTGTCAAATGTGGGACACAGCATGATCAGTGCGACTTGGTGCATCTATTTTATTCAGCTAACATTCAGAATAGAAGTCAGTAGCGAGTCACATGTAGAATGCGGGGAGGGGAGAGCTGATAATCCACAGAAAGAAAGAACAGAATGTTGGTATTTCAAGTAGGTAGTTGCATCATTTCTTGAACAGTTTTCAGGGCCTAAAGAAGTCTCTAACTGGTACTTTGAAAACGATCAATTGCTATCTGAATTGAAGGATATTTCTGCTATCTATCCAAGCGTTCTTTGTTTTGGGATCAAACATTGTGATTCAGTTGAGATCATTGATTTGCAATGTAATCCAAACGGTTTCCCCTTTCCAGGTTTTTACCATTTTCATTGGATCGTTGCTTAACGTCTTGTGAACATGTGAAAGAAATTTATGAACATTGCCACATGAAGTTAAATGAACACAAAGCTACATACTTCTCCTAATTCTAGCATCAACCCTCGTGTCATTAGTCTAGCGCCGAGCCTCATTAATGTACGTGATCACGAGAGCACCATTCCCAGGCACAAAATATAATTACACATTAGTTGCTGCTGGCACAAAATACTGTTATACATAACGTCCTTCGGAAGGGACGTCAAACCAGTGGTCCCGTGCCCACGCGGCATGCATAGTGGGCCTAAATTCGCTAGAAATGGCTAGAAATCTTTCCATATTACGTGAATAACGTAATAAATGAACGAATAAATGAATGAATGGACCTTATAGCTATTCTGAAAAGAATCAAAATCGAACGATGTTTTGCTACATTTTGTAGAATTTTCGAATGTGCACACTAGATAGTGATAGAAGCTCTGACGCCACTCGATCGAACCTCGCATATGAAAATTTATGAAAATAACACTCGATCCAGGCTCTTTTTTAGAATAGCTAAAAGGTCTGTTGCAGGCATCTTTACTGTACTCAATGTGCTTTGATTGAAGGCACAGTTTTCCAAGTCATTTCATCACAGGCACAGTATTTCTCATGAGACCTGTCTAGCGCATACACATTTCGGCTTGAGGCTTATTTCTGTGTGGTAAAAATATATACATTGTAAGATTTTCGTAGCAACATTAGCCATAAAGGATAGCTTGGTAAATATGGGCAACTCTCCCCAGTAGAAATAGAGCAGACAGCAGACAGAACGATATATTTCAACAAATTTCAGTTTGGTTATTTGATATATAGTATTTGATTCAGTTTTGTAAATAATCTTCCTTCCAACGTACTGTGTTATTTTCGTTGATTAGCAAATTCAGGTATATAACAAAGGAGAGGCCAATAAACTCTTATCCATTGGAGGTCTACAGAAAGTAGATAGAACCTATTAGTATTAATTTGAAGGCAGAAACACCGCAATACGACAAAAAATAACAGCAAATGAGACGATCGATGCTGGTGTCGTGGCCTTTGCTTTTTCAAATAATTCTATTAGTATTAGTTATGAAAAATACTGCTTCATTTTTTACATTAATTTCAAGAAAGGAAACGCCCAGAGTAGTTAATGTTCAAATATCCAAATGTTCACAGATTTAGAAGTTTAAACCGGGTTTCCCAAAAAAATACTCCCGTTTAGAAATTCACTAAAATTCAATTATGAAACCTAGAGTGGTGTCGCCAATTATGCCCATGTCGTCGCGAAGTTCTGAGTTAGATCCAAAAAGAGCAATTAATGAAAAAACGAAATACCCAGATTATATCACCAACTAATGGAGAAAAAGATCACAGAGTATTGATTTTTTACATAAACTCTTTATACTGATTTTAGAAGATTTTAAAGAAGGCAGTAAAAACGTCGTTTTCTTCTGGCGTCGCCCATTATGGCCGCAGGAGAAACAATAAACACTACTCTCCGGTAAAAAATTTTAATAAGAAAAACTGCTTTAATTACTGTTCTTTGTTTAACATTTGGTACTTTAAACCCAAAAACATCAATAAGAATTAACCTAAACTTCGAATTTTGGCAATTGAAATACATGCTTCGAGTGGTTCTAAATCCTGCCTTATCGCTTGTGCATGGATGGATGAATTTTGGCATAGTTTCTAAAATGAAAATAGACTTAATATAATGCTGCATTTTTTGGGTCTCGATGATTTTTCAAGTCAGTAAGTAAGATTTTAACCCAAATTAGTGTTTCTTTTAATAGATGTTGCATTTTGATATTTTGAAGTGATTGGAAACTCCTCTGGTAAACTGATGGGCATAATGGGCGACGAAAATAGCAATTAGCAGCACTCAGATTTTATAACCTTAAATCTGAATCAGAAGTCAATTTGCTTTGGTTTCATTGTAGATTCCCTCTCAAGAGACAGGACTTTTGAAAAATCAAAGCATATTTGACAAATTTCAAACCGCAAGGTGCCGAGCGAACGAAAAAGAAAGAAGGAATGTAAATAGAATCATGAAATTTGCAATACTTGAAAGAATCAATTAGAGACATGCACAAACCATCTCGTCGGGTTTCAATGCAAGTGAACTGAAACTTCAGTGAAGGTAAAATCATGATAAAACAGATGTCAGCGAAGATTTTCCGCGCAATTGCAATTTTATTACTAGTCGTCAGTCTCCTGAAATTCAATTTCTCTTGTTAGCTGGCCATAATGGGCGACTGGCCATAATGGGCGATGCTACTCTATCATAACATTTCCTTTTTTATCTCTTTTGTCAATGATCCAACTATGTTTAAAGATGATAAAATATCAGTTTTCTTTGCTTAAAGGGTATGAAGTGACGCGTTGAAAGACCTCTATTCTGAGCAAAACGTTTTTTTAGCAACATTGTAAATCTTGCCTCATGATATTGAAATTGTCCGTTATTCTTCAAATCTAACACGATGGTTTGCTTGTCTTTCCAGCATTTTTGACCAAACCAGCTGCTCAATATACAAAAAAATTAATCTGGTAACAATCAGTGCTTTTTTGGATCATGCTTCAAAGCCGGGCAGCCCTAAATAGCGCTAGATTTGCTAATTTTCGAACCAATCATAAGATCAGCTATGCTTCGGAAAATAATTTGAATTTTGATCTCCTTGCCAAAAAAAGAAATCTGGAGATCGGCCATGTAATCAAATTTTGGTGACTTTTCAAACAGGAGTCCTTTCTAAAAAGAACTTTATTATGAAAAAGCCAAGCCTGTTGACGTATCTCACAAGGAGGCTACCGCAGTGAAGACTTCTAGATTGGTGCCACTAGAAATAGAAATATTTATAAACTTACTGTGGTTTTATATCAAGTTTTCACAACTCTTGCTAGTTTCACAACATATAATTAGCTGTAATTTAGCTACATCATTTGTAAGTCTGCTCCTAAATGGAATGTTTTGGGCCATTTTCAGGCATTTTGCAAGCTCAAAGTTCTCGAAAAGGCGCTTGACCTATAATTCCAGTGCTCATAAAATGCGAGAAGAATTACAAAAACTACTTCAATCTCTCGGCTGTGACACAGAATTCGATTTATTCCAATAAGTTTTCAAAAGTGGGAACTTTTCTCTGGCTCACCGGTAAATTACCCGAAAGAAAAATCACAAACTCCTTAAAACGAAACCACAGCACTTACATACACAATAAAGAATAATGGTCCTAAGTTAGGGCCCAGGGGCATTCCTGCTAAAATATCTCCCCAATTAGAACACTGTCCGTTCAGAACAGTGGAACGGCCATGGCAAAATGCGAACGCAAAGCTCAGCTTCTAGTCAACCTCCACATGCTAGCCTTCTTTGTCTAAAACATTGTTTTCGTCTGTCCGTAAGAGGAGAAAGCGTACCGGGTGACCCACAAAAACTTCACGAGCTATGCATCTCATCTAGATCCCAGAAGGCCAATTTTTGAACACAAACAAGGTATCATCATGTAACTGCAGGGCTTAGCTATCTTCTGGGACGTTGCTTGGTCACTTTAAGCTATACACGTTTTTTTATAAGAAACTTGGATCAGCACTTACTACTAAAAGTTTCTGAATTTCGTATGAAAATTTCGATGTTTTAGTGGTAAAAGTTTCTTGATTAGTTTCTTAGTTTTTGGGCCTAAAATTGTGGTATCGTTCGAAGTTGAGCCTTCTTATCGACAAAGGGCTTCCATTTTGCATTGACATTGTCACCTCGAATAAGCCATGCACATTCATGCAAAAATTTATCAATTTTTGCAGTTAAAAGTTACAAAAAAGATGAATGTACCTTTGTTAGAGAGACCTAAAATAAGAGAGACATACAGAAATATAATTTTAGAGTTTCTTAACTGTTCTTGAGCGTAGTACTAGAGTTTCTTAAATTTTTAGTCATCGTAGTACTAGTTTCTTATAAACCAGTTTCTTATAAAAAAAAACGTGTAACTACCCTATGGTAATTCATTCATTTCTTTTACTTTCCCATCCTTTTCCAGTCCATGTTTTGGAAGATGTGATAAAAGGGGAATTCCAATTTGCTTACGAACATGAAATTGGAATAAAGAGCAAAAATAATTCATGTTACAATCAATATATTTATCCAGACGACTTCAAATCCATCTCTATGTTAAGTTTTTGCAAAATGATGACCACAAAAGGAAAGCAATAGTTTCATTCTAAATGAGAAATGTAGAACTTTTTTCAATCTCGCTTTTCGGACTTGTTGGGGAGATTTTTTTGATAGATTGTGTTTCAGCTCTGTTGTGAGCGAATTGACGTTTGGGGCTCACGATCGCATTCACATTGTTGCTATTGTTTTTTCCCTTGTCAACAATCAAGCCAATTTGCAAATTGCATAAGTGAAGTAAATCGTTACTGCGCATGCGATCTGGAGCCATTTTTGGGGGATTACTTGATGCTTACAACTTTGCCCGTTCGTATCCCCAACAAGGACGGTAATCATAGCTCAAATTGAGCATGCAGCATCCAAAAAGATAGCCTTTCTGCTAAACGGTGAAACCAACCATTTCTCAATAGCTCTTGATTTCAGAAAGCTAATTATGTTCCAGCTCGTGAAGTTTTTCTGGGTCACCCGGTGGTAGAATTATGAATTACATATAAACTTATTTTGATGTTTAATTCGTTATTAAAATCGCAAATAATTAAAGGTGCACAAGGGTATATTTCTTTACTTTTGTTGTAATTATTGCGGACAAACTGGAGCTATATTAGTTATAGACGTAATTATTTATTAGAATAAGCTGATAGAAGGAGTAAGTTTCCCAGTGAACATGCAAGGAGACTTAACGAAAAGCTATGCCAAAATTGCTGTTAGGTGCAAATTTTCGTGAATTTCGAAAATGATAAGATTTATTACAAAAGATTCTGCTTTTTCGCAAAATTATTCAGACATCAATGTTGGTATAGACTTGTCTAATTAGCTGTAAGTGTAAAAGATTGTATTTTTGTAATGAACGCAAATCACGATTCTCAAAACATTGTCTCTTTTTAGTTGAAGTCCTCCACGATTTTTCGTAAAAAGAATTATTTCATTAGGTCTCAATTTCAAAGACAGTCAAAATGAGCAGCTTAAGAAATAGAACAGTTTACCGAAAAGCGCAAGCCTATAGCCTTACCTTTCGATGAAAAATTGGCACTTTCAAAGAAAGCCAATTTTAACGAAAAAGGTAAGCCTATAGCCTTACTTTTTGATGAAAATTGGGTACTTTCAAAGAACGCCGAATTTAGCGACAAAGGTAAGCCTTACTTTTTGTCTTACAAAGGTAAGCCTATATCCTTACTTTTTGATGAAAAATCGGCACTTTCAAAGAAAGCCGATTTTAGTGAAAAAGGTAAGCTTATAGCCTTACTGTTTGATCAAAAATGAGTACTTTCAAAGAAAGCCGATTTTAGCGAAAAAGGTAAGCCTATATCCTTACTTTTTGATCAAAAATGGGCACTTTCAAAGAAAGCCGATTTTAGTGAAAAAGGTAAGCTTATAGCCTTACTGTTTGATCAAAAATGAGTACTTTCAAAGAAAGCCGATTTTAGCGAAAAAGGTAAGCCTATAGCCTTACTTTTTGATGAAAAATGGGCACTTTAAAAGAAAGCCGATCTTACCGAAAGAGGTAAGCCTATAGCCTTACTGTTTGACGAAAAATGAGTACTTTCAAAGAAAGCTGATTTTAGCGAAAAAGGTAAGCCTATAGCCTTACTGTTTGACGAAAAATGAGTACTTTCAAAGAAAGCCGATTTTAGCGAAAAAGGTAAGCCTATAGCCTTACTTTTTGATGACAATTTGGCATTTTCAAAGAAAGCCGATTTTAGCGAAAAAGGTACCCTAAAACGTTAACATTTGTCTAAAAACAATAAAATGAAACTTTAGACAACCGGCTTTAGAAAAATTGCCTTCTTTTGATACCCGGCGTTGGAAAAAAGAGGCGAAAACGATACCCGGAAAGGAGTGCACATTGCGTCAGCAAAATATACTAAGTAGCCCCCCCGGGGAAAAAGGTAAGCCTATAGCCTTACTTTTTTATAAAAAATGGGCACTTTCAAAGAAAGCCGATTTTACCGAAAGAGGTAAGCCTATAGCCTTACTGTTTGACGAAAAATGAGTACTTTCAAAGAAAGCCGATTTTAGCGAAAAAGGTAAGCCTATAGCCTTACTTTTTGATGAAAAATGGGCACTTTCAAAGAAAGCCGATCTTACCGAAAGAGGTAAGCCTATAGCCTTACTGTTTGACGAAAAATGAGTACTTTCAAAGAAAGCCGATTTTAGCGAAAAAGGTAAGCCTATAGCCTTACTTTTTGATGAAAAATGGGCACTTTCAAAGAAAGCCGATTTGAGCGAAAAAGGTAAGCCTATAGCCTTACTATTTGATGAAAAATGGGCACTTTCAAAGAAAGCCGATCTCACCGAAAAAGGTAAGCCTATAGCCTTACTTTTTGATGAAAAATGGGCACTTTCAAAGAAAGCCGATTTTAGCGAAAAAGGTAAGCCTATAGCCTTACTTTTTGATGAAAAATGGGCACTTTCAAAGAAAGCCGATTTTAGCGAAAAAGGTAAGCCTATAGCCTTACTTTTTTGAAAAATCACTTTCAAAGAAAGCCGATTTTAGCGAAAAAGGTAAGCCTATAGCCTTACTTTTTGATGAAAAATGGGTACTTTCAAAGAAAGCCGATTTTAGCGAAGAAGGTAAGCCTATAGCCTTACTTTTTTGATGAAAAATTGGCACTTTCAAAGAAAGCCGATTTTAGCGAAAAAGGCCCGGGGGGTGTACTTGACTTTCCATTGTACAGGGGTGTGCACTTCCCTCGAAATGATAGCCGGTTTTAGGAAAAATCGGCGAAAAGGATACCCTAAAACGGTAACATTTGTCTAAAAACAATAAAATGAAACTTTAGACAACCGGCTTTAGAAAAATTGCCTTCTTTTGATACCCGGCGTTGGAAAAAAGAGGCGAAAACGATACCCGGAAAGGAGTGCACATTGCGTCAGCAAAATATACCAAGTAGCCCCCCCGGGGAAAAAGGTAAGCCTATAGCCTTACTTTTTGATGAAAAATGGGCACTTTCAAAGAAAGCCGATCTTACCGAAAGAGGTAAGCCTTAGCCTTTTGATGAAAAATCAGCACTTTCAAAGAAAGCCGATTTTAGCGAAAAAGGTAAGCCTATAGCCTTACTGTTTGACGAAAAATGAGTACTTTCAAAGAAAGCCGATTTTAGCGAAAAAGGTAAGCCTATAGCCTTACTTTTTTGATGAAAAATTGGCACTTTCAAAGAAAGCCGATTTTAGCGAAAAAGGTAAGCCTATAGCCTTACTTTTGATGAAAAATGACACTTTCAAAGAAAGCCGATCTTACCGAAAAGGGTATAGCCTTACTTTTTGATGAAAAATGGACACATTCAAAGGTGCCGATTTTAGCGAAAAAGGTAAGCCTTACTTTTTTATGAAAAATGGGCACTTTCAAAGAAAGCCGATCTTACCGAAAAGGGTATAGCCTTACTTTTTGATGAAAAATGGGCACTTTCAAAGAAAGCCGATTTTAGCGAAAAAGGTAAGCCTATAGCCTTACTTTTTGATGAAAATTAGGCACTTTCAAAGAAAGTCGATTTTAGCGAAAAAGGTAAGCCTATAGCCTTACTTTTTGATGAAAATTTGGCACTTTCAAAGAAAGCCGATTTCAGCGAAAAAGGTAAGCCTATAGCCTTACTTTTTTGATCAAAAATTTGGCACTTTCAAAGAAAGCCGATTTTAGCGAAAAAGGTAAGCCTATAGCCTTACTTTTTTATGAAAAATGGGCACTTTCAAAGAAAGCCGATTTTAGCGAAAAAGGTAAGCCTATAGCCTTACTTTTTGATGAAAAATGGGCACTTTCAAAGAAAGCCGATTTTAGCGAAAAAGGTAAGCCTATAGCCTTACTTTTTGATGAAAAATGGGCACTTTCAAAGAAAGCCGATCTCACCGAAAAAGGTAAGCCTATAGCCTTACTTTTTGATCAAAAAATGGGCACTTTCAAAGAAAGCCGATTTAGCGAAAAAGGTAAGCCTATAGCCTTACTTTTTGATGAAAAATGGGCAATTTCAAAGAAAGCCGATTTTAGCGAAAAAGGTAAGCCTATAGCCTTACTTTTTTATGAAAATTGGGCACTTTCAAAGAAAGCTGATTTTAGCGAAAAAGGTAAGCCTATAGCCTTACTTTTTTATGAAAATTAGGCACTTTCAACGAAAGCCGATTTTAGCGAAAAAGGTAAGCCTATAGCCTTACTTTTTTATGAAAATTGGGCACTTTCAAAGAAAGCTGATTTTAGCGAAAAAGGTAAGCCTATAGCCTTACTTTTTGATCAAAAATGGGCACTTTCAAAGAAAGCCAATTTTGGCCAAAAAGGTAAGCCTATAGCCTTACTTTTTAGTGAAAAATGGGCACTTTCAAAGAAAGCCGATTTCAGCGAAAAAGGTAAGCCTATAGCCTTGCTTTTTGATGAAAAATGGGCACTTTCAAAGAAAGCCGATCTTACCCAAAAGGGTATAGCCTTACTTTTTGATGAAAAAGGGGCATTTTCAAAGAAAGCCGATTTTAGCGAAAAGGGTAAGCCTATAGCCTTACTTTTTTATGAAAATTTGGCACATTCAAAGAAAGCCGATTTTAGCGAAAAAGGTAAGCCTTACTTTTTTATGAAAATTGGGCACTTTCAAAGAAAGCTGATTTTAGCTAAAAAGGTAAGCCAATAGCCTTACTTTTTTATGAAAATTGGGCACTTTCAAAGAAAGACGATCTCACCGAAAAAGGTAAGCTTATAGCCTTACTTTTTGATAAAAAAGGGGCATTTTCAAAGGAAGCCGATTTTAGCGAAAAAGGTAAGCCTATAGCCTTACTTTTTTATGAAAATTAGGCACTTTCAACGAAAGCCGATTTTAGCGAAAAAGGTAAGCCTATAGCCTTACTTTTTTATGAAAATTTGGCACTTTCAAAGAAAGCCGATTTTAGCGAAAAAGGTAAGCCCATACTTACTATTTGATGAAAAATGGGCAATTTCAAAGAAAGACGATCTCACCGAAAAAGGTAAGCCTATAGCCTTACTTTTTGATAAAAAATGGGCATTTTCAAAGGAAGCCGATTTTAGCGAAAAAGGTAAGCCTATAGCCTTACTTTTTTATGAAAATTAGGCACTTTCAAAGAAAGCTGATTTTAGCTAAAAAGGAAAGCCTATAGCCTTACTTTTTGATGAAAAATTGGCATTTTCAAAGGAAGCCGATTTTAGCGAAAAAGGTAAGCCTATAGCCTTACTTTTTGATGAAAAATTAGGCACTTTCAAAGAAAGCCGATTTTAGCGAAAAGTGTAAGCCTATAGCCTTACTTTTTGATGAAAAAAAGCCGATTTTAGCGAAAAAGGGGGGCCTATAGCCTTACTTTTTGAAAAATGGGCACTTTCAAAGAAGCCGATTTCAGCGAAAAAGGTAGCCTATAACCTTACTTTTTTATGAAAATAGGCACTTTCAACGAAAGCCGATTTTAGCGGGTAAGCCTTACTATTTGAAAAATGGGCAATTTCAAAGAAAGACAATTTTTACGAAAATGGTACCCTTGGCTAGACCTATTTGACCATTTTCAACGAAACCAATTTTAGCGAAAAAGGTAAGCCTATAGCCTTACTTTTTTATGAAAATTGACCTTTCAAAGACCAATATTTTAGCAAAAATGAAAGCCTATAGCCTTACTTTTTGATGAAAAATTGGCACTTTCAAAGAAAGCCAATTTTGGCCAAAAAGGTAAGCCTATAGCCTTACTTTTAATGAAAAATGGGCACTTTCAAAGAAAGCCGATTTCAGACTAAAAGTCCGAAAAAGTATACCCTTGCTCGCGGCACATCCCCAGGTACCTTTATTATGGAAGAACCTCCCCCGTGTTTCAAAGATAGCCAATTTTAGCGAAAAGGGTAAGCCTGTATCCTCATTTTTTGCAAGAGAAATATGAGAGAAATGCATCAAGCAAAAGAAGATAACGACAAGAGAAGCATAATATTTGGTGAACAAGGATATGATGAACATAATCAAGTATTTTAAGTACAATTAGAACCAATTTTGCTAACAATCTACAGTGTATTTGTTTTACCTGGACTGACACTCTTTGAATGGTAAGGCATAACATTTTAATCGTAACGTTTGGTGGAATATTGCTCCAATATCTCTCATTCAATGTTGATTTAAAATACTATGATAAAAAACACAGAAAGACATTTTTAGCAAGGCAAGGACAGGGCCTTTTTCAAACACGTTTGTATACGAAGTAACAAGGACAGATTTTGTAACACAATAGCATGAGTTGGTTTTTTTTTGACACCTGAATTCAAAGCGATCAGCGACCGCAGACAGGAAATTCCCTCAACCAGTAATTCAAAACAAACAATCCCGCTAAAGTTTCTCTGAAACCTAGTAGTGCGCTCGTTTTGCATTCCAGAAATTGTTTTCAAGAGCAAACACGAGCTTATGTCGAAAGAAGAAGGATATATCTACACATCTACCACAGGCATTTTATTTCTTTGGTTCAGAAGCTGAGCAGTAAGTATTTTAATCACACCCAGAAAATAAGAGAATTCAGTCGCTTCCCCAATCGGCTTCTGAACCAAATAAATAAATTGCCCGAGGTAGATGCGCAGATATATCCTTCTTCTTTCGATATGTGCTCATGTTTGCTCTTAAAAACAATTTCTGGAATGCACAACGAGCGAGCTAGCTGCCTGGGTTTCAGAGAAACTTTTGCGGCTTTTTTGTTTTGAATTACTGGTTGAAAGAATTTTCTTTGTCTGCGATCGCTAATCGCCTTGAATTGAAGTTTCAATCAAAACCAATTCGTGCTATTGTCTAACCAAATCTGTCCTTGTTGCTTATGTCCAATGTATGGAAAAGGAGATTTTTATTTGACGTGAGAGAGCAAACTTAGGCCCTGTCCTTAAATCGTAAAGTAAGCATTTGAAATTCAAAGTCCATTCAATTAGCACAGTATAATTTCTATTCTCCCGCAATTTGTTGCCGTTGTTGTTTACCTTGTTTTCACCGTAGCAGATAAATATCTATCCGGTAGAAAAATTTATCCGCTGCCGTAAACAGGGCCTAATTCCGGCTGAAATGTAATCGGGCGAAAAGAGAGTTTCAATGCGTAGAATAGAGTGAAATCAATATCAGTGCCGCGAGCATCAGTCCAAGTAAACATTTCACATTACAAAAGCCTGGGGCACAATGTATTACATAAAACACTTGCTCTCTATATAATATAAACGGTGAAAATGCCAAACTGTTCGTCTAAGTACCGATCACTTCACAACATAACAAACAGGAACGGCCTGCAGACGTCTTGCTAGCATATTAAACGAAGACCAAGTCTTTAAATTGAATTGGGTGGTTAAATGAAGCCAATAGACCTTTTAACTATTCTAAAAAAGAATCTGAATCGAACGATACTTTGATGCATTTTGTAGAATTTTAAAATGTGCACATTAGTGATAGAAGCTCAGTCGACCTTTCGTAAGAAAATGAGCGAAGAAATGGCTCGATCCAGACTCTTTTGTAGAATAGCTTATATGTGTAATGTCGTTTGAAAGGCTGTAGTCATTCGTCCTATCAAAACAAATACTAAAGTAAAAACCTCTCTATCAGTACAGCTACTTTAGTGTGGATTTAGGCCAAATTTGATTTTCAGACAGTCTGAAATTTCAGCGTGCCCGCAAAGGATCCTGGGTGACAATAGCTCTTTACTTAAAGCTTTTTATCCGACGCTGTACACATTATAAAACGTCAGTCAGTCGTTCTTTTTTCTATATTGTGATGTGATCGGAAACTAAATCATTAAAATTATGCACTTTCGAAACTAACCATCAACACTACTTACTCTAACTCTACTCTGAGTACATAGAATCTGGCTAACATGACTTGATTGAACATGGCTACTGATAAGCTAATCACGTGACTATTGCGTTTAAAATTGATTAACAACAGTTGAGTCTCAAATACCAGGCAAATGCACGCAAATGCGCTATTTTATGAGGGATATTTGTTGGGATATCGATAAAATTGGCGTGAAATTTTGAAGTTATTTCTGATGTAAGCACTACTTGGATATGGCTTAAAAGGGCTGTACAATGTGTTAGTAAACAAAAGGCTTGTGTCATACAATTTCTGAAGCCTGCAGTGAGCTTTCGTGTGTAATGGCTAAACATTTTCAAAATGTGTGGCTCAGAATCCAGCTTTATCTCCAAAATCGTGGAAAGTATGAACAGTCTGACTAAACAGGCAAATTCTACTGAGCTCAAGCCTCTACGAAGTATCTTCATTTCCAGCGTATCTGCTGCTATTTGCATGCATTAGGGATACAAAAAAGTCATGATGTTTATAAATTTAAGTTGTACAGCCCCTTTAACTGTCGTCGAAATTTGATTTCAGAGCCCCTTGAAATGCAACTCTGTTTGACCATAGAGCCACGGTCCATTCCTTGCACATATTGTTAACAGTAATACAACATATATGCGAGTGATAACTTGGTTTCTGTTCATACTTATATTAGTGACTTTTTTGCTCGTTCCGCAAACGTATAGACTATAGATACAGAGCATACTCCACCACAGAGGCATATCAAAGCCTTTTCGGAGGAGAGTGGATACAGAGTTGCTTCAAAGTAACTTGAATCGGAGTAATCTCAAACCTTCTCATCACTGTTGGGATATCAGTGCGTTGTGAAAAGCACAAAATTGCGGAGGAGATACAGATAGTAACATGGAGTAACGATTTAGGGAGGTGGGTAATCATTGAATAATCATGGGCGATCGGATACTAGTTATAATGTGATTCAAAAGGGGCTGTATTCCTACAGATTGACTATCTAGTTTAACCTCCATTGTCGTAATAATCGTAAAGAAAAGAACGAATAACTACAGTATCTTAATTGCATCAAACTGCCTAAAATGAATCAAAATTGTTAATTAGACGTTTGTAGGCGTGCATTACCGAAAATCGTTGTTTGTCTTTGCTCAGACATCGAAAAACGTACTAATTTTAGGGAACGAAGCATGTGAAATTCTAAAGTTAAATGTCAACGGGAGAGTGTTTGATGGAACGAACATATATTGGAAATTAAGATCCATGGACGCTGCTTAAAAATCAAAAAATTAAAAACCAAGAGAAACTTTAAATGCATAAAATTTGAATAAAATGAGAGAAATGGGTAAAATTTTTAATAAACATAACTTTTCGTAAGAGTAGACGAAGGCTGAAGCAACCTTAACTGAGCAACTTAAACAGATGTTTAGATAAGCAAATGTTTCTTAAATATATCGGGTGCGCGAGAAAATATGCTTAAACGGATGTGAGCCACTAGATTCCCGAATTTTCATCACATTCTTTCAACTGATGCTACACATGCTTAACTTTCTCAAGTCCATATACAGGGTGTCCCAAAAAAATTGTGCCCTGTTTGTCTGAAGATTGCGACAAAACGGCAAAACATTCTTGCCAAACTTTTGCATGATGGTGCTCTTCATATGTTCAATTAAAGTTTGCCACCATCCCCGTAAAAATCCGTTGAAAAATGATGGAACTACGACCTTCAGAACACCAAATTTGCCTGACGACTGAAACCACCAGTCGGCCATTTTGCCTTACTATTTTGCAGTGATAAGTATCTTCACGTGAGGTAAGAAATAATTTCTGTGAGGTTAGAAATAGTGGAACTCTCCGAGGATTATCGAAATTTTTACGAGAGCTATGACATTGGAGGCTGCTGTTTCATTTTCATTCCATAAAGCTATTTATCGCTGCAAAATAGTAAGACAATGGCCGACCGCTGGTTTCAGTGATCGGGCAAATTCGATCTCCTGAAGGTCATGGCTCCATCATTTTTCAACGGATTTTTATGGGGATGGTTGCAAACTTTGATTGAACATCTGAAGAGCACCATCATGCAAAAGTTTGGCGAGAATCTTTTGCTGTTTTGTCGCAATCTTCAGACAAACGGGGCACAATTTTTTGGGACACCCTGTATTCCTGAGGCAAAAGCGGTATAGTGTTGGTCGTGCATGCATCTGAGCAATTGATTTTCTTGTAACTCTATCCCACCCTTTTAGGGCTGGCAACATTCCTCGTAAGGCTTATGGTCTTACTAACATGTAAAATCAAATATGAAAATTTAGTTGCTCAAAATAAATCTGTCGTGTGGTTCTCTCTCGACTGATATTACGAAAATCTCAGAATACTTGAGAAAAGGCCTGAAGTCCTTGATCTGATGTACTAAAAATTCATCCTCGCAATGATAGAAACTATGTTAAAACGGTTGGAAGACTGTACAAAGTGTATAGGATAGTTTGACGCAGATTTTTGTCAAAACACAAAATCTGTAAGGGAATATGAAATCTAAAAAGAGTCTATTATTGATAGCAATGGAGCTGAATTTTTAGCAAATTTGATGACTGATTTTGGGCATGCTTTACATGATTCTTTTATTTAGAGCATACTTGTAGCCAGACAACTATACGGCCGATTTTAGCCAATCAAAATTTTGCACCTAAGCTGGCAAGATATTTACGTAAAAATCAGGATCAAGGAATCAGATAAAAAGTTAGAGAACCGAAGACATTCAAACCTCTAAGCATGGTTTCTTCCTCACCCGATATTTTTCGCTTTAAAACTTAAAAAAAAACTAGAGTAACGTGTTATTAAAATGTGACATGTGCTTAAAATCAAAAGAGCGTCCCAAGATGGTTGATTGCCAAAAACTAATGCATATGTTGAATTTTTATTCACTTTAAACTGTGTGATAAATTTCTATGCTGATTGCTGTAACCAAGGGTTGTGTGAAGACCAGAGCGAAGAGCATAGCTCTTCGAATCATCTTTCTTAAAGACTGACGTGTTCGTCTCCTGAGGGGCTTGACAAGAGAACTCTCCAAACCACCGTTGGGTCACGAAACAAAATCGCGTAGCAATAGAAGAGAAGCCTATTTTGGGTTACCTTCAAGAATTCTGCTAACTTCTTTATGATATTTTTGTCTCAAGTTATTCTACAATGGCAGATAAATTAGACAGATTCAAGTAAACTTTAGTTGACGAACTAAGGCTGAACAAATCTAAATTTTTCGTGAGACTAATTAGGTCCTGGGAAGGTTTCAATGAACACATGCTTCAACAAGCCTTCACACTACCCATGGCTTGGCCAAGGGACGAATCACTCTACCAAGCATGATTTTGTAACGTATGAATTGCTAGGGTTTTTCTTGGACTGTTCCCTAATTCTTGTGACAAATAAATTTTCGGCCGATTAGTCAAGAGCTCCAAATATAAACAAGGTAAACTGCAAAAGACAGACTGAAACCAATATGGCCAACTCACTCGAGCCCCATCTAAGCAACAACTGTAAAGAAAATCCTAATAAGATGACGTAAATATACTCAGTAGATGTTTACATAAATCCTCCTACTTTCGATGTGTATTCGCGTTTGTTCGAAATAACCATTTTCCTATGCAGTTTGCTTGAGTTAGCCACCTACGTTTCAGGCTATCTTTTTCCAATGTGCTTTCTTTACATTTGCAAATTCGCTAATCGGTCGTAGAAATTCTTTGTTCGCAATTCTTTATTCCTTGTACTGGTATATCAATCTCGTGTATATCATACATAGCTAGCATTAGGTAGAATATAATGGCGTTGAATACATGAATCCTCCAGATGTAATCCGCCTCTCGGCTTGAAGCAAGAGCCTTTCTAAAATTCTAACAACAAGTTTTTAAACACATCTACGATCTCCCAAAATAGCATCTGAACACTACGCTCTAACATTGATGTTGACATATGTATAACAGATGCATGTTTGGGGCAAAAACTCTAAATTGCATGAGTCCTAAATTTGTGTCAGTTGTTTGTTGTTTGTCTAGGTACTCTCTCCGTGAAAAGCTACTGTATTAAATGGGTACAATGCAATCATAATAGATTAGGAAATATGGTAAACAACGATACAAGCATATAGCACAAATATGGGGGGTCTCGTGGGGGGAGCGGAGACAATAAAATTTGCTGATTTACAAGTAGACAATGTTTCAGCATATTTTCTTCTGCGAGAGGAAACCTATGCATCCAGACAGACAACGTAAAATGCCTGTAGAAGATGGAAGCAGAATTCCGTTGTTTTAGAAGGTGAAACACGAAATGAAATTATCAAACAAGTTTCAGATCTCCAAAGACCTTTGATTTGAATCTCATTGGGCTTCTGAAAGCACTTTTTTGAAACTGATAATCTGAAAAAGTACACTACAACAAATGCTTTTGAACGAGGAGCAACAAATTTTGCTAGAGTTTTTCATATCAATGTCAAAAAAGCCCTTTTTGCACTGGACGACGAACAAAATCTTGTGGACGGACAAGCGTCTGTCAGTTGCTCGTCTGCTGCGAATTTTTAAGTCGGATTTTTGATGACTTGTCCATGTAAACAAACAAACAGTCTGCGAAAAATCGTCGGGGTAGATGAACAAATAGGCGGACAAAATCAGGTGAATCGTACATAAATAATGTTGTCCGTCCCATTTACATACCAGACAACCTGCCATCTACCTGCGGCCCATCTAAGATGACCTTTCCGTCCAGACAATTTGTTTATTTTCTAGCGTGAAAAGGTGTAATGTAATTACGTAGCATGGAATATATCTGTTCCCTGCGTTGTTTTCCATATCTCTTATTAACTGGCTGAGCTACCTGAAACTCTTGCTTAACATATGCAGAAATTCTAACTAATCAAATGCTGCAAAATTGATGGAATATATTTCATAAACGTGCAATACCGAAGTAAATCCTACAAGTAACATACCAAATATTTGAATCATTATGAATATGTTGGGAAATGTTACGAAGCGTGAATCATCTTGCATTGTTGGGTTATCTCAAGGAATTTTCTCTTTTGTATTTTGTTATATTAGTTTGCAGGTATGTTTGAAAAAATCACAAGTCGCAACCAACTAACCATCGTCACTAGTGATTTCCATAAGCATATGAGAAGATCAAATCTGGGGGTTTCCCGAAACCAAAACTATTTTTTGCAACCGCTCTGTCCGACTTTAGGAAGGGCTGCAACCCTCAGCTTTGACCTAATCCAATATGTCAGCTTCACTATCTTCCCAGCATTTAGGGGCCTTAGTATTTCTCTTGCCCGAACTTGATGGCTTCATTTAGATAAAACTACCCGAATGGAGCCTGGAATGCAGTATATTTTGCCTAATTAAGGGAGTTGCAGCCCCCAGCCTCTATGCCTCCTAAGCCTGGCTTCATACCAAACTGGACACATTTTTGGCCTAACCAGTCACACCTAATCCTTCAATAAACCTAGTATTATCTAACGTCTTTTCGCATTCTAGCTAAACGCTTCCATGTTACGTTATGCATTGTGAGGTCGTTACAACTAAATGTAGGCCGTTTATCATGATAACAAGTTGAAGTACAAATGACATACGAGCAAAACAATCAAACGAATTACTTGAATCTTCTAGGAAAATTCAACATGTAAAATACTGTAAGCAATAATACGTGCATCATAGAAGGAACATGTCAGTTAGACTGACCTCTCATATAGTAGAATTTATTATCAGGCAGGCATTGTGTGAACAGGTACTGAAGTGAAAGTGAACTGATAAAAAATTTCATATGATTGTGTCTCTGCATGCTAGGAGCAGTGAATGCTGAACACTGGAACAAAACAAGTCATTTTATAAACCCAGTCCCATAAAAACGTCCCTTTATTTATCTATGAGGACAAATTGAACTGCCAAAGGTTCCAATCCCCTTTACCAAGAAATTTACTGAATCGCAAGGCATTTTTCTTTCGTGTTGGCTTAATGGTTGATTATTTGAGAAAAGCAGAAAGTTTGCCTTTTCCAATTGCAGTAGGATTTCCGTATATAAGATCATGATAATTTAGATCTACGATTGGACGTATACACATATTATTTGGAAGCCCCCCCCCCCCCTACCTGGATTTATAATTTTTGTAGCCTGATCGCAGTCCAAAAAATTCCTCCGTGAAGGCTATAACTTGCTGGGAAGCAAGGAACTTTGCTTGCCTGCTCCTAGCATGGAAAGGACACCTAGATGCTAAATAACACTACATGCAGCACCAGCAATACTGAGTTATTGCACCTTTTTGCATCAGATGTAATTCTGATACTGAAAGTTTAGTACGTTACGTCCATGAAATTCATCTTCTCTCACTGCAACGTGAATGAGACGCCAAAACATGTAAATAGCAAAACTTTAACAAAGACCTGTCATCTATGCTGTTTGGCTGGAATTTTGCTTCGAATAGCAAACAATACACAAAGTCTTGCCACATTTGAAAGAATATATTTCTTGTTTTTTAAAACATCGGCTTGGCCAAGGCGCAGGGTTGCCCTCCGCAGCGGCTAAAGAGACTCGGTGGTTTGGTGATATCTATTCATTCCAAGACCTCTAAAGTTTCTTGAAAGGCACTAGGATCAAAATAAACAGTGCCCCTTTTGTAGTATTATGCCTCAGCAAGTTTCTGTGGAAATTTAGAGATTAAAGTTGTCATATAGAAAAATATTTCAGCATAGACTTGAACATTTTGTTGGCGAAATCTGTCAAACCACGCGGTTTTTCTCGCAAATATTTGTAGAAACACACGCTAGCCTGCGCGCAGGCGCTTTTCCTTCAGTAGAGCACAGGCTGAATATGCGCCCACTGACTCACACGGTTAAAAAAGCACTTATAACTCAGTAATATTGTTGGTCCTGCATTTTGAGAGAATTTGTGTAAATTTTGACGTCAAGTAAAATCAAATACTCACGTTTAAAACCACGATAACTCAAGTGAAAATTTGCTAACCCCTAAACAACAATGATCATTCACTATTTCTATGACGTCAATGTGCGTTTGATAGGCCGTAGTATTCTTAAAGGCGCACGCAGATGAGTCACAGCGAAATTGCGAATTCAAAATTCAATTCAATTAGATACAGGGAACCGAAGACCAGATGACCAGGGAACAAGACACAATAGAGGCAAAAACCACCAGCCATCACAGAAACTTGTTCAAAGTCTCCTACCACCTAACTGAGCAACATACCAAGTGTTTTTAAGACAGGTAAAGTAATCCTCGACAGTTTTCTTCGCTGTTCGTAGCTTGGCTACGTGGCTAGGCCCATGGCAAAAAAGAGCGGGAAAATACGTTGCAATTCAATCACGTGACCCACCCGCATGCGCATTCAAATGCTGATGAATGTGACATATGAATATATTGATTAGATAAAAACATTAAAGTTCCAAAGAAAAATTGCATATTGTTTGTCCATTAGGCATCAAGATAAAAAGTAAAAAAATATCGTAAAATTTAGAGAAATGAGAATCTTTAACACGAATTGGAATGATTGTAGTGTAGAATACAAAATGCGCAAATTTAAGTGCGTTAGGGCACGCTTGAAAGAATGGCACGTAGTCATCGTGTGATTTGGTGAATATTTACCGTGTGTCTTTATTTTTTTTCGTGGACGAAGTGTACAGAGCTTTAACTGTTAATTGTGCTGCTGGGTGAGAAGGCCAGTTTCAATGTGAATGCTCCACCACCTGAAGAAAGAAGCGAAATCAAATGAAAACTTCGTGTTAAATTTAGTGACTTAAACGAGCATAAATTCCGGCACAATTTTGACTGTTTAAGCCCTATTTGTGATTGCGGCGAGGCAAGTGAAGATAATGAACATTTTCTCCTGCACTGCCCTATGTATGACACATTACGGCAAGGTCTTTTTGGTCATCTCGAAAACATTCCTGATTTAAAAGTTTCGAGTATGGACACCAAATCGCTTTGTAATCTACTCCTTTTTGGAAGTTCCAATTTATGCGTGAGTGCGAATAAAATTATTATGGGGGAAACGATTTGCTTTATCGAAAACACGAAACGAATATAGGTTAACAATCATTTGTTGGAAGGCAGCAGCTTATGTCTTATGTCCGTTATGTCTTGTATTTTGTTTTTCCTTAACCGTTTTCATTTTTGTTTTTTGTTATTGTATTTAATTCTAAGAAATATTGTAAGTGCCAGTCATAGTGGAAACTCGATGACCTTGTGTCTTTTTCCGCTATGATTGGCACAGTTGAATTGTAGTTGTAGTTCTTTTAGATTTTTAAAATTTGATAGAAAAAAAAAATGAAAAATTTATGATTTTCTTGCGCTTGAATTTTATTGACACACTAACTAAAACATCAACAGACCTGTTTTAAAGACTCTCGGATACACGCAAGAGAGGATTATGCAATACTGGATCTGATTTTAGAATTTTTTTTGCTCTGTATTTATTAGTAGTTTTTAACTTTATGTTATGGCTGCAGGGTAGTCTTTTGCTCCCTCCGGTATCGTTTAAGCATGGACAATAATGCACCGTTGATGTGGCCTATATCATGATCAAATTGTATTTTTACTCACTGTGTTGTTTCTCTTCCACAAGATTGCAGGTAAAGCGCTTGATAATGTTGCTACTCCTTCGTTCTCCTCTCGTCACAACAAGGAATCAAACGCCGCCAATATTCAAATTTCGAATACAGTTGAAACGGTGGGAGCTCCTACGCAGCGATACGTCTCATTTCAAACTTCCCTTTAAATAGTGACTGGGTATGCAACGGAGCACAACTCGCTAAGCAAACTTTCGTCAACAGCTCGACCAATGCGGTTTACTAGAACAAAAGAATGGTGAACAAAGGCTTTGCAAAGCCCCATTCTACCATGGGGGTTTCATAAAAGGTGCTCTTTGCAGAGATAAAATGGCGAAGAAGAATTTCTGCACCCTCCCACTGAATCAATAAATCTACATTGCTCGGTTATGTGGCGAAGTTGTTTGTAAACAATTCGTTTCATATTTCTGATATAAATGTCAAAGTTTAGAATGAGAATGGAGTCGCTATTTAAACACCTAACTTCCGTTGTAGATTTTGTGCTGTGATTAAAAATATTTTCGATCTAATTCAGCTTGATTTAACGGATATTTGATTTTAAGGAAGCATTTGAACATAAGATATTCGTGAGATTCTGAAGATTATTCATTACATCAAACTCTTTGCTTCATGATGGAAAGCTTTGAACATGTCTTGCTCACTGGTCTTGCTCAACTCCCCTGGAGATAGCGCCCTCGCATTCCTTCGCAAGGCTATTGGTTTCGGAGTTGTGACGCTTGGCATGGCAGATTCCAAATATGGTGTGCGAAATTGGTCGAGCTGTTGACGAAAGTTGGCTTAGCGAGTTGTGCTCCGTTGCATACCCAGTCACTATTTAAAGGGAAGTTTGAAATGAGACGTATCGCTGCGTAGGAGCTCCAACCGTTGCAACTGTATTTGAATATTGGCGGCATTTGATTCCTTGTTGTGACGAGAGAAGAACGAAGGAGTAGCAACATTATCAAGCGCTGTACTTGCAATCTTGTGGAAGAGAAACAACACAGTGAGTAAAAATACAATTTTGATCATAATATAGGCCACATCAACGGTGCATTATTGCCCATGGTTTAAGCGGTATAGTAGAGTAATATTGTAAGTAGTGTAGCTAGTAATTATGTCATCGCAGCTTTTGATTGAATTATATATGAAAAAAAATTAGAAATTCCTATATGAAACTCTGTATATGGCCAAAAAATGCTTCTCATAGAAGGGCTGCCCTCCGCAGCGCTGGGCTGCCCTCCGCAGCAGCTAAAAGCATCGTTAAATCAAAAAAGTGTGGATATAAAATTGTCTCCAACATTGAAAACATTTAGAAAAAGCAAAGCTAACTCTACGATTCAGCTGATTCTCTCTTTCGTCTCTGTCTTTGTATATATCTATATCAACAGCTTTCCATATACCACACTTTGTAATTAGTTGATGAAGTAACACTTACTTTAGATCACTTGTTAAATTTATATAGTATTTCTTTGTAAGTTTTTAAAGACGGAAAACACATCTCTACTGGTGAGGGCATTGCAGACTCTATTTTTGCCACGGCCCCCTGAGAAACTGTTCTGATGAGGCTACCGTGCCTAAATAATATAAAATGACATGGATTGTAAAACAGTGTTGAATGAATGTTTTTAACCTGTATAGATATCATTAAATGAAAATGGAATGAATGAACATGAAAGATATAGGAATGAAAAAGCAAATCTGAAAAGGAAAGGCCAATAGCCACATTAGCCTATACCAACGTTGCTTGTCGGATAAGAGGATGTGCTAACGAATAAATAAAATAATTTTCAGGAAGGAACACCGGAACGCGACGAAAAACATCAGGAAATATATGTAAACTTATTGAATTATTGAATATATGCAGATATATCTAATCCATAATTTACGATTTGGTGTAAAAATTCGGGTCCTTCACGACTTAAGAGCTTCATAAAAGATAAAAGAAACCAAGAGGTACTGGTGGCTTGGCCATAAGATTCAACTTGATAATCATCCTTTTTTACTTCGGAGCATGCTTAAAAACAAAGTAAGAGATACCGTCCAGCACCATCAATTCCCATCAATTCCCATCAATTCAAAGCCATTTCAATATTTTGCAATGTGTCTATCATTTATTTTGTCCTTGACCAAAATGTACATAAAGAATGCTCTTTATTGTATCTAAAAAGTTAAAAGTTCGGCGATTTTCTGAAAGGTGCCAGTATTTTTTTACTCACTCTGTAGCATGGGCAGTTAGGACACACTTTTGTTGTGATTTACGAACTAAGTCGCTGCGGGGGGATAGTCGTTTGGGTTAGTTAGTTTGGGATGCGGAATGTTGTTGTCTGTTACTTACAACTTGAAGTTATGGCCTGGCCTAAGCAAGGCATGACCTCGTTAACGGAATACAAATTTTGCTAGGTAAGTAAATTATCTTATTTCATTATTATTTCTTGGTTAGTTTGGAAATCACAACAATTGTGTCCGAGCTGCCCATGTCTCTAGATGATGTCACGACAACCACAAAGTGACGAATAAACGTACTTGCCTGGCGTACATCCTCGGCACTCTTTCGTAAACCGTTAGAAAAAAAGTTGCTTACGAAAGAATGTCAAGGCTTGATATATGCTTGGAGAAAGAAGAATTATTAAACTCACTTTTATTAGGGACAGTTTCATTGTGTTGCATAGGGTGCATAGCTGAAATGTTGTTGCTCTCTGTATGCATTGGTTTGCAATAGTTGTACGTACCCTCTCTGTGCATCGTAAAATGATTGGCTAGTATGAGCGCTTCCACGGCAGTCGGCACGCAGCTGAACTCTAGCAAGCCAGATGAGGATTTGCCTTGTTGGCCTGGCATGGTTGGCTCGAGACCTCTCGGTACTGAAATATATATGAAAATGGTTATGATTCCTACTGACAGACAATGAAATCAAGATTTTATGTTAAGACTCAGTACCACAATGATAGTGGGAATCCAAGAAATGTTTTCTACTGGTACGAAACCGATAATTGCTTTGGAAAGAGCATGTAATGAATGTAATATTTTGCCATACAACTAAAAATAAATGTAATATAAACATTTACGAAAAGAAAGAAGGCTATTTACATGTGTACAATATAATAAAAACTAAAATCTGGTATAAAAACACCCTTAGTCTAAAATGGCAGGGATAACATTAAAAGGTCAGTGCAACCTTGTTTCCATAATGGTCCCTTCCTTGGGCTGAGAACAAGGATAGATTTGTAAGACAGTAGCATCAGTTCCTTTTGATTGACACTGCAATTCAAAGCGATTAGCGATTGCAGACAAAGGAAATTCTCTCAACCAGTAATTCAAAACAAACAAAGCAGCAAAGGATTCCCTGAAACCAGTACGGAAAAGTGTCGCATTATGCACTAGAAAGGTGGCTTTTAACATCAGTTATGGGCTACTAACGAAAGAAAAAGGATAAATCTAAAGATCCATCTCGCAGATTTTGTTTATTTGATTTGCAAACTGAGTATTAATTGTTTAATTTAAACCGTAAATATATGAGAATTGCAATGCCTTCTGCTCGGCTTCTGAATCAAATAAACAAATCTGCGTGGCAGATCTTCAGATTAACCATTCTTCTTTCGATATAAATAGATGACCTCCCTTAAAAACCACCTTTCGTGTGCACAAGGTGATAGTTTGCCCTACTGCTTTCAGGGGCAATTTTTGCAGTTTTGTTTGTGTTGAATTACTGCTTGAGAGAATATCCTTTACAAGATCTGTCCTTGTTTGGGCGGAGTGTAAACTTAGCTTTCACGCAGATAAATTTTAGTCTTTCTTTGAATATTACCGGGTGTCCCAAAATGATGTATTATCGTTTGATTGCTTGGATGTCTATGACTGATGAACCGATTTTAAAAAACTGGTAGAACCACAACCAACATCTTACAATACAATTTAGCCTTTAGGCAATCGAATAAAACAAAGTGTTTGAAAATCTGTTCTTTGGTTATGGACATGTAAGCAATCGAACAATAATACATCATTTTGGACACCCGGTATATAAAAAAAATTTGTGAGAATAGTACTGATGTTTTCTTGAAGGTAAAAAAGTAATTTTGTATACCTTTTGCAAATGTCGCTTGCTTCAAAGGAATTTCAGCATGGACTGCTGCAAAAACCTGTGATAAAGATAAAATAGATGATTCCATAGTTCTGCAAGGGAAGACACTGAAAATGGATCAAGTGTGAGACTGAAGTGCTGAGATGAGATCTACCAGGTTAATAAAGAAACAATTCCATCAAGGCTATCAGTCCCTGGATATTAAAGAGACAATATTAGCTAGTTTGTCGTTCGATGATGGACATGTTCAAATAAATCTTAAAATTGTCCTGATTGAAATCAGCCCCTCCGTTCTGAAATCATGAAGAATGTTCTCAAGAACGTTCCTTCAAGAAAGCTTCCAAATAGGTCTAAATTCACGACCAAAACAGTGTCATCCCTGAGAGCATAACAACATTATTCCCGGCGATTTGATCCTTTTTGGAGGATAACACGTGCTAAAACGTGTTGAAGTCATTGCTGTAAAGCAAAGAAAATCTGGTCGTGACTTTAGGCCTGTTTGAAAATTTCAGAACGGAGTGGCCGATTTCAGTCAGGTAAATCTTATAATGGATTTACACATGTCCACTATTGAATAAAATATTGACAAATATTATCGTCTCGATAGCTAGGGAGCAGTGGCCTTTCAAACGAGGGTTGTTTTTATTTTATCAAAAGGTGAAGTTGCGGTTTTTAGCGGCAAGCTCTGGCATTGAATAAGTAGAGGAGACCTAATCGAGCCCGCGATCCCTTATCATGACACACAAGTGGTGGGGCTCTTCCTGGGATCAAACCCTGTCCATCTGAGTGTTCTGGCTGCAGAATCAGAGGATTACAGCACAGCACTGCTCCACAACACCTTCAAAATACCTAACGTGGCAAGAATTAAATCGAGGGATATTTCACTCTTTCGAAAAAGTGTACGAATTTTTTCAGGATAGAAGGATTCTTACTGATTTTTATGAAGGATTTTTCTTGAAAATAAAACCATTTTTGCCAGAGGTGTACGAGATTTTTTGGGAGTGAAATGTCCTTCGAATCAAATCTTCTACTTTTTAGCAGCAAAAACACAACGACTAATTTCAGATAATAAAAAAAGTATTGGCATACCTCTCTCAGTTGTTCTTCAGTACAATCTGCAGGAGCATTGAAATAATGCAAGACCTTGGATGGTGGATGAATTCCTTATGGCAAGTTAAGAAACATGACGTGGATGATTTCTCAGGAAAAGTGTTCTGGTTGATGCAATAAATCCCCGCATGTAAGAACCTACTTTTTGAGAGCTAGGCTGAAATAGGTCCTGTTTTTGTCGCATAGTTAAAGTAGTTTCTTTTCCTTTATTATCCTTATCTAATGGCCTCGGGGTAGACACAGCCTTTTGCTCCCTGGGGTTGATCGTCCTAGTAATATTGTAGAGTAATTTTTGTAAGTAATGTAGTTCGTAATCTGTAATGTAAATTTTATTTCGAATATATTATATAAAAAAAATAGATCCTTTTTGAAAGTACTAAGACTAAGTTCAGGTTATCAAGGTCCTTAGTCGAAGGGTGCTTTTTGTACGCCTTTCCGTAGTCTTCACCAATGATGTTCCACCCTGTTATTTGCTTTGGCAAAGTTGTCATGGACCTATTATCTAATTATAAGCTTACAGACAGCAGGGGAGGAGATTCAAACTTTAACGGCCAACTGGGACAAAAATGAACTTGATAACGATAAGAACATATTTTTCCTCAAACTGAAACAGCCTCTTATTACAAGGTGCATCATTCAGGAAAAATAGACTTAAGGTTCTTATTTTTGTAGGTTCTTATATGCGCGGATTTACTGTAGTGATATGAAATGCTTTATACAATTCACTAATGACAACAAAATCATCCAAACTGTAGCTATAATGCTTGCCAGTATGTGTCCGGGAGTTAAGTTTTTATCTATCTAAATTGCTAAAATACTACAGGGTGTCCCAAAAAGATTATGCCCTGTTTGTCGGAAGATTGCGACAAAACGGCAAAAGATTCTCGCCAAACTTTTGCATGATGGTGCTCTTCAGATGCTCAATTAAAGTTTGCAACCATCCACATAAAAATCCGTTGAAAATGATGGAGCTATGACCTTCAGGAGACCAAATTTGCCCGATCACTGAAACCAGCAGTCGGCCATTTTGTCTTATTATTTTGCAGCGATAAATAGCTTTATGAAACAGCAGCCTCCAATGTCATAGCTTTCGTGAAAATTCCGATAATCCTCGGAGAGTTCCACTATTCCTGACCTCACAGAAATTATTTCTCACCTCACGTGAAGATACTTATCACTGCAAAATAGTAAGGCAAAATGGCCGACTGCTGGTTTCAGTTGTCAGGCAATTTGGTCTTCTAAAGGTCATAGCTCCATCAATTTTTAACGGATTTTTACGGGGATGGTGGCAAACTTTAATTGAACATCTGAAGAGCACCATCATGCAAAAGTTTGGCGAGAATCTTTTGCCGTTTTGTCGCAATCTTCAGACAAACAGGGCACCATTTTTTGGGACTCCCTGTATTATACAATTATCGATTTGGATTTGCTTGCCTCGTAAATATGCATACAGCAAGGTAGGTGACGAAAATAATCGAAGTATAAAATGAATCGACAAACATCCACAGACATGTTAATTCCTTGGAAATTACAATGAGTTCACTTTAAGTCAGGAGTCTCGAAGAGAGAAATGAAAGATAGCTGCCTCGAAGCTTGATTCGTTGTCTACTTAAAACGTTGCTTGTCATAAAATGATTTCGAACGGATCCAGAGTTGAATGCGAAAATTGTCAAAAGCTTTACATTCAATTAGCCTTCAAATTCAGGAAAAATTCTCGGCAAACTTTGTGTGCTAATTTAAATACTTGAAATAAACACTAAAAGTTAGCGGATGCAACAAGTTGTTTGAAAAAGGATACTTGAGAAAATGTCCACACCACCAGGAATACTGAAATGAAAGTACACACACATAAAAGCAACTTTACATCTAACTATTTCAAAAGGAGAAAGTAAGTTACTTCTTAGTAGAAGCAAAAATAAAATCCACTGATTAACATACAAGGAAAAACTTAGATTCAAGACCACCAACTTTTCATAGATTTTAAGGGACTCATGAAGGAATTTTATATCTAATTTCAAAACTCTGTTCACTCTTCAAGAGCTAACGTTCGTGTGACTAGTAGGTTTTGAAGGATCTATGAATTTTTCATTTCCTGATTCAAATAAGACTAAAATTAAAATTAATTCAAATCAATTTGAAATTAATTCAAATTACAATGAAATTTTGTTCAGCTTTTTGAGAAACACGGGTTTCCAGTGAGATCGTAGAAGCTTTTGAATCGCATGATAAATTCAAAAGAAGACTTCCTTTAACACTTGAGATTAGCTTTTCCACTGTAGGAAAATGTATAATGCATCGAAATCGATACTTCTCGATCTTACATGGCCAATATGCTGAGCCTATTTGACACCCCCGTCTAAGTGCCCCGGTACATTCTACCCCGGTGATTTCCTCGTTGAAAAAATTTTAGCAAAATAGGTCCCCGAACAAGAAGTGAATCTCCCCGGTATAAAATGCCTCACAATTGAAACCTCGGCTGCAAATTGGCAAGCCCCGGGGAGAATTTTGAGAATATTTATCGTAGAAACAGTGCCCCGCCAATAATTATGCTGTCCTCGATGCATAATTGGAGCCCCCCGGTGAAAATTTGACCATATATTTTGGTCACTAGGACCCCGGTGAATATCTGGCCTCTCACCGGGGCACTAAGACGAGGGTGTTATTTGTAACTGAAGCATCAGCAATATAGTTTTTGATAGCGGTTAAGAACTGATCATTATAAAATTTGGGTAGGGAGAGCTTACTATTTGAAGCGATTGTTGCGAGAATCAGCATAGTTGACCGCAGAAGGCGTTCCATCTGGGAGGCGTGAAATTTGAGAGGCATCTGCTATGAATGGGTGTTTTGAGAATCTGGAATAAAAAAGTATGCATTACGGCCAATTATACAATTAACTAAAAAAATCCAATCATTGAGAACAACATAGTAACATTTTAGCACACATAACATTTTCTACAGCAAAGGTCATATTTTCCTGTCGCAATGCAGAGTTTTACTATGGTTGTTGCCTATTTTAATAAGCAATTTTCGCTTCTTTGTATCAGATGGCCCAAACAAAGTTACTCTGTTTGCAGGGCTACCGTGGATAAGTTATCAGTTTCATTGCCACTAAACGTTCATGTTAGTACGCTCGACAGGCAAATTAGATTTCTAGACAACGCCCGACCTTCTAGGATAATTTGATGGAATCGAAAAATCGAAAATTGGAGTCCCAAGCTTTTAAGTTTTCATATCAGCTCAAAATAATCACCAGTAAATCCTTTTTTGCCATTATAAGGCCTGCCTTAGGAAAAAAGCACCTGGAAGTTGAGGATTTGCGATATTTCACTGGATTTTATAAAATTCCAATCCCTAATGTTTGGACCTGTGAATTTTATAATTTCATTATCAGAGTGAATTTTATGGGAACCGTTTTTCACGGATTTCCCTTCTTTCCTTTCGTTACTCTATTTCGAGAAGGCTGGAAATACTTCTATCTATTTACAGCTAATTTAGGCTTACTATGCATGCCACGTTCAGGCTGGGACACAACACCTCCCTAGTTAAACATCAATTCCGATTCCGAAGGACGGCGAAGTGAGTTGCTTGGTCAGGCATCTGCAAGGTCGCCCATCCAGACTTGACCTTCGGAGACCAAGCTTAACTTCAGTAGACTGACGGAAACTGTATAAGCAGCTCAGCCACTCACCCCACAAACTTAGACATGGATCGGGGATTACGCCAAATAGAGAACCAATTCATTGCATATTCCCTTCGATTTTCATGAATGTAGATTATGTTTCTGTATCGAATAACAAGGTCAGATTTGGTAAGACAATAGCACGAGTTGCTTTTGATTGACACCGCAATTCAAAGCGATTATCAATCGCAGACAATGGAAATTCTCTCAACCAGTAGTTCAAAACAAACAAAGCCGCAAAAGTTTCTCTGAAACCCCGGTAGCTAGCTCGCTCGTTGTGCATTCTAGAAACTGTTTTTAAGAGCAAACAAGAGCATTTATCGAAAGAAGAAGGATATATCTACACATTTACCACGGGCATTTTATTTCTTTGGTTCAGAAGCTGAGCAGTAAGTGTTTTAATTACACCCACAAAAATAAGAGAATTGAATCGCCTCCCAATCGGCTTCTGAGCTAGAGAAATAAAATGCCCGAGATAGATGTGCAAATGCATCCTTCTTCTTTTGAAAAAGCTCAGGTCTGCTCTTAAGAACAATTTCTGGAATGCACAACGAGCGCGCTATCTACTTGGGTTTCACAAAAAACCTTTGCGGCTTTGTTTGTTTTGAATTTATGGTTGAAAGAATTTCCTTTGTCTGTAGTCGCTAATTGCTTTGAACTGAGGTGTCAGTCAAATGCAACTGTTGCTATTGTATTACAAAATTTGCCCTTGTTCATGACAGTGGTTACTTACGATAATTGAAACTTGTTCACAAAAAGTGTCAAATTGTTGAGGTTCCTGATGGAGATGTCAGTGGACATTTTATCTGTGTATTGAATCATGGCAGCTCCGATCTTGTTTGTTAAAATTTTCACCTGAAAACAAGGATAAAGAATTAGCTGGAAACACAGTCGTTACCGGAGCACCAATCACATTATGAAAGAAGCAATAGAGAGGAAAAGAAATCCATTTTCCTCACACAAAAAATCAAAGTTTTACTTCCAAAAATTTGCTAGTTGCAGCATAAGGCTCAAATCTTTAAAAATGTCGGTGTAAAATTCTATTACAGTTTTCTTTGAATCAAATGTTTTGGAAGGAACTTAGGGTTTTTTGCTGCAAATCTGCGGTGGAAATTTATTGATATCGTGATTAGTTTCAAAATAGCGGCATTTATTAAATTTGAAGGATGACGTCATCAAATTTCTAAATCCTAAACCAGAAGAGTTACAGAATTCTGCTTGCCACCGCATTGTAGACCTTCATAAACTATGGTTTTATTGAAGGTTACATCATTTTCCTCTATTGGTTTTGGATTTACGATGATTTAAATTTTTATACAACTAAAATAATTAAATTACAGCCATTTTACCTTCTGTAGCTTTTTACATCAGGAAGAGGATACATCGGTGAAACACCTGACATATCAGTTGTAAGTTTCAAGAAATGAAAATAACAGAAGCCAGAAATTCATCAGTTTTGAAATTTGCAATCAGTGATGAGGTTCAGGCATGGATGTGCTCATATCAGGAATGAGGTTCAGATTTGATCAAGCTCACGCTATGACGAGGACATAAGTCTGAAAGGCCTTAGTATGTTAAAATATTCATTAGTATTTTTTGTCGTCCCACCTCTATGCATCAAGCATCTAGTCAAACATTTTACTATGTTTTCAGGGATCAGGTAGAGAGATGCGCCAAAGGCACGTCGTGTGGAAAAGTTTGATGTAAAGAACAGAAACTCTGTTAAAAAGAGTAAATTGCACATGTACGATAGAAAGGACTCTGAATTCAAATGCTGTAATTAAGAAAACTCAAAAAGCGAAACTCTTAGCAAGGGATATTTTGGAGTATGCGCATACTAACCGGTTATGTGTTGTACAGGAAAATATAAAGCCCGAGGTCTTAAAAGTACAGACCGAGCTTGCGAGGTCTGTGTAATAAGACCGAGGGTTTAATATTTTCCTGTGCAACTACAAAACCGGTTAGTATGAGTTTTATTACCTGATAGCTTCTAATTTTGACTTATATCATTTAGTCAAGCGCATTTTGTAACTGTCATGTCGCTTGAGTTTATTGTACATCTCACAGGCCTAAATCAGTTGCTGTGGTGACAGAAAAACGCGTCATTGTTTCGAATTATACAAGGCTACGTGAAAACCGCGGGAAATGTGCGATTAACCAATGGGATTGGCGGGATTCTTGTATTGCCTCGTTTTTGAAATGTCAGTCAGCTAATAAAACGTTAAAAAGACTTGCAACTAACCTTCACAACATTGCCATACAAGCAAAATAAGTTGAACAATTTGTCGCAATTCATTCTCTCTAAATTCACTCCATAAACCATGGCAACACAGCCTTCACCTCCAGCTGTCGATATGAAAATAAGTGACATAAAAATATCGCTATCTATTTTTGTCTGATGGAAAGATCAAAGTAAAGAGCTCAATCGTTTCTTTTACCGCAAAGCGCTATGTTGAAAAGAAGAAGAAATCTTTGTTTTTGATCGAACTTAATAAAAAAGGAGATCGAAGACAAGTCAAATTGGAAAGAAAAAAGGGCATTTTCTGACATGGAACTTCTGCCCTTACCAATGCTTCAAAGACTATTCACATTCTTTTGAACAACGTTGGCACAAATGATTTGAAAAGAATGTGAATAGTACTTAAAGCATTGGTAAGGGAATATAATGATTTGATTAATATAAAGACAATGGCAAAGATTATAATCAGCCACGCTTCACTAATTTCACTTGCACATCGAAATTCATCTTGTTGATAATGATCTGAGTTCTTTCATCCCAAAAAATAATTAATTCCTTCCTTCATTCATTTACTCGTTAATTCATCCACTCATTCCTCCATTCATTCCTCTATTCATTCCTCCATTCATTCCTCCATTCATTCATTCATTCATTCATTCATTCATTCATTCATTCCTTCATTCATTCACGTGTCTTAACGGGGTCTTAATCATTTAAAGAATGCATGACCATAGCTATTGATCCATAGCTATCTCAGCGAAAGGAAGCAGAGGGTGAAGATAAATGGGTCTTTCGGTACCTGGAGAGAAGCAGTAATTGGAGTGCCACAAGGTTCGGTCTTGGGGCCTCTGCTGTTTAACATATACCTAAATGATCTCTTCATGTTTGTGAAAGACACACAGATCTGCAACTATGCAGATGATACGACAATCTATGCCAGTGCTAACAGCATTGAAAGTGTCATCAAAACATTAGAGAGTGATGCCCTTAAAATTACAAAATGGTTTCCAAACAACTGCATGAAGCTGAATGAGGACAAATGCCACCTAATGGTATTTGGAGACAAGAGTAACAATGTTTCCATAAATATCGGAAGTGTAACGATAAATGAGAGCACAGAAGAAAAGCTGCTGGGTGTGATTTTTGACAAAAAGCTCAGCTTCAAACAGCAAATAAAATCTCTTTGTAAGAAGGCTGGTCAAAAGCTACATGCTCTTTCAAGAATTTCTCATTTCCTTGATACTGAGCAGCTGAAACGAATAATGAAGGCATTTATCTTGTCCCAATTCAACTACTGTCCTCTTGTATGGATGCTCTGTGACAGAGCATTGAACAATAAAATTAACCATATTCACGAACGGGCATTGCGAATAACTTAAAAAGATATGAGATCAGATTTTGATACGATGTTACTGAGAGACAATTCGGTCCCACTCCCCATAAGGAACTTACAATTGCTAATGACTGAAGTCTTTAAGACAAAATTGAGCCTTAATCCCAGCTTCATGAAGGACATTTTCGTTGAAAAACAGGTTTCTTATGGGTTAAGAGGCTGCCATAACCTATCCTTGCCACAAGCACGCACTACGTGCTATGGCTTAGAGACAATATCGTTTTTTGGGTGTAGATTATGGCAGGTACTTCCCAATGACCTAAAACAGTCAGATACTCTCTCCCGTTTCAAAAGGAACATCAAAGCCTGGAAGGGAGAGGAATGTAATTGTAGAATATGCAGACCTTCCGTGGCACAGGTTGGGTTCTTGAACTGATATTAAATTTTCTGCTGTATTTACCGAGAAAAAAACAATTGAAAACATTGTAAATATTAAAAGCATTGTAAAAATCTGTAAAATGTATCTGTATTTAATCATTCGGAATTTTATATATTTTTCAATTTTTTCGTACAAATTTTACTTTTTTAGATAGTAGGCTTGAATTAGCTCTTAGTTATAGCTATTGTATCTATATGTATATATGTCTTGTATGTCTTGTATGTATATATATATATGTAGGCCTACTCTAAATAAATTGATAATAATAATAATAATAATAATAATAATAATAATAATAATAATAATAATAATAATAATAATAATAATAATAATAATAATAATAATAATAATAATGACCCAAGGGCATAAAAGCTTGGCAACTATTCAAAGAATCCACCGAAATTAATCATAAAAGGGGGTATCAAGGCAAGTGTTGGTAATTAGACGAGGGTAGATTTCTAAACACCGGGTGGCAGACCCCCATCCTTCAACAAGTCATGCATCCCCCCCTGGGACGAATAAATTGTACTGTATATCGTTTTGAGGAAAACAGGAACTTACCGAGACTCAAGCTTCTTCCAAATGATGCAAAAGCAGAGGTGCTTCCATTTGAATTTGGCTGGATTCCAAGTAAACTTGAATTTGTGCTCGTTGAGGTGTTTGGTTCAACCATAAGCATCCCATTGTCTGAAAGAATTGAGCTCAATGCACCTAGGATATAAATTAGGCTCATGCTAGGTAGACTTGCCCCAAGGCCCGCTTGTCACACCGAGCAGCGAGGACGAGCGGGACTTGGGAAACCATTGAAAAGGTTGGTGACAACTTTTATGACCTATTTCGTTGAACTGAATAATGGCTTCAAAGACATTTTAGCTATTTCGCCCATAAGTCTACCACTGGACTTTTCTAAAATCTCCAATATTTTCAGAATTAGACTGTTCTCTTCTTTTTTAAGAATTCAAGAAAAATTTTCAAAAATTTCAAATCATCACAATTTCTAAATTTTGTTGTCTAAACATGAAATAGTTTTCAAGGAAACCATAGTTTATTAAGTATTTACAATATGGTATCAAGCAAAGGTCTATTACTCTTCTGATTTACGATTCGGAAATTTGATGATGTGACGTCCTCAAATGAGTTGAAATATGAAATACGCTGTAATTTGGACAATATTCAAGATTTCTGAAAAGTGCAGTTATCTGCAGGACTTCCCAAAAAAATTGTGCCCGTTTGTCTGAAGATTGCGACAACACGGCAAAAGATTCTTGCCAAACTTTTGCATGATGGTGCTCTTCAGATGTCCAATTAAAGTCTGCTACCATACCTATGAAAATCCGTTGAAAAATGAAGGAGCTATGAGCATGACCTTCAGGAGACAAAATTTGCCCGATCACTGAAACCGACAGTAGACCATTTTGTCTTACCATTTTGCAGCGATAACTAACTTCATGGATTGAAAATAAAACAGCAGCGTCCAATGTCATAGCTCTCGTGAAAATTCCGATAATCCTCGGAGAGTTCCAATATTTCTGACCTCACAGAAATTATTTCTTACCTCACGTGAAGCTACTAATCACTGCAAAATAGTAAGACAAAATGGCCGACCGCTGGTTTTAGTCATCAGGAAAATTTGGTCTTCTGAAGGTCATAGCTCCATCATTTTTCAACGGATTTTTACGGGGATGGTTGCAAACTTTAATTGAATATCTAAAGTGCAACATCATTCAAAAATTTGGCGAGAATATTTTGCCATTTTGTTGCAATCTTCAGGCAAACGGGGCACAATGTTTTTGGGACACCCTGTATTACAACTCCTGGAAGCAGATAATTTCAACAAAATGAGATTCAAACTCACTCTGGCCAGTTGGATATGCTGATGTTCGGGCTCCAAGGACCTCAATGCTTGATTCGGGTATTGATGATCCTGCAAAAATCATCAACATATCAATTATATGAGAAACGTAAGCTATTTGAAAAAAATAATCCATATTTGCTCGTACTACTAAACTAACCATTTGCAGGGAAATATTTCAATACTTTGATTAAAAGGTCTGTTTCACCCAGCATGCCTTGCAGGTGCCGCCTCTTGGCTGGCCTTTGTTGTCGCCATTTGCATGGGCCATGAAAATTGCCGACAACAAAATACAACCAAGAGACGGCACGTGCAGAAACATACCCTTTAATGTCAGGCTTCGCATTTCCTACTGATAGAGTGAGTGAATAGACTATATTGTTTTGTCAGTTTACTTGTTTAAAGGCATGTTACAAAATTTCAACATAGAGTTGTCAAATCTAGTTTAGTCCTTTAAAAAATTCCAAGTAAAATAATGAAGGTTTTTCTTCAGGTAGAGTTTCTGTTACGACACTGACATGTTTTTACTTTACTTTCGATTGTTTCCTGTATCATATTACTCGTAAGGTACTTGGGCAATGTCTAAACTTTGGAAAGGCTTAAAAAGCCTTGTTTTGACATGTTCACGAGGGCACGGGAAGTGAACATGAGCATTGTTATGGAACCTCTAAGAAACTCGTAAGAAACTCTGAGTACTCAAAATCTGATAATTTTAAGAAATTCCAGTACTGGCCCAAATTGTTAGTTTCTTATAAAAAAAATATGTGTGGGCGAAATTAAAGTAATTTTGGAAAATTTTAAATCAAGGTAATGCTTACGCATTTCGGTTCCATTGGTATCAGGCGGTATGATGAACTCTGCAAAAAAGGTGAAGGAAATACAAAACAAAAAAATAGCAATATTGAGAGGTAGCTAAAACTTCTCGCTAATTTAGAAGATATATGCAAATATACGTTTCTCTAAAATGTATTAGGATCATAACGCAGGGGGGGGGGGGTACCACACATATTTTGGGTACGAGGACGTGCCATCGGGAAGGGTATCGATTTTCGCCATTTTGGTATAAGGAACGGTATCGATTTTCACGATTTTGGTATAAGGAACGGTATCGATTTTCACGATTTTGGTATAAGGAACGGTATCGATTTTTGCGATTTTGGTATAAGTATAAGGTTGGGCATGCATTTTCGGAAAATTGGTATAAGGTCGGGTATAAGATACCTTACCAATGAGGCTGCGGAGAAAGCTATTCACGCCTTTGTCATGTCAAGACTTGACTGTGACAATTCTTTGTTATATGGATTACCATCATGCGAATTACAAAAGCTGCAGAAGATCCAGAATGCTGCTGCAAGAATGTTAACGGGCGAACGCAAACGCTGTCACATAAGACCGGTGTTGAAGCAACTTAATTGGTTGCCTGTCACAAGTAGAATACATAACAAAATACTAATGTTAACCTTTAAATGTTTAAAAGATCTAGCACCAAAATATCTTAAAGAATTATTGAAATTGCGTAAGGCTTCTCGTTGCACTAGATCTGCATGTGATGAACTATTACTAGAAGTAGGGAAGACCAGATTAGCAACGGCTGGTGATCGTGCTTTTGTAAATGTTGCCCCCTTCCTTTGGAACAGACTCCCCTATTCGGTTAGAGCTTGTAACACAGTTGAATTTTTAAATCTCGTTTGAAGACCCATTTATTTGAACAGTATTTTATTGAATGAATTGTTTAACTTGGGTTTTTAATGAAACTTTGTAAACTTTTGTATTTTTAATCATATTTTAATTAGTCTTAGTGTTTTTGATTGTAATGCGCCTATGAGCCCTGCGGATATATGGCGCAACATAAGTGCTTTTATTATTATAATTTTTCGGAGAATTGGTATAAGGAACAGGTATGTTTTTGAAGCTTCGATAGCACGTCCCCGACCAAAACCTGGTCAAGTATCCCCCCCCCGGGATCATAACACAGTGACGTTTAAAGAGTTTGTTTTGGAACTTGACGAAATGACAATAGAACAATAGTGTAGTTTAGATTTTAGTATCACGTGACGTTTGAGAGAGCGAGGGTGAGTGAGTTAGGAGTTGAGAACAAGCACCGCGAGCATGGAGTCATGCAATTTATATGTTATAGCTTGTATTTATGTTCAAGACTTAACTCGAGATTCGACGAGGTCGGAAATTCGTGAGACAGTACCGAGGGACTCATTGATCGTTTATATATATATATATTCGCCGCTGTACATAATTCATCGCTTGTAGTTTGTAGTTTGCTGGGATTTGCTGTGTTTACCTACGGATTTGTTTGGACACTCCATTTCTTTATCGATTTCGCAGAGCACGCAAGTTATTGCAATATTCGAAAGTTCCGTCGAACTATTGTTTCCGTAACAGAGTTGCAGCTCAACTTCGCTTGCTTTCATTTTGAGGCAATTGCTAGTAGCTACTTGTGTGGTTCATTCCTTGCGTTCTCTAAAATTACCAGATCGGATAAGAAAGCAAAACATCCATCATTAGTTTAGTACCCTACGAATTCTCTCAGTACAATTAATAATCAATTATGTAACATACAACCCTCTCAATGATGCAATTGATAAACAATTGTGCAAAATTCATCTTGCTATAATCCTGTGGATTTCGTGACAAGTTGATGTGAACAATCATGATAAAACATTCTAGGAGCATGCAACCTTGACCCGTTGATAAATAAAGGTCAGTTTTGTCATGCAATGTTTGTTGACATACTTGAATCATTTTCTCCTCAGTGTTCATTCTAATTCGCATTCGTGATGTTGAATTTTGCCACCATAAAACCTCAAGGCACGCCATCCTGATCACGCAACAGTCATTCACGTGCTAAACACTGCGTTGATCCTACTTATGCAATTCGAAAGCTAGCTCCAGCAGGTCGTATTTTTGTTCTACCACGTGACCCAAAAAAGTACTCCCGTTTGAAAAATCACAAAAATTTGATTAAACGGCCGATCTTCGATTTCCTTTTTTTGTCAAGTAGATCAAGGGCCAAATTATTTTCCCAGACTAGCTGAATTTGTAATGGGCTTGAAAATGAACAAATTTAAGCTTTTTTTAGGGCTCCCTGGTTTTGAATCATACTGCAAAGAAGCACTGATGATTTGACAGATCAATTTCTTTGTGGATGTAAGCATCTTGTTTGGTCATAAATGACTGAATTAAATGCGCACTATCATTGCAAACTTCAATGATGATAAAAAATCTGAGAATTTGGACTCTTAGGCAAGATTGAGCATGTTGCTTAGAAGCTATAGCTCAAAATAAGGGTTTTCAACCCGTAATTTGTCTACCTTGTTGTATCAAAAGCAAACATTTTATCATCGATAATTATTTTTGGGTCTTTGACAAAACAAGTCAAAAAGAAAATTTTATCAAAGGTTTGATAACTGATTTTTGGTGATTTTTTAACAGGAGTACTTTTTTGGGACACCCGGTAGGATCTTTCATCTATCGACAAAATTGAAGGTATCTGTCTTAAGCAACTTCTTCTTTCTTCCATTCAAGTAGCAGTGAAATACACAAAAACACCGTGTCCCATCTCCCATTCTCTCTCCCTTTCTTTTTATCATTTCATGTACAGGGTGTCCCCAAAAAATTGTTCGACGTTTGATTAAATATTAAAAAATAACGAACTAATTAACAGATTCCATGGTAAGATAATCATATTGCTGAGATTTTAAATTAATTTTAGACACAAGAAGCTAGCAAAAAGGCTAAATATTCAAGCTTGGGCGAAAGCTGAAACCAGACGCCCGTAAGTTGCATATTTTATGAACGTAGCATCTCGTTTATTTAAACTAAATCAAATAGAATTTAAAAAGCACTTTCGATAAATTGGCTTTCTCTGGCATTGAATCAAAGTTATGGATGCTTGGAGGAATCCTGTTGAGCACAATTTGGAATGGCCCCGTCTCTCATCGATTAAGTTTTCATTCCATGTTTTGGATACTTGCATTCTTAAGTAAATTTTGGCCACGGTTACAAGAATTAAATTACTTTTGAAGTCCTATTTCGTTTGCTCTGACATCAGCAAGAGGTTAAACATTGCACAGTCATCTTTTACCTCGATTTTGGGAAGTCTTTTTGAAAAACAATTCAGTTATGGGCGTCTGGTTTCAGCTTTCGCACAAACTTAAACTTCAAAAGCTTGTAACTCTGTGAATTCTCAGCGGATTCCCAAGATTCTGGCGTCAAAAATTAATCTAAAATCTTAGAAACAGGAAGATCTAGCCAGAAACCTGTACTTTTTACCATCAATTCTTAATATTTAATCAAACCTCGGACAATTTTTCTGGGACAACCTGTAGTTTATAGCTTTTCATCAATTCAAATTGAACATCATAATTTACTGTTCATATCATACTATTCCCTTAGGTTCATTGTAATGATAATTCTATCGTCATAATCATATAATTTGGAAGCTATACGGGGTACTGGGCTCGAAAACTGCTACGGCTCTCCCACCGTGCCCTTGGTATCTCTTAATGTTGGTTAAATTGCATTTAATCACTTCATTGTATCTTTTAACTTCCATCCCATAGTTAAACCTTGTAAACTTTCCTGAATATGAATGAATTTGAATGTCAATCTTTGACAAAAGGCCACAAGGCCTTCCCCAATATTTTCTCTTAAACCAGATCTTGGAGGCAAAAACACGCCTAACTTTTGTAACACTTTTCGACAAGAACTTTTAGGCATGCAGTCCTCCCAAAAAGGCAAAAGAAGACAAGATTATTACCGGTTGTAGTTTGGCCAGTAGTAAATGAAGGGCTTGTCCCTGGTGACGTAGAGCTAAGGCTACCATTAGTGTAGCCTGTCGATGTATAACTACTAGTTGACATGCCTCGTTCTGAGAAGAAACCACTGTCTCGATCACTTGATAACAGTTCCAGTATGGCTCCTAAAATATGCAAAAAATCTTCTTAAAATGCCGATAGCAAATTGATGCATATTATAGTGTGAAACTTATTGATCACAGCAAATTCTTCATCAAAATTTCATACCACAATATTTGCTTTTTCCAGATTTCAAACTTAAGTTTTAGAGTGAGTAAACGGAGATAGCAAGGTCCCTCGCCCGTTATGTTCCTTTTTGTTTCATCGACGAAGAATATCAAATACAATACAATGCACCAGGCCCCTTGCTAAGCCCCTTTTAACATCGTTGATTTATTTAAAGGTAATGTGTCCATGTAAGTACGGCAGCGTATACACTCTTGTCAAAATGTGCTGAAACGATGCTGACGAAGAGCCCGAGGAGCGCACTGTGATTGGTAGAATTTAACTGAACACATACAAAACTAGAATTTAAATTTCACAACGAGGATGCCCGCTGTGAGACTCCGGGTTCAGCTCTGGAATCGCAGCCGCAAGTAAGTCATCAGTCTGCTTATGTTAGAGCTGGCTATCTTTCTAAATCTATGGTAAAGTGATCACATGCAATATCACATGAAAATAGCAAAGTCGCTGTACTTACATGGACACATTACCTTTAACGCCCTGCTTTATTCTAGAAAAGCAATTCGCGAAAACAATTTTCCTTCATCTTTCAAATATAAAATCAGCAAAACATCGGCCTGGAGTGTTCAATATTTCTACGCTCCTCTGAGAAGCTTACGCCATCAATAGTCAAGTCTCGTGGGCTGAAACTAGCTATTCGTGATGACAAGATGTTAAATTGCCTATCAGCCTCTCGAGAAGGAGAGGGCACAACTGTTTTGAAGGTGTTATCCACCTTTTTCAAAATACGATGCTTGACATAAGTTCTTCAGCCTCATAAAATTCTAAAAAGCAGTATCAGCCGTTAGTTTGTTAAACAGTATCATAAGTACTCACTTTGTTTGCGATTATCGATATCAGAATCGTATGTTTCACTTGTGTTTGCATGGACATTTAATCTACCAGTCTGAAAGAGAAAGAAGAAAGCAACGTCAAAAACAGAACTTCATTACGAGAGTCATAAGAGCTTGTCAGCAAGCACATTATTCTGACAACATCATTCAGTATAACTTTAACTCAGTATTACTTCAAAGTACAGTTTCGTTACCATTTTGCTCCGTGCCGTAACAACTGCAAACTTCGCAGAAAGTCTAGAGGTGTTATACGACCCCAAAAAGTTTTAAAAATTACAAATTTCAACAAATGTATACTACTGTAGGAATAATTTTTGGGCAACCCTACAGAGAAATGGGAATTTAGTGATATAATAACATGAATCAACAAAACAGTGCAAACATAAAATCAACCACACAAAAGCAAGTTACCACACTAAAACCCTAGAGTTAGTATCTAAGAGTTGGCTCCAAAATTTCAAATACACAACATTAGATTCCTGCCATGTTTCTGCAGCAATTAAAGGTTAATTCTCTCATGTTTTAATGTGCAAGCTCCAAACGAAAGTTCGAGGTACTTATGGCAATAACAAACAAAGCCAAATAAAAAGGATCCTGCGAAACTTGTAGAAGATAAGGTCAACCTTCCAATACATATATGTAGTTTATTCTTCTCCTTTAGCAAACATTATTTCACTTCCATCCCTTTGAAGTTTCCAAATTGGAATTTTAATTCCTAGGCCTAGCAAGAAACATTGGGAGAAATAGTAAAGCCTGAAATAGTTGTGCTTTATGAAAGTCAAAATGATTACACAGCATCAATAAGGACAATTACGACGAATGTAATAAGTACATTGATTACCTTTGAGAAATCTATTTTGAGTGTACAGCATCCTGCGTATACGTCACGTCTGTTGAGCGCTTTCTTAACAGCCTGAGCCTCTTCTGCTGTCGCAAATGTGATTTGCGGTTAAAGAAAATTCATCAAACATATATACAGTTTAAAGGAAGGCTAAAGGAAGGAGAAATTGGCAGACTAGACAAGAAAAATGCGACTACTAAGAGATGCTTTAGGCTTTACCATCTCACTAGACCTGTCCTGTTTGTAAGTAATTTCAAAAAGTTGATGCAGAATTGATACAGAAGATACTCCTGGAAGATATTTAAACTATCCTTCATCTTTTAATATATTCTCTCATGTTTATTTATTGTGATATATAGTCTTCTCTAAACAACACTTTTTGCGTGTAAACAAGAGAGTAAGGCCATCAAGGTTTCAGGGAATATTGCTTCATTTACGTTTGCAGTTTGACCAATCGACCGCAAATGTTTTTTTATATATTCAATATAGAAAATTTACAAAACGAAATTACTTATAATAACACTTACGAACTACTTTTCTACACTACAAGGACGAGATACCATGGGGAGCAAAAGACCATGACTACCCCATGGCTTTAACATAAAGACAGGCAACTAAATCAAACCTAAATATAGCCGTAAACGTCTGCTCCTTGACAATCATTTTGTACCACTGTGCCAACCAAAGCAAGAATCATTCTTACAACAGTCTGCTTTCGTATGAGAGATAAGAAATATTATGCCTGTTTCACCAACAAAGCTTTCACATTGCTACCTCGTAACCACCCAAAATCTTTAGTTTTTAAAAAAAGATTTGAAACTAAAATATGAAACACGAGTGAAAGTAGAAACATGAACTGTAAGAAAGGATATTCTACGAGCGCTTGAAGGCCGTTTTTGTGAAAAATGACGATGCGTTCTACTTCTGCATATGATGAGCAAATTTTCTTGACCACATCCTGAAAGGAAAAATGGTATTGGTCTCTAAGACTCAGGACATCAGGATAATAGGATATCTTGAACATCACAAGTACTCTATTGCAGTAACCCTGCAGAACTCGAAATTCGCAAAACTCTAATTTCTCCTTAGCTCTTTAACTTTAAAAAATGTTCGCACAGCAAAAGGTCTATCATTTCCGCTCAACTCGCACCATTATAAATCTATTACACCCAGAAAGTAATTATAAGTATACAAATGCTAACAACATTTAAACAAATAAATGACACGCAAATTTGACGATTAAATTTTGAATCGAGACATAATCATCGATAATCAATAAAACATTTTTGATGGGTGTGGTATGGTAGATCAAAATTAAACAACAGTATACTTTAAATTACCATAAGATTGCGCAGATGCAAAAAGCATATGCTCGATATCAAGTTATGATTATTGATATTGTGAATTTGTACAGATGACATCTAATTTGCTATATTCTCCACAAGAAAAAAACAAGTGCAGTTGCACCTTGTGATGGCCCGTTATGGCGACACCTGTTATCTCAGCTACTCAAGATCTGATATCTATGCGTTCTCTCTGACAATAAATCTTACCACATTGATCGGATGAATTGCATTGATGATTGTGAATAAAAGAACGTTTGTTGGTGTTTCCACCAGAGTTCCATTACTGCCACTGAAGTCCCTGCCAAAATGAAATAGAACGCTTTAGAAGAAATACAACAAGCATCTAATTGAGAAGGGGAACCTTAGGCAGAGAAAAATTCAGCTAACGTTGTTAACACCCATTTCAGATCACATGATTGTCCTCTTGAGAAGATTTTCTTTGCATGCAAGTTAAGACTTCGAACTATGAAAAGTGTGATAGGATATGGGCGTAACTGTATCAACAGACTTCAAAGATTTAAAGATTTCATTTTCAAACAATAGCCTAGTACATGTTAATGTATACTTTAAACAGCTATTGAAGGAATTTAAACAAAAGAGCAATAATTGCATTAAGGAAACGATAACGATAAGACAAGATCATACAATAATATATAAATGTAAGTAAGTGAACAACAATCAGAACGATAATTTATCAACAAAAACAAGGAACGAGTTAAGTTATATGTTATACTACATTATATATATATAGTTTGGATACTTGCACATTTTAACGATAAATCTGTCATGAAAGCAGAAGGCTCCGAGTTCAAATCTCGGTCTCACCTCAATTTTTCCATTTTTCTCCATTCGTCGAAAATTTTAGTATCAAATATATATATATATATATATAAACTGGAATGTCAATGGTAATCAAATGACTGATACAAAATTTAGATAAAATCTTACTTCTAGGTATTTTAGGTAATTCTAGGTGACTAATAAGAGATGATTTTCCATGTGCATGGTCACTCGACCTGACTGAAGAGGGTATAAACAACGTTAGCTGAACTTGTCTATTACAACTACCATATACTTGTTTTTTGTAATTCAAACACCTAATGCTCAGGTAATGCATTAGACATATAAAATGTCCAAGAATAATATCTAAATGCATTGAGCCATGATAAATAGGCATGCTTTGCTGTGTATCACGTGACCCATGTGATAAAAAAGATAAATTATCACTCCTAACAAACTAAAAGAAATACGTCTCATGTGATCAGTTTCGTTTCACACGAACGTTAGCCAATTAGATGCACCATCGAGAGCCATGAGTCAGCAGATTCTCGATGTTTTGTGTATACGCATCCTACTTAACAGGACTCAATGCCTTTAATCGATACAGAAGCATGTATTCTCTAAAGAACACCTTTTTGCATGCACGGCGAGTGAGCAAGCCATCCAGATTTCTAGGAATCTTTTGTGATTTGCTTTATTTACATGTACAGCTTAACTAATCGGCCGTAAAGCTCTCTTTGCTTGCAAATCGTTGTCGCTTTGTAGCTACTGGCACGCCAACCAAAAGTAGCAGATACAATTGATAGAAAGTCTGCCGTTGATTTGAATCTAATCGCAATCAAAGATCTGGAACATTTGCGATGACTGTGTATGCCATGTTCCAAGATTGATGTTTTCGAAAAATACGGAAAGGAGGTCAACATTGAAACAATTATAAAAAAAGGTTGGTACCAAGGATCATGTTTTGTCCTAATGATGCTGATAACATGTATCATGATCGTACATCTTGGGGAAGAAGCTCTTATCAAGCCTCCCTTGTAGAATCCCTCAATAAACAGGATTTTAGGTATCCCTAAAATCTTGGGAAAAGATCCTTTGGAAAAAAATCTCTTCTATTTCAAATTTTGGATTTTTCAGTCCGATGATGTCTGCCGTATTTAAAAGGATGTCCGAGACTTCAGATACCAACGAGAATTAACAACACCCTGGATTTGCTACGCTACGAGTCTCACTTTTTACAAAAACAACTCGCTTCACTCGCATCTTTGAATTGTACTCGCATCATCTCCGGAGAGGTCCTTTCCTTCGGAGAAGCATTCGTTGTCTTTTTTGCAAACAGTGAGACTTATAGCAAGTCCAACAGCGCCCTGAAGTTAAAACCAATTATCAAACAAGTTTTCACCTGTTAATTTCCTGGCTTTTGGAGAAGTTGACGTACATTTGCCTACCAAGGACCATAATTGGGTTCACCTTTGATAAAAGAAATAGAACAAGTTAAAAATGAATGACCAAAAGCAACGACTAAGCGAGAAAAGACAACAAAAAACGACAGATATCATGCTTAAAAGCCTGGTATTAAGAAAAGATAAATTGGGATTTTTGCAATCATGGGTATCAAAATTCGGTTGCTTTGTTTTACCGCATCAATATTTCATGAATAGTTTAAAGATCTTTTTACCATGAATCTTGCATAAATGTCTTTCCTGAGAACTGAGAAGATCATTTAAAAATTAAGATGATACAGTGATATATTGCAAAACGACCGGCTGTGGTTGCAGAATACTGAATGTAAGTTCACCGCATTAGACCTTTTAGCCATTCTGAAAAGAATCAGAATCGAACGATATTTTGCTACATTTTGTAGAATTTTCGAATTTGCACAATAGTGATAGAAGCTCTAACGCCACTCGATCGAACCTCGAGTATAACAATGTATAAAAACAGCGCTCGATCCAGGCTCTTTTGTAGAATAGCTAAATGGTCTATTTAAGGTTTGAAACCGAGTAACGTATCAGTTGTGTTTCCCAGCCAAGGTGTTATATCTTTAAAACTTGTAATGTAAATCTTTATCGCATCTTATTTTGAATAGGGCTCTTCACGGAAAGAAAAGCATGCTGAGAAAAAGGGAACATTTTCGAGATTTCGACGCCATGTAGCTTCAAATTTTGCCAGTTTTGCGAGGCTTATCTTTGCGACAAAACCTCTCTCCTAAGCACGGACACAAATGTTAGATATCTTTTGTGCATATTGATAGAATCCTTACACTTCAGAGATTTTGAGATACCAACAAATTTTTGGATCTGCCTTTTCGAAATCTTTTACATGAAGAGAAATAAACCCGAGGCAATTTCGCAAATCGTCCAGTCATGCTTAGGCCCTTGCAACCAAACGCCATATTTAGGCAAATAATTCGGCGACCCATTGAGGAAATCAACTGAAATTCAAAATGAAAGCACTCCATTTGTCTCTGAAGTCAGATATAAATTTGAAGGCTGTTGCCTAAACGCACACGAATGTAGGGAGGTCAGACAGCTCAGATCGCATACCATCCTTCGAGATGAAAAGTTTGGACTAAAGTATCTTTACGGAGCCTGTATGGAACGCCGTTTGCACAAAAATGACATAAACATAGTTTATGTTACATAAACTATGTTTATGTGCGCATAAACTATGTTTATGTACATAAACTGTGTTTATGTGCACATAAACATAGTTTATGTACATAAACATAGTTCATGTCCAATATTTTGCACATAAACCTAGTTTATGTACATAAACTATGTTTATGTGCACATAAACATAGTTTATGTACATAAACATAGTTTATGTCCATTTTTGTGCAAACGGCGTCATAGTCATTGTTCTAGAAGGCGTCATAATCATAGTCATAATGAGTCCCTAAAGCGTCACGTCGGTAACAATAGCGGACTTATCGCATTCAGAACGCCGGTGCAATGTGATCCAGATTTCCATTCGTAGCCTGAGGCATTATTTCAAGTTAGGCATACAAAGTGTACTTTAGGCCTCTTTCTTAGCACAGTAAGGGCACAAAATAGCAATAAATTTCAAATTCAAATTTCTTAACTTGCACTCACTCGATTTTCATGATCTTCCTTTTGTTTTAAAGATTAAACCTTGCAGAATATGTAGTGAAAAAGCCGATTGAAAATTTTATCTTGAGATGTGCAAATTTAGTGAATTCTAAATGGTTACCAAACGTTAAAAAAAACAACTAAAAAACTGAATCATTAAACTACCGAGTCGCTCCCCTGGGCTCTGAACTTTGTATTTCGATTTTTTAACTTTGGGCCTAATTCTTCGCGAACAAGACTCCTTGTTTAGTTTCTTAGTATTCATAAAATTAATTTTACCGTTAATCATAATTTATTTAGGACTGAAAACGCAAAAACGTAATTTCCATACTTTCCAACAATATTCGAAACAAATTTGTGCAAGATTGACGCGGCACGTGCTGTCTTCCCCTCTTTTATGAGGAACGTGTTAACCGACTTCACTCTAAATTCTCCCAAGCATTCACAAGAAAGAGTGCCGTAATTTGCAAACTGATCCTCAGGGAATTATTTAGACGCGTCTCAGAACAATGGGCACCACGCCGTTTGCACAAAATGGACATAAACTATGTTTATGTACATAAACTATGTTTATGTGCACATAAACATAGTTTATGTACATAAACATAGTTTATGTCCATTTTTGTGCCCATAAACATAGTTTATGTACATAAACTATGTTTATGTGCACATAAACTATGTTTATGTTACATAAACTGAGTTTATGTGCACATAAACATAGTTTATGTAACATAAACTATGTTTATGTCATTTTTGTGCAAATGGCGTTCCATAAGCCTGAGTTAAATTTTCTTACATAACAAAAGAATCCCTATGATTGCCGATTTTTTCATCAAAATATTGTTGATCTGATCATGTGTGCACTACTTTTTTCTTTCAATGTAGCGCCAAAAGTTGACATGATTGAATTCCTACCACCATCAAAGCACCATCTTATTGGCACGATGAACATGGATGTGACACAAGACAAATTTAACTTTGTCGGTCGATTGCCTTTAAGTTAGAATTTATCATTTTAAGTTTCATTGAAGCTTTAGCTTTACATGAATATTTTTACATTTTTACATGAACAAACTAGAGCACGATCGCTAATAGAAGGCTCTAGATTAAAGGATGGGTGGAGCTGCAACTGGCTTTCAGTCTCAAACTTAATAAAATTTGACAGGGCTGTGATGATCTACAAAATAATGAATGGTCTCTGCCCGGACAATTTACGAGGGAGGCTTGTTGGGGCTTGTTACCAGGTCTCAATTATCAAACTATCGAACAAGAAATCAGTTAGATCTGGACACCCCAAGACAGAACCTAGAATTCTCCAAAAGCAGTTTTTTCTACTCTGGTGCTAAGACGTGGAATGAAATCCCATTAGAAATCAGAATGAGTTCCACAATTAGCCTATTCAAAAGGAAACTGAAGGAATTCCTAAACAATTAGCATCCTTCCCGAAGCACGATCCCAAGGAAGATCAGCAAACTTGTAATATATTATTGTAAATAGATGTTTATTTTGTATAGGAATAGTTCTTTTTTAGCTGATAGGGTTTTTGTGTTTAAATATGATAAAATGAAAAATGAAAAAATTTCAATAAAGCCAAACCAAGTAACGCTGTAAATCTGATAATAATCAAGATGTCAAAGGCACCAGATGCCAATGGTGTAAATTTGACGCATCTGTTCTACGCAAGAATCACAACTTACCTTAGAAAACCGTATGCACGCAATAGAAGACTCTGTGGTCTGAAATGAAAAACGAGAATCGGAAGTTCTCTTCATAGTTGAATCAGTCTATTTATAAACTGAAGAGGGGTATATAATTTGCAGAGAGAATTGCATTTCTATTGGACATTTTAGGGAAATGGACTGGGGGATTCTACGTTCTTTTTTGGAGCAATCAAACGACCTCACTCGAGGACATTGGATACTTTGTTATTATTGGAAAAACATATCTATCATGTCATGAATCGGTAAATATAAATAGCTCAATAAACGAACTTACTCTTTCTACGATAAATTCGTTCTTTTAAGAACAACGAAGTAGACCTGAGTACTGAACAGACAAATTAAAATATTTTCAAATCAAGAACGTTGTGTAATTGTGTAATGTTCTTCCCTGAACAAAACTGGAGAGGCCTATGTTTAGGTTATTCTTGCTTTGTCCATCTATGTCGTTGTCATGTTTGTTGTTTACCATTGCTTATCACTTTATACTAGCGTGTAAATCACAACACAGGATCCTATTGTTATAAAATGTGCACTTCCTTGAGCTAATCACAACTCTAGGATAACAAAGCATAAACCCCCAAAGCCTCAATTTCACGGACCAATCAAACCGATAAGCGAAGAAAACAAAAGAAACCCGTGAAGATTTTTTCTAAATGCTACCTACCTTCATAAAACGCAACCAGGACAAAAAACTGCTTGAAATTTCTCGAATTTCTTTGAAGAAATCTACACTCAAGATGTTAGGGTATGCAAGTTTGGATGCTGGTTAAAATATCTCCAGGTCTGGCGGAGTTATGGCCTCTCTAATTCACACACAAACCAGCTCTGAACAAACCAATGAGGCATTGAACCTTGAAAAATATTATTTCTAGCCGAGAGACAATAGTAATAACAATAGTGATCGACTCGAAAACAGCAAAATTTGCTTTTTCAATTGTTTTGCTATTGTCTTTCAGCTGAAGTTTCTTTTGTTCAAGATTCAATGCTCCCACGGTTTCTATGTGAATTGAAAAAATCTACAAAGGCTTGTTTACACGTTTCAAGTCATGCGGCAATACTCTAGGGAAGCTTCTGTATTATACTACTTGTTGCATTCATTGCAGAAGTTTTCTTGGTGCGAAATAAGTTATAAAATTCAAAAGAGGTTTTATCAAGAGGTTATATCACCTGACTTGAAGTGGCGTACAGGCCTCGATAAGCCTTCTTTGATTTTGTCTATTGGAGAGGCAATAACTCCGCCAAACCTGGGGATATTTAAACCGGCATCCAAACTTGTATACCCAAACATCTGGACCCATCTGGAGAACGGGAAATTTGAAGCAGTTTTATATGCTGGTTGCGTTTTATGAAGGTAAGTAAAATTTAGAAAAATCTTCGCGGGTTTCTTTTGTCTTCTTCATTTATTCGCCGTCTGATTGGTCAGTGAAAATGAGCCTTTGGAGGTTTCGGTCATGGGCCACGGGCCACGAACAAATATCGGCGGAAACATTTGATTCCTATGCTAGATAACAAAGGCATCGACAAAAAATGTAAAGCGAACTTACCTCAAATTCAATAAGAGCTTGCCGCAGTTTTGGCATCAATGTTAATGCTCTGTGAAAAAGAATAAGCGAAATAATGACATAAATGTCGGGTGATTCAAAGAATTATTTCGCTTGAACACTGTTAAAATGTTCCATATGAGCGGTGGCAAGAAAGACTTTCAAAGTTTTAGGGCAGTGAGCATATGCTAGCATTCGCTTTACATTGAATGGAGTTTTGGAAGTTATTATGGCTTCCTGTGGATGCAAAGAAGGTGACTTGCTAATTTTCAGAACCAAGTTTTAATGTACAAAATGACAACATTGTCTCTTGAGATAGATGGCGCAGAAGAACTTTCTGTAGCTAGAGTAAAGGTAATAAATATACTATTTCCATACAAAGTAACACATAAAATACTAAGAGCATGTCCACGCTACAACAGATTCATCAGCCCTGACCAGTATTACGGGACGGTCTAATTTAAGATCCAAGATCCCAAGATTCAAGATCCAAAGATCCAAGCTTGGAATTTAAGATCCAGGCTTCGAATTTAAGATCCAACTTTCGGAATTTAAGTTCCGAGTTTGGAATTTAAGATCCAACTTTCGGAATTTTAGATCCAACTTTCTGAATTTAAGATCCAAGTTTGGAATTTAAGATCCAACTTTCGGAATCTTATATTCCGAAAGTTGGATCTTAAATTCCGAAAGTTGGAACTTAAATTCCGAAAGTTGGATCTTAAATTCCAAGCCTGGATCTTTGGATCTTGAATCTTTGGATCTTGAATTTTTGGATCTTGGGATCTTGGTTCTTAAATTAGACCGTCTCAGTAATTACCTAAATTGAAGGAACTTTAGAGGTAGGTCAATACGTGCATTGATTTGGAAACGTTTGGCGCACCTCAAAACCCTTGAAATATGTCCACTTCTCATTTTATCATTAAAACGGTGTTGTGTTCGCCATAGGCCTCGATAGGCCTATCGCTCCTCGAGCAGGCAAACAAGGGCAGATTTTGTAATACAATAGCGTGAGTTGCTTTTGTTGACACCTCAGTTCAAAGCGATTAGCGACAGCAGACAAAGGAAATTGTCTCAACAAGCAATTCAAAACAAACAAAGCCGCAAAAGTTTCTTTGAAACCCAGGTAGCTATCGCGCTCGTTGTGCATTCCAGAAATTGTTTTTAAGAGCAAGCATTAGCATAGATCGAAAGAAGGAGGATACATCGATACATCTACACATCTACCTCGGGCATTTTATTTCTTTGGTTCAGAAGCTGAGCAGTAAGTGTTTTTATTACACCCAAAAAATAAGAGAATTGAATCGCTTCCTAAACGGCTTTTGAACCAAACAGATAAAATGCCCGCTGCAGATGTGTAGATATATCCTTCTTCTTTCGATCTATGCTCATGTTGGCCCTTAAAAACAATTTCTGGAATGCACAACGAGCTAACTAGCTACCTGGGTATCAGAGAAACTTTTGCGAATTTGCTTGTTTTGAATTACTGGTTGAGAGAACTTCCTTTGTCTGTGATCGCTAATCGCTTTGAATTGAGGTGTCAACAAAAGCAACTCATGCTATTGTCCTAAAAAAATCTGTCCTTGCTGAGCAGGCACATAAGTCTGCACATAACGAAAAGGCCACAAAGCGTTATAATTTTCCAAGGAGTTTTCTTGACATAAAATTAAGCTCAAACGATATTTTTTCGATTGTTTGGAAGCAGTTTCCTGTTTCACAATGAACTGTGATTGAAACGTGAATTTTTTTCTTTAATTATCTTGATCCAATCAAATTCACTTCCTGTGCTCGTCTCGCAAAGCAGGATGGTAGGAGATATAAATAATGAACCGGGGCTGGCCGGAAATAGTGTTTTCCCCAGACAGACCACAATGGTACACTCCGTGACCAAAACTGTGATACATAGGTGAAAACAACTCAAAACGAGTGAGTAGAAGTTTCATTGTGCAGAAGAATGATTGAATTAGCTATAGAAATTTAATTCGTTAAAATGGGTCATTTTTTTCCGTATTTATTTGCAATTTTGTGATATAGCTCTGTTGGTGAGAAGATCGCTAGTACAAGAACTTTCCGCTCCCTGAAAATGAAAAATTAAATTGATAGTCCCAAAGGGATTAGAAATAAGTTACAATAGTTATTCCTTTTGTGCTCTAACACAATGAATACCTCGTCTCAACTTGTTTGCAGAGAAACAGTATGTTTACCATGGCCTAAGTGTTCACACGTGAATGAATATGAATCTGATCGAAGGCCTTTCTACGTATACTGTCAAACACGATTCAACTAAAGTCACTCACCATTATGGAACGGAAAGGCCGATTTTGATCAAAACATCTTCAAATTTACGTTATACCAACATAAAGATGAAATAGCTTTTCTTTTATGCAATTATGTACGGTATAAAGAAAAGAATCGTCAAAGCAAGCTGCAACAATAAAAATTGGCAAAAACCCCACGTCTTTTCTGACTCACCAATTAACAGCCTAATCCTAAATAAACATATTCACCAAGGTGATTTTAAGATTTGATCCACAAAATTTGAACTGGTTAAAATTCGAAGATTGTTTTGAAAAGAGAAACCATCACGAAACATACATTTTCGTCTGACAACCAATGGGGGCATGAAACGTCAGATAGTATCCAAAACAAGAATTCTTTGCTGTGTTTTTGAAAAAGCCAATCAGAAGCAGTGAAGTGTGATATACAGTAAAAGCGCGCGTATAAGAACCTAGTGGATTAAGAGCCTACAGGCTGAAATTTTCTCAGTTTCAATTGTTTTATAAGAACCAATCCATTGTATTCCTTGCTTAAGAACCCAGGCTGACTTGCAAAATAGTAGGTTCTTAAACGCGGGTTAATACTGCAGTACCGGATACTCTGAAGGTTGCTTCAACCCAGCTAGATTTGGAAGTGAGCAACGAAACCATTTCTAACTATAGGAAAATTGGGAATATTTTGGACAGGTTCTTTGTTAAAGACAACTCTCAAGTGAAAACAGGCATTGGCTGTAAATAAAATCCTTCGAACATAGAAAATAATGAGCTTCTTTAATAATTCCTGAAGAATTGACTTGAAACAAGGTCAAACAGTTCTCACTGCGCAGAAGATAGTGATTTCAAAAACCAAGATTTTAAATATAGCATTTAACAGCGACCTCAAAAGATTCTTTATCTTTAGTGGAAACCGAACAAAGAAGGGATTTTGATACATGGATGAATGGACGGGCCGCAATCAAACAAAACAACAACGCTCACCATGTACATAATGTAAACAAACGTACAAAAAAGTAAACAAAGGTAAACAAAGATGAATTTTGTTGTGGTGAGCAAAGAACATAAAGTCACTTCGCAGCTGCTGTTTGAATCAATGTTGAACAACAATAAAACTAGCAATAAGGCTGACAATGAAAGAATAATTGTTATCATGAAATGGGCCTTAGGTTAACGATTTGAAAATTGATGATAATAAATATTATCTATATCAATCTTTCAAACATTTATTGGAGAACCCAGACCATGCTAAAATGTACGATAACAATTGCTTTCCAAGACAGGTTGTCTTTCAATCTTTCCAATATTTACTGGAGAACCCAGACCGTGCTAAAATATATGATAACGATCGTTTTCGAAGAAACATTGTCCCTTCAAAAACGTTCCTCGTGCTCTGATGTATAGGATAACTGTCACAAACCTATCAAAGTTTCCTTGTCCCTAATAGCAAACATGATATTGGGAGATGCATTCTAAGCCAAAGTAAAGGATTTTTCTTCAAAAATTTTTCTCGTGCTCTGAATGACAGGATGATTGTTACAAAGCTATCAGAGTTTCCTCGTCACCACTTAGGAGTATGATATTGGAAGATGCATTCTAAGCCAAAGCGAAGGACGTGGCCCCAAACGTTTTCCTGAGGGCTTCGCTTCTAGACCACCTCATTTCTATGCCCCCCCCCCTCCAGTCACGCCGCTGTTTCATGAGTGCTTAGACAAAATGAGAAACATTACAACATATCTTGGATCAAAATTTAACGTTGCAAAAACGGCCAATAAGTACTTAACAAGTAACAGCAAAGCAACATAGGACAAGCGCTTTCCAGCATTTAGCTAAACCACATGACCAAACATTCAGCACAACTGCACAATTGCAAGTCACCATATAGCCACAGTGGACCGATGAATTGAATGGATAATGTTTTATGTGCTTGAAACAGCGGACAGAAAGGCTTCACAGTCGCCTTATATAACTGTGCAAGTCATCCGTTGCTAAGGCCATAGAGACGCGCGGTCTGCTTGCTGCCAGGTCTGTCGATAATTCAGTTACGTCGAGCGGATTTATGACTAGTTGCGCGGTAGGACGAGGCTGTAAATACGGCCTAGTGTTCTTAGCCACGCGGGATAAAGTTGCGGCTTTGCGATAGAAACAGTCGCAAATCATGAAAGTTTAATGAGGGTTCCTGCAACAATGCAGTGAAACCATGCGAAAAAAGAAAGACATTGGAGATTGAACAAGCAAAACTGATTTGCATGATTTTCAGACAACGATGCACATAACCAGACATGTTTTTAATGCAACTGATACAAAATGTGGTTACACTTACGTAAGCAGTTGGTCTGAGGTCTCTAAGCTTGAGTCGCAGTTAACAATGCTCTGTCTTGGAATCTCCGATTATCTTACATTACTTCTAATGCATTACTAAATCCATCTTCTTTAATTTCATCAATATTTTCTCAAATGTTAAACAGGTGTTGACAGCATTTATTTCTGGCCGCACCAAATTAGGCCCAGGACCTTATTACCGTCATAATCCAAATAATCTTCAACCAAGGACGCCCTTAATGCAGAGGATTGGGAGCTTTGAAACTATTTAAATCAGAGCTATGTATAGATGCTCGAGATCTGTGATAGAAACACCCATAGGTGTAAACAGGCGCCAACTTGTCCAAGTCCAAATCAGCATAGGTTCAAAATTTTTTCTCGGCGTAAACAGGTGGGTGTAAATTCAATGACTTATTTCTTCTGTTTTAATGACTTGCAAGAAACTTTAGATACTTATCTATCATTCTTCCGTTGGATTTTCCAGAAATTTTGAATATTTTTCGAAATTACAGCGTATCTTACATTTCAACTCATTTGAGGATGTGACGTCATCAAATTTCTAAATCAAAAACCAGGTGAGTGACAGACTTTTGCTTCATACCATATTGTAGGCATTCATAAACTATAGTGTTCTTCTAAGTTACGTCATGTTACGTCAAACAGTTTAGAAATTACGATGGTTTTAAGTTATTTTGAAAATTTTTCTTGAATTCTTGAAAAAGGAGAAAATCACTCTAAATCTGAAAATATCGAATATTTCCGAAAAGTCCAACGGTAGAATTATAGAGAAATAGCTAAAGTTTCTTTGAAGTCATCCAGTTCAAAGAAATAGGTCACTCAATTTTACACCAGCCTTTTTAAAGATTTGGAACCTATGCTGTCCATATCTCGACTTGACAAGTCCTTCAAACTGAAAAGCCGATTCATTGAATTCAACAACAAAGCCTGGATCGAGCGATATTTATATACAGTTGTTTTCACAAAATGTGCAATTGAGTGGCGTTACAGCTTCTGTCACTGTTTTGCACAATCAAAATTCATCAGATTTCGACAAAATGTTCCGCATGAGCCAAAAAAGGTATACAAATTTGAAAGGCTATAGCTCTCAAGCTATTTTTCAGATCTCAATAAATTGATAATGCCTGTGTAGCTACCTAGTATATGAACTTAGATCAAAAAAATTAGTCTGTAAAAATCGGTCGTATCTGTGTCCTGAAATTATAAGTAATTTTATAAAAATTCTTCATCCCTAAATCTTTCAAAATAGGCCTGGAATCCTTGACCAAGTTAGCTAGCGATCCTGACACCTTACGTTACTTAATTGTTAGTAATCTGAGAGCTGAGTTTCTCATAGAAAGTTTTATTGCAAAACTTGTATGACTTAGCATTTCAGCAGAGACGTAGAAACCGGGGGCACTGGGGGCATGTGCCCCCAAGATTTCGCAATTACGACGAAAAAGTGTCGCTTCATTTCAAGGAAATGCCCCTTTGGCTTTATGAAAAAGTGCCCTTGAAGTGTCGTGGCCCCCAAGTTTCAGGTGCTTTGTACAGCCCTGCCTTCAGGCGTGCATTAACATGGGAACGTGGGATCCCAGGCAGCTTTTTCCACAGCAATATTTTGCAGGCAGTTTTTCTAAAATCGTTTTTAATGAAATGTAATTGCAGTAAGATGACGAATAATAGCAAACAAATGGTACAAATTGCTCATGTTCTGCTGTTGAATATATGATTAATCGTTTCGTTGCTCCATATGTAAGAACTTACTGTTTGATACCCGCATTATTATTGGTTCTGGTAATAGGCTTCTCTACCCTAGCTGTACAAATTGATATGCAGGCAGGTTTTCAGAGAATTTCTATCGCTCCCAGGCAGGTTTGAACATTATGCACGCCTGCCTGCCTTTTGGATCAACCGGTATACAAATATAAATGGAAGCTTCCTGTACGCTCGGTACGATATTAGAATGTATAGAAGAAAATAAAGCTAAACAGATAAGGACAAATAGGAGCTGATTTATATGCAAGCCATACATGATTGACAATCCTTATTACACACAAGCTTATCATGTGTTTAAAAGCATTAGAGATGGTGGTGGAAAACTGATGCAAACAATTGTTACAAAATCTTTTGGTTTTTTTTATCTAATTCATCTCAGCAGGTGGAAACTTTATAGCTGGCTTGTTATGTCAAAATACCGGTTGTCCTTAAATAGGTACTCCCATTTGAAAAATCGCCAAAATTCGATTATCAAACCAATCATAGACTTGCCCCAAGTCTATTTCGTCAAAAAAATTTCGTCAAAAAAATTGAAGGGAAAAGTGAGAAGCAAAATACTTTCCAGTAGACTTATTACAGTTGACAAAACAGACTTGGGGCAAGTCTAAACCAGTCATAAAGATCTGTCATTATCTATCACACCTTTCATTTATCTCTTTTGCCAATGGTCCAAATATATCTTAAAGTGATACAATGTTTGTTTTCATTACTAAAAGGCCACAAAATAACGCATTGAAAACCTCATTCTGAGCTATTCCTTAAGCAAAATCGTTAATCCTGCTTGCCTAAGAGCTATTATATTGAAAATTGTCATTGCCCTTCAAATCCACCTAGTTTGCATTTCACTCTGATATCTATGGCCACGCTACAAGCTTGATATGCAAAACGAAATCAGTCAGTGCTTTTTGCAGTATGGTTTAAAACCAGGCAGCACAAAAAAGAGCTAAATTCACCAATTTTAAAACCAATAAAAAGATCAGCTATGCCTGGAAAAATCTATTTGGTCTTTGATCTACCTGCTCAAGAAAAGAAATTTGAAGAAATTTGAAATTTGAAGAAAAACGTCGTTTGCCAAAATTTGATGCATTCTGTCTGTTTTTTCGGAATCCTACCAATAACATTTTTGGCGTCAGGGAATTTCAGATTTTCAAACATTTTTTCAACAACCTACAATGCCTACCAAGAGTGCTTAGAACGCTTAGGCCATTTCTTGATAATCCGCATTTCTATCCAGATGTTTACAACAGCCCCCCCCCCCCCCCACCCTGGAACCAAATTGATTTGCAAGGTTGTTGCCCTGGTATTCCACTAGAGTCGCGAATCACCCTGTCATCCCCATATTGTCGTCACAGAACAACATTGTTCTGAGGGGGAAAATCGCAACACAAGGTTAAATTAGCGAAGATGTTCTAGGACTGTGGCAGGCATTGTAGTTCCTAGACTTGTACTTGTACACAATGACACTTGGCGTTCACAAGCATTGTGATTGGTCTAATCATAGCAGGCGTGTCGATTTTGCAACCAATAAACATTTGGTGTGTCCATATACAGAAAATCAGTCTGTAAGCATTTGATTTCCTCCGCCCAAAGTATAACAATGTGGATAGGTGACGTCTATTCCTACCAAAGGATTTTTGAAACCACTGTCCTTTGAGTCAACCTGTCAATTGAATGGTATCCTATTGTAAACTTCAAGGCGTTGCTAAAAACAATACGCCATTGTCAGCGAAAGACCAGTGATTTCCCTCCACAATTGTGGTAGGATATGTGTGGTGAACATGATTGGTTTATCTATTTCTTGTTTGCACCAATAACGAGGATTCACTTTGTTGCTGGTTGAATTGATGTCAAAAACGTTGCAAGCCCAACTTCCTATTCTTTTAGACCAATCAAGTTGGCTATAGGTCAGACAATTGACCATGGCCAGACAAAGACGAGATCGAATTGGATAATATTGCCTCCCGGGAGGGGGGTCACTTCAAAAGGCGGATGACGGGGGTGTGCCATTTTGAATTGAAAAATCATACCCTAAAATTTGTGAATTTTTCAAAAACCATACCCAAAAATTTACGGGCTATTCAAAATAGATACCCTAAGATCGTGACCAAAATTCGAAGTTCTAAAATGACACCCAAAAATGTATGTTCATTTATGATGTTACCAAAAATGACACCCTACCAGTGCTACATAGTTTAATTTGTAACTACTCCGAAATGGAGATTTGGTATTTATATTATATTATATTATATTATATTATATTATATTATATTATATTATATTATATTATATTATATTATATTATATTATTTATATTATATTATATTATATTATCATACCCTAAAATTTATTTTCAGCCTGAAAAAAGGTACCCCAAAAATGGCACATCCCGTACTGGTATATATGGTAGTGACCCCCCATGATATTGCCTACGTGGCACCAAGGGCTGTAGGAAGATTTGTGCGACCTCGAAAATCTACGATTCGTTACGCAATACGATCGGCCCAATTTGCGAAAGGTTGTCTAATTTGCATGCCAATAAAGATTTGCTGTCTATGCTGTGTCAAGATCCTATGTCGGATGAGTAGAAAAAAGGTTGAAACGTTTGATTGGCGGTAGAATAAAGAGCACGTTGCAGATATTCAAAACGAAAATGTTAATTTATCAGTCAAAGGCTAACTTAGGTGTAAAAATTTTGCTTATTAAAAGCACCCATCTTTTAGACCCAGAAATTAGTGGCAAGTAAATCTAGGACCACAATCGAGCGTGGAATTCTCGTTCCTATACAAGACCCTTACCATCATTTTTCTAACTTCTCGGTCTAAAAGATTAGTGATTTTACCAAACAATATTTTCACAACTAAGTTTAGCCTTTGACTGATAAATTAACATGCTAGTTTTGAATATCATCCACGTACTTTCTACTCCACAGCCCACCAAACATGTCAATTTTTTACTCCTCCGATAGATTCAAAATTAGTTAGGCCATAAACACTAAAACAGTGAACATAAAATGAAAACAACTCTCCAAGATCAGCCATAAGCTCTAATGAATATCTCTCCTCGAAACGAGGCTAATAAAACATGACGGAACAAAACATACAAACGAGGCTATACAAGTAGTTAAAACAATAAATGAAAGTAACTATGCAATAAAAACCCACCTTATTTTGCCAAATTGCTTCATGGCAGCAACGATATCTGTCTCTTTACAACCATCAGCAACAGCTCTGCAATGTACGACTCTGGATGATGGCATATTGTGGTTTTCGATTGCTGTTAAAAAATTATGAATAAATTATCAAACAATGAGGCCTTTCCAGGGGCTTTGGGGAGCAAGGGACACTTTATATTTGGAACAATGGACACTTAACATATTAAAGCTGGGTACAAGGGAACATTTTGAAATAAATTTGGAAGGAGAAAATTAATAAACTATCACAACGTTGGGGATAAAATCGATGGATTATTCAAGTTTGTCTAACAGTCAGGAAGAAAACAAACAGAAAATACTCGAGGAAGAAGGCAATATCAATATTCAATCTTAAAAAATAGTTGTCTTTGCTCTCGCATCGCTTTACAGTGCAGTGTCCCTGTATTCCACTATTTCATACTACTACTCTTCGTTGCAAGCATCTTTAAGCAACATCCGACGCACGGCGACCTGTCACCGTGGCCTTTCCTTATACAATCCAAAGGACTGATACACGCATCTTACATGTAAAATTATATGTTTTGCTGAGTTAGGTTCTTTAGAAGATACTTAGAAATTCAACTTTCATCATTCTATTTCTAAAGTTGGAAACTGGATGAAATATTATCGCAAGTTCTGATTTTGTTCAAGACTTAGTTCAATGACAGTTTCGTGATAAAATTGTCAACCGGATGAGTGAGAAAAATGTATCCATTTTGAAAAATTGGACAAGAAATCATATGTGATTGATTCGTAAACTTTTAATTCCATCATCTTACTCAAGCTTTAATTAAATTTTGAGACTTCTCTCATAATTTTAGGTGCATTAATTCCTTTTGAAATCAGGCTCAAATACAATCAAAAATGGGATGTTCGCTATTGTGTAGATTTTGACTTTATGATGCACACCATTGGCGAGAGAGCACAAATACATTTCAAAAGCTTCCATAACATTAGATGGTGATGAATGACATCGTTTTGCCATTTTCATAGTTAAAAAGTGGTAAAATTGAGCCACTTAATTCAAGTTTCAGGGAAAGTCCATGGAGTCTAATTTTTTGGGTATTCTTCGTCTTAGATCAAGGTTGTGCAGTGAAAATAACAAACAAATTCTAAAAGTTAAGTTAAACTCTCACGCAGTTAACGGAGTTGTAATTTTTTCAATCAGTTTACAAATTTTTGCAGTACGATCTTTCAAACAATAGATGCATTTTTCTGACCCACCCGAAATAACTCCAGAACAGTATGACCGACTTTAACAGGCAGATCTAAATTGGCCTTTCTATTACAAACTGATTTATATCAAATGAAATAAATGGAAAATCAATGATTGCAATGTTTAGCAAACGCAGATACATTATTTTTCCGACACCTGGTAGACGATGCTGTGCACTTTAAAATACCTTTCCTCAAGAAAGAATTGAAAATCAAGATGGTATAATAATCTAGGGGAAGAAGCAAGAAGCACCACATTAACACATTCACTAACTTAGTGAAAATAAATTTTATACCGGGAAAGTCACAAAAAGGCCCGGCGTTTGAAAGGTTACTACTCCCTGTATATATAAGCAATGATATTTTGCAATATCTAGTTGAATAGCAAACATGTTTACTAACTTTTAGAATTTTTCCTGACTGAAATCAGTCGCTCCGTTAAGATTTGATATGGGATTTTCTAAAAACTGTCCTTTCGAGAAACCTTAAAAAACGTGCTAAAATCATTAGCAAGTTTCCCTAATGTGTTTACCTTACACCAATGATTTGAGAACGCTTAGCACGTGCTATCCTCTTGGAGTAATGAAAAAGTCTCCCCTATTATGAATAACTAATTCGGGGGGATTCCATTCTCCCAAGAGGACAAAATGCATGAATGTATGTGAGTGTCATTATTGCTAGGAAGGAAAACAAAGGGAATTTTTTTGTCGTTTTCCTTCATCTTTGCAGGTTTTCGAAAGGGACTTTCTGTAGAAAATCTCTCATAATCGACAGGAAGGAAAAGCCGATTAAAGCCGGGTAAATTACTGAACCTAATTGGATATACGGGGAATAAAACAAGACAGTTTTCAATATTATTGCTTTGATATTGAGGGAGCAACATATTTTCAAACGCCCAGCCCCAGGGGGGGCACTCAGCACATGCACATACGGGGAGGTAAGTCCGATATTTTTGGGTCAGAATATTGCCGAAAGTGATATTTTTGGGTCCAAATAAATTGAAATTATGTTTTTGATATTTTTGGGCATCAAATATTGTGAAAATGATATTTCTGGGTTCTTTAGAGGCAATCCTGGCCTCAATTTGCATTGTTTCAGGATCTTTTATGTTCGTTTATAGATGTCAAGGTATAAAATGAGCTGATATTTTTGGGTTGTAATGAAGCTAAACTGATATTTTTGGGGTTCCTGAAAAGTTCTCGGACTGACCCCCCCGTATGTGTATGTGCCGAGTGTCCCCCCTGACTCACCCGGTAGTTACTTCAAGTAACTCTCCTCGTTTCTTGAGGGTCTTCTTCGGCGGACAAGCTGTGAAATTCCAATTTACAAAAGAACTAATCTTTGTGTCACCGTTTCCACTACCCTGGGTACCAGAGCCAACAGAAAAATAGACACGTTCCCAATTTTAAATCTACTTTTGAACATTGTCGAAGCTCTGGTACCAAGGGGTACATTGCCACCAACCTACACAGGGCACCTTGTTGGGTTAATTGTATTGTTTACTGATAACACAATAGCATTGAGCCATTTTCAAATGTAGAAGAAATGCAGATGCGACGCTATATCGTGAAAAAATTTATGTGATTTTGATATTTTGTTGGAGAACAAAAAAGTGCTGTCTTTGAAGCAACCACTTTTTTGTCTCTCCTGTGGCGGTCCAGGGGGGACGTACTCCCATTGTGGCCTGACAGGGGGTCCAGTCAGGTTTAAAGAGGGCCAAAGCAAACATTTCATAAAAATACCCTCAAATGGTAGTATCTTTTTACAGAAACCCCCAAATGGTAGTTGGTGGACCTAAAATTGGGCCATTTGGTCCATTTGGTAGCAAAAATTTCTTCAGTTTTTCAAAATTTTCTATGGTAAAAACTGATTGAACAAAGCAAGAAAACTTCAAAATTCAATGATAATTATTGCTGCAACGACCATATTGCCATGATTACTGAGTTGAAATCTTATAACTGGCCAGGAATATGGAATATCCCAAATTGGTAGCACGAGTTTGACAAATAGGGCCATTTGGTAGCCACTTCATAAGACCGTCAAACCGACTTCACCCCCTGTTAGGCCATAATAGGAGTACCCCTCCCTCCGGGTGTGGCAGTCCGACTGTGTCTCAATCTCTGAGGCAAAATTTTTAGAGACTTCTTTTTTTTATGTCACTAAAAATTCAAAAAGACAAAAACAAAACTCAAATTTAATTATTGCTGAGATGGAGGCAAAAGACATAAAGTTATCGGGCTGCCTCTCCACAAAATATCATAATGTTACTGATGTTACACAATAAATTAACGTTTCACAACTTAAGAAAAGACAAAGGCTGAATTTACACTTCAGGCGATTTTTCGATGCGGCGCACATAGCAAAGCCAGATCAATCCAACTTCGTCGCATTGCCGCGCTTTATGTGTTAAAAAGAGGGTCAAGAACGGCGCCTCAAGCGCAAATTCAACACAGGGCAACTCTACCCACCGCTCCAGCGAGAGACGAGCCCCAAACAACCGAAGCTCGTCGCTCGCCAGAGGGGAGGGCAAAATCACCCTTAGGGCCAGAGCTATACATAAACTAAAAATTACAATACAATACAGTACAAAGTATAAACTATCCATACGTCATAGTCGCAGTCCAAGGTCACAGAATTTAATCTTCCAGATATAGGAGACAACGACCTAAACTCATTGAAATCGTTTAGTTTGCTTGACGAGTTCAACAGTACATTTAGTATCATTTCGTTTGCTTTCTCGTTATGAGCATTACTTCCAAAAAGAACAAGATCACATAAATGGTCGTCAGGCAGTTGAGTTAATTCGCTGAGATAAAATATCAGATATCTTATCAAGCAGCTGTACACTTCTGAAAGTTGCATATGGAAGGATGGAACTGAGGTCTACCGTGTGAGTAAAACCCGGGGGGGGGGGGGCACTCCCATACTTGACCTGACGGGATGTGCCGCTCAACAGGGTGTCCTTTTACGGTAAAAATTATGCGACAGGGTGTCCTTTTCTAACGAAAATTATGCGACAGGGTATTATAATAGGTAAAAAATTTATGTGACAGGGTATCACAAGCAAAAATTGCGTTCTACACTAACTTTGAGATGCAGAATTTTTATGCGACAGGGTATCACAAGCAAAAATTGCGTTCTACACTATATTTGAGTTGCAAACTTTTTATGCGACAGGGTATACTTTTGGCCTATTTCTTATGCGACAGGGTGCAGGGTGTGGAGAGGCTTTCCGCACACCCCCGTCACTTCCCTAGTCAAGTACCCCCCCCCCCCCCCCCGGGAGTAAAAACGATCCCAGTTTGAAAAGTCACCTCTCCCTGGATATCAAGACGATAATATTGAAAAATATCTCAACTTATGGTGGACATGTTTTAATCAATTCTAAAATTTGCCTGAATAAAATTGGCTACTCTGTGCTGAAGTTATAAGGGATTTTCTCGATAAAGCAGCTTCAAGAAACGGGCATAGAATGATGACAAAATTTTAACAGCAATGACTTCTACACGTTATAGCACGTGCTATCCTCTTGGGAGGATGAAATATGGTGGAGTCTCTTGTTTCCCCGAGGAAGAGAAGGGACTTATTGTCATAAGTCTAGATGAAATCGCCGGGGAATAATGCTATCATGCTCCAAGGGATGATACATTCATCCTACAAAAGTAATAAAACGTGGTAAAGTATGTAGATGTCATTGCTGTCAGGCAGAAAATTGGTCGTGACTTTAGGCTTGTTTTGAAGGCTTCTTGACTGCGCTTTCTTGAGAAAATTTCAAAACGGAGTGGCCGATTTCAGTCAAGTACATTGTGAAATATATTTAGACATGTCCACAATTGAATAATATACTCGCCAATAATATTGCCTTGACATCCAGGAAGCAGTAGCCTTTTGAACAGGGATGGTTTTGGTTTTAATTTTCACTCACCATCCAGTACACTGCTACAGGGTGTCCCAAAAAATTGTGCCCCGTTTGCCTGAAGATTGCGACAAAACGGCAACATATTCTGGCCAAACTTTTGCATGATGTTGCTCTGCAGATATTCGATTAAAGTTGGCTTCCATCCCCGTAAAAATCCGTTGAAAAATGATGGAGCTATGACCTTCAGGAGACCAAATTTGCATGATGACTGAAACCAGTGTCTTACTATTTTGCAGCGATAAATAGCTTCATGGATGAAATGAAACGGCAGCCTCCAATATCATAGCTCTCGTGAAAATTCCGATAAAAATCAGAGAGTTCAACTATTTCGGACATAACAGAAACTATTTCGTACCTCACGTGAAGTTATTTATCGCTGCAAAATAGTAAGACAGAATGGCCGACCGCTGGTTCCAGTCATCGCAGTCATCAGGCAAATTTGGTCTTCTAACGGTCATAGCTCCATCATTTTTCAACGGAATTTCACGGGGATGGCAGCAAATGTTATTTGAACATCTGAAGAGATCATCATATAAAATTTTGGCGAGAATCTTTTGCCGTTTTGTCGCAATCTTTATGCAAAAGGGTTACAATTTTTTTGGGACGCCCTGTATTTTCAAGAGTACCGCACAGGATAGAGAAATTTGCAGCTCTCCCTCGAAGTCGACAATAAGATCAAGTTTGTGGCTACGGGGTGGCTACTTAAATTTGAATGTCATAAAACCATACAGTGATTAACAATACTGAGCCGTAGGCGTAAAAAAAGCTTCCCCAAAACATCTGCAGAAACATTCCAGCTAGATTTTTGCACATGGCTCGAATCTTTGCAAAATTTCCAAACAAAAAGTGCAAAATATCATTGCCCTATTCTTTCAACTGAATTGACCGAAGGGAACTTTATATAATTTGCCCGGCCGCTATTTCTCTGAGAATGGGGTATAAATTCAAATGCTAGCTGAGACATAGAATTCAAAAACAGGGGTCATATTTTGGTCAACTAGTGAGAGATTCCCAAAATAGGGTATCAAATCTATCACTAATCATCTATCACCAACAATTTGAGGGCAAAACAATAGGAAAATAACAAATTTCAGCCATTTTCCAGAGCCCCCCTCTCCGGCGTTCCTGACTGTAATGATGTTAGTTCCTATTCAGTTCATGATCATTTATTCATATTCCCTCATCTTATCTACTGACTAATGTCAGGGTGCTCAGAATTAGTGTTAAATTTCGAATGTACATCACAAAATCACCATTTCAAGGATGTCAGTGAATGTATGAAAAAGGGGGTGATATTTTCCCTGAGAGTCGAAGAGGGGGGGTTAATTTGAAAGGTTCCGTCAGAGATAGGGGGTATGAAGTAGATTCTATGGACAAACATGATGTACAGATAAAAGGAGTGCAATTGCAGGTGCCGGGGTAATTTGCCATAATCCCAGAGAGAGCATTCTTGATATCAGCATTATTTTCAGAATTACAGCGTTTTTTAGTTTTTTGAAAGGATGTACGAGAGGAGGTATCTGAAACTTTGACAAACATTAAAAGCTCCACACATTCTAAACCGACAGGAGAAACATAATATGACCTACACAAGAAATTCTCAGTTTTGAAGGTCTAAAAGATGGTAGCAAGCAGAAATCTATAGCTTTTATGGTTTACAATTTATAATTTAATGACGTCACAATTTCAAACTAGCGGGAATGTTATAAATGCTGTAATTTTGAAAATAATGATGATATTGAAAATTTTCTCCCTAGAACAACGCACAATACACCTTCTTTTGTGATCGAAAAGGCAGCTCAAAAGAACAAGGGCAGATTTTGTAATACAATAGCACGAGTTGCTTTTGTTGACACCTCGATTCAAAGCGATTAGCGATTTCACACAAAGGAAATTCTATCAACCAGTAATTCAAAACAAACAAAGCCGCAAAATTTTCTCTGAAACCCAGGTAGCTAGCTCGCTCGCTGTGCATTCCAGAGATTATTTTTAAGGGCAAACATGAGCATAGATCGAAAGAAGAAGGATATATCTACACATCTGCCGCGGGCATTTTATTTCTTTGGTCCAGAAGCTGAGCAGTAAATGTTTTGATAACACCAAAAAAAATAAGAGAATTGAATCGCCTCCTAAACGGCTTTTGAACCAAACAAATAAAATGCCCGCGACAGATGTGTAGATGCATCCTTCTCCTTTCGATCTACGCTCATGTTTGCCCTTAAAAACAGTTTCTGGAATGCACAACGAGCGAGCTAGCTACCTGGGCTTCAAAGAAACTTTTGCGGCTTTGTTTGTTTTGAATTGCTGGTTGAGAGAATTTCCTTTGTCTGAAATCGCTAATCGCTTTGAATTGAGGTGTCAACAAAAGCAACTCATGCTATTGTATTACAAAATCTGCCCTTGTTGCTCAAAAGGGGACCGCAGAACAGTGTCCGCTGGGACCCCTCCGATGTGAATCACGCGGAAAAATCAATGTCGCGGTTAATGTACCTAGTTCAAGTTTCTAATTTGCTCGACGAATTGAATGAACAGACTGTATTTTCAACGAACTGATACAAGAAACTGCAACGCCATAGCTACCGCACACCGTTAACAGAACGAGGAGACCACTCTGGTGTAACGAGATAAATTTGCCGTTTGTGATTACTTTATTTTAAGTAGGCTGTAAGGATGCTTTGCTTTTTCTCGCTAAATTAGGCCTACAACCCAACAATGCATGCTGCATCCAGGCAAGGGACCCCTAGTTTAACGTGCCTTCCAAAGGATCGCGATATGAGTTGCTTGATCACGCAAATGAAAGGTCGTCCATCCGGGTTTTCATCTTAAGGCTAATTCCAGTCAGTGGAATTTTCCGAGCGGACGGAATTTTAAACAATAAAAGGTCGCTCAGCCGCAACGTTCTATTCAATGCCAGAGCGACATTTTCTCTCGAATACAATAGAAATTCCGCCCGCTCGGAAAATTCCACTGACTGGAAATCAGCCTTTACAGCTTATATCACAAATACAGAAACAAGATATGAAACAAGAAACCAAACTTGTTTGGCTAAAAATGCTCAATGAAGTACCTCGAGAACCGCCGCGCGACAGCTACCGGACATCGCTAACGGAGTGAGAATACCACGTTGATGCCACGAGAAAAAACTTGTGTGAAAACGAAAATGAAACAGTAGCGAAATAAAATTTGCATTGCTAGGCCTAGTGACAAAGATTCAAACAATTAAACAATAAATGTTGGGCTACATCTGTTCAAAGAATTGACACGAGAAAATACCGCGCGATAGCTACGGCTCATTGCTAGAGGAGAAAACACCACGCTGATGCCACGAGATGAGAGTTACGTCACATTGACCAATGAGAGTTATGTCTCGTTCAATTCTTACCCTGACCATCCCCCCCCGGGACACCCCCGGGCATTTGCACAACAAATTTTCCCGGCCCCCGGGCATTTGACCGTACATTTTTCCCCGGCCCCCGGGCATTTGAGTAGCATTTGGCAAGAACGAGAGCTTTTGCTTATACAGTGACTGGGAATATAGCATTTTTTCAGTACCCGGCCCCCGGGCATTTGACCATCAATTTTTCCCCGGCCCCCGGGCATTTGAGCCAGGAATTTTTGTTGACCCCCGGGCTGCCCGGGGGGGGGGATGGTCAGGGTAGGACTTGAACGCGACATTACAATAGGCCTAACAAATGTGAAACCAGTAGGATTTTTGGCGCAACACTTTGCCTTGATGGACTGCCGCGCGATGGCTACAGCACATCGCTAACGGAGAAAAATACCACCCTGATCCCACGAGATGAAACTTGTGAACGATTGAGAAAGACAATATGGACCAGAAGAAATTTTGTTAAATATGGTGTTCAACATAGATTAAATTAGGATTTGCCTTCCCTAATACTTCCAGCTTCAAATATTTACATTATTCGTTGGCAAAAAGAATCCTTGAGTACCTACCTAAAATCAATTTATTTCGAGATGATGAAATGGAGAGGCAACCATCGACCTCTCAAGTACTCTAATGTTTACATCTTTGTAATAACATGACAGAACAATGTTCAACACACTAAAGGCTATCAGGTCAAGTTACAAATTCACTGTGATTTCAACAAATTTTAAACAAGCGAATTGTAAATGTCATGACCTTAAAATCAGATTTCTTTTAGGCCAAAAATTGATAAATCAAATGGTAGTTTATCGCAGACGATAACTCTGTTATCAATCGGAATATTTCACACACCCTCGCAGTTTATCGAAAGTTTGATTCAGTCAATGTCATGTTTCTCATTAACATTTAAATTTGGAAGCGCCCAAGCAATTTCAGTTTCAATGGCCTACAGTTGCTCAAGCCAATTTGACTTCTACACAGTGAATTTGATATCTTTCGATAAAAGGATATGACTTATTCAACAACCCAAAAATGAAAGAAAATCAAGTTGTGTATATTTGTAGAAAAGAGGGTTTAAAAAATCGATCTTGACACTCTAAATAATTTAAGACATATCATTAAAAACATGGCTTCCAGGATCTGTGAAAAGATTTCAGATGTAGGTTAGAGACGTGGACGTGGGCACAACGCATCAATGAATTTGACATTGAATACAAAAATGAAAATCGTCGAAATGTGGCAATATTTAGTCCGCGAAGCGCCTGCTTTTCGCTGAAAATATTTACAAATAAAATTGATAATTCTTCATATACAAGAAAAGTTGGGTTCCAGTTTTAGATAAATACAAGTAAAATTTGTAGATAAATATGACTATGATGTTTTGCGGTGAAGATTAGGCTTCGGACTTCGGGGTTTAGTTTTAGAGGTTGAGGCTAATAACAAAAATGAAAACTTTGTAATGTTTTGAACTGAAATGTGGAAAAGTGACTAAGAAATAAAATCACATCGATTTGAGATTATGATATAGATTCTAGATGTGTGTATTTAGGGAAGGATGAACAAGAAAGGTGTCAGGTAACTTGTACTTAGATTGAGGTGTGACGAGTTAAGTTTAGCTTGTAAAATTATCGCTTTCTTCGATCCATGGCCAACAGCGAAGTATTTACACACAAATAGGTTTTCCATGTTAAAAATCTCTCTCTTCGTATCGCTAGATTGCAAGCCACTTCAAGATCTGAATTTTATAAACAAACGGAAAATTATAAATACAACAATTTGAGTCCATTGGGAAAATATTTAATTGTTCCTGGTACCGAACCCATGTTGTCGACGCGTTTGCATGAAGCGTGCAACATGGGGAAACAATTGGCCGATCGAATTCGTGATGCGTAGATTACACGATCTTAACAACAATGCAAGAATCAGGTATCTTGTGTGCAAACAACACAGATATGTCGTGCCCTATAGTATTGTGGTTTTATCCAAACAGCCTGCTCATGTTCTGGTCACGGAATTTCAAGATGCAAGTGGTGCTGGCAAGACCTGTTCAAAACAAAAAATTGCGATCAAGAAACTCACCGTTTTGTATTGATCGTGCATTTCCTGACAAACTGCTACTGAAGCCAATATAATTTCCAAAACTGGTAGTCTTTAGTGAGTCGTAGAAGGCTTCAAATGCTTGCGATCGCGAATAGTTCGGGCTGCTATTTTCGACTTCTGTGATTGTTTGGTCGACGAAGCCGGTATCATCACTCTCCTGGAAAGTAGTGCTTCCATAGCTGGGACTGTTTAATTCGAAGCCAGAGCTGTAAGAGAAGCTATTAGCGGCATTGTAAGATGCGAGATGGTTGTCTCTTCTGATCCTTTTGCTATGATCGAAGTGATCGTATTTTGTTAGGCTAAGGAAAAGAGATTCAGTTGTGCCGTCGGCGGCCATGTTCACTGTGTCTTCATGTTATACTGTTTAAACTTGAAAATTGAACACAATTAGGGGTCTGGAAACCAGACGATTAGCATAACAATCGAAGTACAAACGCACATATTAACATCGTTCAAAAAGATAAATCGTTGAAATCTTGATGAGATTACGGATGAAGGAAAACTATGATATAAAATTCTGTAAATTTGCATATTGATATTAGAGTTACGGGGTAGGCCAAGGGGGTAGGGGTAGGTAGATCTTAACTCTAAGGGTAGGACAGTTCTGAATTATGTACTAAATAAAGGGTTAAAATCTTTAAAAAGGTGGTATAAAATCTCTCTGGTTCTTCCTTCTCTCCTTCTTTCTTCTCTGCCTCTTTCTTTGAACTGAATTGCTTGAAAAGGACTTTGACAACTTTGCTGTAATTCTACCGAAGAAATTTTTCGAGATCTTGACTATTTTCAAAAATGACGGCACTCAGGATATTTGAGGTCATGACATAATCAAATCTCTAAATCATAAACTAGAACAGCGACAGATTCCTCCTTGCCATCATATTGTAGACCCTTCTGTATGTGTTTGTTTTTTAGCAGTTCTCTTCGTTTTTAATTACACTCTTTTTTTTTATAAGAATACTATAAATTTTTTCCAGCCTCAATATTCTTAAGACATTTTTCGTTTTGAGCCTTAACATATTCTTAAAGTATTCTTATTTTTTCAAATCTGATATGGTTTTAAGGGAACATAGTTCAAAGAATTGTCATATCATTATGAAGAAATGGTCGAATGAAAGAAAAACTCAAGCAATTGTAACAGTAAGAATCTTATGAACATCGCAAGACAGGCAACTGCTGGAAAATGAGACACAAATATGCGAGCTGAGGCTGAGCAATATTCTTATAATATTCTTAAAATTTGGATGATTCTGAGCCTGAATATTCTTATAAACAATATTCTTATAAAAAAAAAGAGTGTATGTAATGTCTTAAGGCAGTTTGCAATCAAAAATCGAATCTGCAAATTCACCATGTTTGGCTCTAACTTTCAAACCTACACTTGCATTTACCGTATTTGATTGCAAGCTACCTTCACTTGTACCATAGTTTTTCGTTTGTATTTAAGCATTCCTTTTATTTGTAGTAACAGTTACGTGTAGTTTTATGTAGCTCATTAATTATTTTTAGGATTGCCACAGGGTAGACATAGTATTTCGCTCCCTGTGGCATCGTCTCTGTAGTATTGTAGGGTAGCTTGTAAGTATTGTAATTGGTAATGTTGTTGTAAATTCTTGATGGATAGAAAAAGAAAATAAAATATTGTAGATCTCCATAAACTATCAGTTTCTTCACTTCTGTATCACTTTTCCTCTGTAAATTTGGGATTTGCAATGATTTTAGTTTTTCAAAACTTTCCATGAATTTTTGCAATGAAAGGAAATAGGCTGCCATTTTGATACCCCGGGTACCAGAGCCAAATAAAAAATAATAAATTTTCGATTGCCTCCTAATTTTGAGGCCCTGGTACCCAGGGTACAGTTTTATTGTATTCTCGATATCAAAACAATTCCACGCAAGAATTATAACAAAGTACCCTAAGTTCCTTTCAAGTCATTTTATTCAAAGAAAAAGCAACCTCGTCCCCAGGGCCTTTTGTCATATTGGGATGGAGAGAATCTATGCCAAAAATGTTGAGAATTTCAAATTTTTCCATTTAGCAACTCCCGTTCCCCCAGTTCAATGTTGTTTGTGGAGATCCTAAAATCTAATACTTGCCGTGACCAATGATAGGCGAACATTCAGGTGGGGGAGGCGGAAAATTGAGCACTTTTTTCTCAACACCTTATATCAAGAATTGTAGACATTACAGTATGATCTAGTTCTGATTTTAGGGAATGTTTGATTGATGATGCAATATCGTGAAAGAGAATGGTGACAGGGGGTATTAATGGTACTGCGTACTGGCCCATAAGGTACCTGGTACTGGTGCCTTTGGCACTGGGTACTGGTGAGAATTACTGTGGTGCTGAGGACAATTTTCGAGGACTTGGAACACGGAAATCATCAATTTTTTCATTCTGAATTTTTCCCAGTATTTTACCGTAATTTTCTATTTAAAATGGTACTGTTATCCTGCTCTGATGGTCCCTGGTACTGACCTTAATGGTACTGGGTACCGGACATTTTGGTACCTGGTGCAGCCCCTGTGGTACTGTGGTACTTTCTACCTGTCACCATCCTCGTGAAACAAACTGCTTGAAAAAATCTACTTCTCAAACAACTTCCCGCAAAAAAAACATGTTTCTAAAATAACGATTCAAGCAATCTGCTTGAATAAAACAAAGTTTCTGCAACAGACCTTGCACTACTCGAGGACCCTCAAGCTCAAGCTACCATTGATCAAACAGTCTCATTATCCGTCACGGTTCACTTGTTTTCAAAGAATGATTATCAAACAACAATTCTTTAACGAAATTTCTCAAACAGCACTTCCACAATTCCTTGTAAACATCGCCCTACAAACATACTGTCTGAAGTTTTAAAACAATCATCTCCAAGTAACGCTCCTCAGACAATATTTCCAAAGAAAAATGTCCCTTCAAACAAATCCGTACACCCCTCGAACATGCTGTCTGAAACTCTGAAAACATCCATCTTCAATCATGCAATTCATCTCAAACACTTTTTTGAAACAATCATCTCCAAGTAACACTCTTCAAATAATATTTCCAAAAAAAAATGTTTCCTTCAAACAAATTGTGTTAAGCAATGTTCTTCATTCAAACACCTCTCGAATACGCTGTCTGAAATTCTGAAAATATCCATCCTAAATCAAGCAATTCATCTCAAACAACTGTTTCAAACAATTACTTTAAAGTAAAGTTCTTCAAACAACATTTCCAAAAACAATGTTTCATCCAAACAAATTGTGTCAAGCAATTCTCTTCATTCACACACCCTTCAAATACGCTGTCTGAAACTCTGAAAATATCCATCCTAAATCAAGCAATTCATCTCAAACAATTGTTTCAAACAATCACTTTAAAGTAAAGTTCTTCAAACAACATTTCCAAAAACAATGTTTCATCCAAACAAATTGTGTCAAGCAATTCTCTTCATTCACACACCCTTCAAATACGCTGTCTGAAACTCTGAAAATATCCATCCTAAATCAAGCAATTCATCTCAAACAATTGTTTCAAACAATCACTTTAAAGTAAAGTTCTTCAAACAACATTTCCAAAAACAATGTTTCATCCAAACAAATTGTGTCAAGCAATTCTCTTCATTCACACACCCTTCAAATACGCTGTCTGAAACTCTGAAAATATCCATCCTAAATCAAGCAATTCATCTCAAACAATTGTTTCAAACAATCACTTTAAAGTAAAGTTCTTCAAACAACATTTCCAAAAACAATGTTTCATCCAAACAAATTGTGTCAAGCAATTCTCTTCATTCAAATACCCTTCAAATACGCTGTCTGAAACTCTGAAAACATCCATCTTAAATCAAGCAATTCATCTCAAACACTTTTTTAACCCTAATCCTACCGGGGGGGGGCGGTGTTTTCCACCCCCCTGTCGGTTTTTTGCAGAGCATTCTTTAACGACAAAAGCTATGACCCTCAAACTCTCTGACAATTTCTAATTATCTATTAGCTACATTTTGACAATTAAATTTTGAACAATAGGTGTCACGTGACAGGTGACACTACCATATTTGGAGCAAGGTATTGGAAAAATTAATGATTTTGATATTTTTACTCCAGAATTAGTTCCAAATGTTAACTATTGTACTTTAAAAGAATCAGCAAACAATTAGCTTTCTATTGTTGTCAATAACAATGGAATTTGCTGACGTCAGCATTCTTAAATGATGACGTCACTCGGGCCGTCATTTTGGGTCATTTTGGCACATTTTGAAGATTTTTCCAACAAATTTTGTTTAAAAAGCATAGAATTGCGTTATGCAATACTTTAAAAGCATTTCGAACCAATTATTATCAATTTTTGGCAGAAAAACACAGTTTTTAGTTATGACGTCATCAATTTTCGTCATTTTCTTCCAAAATAACGGTCTAAAAACACCTATATGCATCATATTTGAAAGGGAAATGAATAATACGCCAAATAAGAATGGAAAAAGTCATTCAGATTACCTTTATTCCGTTTTTAGAACGAATAAGCTAGAAAACCATATATTTTGACATTTTCCGGCATTATGACGTTATAGTGACGTCACCTAATGAGGTAGCCACGCCCAAAACTACCAATCAGTTAAGAATAGTTAGGACTACGCCCTTGCCAAGTTTCAATGATTTCCCATTAGTCTACGGCCAATTATAGAGGGGGGGTGGAAAGCACCCCCCCCCCCCGGCTATGTTAGATCAAAAAAAGCCCGGTAGGATTAGGGTTAAACAATCATTTTCAAGTAAAGTTCTTCGATCAATATTTCCAAAAACAATGTTCCTTCAAACAAATTATGTTAAGCAATTCTCTTCATTCACACACCCTTCAAATACGCTGTCTGAAACTCTAAAAACATCCATCTTAAATCAAGCAATTCATCTCAAACACTTTTTTAAACAATCATTTTCAAGTAAAGTTCTTCGATTAATATTTCCAAAAACAATGTTCCTTCAAACAAATTATGTTAAGCAATAGAATATTTCCAAAAACAATGTTCCTTCAAACAAATTATGTTAAGCAATTCTCTTCATTCACACACCCTTCAAATACGCTGTCTGAAACTGTGAAAACATCCATCTTAAATCAAGCAATTCATCTCAAACACTTTTTTAAACAATCATTTTCAAGTAAAGTTCCTCGAACAATATTTCCAAAAACAATGTTCCTTCAAGCAAATTGTGTTAAGCAATTCTCTTCATTCACACACCCTTCAAATACGCTGTCTGAAACTGTGAAAACATCCATCTTAAATCAAACAATTCATCTCAAACACTTGTTTTAAACAATCACTTTCAAGTAAAGTTCTTCGAACAATATTTCCAAAAAAGGTTTCCTTCAAACAAATTGTGTTAAGCAATTCTCTTCATTCACACACCCTTCAAATACGCTGTCTGAAACTCTGAAAACATCCATCTCAAATCAAGCAATTTATCTCAAACACTTTTTTAAACAATCATTTTCAAGTAAAGTTCTTCAAACAACATTTCCAAAACAATGTTCCTTCAAACAAATTGTGTAAAGCAATTCTCTTCACTCACACACCCTTCAAATACGCTGTCTGAGACTCTAAAAACATCCATCTTAAATCAAGCAATTCATCTCAAACAATTGTTTGAAACAATCATATCCTTAAGTAACGCTCTTCAAACAACATTTCCAAAAACGATGTTCCTTCAAACAAATTGTGTCAAGCAATTCTCTTCATTCACACACCCTTCAAATATGCTGTTTGAAACTCTGAAAATATCCATCAAGCAATTCATCTCAAACACTTGTTTAAAACAATCATCTCCAAGTAACGCTCTTCAGACAGTATTCTAAAATAAGGCAGCTTTTTCAAACGATAGTCTTTTCCTTCAAAAACAATTCTCCAGTAATGTTCCTTAAACTATAAATCTCAAACTAAGTTTTGCACAACAATAGTTTCTATAGGATACTTACTGAGCAATGTTCACAACAAAGCTGAAACACAAAGGGTCAGCACCTGCACTTCGTATCACCAACAAGCCTGACTTCCATTTACAGGCTCCAGACGTAAAGCTAAAATTACGCTTGAAACATGTCGCTACGCGATGGAACCCAAGCCTTGTGTAGGCGCAAACGTGAAACCAGAACACAATTGTTGACATTTTTTTCTTTAATCATTTAAAAAACAAACTATTTACAAAAGCAACAAGGCTAATTAACCACTTGCCATCCATAGTGGGAAAGCATAACTTTGCCCATTTTCGCCATGCTTTCATTACTATACTTTCACGCTCTCCTTCGCAAAAAAAGGAAATCAATTCTTGAATATTGACACTGTTTCTCGGTCAACTTTTCTAGATCACAAAGTTTCAGATATGGAATAGGCCACTACGAATCATCATTAAACGTACCGACAAACGAATTCGTCCGAAAGTGTTATCACAAGCACTTCTACAACCCTCAAACATAACTTCTAATTTTCTGCAACCTACAAAATTCAACAAAATGGCCAATAAAGTTGTAACATGTCACTTTTAATCTCTGATTTCACCAAATAAGCAACCTCTGAAATCAAACTCACTTTGCAACGTCCTGTTCTACGATTTCAGTTCCAGGAACCAACTGGGTTGTAATGTTTGTCGTAAAGCAATATGCAGCTTATGTAACTTATTGCACTCCTTCAAAATTTATGAAGTTCAAAGAGTGTGTTTTAACCATCATGCCTAGCACGTGCAATCTCTTGGTTGGCCTTTGTTGTCACTATTTTCATGGACCATGAAAATAACAACAACAAAGACCAATCAATAGATGGCAAGTCGCAAGTGCAAGGAATGATGGTTAAAACAGACCCTTTAACGTCACACCTTCAACTTCCATTGTTGTGTTTGGAGGGATGTGCCATCTAAATTGCACTAAAACGTCCGAAAGGAGCAGCTAGGACTATAAAAGAGCAGCTACGACTGTATCAGATTTATTACATGAGTCCTTGCTTTCACTCCATTCCCCCAACGATACCCCCCCCCCCACAATACCTTTTCCGCTTCAACGAAGTTTGAGCGGAATGACTATAACAGTAAATAATAATTCAATTCAATGGAGCAAAACTTAGACGAACATCATCAGTCTTGGATTGTATCAGCACGGGTTGAAATGGTAGGATTTCTTGCTTGTTTTTAGAATTACTTTACAATTTTGTGCATGTTCCTGTTGTATGTTGATTCCAGCTATTTCAAACAGGTTATTGCAGCTAAATTTGAAACAGCAAAAATCGCAGGATTTCCAGTGCTGCAAAGAATGAGAAGGGGTTCATGCTTTGCTTAGGAAGAAAAGACCCAAACACAGCCAGCCCTTGCTTCATAGTCTACGAAAGGCAAATTTACATTCTAGCTGTCATTCGGCATAATGGTAAGGTATCGAAAATAAAAAAATGACGGGTGAACCAGAAAAGTCTCCGCATTCGAAAATTCATAGCACCAAGAGTACCATATGGATTTGAATATTTCGATTTCTAGCTAAAGGCTGAAAGAATGAAGTATTTTTGTGATTTTTCTCACGTTTTTAAAGCAATGAAAGTTTACGAAAATTCGACTTAGAGTTTTAGAGTTACAAAAGTACTTCAATGTCTTCAATCTCTCAGCTTTCAAGCAGAATTCTACTCGAAAACCAAACACAGTTATTTATGGAACTGAAACAGTTTCTTGCAGATGCAGTCAGATTTGGAATAACATACCTGCAGAAGTAAGAAATACAAACAACCTAGAAATCTTCAAAAGAGAAATAAAGCAAATTACGAGTCCATTCTCTTGCAAAATATGCATCCAGTATTTAAGTATGTACCAAACCTGAGATATCTCACATAGATTGATATTGTAATTCTCATTTTAGTTTACAAACGCGTTATAGTATATACTATATATACACGTATTTTGTATAAGAAACTGCCCATAAGAAACTCAACTCTCAGACGCTTGGTGCTATGAATTTTCAAAAGTGGGAACATTTTCCGGCTCACCAGGTAAAATTGACTAATTTTGCAGTTTAACCTACAATTTCCCACAGTAGCCTCCTGCACAGAGTAACTTATTCGGGCCACCCTTGCAATCGTATGTCTCCAGAAACAATATTCAATGTAGCTGACAAGCGTTATTTTTGTAAATAATGTGCTGGATGCCTGTAAGTATTAGGGTATTAGCAAATAGCTATTAGGCGGATGTATATTTAGTAATTTTTAATCTGTGGTCATTTAATGTACAAGTGCCATCTGACTGGCCCAATGAATCATTAACTCTGCAATCAAACGCGCCCACTGTGCTCCGTTTTCACACAACATTTCTGCCTTGCATGCACATTGCTCCGCTGTGAAAATGAAGCTTTTCGAAAACGCTAATGAAAACAGATAAATTTGAAACCAATGACTTTACGCTTCGTTTTTAGGCCGCCACGTTCACACCGCTCCGTGTTAATCTTTATTCGTGTTTGTCGTTGAAGATGCCAACCGTTCACACTGCTCCGTTTCCAAATAAAGACGCTACGAATACGATAGGCATTCACATAGACTTGTCCCAAGTCAATCTCTTTGGTCTGTCTTACCGCTCCCTTTTCAGTAGTTCCTGAATCCGCCATTCCAACATTCTGGAAGAGGGCGAGAGAGATTTGGATCTCTCACGCACTTTTGACTGTTTTGACGGAATGTTGGAATGGTGGATCCAAGGAAATGGTAAGATGGACTTAAGAGATAGACTTAGGGCAAGTCTAGCATTCACACTGCTCAAGCAAAACGGTTTGTTAACTTCCTTTTCAAAGCAAAGCATTTGGTTAGTAGCTTTGAAAAAGCGAGAAAAATAGAGACTTTGTAGGCCATTGTAATCAACAACCTACGTACAAAGGACAACGAAAGTCGATTACCCCATTTACAGTAAAGCAGTGTTAACGCAAGGCAGAAACGGACGAATTTTTGCTCGGTTTCATATGAAAACAGTGCGGTGTAAACATGGCCTAGAACTCACAAAATTGCCGTTAGGTGACTGCATGAAAACAGTGGCCGAGATAACTCTTGGAAATAACAAATGTGACCACATGTGACTATCTGCAGTTTTGGGGAGAATATAGGGTGAGTAAAAAAAAAAGTTGACACGTTTGGTGGGCTGTGGAATAAAAAATACGTGGCCGAGCAAGGGCAAATTTTTGCAAAAACAAAAGATTCAGGTTTTGAAAAGACAAAGCGATTTCTCTTCCTGAAGAATAGATTTCACACCTCCGAATGCACTCGATCAAATCAAGATAAACAGAGAAAGCAAAACATTATGGTTGGCTGCGCAGGAGATGCTAAATATATTCTTATGGTTGCCTAATTGCCAAATCACTTGGTTTGAGCCAGAGCTTTATCCTTTGTTTTATAAAATTCCACGGGGGGGGGGGGGGAAGGGGGGTTCTTCCACAGTAGAGGTACCTGGGGATGTGCCGCGACGAAGGGTATACTTTTTCGGACTTCTAGTCTAGCCAAGGGTACGGTTTTTTTGCAATTTTGGCCAGCAACGGTCTAGCCAAGGGTATCATTTTTGACAATATTGGTCTAGCGAACGGTCAAGATATCATATTTGGCACAAATTTGACAATATTGGTCGTGGAAATGGTAAAAATTGGTCTTGCCAAGGGTACCATTTTCGTAAAAATTGGTTCAGACAATGGTCAAATTGGTCTAGCCAAGGGTATCATTTTCGTAAATATTAGTCTAGCCAACAGTGCCCCAGTGATCTATGCGGGAGTGCCCCAGGGATCTATATTAGGACCATTGTTTTTTCTTGTGTATATCAACGATCTCACCGCTGACTTGAAATGTAATGTTAAGCTCTTTGCCGATGATACATCTTTGTTTACGGTTGTTCATGAACCAAATGCAGCTGCCGAGGACATGAACCATGACCTGGAGTTGATAAGCCAATGGGCCCGTGATTGGAGGATGTCATTTAATCCCGATCCGCAAAAACAAGCTGTCGAATTACTTCTTTCAAAGAAAAGACATGAAATGGATCACCCCGTTATTCTCTTTAACAACGTACCAGTGAAAAAAGTAACTGAGCATAAACATCTGGGTATTATTCTGGACTCGAAGCTATCTTTCTCAGCTCATATTAAATCTGCTATCTCTAAAACGAGGAGGGGCATTGGTCTGCTAAAATATCTCTCCAAGTATCTGCCAAGGCATACTCTGAACGAATTATATAAGCTTTACGTGCGACCCCACCTGGACTACGGGGATGTTATCTATCATATTCCAGCTAAAGTTTGTGAATTCAGTCACAACATCGTTTTACCAAATCTAATGGAAAAAATAGAGTCTGTTCAGTATTCAGCTGCTCTTGCAGTGACAGGAACATGGAGGGGAACATCGCGCGAAAAACTGTATGCAGAGCTTGGCTGGGAGTCACTAATTTCCCGTAGGTGGAGTAGACGACTCACTTTGTTCTATAAGATTATAAATAATCTCACCCCCTTGTACACAAAGGAGCCAATCCCACCAATTCATCAGTCGAGCAACTCTCTTCGCAATCAGGATGCTATTGGACGAATAAGGGCAAGAACAGAAAAATTTCAGTCCAGCTTCTATCCTAACTGCACCTCTGAATGGAATAAACTTGATCCTGAAATCAGGCTAGCACCATCTGTTGCTGTCTTTAAGACAAAGCTTCTATCAATAATTCGCCCCCCTGCAAAACCTGTCTTTGGTATTCATGACCCAATAGGCCTTTCATATCTTTCCCAAATAAGGGTTGGTCTCAGCAGACTAAATTTTCACAAATTCAAGCACAATTTTAGGGACACTGTTAACCCTATGTGTCCAACGAATGACGGTATTGAGGACACGGAGCACTTTTTGTTGCTTTGCCCTTCATTTGATGTTCAACGACGAGATCTTCTCGCTGGAGTTTCGGTATTATTACGACCATTTGTAGAAATAAACAGCCTCTCTAACGACGTTCTTGTTCAGATTCTATTGTATGGGGATAAAGATCTGTCTAACGAAATCAACAAATATATACTCGAACTGACACTAGATTTCATCCGCAAAACAGGTCGGTTTGATTAAAATGGATCTGAAAAGTTTGTTTCACGCCACTCAGTCACTAAGTCCTTTTCTCTTTTTTTTTTCATTTTTTGTTCACTTGTTTACGCCTGTTTCACATTGGATGTTGGGTAATTCAGTGTTATGATAGTGCAGACGACAGTTTTAACTCACACTTAATTCCTGAGTTCAGTAAAATTTTAGCGTCTGTCCAAGGTGACACTAAACTGATACATCCAAAACACAGAAGTTGCCCTACATCCAATGTGAACCCGACTCTAGTATTTATAGTAGAAATTGTATATGCGTAGCCCTATGTATTAGTACTTGTTTGTATATTTAGATTTAGTTTTTAGTTACCTGTTTTCTATGTTATAGCCATGGGGTAGTCATGGTCTTCTGCTCCTCATGGCATCGTCCTTGTAGTGTAGTAAAGTAGTTTGTAAGTGTTGTTTTAGGTAATCTCGTCTTTGTAAAATTTTATATTGGATATAAAAAAAAAAAAAAAAAAAGTCTAGCCAACGGTACCCTTTTGAAGATGATCGCGGCAGACCCCTACCCAAAATTTGGCCAAGAAAGCCCCCCCCCCCCCGTGGTTACGTGGCCGATGCTCCGAACAAACATGTTAATCCGTCAGTCAAGGCTTTATTGTTTTTTTTTTTTAACTTTTTTAAATCACTCATCTTTTAGACACAAAAATTCGAATACAGTTGGTCAGGGGTTACAATGAGAAGGAGAATTCCACATTATATTCTGGTCCATGATTTACTCGACATTGACATTTGAATTCTATTTCTGAAACAGACAATTGTATTGAATTTATATTCAATGGCAAGTAAATGATGGACCATAATCGAACGTGGAATTCTCGTTCCCATACAAACCCCTTACCAGCATTCTCATAACTTCTGAATCTAAAAGATGACTGATTTTACCAACCTTAATTTTCATATCTAAGTTAGCCTTTTACTGATAGATTACCATATCAGTTTTGAATATTGGCCACGTACTTTTAATTCCGCAGCCCGCCAAACGTGTTAACTTTCTTCGACTCACCCGGTAGAGCAGAAGCACACTGTTTGAAACAGGTCCGTTCTGAATCAGGTCCGTTCTAAATCAGGTCCGGTCTAAAACTCTTGGCAACAGACCTTGATAGTGGTCTAGCAGCAGCCATATTATTTCACCGCTTTCCCGCTTTCCTGAACGTTTATTTCATTATTCGTTTCACATCCTGAATACAGCCAAATTTACTTGAAGATCGCATAATTCATTTGAGACCTGAAATGGATCAAAGTTTGTTTGTGGTTTGTGGGCCTTAGAGTTAGCTGGTTGATGCTTTAGAAGTTTACTGCAAAAAAGACAGCAGCTGCCAAGCAGACAGGATAGGGAAGGACTTGACTGACAGACAGGCAGGACTTGAAGGTGCGATCATTGATTCAAAGCTGCTGGACGCTACATACACAAAGACAGGGCAGGATTTGCTGGAGCTGATAAACTGTAATCTATACGAAAATTGTTCAGAGAAACAAAACAGGGTGTCCCAGAAAAAAATGTGCTTCGTTTTGTGTGGCTGCTGTGGAGGAGCTGTAGCCTTAATTGTCTTGGTTTTTACCCAGTTGCATTGGTCAGGCTTCAACTTAGAGTTTGAGACCTTGTTTGAGTCAATCTGACAAGTAGTTGCTGATTTATGGCAGAGGAAAAGCAAAATAAATGCTTGCTTCACAGCACTTCTATTGTTCTCTAGCAATGTAAAAATCAAATAATGTTTGAAAGAAAGGGTTCTGGCATGACATTCAAATTTTCTTTACATTTGTAAAAGGATTGACAAAAAACTCTATTAAACCTTCTGAAAACGCAGGAAAATTCTAAATACGACGCTAGGACTCTTTCTTTGAAAATTTACTTAATGCTGGAGAACAACAGAAGTGCTGTTTTTGAAGCAACCATTTATTTTGCCTTTCGTCTGCCATAAATCAGCAACCAATTGTCATGTTGACTCATGCTAGGTCTCAAACTCTCAGTTGAAGCTTGACTTTTGTGGGGTGAATGGCCGAGCGGCTTATACAGCTTCCATCAGGTGACTGAAGTTAAGCTCGATCGAGTGAGGTCAAACTCCGGATGGGTGATCTTGGAGGCTTGACCTTGCAACTCGCCTCGTCGTCCTTCGGAAGGGACGTTAAACTAGGGATCCCATTCCTGGATGCGGCATGCATAATGGGCTTAAATTAGCTTTAAGTAGCTAGAAATGCTTCCTGCCCACTCAAAATTAATTACTGAAAAAAAAAGAAAAAACTGTATAAAACTGAGACAATTAAAGCCACAGCTCCTCCACAGCAGCCACACAAACGGGCAAAAAAGGTTTTACTCTACAAACTATACAACACTACAGGGACGTGACCACAAGGAGCAAAAGATAATGACTACCAGGTGGACATTAACATAAAGACATGCAAAAAATAGCAACTAAATATACAACTACAAAAAGCTACAAATACGATAAATTACTGATAAATACTAGAATCCGTTTCACATTGGATGTCAGGCCAGCATAGTAGTATGATGCTGAGCAATAGGAACCCCGGACGAGAGAACAACGACGACAGCAGTTGCTACAGCTACTGATCCCCCTCCAGAGTCCCCAACGCCCAACACATTGCACATATGCTGTCAGCTCTGGGTTTCTGATTCGCAATATCAATGGTCCGAAATGCTGTCACTTTTGTGTGGATGAATTTTCATTCACCCTTGATGTGCCTAACATAAAATGTGAAACAGACTTACAAAATATACGGGGAAAAGTGTACATAGTGGTTGTGTGGCGTAAAACGATTGTTTGAAGTTATCCAAGCCGACCTGTTTTGTGGATGAAACTTAGAGTCTGTTCGAGTATATTTTTATTCACTTCGTCAGAAAGTTCTTTATTGCCATACAATAAGTATTGAACCAGAACATTATTTGGAAGGGCGTCGATTTGGACAAATGGTCGCAACAATTCTGAAACTCCAGCGAGAAGATCTTGCCGTTGAATGTCGAATGAAGGGCAAAGCAACAAAAAGTGCTCCGTATCCTCAATGCCATCATTCGTTGGGCACATTGGATTCACTGTATCCCTAAAATTGTGTTTGAATTTGAATTTGAAAAGGTTTTGGGACATCCTGTAGATAATCACGCCAAAGGCAGCGGCGAGGAACTTTTTAATACTTAATTTCCCTGCTTTTGACCAAGACGCATTGCGTTCTTTGAATTCCAATAGAATCGAAAAAGATTCGTAAAAAGAACGCCTGAGTGAAACGACACGAAGTTGCAACATTCTTCGCAGAAAACTGGAACTTAAGGGCCTTAATATATGAGGCGAGCTGGCTCGGTAAACGGGCTGGCCCGGCAAACGAGCCAGCTCACTTTCATGGTCTATTCCACATAAAATGTAAGTCGCTATTGCATGGAAGTGAGCCAGCCCAGTAAGCGAGCTGGCTCACTTCGATGCAAGCGGGCTGGCTCGCAAAACGGGCTGGCCTGTCTCCATGTAATCGCATCATTTTTTTTTTTCATTTTATCATTCTTTAAAGTTGGTTAATTACAATAGTTATCAGCATAATATATACATCAACTAATTTAAACCAACTACAACTAAAAATAATTACATAATATAAAGTATAATACAATATCCTATTTACAACATAGTTTACAGCTGCAGTTTGCCCCCTTCCATGTTTTTATTTTCCTTTTGAAAGCTGCCACTTTTTCACATGTTTTAATATCGTCACTTAGTGCATTCCAAAGGATGCTGCCTCTGAAGGTTACAGAGTGTAGTCCAAAAGTGTGTGTTTTTATTTGAGGCAATTTTACCAAATTTTTGATCCTAAGGTTATATTCCACTTGCTTAGTACTGAAAAAATCCCAAAGGTATGATGGATTCAACGAATTCAGAGTTTTGAATACTTCTAACATCAGTTTTTGGAGATTTTTGACGTGGATTGTTGTATCTGCCTCTCTCCTTAGACACATATCAAACGATGCATCATAATCCTTATGGAGCACCCTTAGTGCACGTTTATGTGTTCTATTAATCTCTTTGTTTGCAGCTTTAGAAGAGAACATCCAAATCAAAGGGCAATAATTGAAATTTGCCAACACCGTTGTATTACATAAGAGTTTAGCTTGTGTATCATCAAGATAGTTCCGAAGTCTTGAGAATGCACTCACTTTTTTGTTTATTTTACCGCACAATTCAGTAATATGCTTGTCAAAATTCAGCTTAGAATCAATCGTTACTCCTAAGAGTTTTACTTGTTGGCATTGATTGATGATCTGATCATCAATACTAAGACACATTTGCTGATCACTCTTTAGCCCTAGGAACATAAGCTGGAATTTTTCAGGGTTTGCTACCATCCCGTTTTCGGTAAACCACTGTAAAATCGAGCTCAGATCATTTTCCAAGTTGTTTATCACTTCATCAAGGGTCCTACTCCTTGCGTAGATTGTATTGTCATCTGCAAAGTTGCAGATTTCTGATTCCAAGTCAATTAGGAACAGGTCATTGATAAAAATGTTGAACAGCATCGGTCCAAGGACCGATCCTTGCGGTATTCCTATCTTGATTTTTCCAAGGGAACTGTAGGAGGAGCCCACTTTAACTCTTTGGATACGGCCTGTCAAATAGCTATACATGAATTTGAGGCTATTTCTGTCGAATCCATATGCCTCCAACTTGGCTATCAACAAATCATGCAGGATACAGTCATAGGCCTTGGAAAGATCCATTAATACGGTACCAACAATCCCCGAGGCATCGAGGCATTTTCGCCATGATTCGATTACTCTAAGTAGTGCATCTTGCGTACTATAACCTTTTCTGAATGCAGATAAGAGACTTGTCAATTTATTCTCGAGAAAAAAAAAAAAATGAAAATGTTGTATCGTATTGTTCTCCAAGTTCTACTCTTGGTGAAAGAGTGGATGTACTGGCTCTTGACAACGATCTCTGATACGCTTCCCAAATCCGAGATATTCCACTGCCATTCCAATTTTGGTGAACAGGAGTGAAACTTTTGAAGCTTTGTAGACCTTCGTAAATTTTAATTATGAGGTGACATTTCACAAGTCGCCAATTTATGCTTCAATACAGATGGTCCTCTCATTTATGCTTCAACTCATCAAACCGAGCTAGCCCAGTATACGGGCTGAAAATACACAATGGAGCATGCGCAGTTTTCCTTCATCAACTTGTTACATCTCTTTTCACATATAATACCAATCTAAATTCTATCTCGGCAAACGAGCCGGTCTGTTTACCAGGCCAGCCCGCTTGCATATAACCAGGCCTTAAATTCCATCTTGGCAAACGAGCCAGCGCGTCTGCCGGGCTAGCCCACTTCCATATAATCAAGGGGTGAAATTTTTAAAGTTGTGGGGACTAAAAATTACGAATTTGAGAAATGTTCATAACGTTAACTTTTTTGGTTTGAATAAACAGCTTACATTTTGTATCAAAATGTTATCACGAATTCCCACCTCCGCCCTGTCTCCCAACGTGGCAAAAAGGGGTAAACTTGTACTCGAAAAGTAAGTTACATTCATTTATGACAAAACAATATGCCTATTGTCTTCAGACAATTGGCGTGGCGTAAACCTTTGGCGTAGCAAAAACGAACTTTCCACCCTGGCCGCTTAGAAGAAATGGTAGGCTCAATTTTTCGAAAGTTAAGAAATGTTGCAGAATTTTTGCAGAATTTTTGATTATCCTTTACAGCGACGATTTCCTGCAGCAATTATTTCTGATAAAAAATTGGCAGGTTACAACAACCTCAAACAAAAGAAGTTAGGAATCGTTCGCTTTTGATCCTCAGTCAACCGCGACTGTTTTTACAAAAATAAACACATGCAGATTGCACGAAAAGCCAAAAGAGGTAAACGAGAAGCGGCTTTCTTTTGTCCAACATGTAATCCACATACGGATTGAAATACAATCTGGTTATATAAGAAGAACCAAATAAGTCTTTGAATAATCTGGCATCTCATGGCCTCAAAACCGCATTGACGTCAAACTCGTAATCCTATCTTGAATTATCTACAGTTAAATTTATTTCTGACTCCTCTTGCTGGTCTGATGGCGAGATTTTTGGTTGTTTATTAGAACTACACGTATATATTGCAAAACAATGGGCTTAATTTTTCGAAAATTAAGATACCGTGCTACGTAGATTGAAAAAGCCAAGAAACTTTTGCAATTTGCAGCTTTAATTTTCCCAGTTCACTGAAAAAAGCTCTGAAACTGTTTAGTGACATAGTTAAGAGTGTGAATTATGTTTGTACTTGTTTCGTGTTCAGTACTAAATAATTTGGCAGCTCCTCTAACATAAATAAATGTTCTCTACACTTTGGGCATCACACTCTGATGATTGTGTTTCGAACATTTTCCATTGATTTTACTCTTATGGATTAACATTTGGGAATTAAATGTACGAAGGAACTCTTTAAAAATTTTTGGTAGCAAAATTTTTATGTCCTAAATTTAAGAAACTACCCACCAGCCCCGGACCTCAGTTTCCTATGACAAATATGAGTGAAAACACGAGAGAGGGGGGGTGGGGGTGGCAAAGGAAAGCATGATCTAGGCACATGGGAACTCTCCCCTGGGAGGGTTTCAATTTCTTTCCCCTCCCGGGACTTATCTGACGATTACATGGATTGCTTAGTATAGGGCTCAAATCTTTCAAATCTTTAAAAAGGTCGGTATAAAATTTTGACATTTTTCTTTGAATTTAACAGCTTGAAAGGAACTTATGGCACTTCGCTGTAAATCTGCCGTGGAATTTTTGGAGATCTTGATTTTTTTCAAAATGGCGTCAATATAAGTATTTTTGAAAAAATTCATGGAAAATTTTGAAAAAATTTAAATCATCGTAAATCCTAAACCAATAGAGGCAAAATGATAACCTTGAAGAAAACAATTAGTTTTTAAAGGTCTACAATATGGAGGCAAGCAGAAATCTGTAGCTTTTGTGGCTTAAGATTTAGAAATTTGATGACGTCATAGCCTCAAATTTAATAAATGCCGCCATTTTGAAACTAATCAAGATATCAATAAATTTCCACGACAGATTTACAGCAAAAACCCAAAATTCCTTCCAAGCCATTTAATTCAAAGAAAACTGTAATATAATTTTACACCGACCTTTTTTAAAGATTTGAGCCCTATGTTGGTTTGCTTACCTCAACCAGCAACCAGCTTACCTCAGATCAATCCTTCCTATTTTCTTCTGTAAAAAGCGATGCTCTATCTTCTTTTGCCTCTTCTCGAAGTTCATCTGGCCCCCATCTGGCTCGCCTGTTGCTTCTATTCCTTGCATCTTTCCCAAAACTTTGTTCCGTGATTTCTAACTTCCACTACCTTCTCGTCTCTTGACTCTAGTAGATCTTTCGTTCAAATCTTCATAACGAATTTGCCAAATAAGTTCATTGATAAAGATCAAGCAAGGTTCCAAATCTTTGAAAAGGGTTGGTGTAAATTCTATGATCTACCGGGTGTCCCAAAATGATGTATTATCGTTTGATTGCTTATATCTCCTTAACCAATGAACCGATTTTCAAAAACTTTACTTCATCCGATTGCCGAAAGGCTAGATTGTATTCGAGGATGTTGGCTGTGGTTTAGGCCGATTTCTTCATGTCGAAAAGAAGATCGATAACGCTGCTCAAATTCAAGTGTTAGATAGCATGAAAAAAGCGGCCTTCTTTGCTAGTCAACATTTCAGATGTGATGCAAAAGGCTTAACTTATGTGTCGTTCATGGAATATATGGCGATCAGATAATACGAATTCAGTTAATACTGAGTTCAGAGAATACGAACACGAGTTCAGCCTTTTGTGTCACATCTAAAATGTTGACTGGAAAAATAAGCTGTTTCTTTCCCATGCCATCCAAGGCTTGAATTTGAGAAAGTTTATCGATCTTCTTTTCGACACGAAAACGCCGTTGTAAAACCGCAACCAACATCTTAAAATACAATTTAGCTTTTAGGCAATCAAATCAAACAAACTTATTGAAAAACGGTTCATTGGTTATGGACATATAAGCAATCAAGCAATAATACATCAACTTGGGACACCCGGTATTTTTTTGAACTAAATAGACACTATTAGTATCAATTCGAGGCGAATGAGGCACATCCCAGCACAGCAAGAACACTATACCATGCCCATTTTGATTCAGATACACGCACAAAACTATTTCATGTGTTGCTGAGAACAATGCCCGCTTTTGGGAGTTAGCGCCATCCCACATGATAATGAGACGAATGATGCATTTCCAACCTCATCTCCGTCCCAATATGACAAAAGGCCCTGGGGACGAGGTTGCTGCATTTGAAAAGAACTGACGTCATAGTCTATGGCTTGAAAGGAAGTTGAGCTATTTCGCTATATTTCTACGGTTGGAATTTCCTGAAATCTTTAATACTGTCACGATTAAGAGTGGGAACACTTTTGAAAAAAACTTGAAACCATCGTAATTTCTAAGCTTTTTGAAACACCACAGAATAACTCTAAAACTACTTAATTTCGAATGTCTACAATTCAGGAAAAGTCTGTCACTTTCTGGTTACAATCTAGAGTATGGTTATAATATACGCTGTTATTTCGAAAAATATTCAAGATTTCTGAAAAGTCCAAAGGTAGAATTATAGAGAAATAGCTAAAGTTTCTTTGAAGCCATTCAATTTTAAGTAATAGGCGATTACACCCATCGTTCTACACCGATTGGAAACTATGCTTAAAGACCATATACGTGAAACAGGTTTGTTATATTTCTTAATTCGCGAATCAGCGACAAATCTCTATCAAGCATAAGCAATGCACAAAGCAATGGTAGAACGAAATATAGGCAATGCATATATTCTTTAAATTCACACATGTTTGTTGTGGTAATTTTTGTCACGTTACGGTACTCTGTATCTACCAACAAATCTTTTTCGGCTTGGTGTCCTGTGCCCAACAAAGTCTGTCAACAGGCCTGAACAAGGATATGACCACAAGACCAAACAAAGTACCACGTGATGGGAGCAACTTGCAGCAGGTGTGTCAAAATCCGTGAGACAAATTCGTTCCATGGTTTGCTGTGATTCTCTGGACATAATTTCACAGTCTGAGCATAGCCAAAAGGTTAGCTGAAACTAAAAGCGATTCAATGTTGCTCTTTATTGCAGCTATTCATTCATTTTCTCCTTTCGAAGTTTCAGGTTTATTCGTTGTTTCCCTAGCATGATTTAACAGTTTTCTCCCTCGTTACAGGCTAATTTGGCTCTCATTCTTTGACAGGAGTTAACAGTTTCTTCTCACAGATTACAGTGTCTAATGTTGCGCTTGTGGGTATATTACGACGAGTCCGTTATTCAAGGCTCTCTAGATTCTGTACCGCAAATCATTTGTTTGAAAATACAAGTCGAGATGTTTGATTTTGGTACCCTTTTGGTATCTGTTTAGGACGAAAAACTTGTGACAAACTTTTCTTCTATATTTCTACCTAGCATCCGAAGGTAGTTTCAGGACGCTGAGATGTAGACTTATGACGATGAGTCTCTCGCTTCCCTGTGCTCTTTGACTTGATGATGGCGCTTCGGTCAACAGAGAGCGACAACAACAACAGCACTTCAACTCAATTAGATGAGCGTAACTAGAGGGTCCTTATGTAGTGAGGCTAACTGAGAAGCTCAGCTTATCGAAGCAGCGTCCAGGTCCTTCCTCTTGATGTGACCACACCTCGTGATTCCTTTCGCCTGGAATCATTCGCCTGGCGACTCTCCTCACACTTTGTAGCAACAGAGCGGAATAATCTTCTGATTGGCTGAAATCATTCGAAATGCCGCCCTGTTGATTTTATGCAAATTAGCCTCGCGCCATTACAAGTCAATGGTGAAGCTGCGGCCGAGGGGTGCAGGGCTTATTCCCTCGGCGGCATTCATGGGGTACATTCGGCAACAAAAGTGAAAGTTGAAATCTTCTTGGATTCAGTCTTTGTCCACCCTGCATTAGTTTGCACAATGTGTCCTTGATTTCGATGCCATCTAGGCTGATCCAGATTGATGAATCCACCACATGTAAACTCTTGTTTGCCCCCCAAACAACGAATGCTCTGGCTTGTGAGTTTCTAGACCACCATGTTGTCGCTTTAGCTCCAAACCGGAGGATCAGAGTCAAAGGATGCAGCAAAAATTGACATTACAGTTATCATGGCTCCCCAAAAGGCTGCTGTTGACTAGGCCAATATCGATACCTTCAGAAAATGTCGAATTTCTTGAAATCGGGGCGATGAATCAAAAATCTAAATGACAGATTTGTGGATTGGCCTTCGCTTCGAAGATTTCAACTTTCACTTTTGTTGCCGAATGTACCCCATGAATGCCGCCGAGGGAATTAGCCCTGCACTCCTCGGCCGCAGCTTCTCCATTGACTTGTAATGGCGCGAGGCTAATTTGCATAAAATCAACAGGGCGGCATTTCGAATGATTTCAGCCAATCAGAAGATTATTCCGCTCTGTTCTTTGTAGCAGGTTCGGAAGGGCAGGGACTTGAACTGCCAACCGTCAGATTAGTAGTCAAGCATGCTACCACTGAGCCATCCCCGCATTAAAGTTTGTCCCAAATCTAGTGACCACCATAACAAGAAGTACGAAGAGGTCAAAACATAACGAGTAACACATTCAACCTCATAATAAACGGACAAAAACTGCTGGAAACAATTGTTGAAATACTTCAGTGTACATTTAGTTGCATTTACAGTTTGAAAAGTTGTTTATAATCAAGCGTAATTCCTACCTAATTTTCTTTCACTATTATTGCTAGCCTGATTACGTTAATTTTACTTACGTTAAAGGCCTTATCGACTTCATAGAAAACTTTGTACAATACGAATTACAAATAAACAGCCTTTTGATTTCTATTCAAGACAGCCTTATAAATATTCTTGACTTTTTCTAACACACCTGCGAACGTTCTTCTTGAATACGCCATCGTAGTCGTTTCGCCATTCTTTCTGTAAAAAAATAGAGATATAAATTATACCAGGTCAGTAGATTGATTACGATGAGTACCAGCAATCGCTATTCAAAACGAGACTATTACACCAGACCGAGACTGCGCATACTGGAACAGAAAGACCGAATTAGACTATGTATAATGTAGCCAAATATTAACATTAAATAAAATTATGTTTATCAAAATGGAGAAATCTAATTACAGGCGTGTGATATTAAGTAAAAACAAGAGCTAAAAACATTTAAATCTAAAAACACCCCTGGTTAAAATGGCAGGGATAGCATTAAAAGGTCAGTGGGACCTTGTTTCCATAATGGTCCCTCCAAAGGTGTCAATAAAAGAATATTTTCATAGAAGAAACGAAAATTCTTGAGGATGTTAAAATAAAGCTAATTTGTGCCTTTATGGATTTGAATAATACAATACCGAATCGAGCGTAAAAGAGGATGTGCGGTGTCAGTAGTACACATATACGTCATCTTCCTCTCTTTGTATATTTTTGAAGAAATTTTCTTTGATCTTGTGTTTAAACGTGTTGATATTATTGGTGGATTTCAACCAAACAAATTTTCATATCAACGTTAGCTTCTCTCTCCCTTATAAGTGAAATTTTTTAAAGAAAAGAATTTGCTAAGTAAGCTGCATCAATAAGAATTGACAAACACCACATCTGTTTTCTGAATGATCCGGTTGAAGGTTAAGAAAATGTTAAGGAAGAAACGTTACCCACCAATATTTTCATAGATAAATTCAACTCGATAGGCCTAACTGCAATAATCATCTACACCTTTGCATTGGTGAAATTAATCATTCATGCAATTGCGAGATTTCTTCAATGTTTTCAGATCGGAGTCATTTCCTATTGCTTATAGTTAGTTATGGTTTGACCATAGTTAGTTTGACGATAGTTAGTTAGGGGCGTCCGGCAGCCTTTCAATAGCAATGTCTACCAGGTGAGTGTTCCCATTTTTGAAAATTCATAGCACCAAGAGTACATGCTGGATTCAAAAGGATTCAAATTCTAGTTAAAAGTCGTAGGACGACAATACTTTCTTGGGTGTTTATGACCACTGAAAATGGCATTGTCTTATTGATGCAGCACTGTCGAATGATACAGAATCCTGTTTAAATTTCTTTGATAGCTCATTTCGTTTTTAAGTTATTCACTGATTTTAAGTGCCAGCTGATGACGTCATTTTGTTTGCAAATTATTACCATAATATATGGTAATATAGCTGTATCTGATCTTTAAAAGGTTACAGTTGTAGGAGACATTTAAGTTCAGCTGAATAAATGCAATAGAAATTGTCTAATGGATGGATCTGATGTTTAGAAAGGCATCTCAGCTGAAGAAAAGTTCTTTGAGTCGATTTCCATTTGGAAAAATAGTCAACCTTGAATACCGTCTTTACTTTTTGCAAACAAAATGACGTCATCAGCCAATCATACAAAATAGTAGATAACTCGAAAATTAAAAAAGGTATCAAAAAATTCCAAAAGGATTCCTTTATCATTCAACAGTCATTTTCATTTGCATCAATAACAATTTTCTCTTCAGATCACCTTTAATCTCAATGAAGAATTCCCAAAAACTACCTTCTAAAAATGATCGGCTCAATTTGATCAATATTTCAACGATAAAATGGTAAAATAATGTTTTCTTATCTCAGGCACTGCTTTCTAATGATACGGAAACTCTTGAAATGTAAGTATGCGTCCCCATCAATGCTTGACACTAAAAAGTCTAAATCTACATGATCGCTGGACAAGCAATTTGTAGTTGTTCTTTGGGACATCAACAAAAATACTTTCAGCTAATTCCTAATTTCAGAGCGAACTAATGCATGCAGAATTATGAGAAAAATCTTGAAAATTAAGTTAAAATCGCAGCAAGGTGATGCAATGAAAAGTTTACAAATTGTTTCCATAGGCAATCCTGTACGATGTTTTAAATAGTGGGCACATTTTTCTAACTCACCCGGTACATAATCAGCAGTGATTTGAATGTTATACTGGGTGAGTCAATGAAAAGAATCCTTGTTTGAAAAATCACCATTCCCTGAATATCAAGATGATGATATTGGGAAACATAACACTTAACAGCAGACCTGTTCAAATCGACCTCACCATTTACCTGACTGAAATCGGCCAGTCCATTCTGATATTATGATGGATTTTCTCCAGAAAGCCCTTTCGAGAAATCTTCAAAACAGGCTCACAACAACGACCAACATTTCCCGAGCTTTCTGCCTTATCTCAATGAGTTCAACACATTCTAACATGTTTTATCCTCTTGAGAAGATGAAATCGTCCGGAAGAATGTTGTTTTGCCCACAGGGATGACATTTTCATGTCTCAAAGGGATAAACGTGCCAAAGCATGTTCAAATAATTGCTGTAAGGCATAGATATACGAGAAATTTGGTCGTGATTTTAAGCAGTTTTCGGAAGTTTCTTGGAGTTGCTTCCTCGAGCAAATCTCATATAATTTCAGAACGGAGTGGCAGATTTCAGGCAGGTAAAATTTAGAATATATTTGAACATGTTCACTATTGAATGACATATTTGCCAACATCATCTTCTTGATATCGAGGGATCTGTGGTTTTTCAAACAGGGATACTTTTTTGACTCACTCGGTAGCGAAATGATGGAGAAACGACGACGGGTGAAGAAGGACAAATAATGTTACAAAAGAACTCGCTACTTTTTATTGACACCTAGAGACAAAGAAATTTGTGACTGCAGACAAAGGGAATTCCATGCTCGATCGGTCAAGACATAAACAAAAACGAAGCAAGCCGCAAAAATTGCCCTGAAACCCAGGTCACTCGCTCGCTCATTTCGAAAGAAGAAGGATATATCTAAATTTCTACCTCGGGCATTTTATTTTTTTTGTGCAGAAGCCAATTGGGAGGCAATTCAATTCTCTTAGTCTTTTGGGTGTAATAAAAACAATTACTGCTCAGTTTCTGAACCAAAGAATAAAATGCCCGTGGTAGATGTGCAGAAATATCGTTCTTCTTTCGATATATGCTATGTTTGCTCTTAAAAGCAATTTCTTGGATGCACAACGAGCGTGCTAGCTACTTTGGTTTCAGAGAAACTTTTTGGCTTTGTTTGTTTTGAATTTATGGTTGAGAGAACGTCCTTTGTCTGCAGCCACTAACCGCTTTGAATTGAGGTGTCAACAACAACAGCATCTCATGCTATTGTGTTACAAAATCTATCCCTGTTTCCGGTAAGCGAAATGATAAAGAAACGACGACGGGTGTTGAACTTACCGCAGCATCGACATTAGCCGGTGATTCATCGTTAGGATCAGCAATCATTGATATTACACTTAATAAAATCGTCTCTACGGTGTGAATAGGCAGCCATCTTTCTGCTGCTTTCTCGTAGCCATATTTATCTTCCCCTGGATCATGTAATATTGATATGCAGACGTCACCCTCCTTTGAAACTATCAGATTAAAATGATTTCATTAACTGGGTGAGTAAAAAAAGGTTTACACGTTTGGCGGGCTGTGGAGTAAACAGTATGTGGCCGATATTCAAAATTGAAAATTTAGTATGGTTAAATGACTTATCTTTTAGACCCAGAAATTAGGTAAATGCTGGTAAGGGGTTTGTATGGGACTGCAATTTCAAAGGTCCTTTCTGCTCCATGACATACGTGTCATTGAAATTGAAATTAAATTTCCGAAATATAATTCAAATTTCAATGGCAAGTAGGCTAAATCACGGACCAAAATGGAACGTGGAATTTGTTTTCCCATACAAACGTTCTTGCTATAAAGTCAGAGGATTACACCATTGCGCCATAGCAACTTCAATTTCCATAACAGCATAGCTCAGCTCAGCGGAGGAGTTAAACTACAATGATTCCACGAAGTCTATTCCATAGACGCTAGCCCTCCCACCGAGACAAATAGCAACTGTCAATTTTGCAGATACTAATGAATGGTGTTTCCTACCAGGAGAGGCTAGCAGTAGTCAAGGACACCTGGTCAACGTTTGGAATATTATTGATACGCAAATTGATTAATGGAATTGAAGATTGAATTCAACGGGTAAACTCAAGAAGTGTTTAACTTGTATTTCAATGTGGCTACCCGCCATTGACGTCATCAAGACTTATGCGGCCCTTAATCGCAATGAAATTTATTAACTGTTAACATATCCAATTTGTAAACGTTTTGAAATAATCAGAAAATCTACATTTCTTATTTGTTTTCTGAACTAGTGCTATGCGCTGTGACTGTTTATCCTGATTCATTCCTGCCTGCACCAGAAGCTTTACGCCCCGCTTAAGTTAAACCCCGTTTGGACACGGTATTGGAACATTGGTGAAGGTAAAGCTGAAGTTGCGGTTTTTAGCGCTAAACGCTGGTATCACAAAAGTAGCTAAGCGCTAATCGAGACCTATGTAATCCAATGACTAGTCCCAGGACCCTAATACATGGTAGTATAACCGGATATATATCAAGTAAGAAGTCAGATTCGCATACGCTTCGAGTAAGGTTGTATTCTTATGTATCACGTTACGTTTAGTTCCTAAATAAGAGATCTTCTCTGTACAATGCTGTAAGGTGAATGGGCGAATTTCCGCTACAGACAGTATAACTTGTGGTGTACCACAAGGTTCATGTCTTGGACCACTTCTCTTTCTGGTCTATATTAACGATCTTCTTTGTTGTTTGAAAAATTCCCTTGTATCCATGTATGCAGATGACACAAGCATTTACTATGCCTCTGAATCTGTTTCGGAAAATAATTAAGCAGTTAATGCTGACTTAGAAGATTTGAAAGGATGGATTGAAGGGAATAAGTTGTCTTTAAACGTTGCAAAGACTGAAGCAATGATTATAGGGAGTAATGGTACTGCGAAAAATTGACTCTGTAGATTCAACTAAACCACACCTTAAGAATGGTTCCGAGGATATCAAGTTGGTAAAGGAGGTCAAATACCTTGGTGTTCAGGTTGACCATCAACTTAAATGAACATCTCAATTGGCCCTATTGCTGTGCTTCGTTATGCCAAGCAGTACCTTCCTATTTAAACTGTCAAGACAATGTGTAAGAGTTTAGTGGAGCCTTACTTTAGATATTGCTGTCCTGTCTGGGGAAATGCTGGGGTGACTGCCACTGAAAAATTGCAGAAACTTCAAAATCGGGCTGCAAAACTCGTCACCAACAGTCCATTTGATGCTACTGCTTTACCAGTTATTCGGGCGCTTAAATGGCCCACTGTCAGAGAGCTTATTGGTTTTGAAGCTCAGAAAATGGTCTTTAAATCCCTTAATGGGGACGTGCTTTGTTATATGAAAGACATGTTCACGAGAGTCAACAACTCTACCCTTGAACTCTACCATTCGTTCTCTTAGAAACGCTGAAGTCAATCTCAGGTTGCCATTATTAAAATCGGCAGGGGCAGAAATGTTTCGGGTACCGAGGCGCCAAGCTTTGGAACAGTCTTGGCCCTGAGATCAGAAATACTTCAACCCTGAGATCGTTTAAAAAGAAGGTGCAACCATCGATTTCACTCTCCAATTCTTTTCTGTTTTCTTTCGTTTATTTATGACAAAGTGCAATTAGTTTAGGTTTAGGTTTTATAGCAAATTTCGTTTTTACTGTAAATTAGTAGTTATTTGTAAGTTTTTAGCATGACCCCCTGTAAATCAATTATTATTATTGAGGGGCTACCATGGGTAAAAAAGATAAAATGAATGAAAAATGAAATGAAATGACAATACTCTGTATGTCCAAGCCAGCATATTATGTAGACATTACAAGAAAAATAGCCAAACTTTCTTCGATTTGACGAGGAAGGATATTTCTAGCAAAAACCTCAATAGGCCTACTTTACCCCGTGGACCCACATAAACTAACTGATGACAGATTGCCAAAAGCGGAAATGGCCTCGCTTTGATGCCGTGGCTGATTCCTATTCCCATGCCCATCACATTTCAGGGTTTTTAACAAGGACTTACCAAAGGGAATTTCACCTGGAACGAAAACAAGTAAATGAATGTCATGCGGTTAAGTTCGCGGCAAACCAAACAAGCGGTTTACGCACACGTTGAGTTGATAAGATCAGGGAAGCCTATCAAACTGACAGACTCAATCAAACAGGATAAACAAAATGAAGACAATTCGCATTAGATACAGTTACCTGCCATTGACGTCAATGGGTTACCAAAGGTTAAAGAAGGCCATTGCTAATAACTAAGTTGATCGGGGTTAGCTTCTTCGACATGTGTTATCTGCTTGATGTTATGTAAGCTTGTTCTTGGATTATCGAAGGCCTATTTTAACAACAAATTACTTCATTCAAATAGGATACATTGTTTAAGAAATTAATTTTTTCAGTCACACTGGTTACATAATTATCTGGAGCTGCAGTCGTCTATGCAAAAGGTTGCCGGCTCGAGTCTGATACTTTCCGCTCGAAGTACCGTTGCGCTGTCGAATATTCTCTATCAAGCGACCGGGGCCCATGAACAAGAAAAAATGTATACACATACAAATATATAATACGGAATAATTAGCTATGAATACATATATACAGATTTTATAATGTTTTTACGGTATTTCCAGTATTTACAAGTTCCCTCTTTGGTATTTACAATGCAACACATCTTATCCAATCAAGAACCTAACTTGAACCACAAAAAGTCTAAAGTTGCATTCCTCTCCTTTCCAGGTTTTTATCCTCCTTTTAAAAGCCGGAGAGGGTATCAGCTTGCTGTATGACTTCGCAGCAACAAGGACGGATTTCTTAACACAATAGCATCAGTTTCTTTAATTGACACCTCAATTCAAAGCGATGAGCGATGGAAGTCAAAGGAAATTCTCTCAGCCAGTAGTGATTCAAAACAAACAAAGCTGCAAAAGTTGCCCTGAAACCAGTAGAGCAAACTACCGTGTCGTGCATGCGAAATATGGTTTTTAAGAAACGTATGATCTTGTGAAAAAAATTAACGGTGAATCTAAGTTCTGCCTGGCGGATTTTGCTTATTTGATTCCGAAGCCGGGGAGAGGGCATTCCAATTCTTGCATATTCAGTGCTCAAATGTAACAACTACTTCTCAGGTCCTGAATCTAACAAACAAAATCCGCTGAGCAGAATTTTAGATTTACCGTTCTTCTTTCGTTATAAGCACATAACTATCACGTACACAAGGAGATGGTTTGCTCTGCCGGTCTCAGAGCAACTTTTGCGGCTTTGTTTCTTTTGAATTACTGGTTGAGAGAATTTCCTTTGTCTGCGATCGCTAATTGCTTTGGATTGCGGTGTCAATCAAAAGCAACTGATGCTATTGTTTTAGAAAATTTATCCTTGTTCTTCGCGGCCAGAACAGTCAGGCGGACAGGGTTCCAACCCAGATAGAGCCTCACTGCTTGAGCGTCATGGCAAGGGGTCGTGGACTCTTTACTTTCACCTTCACCTTCACCGTCATCATCATCATCATCATCATCATCATCATCATCATCATCATCATCATCATCATCATCATCATCATCATCATCATCATCATCATCATAATCATCATCACCATCACCATCACCATCACCACCATCACCACCACCACCATCACCACCACCATCACCATCATCATCATCATAATAATCTTTATCAACATTAATGCCACGCTACTAGGTAGCGAAGTTTCAAGAAGAACTCAGCTCTTAACGAAACAAGTCCAAAAACTCTAAATGCGGCGCTAAAAACACTCCAGACAACAGGTCTGGAGCGCTACTAACTCAATCTTTGAACAAAGGACCAAATATAACTGCAAAGATTATTAAACAACATATAATTATCAGGCGACTTTTGAAAGCATTATTTAGTCAGGAGTCACGTTTGACGTCACTGCGGTATAAAGGGCAAATTGTGTGTTACATAAATTCAACGAAGCTTTTATTTTTTCATGAGAAGATTGACATAAGGCTTTGCAAGGACTGTTGGCTGGTCTCTGTGTAAATGAAACCGAATGTTGTTTATCTTTTACGTTTCACCTGGCTCTAAAACTTTGAACAGGATCCTGAAGGGGGCCATTAACGCCATTTTCCCAGTCGTATTTTTCTGAAAATCTCAGTCAATTTTTTGTAGATATGTTGCATATCCCGGAGATAGGCATTTTGTAACTACCAGTATTTCTAAAAGAAACTAAGGATTTGACCCAATGTTTCCAGACAAATAATGGGAAACTGACTGGGGGCAGACAAAGAATGGGAAAACTGACTGGGGGCAGTCACGTGATGGCACCCCATGTCACATGGCAAATGCTCCTCCTTCGCAATAGCGTGAATCATGTCCGAAAAATGATGCTGCAAAGGGGTAAGGAATCTAGTGCTGTCCTAAAAAAAGGGGGGGGTGAAACTTCATGAAGGGTGTGTGTGCTACATGTCAATAGGATCATCTACTGCCCCAAATGATGTTTATCCTGCCACCCCACAGGCATCTATTATTAGATGCATGTGGGGTGGCAAGATAAACATCATTTGGGGGCAGTCACGTGCTGACCCACATGCCACGTGACTTGCTTGGCAAGTTGCCAAAATGGGTCAAGTGACTTGGCACAGTGCCAAGTTCCGACCACGTAACTTGGCACTGTGCCAACTTCCCAAAACACCCCTCTGCGCATGAGCACTCCATTTCTTTCACTATTCTCTTGAAAGCTCCTTCGCAGGGCAAGTATAACTCTTGCACTCTCAGATGTTTTAAAAATAGGACTTTAGGGATTTTTATGGATTTTTCTTCAAAACAAATTCTGAATTAAATAAAATAGAAACTACCCCTCCCCCACCTGGCGCTACAAATGCCACTGAAGCCACGATGATAGCTAGAAGAATAACAACAAGAGACCCATGTCACGTGGCAAATTCTCCTCCTTCGCAGTAGCGTTAAGTCATCTCCGGAAACTGATGCTGCAAAGGGGTAAGGAATCCAGTGGTGTCGATTATTGAAATTAGGCTCTACTAATCGTTTTGCACAGGGCCGTAGGAAGAAGCTTCGGATTGGGGGGGCAATTGTTCTTAAAACAATAGAGAACAATACATCTAATAAATTTGTGTGACGTAGCACTATTGTTTTCAAGATTATTGGGGGGGCTTGAGCCCCACCTGCCCCCCCGCTTCCTACGGGCCTGGTTTGCATATTTCAACAGACCATTGCATTGACCTGTGAAACTTTACTCTGGATGTTCTTGATTTTGCTATTCCAGTTTAAGTTATCGTCAATCATTAGGCCAAGATATTTAATTTGTTAACGAGACCAATATCATCGTTCCGTACATTGATCGAATGACTGCTCGTGCAACTGATAATAACAAATCCACTTATTGATTCCCATTTCGTTTTCAACAGTTTTTTAAATTGCCTTGCTTAGCTCAACCTTTAGAACATTTGATCGCTATTTTTGATTGATTTAGGCTGTCTCCAGAATAGGAATTCTCACGGGATCACTTATAACGTGAGAAGTAGGCGGCCAAAATTCGAAAAAAATTGCTGAGCATGATTCAGGATTTCAGCTAGAGATTAACTGATCATTGATAATTAAATGGATCAAATTATCTTCGAAATCTGCTTGGTGTACGATTTTTCGTGGCCTGTCAACAGTGGAAAATCTCTTGTGTGCACCCGGATTTCATAAAAATATTCGGGTCTAAGATGATAGGAGAATTTCATCCGGGATCTGAGCCAAAAATGTAGTAGATTGTGCGTTAAAAAATTGTACAACGGCTGAATAAAAGAAATATCAGTTGGTCACCAATTATATTGCTGCATTTTACTTCGTAAATACGTTTTAAAAACGTTTTGTAAGGGAAAAAGGCAAACATAGACATGAAAATCTATTTGGTTTCCTTTAGGCCTTCCATTTAATAGTTAAGAATGATATTTTTGGTGAAAACCAATTTGAAAGACTCGTAGATAGTCCTGCAATTGAATTTATATTTTAGCACCTGTGAACTTGATATGTATTCTGTGTCCCTGCAGGAACATAAATTTGGTTGTGACTGTTCTGAAGCAGAATGATATATCGCTGTTGTTTCTGATTTTTGGCCACGGAGTGTACCATTTGTGGTCTGTGTGTGGAAAAGAGTGCTTCCGGCTAGCCCCTGGCCTGCGCGCAGACCCAATATTCTGAAGAAGAAAGGGTCTGCGCAACAACGACCAAAAGTTTGCTACACAGTGCAAATCCCTTTAGGCCATTCATTTTGCTCGGACTACGGATAAATCATAGCATAGTCATAAGAGAAAACTTAATTTTTCTCTTGTGACTATGATAATAGCGAACGACATGTTTTTCAACACGCTAAACAACACATCGTTAACAATCACACCTTTTGCAGTCCTCTTGGGGTCCTTTTACGAATAAACAATTAAACGTTCAAAACAAAAGCCACAATACAATCCAAAACATACAAGTGACGAGAACAAACAACACAATACACGACTGAACACAAATGTGTGACAGCATATTGTGACAGCAACAAAACGATACGCATGAATTAATCAACTCATGATTGCATAAATTATTTTCCCTGAAACCCAGAATTGTGCGGTAGCAAGCTTTTGGTCGTTGTTGCGCAGACCCTTTCTTCTTCAGAATATTGGGTCTGCACGCAGGCTAGCTAGCCCCCGGTTTATGATTTATATCTCCTCCCATCTTGCTTTGCGAGATGAGCAAAGGAAATGCATCTGATTGGATCAAGATGACAAAAGAAAAAATCACGAATTATGATTGGAAAAGCAAGGAAGGACGGGGACACCTTACAAACAGGAAAAGAGAGTTTGAACTCAGTAGGCTCTTTGTCATGCAAAGTTCAAGCATTGCAGCCATTATCGCAGAATAAAGCGTTGTTTGTTTACATTTCCTATCAAGAATGAATAAATATTTTGATAGCTGTTGTTTCAATCAAACAGGAAACTGCTTCCAAACAGTCGAGCAAATATTGTTTGAGCTAAATTCGACGTCCAGGAAAGGCCTTGGAAAAAGTATAATGAGAAGAACGCTTTTGGCCCCGGTGGGGTACTCCCATTATGGCCTAACAGGGGGGTCCAGTCGGTTTGAGGGTCTTACCAAATGGCTACCAAGTGGCCCTATTTGTCAACATATACTACCAATTGGGGGTATTCCAAGATTCCTGGCCAGTTATAAGATTTCAACTCAGTAGGCTCCTCCGCACGGCGATATGGTTGTTGCAGCAATGATTATCAATGAATTTTGAAGCTTTCTTGCTTCGTTTAATCAGTTTTTACAATAGAAAATTTGGAAAAGCTGCAGAAATTTTCTCTACTAGATGCTACCAAATGGCCCAATTCTAGGTCCACGAACTACCATTTGGGCGTTTCTGCAAAAATATGCTACCATTCGAGGGTATTTTTCAAAATTTTTGCTTTGGCCCTCTTTAACCCTGACCGGACCCCCTGTCAGGCTACAATTGGAGTACCCCCCCGGGCTTTTGGAAGACTTGTCTAACTGCTCAAGGAGCGATAGGCCTGTGGCGGGCACAAGACTGTTGTAGTGATAAAACGAGGAGCGGACATGACATGTTTCAAGGGCTTTTAGATATGCCAAATGTTTCCAAATCGATGCATGTAGTCACCTACCTCTAAGGTTTCTTTGATTGAAGAATGTAACAATATCTACCAAAACTTTAACGTCCAAAACGTTTGGATGTCATTGTAATTCAAGAGGGTATTTCCTGGTAAACGCTTAGTATTTTCCAATATTTAAGAGGTTATAGACTTACCGTTTGGATGCCAAAATTCATGAACAAATTTCATTTTTGGTGGTTTCTGTGGATACTCCGAAGGGAATATCAGATGTGCTTTAAAGAAGCCACCTTCACTGAAGAATGAAAAGAAAACATCTTTTTAACAAGGTGTTCCAACAAGACAACTCATCTAAGGGCCTGTTCATATGGAGAAAGTTTCCAAGGCCTTTTCCCATTTCACCGGGAAACTCGCTCAGCCGAGGTAATATTCTTTGACCATTCATACGAGAAAAGTTTCCCCGGCAAGGGGGGGGGGTTAAAACAATAGCGCTTTGTCTCTGACGCCAAAGGATTCGAAAGGATTAACGATAAACAAAAGAAATTTCCCCGCTTAACCGGGAAAATGTGTTCATATGGGAAAATATTTCCTTGGCTAGGCGGGATCCCGGTAGAGTTCAAGCGAGATCTCGGCTAGCCGGGAAAATGTTTTCTCATGTGAACACTTGTGCTCTTTTATGTGGCAAAGCTATATGAGGCGGGATCTCCGCATAACGGGAATCGCGCTTCATCGGGAAAATGCCGTGGAAACTTTCTCTGTATGAACAGTCCCTAACATGCCATATCAATTCAACAACAATGATAGAAACCTCACAAAGAGCCTCCAAACACTGTCACAATGCAAAAAATGTTGAGCAAGATGACATCAGTGTGCACTGAACTGACTACTGCATTTTTTCAGAGAAGATAAAAGTATGATACACTATTCATAACAGTACCCGATGTCCCAAAATGATGCATTGGCTTTTAAAATATTATCAAAATTCGAAAATTCAATCTACATTGAGTTTTCCTTTGAGGTGCTGCACAAAAGATCAAACTCAAGATTCTATTTCTTCAATGGCTTGAAAGAAACTTTAGGTAATTTTGTAAGTGGTGCAACTCGTAATGTGTATTGTAAAATTTTCTTTGGAATATATGTACTAGAAATAGCTCGCGCTAGATTTGCCTGCAAGATATGTAGGTAGGATTCTTAATCGAAGCTCGTCATATTTCATTCTTTTTCATATTTTCATATTTCATTCTTTTAAGGAGGGTTGCCCTTCAGCAGAAGCTGTTTTTCAAGGGGCCCTCCAATAAAAACTTAATTACAATATACAGCTAAAATAACCTATCACTAAAAAACCATAACTTTAAAACCCTATTTACAACTATGCAATATTTACAATTGAAAGAAAAATTAACCCTTTAGTGACTTTTTAAAACCATTCAGGGAGGATGCCGTCTTAGATTCAGCTGGGAGGCTATTCCATAGTTTAGCTCCCCTTTTGCCCATTTGTTGACTTTTTCTTTGGCAACCTTAAATCAGTTTCAGTATTCCTGAGACTGCGGGAGGAACTTGTTGAGTTTTTGATAAAAAGGTTACACAGGTATTGTGGAGCCAAATCATTGAGCGACTTGAAGACCATCATTTTAGACTCAACATCAATGAGTTCTACGATAGTCTTCCAGCCCAACTCCTCGATGAGTTGTCTGCTTGGGGTTTCAAAGCTGCTATTTGTAATTATTCTAGCAGCACGATTTTGAAGTCATCAGCTAAAATTTTCTACCAACAAGCTGGCCTTGAGCTGTTGCAATTACTTCCCCATTAACATGATTTCCCCAGTCCTATGTATAAATTTTTCTCTCCATGAAATAAATGTACGTGATAATTATTCCCTTCAGCTGAATGCAACCTCTGGCTGAATGTGTTGGGCTGCCTGTATTATTTTCCTGTCTTATTAGGCCTAATATTGATGCTAGTGAAGGTCACACACAACATAAGCAAATTTGAAATAGCCTTCAAAACAGTCCAAAAAAAGAATTGTCCGGGGCAGAGTATAAGCCCTTCAGGAGTGTGCTGTCACGCGTGTTCCTTGCGGGCAAACAAACTTTAGGTACTTATCTATAATTTTACCATGTGGGCTATCCAGAAATCTTGAATTATTTTTCAAAATTACAGTCTATATATATTTCTATTCATTTGAGAATGTAAAGACATCTTCAAATTTCTAAATGAAAAACCAGAAGAGTGACAAACTTATGCTTGATACCATATAGTAGACATCCATAAGCTATGGTGTTCTTGGAATTCATTTCATGTTTCATCATAAAAATTAAAAATTACAATGGTTTTAAGTTGTTTTGAAAATTTTTTTGGAATCCTTGAAAAAAAGAAAAACACTCTAATTTTGAAAACATTGAAGATTTCAGAAAAAGTCTAATGGTAGAATCATTGTGAAATAGCTAAAAGATTCTTTGGACAATCTTTTCAAAGAATTTGGTCATACAGTAGAATGTTACACCAACCTTTGTTAAGATTTTAAACCTATGCTAAACTCCAGAGACTTCATTAGCTACCTGGTTTGTTGTACATACTATGAAAAGGTGTACAGATTTTAACAAGACCTATCTATCTTTCATCCCCTAAGATTGTTTAACATGCTTGATTGTGCTAGAAATTAATCTGGTGATCATGCAAAAATTGAAGTTCAAATGTGAAATCCTAGAATTAAGAATCCGGGGCAAGATATTCAATGCTTTTGAAAGCATATGTGGATAAAAATATGGGGTTTCAAGCTTTCATTTTAAGTTTCTTGCATAATTTTGCACAATTTTCATTATTGCTAAAAACAACTTGGCCTTTGGTACAACAGAGGATGATGCTAAAGATGGTGGAAAGAAACTTTTCACCAAGATGCATATGTGCTCTTTATTTAGATCCCTATAGAATCGTTAATGAGTTGTAATTGGAATGCATTTTGGTAAAAAGGTTCCTCACCACCATTTTTAGCATATCGTCTATTGCAACAAAAGACAGTTGAAGAGAAATAGCAAATAACCAAATTTTGCAAATTTTTAAAACACCGCGTTGATACACAATTTTGGGACACTCATATAATCTTTAATTTTATCATAAATCAATTCCATTATCAAACTCATCCTTCCAGTCATAATGACTTCCAAGGAGCATTTGCCCAGCTGCGCTGCTGGCTTTTAATATATCCAATATAAAATTTGATTTGACTTACTAGAAGGTATCTGGTGGCCCTATCACCATAACTTCCCATCTGAAAAGGTTGTCATCATCAATGAGCCCAGCTGAAAAACCATCAACTGGATGCTTGTTCAGTTCTGCAAATAAGAGATGACACGTAGTAAATTTGGTTTGCATTTAGTTTGCCTTTGATTTGCAGCAAATTTGCACAGATTTTGCAATAGTTTGCTTAAAGCTTGCTGCAAACATGCAAAATTTCACAAAACTCCATGCAAACTTGTCCAACAGTTGTTTGTCTTAGGGGAATTTAAGTCTGATTTGCTCTGCCCTTGTTTTGATGTACAAAGACGAGACCTCCTCGCTGGAATCTATGCATTAATACAACCACTTGGATATGTAAATCTTGCAAATGAAGCTTTACTACAACTTTTATTGTATGGCAATAAAGATTTTCCCATTTCACTAAATAGACATATTCTTGAGCTAACGCTACATTTCATCCATGAAACTGGTCGATTCGAGTGAATTTCTGTAGCCACTTACCCATCCCTTCATAAGCCACCCGATTTTGTCCCATAGTTAAATAAGTTTCTTTTCCTTTATTATCTTTATTTAATGGCCTTGGGGTAGCCACAGCCTTTTGCTCCCTGGGGTTGATCGTCCTAGTAGTATTGTAGAGTAATTTTGTAACTAATGTAGTTCGTAATCTGTATTGTAAATTCTATTTGGAATATATTATATCAAAAATAAAGTCAGATTCTATACGACTTGTCTGCGTAAACAAATAAATCTTTGAAAAATTGTTGGGATACTGTACGGAGTCACAAAAGGACAGGCAAATCTCATTTTAACACATAATGACTTGTCCATCTAAGACAATTAGTCTATCCAGACAATTTGGTCACCCTCTGGTGTGAAAAAGGGCTTCTGATATGCATCAACAAAAATTTGCTTTTTGTACAATATTAAGAATTATTGGTGGCAAAATTTGCAACCCAGGCAACTTCTATTCTTTCCTTTACCGGGTGACCCAGAAAAAAGTGACTCAACGCAATCTGCTTTAGAAAACAAAGTACATGGCTGATGGAAATGCTTCAAATGTTGTTCTATCGCTAAAAGACTAGCTTACATTATGAGTATTTTTTGGAATTTTCTTTGGCACTGTAAAATTCCCGAATTAAAGATTTGGAGAAAACGGGCCAGCCTGAAATCCACAAAGAGTTGTCAAAAACAGAGGATCGATGTAAAGCCATTTCAGATCATCAAAACAATGAGGAGGGTGTGTTATTTCAGCGTGTTAGATGATTTTACTCTCGCATTTAGGCACACTTCACTCTTCTAAAATAAAGTGGGAGGGTTGAACAGTAAGTGGCACCTTTCATTAGGTTGTGGTTATGAGCTGAAACGTGAAATCTTCTGTTTGCTGTTCTTAACTATCAAAACATGAACATGCAGCTTTCCTTATACTGTACCTGTGACTTCTTATTTTCAAAATACAACGTTTGAGAAATTAACCAAAAAAGGTCAGTCAAAAAAGGCCCGGCATTTGAAATGCTATGCACCCTGAGTATATGAACAATGAGATTTACTGTTAGCAATATCAGATTGAATTGTTAACATGCTCAATTATTTTTAGAATTTTTCCTGGCTGAAATCAGTCACTCGGTTCAGATTCTACAAAGGATTTTCTAAAAAAGGCCCCTTCGAGAAACCTTGAAAGACGTGTAGCATGTGTCGGTGATACGCTTACCCTACAGCAATGACTTCAGCACACTTTACCATGTGCTCACGCGGGGAGGGGGGTTCTTCCATAGTAAAGGTATGTGGGGATGTGCCACGACGAAGGGTATACTTTTTCGGACTTCTAGTCTAGCCAAGGGTATACTTTTTTGCGATTTTGGCCTAACAACGGTCTAGCCAAGGGTATCATTTTTGACAATATTGGTCTAGCGAACGGTCATGATATCATATTTGGTACAAATTTGACAATATTTGTCCACGAAATGGTCAAAATTGGTTTAGCCAAGCGTACCATTTTCGTAAAAATTGCTCCAGAGAATGGTCAAATTGGTCTAGCCAAAGGTACAATTTTTGCAAAAGTTAGTCCAGCCAACAGTACCATTTTGAATGAGCTCGCGGCAGACCTCTACTCAAAATTTGGCCAAGAACTCCCCGTGCACGTGCTATCCTCCTGGGGGAATGAAAAAGTCTTTCCCCTTGTATGAATATCTTATTTTCTTTTCTTTTTTTACATTCAATCTAAAAACTTACAATACACATTACTTAATTACACTACTTACAAAATACTATGTATACCCTACTTCTATTACAATACCATTTGGAGCAAAAAACTATGACTGCCTCATGGCAACATAAAACAGGGAACACGAACATAGCACTACACGTAACGACGTGAAGAAGGGAATGGAAGGAAATGGAAGGAAACGGGAAGATTTCTTGGGATAATATGAAAAATCTTTAATCAAGACGTTCTGTCTTGAGGATGTACGTAATAGTCAAAGTTAGAATTGATCTATTTACCTAATAAGACAGACTCTCATCACCGTACAAAAGAAGTTGCAAAGAGCTGTTGCTCCAGACAGAATGCCCACTATTTTGAAGTACAACATTAACATCAGTGAGACGATTACATCTGTGTTCTTTAAAAGAATCGTAAAGCAGCAAAAAGTGTTCTGTATCCTCTATACCATCATTGATTGGACACATTGGATTTATTGTGTCTCTAAAATTGTGTCTAAATTTGTGAAAATTGAGTTTGCTCAGCCCGACCCTGAGTTGAGTTAAATATGCAACCCCTTTTGGATCATGAATACCATATACGGAGTTCGCAGGTGGCCTTATCTGTGCAGATAGTTTCTTTTTAAAAATGCTAACAGTGGGTGATGCTCTGATCTCAGGATCAAATTTGTTCCATTCCAATAAACAGTGAGGATAAAGACTGGCTTTGAATTTTTCCGTTCTTGCCCTTATTTGTCCCACGATGGGCCGACTTCTAATAGGATAGATAGTTTCATTGAGAGGTGGAATAGGGTCTCTCGTGTAATCAGGTGTCAACTCATTGACAAATTTGTAGAAAAGAATAAGCCGCCTGCTCCATCTTCTTAAACTTAAGGGTTCCCATCCTAATTCATTGTACAATCTTTCCCGAGAAGTGCCTCTCCACGTTCCTGTTACTGCCAGTGCAGCAGCGTACTGTACTGATTCCAGTTTCTCCATCAAATGATTTCCCAAGCTACTTACATTGTCTTCCTTTTTTGGTATATGATAAATGACGTCACCGTAATCCAGGTGGGGCCTAACATATCTTATTCAGGGGGATTCCATTTTCCCAAGAGGACAAAATGCATGAATGCATCAAAGTGTCATTAATGCTAGGAAGCAAAACAAAGGGAAATGTTGCTCATCGTTTTCATTCATTTTGCAGGTTTTGGAAAAGGGCTTTCTGCAGAAAATCTCCCATGTCGATGGGAAGGAATGGCCGATTGAATCCGGGTAAATTACTGAACCTAATTGGACATATCAGGAATAAAATAAGACAGTTTTCAATATCATTAACATTCAGGGAGAAGAATTTTTCCAAACACCAGGCCTTTTTATCGACTCATCTGGTAGTAGGCAGGTAAAAGCAGTTACGTTGCGTTTGGCATGCCATACCAGACCGCATAGTTTTGAAGAGTTGAAGCTGACAGAATATTTCTGATGATTGGCCAGCAAAAAATAAAGATCAAAGTTTCAAAGATACTTCAGAGGCAAGGTTTTGAAGAGCAAAATGAAAACTATCACGCTTCACACAGTTTTACCCACATTTAGAGGATTCAATGTTGTTAGCATAATTTTCATTGCCGATATGCACATTTTTCCAAAGGCAAATAAATGGGGAAAAATTCACTCTGAATGGGTCTATTTTTTATCAAATGACTCCAACAGCGATCCAATTTTATGTGTGCTGGTTTTGTGTCAGTTTGGAAAGGAAGGGTACTTATAGTTACTTTGATACATTTTGAGGGTTTCATCAACTTTGGTGTCTCATGAACTTTGAAAGTACCACAACAGTAAATTTGCGTAAATTTGAGTTTCATCAGCACAGGAAAAATGAGATTTGTCAGTTTAAGTTTTGTGTTGTCAAGAATGCCAAGAGCCAGATATCATAAACTTTTGCTTAAAGTTCATTCAGTGTAGTAACTGTAGAGAGATGCCTGGCTTCCTTGCAAGTAAACTTCCCTGAGACCTTAACAAAATTTAGACCCATTCAAGGCAAAAATTGGGGATTAGCTGTTTTGATTACTCAGGCCTTTTCGTTTCACGCGAGCGATCGCTCTCGATCCCGTCAGCACTCGCGTAAACCAAATCACAGGAGCTTTTTGTCGCTCCCGCAAAACGGTAAATCATGTTGAATTTCGTTCCGTAATTTTAGAAGAAAATGATTAGTCCAATTGTTAAAAACAAACGCATTCCACCGTCTCAAAAGACCCAAGCAAATGACACAGACAATTCGAAGGCAGCACATCAAAACACAGGAAGCAACGTCTCTACGGAAAACGACAATTGAATATCAAATCATCGAGAATAATATCCGTTTCAAAGTACTGTGATGGTTTGCAACAACATTTTGCGATCATCATATCTCATTGGCACTCATTCGCACTCATTGCGATTTATCGTGACCACATGTTTTTTTTCATTAGAAATTGGTTTATAAGAAACTAGTACTACGAAGACAAGAAGTTTAAGAAACTCTAGTACTACGTTCAAGAACAATTAAGAAACTCTAAAATTTTATTTCTATTAGAAAAAGAGTCGGTAGACTACTGTGCGTGCGGCATTATCCTCAGCCCATTGACATATAGCATAAGCCTGTCTGATCTCTTTTCTCTAACAAGGTCCCTCATCTTTTTTTAACTTTTGATTGCAAAAAGTTGGTAACTTTTTGCCTTAATGTGCATGGATTGTTCGTGGTGACAATATCAATGCAAAATGCAAGCCCTTTGTTGATAAGAAGGCTCAACTTCGAACAATAACGCAATTTTAGGCCCAAAAAGTAAGAAACTGACTTCTAGCACCAAGGGCTGATCCAAATTTCTTATGAAAAAACGTGTAAGAAAAGGTAAAGAAAAACCACATTGAGCTGAAGACTTTCCAAAGTTATGGGAAGTCTGACATAATAGGATTTAAAACACTGAAAGAAGGGGATCAAACTATTTCAGGGTAGAAGTTTACGACCAAATGGCCATTTTCGACCCAAGGAATTGGAGCAACGAGAAAGATTATGGAAACGAGAGCCTGGCCTGGCTCATTTTGCATCTCATTTCCCAGAAACACTGTCCATGACGTCCTGTTATCATATGCCAAGCCCGTGGCTAAGCAGTTCTTTATGTTACTTCTGGACTCTGTATATATCTTTACCTGAGCGATCGCTCGCGCAAAAGAAATCACGGGAGCGATTGTCCACTCGCGTGAGCTATTTCTCACGAAAAGGCCTGATTACTGTGATGTTTGCCACAGTTTTGAGAGGAAACCTGGGTGAAAATATTTTTGGCTTAGAAATAAGGGTTAGAAAGGAAACGAAGTCTATTATATCCAATTCTATTTGGGATTAGACCAATTTAGGGTGACAATGATGCACCTCCAGATACATCTTTGCTGTAAAATATTGATATTTGTACAGTATCCCAGGCTGAAGTCAAATTTTGAGCAAGTTGGGCTGCCTAACCCGGCTTGGCGTGGCCCGTTTGTTCGTGCATGGTAATGGCATGGCATGGGTGGGCCCAGGTGGTTGGCATCATCAGATACCATAATAAATATGTCGAATGAAGCTTTTCGAAACTCCAAAAGAGTACTTCAATTCGCTTAAAAAGACAAAAATACCGCACTTTTCCTCAAATTTTGCTTCGATAAATATATATTGGTTACGGAAAATTTTCTGACAGAACAAAGATCAGTCAGTGCATGATGGCCTAAGAATTTTGATTATTTTAGGCCCATCGAAACCTTCGCCGTATATACCTGCCAGTTGTTTCTTTAGGAGCAATGTAGCCTGTTGTGTGTTAGTTCCCATCTACTTCAATTATCTTTTCATAAGCTTGTACGACCAACGACGTTATTTCTTTCTTATTTCATGACAAAATTAGACACACTCTTCCGACTCTTGACCAGATTTTTTACACGCAACTTTATCTGGTGTTCCCTACGACCACATTTGCGCATGCGTATCAACGATGAATCGTCGATGATGACGTCATATTAGTATTGGAATAGAGGAAGGAAGTTTGATTTTCCCCATATACGCCAACGTCAGTATAACATCTTCTGGTTTTTTTGTTTAAACTGAAGCAACTAATTTCACCTATCATTGTTTGGAAAATGTCCGATAAAATTGTAGGGTGTCTCAAAGAAGTACGTTAGGTTGAAAATTCACCACCGCAGAATTGGCCGAGGTTTGTTTACACCCAATTCAATTCAAGTCAGGCGATCAATCTCTTCATAAAACGTTTAAATTTTCCCTTGATCTTCCAAAGAGCCTTGGCCAGTTTTGCCCCAGATTAAAGCTGACAATTATCGAGACAAGTATGGCATCTTTGTTTCCATTGGTGAGAGGGTATGACTCATCTCATTTTGAACATGAGGGATCGTGACCGTATGGTAATTACCGACTTGATTTCAATTTTGTTCATCAATTTCATCGGTTTATCATCAACAGTCGTATTTTTTTGCATGATGGATTTCAGTCTACGCTCAATCAATACACAAAATCGGCCAAGGTTTGTTTTCACCCATTTCAAGTCATGTGATCAATCTCTTGATAAAACATCTTTTGATTTCTCTAACATATTTTGTGCCATGCAAAGTTGTGCCATGAGTGCACAAAGTAGCATAATACTAAAAATTCCCAAGGGTATGGTCACATGACTTGAAATGGGCAAAACAAACCTTAGCCGATTAGGCCCAATCACGCTCAACTCAAGTTCGCCGGATTTCACAGATCTCTAGCTATATGAAATAAATGTCTACATCTCAGCCAGCCAGTTTGCTACAAAATGACTGGTTATTCATTAATATCAGTAACTAAACTGCATTAAATCAATTAATCGCGTAGAGCGAGGGGTAAAAGCATACTATGATTCCACATTTTTGCAAACGCCTCAATGATGGAAACGCCTCAACGCCTCAATGCATCATTTTGGGACACAAATAGTCCTCGTCCGGTACTAACGAAAGATCTCGTAGAGGAGAATTTCAATTTTAAGAGTGAGTTGAGTTTTGGGCTCAGAAAAGAGAATTTCATCCCTTGGGAACTCTAGCAACTTTTTCCTTTCAAATTTTAGAGAAGTCAATCAACGGTTTTATGCCATCTGAAAACCTTCTGAAAGTAGCAAAAGATACTTGAGTCATTCGCTATTCAATAATTTTTTACAAAAATAAAGCAACGAATTCCGATCATGTGATTTTTCAAACAAGATGACTTTTTAATGATTCAGCCGGTAAGGAGATAGATCTCAAAATAATGGAATGAAATGCTGCTTAATAATTTTCGATAAATACGTTAAGTTTCAACACAATAACAGTGAGACAGCTAAAATCTAATTTTACAGCTTCTCTGTTGCCTAAATAAGTTAGATCTTTTTAGTTACAAAATTTGATAAATTATATAGTGAACAGAAAGTTTCTGACCCCCAAAAATGTTTGATGTTACTTTTTTGGACCAACTTTGAATAATAAATCTTGTAACACCTATTAGGTAAACAAGGGCACATTTTGTAATACAATAGCATCAGTTGCTTTTGATTGACACCTCAATTCAAAGCGATTAGCGACCGCAGACAAAGGAAATTCTCTCAACCAGTAATTCAAAACAAACAAAGCCACAAAAGTTTCCCCGAAACCAATAGGGCAAACTCTCGCCTTGTGCACGCGAAAGATGGTTTTTAAGAGGAGTTATGGGCTTATAACGAAAGAAGGAGGGTAAATCTAAAGATCTGTGTGGCGGATTTTGTTTATTTGATTCAGGAGCTGTTTTGTAGAGAAATACAATGCCTTCTGCTCGGCTTCCGAACCAAATAAACAAAATCCGCCCCTTCCTTAGATCTATTGTTTTACCTTCTCAAACAATAAGCCTATTGTCCCTTTTAATCAAGGAAACAATTGATTGCCCCCCGAGTCCTGGTCCCTTAAAAGAGGCCCTGCCAACGTGTAATGCTTAATGTATCAACCAATTAGGTGTCATCTGTACAACGCTGACTTTAATCAAGGGCGCCTACCTTGTAGGAACTGTTTCTATGGTTTATTCCCAGTACTGTTTTCGTGACATAGTACACAGAGTAATTGCTATCCTGTCAAGATGACGTAAGAATAATTTTGTGGTTTCAAATTCCGGTGTTGATGTAATCCGAAATCAAGATGACCACAGGGAGCCAGACAGCGTGATTTTTGATTGGTCAACACATAAGAGACGTTAGAATTTGAAAATCACTGACACGGCAGCAATTACTCTGTGTACTATGTTCTACTTTGACTTGCTACAAGTCTTCGTTTGCTTTCTATTCGTATTGTCATGGTGTATAGTTCATACCGCACTGTTCTACTACTCCCACTGTCGCGTTTGCTACGGTCAGGGGTCAGAAACTTACCGTCCGCCCTGTATAAGTTTAGAACGTACCGGGTGTCCCAAAATGATGTATTGTCGTTTGATTGCTTATATGTCCATAACCGATGAACCAATTTTCAAAAACTTTATTTTATCCGATTGACGAAAGGCTAAATTGTATTTGAGGATTTTGGTTGTGGTTTAGGCCGATGTCTTCATGTTGAAAAGAAGATCGATAAACCTGCTCAAATTCAAGCCTTATATGGCATGAAAAAGAAACGGCCTACCTTCCCAGTCAATATTTTAGATGTGATGCAAAAGGCTGAACTTATATGTCGTTCAGAGAATATATGTCGTTCAGAGAATACAAATTCAGTTAATACTGAGTTCACAAAATACGAATGGGAGTTCAGCCTTTTGAGTTACATCTAAAATGCTGATTGGAAAAATTGGCCGTTTCTTTCTCATGCCATCTAAGGCTTGAATTTGAGCAGGTTTATCAATCTTCTTTTCGACATGAAAACGCCGTGGTAAAACCACAACCAACATCTTGAAATACAATTTAGCCTTTAGGCAATAAAATAAAATAAAGTTTTTGAAAATCGTTTCATTGGTTATGGACATGTAAGCAATCAAAGAATAATACATCACTTTGGGACACCCGGTAAAATATAAAACTAGGGCAAGCTCACCAAGTCCTTAACAAACCCTGTACAAATCTTTAAAGTAGCCCTCTGTACTAATAGAAGCACACTAATAACTGGTGTAATTATTCTTCTAGTTTCGTCGATAAAACATCTTTGTGGTAAAAGTTTGTGATGTGGATAGGAAAGAGGAAAAAGGAAGAGAAGCACATGAACATCAAGTAAAACTCGGAAAATCTTGAAAGTATTTGCTGTTACGGAGAGGCTGATGTTTTATTAATGAAAGATGGCATATTTTGGACGCCGTATGGGAGGGCAGCGGGGAGACCACCCCACCTGCCGTCTCAAAATGGCCGAAATGCTATTTGTCTACTGTTTAGCTCTCAACTTTGCAGTTTTGCCTCCCTAAAAATGTGCCCCGTCCGGCATCCCTGGCATCCTATCAGCAAATGATTGTCCTTTAGCATCGGCATCTGTGGTGCATTGGTTTGTTACGAATACCTCGAGTATTCAGGGCGAGCAGAAACATATTCGCCATTGTTCAATGCTAGCTCTGCTTCATTGTTGACGATCGACTTTGTCTTGACCTGCAACAGAGGATAAGTTCTTAGCGTACAGGATGAAAAAAATAATCCCCGTTTGAAAGTATAGGTTCCAAATCTTTATCTCGGCGTAAAAAGGTGGGTGTAAAATTCAATGACCTATTTCTTCTGATTGAATGGCTTGCAAGAAACTTTAGATACTTATCTATCACTCTACCGTTGGATTTTCCAGAAATTTTGAATATTTTTGGAAATTACAGCGCATCTGACATTTCAACTTATCTGAGGATGTGACGTCATCAAATTTCTAAATCATAAACCAGATGAGTGACAGACTTTTGCTTGATACCATATTGTAGGCATTTATAAACTATGGTTTTCATTGAAATAATTTCATTTTACGTCAAACAGTTTAGAAATTACGATGGTTTTTTTTTGAAAATTTTTCTTGAATTCTTGAAAAAGAAGAAAAACACTGTAATTCTGAAAATATTGAAGTTTTCAGAAAATTCCAACGGTAGAATTATAGAGAAATAACAAAAAGTTTCTTTGAAGTCATTCAGTTCAGAGAAATAGGTCACTCAATTTTACACCAGCCTTTTTAAAGATTTGGAATCTATGCTTCGTTTGAAAGGCCACTGCAAGACAGAATATCGGAAAATATAAAACAATTGTCTTTGTGAATAAGCCCCCTATCTAGCCCCCTCCGTAGTCTCCGAAATTAGATGATCCCATCCCCGTTGCTCAATAGAGCTTGTACGGTATATCTTTAAAGGAAATAGGGCCAGGTCTGATATATCGATTTGTAAGCTTATTGCTAAATCTATGTGTGAAAATCTAGCGTAGAGCTATGGACCAACTTTTGGTATTTTTGACAAGATCGCTTAAAGGAGCTGTACAACCCGTCCTCTCTGCGTAGCTCTGCGTGTCAAATAATCGAATGTGTTTTTGCTAAATACAACATAGCTAATGCTGATTTTGCACAGAGGATAGTAATCCAAAGTATCTGCGACAATCTTGGTGATCGAAGCTCTTTGGTGGAGGATTTGTTCTATTATTCTAACGCCGAATATTTGAAAGCATTAATGGATGTGAAAAGCTCCATCATATTTCATAGACGTAGACAAGAAAACACTGCAACGAACTTACGTAGAAGCTGCGATGAAACTGGCCGCCATTAAAAACCTTAGGCTTTAGTCACGTGCGCGGGTTGTCCCGCACTTTTCGATTGTTTACAAAAATCTTGTACAGCCCCTTTAAACTACACAGGGGAGCAACGGACTCGTGTGAACAATGTAATACTTACCCCGTTGAGAATGACGCATTGTTTGATGACTGAGCACGTGATGAGACAATAGATGCACGTAACTGTTGTTCTATTCGATGATATGTTCCCGGCGTGAAATTCTGTCAAAGTAAAATTTAGAAAAGGTGAAATGAGGTCAGACTGACGACGTGATTCATTGAATTCGTTCAACGTTCTTACATCCAATTCAATGCAGAAAACTGAGACTCGTGTAAACAGTTTAAAACAAGACTAAAGCCATCATATTTCATATTAAAATATTCATATTAAATTATTTTGACACAAAATCCCTTTGCGAAGATCTGACACCTTCCTTAGCTTGGGACGTACCGTAAAAGCTATATTAAGCCCCCGAGGGCTTATTCAATGTCGGGCACTCCAGAGGGGGGCTTAAAAGAGAGGGAGGTTCAAAAGAGAAGGGAACTTATTCACAAAATCAAATGACAAGGATACATATGATTGCTTTTTTAGTTCTTTTATACAACATTTGTGGATTCAACATACAATTTTATGAGTCAAACACATGATAAATTCGACACAGTGCTATCTCAAACCATATCAAAATTAACATGCAAACTGATTTAGCTCAATAAAAGGAAAATCTTTGGTAAACCTCTGGAATTTGAAATAAGTGGTAGTGTGGGGGGTGGCTTAATAGAGAAGAGGGCTTGTTAAAAATTTTGGCTCAGAGGGGAGGGACTTATTCGAGAGAGGGGCTTAATAGAGAGGGGGGCTTAACGGCGCTTTTAGGGTATCTCTAGCTTACCTCTTGTGTGCCATCAGCAATCTTCTCTGTTTCTCCTTTGTGGTTTTCATCAAGTCTGCTTTTTGATAAAGCAATCATCAACTCGTTCATCCTTCTTAAATCTAAAGAAACATTATAAAGAAAGGTAAATTATGAAAGTAGTACGGACTCATAAAATTACAATGATATTTAGGGCATACTTCATGTCCTCGCAGAGTGGCTCCGTGCGCAGCAATCAAATTGCTAGAATTCAGTTTTGTTTTGGAGGCGCTATTCAGGGAGTTGTTGTGGTCGCACAAATGAGTCGCTTGAAATCACCTATAATTCCAAAGTTTTGTTTAGGCAAAGTAGGATTACAGCTTGAAAGGCATGTACAGTAATTTGCAATTAGTAGACGAGGGAAACGTAATTATTAACGGTTCGCTTTTCAATGTTCAAGCGTTTTGGTTATTCAACGCTGCTCCTTACTGCACAGCTACTAACTTATTTTCTTTCCTTTCAGGGTTTTCGGGTTAATTTGTTGTCTCTCTTGCAGGATTTAATAGTTTCCTCCCGAGTTACAGGTTATTTTGGTTGATATTTATTGATACAGGAGTTTACAGTTTCTCTCCACAGGTTACAGTGTCTAATGTTGTGTTTATGGGTTTATTACGATGAGTTCGTTATTTAAAGCTATTTCAGTGTTCATGCTCTTTAAGGGCATATGTCATGAACCTGATTGGTTCATGCAATACAATGCTCTCTATTGTTTATTACAAAGCACAGGATCGAGGCTGAATTTTCATTGCAATAAAAATTCATGCGGCAGAAATAAAAAGTCACGAAACAATGGAAGTCCACTCCAAATTTGTTTGTTGTATTAACCAATTGCTGACGTGACATATGTCCTTTAAAACCAGACTTTGAAGTGATCTTGTGGCAGGATGCTGGTGTATGGAAACTCCAGCAAATTTAAAACCCATTTAAATAAGTCATAAGTGTGCCTGTTATTTCATGCTAATGTCAAGAGTCCCTCTTGGCCGCTGTGACATCAACAAATCAAAGAACGCAGGGAAACGAGGGACTCAAGGTCAGAAGTCAAGGTGCAAGGCGAGGGTGGTAAATATTTCTTTTAAAATACTTGAAGTGAATGACTTTAGCTATATGGCACTTGTCTACAAATATGACAAAGAAAACTCTAATAACACCATTGTTTCTTTGGCCTTGCTTTCTTTGGGCACGCGTTGAATTTTCAAATACAATAGGCTATTCATAAACCTATGAAATCTCATCTTATAACTCAAATTATTCACTTCAAGTATCCTTACCATCTTCTCGCTGTAGATCTTGATTTAGCCTCACAGGTAATGAAACATCCCAAGTTAAACTGAAAGAAGATATGAAAAGATAATAACTACATAAATAACACTTGTGTCAAGCAAAAGGACGAACAAATGAAATGAAGGCTTCAATGAATATTCATTAACCAAATTCAGCTGAAAGTAAAACCATCCACGGTCTTTTTAAGCAGCTAATACGACCTTGGAATTTGGTTGATTGGAAGATGTTTATACGATAATCTATCTAATTCCATATATTTAATTTGACCTTTCATGCAACAACTGAAAAAGCAAAATTCAACATTGAATTTTCAAATTTTGGTAATTTTTTGAACGCTGATATGGAATTTTGGGATATCCGTTGGTATTCACAGATTTCCTAAAAAATTCATTTAGTCAATGATTTTCATGTCTCCTGATTAAATTGTGAAGCTATAATTTCGAAGCTGAATCAAATCCACCCCTTATGTTACAACTGCCGAATAGACATTTCGCAAACGACGTCAGGTTTCTTCAAGTACAGCCTTTGCCTCGATATAACGTGGAGCTAAACCCCAAGGCATGCATTGCTCTCAGAAGGGTATTTTATGCGTATTTGCACCAAAATGGACACCAAGTAAATTTCTGGCTGTGCTTCGATTGGATGCCTTTATCTCGAGACGAAAATAGTGTCCAAAAGAGCAGTAAAGCCTAAATTTCATCAGGCAGAAACTTCCATGCAGAGCAAAATTTTCTGGCTAAGTAGAATCCCATCCAACATTCGAGAGGAATCACACTTGCAAACAACATAAATTCTATATGAGAGGGACAGACCAGAAACTGCGCGCTCATGCGTGAAAATTAGTAACTTTGAGCCACCCTAGCTCCCTGCAACAGATTCCAAAATTAGGCAACACTTTATATTTTCTTCCTATAAAGGCTGATTTCCAGTCTGTGGAATTTTCGAGCGGGAGGAAATTCAATTGTTTACGAGAAAAAATGTCGCTCTGGAGTTGAATGGAAAGTTATGGCTGAGTGACCTTTTATTGTTTAAAATTTCGCCAGCTCGGAAAATTCCACTGACTGGAACTCTTGATTTATCGTTTCAAAAAGCTAACACACACAAATACTTCCTTATATTAGATTGCTCGGTGACGTCACTTTACGCAGTTTCTACTCTGTATGCGAGAGGCATTTTCCTCCTGGTAGAAATTAGGTTTAAGGCAAACCTTGATTTGTCTTCCGTGTTCTTATTTTGCTTCGATGGATTTATGACCACTCTGACTGAAAAAGATTTTGAGATGAATATGAAACAATGGGCAATTAAGCCCCCCTCTCTATTAAGCCCCCTCTCTAACAAGCCCCTCCTATCTGAGCAAAGATTTCACACAAGCCCCCCTCTCTAATAAGCCCCACCTACTTATATCAAATTCCAGAGGTTACCAAAGATTTTCAAGTTATTGAGCTAAATAAGTTTCCATGTTAATTTTGATATGGTTTGAGATAAAACTGTGTCGAATTTATGTATTTGACTCGTAAAATTGTATGTTGAATCCGCAAAATATGGTGTAAAAGAATTAAAAAGCTATCGTATATATCCTCGTCATTTGATTTTGTGAATAATCTCATCCCCCTCTCCAATAAGCCCCCTCTATTTTAAGCCCCCCCCCCTTCTGGAGAGTCAGGACTACCCTAGGATTCTGGTACCCAGGGTAAGTCAGGACTTGCTTGCTCCAAGAATGAAAACGAGCAATGGCCAAAAAGCATTTTCGTTCCGTGGATCAAAGGTTTGGAATGAATTAGAACACGAGGTCAAGCTAGCCCCCTCTCTGTCTACTTTCAAATGTAGATTAAGTAGAAAATAGCTTTTAATTTTTACATTTATTTTAATCTAACATTGTAAATATTCCTTTTTATTTTAATAACATTGTAATTAGGTTTTGCCACGGCCCCCTGAAAAGCAGGAAGTCTAATCAGATGGGCCACCGTGTATGAAGAATTTGAAATAAAAATGAATGTCCGAAATTAAATAAGCCCCCCCCCTCCCGGGGCAAAATTGAGCTTTTACGGTAACTACCATATCAACTTTTGGCCGAATGAGGGTTTTACTTAATTTTGAGCAATTCATTTAGAATTTAATGTGCATCATCTTAATCTCAAATGAAGAATTTCGAAAATACTAGTAGCATCCGTTAGCTATTCAAATGATTGGCTCAAGTTGATCCATCTTTCACCAATTAAAATTGCACATTAAAGGGGCTCCGTCGCCAAACCGTAAACAAATCCGTAAACTCGCACGTGTCGCCAATTATCCATTGTTAATTCATTGTTCTCTGCAGTGTGTTTGGTGGCTTCACCCAAGCCACCAAAAAGTGGCCGTTAAAAATCTACTTATATCCGAGCAATCGTAGAAGATATGAATGTTTGGTTTGTTCCTTTGTGAAGTACAATGATTTATGTCCAAACGGCAATTTCATTTTGAAAGAAATATGAAAATCCTGTGTGATATCACCTTTCAAAAAACTGCAAAAATCATCGTTTTGTTTACATTTTGACGACAGAGCCTCTTTAACTTAAAAATAGAATGTAATTATGATTTCTGATCAATGTTGGGTATCAAAAAATGAAAATCCATATGACAGCGAACAGGCCATTTCTAGCTGTTTTGGGCATATCAAGGGACAGGACTTTTGGCTGATTCCTACTTTCAAATGGAACTAACGCACCTAAAATTGCGAGAAAAACTTAGAACTTTGAAGCCTCAGTGAGATGACAAAATTAAGATCTTACAAATTACTTACACAGCTGTTTTTGTGCAATTTTTTGTGCAACATAGGCTCCAAATCTTCAAAGAGGTTGGTGTAAAATTATATGACTTATTTCTTTTAAACCATAGAAGTGACACTCTGATGAGAACATAGGTTCGAAAGGCCTCAGTGTGCCAGAAATGTGTCGTTTCTTTGCGTCCGCCTCCTCCATAGTATATAATTTTAGTAACCATATTTAGTATCAAGGTTTTTCTTTTAAATGAATGGCCTCAAAGAAATTTTAGCTATTTTGTTATACTTCTACCGTTGGACTTTCCTTAAATCTTCAGTATGTTCAGAATTAGAATGTTTTTTCTTTTTTTCAAGAGTTCAAGAACAATTTTGAGAAAAACTTAAAACCATTGTAATTTCTAAACTTTTTGACGAGACATGAAATAATTTCCTAGCAAATCATACTTTACTGATGTCTACAATATGTGTCAATCAAGCACAAATATTTCACTCTTCTGGTTACGATTAAGAAATTTGATGACGTCACATTCTAAAATGCGTTGAAATATGAAATACGCTGTAATTTCGAAAATGTTCTGGAAAAAGATGGTTTCCATTCTTTCCGAAAATTTTTCTTGAATTGTCGAAAGAGAAGAAAAACACTCTTAATTCTGAAAATAATGAAAATTTCTGAAAAATCCAATGGTAGAATTATAGCAAAGTCGCTTCAGTTTTTTCCAAGCCATTCAATTCAAAGAAATAGGTCAAAGAATTTTCACCGACCTTTTTCAAGATTTGGAAGCTATGCTTTTCTGCTCACCCGGTAAAAAAATACGTGCAGTGCGCATGCTTACCAATTCCGTTATCTTCAGTATCACTTTGTTCTTCATCTCCATAGTCCTTCATTCGATTCTTTGTCACGTGACCTGATGTCTTTCGTGTCATTTCGTATCGAGATTGGCCCTACAAAATAATAAACTAAGAAATGAAATAAACTAAACCACCATAAATGAATAACAGAAATAAAAGAATAAGAATAAGAATAATTAATAATAATAATTATTAAATAATAATTAATAATAATAATAATAATAATAATAATAATAATAATAATAATAATAATAATAATAATAATTACGAATATCTAAACTGGATAAAGACTTCAACTTATAAAAAGCTGTTTTCAATGTGTGTCCAGTAAAAATTAAAGAAAGTAACCTAAACATAACCTGACCTAAATAAAATAAGCAATAAGGAAATGTACTTATAATTTTTACAATGAAAGTGTCAACGCACTACAACTAAAATGCTTTTTTAAGAAGGGAGTAAAATCAGTTGCTGACATTTCACGAGCTTCCAATGGGAGCGTGGTTTACTCTTTTGCACCAGTGAGTTAAAACATGTTCTACCATGCATACTCAGTTTTTATCTTTGGAAGAATATAAAGAATAAAACAACAACTATACCACATGATAAACAACCTAAAATAAGTGGAAACTAAAATTAAATTTACTACCGGGTGTCCCAAAAAAGTACTCCTCACCAAAAATTGTTTATGAAATCTTTGCTGAAATTTTCTTTTTGAGTTGTTTTGTCAACGACCCAAAATATTAATAGGTGATCAAATGTTTGCTTTTGATACAACAACGTAGAAAAATTACACGCTTAAGAACCTTATTTTGAGCTATAGTTTTTAAGCAAAATTTTCAATCTTGCCTAAGAGTTAAAATTTTCAGATTTTTGATCATCATTGAAGTCTCCAATGATAGTGCGCATCTCTTTTTGTCATTTATAACCAAACTAGAAGCTTTACATGCACAAAGAAATTGATCTGGTAATCATCAGTGCTTTTTTGTAGTATGATTCAAAACCAGGCAGCTCTAAAAAGAGCTAAATTTGCTAAATTTTAACCCAATTACAAGATCAGCTATATCTTGGGAAATAATTTGGTCCTTGATCTACTTGACAAAAAAAAAAAGGAAATTGAAGATCGACCGTCTAATCAAATTGTGATGATTTTTCAAACGGGAGTACCTTTTTGGACACACGGTACAAAAGAACCTCATTCTTCATAAATATGAATTGAAATTAAAACCTAGTGGGAGTGAAAAATTACGTTTGAGTCCTGACTGCTTTTAGCGTAAACAAGAAACAGCGGTAAAATGGTTGGCACATTAGTACATATTTTTTTAAATTCATGATAAATTAAAACTAACTAATCTAAATAAGTAAATACTGTACCGCTCTTGGCGCAGGAAGACACAAGGTCATCTGGCCTCCACCAAAAACGGTACTTACAATTTTACAAATACAACTTCAAAACAAAACAAAAAATAAAGCAATACAGGGAACAAAAAACATACAAACGGTCAAAAGAAAAGAAGGGGAGTGGCAGTTCCACACCAAACCATGCAATGGGTCTAACCCTTATATATCATAGACTTCCATCAGTTTTGTACAATCAAATCACAACTGGACGGTACAATGACGACGAAAGTCCAGCACTTTGGAAAATTTGGGTGGTTTGGTGTGGAGCTGTCTGTGGAACATTAGTACATATCCACCCCAGAGGATCAAATTAATCACAGACCAACCCTCCGAGAGACTCAGCCGGCAAAATTTGCTGTGAATAGAAAAATATATTTACAGCAAAATCAAATGATTGGGTCTCACGTTGCTACCAAGTACGTTCTACGCCAAATGCGCAGAGTTCCTTTTGCGCCCATTAATAAAAGGTATGCTATACTTACGCTATGTTTCCCATCAACCTGTTTTGAATTCGACGAACTAGAGGTTGTGATGTGTGGCGGTACCTAAGAGGAAAATCGCATTTTGTCTGAGCTAGAAGCAAAATGTGATTTGATAAAAATATGATGGTCACGTGTGGTACTATAACAATTAATTAAACGACAATATGATGAATAATTTTAGTACCAAAAATAAAATACATGTTGAAAAACACGACGTTTCTAGCATGTACTCATTATCAAGTAAATATATGATTTGGTTTCTGATATGATACAACTTCACGAAAAGAAAACATTTTATCTGTAGGATAATCAAATGTTGATGAATCTTCAAGCTGTCGAACTTAAATCTTTTTACTTGCTAGAAAAGAGGTTTGGATCGAGCATCCAAATCTGGTAAAGTTTGGCAAGAAAACCGAAAGCACGACCCCCTTTTCTTAGTGGATACACTGCTAGCTGTGGCATGAAGCTGCTTCGGATCTCAACATTTTTCAGAGAGTTTGCTATCAACTACTTTGCGCAAAGCGAGTTAGCAATGGTTTAGTTTACTCATAGGCAAGTGCTATTGGTCTAAAATTTAAATCATCGTAAATCCTAAACCAATCGAGGAAAAATGGTATAAACTTCGAGAAAAGCATAGTCTATGAAGTTCTACAATATGGTGGCAACCAGAAATCTGCAGAAATTTGTAGCTTTTCTGGTTAGGATTTAGAAATTTAATGACGTTATAGCCTCAAATTTAATAAATGCCGCCATTTTGAAACTAATCAAGATATCAATAAATTTCCACAGCAGATTTACAGCAAAAAACCCTAAGTTCCTTCCAAGCCATTTACTTCAAAGAAAACTGTGACAGAATTTTACACCGACCTTTTTAAAGATTTGAGCCCTCGCTCGATCCAAACCTTTTTTAACAAGTAAAAATAATTTAGCCATTGGTATAAAAATTCTTACTAGTGCCCTTTTGCCGCCCCCCCCCCCATTCAGTGATCTTGTTCTCTGCAATAAGCTTTTTCTGACAAGAAAATGTCTGAACAATCATTTTCCTCGCACTTTAAACCAAATGTATGATCCATAAATTATTTCTAAAAGAAAGAAATTGAATAACAAGGTTACCATTTTAGCAGGATTTAAAATGCTCGTAACATACTGGTTTTCGTTTCTATAAGGAATAAAAGAAAAGCATTTAAATATCCTAAATCTGAAAAACAAGTAAATAAAGTAAAATTTAAGCACGTTGATGCGAATTGAAATAAGCACGACGTTTCGAGCATAGCCCGTTATCAAGCTGGCTATGTAGTACAATTGCACTACACGCAACAAGATTTTTTTGATCCTTAATCTGAAGGTTGTCAACAATTCGGGTGAGGCAGACAAATGTATTCACTGTTTAATATATTGTATAGGAAAAGCTATGCGGCCAGTTTGTAACATTTCAACCCCATTATCTTACCAAGGCTTCAATTTGATTATTGAGACATTTCTCGTAATTCTAAGTGAATTATTCCCTTTCGTAATCAGGACCTACAATCTCTTACAAGTGTTGGACCCCTGCAAAAATTTACATTTTTCGGAAATATTGTCCCCCCCTCCCCCCCCCCCATATCAATGTTGTTTGCTTTCGTTCATCATTCTTTTGATGGATCTGAATGAAAAACATTTCTTTGGAATGCAATCAGCATTAAAACGGGGGGAGGGTGGGGGGACAAAAGTTAGATTTTTTCAACAGGGGTCTAACACTTTTGTAAGAGATTGTAGCCAAGCGTCCTGTTTCTCAACTGTCCAAAAAACAGCCAAGAATGGGCTGTTCACTATCACGTAAATTTGGAATTTTTGAAGCTCAGCATTGATAAGAGAGAATGATTTCAGAAAAACATCATTTTTCCAATTATTGGTCGAACAATGGGTGAAATTGAGGAACAAGCTTATCTTATACTTTTGCCAAAGCCCATGGAAGCCAATTCTTTGTAATTCTTGATTTGAGATTTAAAATTGTTCGTTGTAAATTATGAATAAATTCCTCAAAAAAAAAAATTAAGTTATACCATCAGCCAGGCAATGGAGTTGTAACTTTTAAAATCGATTTTATTCTTGTTGCTGCACAATCATGGGTAGTTAGACACCGCAGTTGTGCTTGATAGCCGCAGCTTTGCTCTTTTGCGGAGGAAAAATTATTTACTACTGTGGGGGAATTAGCGTAAAAAAGAAACGATCCTTCTCATCCTTCCTTTCAACAGCTTTGAAACCTCTTCCGTAGAGCACTATAAATTTTCCTCCGCAGAAGCATATATGCTGAACTATATATGAAATAGAAGTTAGAAGCATATATGAGAAGCATAACAGCGGCGTCTTACCACCCATGTTGCGATTTTTCAAACAGTGTACAGTAACAACCTGCATAAAAAATCTATGATTAACTGTAACAGGCTGAAATGACTCATATAGATTGATATAGTGGTTCTTATATACCGGGTGTACTAAAAAGTATTCCTGTTTAAAACATCACCAAAAATTGATTATCAAACCTTTGATAAATTTTCTTTTTGAGTTGTTTTGTTAAAGATTCCAAAAATATTCACAGATGATAATATGTTTCATTTTAATACAGCAAGGTTTTCTTTTTGACTCTTAGGCAAGGTTGAGTATTTTTCTTAAAAACTATAACTCAAATAAGGTTTTTCATCATCACTGAAGTCTCCAATGATAGTGCGCATTTCTTTCTGTCATTTATGACCAAAATAGAAGCTTTACAAGCACTTGTAATTCATCTGGCAATCATCAGTGCTTTTTTGCAGTATGATTAAAAACCAGGTAGTACTAAAAAGAGCTGAATTTGCTAATTTTTAAACCAATACAAGATCAGATACATCTTGGAATATAATTTGGTCCTTGATCCACTTGACCAAAAATTGAAGATCGGCCGTGTAATCAAATTTTGATGATTTTTCGAACGGGAGCATTTTTTCTTGGGACACCCGGTAGAAGGTGCTTAATTGGTCAAAAGTCAGCCTGGAAGCTCTTAGTTGCTGCGTTCACACGATGCCGGCACATTTTGAAAACGGTGAAAGATGTGACGGTAACAAAATTTGAGCTAGCGTCCACACGATACCGTTTTCAAAGAGATCCGTTTTCAGAATCTAACGTTTTCAAAATCTGCCGGCAAAAAATGTGCCGTTTTCGTGTGAACGGGAGGCCTATCCGTCACATTTTTCGCCGTTTTCAAAATGTGCCGGCATCCTGTGAACGCAGTCTTAATCCGCAGTTGCTTTTACGCGGAATTTTACCGTATACATTTCACTGACTCACCCGGTAGTAAAAATTACTTACTTGAATTTTGCTTGTTTTGGAGGGACACATATAATATCTTTATGAGCGAGCAATTGATCAAGTACACTTTGTGAATTCACCATTTCTTCCATTTGTACACATTTTCTATCTGCAAGAGAACATTTGATATGACTCACTAGGTGTTTTGTGTGACATTTATTTACAAATTCAGAACATGAGCGTTCACTTAAAGTCGCTATATTTTTTGCATTGATTTTTGCGCGCGACGAAGGAACGTGCTTACTAATTGTTGCGAGCTCTTGGGTTTCGTTTGCTGTCCACGCATATTTGTTTTGTTTATCGATTCATTGCCGCTGGTATAGGTTACCGCAGTTATCATTCATTCTAGACATTGTTTCTTGGTTGAAAGAAATGATGTGAAAGCAATTAGCGGCGTTCCCTTGATAAGACACTGCTTTCAATGTTTAATATTTCGCCCTATTCCATTCTTTATCAAATCCAATCAAAGTCTAGAAATAGAATTGCGTAAATAACGGTCGCTCACACCAGTTTTTTGGTCTAGGCCCCAATTCAGACCGTTTGTAACATCCAGTTCTTCGGGTGTGTTTCATTGATAAAATTAAACCAATCAAATTCTGAAAATAGCAGATTTCACAGAAATGGAAACATATGTCCCAATCAAACGCAAAAATCTTAAAAAAGGAAGGTTTTAGATTCACCATTGGAGATTCATCAACCTCTCAATGACTGCAAAACCTTCTGCCTTTGGCAGCAGAAGTCCAGAATGCCTTCCAAACCTACCTAGCCTACCGTTTTGAGAATTTGGGAGTCAGACACGAATTCCGAGTCCATAAAGTCTACCGTATTCAAAATTGGTACTAATCATACACACATGTAGCATCATTAATATCCTATAATAAGGCGAATGGAAACGTCATACTCGTACAAGGATGCAATTTCTACTTACGTGAATCTTCTCTTTGCGAAGCTTCTTCTCCAGGCGAAGGAACATTAACAACGTGATCTCTAAAGGTGCATCCCTGCAGGATGAAAATTGAGAAAATAGACTCCAAACATGCGAGGAAAGGTCATTTGCTGCTATAAACAGCTTACATCATTGAAATGACAAGAACAATTTCAACGGACAATTGCCCTAGATTTCTTTGATCGTCGTAAATTAGCTTCTCACCTGAACTGATGTACCGCTACTCTAGGCTACAACTACGACTCATGATTATAACTATACATTGAGGCGACCAGTGAGATGGCCTAAGCTATCTGACCGAACAAAATAATGCTAAAACGCTTCAAAATTCAGACTTTTGGAACTTAAACGTGAAAAAATAGTAAATACAGGATGGGTCATTAAAATGCATCAATTGTTTGAAAAGTTGAACAGGAAAGGCAATGCGACTAATTTGTAACATTTTAATTTCATCATCTTACTGAGGCTGCAACTTAATTTTTGAGTTTTGTTTCTTCAATTCATTTTCTTCAACTCAAAATTAATTTTTCTCAATTTGCCCAAAACAGCCATAAATGGGCTGTTCAATATCAAGTAAATTTCGACTATTTGATACTAAGCATTGATGAAAGTGCATAACAGATGATTCTATAAAATAACATTCCAGAGTCCACCTCTGCATTGCGTGGAATAAGGTCCCCCATTCTTTTTACAGAATTGTCAACGGTTTCCGTATCACTAGAAAGCAATGAATGCACAAAAAAACATTGCTTTGCGATTCTAATGGTTCAAAAGTGGATTGAATCGAGCCACTTGCTTATCTCCAAAGTCCATGAAAGCTAGCAAAAGGCTCAAATCTTGCAAATCTTGAATAAGGTGGGTGTAAAATTGTGTTACATTTTTCTTTGAATAAAATTGCTTGGAAGCAACTGAGGGTACTTGTCTGTAAATCTGTCATGCAAATTTTCTTATACCTTATTATCTTTTATTTTTCATTATGGCATTGGTTTAATTTTTTTGGAAGAATTCATGGAAATTTTGAAAATGTTGAAATCATCGTAAATCCTAAACCCATGGAGGAAAAATGATACAATCTTCAAGAACAACATAGTTTATGAAGGTCTACAAGCAGATATCTGTAGCTCTTCTAGCTTCAGATTTAGAAATTTGATGACGTCATACCCTCAAACATAATAAATGCTGCCATTTGAAACCGACCAAGCTATCAAAAAATTTCTACGGTAAGTTTACAACAAAGTACACTAAATTTCATTCACGCAATTCAATTCAATTAAATTCAAAGACATATAACATACTTTAACACCCACCTTAACCTCTCAGTCAGACAACGGACTTAAAAAAATTTTCAAATGAGTTTCACAGAATTTGTAGTACGATTTTTCAAAGAGAGAATATATTTTTCTGACTCGGTACATTTTAGCCTGTGCGCAGACTTTGAGCACTGAGGAGAAGAGGAAAGAAAGAAAAAATTTCCTCTCCTCCCCAGTAACCAAAGTTTGCACGCAGGCTAGTGCATTTGTACTTACCTTATATTTGTTTAATGGGTTGAATTTAATAGCCGTAGCTTTACAGCAAGTGTAATAACCAGCGACGGATTCTTTCTCTGAGTTTTCATCATCAGTGAATGTCGGCTTTTGTGGATGAAATGAACAGGATCCGTAGTCAGTGCATGCGAAGAGTTCTTCACAACGAGTGCAATATAAATAATTTATGCTTCCCCATATTCTATGAAAGAATGGGAAACAGCTTTGAAAAGTGACCATAGAGTAGAGGAAACTATAGTAACGAAATTCTAGATGAAACCGAGGTCAAATGTATTTTTGTGACAATTCGCAATAGGCCTGAACTAGGAAATTAACTTAGCTGCTTTCACCCCATAAGTCCAATTAACTAATACAACTAAGAACCGTCAACAAACCTTTCCAATCAGTTTCTGTACTTGACTGTTTAAACCACTGAATCTCTAAAGTACGTTGCAAGAAAATGATTTTACGTACCTCCAATAAACGTTTCTCCATGTTTTTACATTGCTCTTGAGAAGTAAGAGGTAGTCATTCACATCCCAGTTGCTGTCCCTGGTGATTTTGAAAATAATATTAAACTTATTACTTGCAGTTGGTATGATATCTAATGATACTCGCACTCTTTAAAAAGTGAGCTAATATAAACCAACATATACAATCATATAAATGCAGCAATTCCATCATATTTACAATTAACATCATAATTAACCCAGCCTTCCCTGGCCCATGTTTTGATTTTTTTGCAAAAGGAGGATGTCAGTTCGAATTCAACAAGGAAAATTGAAACTCATGTAATCAGTCTAGGTAGAGATCTCTTTTCACATAAAGAAAATGCTTACCGGGAGTGGCTATAACTAAGATTTCCTCGACCATCAATGATAGTTCTGTCGCCAAGGCATTCCATCTTCGAACGAAATTTTGAAATTAGTAGCTTTTCACAGTATGTGCATCTAAGGGAGAACATATATTCATTATCATACACAATGAATTGTAGCATATAACACCGCATATCAAAGTAAATACACCGATATGAAGGCCACGGGGGGGGGGGGGGGCACTTCCATAGTAAAGGTAACTAGGGATGTGCCGCGAGTAAGGGTATACTTTTTCGGACTTCTAGTCTAGCCAAGGGTATACTTTTTTGCAAATTTGGCCTGCAACGGTCTAGCCAAGGGTATCATTTTTTGGCAATAATGGTCTAGCGAACGGTCATGATATCATATTTGGTACAAATTTGACAATATTTGTCCAGAAAATGGCCAAAATTGGTCTAGCCAAGGGTACCATTTTCATCAATTTTCGTAAAAATTGGTCAAAAATTGGTCCAGAGAATGGTCAAATTGGTCTAGCCAAGGGTACCATTTTCGTAAAAGTTGGTCTAGCCAACGGTACCATTTTGAATATGCTCGCGGCAGACCCCTATCCAAAATTTGGCCAAGAACCCCCCCCCCCCCCCCGTGCATGAAGCAATCAAGTCTAGCAATAGAACATAAGAGTACCATGCGCCACTTACCGTAAAAGCTCTATAAAGCCCCCCTCGCTATTAAGCCCCCCTCTCTATTAAGCCCCACTTATATCAAATTCCAGTGGTTACCAAAGATTTCCCATTTATTGAGCTACATAAGTTCGCGTGTAAATTTTTATATGGTTTGAGATAAAACTGTGTCCAATTTATGTATTTGACTGGTAAAATTGTATGTTGAAACTGCAAAATATGGTGTAAACGAACCAAAAAGCAATCATTTGTATCCTTGCCATTTGATTTTGTGAACAAGGCCCCCCTCTCTAATAAAGCTCCCTCTCTAATAAGCCCTCCCTTCTGGAGTGTTCTGAATTAAATAAAACCCCGGGGGCTTAATAGAGCTTTTACGCTATGTTCCGTTTGCTTCCATCAGTATACCCCCCCCCACCCCAGCTAAGCTGCATTTATCGCCATTGGCTTACTTCAAGGCATATCGGATCGTTGAAAAGCATTCTGATGGTTCAAAATTTGAAGAAAAATGATGAATGATGCACCTAAGTCATCTCGAAGAGTTTTCCCATTGGTTCGTCTTGTTCAGTCCTTAGAAAATTTGCTCGTCTGTTTTCATGGTATTCTTCTCCGTATGACTTTGTTCTGTCCCGCCAAGCTCTCCGAAACTTTGCTGTGCACTTCAAGTTAACGTTGATCACCATCGATCAATCAAGGTTGCAAAAATTCCAATGACACTGTATCGGTTTAAATAATTTTGCCGTAATAATAATGAGTCCCAGTCTTAGCGGTCTAGGGTTGGTGTTTATTATTCATCATTAAAAGTGAATCACTATTCATAAAGGAATACGGTCCTGCAATGAATACTTAAGACACATCATACTCATTAACATTGTTCAATTAATCACAAACTTTGATGCTATTTTTGAAATTTTAACTGATCTATATAAATCTTTAGGGAGTTGTAATCTCAACATTTTTGTAATTACGTTTTTACTAATTCACCTGATGATGCTGTATGGATATACAGCGAAATATTGAAACAGATTTTATCAATGGATATTGAAACATGGAACTTCTCGTAATTTTTTCCTCATCATGAAAACTAACACACAATACTTGCAATACAATGTACCGTCCATACCCAAAAAAGACACAGAGCCACCGAGTTCTAGCTACGAATGGCATTTACACTTTTCAACTTAAAGTATAGCTTAACAACAAACTGAAATAAAAAACTAACGTAAGTTAACAAAAGCTAAAGTATGTCTCAAAAAGGACGTCAAAAGATTCCCCAGAAAGAAGAATTTGCAGATTTTAATCCATACATCGATGCGGTGTTGGTCTCGTTTTGACGAGCGATCACTGGGATTCATCTATTCATCGTTGTCAGTTTAGGGCGCACCCAATAGATCCTTTTACCCGTGTTTCTCAGTTCGCGTATTCAAAAGAACCTTCACTGATTGATTTAAGGAAAAGTTCAAAATACCTTTTGTCGTAAATAAATACGGCATTTCTACCGAGGAAATATTTCATCACTGAAATAATTCAGACTGAGAAAAGCAGAATATCATAAACAATGAATATGGAGGACCTACCTAAATAGAGTACTAGCATTTGATGGGCAATCTTCGTTTCCAAACTTTGGGCTAAATAGCTCTTCGAGTTTCTTGCAAAACAGTTTACTACAAATAAAATACATGAAGTTTAATGTACAGCCACATCAAAGATGGCAGCCAGGAACAACTCAGTATGGTCTGATCATCATTTTCAGTCGTTTTCTAAGGTTTTATGATGGGGATTTTTCCAAAAAATCTCTTACAATTTTTTAACGGAGTGATTGATTGATTTAGCCTGGTTATTTTTCAAATTTAAAGGAACATGACCACAGGGCATCTGTCAATATTATTGCTTTGGCTTTAATATCCAGGGAACAGTCACCCCGGGGGTAACTTCAATAGTCAGATGATGGGGGTGTGCCATTTTGACTTGTGAAATCACACCCTAAAATTTATAAATCTTCCAAAAACTTTACCCCAAAATTTACGGGCTATTCAAAATACGAGTATATACCCTAAAATTGTGATAAAATTTAAAAATTCTAACCAAGTATATGAAATTATATCTAAGTTAATACCCCAAAGAGTTATTCTTCTAAAATGATGGCACCCCTAAATTTATGTCTATTTGTGATCTTACCAAAAATGGTACCCTAAAATTAATTTTCTGCTTGAACAAAGGCACCCCATAAAAACGGCACATCCCGTCATGTATACATGGTAGTTACCCCCTCCCCCCCAGGGACAGTCGCCTTTTAAATGGGGATTGCTTTTTCTTGATTCTCTCGGTATCATCAATAGGAATCTAAAGATACACATGCTTTTGATAAAAATAGCCGTGCACAGACTGTACATCTTGATAATGTCTGATATAGTAGAATTTGACCGTAAGTGTTTTGAGCCACTTTTGCAAGTTTTCTATGAGCTTTATTTAATGTAAATGGCATTTCAAAAAGGATGATAAACGTGACTCGTACACTCAGGGCAACTTCCTGCGTTGCGATCCAATCTCTTTATGGAGAAGCCATCCATTTTAACAGGACCATCATCAAAAGCATGTCATTGCATCAATCAATGTGATTTTCAAGTTTATAAGGTTATTCAAATAGATCTTTCTTGCAATCTCCCACTGTACCACATGCTTACATCTCCATTCCCAGAATCCCTGTCCTTTGGAACAACCTAGTCACCTCTGTACCCCCCTCCCCTAATATACAACTTACAGGCTAACTTATAACTTATAAACTACATTGATCTTACTTCTCTTGCAAATTGCTGTTGTTCTTCCAGTCCCCAGGGTATTCGTATGATATATGATACAACCTTTCTTACAGACAAGACACTAAAAACAAATAATAAATAAATATACCTACCTCTTAAACTTATCTTTTCTGTCAATTATTGCTTCGACCTCTCCATGAGTAAACAATTGTGCAATTCTACAAAAAAGAACACATTGTTACATTATTTCAATGCATGAAAGAGGCTCTGATCTAGAGCAAGGGACAAGACTAGAAAATACAGGAATATAGGGAGTACATGAATCTTAAAGGACAAAGCCGGGGTTGCTTTAAGTGATGTCATAAAATTAGCCTGATTTCGGGTGCCATCTTCTACTGTTGCACGGTGATTTAGGTATACCATTGTGACATCAGGACGCACCCTAAACGACAGATCAACTTCTTCGGATCGAATATGACATCACTGAGCACCGACTTTTGAACAAGATCAACCTCGTTGCCAGGGTGTTCTGACATCATAACGAACTCACTCTGGGGACGAGATTGGACCAATATGATCATGGGTATTGTGGACACAAGTTGTGTCGATTGTGTCCACAATACCTAGCCTAAATGTTACTAAATGAATAAATGTAGTTCGTTACCTTGCTTGTCTTCATTTCATGAGTATCTCTGCTCTTTGCTTCGGCATTCAATTCTTACTTACTTTCTCAACGGCCTAAGGTTTGAACAGTGCCGCGCTCTGAAAGTATCACCTCACAGTGTGCCCAGGGTGGGAGAAAATTGATTTTCGAGTTTTTGATTTCGAACCTTCAAGGGATATTTTTCAATTGCATATGCCCTATACTAAAAGGTGCAAAAAACCAGACTTCAAAATATCCATCCGTTCCAGAGATACAGCACTTCAAAGTTGCAAGTTTCACAAAACTGAACTGAATGAATTCTTCAAGCAGCTTTTTGTCTCAAATAGTATGCATCAAACATTTAATCATTGATTCACTTCCCCTAAAGTTACAGTGATTGCAATAGGCTTATTCAAAAGCTGGGGAAATAAGCTTTCTAACTATCATCAATAGAATTTGATGTTCTTTTTTACTGAAGTTTGCCCTGCCCGTGCACATTGCCCACTTTGAAATGGCCTTACATGTTTGTTCCAGCTTTCTAATGGATTCTAACTCCACTTCGCAATTGATTTTGCCATCCAAGAAAGCTATTTTTCTCCTGCATATTTTGCAACTAATATTAAATTTTCAAATTTACTAATTGCATTGAAAGAAAGGTGCAAGAAATATGGTAATTACTTGCAGTAAACAAGTAAAACCTCACTTTTTTGTCGAAAACAACTCAATTCTTGGTGGCAAACGACTCGAATTCATAGAAACCAGTTCACAAGTTTTTCTTTATTTCTTGAGATTTATATTGAAATGGTTATAGTGAAACTCCCTAGTCTTTAAAAACTTTAAGTAATAAAGAATACATTTTTGGAAAATAAAGAAATCTAGTACAGAAAGATGGACATAAAACCACCACATATTCCCATGGAAATATTCGGTCCCAGATCTCGCCAATAGTAGTTATTTCACTGAAGCTCGTTGTCTTTACCATTGCTGATTCCTGATGCACTCTTGAAACCTTCTCAGAAAATACCAGCAGTAAATTCAATACAGTGCTATTTTGTCAAAATCGCCCAAATAAGGAAATTTGCCCCAGCACCCCCCTATTTCGGAAAATTGTAAGATATCCTTCATGTCATGTCCTCCTTTAGAAAACCTTTCTAACGAGCCCTCAACCATATTTTTATCAGTTTTCTTTCTCGCGCTATGAATTCATTCTCGAAATCAGAGATCTGGGCACACTGTGCACCTGAGACTGCGACGATCTAGGAACAACTTCTCAGGCGATAACTTTCAGAGCGCGGCACTGTTCAAACCTTAGGCCGTTGAGAAAGTAAGTAAGAAATGAATGCCGAAGCAAGAGAGCAGAGATACTCATGAAATGAAGACAAGCAAGGTAAGGAACTACATTTATTCATTTAATAACATTTAGGCCAGGTATTGTGGACACGATCGACACAAACCCATGATATGACAACAGTGCGCACTACCGACTCAACCGAATATCTAATATTTTCCGAGCAAAGAGAAAAACTGGAAACGTTCAATCTTTAACTTTATACAGTACAGTACTAGACTGTACAGAACAAACTTTGTTCACATCCGCAAACGAGTTGAAATATAGACTACCTTGTAACTTCGAAAATATTATAGATTCCAAACAGGTCCAACGCTAGAATTATAGCAACGCAGCTAAAGTTTCTTTCAAGCCATCGAACACCATTAAACTTAGCCATTTACCAGTACCTATTTAAAGGTATGGTGCCTATGCCTTTCTCAAGTAACTGCAATTTCAAGAAGATGCAAATTGTTGACTCACCTCTTACAATTCCTTAAGGCCTATCCCCGAATTAGGCCTCGGGGGCTTATTTGTAAAAATACATTATTTGTACGGGGGTTTATTTGAGGGGAGAATTATTAAATGAAAAGGTTGATGTTTGATGGTATTCTGCGATTCTAGATAACGGTATCGAGGAAAGTGACAAAAATATCAATTTTGAACTAGGATTCACAGGAAATGATATATTACAAATGTAACATTGAACTATAACAACAATCAAGACAAAAAATGTATAAATTTACGTAAAATTCACTGTTCTGTAGAATTCAAACACCCCCATGAGGTTTACGCGAAGGGCGAGGGTATATTTCTCAGAACTAGTTATGAGGTGGGGGCTTATTTCAAGGGGAGCTTATTCGAAGTTGGGGGCTAAATCGAGGATTTACGGCAGATGCACAAAATTTAGCGAAAGAAGCACGTACCTCGTAACCAATTTGTCGTTGATGCAATTCATGTTACATGGAGTAGCAATAATGGCTGACATATTTTCGTAACAGAATGAAATGCACTCTTTGACCTACGATAGAATATATATGAATAGAGTTTGGCTACAATGCTATTAAACTTATAATGACAGGCATCTGTTGAAACGAGGGGCAAATCACACTAGAAAATATCGTACACTTTCGTGAAAGATCCTAAATAATTTTCAAAAATCCCAAAAATCTCGAGGAATTTTTAAAATCTCAAAGTTTTCACGAAATCTTAGAAATCCCAAAAAAATCGAACAAATCTTAAAAAACCTCACAAAATCTGAGAAATGTCCTCTAAAGAAATGGTACAAATTCTCAAAAAGGGTATCTTGAAAATTGTTTGAAGAAGTCAAAAACTCGCTTGAATCCTTAAGGTCTTGCAGAGTCACGAAAATCTCGAAAAATCTCAAAAAAGCAAAAATAATCTTTGAAAAATCTGAGAGTTGTTTAAAATCCTAAATCTCGAACGGTATTTTTGTATTGATCTACTCCTCGTAATGAAATTGCAGTTAAAAAGTGAATTTTTTACCAAAATCAGGAAAGTTTGGGAGAGAGGTGAGCATAGCTTTTCGTTGGTTACATCTGAAGATTTCATGCCTTTTGCATATTATGAAAAACTCATTGCGCCTTTTTAAATCAAAAATAAAGACCTTCTTTCAGTAAATTTCACTGTTGGCCTATTTCCACGCCCTTACTGTACATGTCGACAACCACACATGCGAACTTTAAAGATGAATTTATCCACGTTCATTGTTGAAACAGCATAGGGGTTAAACCTTCAAAAAGGTTTTATTCTTTGGATTCAATGGCTTGAAAGTAACCTAAGCGACTTTATTATAATTCATCCATTGGGCTGTTTGTGAAGTCTTCAATATTTTCAGAATTACGGAGCTTTTCTTATTTTGTAAGAATTAAAGGAAAGTTTCGATCTAAACCATTGTAATTTCTAAACTTTTTGAGGAAACACGGAATACTTTTCAAAAAAACCTCAATTTATGGATGTATACAATATGGTGTCAAGCACAAGCCATTCATTCTCCTGGTTTGCAATGAAGAATTATGATAACTTGACATTCTCAAATGAGTTGAAATATAAAATACGTTGTAATTTTGAAACTATTGAAAGATTTCAGAAATTTCCATCGGTAGACTAATAGCAAAGTAGCTAAGGCTTCTTTTTAGCCATTCAATCAAACGAAAGACATGGTAGCCATTAATCTACCAGTTTTTACCAGTGTTTAAACCTTGGGCAACACAATGGCAGGGATGTCGGTATGTTGACTTCGTGTATTACACGTAGTGGTGGGGTGGAATTCCCTATCGAGCTATCCTGGATTTAGCAATTTAAGCAAATCTTTGGAGGGTCAATGGCCGATATCCCTTGCCTGTTGCCTCGGGTTGTAAAAGTTGTTGTCGCGAAGAGCTTTCAGTCCCTTATCTATAAGATTTAGAGATCGCTTCTTTCTATTCAAATCCAAAAAAGGGGGAAAACATCTTCGAGTAAGGTCATTGGGGAGTTTTGTAGAAAGAAATTCATGCCTTGTTTTTTTGCGGCTTTGTCTATATGTAATATAAAAACATTCTTTTATGTTTATCTTGTTGATAGTATTCTAAAATAATATTCCTTTCTTTTCTTTTATTTGTCTAGGGTATAGAAACTATTTTTATGTAAATTTTAGTATAAATACTTGGCTGTCTAGGATTGTAAATACACTGAAGAAGATTTTATATCGAAACGTCTGCCCTGAAACAGTTGTGTTTTTAATCTACCAGTTTTTATTTATACATGGTTATAACCAGGTGACAGATGGATTTATCAGTTTTTCCAAAGCGATCTTTGAGGTTCAAGCTATAAGAAATCTAAGATTACAATTCATTACATTAAGAAATTTACAGAAGCATTGGATTATATAAAGATTCCATTATTAATTCTGAAGGGGCATGAAATGTATTTGCGTCTTTAATTCTTGACTCATAACACTCATAAAATCCTTGCTGTTTTCTTGGCTGATAAAAATGCGAGAAAGATCACAAAATACTTCCGTCCTTGAGGGGCATGAGATGTGTGTTTGCGTCTTAATTCTTGAGTGGCATGAAATGAAATGCCATTAAATGCCATGAAATGCCACTGTGTGCGTGGGGGAGATTATTCATAATTGTCATCGAGGGCTTTAGGCCGATTTTGACGTAACGGATTTTTCATAAATAAAATTTTACCTTCATCTCCAACGCTCAGAAAAGTTGAACACAGATCACAAAACCTTTAAATCTTCCTTCGGCTATCAACTAAACTTTATTCAACTACGTCCATCAAGTTTTCACAGCACAACGAACTTTAAAACTCGTGAATTGGTTTTTGGTAGAAGCAGTTCTGCGAGTTTTAACTGCAAATAACTGACCCCTAGGAATTAATCAAAATCTACGTACCAGATTGTCCATTTTCAGGAATTCAGATGAAATCAAGATAGAGATGACGTTGGAAGGCTCTGAGGAGAAAATCGATCTTTATACAATACAAATGAAGATTCCCTAACTAAATCACGGTAATTTCTGTGTAACACGGTCATCATATCGAGCTTTAACCAATGACGATTGAAGTGGAAGCCCGGGGGGGCCACTCTTATAGTTTCCTGTAGTATCATGCTCGTACAAAGGTTCAACATATGCACCCTAAACGCTGACCTGTTTTAGCGAAATACATACCCTAATCGCGGAAAATTTTCTTCAGAACATACCCTTTCCCGCGTCAAAATAGAGCTTCTCAATTTCAGGTACCCTAATCGCTGACAAGCCAGTTATTAAAATTGCTAATATTGCCGGTGTGATTTGAAGAGGAGTACCCTGCGTACCAGAATCTCTAAAACGACTCTAAACTATAATTTTATAGATGCTACCACAGTGGCTTGGCCAAGGTAAATTAAGTAGGGGTATTGAAATGAGAGGGTCTGGGGGCGAAGCCCTCAGGAAATTTTTTGGGACACGCCATTTACTTTGGCTGAGAATGCATCTCCTAATATCATGCTTACCAATAGCAACAAGGTAACTTTGTTAGTTTTGTGACAGTTGTCCAATATAAGTAGAGCACGAGGAAAATTTTTGGAGAAACATCTTTTACTTTGGCTTAGAAAGCATCTCCCAACATCATGCTTGCCATTAGTGGCAAAACCTTTGTAGTTTTGTGACATTTATCCAATACATCGGAGCACGAGAAAAAGTTTTGAAGATGCATCCTTTACTTTGGCATAGAATGCATCCCCTCATTCCATTTTTGCCAGTGCCAAAATGGAAGCTTTGACATTTATCAGAAAATTCTTACCCAACCTATGCCAAGCCAATTTCTCTTCGGTTTTAAAGAATCTCGAGAACCATTCGACAAAAGTGGTGGGGCAATGACCCCCATACCCATACCCCCCGTGGCCATGCCACTGTACTGCCATGATGTTGATAATGTTAAAATGGTGTTACAACTTACAGATGCTATTTCATGCTCCCGAATTCCTACCCCATCATGTGCTGGTCTGCTTTCTCAAGTTCTTTGACTCGTTACAAATTCTATTCTAGAAATTTAGATTAGAATATCATTGCACAGGAGTTTAGGAACTTATCAAATGCAACATAAGACACCCTTTTTTGAAATTATGGTCGATTTGGCACCCCTAAACACGGGCCCGCGCGGGCCCGTGCCTACTTTGAAGAAAGACACCCTTTCCCGCGTTTTTTTGTACGCGCATGATAACACATCAGGTACCAAGTGGCCCCCCCGGGAGTGGAAGCTCTGTAGGCTAATGATAAGACAAACCCTACTCATAAGCATCCGAGGAGAGCTCTCCGCAATGCTTACGACTCTTCCTTTGATGCACTTCAGGAGAAAAGCGACACTGTAACGATCCACATTAAAATCTCCAAACATTCGATTCCAAACAATTATAAGAAAATCAACCATTTTGATCTATCGTACATTTGGCAACTCCTTGACAGGAAAGAAGTCCAACACGATCTCAGAAATATGCATTTCTGCAATTGACCGGTCACGAGAGCAACGAAATTTGCCATGGAATTGCCTTCATTTAGAGGAAGCCTCTTGTGGAACTCTCTTTGCGATGAAATAAAGGAGCTAACAACAGTTGCAAGCTTTCCAAGAGAGATAAAAACCTGAACGTGGAGGAGTTGTAAAATTTGTAAGTATCCTCCTCATTTGTTATGTAGCTTCTAAATAATGTTTCCTATATCTTTGTAAATATAGGGGATGTTGGGATCAGAAGTAATGCGACGGTTCAGCTTTGACATGTTATCACGATAAAATGCCTGTTCTTTGTTAATAGCAATTGATGTTTCTTATTTGGTTGGCTTTCAGCTGTTCCGCTTACATTTTCACAAAATCAGAAATATCTTCTTCTCGGTCAAGGTTGGAGTTTCCTTGCAAAGGAAGGAGATCTTCGACAGTAGAGAACATGGAAACGAGCATTGGAAATAAATTCCCAATTTACTTATCAATTGTTGTCATATATCAGTCATATTCATCCATGATTTCTCGAATTTTCGGGGATTCCTTTGAATATCAATTAATCATTTTTGCATTTTGGAATAGATTAGCTGTGCTCCACTTGATACCAGATTGATCAGCCTTGTCTTGCAATTTTTACTGACCAAATGAAAATCTAATGTTGGTGTCCAATTAGCTCCATCAGCTTTTCAGAAGGGCCATTTGTTGTTGGACCCTTTCTGTTCGAAGTATGATACCGGGTGCGCCAAAATGAACTATGCACGTTTGGCAGGCTACAATAAATCGTACACTGGACCGATTTTTAAGATTTATCACATAATCTTTAGCAGAAAGCCTGAATTAGACCCTAGGACTTTTGCAAATTTTTCCGTTTTTAATTTTTAGAGCTAGAAGCGAGTTTCTTAAAATTTTCGTTTTCGAAAACACTGAAAACGATCAAAAAACGTCGATCAAATTTTAAAAGACTCAAACATGAATGAACAAAGAGAAAACGTTTTCAGGGTGATTTTGGGGTTTACAATTAGTCGATTTCTAAATCCCAAACTACCACGAACAAGTTCTCTCTGTCCATTCATGTCGATTCTTTAGAAAACTTGATCTATGTTTTATCAATTTCAGTGTTGTAGAAAACTAAAATTTTAAGAAACTCGCTTCTAGCTCTAAAAACTGCAAATGAAAACATTTGCAAAAAATCCCAGTATCTAATTCAGGCTTTCTGCTAAAGATTAAGTCACAAATCTTCAAAATCGGTGTTGTGTACGATTTATTGTGGCCTGCCAAACGTGCATAGTTTATTTTGGCGCACCCGGTAGAGCAAACAGCAATTTGAAGTGAATCATGGCAATATTCATAGTCCTCTTGTCAGTTTGAGATTGCAAAGTTTCAACCAAAAGAAGCTCAACAAGATTTTCAAAGTTTTACAACATTCAGAAGTATCATAAGTGACAAGCATAGGTTATACATCTTTAAATAGGTTGGTGTAAAATCCAATGACCTATTTCTTTGAACTGAATGGCTATAATTCTGCCGTTGGACTTTTCTGAAATCTTTAATATTGTCAGAATTTGAATTTTTTTCTTCCTTTTCAAGAATTCAAGATAAAATTTCAAAAAATTTTAAAACCATCTTAATTTCTAAACTGTTTGATGCAAAATGAAATAGTTTGCAAGGAAGGCTTAGTTTATGAATGTCTACAATATAGTATCAAGCATGTCACTTTTGTGGTTAGGATTTAGAAAATTAATGACGTCACATCCTCAAATAAGATGAAATATACAATACCCTGTAATTTAAAAAAATATTGAAACTTTCTGAAAATTTCAACGGTAGAATTATAGAAATGTAGCTAAAGTTTCTTTTAAGCCATTCAGTTAGAAGAAATAGGTCGTAGGAGTTTACACCCACCTTTTTACGCTGAATTAAAGATTTGAAACATATGCTTAAGTGACTAGGGTCAATACTCACCCAGCATCGGGGGCTCCTTGCTTCGCCCATCTCCTTGTTTAACGTATTTCATCAACCAATCAAATATGAGGACATCACAATGCACGGAAATATCCACATCCTCCCATCTGTCCGTGTCATTTGATAAATAGTCAGCGAAATACTTCATTCCATTGATGAGCAAATCACGTGGACAAGAGAAGTCTTGCTTTACTAAAACGATGACATGGTAATAAATCAAATACCGGGAGCAGGGATAAATGCTCTTCCAATTTGAGTCAGGAAACCACCACCGAAAATTGTTAGTTTGCGAGGACTAACTTTGAGGTTAAAGAAAAATTAGAAGGAGAAGAGAAAAAGGATAAAAATATGAATGCAACTGAGAGTAGATTTCACCATAGTTAAGTGAATATGTAGCATAATTAAGGTGAGGAGATTCAAAACAAGGAAGAGCCTTGTAAAATGAGTACACGTATTTTTCATAAGAAACTAAGAATTTAGGACAGTACTGAAAGTTTCTTAAAATTATCAAATCTGTGCCCTCCTGAACATTTCAAAACAAGATGTTTGAAACGTTTCCAATGTTTAGACATTACTCAAGTACTTTCCGAGTAATATGATACAAGAAACAAGCGAGAATAAAGAAAAATATGCTGGAGTTTCTTACTTTTTTGGCGATCTGAGAACCTGAGTTTCTTATAAGCGGTTTCTTATAAAAAAATACGTGTATTATTGCAAATTATTACCTGACTGACGTTTCAAAAACGAGGCAATACAAGAATCCCGCCAATCCTATTGGCTAATCGCACATTTCCCGCGGTTTTCCCGTAGCCTTGTATAATACGATACAAGGACGCGTTTTTGTCACCACAGCAACTAATTTAGGCCTATGAGATTTACAATGAACTCAAACGACATAACAGTAACAAAATGAGTTTGACTAAATGGTATAAGTCAAAATTAGAAGCTTCAGGTAATAAAACTCATACTAACCGGTTTTGTAGTTGTACAGGAAAATATAAAGCCCTCGGTCTTATTGCACAGACCTCGCAAGCTCGGTCTGTACTTTTAAGACCTCGGGCTTTATATTTTCCTGTACAACACAAAAACCGGTTAGTATGCGCATAATAGCAGATTATCCAAGCAGCAAAACATCTTTTCTACAGTTCACTTCCAGCCAAGACATTTCACCAAGACAAAGAAAGTTAATGATACCCTAAGCTGCTGTTGCTCATCAACATTGCTGGGTCAATGTAGATCTTTGTCTTCGCCTTGTGAGGACAAATTTAATGCCTCCCGAGTAAAAATTTAAAACGCTTGGAAAAATATTTACATCCGGGACGGTTAAAACAATGCACAATGTTTGAAATCATACTGTTCCCTGTCCATGAATATTAAAGCAATAATATTAGCAAATGTCTTACATAAAAAATAGCGGACTACGGCACCAATGGTCCCAGAAATTTGTTCAGGTCTCCAGAAAAAAAAGAAACCAAAGAAGAAGGGGGAATTGATGATTCGATTTTGCGTGAAAATCAGAATTTCCATTTGCTCTTTGCATTTCAAACTAAAGTGTTTAGAAATTGGATTGATTTTTAGTTAATTTAGGCTGTCTCCAGACTACAACAATACTGTTTATAATTTCGCAACTAGTCAGTCGCAAAGTAAACAAAATTCGCTAAACAACCTTTACAACTTAGACTTTCAAATTTTATTTATTTCTTGTACCAATCTTTATATTCATATGTGGCAAATGCATACATACACACATATCATGACCTGCCATAAAGTGTTTTTGAGCATCCAGCTGTTACAGAAAGACTTTTCAACGAATTTTCGGTCCCAGAATTAAAATATCTTGTCCACCCCTGATTTTCTCGAAAAGGTTTCTTCGAAAATTGCCAAAAAATGGCTGAAAATAAGGATTAAATTTCATTAGGTTTCCTGCCTCGCAAAAAGGCAATTACCTGAGGTAGGATGTATTATCCTCTTGGAAGGATGGAATCCTAGTCTTAGAGAAAAATCCTTATAAAATCCTCAAAACATAAAGGTAGAAGTATTAAGGAAATTTGCTTGTGGTCTTAGGATGTTTTTTTAGGTTTCTCGAAGGGGCTTTCTGGAGAAAATCCCTTATAAAATAGGAACGGGGTGACCGATTTCATGCAGGAAAACTTCCAAAATTGATTCATGTTGGCAGGAATAAGGAAATCAGCGAAAACGATAGAATTCTAGGAGGCTAGGATTCTAGGAGGCTACTGCTCCTTCAACGTCATAACAACAATATTTTGCAACATTGATTAAAAAGTGAACATGTTAAATCATTTCTTGAATTTTTCCTGGCTGAAATTAGTAATTCCGTTCAGATTTTACAAGGAATTTTCTCCAGAAAGCCCCTTCGAGAAACCTTAAAAGACGTCCTAACACCACGACCAAATTTCCTGTATATTTCTACCTCACTGTGATGACTTGAACACGCTTTAGAAAGTGCTATCTTCTTGGGAAGATGAAAAAATATCCCCTTCTAGTATGAGAAACTTATTCAGGGGGATTTCCCTCTCAAGAGAACAAAAGATTATGCCAATGCATGTAAGTGTCATTCTTGTTAGGAAGAACAAGGGCAGATTTCGTAACACAATAGCATCAGTTGCTTTTGTTGACACCTGAATTCAAAGCGATTCGCGATTTCACACAAAAGAAATTCTCTCAACCAGAAATTCAAAACAAAAATAGCCGCAAAAGTTCTCTGAAACCCAGGTAGCAAGCGCACTCGTTGTGCATTCCAGAAATTGTTTTTAAGAGCAAACATGAGCATAGATCGAAAGAAGAAGGATATATCTAAACATCTACCTCGGGCATTCTATTTCTTTGGTTCAGAAGCTGAGCAGTAAGTGTTTTAATTACACCCAAAAAGTAAGAGAATTGAATCGCCTCCCAATCGGCTTTTCAATCAAATAAATTAAATGCCTGTGGCAGATGTGTATATATATCCTTTTTCTCTCGATCTATGCTCATGTTTGCTCTTAAAAACAATTTCAGGAATGCACAATGAGCGAGCAAGCTATCAGGGTTTGAGAGACAATTTAACAGCTTTGCTTGTTTTGAATTACTGGTTGAGAGAATTTCCTTTGTCTGCGATCGCTAATTGCTTTGAATTGCGGTGTCAATCAAAACCAACTTGTGCTATTGTCTTACCAAATCTGTCCTTGTTGTTAGGAAGGAAAGGTCTTGAAATTTGATCATCGTTGTCACTCGATTCTGCAGGTTTTTGAAAGGGACATTCTGCAGAAATCTCCCATATCCATGGGAAGGAATGACCGATTAAAGCCAGGAAAATTACGGAATCCAATTGAATAAATCAGCTGTGAAACAAGACAGTTTTCAGTGCCACTTCTTTGATATTTACAGTAGGTAGCAGTATTTTCCAAACCCTGTGCATTAATGTTTACTCACCTGGTATCTCAGTATTGTCTAGCTAGGGGTTGCCAACAACACAAATTTCTTGATAGTTGTCTACTCAAAGAGAAAGTAGGGAAACAAAACAAATGGAAATCATAAGATCAAACATGGTCTTACCATTTTTGGCTTCATCGCATACATGAATGACAATATTTGCTCTGAAATAAGCAGAAAACAACACACATAACTGATCAAATTTAAAATTCAAATAACTAAAAAAAAACTACAGGGTTATTATGGGAGTAAATTTAAGCCTATATGAGAAAAATAGCACACCTAAAAATATAAAAATGAAATTTGTGTATTCGATCAACATTAAATCAAAAACTTTTCATGTATAACTAAAAGAATACTATATAACTTAAATTTAAATTTGAGTTACATTTATATTTGAGTTAGTTGAATATTTGAGTTACTGAAGAAGATGAAAATCGAAACGTTTAAGAAGTCATAGTATATTTCTGAATTAACTTAAATTTACATACTTTTGTTAATTGAGAAAGTGTTTCAAAGAAAGCATTTCTATTTTCTAAGCATATTGCAGTATTGTTGTTCTATTTTGTTGTGAATTACAGTGATGTTTGTTCATGTTAAATAGCATTGTTGAATTGTAAGTGCTATGCCCCATGGGAGCAAGATTACCCTGAGTCCGCAATGGGAGAGGACTCAGGGCCATTTGCTCCCATTGCACAGGGTACAAGGTAGATTTGCCACAAGTCTATTTTGTCAACTGTAATTTGTCTGCAAGCAAAGTATCTTTGATGAAATAGACTTGGAGCAAGTCTAGGTACATAGTAATGTACTGTAGCTGATATAGATTTTTTATGTTTTTCAAGGAGAAAATACACCAAGTCATAGAAATAAGAGAACTTCACTTACTTTGCATGGCTTTCTCTCAATTCATTTCCCTTTACAGCAGACCATTCTTTATAGCAATCTTGCTGCTAAAGATTAAGATGTAAATCAGTTATCTATACTAATTACTGGTAATAAAAATAGTCAGAATGCCCCAACTGGGCTCCCCTATATAAATGTCCCCCCATCTTTATTTTTCTTTACTTGTTCCACAGTTCCGTCGTCCCTGATTCTAAGGTCTGTAATTCACTCACAAAAAAGAAGAGATGGATTAAGAAGTCTTTGTTCCCATAGCCATTGCATTTCAAAGATTTCCTTCTCTCTTAGTGTTCAAATAATAGTTAATTGGAAAAAATCCTCATAATTTCTACGCAAGTAGCGATGACTAATTTCCATGCAAGAGCCGCTGACCACAGTGACATCATTGCAGAAATTTTTGAAAACAGATAAACAGACAGAATCGATCGCGAAGTATTGTGCAAGAACATAATGCCGCTCTGTGGCAAAACAGCAGATGTCATTTGATTTACAGATTTGAAAAAATGTTAATAATTTTTTGTCATAAATAAAAAAAACACTTGTTAATAAGTACTCCTTTCAAATGTACAAAAAATTCAAAAACATATTTATGCTAGGCTTTTCTCAGGAGTCAAGCTAGGATGCCAAAAAGGAGAATTAAAGATTTTCATCAGTGCCTACCAAAATTGTGAAAGTGCCCACAACAAAATATTGTCTATCCAAAAAAGACTTTGGATGCAAGATTTGTTTGCAAGACTGGTGGTGATTTCTGCAGTGAACTGTCTGAGGCTACAATGACATACACACACCCTTAAAAAAGCAAATTAAAATTTTATGTTCCAGACCTGGGTAACAAATGGAGAGAAATTTCAGAACAAAAATACTCACATCCATAAGGCCTTCTGCTGTTTGATCAGAATCCAATGCTGTATTTTGCTTTTTGTATATTGGGCTGAAAAGAAATATGCAAAACATACAGATCAAGGTTGAAAACAAGTAAAATGTTGTGCAAAACCTTCTTAAAATATCAATGCAACAAAGGCAAGATAAATTAAGTTTCCAAAAACCATAGTAGCAAGCTTTTGCTCTTTGTCTTGTAGACAATTTCTTCTTTTGAATAATGTGTCTATTGGTAAGCTAATGCCAGGATAGACTAAACTGATAGGGTATTCCGCAATGTTGGTCCTCGGCAGGAAAAATATTAATGCCCATTTGTTAAAACTTGTCTTGGGTCCATTATTACAAGACAGGCATACCAACAGAACTACTAACTTCCTTGTTGTGCACAGATCAAGCTTTGAAAGTAATTATTTGCTAATCAGCTTGAAGATAAACTTACAGTTTTGAAACAGACAGGAGACTGTCTTCATATTTTGTACCCTTCCTTGCCATAACTCACAAAAACGACAACCACATCACCACATCAACCAATATTGCAAATGTTTACACATAAATTTTGAGCTTGTGTGCCTGCTACTGCCACATGTGTGTGCTCTGTGGGGTCCCAGTCATGTTCAATTTGGCTGATCTTTAGTTAAAAATTAATGCATCTTGATTCATTTTTCCTAATTGTTCAACATTCTTTCTAAGAACATCTATAATTTGGCTAGGGTTTATTTCAAGTGTAAGATCCTCCCATGGGAGAGAAGTTTGACGCTGTGATAAGATGTGAATTCACAACTGCTGTCTAGATCATGCATTTTTAATGTTTTGTATATTTTGCTAAATTTTTCAAAAACTGGTGGTTTGATAAAATAACCAAGAGATTACCAGCAAAATCAAAGAGTTGAATAGTTTGCTAGGAATGGTTTTCAGATGTGAGCGTTATGTCTAAAATGTAACATCTACAAGCCTGCAATCCATCATATCTATAGCATAGTATATAGCAGCAGGCATGCTACAAGTAACATTTATCAATTCTAATCTATAATGTCCTCAGAACACCATTCAGATTCAGGACAAGATTCACAATTGTCTAACAAATCATCTAACAAAGAAATCATCTGACAAAGATGTATCGCAGATGCATATTGGAAAAAGAATATCAATTTGCCATAGATTTGACTATATTCTATTTTATGAAGATTTTTGCAGATTTTTATTGTGCGGGGGTTGGGCTGCAAAATGAGGAATATGCAGGCGGGCGTGATCGAAAGTTTAAATTCAGCCAAAATCATTGATAAACTTCTCTCTCAAATCACGTAATGATTTAATGCGGACAGTTATTGGAAAATGAAACTGATTTTGCTAGAGAGAGTATGCTCTATTTTATCTAAATAATAGTCCCATTTCTTCCAAGACTTAAAATGCATAGAGATCAGTTCAGTTTATTTCAGATTCATCTTATATTCCACTCTGTAAAATTCAAAATGTTATCTATTTGTAGATACCACTTTTCATGATTTATGTAGACTATAACTGACTATAATAGTGCAGCAGATTTTTGTGCTTTTTTCGCAAAAGTGTTCAAAGTTATATAAAAGCACGAAATTTGGCAAATCTGTACAGTTTTTTTAGCTGAACAATATGGGCTATGGGCCCATCAGAAAATTTCAAGATTTTTCATAATGGCGGCATTTTCAAAATGGCAACCATTATTTTAGACAAACTATCATAACTGACTATTGCATCGCCAGAAATGTATGAAACTTTGCAACTTTATACGATTTGTGGTGTTAACTATGTTCAACAATAGAAATAGTTCAAATTAGAGCAATTTTTCCATAATGGCGGAATTTTCAAAATGGCAGCCATTGTTTTAAACAAATTATCATAACTTGCTATTACATCGCCAGAAATGTGTGGAACTTTGCAACTTTATGCGATTTATGTTGTTAACTATGCTAAGTTAAATTTAGGTCCAATTTTTCCATAATGGCGACATTTTCAAAATGGCAGCCATTGTTTTAAACAAATTATCATAACTAACTATTACATCGCCAGAAATGTGTGGAACTTTGCAACTTTATGCGATTTATGTTGTTAATTATGCTAAGTTAGATTTAGGCCCAAATTTCTCATAATGGCGGCTGGCCTTTCAAACAAATGATAAAAACTGATTTTTGGGTTGAAAGAAAGTTAGAAAACCTACAAAAATGCATATGCTAATAAAGTTAAAATTATATTTCTAAGATATCTTTAACTTGTTAATCATTTTCTGCAATTTCTTTGTCTATCAAAATGACGGCTACACATTTCCAACATGGTTTTAAAACTTTTCCTTGACAGTACTTTGTCCTGGAAAAAATCGTGCACGCCAAAATGCAGTTTTAAATTGTTATCCTTGATCGCATTCACCCCCACACTTGCATAATGCTGTGCAAACTAAGCCAGATTGGAAGCATTTACACCTCTCTCTGCAACCAAATTCGGAACTACAGCCACATCTCAAAAGTTTTTTTGCAAGAATCAGAAGCCTATCCACCTTGGCATCCAATTATCAAGGGTCCCTTTGGACCAACCCATTCATGTGGCGATGGAAGCATTCGGTACAGGGGACAAGATGCGATTCCAAATGATACTCTTGAGTGTGGCTCTCCTCATGTGTTGAAACAATACATCTAGCGTTGGAGGTATCGCATCAATCGGTTTACCCTTACATACATACATAAATTATGCTGATGATGATGATGTTTATTCACAAATCAGCTAGAACTAAATACTTACTGATTCTTACATATTTATTTGGTGAAGCAGGTTAAAATTGTTAAAATAATGGCAGCTTGCAGCTGATGGGGACCTGCTATCTACGATTAAAATAAATGTTAATACAGTTTAGGAATTGAAATTGAACGTTAGAAATACGTAAAATCCGATCTTTTATTTAAAAGTTATCCTGTGCCCTTAGCAAAGGTCATTTTCTGCCACTGTGCTCTGAACTTCCCGATCGATCTTTTAAAGGAGTCAGTGATCGTTTTCTTTTGATCTTCTTTCAGGGTGTTCCACAGTAATGATCCCCTCTAGCGTATCGATTTTCTCCCGGCCTCAGTTCTGTCTGTACTCGCATAGATTATAAATCCGATCAGGCACTGTCTGTAGATGTGCATTTTGCATGACGATCAATAGTTTTCTTTTATAAAGATATGATATTGGGTCCCATTTACTTTTCATAATATATCTTCATCAGTATTGCTTCTTGTAGTGCCATGGATGATTTTTGCAGCCTGCACGTGAACTTTTTCAATGTCCCGAAAAGACTCTCGCTGCATGATCCCCATACAGCTAAGCAGTAGGTAACTGATGGGATGATAGTTTTGAAATAAATCTGTTCTAAGAAAGCCTTTGGGAGATACTTCATACTCTTTGATATTTTTTACTTTTGGATTAAATGGCTGGTTATATGGTTGATTTGTGGTTGCCAAGAGAGCTTTCTTTTGATCTAATTTTACACCATGCATTTGGCTATAATATGCAATAATATGCATTTGGCTTCAGCTACATATTCTATTGATGTTTCTTCGGGTTTAGTTCGTTCAAATGACCACTGAACTTTTGTCTGTTGATTAGTAACACTTTCCTTGCCAGTATGTATTGTTAGTTTATGTCTGGTGCACCAACTTTGAACATCATTTAACATTTTCTCCAAGGACTCATGCACCTCATCAATGGAATTGCCTGTGCAGTAGTCTATAGTATCATCTGCAACCATCTCTATTTTACCCTGAGATGTGCAAGAAGGGAAATCCTCGACATATATAGAAAACAATTGTGGGCCTGGCAGCGATCCTTGTGGAACCCATGAGTGATACATTACAGTTCTGATTTTTCCTCATTGATCACAGCAAATAGTTGTCGGTCAGATAAATAATCGTTTATCCACTCAGTGACGTCGTTTGCTTGTCCTACTCCCTGAAGTTTTAGCTGTATGATGGAATTATCCACCGTATCAAAAGCCTTACGGAATTCAATCAGTATTATGCCAACAGACTTCCCTCGATCAATTTCCATTTTCCATTTCTCCACTCAGGGTATATTTTTAACTTGGCCCAGGCCAGCTTTGACCATATCAATTCCATTTCAATATTTTGCTAGCCTGTTAGCCAGACCCAAATGCAACGAAAGTTCCTTTGAAATTGGGTCTATTTACTGTAGCTTGAAGTGTAAATCTTGAAACTTTTGCTGTATGTGGCTGTTTTTCTTTGCACCATTGCACTACACACAACCAGAAGAATTTGAAATTGCCATTTTTCCATTTCGGTAGTCCCGAATTTGGTTGCAGAGAAAGGTGTAAATGCTTCAAATCTGGCTTAGTTTGCACAGCATTATGCAAGTGTGGGGGTGAATGCGATTAAGGATAACAATTTAAAACTGCATTTTGGCGTCCAAGTTTTAAAACCATGTTGGAAATGTGTAGCCGTCATTTTGATAGACATAGAATTTGCAGAAAATGATTAACGAGTTAAAGATATCTTAGAAATATAATTTCAACTTTATTAGCATATGCATTTTTGTAAATTTTCTAACTTTCTTTTAACCCAAAAATCAGTTTTGATCATTTGTTTGAAAGGCCAGCCACCATTTTGAAAATGCCGCCATTATTAAAAATTTGGACCTAAATTTAACTTAGCATAGTTAACAACATAAATCGCATAAAGTTGCAAAGTTCCACGCATTTCTGGCGATGTAATAGTTAGTTATGATAAATTGTTTAAAACAATGGCTGCCATTTTGAAAATGCCGCCATTATGGAAAAATTGCTCTAATTTTAACTATTTTTATTGTTGAACATAGTCAACAACACAAATCGCATAAAGTTGCAAAGTTTCATACATTTCTGGCTAGGTAATAGTCAGTTATGATAATTTGTCTAAAATGATGGTTGCCATTTTGAAAATGCCGCCATTATGAAAAATATTGAAATTTTCGGATGGGCCCCAACCTGGTTCCGAGGGCCAGTTTCCTACGTCAGTACTGACCCTGGTACCGGGTAGGTCAAATTCGCAATTTGATTGGCTATTTGATAACAAAGGCCTCATTAATTATTCTAAATTCCAAAGACTTATTGCTTGGCAGAAAATCAGTCAACTTTGGGTCGCTGTCACGGGAAAACGCGACAAAAAATTGAAAAACCGATTTTTGGTATACCTTAAACGTCATAATGTGCCCCAGTTGAAGGGGGTTTGAACCCCATCCGTCTGCGCTTACGGGAGAAATTTGCCATATTTGGTGATTTTGGGGCCCATCCCTATTGATTCCCATTCAAAAATGGCCTCCATTTCATCCCTATTTTCAAAAATTCAGTAGCAATCATGGGGGGAATGAAGGTTTGACTGGAGGTAAAAGTCCACGGCGCATCAGAATTTTGGGGTTTCATGAAGTTTTGGGTCGTTATGACGTCATAAAAGGGGGTTGGAAAAAAATGTTGCGATTTTCTGACCCGAGGTTACTTTTGGACTTGATGCTCGATGGTTATTAGCCTGATTTCAAAATGGTAAAAAGTTTACAAGAGACTATTTGTCTGCGAGTCTAATAACGCCATTTGGGGTTCAATATCGCCCTCAGGGGCTGTGCGCGGGCGCCGCAAAAATGGGGTGATATTTTGGCCTACCCCATTTTGGGCCGTAACTCCATTTTGCGAGGAGAAAACGGCTTCGGCATGCCAAAAATCGACGGGAAACCGTATTCTTTCACTATAACACTTTTAACCTTGAACTTATCTCCAAAATTCGCAAAATAACGACCCTTTCTTTTTTCAAAGCTGTGGGGGAAATTCTCGAAAATTTCCACTTAGGCCCTTTTTCCACCCAAACGGATCGTGCTCGTTTTCCTATTAAATGCACTTGCAAACGCTGGATTAATGATTAAATACCTTAAAAAGGGTTGAAATAACGTCCTCCAAAGGCTTGTTTTCAGTATTTCGAATCATCTACTGCATTATTAGCATTAGAGGAACGGCCATTTTTCGTCGCATGGATGGGCCCATAGCCCATATTGTTCAGCTAAAAAAACTGTACAGATTTGCCAAATTTCGTGCTTTTATATAACTTTGAACACTTTTTCAAAAATCTGCTGCACTATAAACAATTAAATCGGTTTAAATAATGTATAGGATCAGCAAAACAATTTACAAATTAATGATTGATGCAGCAGCATAACAGGTAAAGTCTACTGAGGTCTCACAGAGCCATGGGGTGCATCATGCAAAGAAGTAGCAATTTTGAAAACAAGAACAACTCCGTGCGAAGAAATTCCATCAAAAAAACTTATAAAAATTGCCTTGACAAAACAGAGCAAAATGCAATTTTTGCAGGAATGTTTGCACCTTCATTGGCGTACACCCCTCCCTCCCTAACTACACCCAGGTTTTGTGTTGATTCTGCACCATTTCTATCCTACGTAATATGAGAATTTCATACTTACTTCGTGCCGTCCTTGCTCTCTCAGTTAGTCAGGCATCCATCTTTGAGTGCCAAGCAACAACAACATAGTACTTCATGTACACATCTCCATTCACTTTCTACAATTTTCAAAAGGAAGTCGGCACCAAAACCTGATTGGCAGCGGCAGAGTCCCCCCCCCCCCCCCCCCCCCACTTATCTCTCTGAGGTCACTCGTCCAATTCGTTTAAATTCATTGAGAAAATGCCTTAGGAGGGGCCAGGTAGGTACGTTTAGAGTTTGATAGACAAGTAAGGGTGTTTCTCGAGGGTAAAATGGGCGTTTTCTGAGTATAAAACGGGTGTGGCCCTGAACATTTTCGCTGCGGGCTACGCCCACAGACCCTCTTTTCACTTGAAAGAAGCACGAACTGCGTGCCTACGTCAGACTAATCGCAACCATGACCCAATTTCATTGTCATTTTTGACTCACGGTAGTGAAGTCATAGGGGTGGTGGGCATTTTCCTGTTTTTTTTTAACTTTCTGTGCATTTTATTTGAATCATAGCCGATTTTGCTTCAAAAGTAGGCCTAGACTTTTAATTTGTTCAGCAATAGTCTGAATTCAATGTTTTGTTCGGACTATACCTCTTAGTTGACTTGTGCAAAGCACATTGATCTTGAGGTTTGCGCTAAATTGTGAATAATAAACTTCTGGAAAATAGAGGGACTGCAGCTGAGAACAGGCCGAGATTGGAAAATATAATGTGTGGCATGGCAGCCACCTTGCTCGCCTGTATTGATGCATCATTTCACAGAATGAGATTGGTTGCTAAGGGAAACTTCTCCAACAAAATGAACTCTTTGAGTGCAGTAATTAGCTCAATGACGTTCCCATCAAAATTATTTCAAAAAGCTCTTTGTTAGCATTTTTTCAAGATTATTGTTAGTTTTCTAAGAACTTTTAGGCAGCTGATCAGTCAAGTGTCAAGTAGAACAACAATCGAAGAGTTTTCAAGAAACCAATAAATTTTCCCACCCAGTACTGAAAGTCTCTTTTAGCTTTCAGTAAACAGTTGAAATTAGCAGATCATGGGTACCAAAGTTTTTTGCAGTTTCTCCGCATCCTTCTTAAATGTTCGCTGTATTCATTGATAGGTAAGTTCCCAAGCATTTCGTGAGTTTTACCAGAATACAGCGCCAGCATGCGAATTACCTTCTCAGACAAAATAAACAAGCTTCTTGAGCAATATCCAAGTTCTCAGTCGAGGTTCTTACTGGTTTAGTTCTTAGTTGAATTCTTGAAAAGAGTTTCTTATTAACAATAGCACTGTTTAATCATGCTGAAAACGGATTACACGTTTTTTTTATAAGAAACTGGTTTATAAGAAACTAGTACTACGATGACCAAAAATTTAAGAAACTCTAGTACTACGCTCAAGAACAGTTAAGAAACTCTAAAACGTTATATCTGTATGTCTCTCTTATTTTATGTCTCTCTAACAAAGGTGCCTTCGTCTTTTCTTGACTTTTAACTGCAAAATTGGTAAATTTTTGCCTTGATGTGCATGGCTTCTTCTTGATGACAATGTCAATGCAAAATGGAAGCCCTTTCTCGAGAAGAAGGCTCAACTTCGAACAATACCGCAATTTTAGGCCCAAAAAAATAAGAAACTAATCAAGAAACTTTTACTACTAAAACACCGAAATTTTCATGCGAAATTAAGAAACTTTTAGTACTAAGTGCTGATCCAAGTTTCTTATAATAAAAACTAGCTGTTAATGCAGTTAAGTAAATGCTGCTCATAGCATTATTGATAATAACATTCCGCAGATTGTCAAAAGAATAAATGTCAGAGTGGATATTTTGGAGCATGTGGTTGAAACCAAGTTAAAGTTAAGCTTTTTAAGGTAAAGCAATTAAGAAAACCATGAGAACTGTTTGTAACTGTCAAGACTGCATCAAACGACTATAATAATCATTAAAACTCAATGCGATAATAATCTCACTTCAAGTCTTCAATGGCAATTTCAAGACTCAGTTAATCAATGTCAGTTCATTTTGTACTTTCTTGGACTGCAAGGTTTTCTTTCTCCTAGGTGGTACCTCAAATAGTGTATGGTTTTCTTTCTCATTTGGCAATAGATCAACACTGCTATTTCAACACACAAAGTGTTCCCCTTTTCAATTCTGTGTCAAATAACAGGCTTTGTACTTTGCCTCAAATGAAAGCAAGTCTTGAGGGTATATGATGCACAACAGTTGACCACAACAATTCTTCAAAAGTTCATCTGGTGACAGTTTGTATCAAAGTTAAAAGGTCACAAGGTGTGAAGAATGGTCACAGAAGCAATGCTGATCCAATGCTTTTTGGTTTTTGTAAGAATGTGCATCCAGAAACTAATTTGTAAGATAACTTTCTTATGCTGCGTTGGTCTTTGAATGTCAATGGTTAAAGAAGCAAATACTGATCCAATGCTGTGCAAACTGTTACAGGAATATGAACAGCTGATATGCAGAATGTGATCCAATGCTGTGTTAATCTTTACATGGGCTGTCACAAATTAATAACGTTATCTTTCACTTCTGCAACAAAATACATGAGATATTAAGCTTTTGTTTATGAGATGCATATGTGCATGGTCATATGGCAACATTAAAGGGGCCTTTGCAAGGAGCATGGTTTGTGAACACACCATTGTGTGGTCTGTTCGTTCTTGCCATTTTTACAGTCCACGAAAATGACCACCAATAAAAAGATGGCACATGCAAGGTATGGTGGCTGGAAAGGCCGATTTAAGTACATATATTCCAACTGAGTAGATAACAGAAATATACTGACAAGAAAAATCTGTGCTAAAGGAGGGGAAAGATTAATCAAGAAGCCAATCAAAATTCTTTCAGGTGCAAAGAATCATGGTTGAAAGATCCTTTCAATTATCTTTCTTTTGCAATCCTCTCTTGTGATTTTCTATGCAATGGGAAATTATCTCTTCTGTTCTAAAAAAATTCATGGAACATTTATGCACTAGATGTTTGCAGTTTTAAGCAAACAGAAAACTACTGTACTAAAGTGCAACAATACTCTACTAAAAGATTACATAAAACCCTGAGTTTGCATTGTGAATAATATATACCATGTACCCATCTAATATGAAAATTGCATGGTTGTTATCTGTGAAAATCTTTAAGTGCTGTATGCAAGGGAATGAATGGTGAATCATTGCAATAATGGGCAATTCACTGTTTATAACCACAAATGGGTGATTCACTTTTTCTTTCCACAATGGGAAAGTTACTGTTGTCAGGTGCCTCAGTGGGAATTTCTGATATATTGGCTTTTGTTGCTACAAGTGGCAATACCACAATGGGTTTATACGTTTAATTTGTTGCCACAAAGGGCAGGGTCATTGCTGTTTATTTGTGAACGTGTAAGAAATGCTTAGGTAGGCCTAGTCTAGGCCTTCGTTGATGACATCTTCCTGGAACCTGTCCGCTGCAGAAGAACACATTTTCAACACAACAGAGAGCTTCCTTCACATAGAGTTTTCGCCGAGAGAGCAAATAAGATTTTTGAAATATTTTTTCAACCAAACAAACCCACTTTGGGAAAAAATTCTTCATAACATTTAGAATAGTCTTTCTGGCCGTTCTATTAGTCTTTTTATGATCATCCATTTTGGCAAAATGACTATGACATCCCGTTTGTTCAAACAATTTCAACATATTTCCACAAGGCAGGACAGATTTGGTATGACCCATTTGATGATGTCCACAGTCAATAGATTTGTCCCAAATCTATTTCGTCAACTCAGTCAAAATATGAAAAAAAACATTGTATAAGACAGTCTGAAATCCTCCGCAGGGCCTTAATGTTGTCAAACGTGTTATTTCATTGTTTTTCGACGAAGTTTTACGTTTAGGGATATGCTTTTCGCCGATTTTTTCTAAAGCCGGCTATCATTTGGAGGGAAAATTTCTAAAGCCGGGTGAAAATTTTTTTTCTTGGAGTGCACCCCCCCCCCCCCCGTACAATTGAAAGTCAAGTAACCCCCGGGCTTGGGGCAAGTCTACTCAGTCAATGAAAAGGAATACCGGGTGATTCAATAGAAAGGTCCAGCGTTTAAAGCAATAATATTGACAAAACTGTCTCGTTTTATTCCTGATACATCCAATTAGGTTCAGTAATTTATCTGGCTTTAATCAGCCACTCCTTCCCGTTGATGTTTCTGAAAACCTGCAAAAACGAAGGAAAACGACAAACAAAATGTGATGTCCCTTTGTTATTGCTCCTTGCAATAATGACACTCCCATGCATCGTGTCCTCTTGCGAGAATGGAATGCCCATGAATAAGTTATTCATACTATGGGAAGACTTTTTCATTCCCCCAAGAGAGTGGCACGTGCTGAAGCGTTCTCAAGTCATTGATTTGATGTAAGGTAAACACATCAGAGAAACTGCTCATGATTTTAGCACGTTTTTTAAGGTTTCTCGAATCTGAACGGAGTGACCGATTTCAACCAGGAAAAATTCAAAACATAATTGAACATGTTAGCTATTCAATCAGATGCTGCAAAATATATTTGCTTGTATATTCAGGGAGCAGTAGCCTTTCAAATGCCAGGCCTTTTTTTACTCTCCCGGTATATATATACCTGAAAGTCCGCCGCCCTGCCGACTACAGTATTGCAGTACATAGCGCGTTGAGTCCGAAAATAGGACACGACTGTAACTGATCTAAAAGACACCAACAATGCGTCATCCAATCATGCGTTTCTACCAGTTTCACACAGAACTGTAAATTGTAGATTTCTGTCCAAAAATAACATGTTCTGTAAAACACTATTGCTCTGCTCAAATGGGTTTAACAAGATAAGTAAACGAAAGAAAAATGGAGACGATTGTATGTGCTCTGTGCTTCTTACTGCACTTCAAAAAATTCAAGACATTACTCATTTGTAAATTACGATAAAAATATATTGCAATAACAAAAACAAATCCCTGCAAAACTCTACACCCATTGCAACCCTTTCCTTGAAGTCAAAATTTATATTTGAGGTGGAGCAACTTGAGGTGGAGCCATGCGAGGAAAATACTGGGTATGCGAGAAGAATTATTCGCTTTTTGACCGGCAACGATAAAATATCTTTAGGTATCATTTTTTAGAGGTTGATCATATATTCCCTGTCTTGGAAAGGCACCAAAAAATGGAAGAAACTCGCTATTGCCAATAAACAGATAAAGTTGATTCCTATTTTCAGTGCAAAAAATATTTCCCTCCCATTTGTACTGGGGGATAAATTAGAATAGTTACAACCCTACCTGAATTGAAAAAGCTAAGAAACTTTTGTAATTTACAATTTTAATTTTCCTGTCGCACTCAAGGGTGTTTTGACAGTGTACAGTTATAGCAACAGTTTAGACAATATTTTGAGTGCTACTTACTTGTTTTGAGATCGTACTAAGTAATTTGGGAACCTTTTACACAAAACAAAATTAACTCTACACTTCCGGCATTAAGAATATAAGAAACGCATATGAAACTTTTGGTAGCAAAATGGCCCAAAAATTTAAGAAACTGCCTACCAGCACCGGACCTTAGTTTCTTATAAAAAAATGAGTGTAGTTCACTTGACTCCTTGGTGATCTCCCAATTATGTGCTGTGCGTGATGAGAATCATAAAATCAAATCTATAAACCAGCCCCTTGGATTACCAGCTACAAATAATTAAATTCAAAAGACAGTTCAGTGCTGATGTGTCTTTAGTCGTCCTCGGAAGGCGCTTGCAAGGCACCAATCATTCCTTGGGCAGTGTTGAATAGATTGATTGGTGATGATCCATCAGTGATCAAAGTCGATTTCAATCCAAGTGATTTCAGCAATTTCACCTGGAAAAAATAACAGAAGATTCTTATGATCATTGAATCATTCACCCTTTCTACTAGACTGATGATATGGTCGCAGTTATCGCTATTGAAATACTGCCGGACGCTCCTAACTACGACTCATAATCAAACGCCATTATTTTAAAATGACTATGACTGCCTCGTTTCGATAAGGGCCTAGCACAAACATTTGCAGTTGATTTGAAAACTTCACAATAAATCAGTTAATGCTTAGCAAAAGCAGCAAAATAGTACCTACGTACAAGATTTGATATTGTCGCCAACTGTTTTCATGGTATTATCGTTGGTAAGGCTTTGTTCTGTCCGGCCAAGCCCCTTGAAACTCTGCTTTGAGCTTCGAGTTTCCGTTGGTCAACATCAATCAATCGAATTTGCAGGAATTCTAATGGCGTTGTATTTTGTTGTAATCATTCACCCTTTCTACTCCAGGGTCTATATGGCCCACTGATTAACAATATGAGAGACAGTACTTGTTAAAATCTTTCGGAAAAACTCGAACACGACCACATAATCAAGACCAACTTTCCATAGAAACGAAGAGATCATGGCTAAAGTTGGAGATGTCGTGTTATAATTCTACATTGAAGAGAGCACCTCATAAGTCATGCTACAGACCGGTTTCGCCCAATTCAGGGCTCGTCAGTGCAGCTAGGCAGTATGAGGCCTTTCACTTGGCATTGAATGCTAGGGTTAAGTTGCTTGCTGAAAAGCTCGTGGGTAGGTGGAATTATAAAGGTTAACGCATGCGTCTTTGCAAGACGAGTAACAGTTCTTTACTAATTTGAAATTAGCCCTACCCCCAGAGCCGCACCGCCATGCGTTAACCTTTATAATTCTACCACTGGACTTTTCTGAAGTCTTTAACATTCTAAGAATGAAATGTTATACAGGAAGTCCCCGCATATAAGAAATGGATATATAGGAAACTGCAGCCTGCCATCATAAAGAAATATTTTCTCCTTTACAAAAATCAGAAAGCCTGTTTTTTGTAATTTCATACAAATGGTTAAAATTGTAAATTAGTATTTATTGCAATATCACGGCTGCTTTTTAATGACTCAAATTTGATATCAAAACACATGAAATAATGCATCACTATTTAGATATATATACGTTTGATGCTTTAGACCTTTGCAAATATTCAGTCTGGTTCAATAATTTGAAAAATACTATCTAACAGAGGAAAGCACGAAGTAGGACGTGGAAGTTTCTCATTGGATATATAAGAAATCTGCCAGCCTCTTGTGCCGATATTTTCTTACATATTAGAAACTAGACAGTCTAATTCAAAATTTTGAGTTTCCTATATGCGGGGAATTACTGTACTTTTCTTATGACGTCAAGAATGATTTTGAAAAAAAATAAAATCGTCGTTACTTCTAAACTTTTTGAGGAAACATGGAATAATTTTGAAGAAAATCATAGTTTATAAATGTCTACAGTTTGGTAAGCAAAGTGTTTCACTCTTTTGGTTTAAATTTGATGGCGTCACACCTTCAAATGAGTTGAACTCTACGTAAGCTGTAATTTCGAAAATATGGAAGATTTCTATAAGTCCAACATTTGAATTATATATCGCAAAGTAGCAAAAGTAGCCTCTTTCAAGCCATTCAATCAGATGAAAGATGTAACAGCCATTGGCACTCGCCTTTCACGAGATTTGTCGCCTATGCTAGTGCATAAAATATTTAAAAGATAAAAACGTGGATTCACGATAAACATCGAATGCGTACCTGCATCTCTGGTCCTGCAGTAGCAATCGCTTGGATTGTGCTAGCCCCGATTGAGTCGACCATTTGCTTGAATTTGCCACTTTCAATTCCTGCCATCTCGCTAGATTTCTTGATCTCGACATCGTTCTGTTCTTTGATGTAATGAGTTTCTGCTTCGCGGGCCTTTGTTAATCTTCCGAGCTCGGATTCCTGAGGAATTTTCAAGAAAACAATGTCTTAAATTCAGTCAAAACAACTTAAGAGGTTAACTTTTTCAGGGAACCTACTATGCTTTCCTCCAGATACACCAGTTTTTTCTTGACAAATAGTTAAACAAGAACTGTGGCAGAAGTTCGAAATTTTAATACTCTGAGAAAACATGACAAACCCTGGTGAATAGGAAAAGAGTCAAATTGCAAACCAGTTTCTGTCAGCTCATTAAGTCTGTCCAAATACGAATTGGTCCTCCAGAAATCGAAAATAAACCTGTACTCCTCTTGGATGAACGTAAATTCAAATAACAGTCACACCTATCATGGTGTTATCCTTAGATTACCAATATTCCTTGTCATTCTATCCCTCCCCCTCTTCAAACGGTGCATTAGTGTCCACTATCGTACCTACAAAGTGGGACAAACTTCCACTCCTAACTTTTTTTTCAACCCATTTTCCCCTCTCCAAACCAGAAACTGTGCAATGTCAAAATCTCCAGTCAAAGTTTCGAAGCTGTTAATGCCATAACTTCCCTTTGCCTTTCCATTTGCTACGGTTTCGCTGAAACTAGGCCAATGGGGCTGGGACCTGGACTGACTACATGTCGCAGTTTCGCTCCTTGCCTGAACTGACATACCGCTACAACTACAAGAAGCAACAACAACATCAATTCAGTTCAATAGGAGAAAGTGGAGGGATTTACGTCGTGAGTCTAGCTGGTGGGGCCTCTGGAAGCATCTTCAATTAAAAACAAACAAAAAGCAAGTAAACGAACAGAAACATTTACAAACCGCTTCAATGGTGGAGGCTTGAGCCTTTAGTTTCGCCTGTTGTACAGCAGCTTCTCCTTCGATCCTAGCTGCTTCAGCACGAGACTGCGCCTCCGCTTTAGCTTGACCAGTGGACTCCACAGCAGCACTTAGAGCTTGCAACTGAAGCAGTTCTCGGCGGGACTTCTCAGCTTCGGCTTCATCAGTAATCTTTTGACGTTCAAGCCTTCCTTTGGCTTCTTGTTCGAGACGATCAGCTTCATGTCTGTCAGCGGAAAAAATGATAAATAATGATAAACATTGCCATTGGAAGTCCCAAAAAGCTTTTTTCAAGCTATCATGTCATACTTTAGGAGCAGTGTCTTTAAAGCTTTATAATGCAGAAAAGGGATTAGGTTTAAAAGTCAGTCTTCACGTCAATATATTCGCGATTAAAAATAACTGAAGTGCTTTGCATGGGTAATTTCACGTGACGTTTAATTTGAGACAGACTTTTGCTGCAAGGCGCACAAATTTACTAGTGAAGTTTAGAGGATTTCTGCTTCAGAACAGTGACAATAAAATAAAGGGTGCCCGGGAGAGATACAAATATACATATAAATGGTTGTCCCCTGTATGTTCCAACGCAAGATGTGTTCGTTTCAATTTTTCGAAGAGAACTGTGTCTGGAAACTGCTGGAGACGGGTCAATCAGGAAAAGAAGACTTTAGGCAAATCTAGTTAAGATTTTGAAAATCCCATACGCATGAGAAATTAATCTAAAGTCTGCTTCGAATTAGATGCCACGCGAGCTTTGCGATAACGCAAAATTACTCATGAAGGACACTCCAAATGTTGCAATTCGCGGGTATTTTCACTTGACATCATATTTGAGACTGACTATAACTGAACGCCCATTTAAGGAATCTTACGAAACACGTTTTCGTTGAAATAGCTTGTAAAAAGGCATGGAAAGATCGACTTTAAACCAACAAAATTTAATGGTTATGTAAGGGAGCATTTTTCCAGTGTAAAAACTTGGAAGAAAGGAAATTGCAAGTTAAATGCAAACAAATCAAATGCACAACATAGGAACTGACTGTCTTCAAAGAAACTTACAGTTAGATTTTTCTGAAATCTTGAATATTTTCAGGATTAGAGTGTTCTTCTTCTTTTTTCAGAATTCAAGAAAAATTTTCAAAAATATTCAAAATGTCGTAAGTTCCCCAACTGGTTGATGCAACATGAAACAATTTCAAAGAAAACCATAGTTCGTTGATGTCTACAATCTGATATCAAGCAAAGTCTGTCACTCTTTTAATCAATGATTTAAAATTTGATGACATCGCATCCTCAAATGAGTTGCACTATAAATTACGATGTAATTTCGAAAAATATTCAAAATTTCCGTTAAAGTCCAACTGCAGAATTAAAGATAAGTAGCTAAAGTTTCTTTCAAGCCATTCAATCACAAGAAATAGGTCATAGAAATTTACATCCACTTTTTTATGCTGATTTAAAGATTTGGAAACTAAGCTGTGTAATGAAAGAATGTACACAAACCTGGCAGCAGCCTCTTGTGAAGCAGTTGTGATCTCAATGGCGAGTTGAACTGATTTTTGCAAAGCATCACGGGTTCTTTGATCAACAGGCTCTACAGATTGAATATCAACACTTGTTATGTTCAGATTATTGGACGGGAATGTGAACTTATTGCGAACTTTCATTTTCTCATCCAAACCAAACACAGAGGAGCGAATAATTTTGGCAGAGTTCTGTGGAGAAAAAATAAAAACACAATTAAGGCATCTGAATTTAATGCGAATTTCTTTAACACAAGTGGGGATGACTTTTTCATTCTCGCAAGAGGATAACACGTGCTACAGCGTGTTCAAGTCATCGTTCGAAGGTCAAAACAGTAGGGAAACTTGATCGTGATATCATAACGTCTTCCCGTTTACAGGCATTTAGAAGCGACCATTGGGGACAAAACGCAAGACCCTCTTCCATATTTTGGATAATTGTTCATCAAGCCCTCCTTCCCCCCTGCTTAATATTGACGGAAAAATATTTGCATCGCAGGACCCACAAATCACCCCTAAAGTTCAGAAAATTACAACAGTGAACACGGGAAAGGGGGAAAGCCGACATTAACTCGACATCGTCATAAGGTAGGGAAATCTCGAAATATTACGTGTGATACCATTGAGTTTGTCCCTGATTGGACCATTCCGAGAAAATTCCTTATCAAAGTGGCCGATTTCACCTTGGAAAATTCTAAAAGTATTTAACATGTTAGCTATTCAATAAGATGTCAAAAGTTATCATTGCTTTGACATTTAGGAACAATCGCCTTTCAAATGGCGCGCATTCTTCTGAATAATGTCATTTCATTTATCATTATTTCTTTATTTAGCTAAAGGAGAGGGTAGCCCTTCAGCAGAGGTGTTGGTTTTCAAGGGGCCCTCATGCGGTATAGTTTAAGTTGAGTATATTACCTTATGGAAATCATCGAATCTAACACCAGCAACAGCTCCTCTGACTCTTGAAGCAATGGCCTTGGTCAGGTCACCAACAAAATCAGGAACGGAAAAGAGCTTTGCCTTGTCTTCTTCATTCTTTGGGTCAACGGTGAAATGCCTACAACGAAAATATCAAGTTCATCATGTTAGATTAATGACAATTTTGGTAGTTCTTGCTATTGATAGGCCCGGTGGACCATCAACTAAAACTCGTAATCACCCAGGCAGAAAACTGGACAAAACAAATTTGTTTGTTTACCGTGTGTCCCACAGATTTTTTAAACATATTTCTAGCCTAGCAACCAAATTTACCTTTATCAATGGCTAAATCATTGTCAAGATTTTTCTCTATGGCAAGGAAAAATAAAAAACATTGCACAATAAGTGAATTCAGGCAAATGTAACATGATATGATCTCATTTTTATTCACATTTTAGCAAGGCTCTGGTCGATTTATTTGCTCTGCTTGAAGAATTTGCTGAGACTATTAAGGCCAAAGCTCTGGTTTGAAGGTGACAGCAAATTTGAAATTTCAATACAAATGTTTCAACGCTCTAAAGCATGAAGATTATCAAACAAGGTATCTATGTTCAAATTAACCATTGAGGAGCATCTTGAAAGCGATCCGCCATTGCTTAAAGCAAAATTTTCATCGCTAGGCCGGATTTATTTCTTTGGGACACCCGATATGTAGAGCTTCCAACCTGGCTGCAAACTTCAAACTACTTTCACACGGTGCTAGTAAAATTTGAAAACACAACAAGATTGTTACAGATCGGCCCCCCGTTGACACGGACAAGCCATATTTTGCCTGCACAATCTGCAAACGGTAGAATTTGAAAATGGAACTCTAACGGGCACAATTGGAAAGGAAGTTGTGTAAGCACGCGATAAAAGGACAATACCCTTTCAACGCAAGATCGATAAATAGACCTTTTAGCTATTCTATAAAAGAGCCTGGATCGAGCGTTATTTTTATATTGTTATTTCTATACCGACGTTCGATCGAGTGGCGTTAGAGCTTCTATCACTATTGTGCACATTCGAAAATTCTACAAATTCTGATTCTTTTCAGAATAGCTAAAGGTCTATTCTTTAGGCGAACATAGGTTTCTCTTATCTTCGAAATCTAGCCTCTTTGCTGCAGAGATTGCATAGACTTTTGTGCTGGGCAATTTCATATTGTGTCGGTATCATGTGAACATAGTACGACAAGGCACTTTTCCAGCACGACCTGCAACAAATAGATTGGGAAACCATTCTTACCCCTTTTGCTAATGATCCATCTGCTATGGCTGACACATTTCAGGAGATTTTCGAGTCGCTTTTGAATATACATGCTCCGATTAAGAAAAAAAGAGTAAGGTCGGAATTTGCTCCTTGGTTAACTCCAAATCTCAGAAAATCGATGGAGACAAGGGACCGACTGAAAAAAATAGCGGCAAAATCTCCTGGGGTGTGGCCAGCTTATACCAAGCAGCGGAATAAAGTAACCAAAGAAATTAGGCACTCTATTCAGGATTATTACAAAGGTATAATTGAGAAAAATAAAGGGGACCCGAAGAAAATGTGGAAAACAATCAATAGAGTCTTGGATAAAGATATTCAATGCACGACGGTTTCCAGTCTAGAAATTGACGGTAAAAGTTTAACAAAAGAGCGTGATGTGCTTGAAGCGTTGAATTGTCACTTTGTCTCTGTTGGACCAAAGCTCACGAAGAGCATAGAAACGAGACCAAATGATAATTGTTTGCGGCATATCACACCAGTAAACAACGAAATGCTGTTCAAAACAGTCGACAAAAAGTATGTGATGAATGCTATCAATCAGCTAAAGAACGGAAAAGCGTCTGGTCCTGACAAAGTTACCGTAGCTTTGGTAAAAGACGTGAGCGAATTTATAGCTCAGCCCCTTAAGCTGATTTATAACTCATCACTTACGAATGGTGTTTTTCCTGACATCTGGAAATTAGCGAGAGTCACCCCAATTTACAAGTCGGGCCCAAAAACTGATCTAAACAACTACAGACCTATCTCTGTAATCTCAGTGTTTTCAAGGATGCTAGAGCGACTAACGCACGATCAACTATTTGCGTTTCTCAAAATCAATGAGAGTATTACATGCAACCAAGCAGCTTTTCGTAAGTTGTACTCCACGATAACATCACTCATAAGCAGCACAGACTTCTGGTACGAAAACGTAGATCGCAGCAATGTTAATCTCACTATTTTTCTTGACCTTAAGAAAGCCTTCGATACGGTTGATCACGATATATTACTCAAAAAATTACGTGCATATGGAATAAGAGGCAAAGCTGGGAATTGGTTTGAATCCTACTTAAATAATAGAAAACAGTTCTGCTCTCTGAACGGTCAGCATTCTAAAGCCAGAGATGTAACCTGTGGTATTCCCCAAGGTTCTTGTTTAGGCCCTCTTCTTTTCATCATTTACTTGAATGACTTGGAAAAGTGTCTTAAATTCTCCAAGGCTAGCATTTATGCTGACGATACCAATATAACGATTGCATCGAACGATGTAGCGAAACTAATTGAGGACGCACATCAAGAGCTTTCCAATCTCTCTGAGTGGATGAGGGTGAACAAACTTAGCCCAAATCCCAGAAAAACTGAATTCATGGTCATAGGGCATCCACTTAAAACCAAAAATTTAGACCTGCCAGAAGTGCTTAAACTAAATAACTCTGATATCAAAAGAGTTGAAAAGACGAAATCCCTCGGAGTGATAGTTGATGAAAAACTAAGTTGGGATGAACAGTTTAAGCGCACCAAAGGCAAAGTGAGTGGAGGTCTTGCAGCTTTGAAAAAATTGAAAAATGTCGTTCCACAATCCCAATTGTGTAATGTATATTATGCGTTAGTCGAGAGTCACCTGCGTTATGCCGATGTTATCTGGGGTAGTCTTTCAAAAACAAAAGTAGCTGCTCTCCAACGCCTTCAAGACCGGGCGTATTCGATAATTGCAAACGCAAGAATAAAAGATGGCTGGTCGGCATCCTGGTTAAACGTAGAAAATCTTTTCCGTTACGATAGAAATGTCATGACTTACAAGATTATGAACAGACTATGCCCTGAAAACCTCTGGGATAAATGCAAGCTAAGATCTTTTCACTCGACCTACAATACTAGGCACTGTAAGGATATCCAGATCCCTAGATATAGGACTGAATTTGCAAAAAAGGGCTTTCATTAAGCAGCTCTCAAGTCATGGAATGATACACCTGCCGAAATTCGCGAGTTACCGACACTTGATCGTTTTAAAAAACAACTTAAAACGCATCTAAAGAGCTAGACTCTCAACCCAAACACAACTCCCTGGAAGAACAGCAAGGATTAAGTTTTATAGGGCTTTAGGTTTTTACTCATAAGGTTTTATCATTGTAAATAGATGTGATATATTTTAATTTGCTGAAGGGTTAATTTGTGTATAAATAATATTAAATGAAAAAAAAATGAAATAGTCTCAGAAAGAGCTGAATACTATCAGACCAGCATTGACAAACAAGAGAAAAAAGAAACGTTAATAATTGGTACAATGATAGACCATTCAACGCTTTCTCGTTAGAACGAGGCCCTCAAAGTAACACCATAAATAGTAACGCTAATTTAGTTTTGCTCGAAGTTTTGTCAAAAATGTTTTGATCTGGTGAATTACAACGATTTCTCAAACGTGGATCACTTTAACCTTTGGATTTCTTTACAGAGCACAAAGCATTCTGTTTCAAAAATTTCACATCGATGTCAAAATGAATAGCCTATAGCTTACCAGTTGTAAGACAGCTGCAGTGACAGTCTTGCATGGTCAGCGGTCTCAACAACAACAATGTCCGTGCAGAAGTCTGGGCCCAACAAGAGGCACAGTGCTTTGATAGTATTTGGTCTCTTTGGTTTTCCACCAGACAAACTGAGAAGAGTGAACTGCTCATCGGGTCCAAGCATCACGAGGTCAGGTCCAAACACAACCCTATCAAGTTAAAAAGAACAGCTTGTATCAAACAACTCAGCAAATAACAGTGCTGGGGGGGTGGGGGCTAATTCAAGTACTCTATAGTACGGGGTTGTGCCATTTTTAGGGTACCTTTCCTACAATAGAATCCGGATTTATATTTTGGGATTTATGGATATGCTTTTCGCAAAACTACATTTGAGGGTATACTTTTCCTATACTTTTTCCGGACTTATCGGAATATATACTTGTTTGGCATTTTCCGCACTTATGGTTATGATTCTTATAAATGTTTTCCGCATTTATAGGTGGTAATTTTAGGTTCTGAATAGCACAACCCCCGTGCCATGAAAGTTTAAGTAATCCCCCAAGAATTTGATAGCACACTTGCGAGATGCTACACATGATGATAAAAATCCAATTTGTTGCTGGCAAAATGAATTTTTTTTTATGCTTTATGCCACTGCGGTTGACGAGAAGAGGCTTGGATAAATTTTGTAAAAGAAAAGATTTACCTACAGTAGAATGATAAATCGACTTTGGGAACTGAAGAATATATCTCAAATCTTTGAATGCACTCAATAAAACCTGAGAGAGCAAACTTTAGAGATGGGACAGAGTAGCGTAACATGAAGTTAAACTGAGGTTCATAAAAAAAGGTTTCAAGCCTAAGTCTGTCTAAAGTTAGATGTCACGCGCAATTCCCGCCAATAAAAACAACTGAAGAGTTTTGCATGAACAATTTTGCATTATCGCAAATTTCACGGGACATCTAATTGGAGCCAAAGTTTAATTTCCTCGCTAGATTTAGTCAAACCTGCTACCTTATATATATCTGGAAACACTTGGCATAAATAATTTACCTCGCCTTTTTCTCCTTGTAATCATACATTTGGACTGCGGCGTTATGAGGCACCCTGAATGTAATAACCTTGTGTTTCTCACGTGTCTTCATCCTGTCACCACTACCACGATCACTTCTGTTGGCCAGGGGGTCTTTTCCTTGCGTGATGAGATCTTCAACAACTGGAGGTAGTGATTTCTCCCATAACTCTTCATCTTGAGTAAGCATGTAAGTGTTTCCGATTTCTGCTCGCACTTTACCGGTTCTGATATCACGCACATAGACACCCTCGTTTGCATCCAAAGGAATGGCTTTTCTTCGGTTAACAACCTCGACTTCAACAGGAGGTACATATTCACATGGTCCGCGAATCATCCATCTGTCACCAGGGTGACGTGTGACTTTCTATGAAAGATACAGTAAAATAATGAAGCTGCTAACCAATGGAAGCCAGCTCACCCGTCTGTCTACAGTGTCTTCTAAAAATTATCACGATCACTGACAAGGCAAACAAAGGTTCAACAAACAATTTTGTTTTGCCTTACGATGGGGTAGTGTAGCAAACAATTTTGTTACCCCGATCGTAAGGCAAACAAATTATGGGATAACAAAATGATGCGAAACAAAGACAAAGCGTCTCTAGAATGCTTTGCCTTCTTCGCACTCAAAAGCATTCGAAACCCAACAAATTTCGAAATCAAACTAAAGAAAAGTATGATTGATCAATACTTATATGACTTCCATCCAGTTTGGTTAAATAATGAATGATATTGATAAAGAAAAAGAGACTAACAATAGTTTTACAGCTGTTAGTTTTACATTAACTATAATAGTTTTACATTAATGCGTATTTCATGTGGTAGTTCCTTATTAATTACGGCGAAGCCACAACTCATTTCGAGACGAATGAAAGAGTTGCGATATCGAATCTGGCCAGTCCCTTTTCCTAGATGAAACGACCCATTGTGATCACACAATCATGAAATCGTCAAAGGCGGTGGCAGCAAAGCCCTCGACAAAGCCTAAGCTGTCTCTTATTTTGGGAACGCGTATTTGTCTGATTTCGTCACGGTCACATAGAGATCTTTCGTGGGTGACTGCAGTTTTCAATTCCAAATGAAAAACAACAAAAGCAGCAGCTGAACTTCAATGCAGCTGTGTGATTCTTTCAGGCAGGAGCAGGGAGCATGCATTGATATTGCGATGCTGTGCCAACAGAGCTGAACTGACAAGAACGAGCTGGTACGAGAAAGGGGGGGGGGGGGACCAAGACATCTTGTAATGTCAACAGAACCAGAAAGGCATGTTATTAACTTTTATTCCTTTTATTCCATATGTTGGTTCAGCTTGTCTCCATTTCCCAAAACGCTGCACTCACTAACTAATGTTATTTCTGGTCTGTCTTAGAGTTTATCGATTGTAGTTGTATGGTAGTAAAATATATCGTTGTCTCTCAAAATCTTTAGCGGCCCAAGCTAGATAATCGTTGCTTTTCTTCAGTCGCGTAGAATACAAGTATTTCAACAACTTTATATTCGCAAGGTACATCTTACGACTAAAATTGAATGGAATTGACAGCATAGGTTCCAAATCTTTGGTCTAAAATCTTCCAAATCTTCCAAACCTTTGGTGTAAAAAGGTGGGTGTAAATTCTGTGACCTATTTCTTTGATTTGAATAGCTTGAAAGAAACTATACCTACTTTGCTATAATTCTACTGTTAGACTTTTCAGAAATCTTGGATGTTTTTCGAAATTACAGTAGCGTATTTTATATCTAAAATAATTTGAGGATGTGACGTCATTAAATTTCTAAATCGTAAAACAAGAAGAGTGATAGTCTTTTGCTTGATACCATATTGTAGACATTCTTAAACATTCATAAACATTCGTAGACATTCATTCTTTCTTGAAAACTATTCTGTAATTCCTCAAAAAGTTTAGACATTACGATGGTTTAAACTTTTTCATAAGTTTCCTTGAATTCCTTTAAAAGAAGCAAAACTCTGTAATTCTTGAAATACTGAAGGTTTCAGGAAAGTCCAATGGTAGAATCACAGCGAAATAGCTAAAGTTTCTTTCAAGCCATTCAGTTCAACGAAATAGGCCATAGAATTTTACACCAATCCTTTTAAAGATTTGGAGCCTATGTTGTCACTGACAGTAGGAAACGTTCCTGATTTAAGCAAGGTACACTTTACAATCTATTAAATGTGTTTGCTCTCATAAAGATATTTCCTAATATTCTTGCTTTTATATCAAGGGAATAGTAGCCATTGAAAATAATGCACTCTGCTACTTTCCTTGCTTGCTTTTGAAAAAACGTTTTCCAATCACAAATTAGATATCATCTGTAATGATCACAAAGCAAAATAACAAACCTTGTTGTCTGAAGTGAATTCTTCAGTAGCGCGGAGAATGAGTCCTTCATCTTCCCCAAGAATGTAAACACTCTGAATTCCTTTCTCGAGCGTCTCACCAGGTCGCAAAAAGAACGTTTTGTCGCCCTAGAAAAGATATCTCTGTTAAGTTTCATTTCTATTGCTGTGGAGCTCAAATGTTGACAAAATTGATCCAGAAGTTGGGCCAACTTCGAACAATTCTGGGGTAAACACCTTCGTAAAAATCACACTTTTAAACTAGAAAGATATGACCGATTTGCCAACTAAATTTTACATCTAAGTTGAAATGTTAGCAACACACAGATAATACTATTACTATTTGATAGACTGACCCGTCCGTAGTAACAAAAACAAATCCTATACACCTGAAAATGAATAACCTGAGTTACAGATGAGATCGCATTGGTTTATAAATAGCTTATTGTATCTGACAATCCAACGCATGGCGAAAGAAAACAAAGTCAAAAGAAAAAATATGGTGTGTTTCGGTTTTTCTTGTCCTATTTATAGACAAGCGCCGTATAACTCAGGTCAACAATCACCATCGTCCTTAAGGGAGACCATGCCACTTTGCCCTTCTAAAAAATTTAGACTAACCTTGACCAGTTTCTTTTGTCCAAGTTGTGGTTTGCCATCTTTACCGACAGGATCTAATATGACACAATATTGTCTGTTGCTCAATGTAGTTATAGACACAACATCAACAACCTAAAATAATAAAAATTGTCATCAATGGTAGGTATGAGTGCTGATGTAACAATGGGTAGTTAGATGCCACAGATGTGTTTGATTCCCACAGCTTTGTTCCTTTGCGGAGGAAAACATTATTTACTACTATGGAGGAGCTACCGGGTGCGCCAAAATAAACTATGCACGTTTGGCAGGCCACAATAAATCGTACACTGGGCCGATTTTGAAGATTCATGACTTAATCTTTAGCAAAAAGCCTGAATTACATTCTAGGACTTTTTGCAAATTTTTTTGTTTTCAGTTTTTAGAGCTAGAAGCGAGTTCCTTAAAATTTTCGTTTTCCAAAACACTGAAAACGATTAGAAAACGTTGATCAAATTTTCTAAAGAATCGACATGAATGGAAAAGAGAAGACTTTTTCGCGATGGTTTGGGATGTAAAAATCGATTAATTAATCAATAAAATTAATCGATACCATTAATCGATTTCTAAATCCCAAATCACCACAAACAAGATTTCTCTTTGTCCATTCAGGTCGATTCTTTGAAAACTTGATCGACGGTCATGTAGTATAGCTATGAGACTTTTCAGTACATTATTTCATACACCAAACAATTTATAATCTTCAAGTACATTTGGATCCTTGACCAAAGAGATCAAAAAGAAAATTTCATGATAGATTTGATAACCGAATTTTGGCAAATTTTCAAACGGGAATACTTCTTTGGGACACCCTTTGGGACACCCGGTACCTTTCGAAGAGCGGGCAACAACATGTGCATTCAAAAAGCCTGAAAGATTTCAATGAAATCAAAAACTGTAAAATGTGCAAAAAGCCAAATCCTCACCTCTTCATAAATACCAGGGATGTGAGCCTCAGTATCGTTGAATGTAATGAGCCACTCTTCACCATTCTTTCTTACTTCCCCTCTTTCGTCAGTAAAGGTTCTTGTTGAACGCATATGAAGCGCTTTCTGCAAATCGAAAACATATGTTCAATTCAAACGACAGCTGAGTTCATCTATGGGCAAATCTAGTCAAATGATCGTGAAGTTCAAGTTGTTGCTGAGGCAAGAAAAGAGTTTGAATAATGCATGATAAGATCTAATATCATAAATGGAGATATTTTTTTTACATCATTTAATAATTTACAATACATATTACTTTCAACATTACTTACAAAATACCATACCCTACTACTAATACAATACCAATTGGAGCGAAAACTACGTCTACCTCATGGCAACATAAAACAGGAAATACGAACATACCACTGCACGTAACTACTAGAGAGAAAAATAATTGCTAAAACTACACGTAACTACAAAAAAGAAAAAAAAACGTTTACCTTAAAGGGGACATAAATATAATACAGATTACATTTTACAATACTTTCTAATTACAAATAAGTAGGTTAGGCCGTTAGGCACAAGATTTAGGGATATTTAATGAAGAGGACCATGATATTATACGAAGCGTTCCGTTCTTGAAATATACAAGATAGTTGATTTTAGGATGAAGTTATTTACTTCAAATGGCAACTTTTTATCGCCGTACAAAAGAATCTGTAAAAGGACAGGATTTGGAACGTCAATAATTTCAAATGAGCGCAGCACCGGAAGGACACCAGCGAGGAGGTCACGCCTTTGTTCTTCAAAAGAAGTGCACAACAATAGGTAGTGTTCCGTATCCTCAGGACCGTCGTTGATTGGACACATCGGGTTGATTGTGTCACTAAAATTATGTGTGAATTTGTGAAAATTCAGTTAGTTTCGACCATTCGGTCCCCTCAGTCAGACGCCATCTTAGATTTGATGGCAGTCCTCCTCCGCCAAATCCAAGACGGCGGTCCTCCTCAGTTTAGTCCAAGCTGAATTCTCTGTCACAAGTCAATAAATTTGTTTAGCCATGATACTCAACAGGTCATCGCAGGCTGAACAAATTTTGCACCACTGCCAATCATAGAGGAATTTCACATTGAATCTGTTATATTGGCTAGCTGATCTTTACCTCCTTTTACTAAAATCGTTTTACATAAAAGCGTTGATATGTACTTCTTTGTTCCTTGTGGTACCACCTTGTAATTTTGCTTTTTGCTGTGAAGTTCTATATGAATTCAACATAAAAAATCATTTTACAGCCCTTATAAAGTTAACAACAGACCTTCTCTGTGAGAACAGTGGCTTTCACAACATCAATGACTTCTTCATAGGCTCCAGGAAGATAAGCACCAACTTTCTTCACCAGCCACTCTTCACCAGTTACCCGAAAATTGCCATCACGGTCCTGTGAAAAATGAATTGATGAATTGTATTACATTACTCGAAAAACCCGTAAAACACAATGTTCTTCAATGCTTCTTTGTCCAATTTGTAAAAACTTACTGCAATGCAACAATATTTCTGTATAGTAGTGACGTAGCTGCTGCCGTACATCGTGTATACCAGCTACTCTTCGCCAGTTACACGAAAATTACCATTACAGCTCTGTATCGAGTACATTGTTAAAGGTTTTGGGTAACCGGCATATACTGCGATGATTTGTTTTATTTTTTTGTGGATTTCATAGCTTACGAGTAGACTTAATATTCACAAGAAGAAAGGGTCCACAAAATAAAGGGCAGAAATTTGCTACATGCGCCCAAGTAATCATTAATGATTATTTTAATCCTCTATTCAAATAATGTGTGAAATGAGTCTCAACAAAGGACGCATATATTAAGTACCAGAAATCTGGAAATCGCAGTAGCAAGCTTTATCCTTTGTTTTGTAGACCTGTTCTTCTTGTGAATAATGGGTCTAATCGTAGGTTATGGATTTCATGGATTTTAGTCAATTCAAATCCAATGTTCAAAACATGAAAGGCAAAATATGGTCGCATTGGGAGCCTTCCATGACGAGCTATTAACTTGAGTGACATCACAAATTTATTTCAATGAAACATTAAATTAGGCCACCTTTACGAACAGGGCTGCAATGCATGCCTGTTGCCCAAGAGCCCCCGGGGGGGTACTTAGTATATTTGTCCCAGGGCTGGAAAAAGTGCGCGACCACGCGACCGCCGGTCGGAGGCATGTTGTAAAATCTGACAAAACAATGGAGGCACTTTTTAAACTTTTCTGAAACGTCTTTTTTGAAGATATTTTCCACTCTTAATTTTTCAATAGAATGTCTTATATGAGATTTTTGTGAAAGAGAAAGAGCCTCATATTACTGCATCGAAAGTTAGGTAGACAATAGTAACTTCAGAATATCTTCTTGTCGTTTTTTGGCTGTTTCTTAAGATTTTAACGTATTTTTATAAGAAACTCTTTACTTGAAAACTGGAAGAAATTGTTGATAACTGATTTTTGCACTTTCAATAATTAAGATCTGTTCCGTGGTATTTATACCGATTAAGCGTTTGAAAATGTCTGCAGAACTAACTTCTAAAATTGATAAATGTTTCTTTGGTTCATTTAGCCAGGCACAGCTTGGAAGCTCTGCTTTTAAGCCATAGATTTTTACGAAGTATCATCAAACTTGCCAAGAGTCTTTTTTTACAGTTACATGCTAATTTTCCTTTCATATATCGTCACTCGACATATTCAACTAAAGCTAGAAACCAGGTTTTCTTCCTGGCAGCGAAAATCAAAATTTCCTGCAAAACCTTGCCAAAATGCCTTGCAAGTAGGATTGTAAGTTGCTATATTCCACTGGGCATAAAATTTCTTCCAGCATACCTAAATTCTTTCCAAAATGAGCTTACAGACCAACACAAAAATAATGTCCATGCATTCTTTGACAATGCTAACGCAATGCTTATATTTCTACTTGAAAACAGCTAATCGTATTAATCAACTAGGAAATGTGTGGGTATTTTGATATTAGGGGAGGCCGGGGCTTGTTGTAACACATTTTGGAAAAAATGGCATGTTTGTCCTTAAACGCAACATGCAGGTTCTTCGTGCTACCACCATTTGCCAGGTTTGGCCATTGGCTGCCGAATGCAATTTATTTTTTGTTGGTGGGGCTACAGTTTTTTCGCAGATGGGAGAAAAATTGAGATTGAAGAGTTGCGACTTGCCTGGGCATGGGGCAAGTTGTGACAGACACCGAGGAAAATTGTAAAACATAAAACAAAGCAAATTGATGGTTCTAAATACTTAATCAAAACTTGAGGTGTTGGTACATCCCTTGAACTCATAAACTTACAACAGCCGGCAAAAAAATAAGGCTTTGGAGCCATGAAACATTTACCTCGATATTTTAGGCTACCTTAAAAGTCCATCTCAAAGTGGAATAATCTAGACTTCAATGACAAATTCTTAAAATGTAATGTTGTGCCATTCTAATGCACAAATTGTTCAATAACGATAACAAAGTACAAAATAAAAGCATTCTGATAATATTTTTCATTTGGTAGACATTATCGTTAGTGTTTTAACTTGCCACAGGCTGACAAACAATAACAGCTTGCATTATGTTTCATGCAGTTTAAACCTTTTACTGTTCAAACAGCTACTCTCACGACAATTCTCTTAAAAAGTTTTGGAGGTCCCTTGCCTGTGCATTTCACCGGTCGGAGGCACTAAAAAATCTTTTCCAGCCCTGAAATTAACTACTACTCGTAGAGAGATTTTACTTCAACGTTTGACCAAATGCTCTTTCTGAACAACCTCCTCATGGGCTCATTCTTTTGCCTCCAAAACATTTTTGTACTCATGTCCTGGAAATTAAGAGCAACTCAAGCACAATGACCAAATAGACACACAAAAAAGAATTGAACGCTTTGATTAGAGGCTTGTGGAGTGGGTTAAATTGGTGAGCGTGGGGCAAATAGTGGTCAGAGCGGGGCAAAATGGGTCACTGGATCATCTGTCTCTACAAATGAGGGACAGCATCCTTGGTCGCAAAAATGTTCAATGATGTAAACTGCCCTTGTTCATTACATAGAAACTGACTTTGCCAATCAAGGTACAATAGAAATTGACTTCACCAATCAAGGTACAATAACTAACAATAACACCCATGAATTTGAGAATGCAGGCGTGCATAAACATGGGAACGTGGGAGCAGCTTTTTCCAAAGCAATATTTTGCAGGCAGTTTTTCTAAAATAGCTTTTGATGAAATGTAATTGCAGTAAGATGATGAATAATAGCAAACAAATGGTACAAATTGCTCATGTTCTGCTGTTGAATATATGATTAATCGTTTCGTTGCTCCATGTGTAAAAACTTACTGTTTGATACCTGCATTACTACTGGTTCTGGTAATAGGCTTCTCTACCCTAGCTGTACAAAATTGATATGCAGGCAGGTTTTCAGATAATTTCTACCGCTACCAGGCAGGTTTGAATATTATGCACGCCTGTGAGAATGACCCATATTTGGCCCCACTCTGGTCCATTTTGCCACATCTTACTCTTTGGCTTTTAGCAAGTCATTGCCTATCTTCTAAATGCTTCAAAACGTACCTTGGTTTCTCCTCTTGCTCTCAATTTGATTGCTTGATTTGGTCTGATGACAGTCGCCCTGATTGTCTCTAATACTTCTACTTCCTTTCTTGGAATGTACGTTCCTGGAATGACAAAATAATATTTTTCATTATTATTATTATTTCTTTCTTTAAAGTAAGCTTAAAATACGAGATAGCAAAATTACTGCTAATTCAGGCCTACTATTTAGCAAACATATAAAAAATAAAATAAATGGGGGAAAGTCCTATTTACACAACCATTAAAACATTAGCATTGAACATAATAACATAATTATGAATATCATGTTAGATACACAACCTGCGAAATGTATGTTTTGCATAGCCTACAGTTGCAGTTCTCGCCCTTCCAACATCTAATCAGGTTTTTAAAGATAGGAAGTGTGCTTGCTTGTTTCACTGCATTTGGCAAAGTGGACCAAAGTCTGTTTCCAAGGAAGGATATAGTCTCAATTCCAAAGCTCGTCGTATGCACTTTTGGAAGCTGTGAGTCGTTACCATGTCTTAGATTGTAGCCAATATTCCGCTCACTGAAAATATCCTTCATGAAAGTTGGAATATCCTTCTTTTGGTGGAATATACGGGGTGACACAAAAAACTTTGCAAGCTAAAATCAAAAGATATCAACAAATGATTGGTATCACAGTTTAGTTGAAAGGCTGAGCTATCTTTTGAGATGCTGCATCGTCATTTTAAGCAATGGTTACCATCCGAAAAACCAGATTCAAAGAAAATTTCGAATGCCGGATTCCTCATTTTGAGTGAAACATCGCCATCATTTGACATGGATTTGACGTCGTCTGGGGAAATTTTGTTTGCAAAATGATTGACCTCTCTTCTTCGTTCAAATTTCGTGCTCCAAAGCAAATTTGGAATTTAGCTTTTCATACCTTCCAAAACATGGACTGGAAAAGGAGAGAATAGTCCCAGAAATGAATGAGCTACCATATATTTGAAATTGATTTTCAGACTGTAAGCATAACTTAAACTAACCAAGCAACTAAAGATAGCTTTAAGGAGACTATGTGCGATCAAGCTCGTGAAGTTTTTTGGGTCACTCGGTACACTTCTACATTTGACTGATAGACAAGGGATTAAGAGAATGCCAATTGAAGGAAGCGTAAAACGAGAAGTAGAATACACTGTGATAATAAAACGAAGATGATAATGAAGAAAACAAGAAAGGAACGGAGCACTAGTATATTTCTCTACAAAAGATAAGGAAATTGTTTATAAGGTCCTGTAGGTATAAGCGTCACAAGTTTAAATTAATTCGTTTTTCTTGAATTAAAGCTTTGCATTCAATAAGTCCAAAGAAGCGCAGGACAGACCAGTTATTATCATGTCTGTAATAGACCTTTTCACAATTTTAAAAAGAGAATCTCAATCGATCGATATTCTGATAAATTTTGTAGAATTTTCGAATGTGCAAAATAGTGATAGGAGCTCTGACGCCACTCAATGGAACCCTTCGCATAAAATAAAATGCATACACAAATATCGCTCAATCCAGGCTCTTTTGTAGAATAGCTAAAAGGTGTATGTATGGAATGGCTAGACTGATTACATGTGGCAGTTGCACTCCTTGATAAACTGAAAATCACTATAACTATGGCCAGTTGAAGCGTAGGGCCATCATCCAATTCAATCAATGAAGCGGAAACTGGGACTGAAGTAGTTAGTCTATGGAATGGCTACCAGTGTTTAAGTGTTTGGATACGGTAGAGTCAGGTTCGTCATTGCGTGATTCTTGCAGATGTACTTTCTTTTCCATGTTACAAAGACGCTTATCCCACTGATGATGCTTGACAATTCAAAGTATTTCTTACCTGGGCCTTCAAACAAATATTCATCTCCAGCAACTCTCTTCTCCCCACCTTGATCTTCAAAATCCAAGACTGCTCTTAGACGAAGGGCAGAGTTGGCAGGAACCACTCTCAAAGAGCTTGGAGCTTGTTTCAATTCTTCACCAGGGTACAAAGGAAATGGATCTTGGGCAAGACGAACATCCTGTTGATAAAGGTTTTAATTACCAAACAAATATTGAATTTTACTTAATCTTTAATTCACATGAAAGCAATAGAGAATGTTTAATAAAACTTATATATTTTCATGGTTGAGCATTCAGGTCAAACCCTGACGGTATTTAGATGGGGCCTTCTTAGGAAAACCCCTGTATTTTCGGAAGAAAGTGACCAATCTCAGCAAGGGAAATTCCTAAAAAGGATTTAGCATACTCGCTATTCAACAAGATATGAGCATTGCTGTGACATTCATGGGACGGTATCCTATCAAACGTCCTGCGTTAGTCTCGCTTCCACTAGATAACAAATACCACATGACACAACAAATTTTGAGAATAAAATCCCTGGTGACAATTTTCTTTCACTGAGTTAACTTCTGCTGAAATGCATTTTATGATCCTCTCCTCAGGACATTCTCCCCTAAGCAATTTTCACATGACATACTTTCCAGTGTCAAGGCATGGAAAGGCCTACATCTAGCTTCACAGCTGCCAGAAAGATTGCCTGGCATTAACAAATAGTTGTTGCCTGCTTGCCTCAAAGCTAGAGGTACAGTAAAAACCCGCGTATAAGAACCTAGTGGATTAAGAACCTGCAGGCTGAAATTTTGCAATTAGACCCCCATTGTATAAGAACCCATTCAGCCTGGAATTTGAAATAGGTTCTTATTTGCAGAGATCAGGAGGTCTTATTCACAACAGAAGTTTGTGGAAGAATCAAAATGTTTACATTACCTGATGAGAAGCTTTTGAAAGCTTTTCTCTGGATTAAATAAACACTTCTGATTCTTCCACAAATTTCTGTTGAGAATAATACCCTCAAGTGATGTGAACTGACAGTAAATAATGAATCTGAAGAAAAGAAATTCCTGAAAGCCCTGAATAAAATAAGAACCAATTTAAGAACCTGAACAGCCTCATTTCCCATTAAATACCCAAAATATAAGAACCTAATTAGGCGGACTTGCAAAATTGTAGGTTCTTATCCACGGGTTTTTACTGTATTAGGGAATAATAAAAAGAAGAACAATATTAACATACCAAATCTGCATGTCTCAGTTTCACTTGTCCATGTTTATCAAGAATAACCTTTCCATCTTTATCCATCAAAACAGGATTCTCCACAATGCAGTAATGCCTTGGTGGGATGGTGATCATCTTGTCTGGGCCAAATACCACCTAGTCAAAAGCATTTGGTTTAGTAAATTACCCAAGGGGTTGCATTTAGTTTAAATTTAGTTTGCAGCAAATTCGTACAAAGCTGTTGTGAGTTTTTGTTTGAGTATGTTTCAGATTTAGGAGTTTGTGTATTTTTTGCAAAGAGTTTAAATTTTGCACCAAACCAGCTTGTAAAAGTTTGTTCCTGTACAAAAATACAAGGCTAAACTTGGCCTTGTACAGGCAGTGTTTTAGCCTTGTAGAGGGGATTATGACCTTGTTATGACCTTGCACTAACCTTGGAAGAAAATTACAAGGCTATCAGTAAGATTCCAAGCTGCAACCTTTTAGAGAGCGCGTGGCCGAGTGGATAAGGCGACTGACTGTGACTCATAAACCAAAGGTCAGAACGGCTGAGGTTCGAATCCCGCGCTGGACAGTTTGGTCGCTGTCCGTAACTCTAGCCCGGGTCGACCAGAGCCATGTGAGGGAAATCTGGTAGCTGCGGCGGGTAGATGGTAAAACATCCGTGGCCCCTGTTGGAAATAAGTCTCTCTCAGACTTTCGCAGGCTAGCCACGTTAAATATGATACCTACCTACCTACCTATCAACCAGTCTAACACAAAGGTTTCCACAAGGCTTCCACAAGGCTTCTACAAGGCTAATTAGCATTTTTCAAGCCATTTACAAGGTTACAGCAAGGCTATTCCAGGCTTTAACAAGGTTACAAGGCCATAACCACAAGGCTTGTACATGGCTACTACATGGCCTTGTATTTTCGTACAGGTTTGAAACTTACAGCTGCAAACATGCAGATTTGCACAAAATCCTTACGACTTTGCAAACTCCAAAAAACAATGATAGAGCATACTCAATGCCAATTGATTTGTAAAGTTAGCACAAATTGTATTTTTTAGGCCCCGTCCACACGTATACATTTACGCTCGTAAAGGCATACTTTGTTATGCGTTTACGCCTTGCAATTAGTGGATCAGTGTGGATGGAAAACACTCCATGCGTTTTACAAACATAAACGTATACGTGTGGACGGGCCTTAGTAAAGGTTGAAAACAAGCTGAAGAAATCTTTTCATTAGTATGGCAGTCTTTCTGCAAATGTTGAACCCCTTGGTGACATTATACAACAGCATATCAAAATTTGGGTCTCAAATTCTACAAACAAAGTTTAAGAAATGTTGGTGATCGGAAAAAAACATGACAATAAGAATTTTTATAAATAATAGGCTTTTTTGTAAATTTGCAAAAAGTAAAATGAAATATTTCAGATAACAAAACATTACATACAGAGCTGCAATGATGCAGAATTGTAACTAGATAACGTGCACTAAGCTGAAAAGGGCCACAAATTTATCAGGGTGAATATATCAGACAATGTGTCCTATTTCAATGCATGGAATGACCCAGTTTTTCCTGGCTACAGGAATACACACATATTTCTTTATAAGAAACTAAGAAAGTTGCAAAGTACATAAATTATCAGAATTTGGGGCCTGAAAGTTTCTTAACAGCTTCTTAAATGGTTCCTCAAATTCAGATCTTATTTTGTGGTGGGGGTCTCCTCACACCTCTGTTTGTACATTACTCCAGTAGCACCGAGTAATGAAGTACAAGGAACAAGAGGAAGTACAGTATGCTTCAGCCAAAATAAAAAAGCTTCAGAAAAAAAGGAACAGTTTTGTGTGATATTTTTCCAGTATCTGCCAAGATTCTTAAGTTTCTATGTTTTCTGAGAGTTGACTTTCTTATGAAAAGTTTCTTGTAAAAAACACAAGTAAAGGAAATCAGTTATCTATGCCTGAATATATGGAGAGATAATTATCATTAAAGACCAAACGGGCATGAAAAGACAGTTCCATAGAGTTAGACGTTGGGTGATACCTGTCAGTGGCGGACACTTTGCCAAATATTGGGGGGGCGAAGCTATTGTTTGGGTTAAAAAGCATTGTTTGTTTCTATTGTTTTCGAACAAAAGATCTTTGTTCTAGCCAACATTGGGGGGGCGATCGCACCCCCTCGCCCCCCCAGGTGTCCGCCACTGATACCTGTCATGGCCATAGACAGGCCGCAAAAGAAAGTACCTATCTATCTATTTATGTAGCATGTATTGTAAGGAATCCAATAAATGGGTATATTGTGCACAATAGTTGTCAGTTGTTCCTGAATAAATTCTTTATACATATTCTATATTAGACGATGCATGAAATGTTCTCATAGGAAATTTCTCTGCTAAAAACCGTCAATTAAAGTGTGGCTTACATTAGCGCAAATGACAGGAAAAACATAATGATTTACTACTTGATTAAAATCAAACTTACTTTTTCATTGTCTTGCCTGACATAAGTTTTTGGTCCAACTTCTACTCTTGTCACATTGGTATTCTGGTCCAGGACATGGAGATAATAGTAAGGGGCAATTCTGAACAAACTGTCATCAGACTGTCCTCCTTTTGATCTCTTATCCATCTTGATGTTTGTTAGTTCGCTGCAAAAGACAATAAAATATTGAACATGAGACATGGAGTGCACAGGCCCATCAGAAGCTGGAGGCTGCTGGGGGGCTTTTGCCTCCTCAATAATTTGCTGCAATTTGTTGTTGTTGTTGTTCATTTATTTTAATTTGATATTTTACATAGCTAAACAATATATACAAAGTTAACTAATCTAAATTGAATGAGATTAAAATGTATACGAAACTTAATGTTGAATAAAATTAAAACTACTGCAGGCACTACTGTACATTTACATTCTGGGCCATTCCATTGCTTTATCAAAAGTTTAAAGCTTTTCAAGTTTTCTGCAGATTTCATTTTGATTGGTAGGTCATTCCATATTTGAGGGCCAACGGACTCAAGACTGTTTGAACCAAAAGTTACTTGATTTGGTCTTATATGTTTTAAGTCATAAGGATTTCTGGTAGAATATTGCGAAGATCTGAACTTGAAGAAATTTTTCATGAATTTGTTCATAAGTCATGAGGATTTCTGGTAGAATATTGCGAAGATCTGAATTTGAAGAAATTTTTCATGAATTTGTTCATTTTTCAAATGAACATGGATGCAGGGACGCCGGGGCGATGGTAGGACAAGGGGGGCGACTAGGAACGTAAGGGCAATCGAGACCGAAGGCGAACGAAGCGAGCTTAAAAATTGGGGGGTCCGGGGGTACTCCCCGGGAAATTTTTTGTGCCACGCCCTTTAGATTGGCTTAAAATGCTATCAAAACGTTTTAACGAACATTAATAATGTTCTTTCACAAAATTTTTCGGCTATTTCTCCACATGTCCTCATTCCGAATTGCATAAAATCGCATATTGCTTATTTTGAAGCTGCAATTGCCAGTCATTTTTCTTAACTGGTGTGTTCCTGATTAGGGAATGAAGCTATCGCGGCTTTTCTATCAAGTTTCAAAGTAAATTATTGTTTTTCATTGAAAGGGCACTTTTGCCCCCCTTGCCCCCATTAAGAAAGGGCAGGAGGGGAGCTTGCCCCCCGCGCCCCCCCTCTCCGGCGTTCCTGCATGGATGAGAAAGCCAAGCTCATGCAATAAAGACTTAAACTTATCAGTACTTGAGGAGTAACCAGAATCTATCAAGACAAATAATCTATATCCTCAAAAGTGCATGGTTGGCCTTCCCTGCAGGCACATGGGGTGTTATAAGGGTAAAAGGGGTATTTCCTGAGCAAAAAAGGGTTATCATCATCATCATAAAATTACGCTGTTACATCAGTTCCTGCCATTGCAAGCCTGATTATGCCACTCCAAGTGTTTCTGTTAGCGAAAAAAGGGTATGGTCCTAAAAACATGTCTCCTCCCCAGCCTCTAGTGTCTGGCATTGCCACTACTGTCCACTCTCTATTCTGCTTGATTACTTTGTGAAATGAAAGGAAAATTTTGCATATGTAGCTCAATATGAAAATGAAAACTTTGTTGGTCTCTTTCAAAAGCTGCCAAAATAAATCATTGTTTCCGCACATTTTGCTTCAATATGGCTGGATGTTTCAAAGACATTACAGACAGACAGGCTTCAGCAAAGTTCCCCAAAATCCCACTGAATCTGATGACTTTGCAATTTTCATCCAGCACTCCACCCAGATATACAAGTTTACCAAAACAACGAGTGCATGGCAATTGTAACAGTTGTCAAAGCGGATTTCCTTTTATTGGAAAGACAATTCTCATTCAGCCACTACCTGGTGCTATATACAACTGGGGTGTGGCAACCCCATAGTTACCTTATCTTAATACAAAGCAACTAGGAAAGCCACAAATGATAAACAACCAGCAGCCTCCAGCAGCAGCGTTGCAAAAGCCCTTCACAAAGCAGACGGAAGGAAGGGGCTTTTAAAAATCTTAGAGCTTTCAAGGGTTGAGTTTTTGGCAGCTATTATGTACAGAGCTGATATTCAGCCACGTAGATTTATGCGTAGAACCCTATCTTCTATGCAAAGGCCAGGTTCAAACTTGCTGACGTAAGAGCTTCTAAATAACCTTCACCTTCCTAGCGACTTCCTTGTCTCGCCCTTCTCTAGGCCCATCGACTTTTGTAGACCTTCGAACCCAAATAGCGATGCAACTTGAGCCTTTGCAAACTCGTAGCACTCTTTGCTGCCATTTTCCGTTTGCTGTGCAAATAACTACGAGCCCTATATTTCTTCAAGTACACATAAGACATACCTTTTCTCCAAGAAGACTTTTACTTTTTTGGACTTCCTCGTTCGTTCGAAGCTTGGCCGAAGAGAAGTTGCTGCCTGGAGTCTCGTATTCAAAAGGGCGTCCACACAACAGCTTTCTCGGAATCTGATTGGTCAGAAATGACGCAATGAATGCAAAAGTTGCTGTTGTTGTTTTCATACGTTTCATGGTTAGAAAACACAGGGATTGCGCCACAAGCGGCAACAGTAACCTTGACAATAATTCAGAAACATGAGCGTCGTCCTGTGTGGATAGGGCGTCACGAAACCTGGCGTCGTTGGGGCAGCTACACGTTTTTCTTTAAGAATTAAGAAACTTGCATCAGCACTTAGTACTGAGAGCTAGAGCTTAGTACTAATTTTAAAATTTCGATGTTTTGGTACCGGGTGCGCCAAAATAAACTATGCTAGCCTGATAACCAGACCCCAATTTCAAGAAATCGTTTGGCAGGCCCACAATAAATCGTACACTGGACCGATTTTGAAGAGTCATGAATTAGCAAAAAGCCTGAATTTGGATTCTAGAATTTTTTTCAAATGTTCTGTTTTCAGTTTTTAGAGCTAGACGCGAGTTTCTTAAACGTTTTGGTTTCAAAAACACTGAAAACGATCAAAACATCAAAAAACGTCGATCAAATTTTCTCAAGAATCGACGTGAATGGACAAAGAGAAAACTTGTTCGTGGTGATTTGGGATTTAGAAATCGCACAGTGATCCAGAGCATGTAATAAATTGCAAAAAATGAATTTTCGAAAATTGAAAAGATACACAACAGACTTTATGGAAGACATCCTGAGGATTAACATGAAACAAACCGTTTTAAAATCGGACCAATGAGTGCGGAGAAATGAATTTTTGAAGGTGGCCTAAATTTCATATGGGTGTTTACACTGACATTTCCGGTACAAGTGTCAAAATAACGTAAATTTCAAAATATTGAAAGGTCATCTTGCCTTTGTCCGATTTTAGAATTTTTTCTTTTAAATGAAAGGTAATTCTTTCGTCTTTAATGCCATCTAGTTGCTGGATTCATACGGTAAAGGGTTATCCAAGAACTATGCAAAGTTATATCCTTTGTACTCTACCCAAGAATCCTTTTTCAAAACTTGAAACTTCGACTTAAAAGTTGAAAACAAAAAAGCAAGCGTTTGCAAGCCTTAGCGATTAATTTTTTATTAAACTCCAGCGTCTTCTGAGTGTCTACCTGAAATCTTTCGTTCGGATTCGTTCAAATTAATTGTCAACAGTTCTTTCAAAATTGTTGGCAAAAGTTATGATGATTATGATGAACATTTTAGTCAGGCATCTTCTTGATTCCTATTTGCCAAAACGAAGGGCAAATTTCCAATAATTTTCATGGCATTTTCTCAAAGTATAAGTAAAGTTTCCTTTTAAGTTATCAGACTTACTGGGAAAAATTACTGATGGGATTTTAATTTGAAAGGGTATCTTTTTATCGTGAGTATCAAGCGACAAATTTATATTCGCTAAAAAATAAATTAACCAAAATACAGGATGTCTAATAGTGTTCCTTATTCTGTAGAAAATAAATCATCAATGATATTACTACCATTATCGCAAAACTGCTTGTTATATTAGCTCCAACTGCTACAAAGCCATGGCAAAATGTACTGAGAATTGTGACATAAAGGGGGGGCAGACACAACAGTGGCAGCCAAATAGAATGAACCAATAAGTACATGTGCATGTAAAGAGTGTCACAAAAATTCATTTTATCACAAATAAGATTAACAAGAAAGAATCGAGAGACTTGTGGCGTGTGACTCTTTTTAGCAGAACTGCAGAGTTCGTCTCATATTTAGGAACAAAGCTTTTATTTTTGATGCTCTTGAAAATATCCTCAAACTGCTTTTGTGACAAAAAATATTTTCGCATCCAGTCCGATGAATTATTCTTTCCATTATGTCTGTAAACTTTATTTATGCTTTGAGAAAACTCCAAGGAAAATTATTGGGATTTTGCTCTTTGTTTTTAGCATAAAGGAATTGATAAATTGCCTGACTAAAGTATCATCATAATCATCATCATCTTTTACCAACGATTTTGAAATAATTGTTGACAATTAATTTGAACGACTCAGAACGAAAGATTTCAAAGAAGCATTCACAAGACATTGGAGTTTAATGAAAAATTAGTCGCTAAGGCTTGCAAACGCTTGCTTTTTTTGTTTTCAACTTTTAAGTCGAAGTTCTCAGTTTTGAAAAAGGATTCTTGGGTAGAGTACAAGGGACATAACTTTGCATAGTTCTTGGATAACCCTTTACCGTATGAATCCAGCAACTAGATGGTATTAAAGACGAAAGAATTACCTTTCATTTAAAAGAAAAAATTCTAAAATCGGACAAAGGCAAGATGACCTTTCAATATTTTGAAATGTACGTTATTTTGACACTTGTACCGGAAATGTCAGTGTAAACAACCATATGAAATTTAGGCCAACTTCAAAAATACATTTCTCCGCATTCAGTGGTCCGATTTTAAAACGGTTTGTTTTATGTTCATCCTCAGGATGCCCTCTATAAAGACTGTCGTGTATTTGTTGCATTTTCGAAAATTCATTTTTTGCAGTTTATTCCCTAATTTTCGTATTCTGGATCACTGTGAATCGGTTCGGTTAATTGTATGTAATTGTAAATTTGATCGACGTTTATTGATCGTTTTCAGTGTTTTTGAAAACGAAACTTTTAAGAAACTTGCGTCTAGCTCTATAAACTGAAAGCAGAAAAATTTGCAAAAAATCCAAGAATCTAATTCAGGCTATTTGCTAAAGATTAAGTCATGAATCTTCAAAATCGGTCCAGTGTACGATTCATTGTGGCCTGTCAAACGTGCATAGTTTTTATTTTGGCGCACCCGGTAGTAAAAGTTTCTTAATTAGTTTCTTATTTTTGGGGTCTAAAATTGCGTCATGGTTCAAACATGAGCCTTCTTATCGACAAAGGGCTTGCATTTTGCATTGATATTGTCACGTAAGCCATGCACATTAAGGCAAAAAATTTCCAATTTTTTGCAGTCAAAACTTGATATTCACAAACGCAATGCCGTGCGAACCGTAATCTACAGACTCTTATTCTAGAAATAAAATATTAGAGTTTTCTTAATTGTTCTTCAACGTAGTACTAGAGTTTCTTACATTTTTGGTCATCGTAGTAATAATTTTTATAAAAAAAAACGTGTACTTGACTTTCAATTATACAGGGGTGTGCCCACCAATAAACATTTTTTCACCAAGCTCCAGAATTTTTCCGCGAAACGATACCGACTCAAGAAGAAAGTGGTGGAAAGTATAATCCAAAACGCAAAGTCCTACATTTTCAGATTAGGGTTATAAAGGTATAACAAGACAATTTTGTTGCATTTTTCAGTTACAATTTTCACCAAATTGTTGAAAGTGGAGGTATTTACTGAGGGTGGTAAAGGGTATTTCGTGAAACGTGATCGGCCATATTTTCTCCTCGTGAAACGTGAAAAGCCATTTAGTCCGGTGGCTGGAGGGGGGGGCATCACCACCCGAGCGGAGAATTTACCAGACCTATCTTATCTAGACCAGTTTTTTGCGTAGATTTCGATTCTGGGAGGTGATCAGCCATTTGAGGGGGCTTTTTCGAGATATAGGGGGTCATAGGTTAAAAAATGAGGGAAATCATAATTCTTTGGTTCTCAATGAAAATATTGTTATAGCTCGGTTACACATGGATACCTGGCATCGGATATATCTCTGTAAATGTATTTGGTCATTAAGGGCATGTTCCTGCTTTGAGGGGGGCGCGTTGCGCGCGTTTGGGGCTGAAAAACATTTTATAGGCAGAATCATCCTACTTGTTTAGACTTAGCCAGCACAGCCGAGCATTGTTCTATTATAATGATCTCAATCAACGCTATTTACTTGGAAAGTTTGGCTTGGCTTGACCCCCAGTATTGTATGATCTACCAAATTGCAGTTGAAGACAACATAAGCTTCATTATTCCATCATCAACACGAAAGGCCACAACTTACAACTACGGTGGGGCAGGAGTCCTCTGCCTTGCCTCTTCTCGATAAGCAAACAGAATTACGCAAGGTACGATAGCTTCTTCAACTGAAACTCAATGAAACTCATCCTGGAGCTACATAAAGAAAAAATAGCTAACAAATGGATTCTCCGTTTGCAGCAATGGGCACAACATTGGCCAGTCAATTCATGTAGCTGGTGAGCAAACGTACATGCGAAGCTCCTACACAGCGGTCTTAATTTTTGTTGAGATGAATGTTTTTTATGTGAATGTGTTTTACTGGGGGAAGCAACTTATTTGTGTTTTAATCCAGTATTTGATGATGGCTATAACTCGGTATATCTATATCAGGAGGATCTTGACCTTTATTTCTGAAGTATAAACAAACCAGTACAGAAAAAAGTATGACGATTAAAGTTTGATGAGCTATAGCAAGAAAAACATCTTTTTTCATTGCCTAAATTCAGGCATATTCCAAAAAAAGGAGAAGCCAAAGTTTCGATACTAATGGCAACAACACTGTCAATATAGCGAGATTAATTACTCATTTCTTCATTCCGTTTATCAAAAATTAAGTAACTCATCTTCTGCATGCATGTGGAATAAAAGCTTTACTCATCAGGAAAGTCCCCATGTTAAAATGGTTTTGAATAGACTATAAAAAGCGAGATTGTTTGATTCACTGATGTCCCTTGCAGAAATTGACAAAATGGCTACTCCAAGGAAATGCTTAGGAGCAAGAGAGATGAAAAAGTACGAAGAGCGAGTTATGAAGTAGTTGAGGCTATCTCACCAATCCATTTCACAATGCACTGGAAAAGCAGAATTTGTTCACTCGTTTTTCTGAAAGACCGCACGCTCAAAACCGAAGTTACAGAGCGACTGACGAGACTATCCCTTTCAATCAGTCGTGCTATGCTCATTATTGTATCGTCACCATCCAATCAACTATAAATGTCCCAAATACATTAGAACTAGCAGTCAAACTGCTTGCTTTTGCAGTCAGATTTCTTTTGGATAGTGGTGCCTCGCGAGTCGCTCTGAAACTTCGGTTTTGAGCGTGCAGTCTTTCAGAAAAGAGATTGAACAATTTCTGATTGTCCAGTGCATTGTGAAATGGAATGATGAGATCCTCCTTCAGAGCCTCAACAACTTCATCATTCGCTCTTCAGACTTTTTCATCTCTCTTGCTCCTAAGAATTTCCTTGGAGTATTAGCCTTTTTGTCAATTTCTGCAAGGGACAGCAGTGAATCAAACAATCTCGCTTGTTATAGTCTATTTAAAACCCTTTTAACATGGGAACTATCCTGATGAGTAAAGTATTTCATCCTACATGCATGCAGAAGATGAGTTACTGAATTTTTGATGAACGAAATGAAAAAATGACTTATTAATTTCGCTATATTGACAGTGTTGTTTGGCTTTCCCCTTTTTGGAATATGCCTGAATCCAAAAACTTTATTTTCTATTTTAAGACTGTCAGATCATATTTAGTTGCTATAGCTCATCAAACTTTAATCGTCATACTTTTTTCTGTACTGGTTTGTTTATACTTCAGAAATAAAGGTCAAGATCCTCCTGATATAGATATACCGAGTTATAGCCATCATCAAATACTGGATTAAAACAAAAATAAGTTGCTTCCCCCAGTAAAACACATTCACATAAAAACATACATCTCAACAAAAATTAAGACCGCTGTGTAGGAACTTCGCATGTACGTTTGCTCACCAGCTACATGAATTGACTGGCTAATGTTGTGCCCATTGCTGCAAACGGAGAATCCATTTGATAGCAATGTTTTCTTTATGTAGCTCCAGGATGAGTTTCATTGAGATGTCACAATTTTCAGTAGAAAAAGCTACCGTACCTTGCGTAATTCTGTTTGCTTATCGAGAAGGGGCAAGGCAGAGGACTCCTGCACCACCGTAGTTGTAAATTGTGGCCTTTCGTGTTGATGATGGAATAATGAAGCTTATGTTGTCTTCAACTGCAATTTGGTAGATCATACAATACTGGGGGTCAAGCCAAGCCAAACTTTCCAAGTAAATAGCGTTGATTGAGATCATTATAATAGAACAATGCTCGGCTGTGCTGGCTAAGTCTAAACAAGTAGGATGATTCTGCCTATAAAATGTTTTTCAGCCCCAAACGCGCCCAACGCGCCCCCCTCAAAGCAGGAACATGCCCTTAATGACCAAATACATTTACAGAGATATATCCGATGCCAGGTATCCATGTGTAACCGAGCTAAAACAATATTTTCATTGAGAACCAAAGAATTATGATTTCCCTCATTTTTTAACCTATGACCCCCTATATCTCGAAAAAGCCCCCTCAAATGGCTGATCACCTCCCAGAATCGAAATCTACGCAAAAAACTGGTCTAGATAAGATAGGTCTGGTAAATTCTCCGCTCGGGTGGTGATGCCCCCCCTCCTGCCACCGCACTAATTATCTATTGACGTGAAACGTGAAAACGCTATATTCTTTGACGTGAAACGCGAAATTCAACATTTCATTTCCGCGATTCGTGATCCTGACCCCTCCTTTGCCACCCTCTTATATTTGGTCCTCTATCATTGCAAGTCTAGTGAGGAGGCCTAGCCACCAAGCAAAACAACCAATCAGAAAGAAGAATGAAGAAAAATGAACAATCCAATAGATGGAATTGAAAACGGTGTTATGCGATGATACAAAAGTTGCAAGGTTACAGTATTTTCTTGTTACTTAAAGGTGGTGTGAAGCGAAAATTTTTATTGATGCAAATGAATAGCACAGTTGAATGATAAAGAATGTCGTTTAAATTTTTTTGATACCTTCTTTCATTTTTGAGTTATCCACTGTTTTGTACGATTGGCTGATGACGTCATTTTGTTTGCAAAATGTAAAGAAAGTATACAAGGTTGGCCATGTTTCCAAAGAGAAATCTAATTAAAAAACTTTGCCCAATCAACATGCCTTTCTAAACATCATATTAAGTCATGAGGCACTTTATATAACATCTATTCAGCTGAGCAGAAATATTTCTTACAACTGTAACCTTTCAAAGATCAGATACAGCTATATTTCCATATGTTATCCTAGTAATTTGCAAACAAAATGACGTCATCAGCTGCAACTTAATATCAGTGGATATCTTGAAAACGAAATGAGATATCAAAGAAATTTAAACAGGATTCTTTAGCATTCGACTGGGCCGTCCATTTGCATTAATAAAAATTTTCGCTTCAGGTCACCTTTAAAGAACGCCAGTCAACCAGCATCCTTTGCGGTCGCGCTTTGCTGAGCACTGCTATGTACGATGTCATATGAAAATGGCTGCCGCAGTCGAACGGCAAAATGCGACGCACGCGAAGGATGCTGGTTGACCGGCGTTCTTTAAACAGCCCTACAAGGCCTCAATGACACACTCCAAAAACCGAAATTCGGCTGTAAAATTATTCTATGCGTGAAATATTTTCATGACATTGCTTTGCAGTTGCTTCTGAAACTCAATGCAAAATTCTCATCAAATGAAAATGTTTCAACCAAAACCTTACCAAGTCTAGTTCCATTCAATCCACAATTTATTTTACTCCGAATTTCATGCTTCAATGGTAATAGACACATTAAGCTAACGCTATTCGCACACATTTCAGATCACGTGATTGTACCCTAGGGGAAACTTGCTTTTCTTACATAAAGTTCAGAACTTCGTATCATGAAGAGCGAGATGCGAGTAGCTGTATCAACACATAAAGAGATCATTTCCCAAGTGAATGGTCACTTGACCTGAAATGGGTATATACAACGTTAGCAGAATTTGTCTGTTACTTTAATGGAGCTTAAAGGCAATCTGTCACGCATCTGATTGGCTGCAGTCAATCCAATGCTCAACACAACGGTTTCATTGTTAATCTGTGTATTTGAAAGAAAGGAGGCCTGATCAATCTCACTTTCTACGGTCGTAGAGAGTCACCAGGACCAGTAGCCATTCAATTCTCCTGTTCTTTTTGCTGTCCGTATCATCCAATCAAATGCTTGACAGACTGCCTTTAATGAAGCCTTGCAGAACGATTACAAAACATGGGCAGATTGTGTAGCAATATCATATAAAATGCTGTTGATTGACACGCAAGTATGAAGCAATTGCAAACGCTATGTATTGTTACGGCAGATTAGCCAAGTTGCTAGTGTAAATAAGCAACAAAGGATGCCTTGAAACCAGGATGGCTAACTGACCCGTCCTGCATGCGAATGAAGGTTAGAAAGGACATGACCATGTACCAAAAGAAGAAGGATATTTCCAACAACCTGCTGTCGGAATTTTATTCATCTAGCTGAACAAGAGCATAGGCTTCAAATCTTTAAAAACGGTAGTGCATATCACTATTCTGTATTGAATGGCTGCATTGTCAGGAACTTAAGGTAATCTACAGTAATTCTACAATCAACGCTGTTGATATCTTGGCTAAAGATTGTCCAAATGGATCAGTTGTTCTCAGCCGAAATTTACCAAAAGTAAATTTGATCTGCAATTCAAGTATTCAGATATTGTCATTTTGGAAATCAGCTTTTACCACGCGTTTTAATTGTGGCGAATATCGGCTAAAAGATTCAATATTTCCAAGGGCACCAACTTTGTATGAATTGTATTTATTCGTAGTCCTGTTTTTGTGACATTGTTCACAGAGCAATTGCCGTCCTATACTTACGGTGATTTTCATATCCTAACGTTTTGCCAGTGTCGACCAATCAAAAATCATGCTGCCTGGTTCCCTGTGGTCATCTCTTACGAAAGTTGATATGGTATTACATCAACACCGGAATTTAAAATAACGAAATCATTGTTCCGTCAGCTTCACAGAGCAGCTATTGCTCTGTGCACCATGTCACAAAAACAGGACTGCAAATAAACACAATCTATGCAAGGTAGGCGTCCTTGATTTTACTGGATATTTGCTCGAAACGTTCGGTTGCTACATACGGAGAATTGCTCCACAGTCTGCCCTTGTTGATCTGTGCTTGTATAGAAATAATAAGATGCAAAATTAGATCAAAATAAAGCACTCTTACTAATTAAAAGGCATGTCTAAATGGTTACACACAGTTAAACTCATTCATCCATCGGTTCATAGCTTCGTAAAGCCAACATAGACGATGAATGACATCACCATAGCGACAATGGAAACGCGAGTAGATTCAGGAGACCCTGATTTAAAAGAACGGTAAATAGATCGGCCATTTCTGTTCTGAATCGGGCGGTAGTTGTTGCTTAGATACTCAGCTGTTACGTTTGTGACTGTTTCAGTATGTAGGAGTTTTCTAAAGTCTTCCATCTGAAAGAGAAAATGTCGATAGAAATATCAAATTTGGCACGCAGGCTGTACTTCTTAAAAAAGGCGTTGTACAATTTTATCAACTCTTTCTTTGAAATGAATGGCTTGAAAGGAACTCAGGGTACTTTTCTGTGAAACTGTTTGATGTCTTGATCGTTTTTCAAATGGTGACGGTTTTCATTTTTTCCAAAAAGAATTAAAATTAAGCTTTGAAAAACACTCAAATCATCATAGCTTCAAAGGTACGACAAAAATGATCCAGTCTTCAAGAAACCTTAGTTTACCACCGTCTACGATATGGTGCAAGTAGAAATCTGTCGCTCTTGCATGAGCGATAGGACACCAAGTGTGTGAAAGTTTTATTGGTAGCAAGCCACCTTAACCAATTGTTTTTGTGTGTTTTTACCTAATTTTTACTTGGTAGTGAGCCACCTTATCTCTGTTTCTTCATTTTTGAAATTTTCGGTAGTGAGCCACTTTAAGTGCAGATTTTCACCTGTGGATCCACCTATAAGATGGCTCACTACCAAGTAAAAATTAGGTAAAAACACACAAAAACAATTGGTTAAGGTGGCTCGCTACCAATAAAACTTTCACACACTTGGTGTCCTATCGCTCATGGCTCTTGCCGGTTAGCCAGACCCAATTTCAAAGGAAATAGTGGTCTGTTCAATACAGCCATAAAGCTTGTTCAAACATGCACCCTGATTACTCTTTGTTCCGCCTTGCATAGAAATTTAATCTCTGACCTAAGGGTCTAATCAAGCAATTAATTAAGCTGTCTCCTTTGCTGCACTAAACTAGTTGGCTCTTTCATGATAATATTTTGGGCTGAGAGATAATTATGTACATAAATTTTCCACAAAACTTGGAAAACAGCCCTCTTGAAAAAGAGGCTCTGAACACGACTTGAGTCAATATTCAACAGACCACTATTTCCTTTGGAATTGGGTCTGGTTAACAGGCTATCATGGCTCTAGCAGTTAAAGATTTCGAAATTCGGTGACGTCACAAAGTTGAATATAAAAAATGCATTTTGAAAATATTAAAGACATCAAAATAGTTCAAGGTAGCATTATACAACAAAGTACCAAAAATTCACTGCAAGCCATCGTCAATCTGAAGAAAGAGGTAATATGATTTTACACCACTTTTCTTAATATTGGTGTATGATTTATCAAATTTAGGCGAAACATCGAAAAAATGTAGTCTTTTAGCATGATATATGATCCTCAGACTCTGAACTGATAATGGTCGATAAGTTGAGTGAACCGACTGTACGTTGGGCTAATGGTTACCTCCTCCCATTACATTGCACGTTATCGAAACTGAGCATTTTAGAATCTTATCAAACCAGGCCAACAAAGAACCGAAAAAACCAGGTTTTAATTGCTTGCCAGTTTTAATAAACTTGTTGATAATTGAAATGTATAGCTACATGTTTTTCACTCTCCAAATTTTATACAGTAGAAACTCAGGCATTTCAAAGAAAATGGAGAAAATTCTGGCGATTAGATTTAAATCAGCTAAAATCTTGCTACACCCTACCTTCGGTATCTACATACCTGAGCATGTGTGACTTTCATGTCTTCTGTAAATACAACCCATTGTACAGCTTCGTTACATTGTGGAGTAGTCAACGAGCCATTGTAATGGAAGAACTTGGTCTTGTCAACCATGAAAGCATCATTCAATGCGAATGCTGACATGTTCACTTTAGTTTCTGATGATGAATATGATACAGATTACCGGGTGCACCAAAAAGAACTTAAAGGCAGGCAGATCATACATAAACCATTTTTTAATTCAGCGCTTCCTACCGCCCGTTGTACAAATCGCTCGTAACGAATGAAGTCGAAATGAACAGCAACATTACGAGCAACAGTAGTACCCTAGATTTGCCCCAAGTCTATTCAAGGGCGCCTACCTTGTAGGAAGTATGTTTATTCCCAGTACTGTATCCGTCACCCAGTACACAGAGTGACCCAGTACACAGAGTAATTGGTGTCCTGTGACCCAGTCCTCTTAATCTAGGGTTTTCAAACTCTAACGTCTGTTAGTACTGGCCAATCAAAAGCAAGCTGTCTGGTTCCCTGTGGCCAACTCGTATAACAGTTGATCTCGTATTACATCAACACCGGAATTTGAAACCACAAAGTTATTCATACGTCATCTTGACCTTGGCAGGATTGACTCTGTGTACTGGGTCACAGAACACCAATTACTCTGCGGTACTACCGGGTGCGCCAAAATAAACTGTGCACGTTTGGCAGGCCACAATAAATCGTACTCAGGTCCGATTTTGAATATTTATGACTTAATCGTTAGCAGAAAGCCTGAATTAGATACTGGGATTTTTGCAAATTTTTCCGTTTTCAATTTCTAGAGCTAGAAGTGAGTTTCCTAAAATTTTAGTTTTTGAAAACGACCAAAAAACGTCGATCAAATTCTAAAGATTTAACATGAATGAACAAAGAGAAAACGTTTTCAGAGGGATTTGGGGGTACAGTACGAATTCTCGTACAGCAGATTACAATTGGTCGATTTCAAAATCCCAAATCACCACGAACAAGTTGTCTCTTTGCCCATTCATGTCGATTCTTTGGAAAACTTGATCGATGCTTTTTGATCGTTTTCAGTGTTTTTCGAAAACTAAAATTTTAGGAAATTCGCTTTTAGCTCTAAAAACTGAAAATGAAAAAAATTGCAAAAAATTCAAGTATCTAATTCAGGCTTTCTGCTAACGATTAAGTCATAAATCTTCAAAATCGGACCTGTGTACGATTTATTGTGGCCTGCCAAACGTGCATAGTTTATTTTGGCGCACCCGGTAGGAATAAATACAGTTCCTACAAGGTAGGCGCCCTTGGTCTATTTCGTCAACCATAGACAGATTTATTAAAATCGATGAAATAGACTTGGGTCAAGTTTAGTTGTTCCCAGAATATCGCATTTTTAGCCAAAATCTACATATTGCAATTTCGTCTGAAAGTTCGAAAATATAAGAGCTTTGTCAGGGAGAAAAGCAGTCAATTTAAACATGGTGTTGGGTTTAATTTGATAATCACTTCTTGTGATTTCGTAGCATGCTTCAAAACCAGGTAGCTTGTGAAAGCAAACTCCCGCAACATGAAGATTTTGCAACGTGTCTAAAACGATTAATACAACTGAAACTAAAACACCCCCGCCCGGCGAGAGGTCACATGTTCACCGGGGTCGTAGTGACCGAAAAATCTGCTCAAAGTTTCATCGGGGAGTTCCAGTTATTATATGTAACGAGGACGGCATAATTATTGGCGGGGAACTGTTTCTACGTGGAAATGATTTTTCAAAATTCTCCCCGGGGCTCACCAATTTCCAGGCGAGGTTTTACTTGCGAGGCATGTTGTACCGAACGTCTTGTCCGGGGACCAATTTTGATCTAATTTTTTCACCGAGGAAATCACCGGGGTAGAATGTACCGGGGCACTTAGACGGGGGTGTACTAAAGAAATTTCGATGATAATTGATATGATCTAAATTTTAATAAGTTCTAGAAAGGTTCCACTTTTTTGGATTATCCCGTGGTACAAACATACTGTAAAAACTATATTTAGCCCCCCTCTCTATTATGAGGCCCTTCTTCCTAAGACAAAATTTTGAATAAGCCCCCTCTCTAGTAAGTACCCCTCACTTTTATCAAATGCAAGAGGTCACCAAATATTGTCCATTTATCTACCGGGTGCCCCATAAAAAAGTACTCCTGTTTGAAAAATCACCAAAAATTGATTATCAAGCCTTTGGTAAAATCTTTTTGATTTGTTTTGTCAAAGAACCAACAATATTCATAGATGATAAAATGTATGCTTTTGATACAGCAAGGTAGAGAAATTATACGCTGAAAAAACCTTATTTTGGGCTATAGTTTTGAAGCAAATACTCAGTCTTGTGCAAAAGTCAAAATGTTCAGATTTATTATCATTATTGAAGTCTCCAATTATAGTGGGCATTTCTTTCTGTAATTCATGACCAAACTAAAAGCTTTACATGCACAAAGAAATTGATCTGGCAATCACGAATGCTTTTTTGCAGTATGATTCAAAGCCAGGTAGCCCTAAAAAGAGCTAAATTTGCTAATTTTTAAACCAATTACAAGATCAGCTATATCTTCGAAAATAATTTGGTCCTTGATCTACTTCACAAAATAAACAAATTTATGATCGGCTGTGTAATCAAATTTTGGTGATTTTTCAAACGGGAGTACCTTTTTTGGGGACAACCGGTAGCTAAACAAGTTTGCATGTTAATATTATTCGGGATAAAACTGTGTCGAATTACTGTATTTGACTTGTAAAATTGTCTGTTTCTTCAGGAAAAACGGGATAAGAGAAGTAAAAGGTTTTTGTCATTCGACTTTATTAAAGAGCCCCCTCTCTTTTTTATATATATTCCAATAAAACGTTACAATATATATTACGAGCTACATTACACTACTTACATAATTACTCTACAATATGAGCTACCCTACACTACTTACATAATTACCCTACAATACTACTACAACGATACCCCAAGGAGCAAAAAAGCAATGTCTACCCCGAGGCAATTAACATATAGATATATAATATAAGTAAAAGAAGAAACTAATCAAAATATAAGACAAGAAAATCACATGACATGAACAAAAAGAACAATTAGACCTACATAAAATCTACTCATAAATCACTACTATTAAACGGGGCACAGTGGTGACATGTAATGAAGTTTGGAATTATCTTAAACAAATCGACCAGTTTAATGGATATACTGCAAAGTTAATTGTAATATATATCATTGGAAAGTTCTTTATCACCATACAGCAAAAGCTCCGTAAGAACCTTATTTGAAGGATTAATGTATCCAAATGGTCTCAGTAGCGAAAAGACTCCAGCGAGAAGATCACGTCGTTCCTCATCAAAAGAAGGGCAATGCAACAAAAAGTGCTCAGTATCCTCAACACCATTATTTGTCGGGCACATTGGATTTATTGTATCCTTAAAATTGCGCTTGAATTTGTGAAAGTTCAGTGTGCTTAGGCCAACCCTTAGTTGAGTAATATAGGATAATCCTTTAGGGTCATGAATACCAAAAACGGATTTTGCAGGAGGGCGTATTATGGATAGCAGCTTCGACTTAAAAACAGCAACAGTTGGTGCAGTTCTAATTTCTGGATCAAGTCTGTTCCATTCGGATAAGTCCCCTCTGAAGTCTCCGAAATCAAATATGCTCCCTATGGGCTTACCAGAAATTATACAGTAAAATGGTCACTTACTTGCTAAAGTGATGTCTTTCATGTGTGCGGTAAGCTTACTAATGAATGTATTGTTCTTTCCAGTTTTGTCAACCTGCGGACATTGCAGTGATATGACTTACGATTTGTCTCAAGAGTCTCATACAGTATAACCCCGCAAACAAGGACATAAGAAAATAACTGATTTTTCGAAAAAAGGCAACCAAAGATAAGAAAAAAAAGCAGACTGCTTTCTTTCCATGTTCTCGTAAGATGATTTTATGCACTTTATCGAGAACAATCATCCTTAATAGCCTAAAAAGTTACGATTTCAGTCACACTGAAAACAGCCCAGTTATCAGTTTATGTCGTTTGCGTGTCTGGAATCTAGATATTTCTCGAAATATCTGATCACATTAATTTGTAAAAGGTTATAGAAACTCTGTTTAGGTCCAATAACCTAAAAAATTAAGTTATACGTAAATTGCCCCGGCAGTTTGTGCTTTTTTATTTCTTTTGCCTACAACAAGTCACAATTTCCTCCAAAATTCAAAACGTAACCCCCTAAGTTTATCAAATGCATATTGTACAGCTTTGTACTCATCATTGTCATAAGGGCCTTTGAGATAAGAACCTTACCCTGAATGCAGGAAGAGCATCATGTTTATAAGAACATAGTCAGTCTGGTTTGTAGTAAAGTGTGTTCTCGTTTACGGGGTTGCACTATGTGAGAATCTTCCCAAAAAACTGGGAATCGAATGTTTTACCAAATTGATACATTCTTTCAAAAGCAATGATGTCAGACTACATCTAAAGTTTTCTGTATCATAACAAAATCTAATAAATATATGGTAGAAGTAGGAATGTTTTCTCCATTTCTGCGGCAAAAATGTGTCCGTCACAGAGATTGCTGGATATCTTTGCACAAAGAGCTAAAGTAAAGTATTTCCAACACAAAACCTTCATGTCAGGATCCCAATGCGTTCAAAATTTAGCAAATTTGCTTTTCAGAATGGTCATGGACCCTTTCTCTGAGACCCATGTCTAAAACACGATCATTTCTCTGATGATGCCGTGAACAGGAGTTCGATGCAGCATATCAGCCTGTTAGAACATACCGGGTGCGCCAAAATAAACTGTGCACGTTTGGCAGGCCACAATAAATCGCACAATGGATCGATTTTGAAGATTCATGACTTAATCTTTAGCAAAAAGCCTGAATTAGATTCTGGGTATTTTCTGCTTTCAGTTTTTAGAGCTAGGCCTTGACGCAAGTTTCTTAAAAGTTTCGTTTTCAAAAACACTGAAAACGATCAAAAAACATCGATCAAATTTTCTAAAGAATCGACATGAATGAACAAAGAGAAGACTAGTTCGTGGTGATTTGGGATTTAGAAATCGATTAATTGTATCGATTAATTTATCGATTTCTAAATCCCAAATCGCCACAAGCAAGTTTCCTCTTTGTCCATTCATATTGTTTCTTTAGAAAATTTGATCGATGTTTTTTTTATCGTTTTCAGTGTATTTGAAAACGAAACTTTTAAGAAACTCACGACTCGACTAGCTCTAAGCTGAAAACCCTAGAATTTAATTCAGGCTTTTTGCTAAAGATTAAGTCATAAATCTTCAAAATCGGTCCATTGTACGATTTATTGTGGCCTGTCAAACGTGCATAGTTTATTTTGGCACACCCGGTATAATCTTTGGTTAATGTCATGTGAAAACTGTTCAAGTATCAAATGATTTGATCCATTCGCTGAATATTCACCGGTAAGTTGAAAAAGAAAACATCAAGAAGGTAACATTATGCTTACCTTGGGCTGTATCCGTGACCTAGTGTTCACAGAGTAATTGGTGTCCTGTGACCCAGTCCTGTTTATCTGTGTATATGGTTACAGGGATTTTCAAATTCTAGCGTCTGTTAGTGTTGACCAATCAAATATCATGCTGTCTGATTCCCTGTGGCCCACTCGTATAACAGTTGATCTCGTACTACATAAACACCGGAATTTGAAACCACAAAGTTATTCATACGTCATCTCGACCTTGAGAAGACTGACTCTGTGTACTGCTGGGGCACGGTACGGTTCTGGGACACTCTCTGTACTGGGTCACAGGACACAAAATACTCTACAGTACGGGAATAAACACACTTCCTACAAGGTAGGCGCCCTTGCATCAACGTAACATTATGCTTACCTCCATGACAGTTCCGAAGACCATGAGGCCATCATATTGGTTCAAAGCGTCGGCGGTTGTGGCGTAGGCTGTGTTGACATGGACGAAATGCATCTGAAAGGACAAAATTACACAACAATTAACTGGACAGCTTTTTTCTTCTGAGGCTTTGGTAAAATTGATAATAAAATGAAAGATTATAGTCTTATGAATAGTGTATCGTACTTTTTTCCGGATATCACTTGGTAATAGGGACTCACACCATTACTCTTATGAAGTGGGCCCCTTTAGGCCCATATAGAGTGGTTCCGTATTTACTAATCAAATTGCTGAAATTTAGTTTTCAGCCAATAAGGAGGTGCTATTTAGACAGTTGCTGTTGTTGCATACAAAAGACGGTTGATACGGCCTGAAGTTTTCGTAGCTGCGATGGATCTATTTTGTTTCTCCAGAGGAAGATTACTACTTGAAAGGTATGTAATTTGCGATGCGTAGGTCAAGAAAACACTATTCTTTGTACTCAAAGTTTGCTTTTCAATGTTGAAGCTCTTTAAACCGGACTTTGAAGCGATTTTGTTGAGTGTAACGGAACTCCCACTAGTTTAGGCCATTTTGAAACAGGGGGCCCACTTTATAAGAGTAATGGCATGAGTCCCTATTGAGCAAGTGATACCAGCAAATCAAAGAACGCAGGGAAACAAGGGACGAAAAGTCATCGTCCCCAGGGCCTTTTCGTCTCGATCCCAATATCACCAAGTGCCCTGGGGACGAGGTTGAACACAAGTATCGAGAAATATGACCACATCTCGAGTAGCAGCGAAGTGCTGCTGACTTGAGCGGTATTACAATATTAGAGTCATACATCATGAAATTAGGCCACCTTTAGAAACAGCGTTGTAATGCATGCCGGTTACCCAAGAGCCATTAAGGGTGCGTTGATTGGTAATTCCAAACCTACCAAATTCAACAAGGATAACACAATAGCAAGAGTTGTTTTTGTTGACACCTGAATTCAAAGCGATTAGCAATTGCAGACAAAGGAAATTCCCTCAACCAGTAATTCAAAATTAACAAAGCCGAAAAGTTTCTCTGAAACCCAGGTAGCTATCGCGCTCGTTGTGCTTTCCAGAAATCGTTTTTAAAGCAAACACGAGCATATGTCGAAAGAAGAAAGATATATCTACACATCTACCACGGGCATTCTATTTCTTTGGTTCAGAGGCTGAGCAGTAAGTATTTTACTTACACCTAAAAAAATAAGAGAATTGAGTCGCCTCCGAATCGGCTTCTGAACCAGACAAATTAAATGCGTAGATATATCCTCCTTCTTTCGACATATGCTCATGTTTGCTCTTAAAAACAATTTCTGGAATGCACAACGAGCGAGCTAGCTACCTTGGTTTCAGAGAAACTCGCGGCTTTGCTTGTTTGAATTACTGGTTGAGAGAATTTCCTTTGTCTGCAATCGCTAATTGCTTTGAATCGCGACGTCAATCAAAAGCTGCCCATGCTATTGTCTTACAAAATTTTTCCTTTTTACAAAATTCTTAAAACAGTATTTGTTGTCGTGATCCTATGCTACATAAAAAAGTTGAAAAATTTCTTGCAAAATTTTTTTCGTGAGTTTTTCACTATCTTGCTGGTCTGGGATTTTGATGATTCGTTATGAAAATTTCTAATGTACAAAATACAGCAGAAATCTTACCTCTCCCGGATGCAAATGTGAAGCGTCTGATTTCATTGTATGCTCTGATCCAACACTGTCAGTTGCTCCCCAGTGGAAGTGAATTTGCCAAGGTTTGAATGTTTTGCCTAACAATGTGAATCAGTGAAACTGTAACCATGATATCAACATCAACAACAACAACGAAAGTTAGAGGGACTTACGTCATGAGTCTATAATCATCGAACAGTGTTTGCGATAAGAATCACTGGTATGGACGCTTAACTGATGTTTATCGTGGTATTTGCTGCCTTTTTGGGCAAGAAAATCGTTAAATGGAGACCAACCGCACTCTGGTAAATGCATAGAACTAAAGGATACCTTAACCAAACGGAAAAAGGTAGGTACCATTGGAATTTCTAGGCCAAAAGCACGATTTAGCTCATTTTGGAATTAGGCCACATTCCGGACACCCAAGGAAGCAGGTCAGATTTGCTCTTCTGCGAAGCAAGAACAGGCTCCCAAGCCAACGGTATGGCCTTAAATAGGAAGTAGTGATATTCGAGAAGTGTTTTATAAAGATTTTTAAGAATGAATGATGTACTAAGAATGCTGGATGCCCAGTTTGAGGCGCTATAACTCCGCGAAAATTGGAGATATTTTGACCGGCATCCAAACTTTTTGCGCAAACATATGGAGAGTAGATTTCTTAAAAAAATTTCGGGAAATTTTCAGCAGTTTTTTGTCCTGGTTGCGTTTTATGAAGGAAGGTATAATTTAGAAAAATCTTCACAGGTTTCTTTTGAATTCTTCGCTTATTCGTCGTCTGATTGGTCCGTGAAAACGAAACTTGGCGGTCTCGTCCATGGCATGGTATGGTATGGGCCACGAGCATGCGGCTATGTACGACGAATGATTCATATGCTGCTTTTTTCGCAGTTTGGTTACGAGTCCAAGTTTGAGCGGTCTCGGTTTGGTCAGCTGAAGTCTCGTTTTGTTACGAGATAACTGGGATTCATTGTAATCAGTCTACAAGGTAGGCACCCTTCATCTTGATCTTGATCAAATCAGTCAAAATTCTTTAAGACGCAAAGGATCATGCATGATAGAGCTTCCCTGAAGCCGTCTTTAGCTAGACTGATGACAGTGAGTCCCAGTTATCGCTCACCAAAACGAGACTAGTACCTACCAAACCGAGACCGCTCAAACTGGGACTCATAAACAAACAGCGAAAAAACCAGCCTGTTCGCTCCCAGTTCAAAGAGGACCAATCATCTTGCAGGAAGCAAAATGCATAAATATGATTGGTTTATCCTGGAAATCTGTTTGCAAAGAAGCCGGTCTGTTATTTAAACCTGAACGTAAACAATAGCTGCCATTGCATTAATGAAACAACAGAATAGGCTCTCGGAGGAAAAAATGTTCACTACGGAGATTGCCCATATGGTCTTTTTCGTATTCATTTTTATTTTCTATTCAATTTAGCACACAACAACGAAAAAGGCAGAAAAGGCCATGGGACTTGCATCTATATTCACCATTTGATATCCAAATCTCCGTAGCAAACATTTGTTTCCTCTGGGGGCCTATCCAACGCAAAACACAAATCATGGTGGCAGATCACTATTGCATTCGCTTTGCGTGTGTGTTGATGTATTATGCGGAATATAGATTTCTAAATAGACGCTCCCTTGGGCTCACCCGATTAGGCCGGAAAATTCACTGTTCGTTTATGAGTCGTAGTTGTAGCGGGGTATATCAGTTTGGCGGAGGAGCAAAACTCGACTCGTAATCAGTCTACACTCCCGTCACGAAAGTATCCGGACAGCCGAAACAAAATGGCGTCGAATTTGACCGTTGGTCCTTCGACCCCCAAACAAATTTGATACAAATTTAAACTTACCTTGGCAAAGATGATATCGCAACCCTACAGTGATGGGAGACTCAAATTTAATTTTGCCATTTTATAGCCAAGTGTCTTTTTGCTAACATTCACATGATTCCTAAAACGGCGATCTTTTCTGCTTTATTTGACATAAAATACAATCTTCTCCTGTCATGTAGCAGCCTCCAAGACTGGAAATTTGTTGAACATATTGTCTTGTTTTCGATTGCTTTTCCTTCTCACAGCTAAATTCATATTTTGCGATCAAAACACTTCATTTTGCTTTGTTTTTCATTTTTTCATTTCTTCCTTGATTGCGTGATCCATAAACAAAGTTTTGGCGGTAAAATAATTGGTTTCCAGTCCCTGAAAAGGCCGCATAACGGCTGAACTGTTTTGGGGTCGAAGGGCTAACGGTCAAATTTGACGCCATTTTGTTTCAGCTGTCCGTATACTTTCGTGACGGGAGTGTAGTCTTTAGCACGATCGTCTATGAACGCTTCACCCAAAGATCTTTGCTTCACCTAATAGAAGCACGAGTTATTAGACGCCGCAATTGTGCTTGATTCCCACTACTTTGTTCTTTTGCGGAAGAAAACGTTATTTACAACTATGGAGGAGAAATTGTTCCTCCACAGGTACAAATTAGTTGCAGCGCTCCTCCATAGAAGCACACCAGCAGTGTCTAACCACCCATGATACAGGTATGCGCGACTAAAATTGACGGCATCCTCGATTTCGAACTGTTTCAAAAGATAATCAATATAGCCCCCGTCAGTTATGGCATATTTGTTGAGAAAATGTTCTTAACGGCTCAGAAATCTCATTTCCCTCGTTAAATAATTGTGGGTTATTCCATTCTTCTACTTATTTGAAACTATAACGTACCTAATATCCAGGTGAGTACCACAACCAAGCGAACAACAATTGTGGTATCATCCGTGTGCAAAAATAAGTAAATTCGCTAACAAGATGAAAACCAAAGTAGACATTCCTTGATAAGATTCTTTTGCATCTTATGAAAATAAGTTATTGCTATTCATGGGCGGCGGTTTTTCTCATCGTGTACGCCAACCGTACGATGCCACGATACAAAAAGTTTGGAAAATGTTCTCACGCATTCTTCATTGGAAGCAGTGTACCTTAGGTCCCATTCACACTCCTCCGTTTCTGTTGTACGCGTACTTTATGGAAAGAAGCTTTCGCGTTTTTCACGTGTTTGGCCGAAATTTGCAAAGGTTTATTCCGCGAGATTTCAAAGTTTATTCCCGCGAAATTTCCTAAGATGCAGAATCAAATACTGTAACTCCGTGAATTCTTTGCAGATTCGCAAGATTCTGGCATCAAAAATACATTTAAAAATCTTAGGAACAGGGTTATCTAGCCAGGAGCCTGTACATTTCATCGTTTCTTTTTAATATTCCATCAAACGTCGAACAATTGTTCTGGGACACCCTGTAGTTGAACTGATAGCAGTATGGATCCACGGTTTCCGCTTAAAATCTCAGCGTGACCGCAAAGGGTTCTGGGTGACAAGGGCTCCTTAAGGGGCTCGCAGGTGCAGAGTAAAGTCTTATTCACACACTGGCAAGTTAAACAAGCTTAAACTAAAACAGGTTATCAAAAGTGTCTAACCACAGGTATGCGCGACTAAAATTGACGACATCCTCGATTTCGAACTGCTTCAAAGGATAATAAATACAGCCCCGTCTATTATGGCATACCGAGTGCGCCAAAATAAACTATGCACGTTTGGCTGGCCAAAATAAATCGTACACTGGATCGATCTTGAAGATTTATGATTTAATCTTTAGCAGAAAGCCTGAATTAGATTCTAGGACTTTTTGCAAATTTTTCCGTTTTCAGTTCTTAGAGCTAGAAGCAAGTTTCTTAAAATGTTCGTTTTCGAAAACATTGAAAACGATTAAAAAACGTCGATTAAATTTTTAAAGATTCAACATGAATGAACAAAGAGAAAATGTTTTCAGGAGGATTTGGGGGTTTAGTACGAACTCTCGTACAGCAGGTTACAATTGGTCGATTGCTAAATCGCAAATCACCACGAAAAAGTTCTCTCTTTGTCCATTCAGTTTGATTCTTTAGAAAATTGGATCGATGTTTTTTGATCATTTTCAACGTTTTCGAAATCTAAAATTTTAGGGAACTCGCTTCTAGCTCTAAAAACCGAAGAAAAAAAATTTTCAAAAAATTCCAGTATCTAATTCAGGCTTTCTGCTAACGAATGAGTCCTAAATCTTCAAAATCGGTCCAGTGTGTACGATTTATTGTGGCCTGCCAAACGTGCATAGTTTATTTTGGCGCACCCGGTATTTGTTGAGAAAATGTTCTCAACGGCTCAGAATTCAGAGTGCTTTCCCCCGTTAAGTAATTGTGGGTTATTCCATTCTTATACTTATTTAAAACTATAACGTACCTAACATGCCATGTGAGTACCACAATCAAGCGAACAACAATTGTGGTATCATCCGTGTGCAAAAATAAGTAAATTCGCCAACAAGATGAAAACCAAAGTAGACATTCCTTGATAAGATTCTTTTGCATCTTATGAAAATAAGTTATCGCTATTCATGGGCGGCGGTTTTTCTCATCGTGTACGCCAACCGTACGATGCCACGATACAAAAAGTTTTGGAAAATGTTCTCACGCATTCTTCATTGGAAGCAGTGTACCTTCGGTCCCATCCACACTCCTCCGTTTCTGTTGTACGCGTACTTTATGGAAAGAAGCTTTCGCGTTTTTCACGTGTTTGGCCGAAAATTGCAAAGGTTTATTCCGCGAGATTTCCTATAAGATGCAGAATCAAATACTGTAACTCCGTGAATTCTTTGCAGATTCGCAAAATTCTGGCATCAAAAATATATTTAAAAATCTTAGGAGCAGGGTTATCTAACCAGGAGCCTGTACATTTCATCGTTTCTTTTTAATATGACACAGGCGATGGTTGTAGGTTCTCGACCAAACCTAAAAAAGATTGCTGACAATAAAGTAGAGACCCCATCATTTGTTATTGATGGCGCTGAGATTGACATCGTTAAAAATGTAAAATATCTGGGAGTCCAACTGGCATTGTAGAGACAGAACAGTCAATCTAGGTAGGTGAATTGTTTCGAATTATGACTAATGGGCATTTACACATACTTTTATTATGAATTGCAGTTATTGTCAGTTATCGATGAGCTTTAATCGGCCGTTTTTGTGGGAAGTTACTGTGGGCCTAAGTACCGCAGTTCGACCAATATTTATCAAATTTGTTGTTCGTTTTCTGACAGACGGGGAAGGGACTTAGCAATGTTTTGCTTTGGTTTATACTTCGAAAGGCTTTGGCTGCCAGAAAAACATCTAAGTCCCGCTAAGTCCCAACATCTAATGCTCTGTTTCACCTGAAAACAAGATGCGGTTTTCGTCTAATTTGTCCAAAGAAACTATACGTGCCCCACAACAACGCTGAACAATATTCTCGTCTGGTTTCACTGCTATATCTTCTCCTGGTAATTGGTCAATGCTATAAAGCTTTTGTGTGGATTTATTTTGTTTCAAAATCGGCGAATTGACATCTTGTAAAGCTTCCATTATTTTAGGCCAGCATCACAGCTTTGTCCTTTCGCGCTCGTACAAAACTTCCGACTGATCGAATTTCAATGCGCAATTCCGATAATATGAATGGTACGCAAAGCATTGTGGGATACTATTCCGTCCCCCCCCCTGGGAGTCCAACTTGATGATAGCCTCGTTTGGGATCGGAATACGATATTATTATGTAGCAAACTGTCTCGTGCTCTAGGATTTTTGAAATATGCCAAAAAATTCGTACCCAAGGATACCTTAATCAAAATGTATCATGGCATCGTAGAGCCACATTTCCGTTATTGCAGTTCTGTTTGGGGAGGCTGCAGTGAAAACAGATTGCAAACCATACAAAAATTGCAAAATCGAGCTGCAAGAATTGTCACCAATAGCAGCTATGATGTATCCGCCTCAAATTTGATCAAGGAACTAAATTGGCCAACGGTTACGGAAATGATAAAATGCGAGACAGCTACTATTACATACAAAGCATTGTCTAATTTGCCTCTCTCAGGCTAACTCCGTTGTTTTTCATTTATTTTTTTATTTTAGATTGTAAATATAGGTAATTTGTTAGTAATTTTTAGTAATATTGTAAAGTTTGGCACGGCCCCCAGTTTTTTTTCATTTTTTTTCATTTTAAAATTGTTTACCCAGGGTACAAATTCAGTATAAATACTGTTTTACAATTGGCCCTGCAAAAAATTACTTACAAAATTAAAGAATTATATACTACAAAATTTACAATAAAAAGAGCGGAATACGTCAAAATTAAAGATATATTAATTTACAGCGATACACCTCCATATATAAAAGGTTTATTTTTCATTGATTTTGGACTTGAAGGCATTGATTGAGGGAGCCATCTTTGTATCCAAATCAAGACTGTTCCAGAGACTGGCCCCACGATAAGCAAAGGATTTTTGGCCATTGCCAGTTCTCAACATGGGTATTGCAAGGTTTGTTTTAGAGTTTCTTAACTCTCTTGGATGTACCTCGGACGATCTCACGAAGAGATCGCTAAGATATTGAGGTGCAAGAGAGTTAAGAGATTTGTAAACCATAGAACCTGTTTCTTTATTTATCAGCTTTTGTACAGATGGCCAACCAAGTCTCTGGAGCAAAGGAGCTGCAGATGCATCGAAAGGGCTATTTGTTACTATTCTGGCTGCTTTATTCTGTAATTTTTGAAGCACGTCTAGCTTTGAAGCACCACAAGAGCCCCAGACAGAACAACAGTAGCTGAAATGTGGCTCCGTGATGCTTCTATATAAATTTATCAAAAGTGTCAGTTTGAACAAAATTTTTTGCATACTTCAATAGGCCAATAGCTCTGGAGATCTTCTTTTGAACCGCGCTTATATGACTTTCCCAGGTAAGGCAATTATCAATCATGACCCCGAGGTATTTTGTTTCGTTTACCAGGTTGATTTCCTCGCCCCCTACTTTGAAAGAAGGAAGTGTGCTAAGATTGTTTTTTAGTTTTTTAATTTTTGGCTTTGAACCAATTATCATAGCCTGGGTTTTAACAACATTAAGGGAAAGCTTATTGCCTTGTAGCCACCTTTCAATGTACGACAGCTCCTCGTTGATTACTAGGTCCAGTTCCTCACTTTTATCAGAAGAATACGAAATTGCTGTGTCGTCGGCATACATGGTTGCCTTTGCTTTCTTTAGAGCAAATGGCAAGTCATTTATGTATAGTAGAAAAAGAAGAGGCCCTAGGCACGATCCCTGTGGCACTCCAATATCAATATTTTCAATGCTAGAAGTTGTGCCATTGACTCTGCAGTACTGCTTCCGATTATCAAGATAAGAACTGAACCATTTGTGCGCAAGTCCAGTAATTCCATAAAATTGCATTTTATCTAAGAGTATTTGATGGTCAACCGTGTCGAATGCTTTCTTGAGATCTATAAAAATCATCGCAGTATACTTCCCACTGTCTATGTCAATGTACCAATCACTAGTTCCTTTTAGCAGACATGTCACAACCGAATGCAGAGAACGAAATCCTGACTGGTGAGACGCTAGATACTTGTGCTTATCTAGGTACTGGTATAACTGATCATATATAACCTTTTCGAAGAGTCTTGAAACGACCGGTAGAACAGAAATAGGCCTGTAATTTGAACGGTCATCAGGCTTGCCTCCTTTGAAAATAGGGGCCACACGGGCTATTTTCCAACTTTCTGGAAAAGACCCCGAAAATATGGAAAAGTTAAAAATATCACAGATGGAATTACAAATCACGGGGAATGCAATTTTAAGGAAGTTACTCGCAATGCCATCTGATCCAAACCCAAGTGATTTTTTCATTTTACCCAGAGCTCTATTAATAGTAGTTATATCTACATGATGAAATTTAAATTCAGTCGGTTGCTCAGTGGATTCATTTATTTTGTACTCTCCACACAAAAGGGGGTTGGGTTGCTGTGGTATCTTAACACTAAGATTACTTCCCACACTACAGAAAAACTCGTTCATAGACCTGGCGATACCTGAATTCTCACTAATTACCTCTCCATCAACATTAAGAGATCCAACGTTGGTTGTCTTCGATCGTTTATTTAGTAAGAGATTGAGCGTTTTCCAAGTTTCTTTAAGATTTCCTTTTTCAAGGGCGATCTTTTTGGAGAAGTATTCCCGTTTCAAACTTTTGTTTAGATTATTGACTCGGTTACGAACGTGTCGGTATGAGGCCATTAAAATTGAAGAATTATTCTTGATGGCCAGGCTCTTAAGTTTATCCCTTGTACAAGCAAGGGCTTTAAATTCCTTAGTCAACCATGGGGAGTACTTATCAGAAACTTTAAATTCTGTTAGTGGGGCGTGTTTTTCAATAACTAAAGAGAGTAGATATGACCACTTGTTGACTGCCTCATTAATATCTTTACTTGAACTGACGATATTGTCCCAGTCAATCTGACCTAGATCCGACAAAAAATTGTCACTGTTGAAATTTTTCAACTTTCTAGTGGATATAGTTTTACGTTGTCGTTTTGTGGAGCCCATAAATTTCCTAGTTACATAAACAAGATAGTGATCGCTTAAAGTAATATTAAAGACGCCAGATGCAACCACGTTTTCAGGCTTGTTTGTGGCTATGTGGTCAATAAGCGTTGATGTAGTTAACGTCACTCTTGTAGGCTCACCTATCATTTGCGTTAGGCCAAACAAGTCATAGATCTCAACTAAGTGTGCAGTATTATTGAGTGAGCTACTGTACTCATCAGCTACCTTTAACGAGAAGTCACAGTTGGTATCACCCAGGATAATCATTTCTTTGTTTTCTCTATCGAAAAATTCTAAATTTCCTTCCAGTTTTTTGAAGGACTCAACAGGGGCAGATGGAGGTCGGTACCAGGCGAATATTAGAAAATTCCTGGCTCTTACAGGTTCAATTTCTATGCAAACCAATTCGAGAGACTTTTCAGGTATGTCCGTTCGTCTATTGTGTTTTAAAGAATTGCGCACATACACAGCAACTCCACCCCCATTCCTGTTTCTGTCCTCCCTGTGTAGAGTGTAACCCTCAATCTCGAGCAAGTTATCGGTGATTTCACTATCAAGCTTAGTTTCATTCACTGCCAGGATGTGGATTCCTTTTTCATGAACTAAGCATTTTATTTCATCTAGATGTAATTGTAAACTATTAACATTTAAAGAAGCAATCACCATTCCCTTGCGGTGACCAAGACGTTGCACTCCAACAGGGATTATACTAGTATCAGTAGGAATTTTATGAGCAATATCATTTGGCGAAGAGCCCCGTGGGTCATCTTCTTGTTTTTGTCAATACTTGAAAGATCTTAGTTCTATAATGTTACATGCTAGCTGCTTATTGCCGTTAAAATTAAGATGAAGTCCATCTTTACCTAAATGTTCTTGAATGATATTTTGTTGCCGGAGAATGTCAACATTCATTTTCTTCAAACTTTGGTTAAATGTATTGATCTTACCATTTAGTTTCGCCAATTCAGCAACGTTCAGCCTACTGTCGGCACGTCGGATTATCTCTGAGATGACAATGTGGCAATCTGGTAGTTTTTCCAGAATCACATCCATTACCAATTTCATGCTCCGTAAGATTTCATTAACTGGCTGTCGTTCTATATCATTTGTGCCGATCACGATGATGATTTTGTCAGGCTTTTTTCTTACGAGCGGTTTTACGTAGTCTTGGAGATCACGGGTATTTGCCCCAGGGAAACTTCGCACTTTCATATGATATTTCCTGCTCAGTGTTTTTTCATTAATATTGGAAACCATACTGTCACCTACAACGAGGACAGTGTTTTTTCTCCAAACACCAGGATCTTGGCTTTCATTTTCGGAGTTATCATTTGCAGGATTGTTTTCCTTATTACCATTTGCATCAGTAGTCAAGGAGGCAGAGCCATTTGGTGCTGAAGAAGCTGACTGAGGAACTTGAGTGATTGCATTTTGAGCAGCGTTGCAATTACCGGTGTTTTTGCTTTGTGGAGCTTCAGCTTTATTTGCCTGTTTACCTTTTCTCTTCTTCTGTTTAGTGTTCTTTGTTTTCAATAGCTGAGTATTCTTGTTGCTAGGGGACTGTTCATTGACACATGAAGGTTGGACAATAACGCTGTTGTTTAGAATCTCATCTGGGACAATCGCTGTTCGCACCTCGGGATTGTTTACGGCATCAGCTCTGAGTTTCAATTTCAGAGAGTAATTTTCCTCCATTAAGATCAGGTTTTTTGATCGTTCTTCTTGGAGCAAACGATTAAGTTCGACCAAGCTATTAACCATGATTCCCAATGAAGTAATCTGGGCAGTCAAAGTATCAGGAGGGTAAGAAGTGGAGAAGGAACTCCCCTCTCGTGAGGCGGGTTCGTTCGCCACTCCATACCCCGTTCCACTGGCGTTTGTAGTAGGTGGCATGTGTTGTAAAATTGCACCCGAATCACCAGATCCATCATGTATCTCATTAATCTCAAACTCACTTGTAGAACATGATTTGTTGTTGATGAAATGGGAATTTTCTGTATTCACAATGATTTTGTTGTCTTGAACCATTTGGTCGAGAACACCCTTCGCGGTCTTGTAATTTAGGCCATGCTTGACTTCAGCTTCACGTAGTATGAGATTTGAATCTGGTTTTTTCTTCTTTTTCTCTCGTATGTCAGTTATGACTTGTTTGATAATATCTTCCAGAGTTTCCATATCTTCTATAAACAAATTATCACCAGTATGTGGGAAGCAAGCATCGAGTAAAATTACAATTATTCAGCAGCGTAAAACAAACAGCACGTATCGCGAACAAACCAAGATTGAAGATGATCCAGTAAAGATCCAGTAAAGCAATCCTCTCGATTGACGGGGCTAACGTGTAAAAATAATGAAAAATGAAAGAATAATGAAAATGAAATGAAATAATATTCCATCAAACGTCGAACAATTGTTCTGGGACACCCTGTAGTTGAACTGATAGCAGTATGGATCCACGGTTTCCGCTTAAAATCTCCAATTTGTATATGGTGCTCTTGTTTATCAGGGGACGACTATCAGCGGCAGCATAGAAGAAGACATCGATTTTGGGTTCGTGAAATTTATCGGGAAGGACAAACCATAAATTCTTCACTTGCAGCAGCAAGAGTGTTTACAACCGCCATTTTGTTTAACAATAAATCTGGTGCGAAGAGCTAGAGATTTTAACGTCATGGGATAGAAACGAGGCATCATAGGGTAGATACAAAGCACCACGGGATACATTTGGATCGTTGCGATCGCTGGTGGATCGCTGGAATAGAGCAAGTTTCTATCCCAGCGATCCTGATCGCTGCGATCGCTAGGATCGTTTGTGCATGTTTCCATAAGATCGCTGGGATCGCTAGAGTCGCTGGAGTCGCTTACAGCGATCCAAACGATCGTAACGATTATATGGAAACCAGGCTTAAGGGGCTCACAGGTGCAGAGTAAAGTCTACAGGTTATCAAATGCAGCGCTCTAATTCTAATGCAATTCAACAAATAGACAGCATTCGACGGGTTGAAGTTCAATCTAAAGTTTGTTACATAAAGCCGGTTTAACTTTGTTAGAGTTAATGGGGTTTAACGCTAGTGTTCATTCGTGGGAGAAAATAAATAGTTTCACTAACGGGATTAATGACAATTCAGATATATTTTAAAATTTTTAATTGATTATTTTTCAACCTCGTCACTGGGGGGCCTAATAAGACGAAAGGCCAAGGGCAGCTGGCATGAGTTTGATTATTTTTGACTGTTTTGAAATAATTTATAACGGTACCAGGTAACCTACAGGTCCTGTATACACTGCAACGTTTTCAAATGAAAATGGTACTTCATCATGTCGTCACAGTACTAAACTCCGAAGACAGAATTATTAGTTGCTTCAAAACCAGTGGATCTTATCCCCGGTAGGGGGGGGGGCACATAACATGTTCAGGGTACGGGTACGTGCCACCCATATGGGTGGGTTTTTGGGCCCAAAATTCTCTAAACAAGGCTCCTTTTTCGGCAAATTTTCCATATATAAGGGTGGGATTTCGCTGAAATTCGCAAAAAAATTGTTAAAATGGGCAGTTTTCCGCCAGAATTCGTTATGAGAGTGGATACCAAAGAAAATTTCGGTAATTAGAAGAGGGTAGCTTTCTGAAAACCAGGCGGCAGACCCCCGTCCATCCATAAGTCATGTGAAGATGAAGTTGCAGTTTTTAGCGCTGGGATCGCAGAAGTGGTAGAAAAGGCCTAATCGAGTCCGTGTCTCCTTGTCATGACGCTGAAGTGATGGGGAGCTCTACCTGGGATCCAACCCAGTCCACCTGACTGCTCTGGCTGCAATGTCAGAGGATTACACCACTGTGCCATAACACCACTGCGTCATGTACGTGTATTGAATCTTATCTCTTTGGTCACTTAAGAGATAAGCCCCGGATCTTATCTCTGTACGTGTATTGAATCAACCATTTCGAAAAAGTAACACATAGCCTGCCTGGCAATTTCATAGCAAACGAAATAGAAATGAATAGAAAATATAAGGAAACCTTACCAAAAGCATTGACTGTCAGGCCAGTTGAGTCCATTAATGTTACTTGTACGGTGTGTGCATTGTTTTCAATTGTAAACCGGCTGCTTGGGACTGTAGAATATCCATTGAATTTGAAGGCGGAGAAATCCTTGTACTCTGAGCTAGATTCGAGGAGTTGAATTGGAGATTGGCGTGTTTTGTTGCAATTTGGATATGTTTTGTACCAATTTGAGGGACCTGAGTAAGGAAAAAATTAACTGATGAAGATCAAATAAAATCAGCATTATTTGTATTGAAGTACATGCTTTTTTTATAAGAAACTTGGATCAGCACTTAGTACTAAAAGCTTCTTAATTTCGCATGAAAATTTCGGTGTTTTAGTAGTAAAAGTTTCTTAATTAGTTTCTTTTTTTTGGGCCTAAAATTGCGGTATTGTTCGAAGTTGAGCCTTCTTCTCGAGAAACGGCTTCCACTTTGCATTGACATTGTCATCAAGAAAAAGCCATGCACATCAAGCCAAAAATTTACCAACTTTGCAGTTAAAAGTCAAAAAAAGACGAATGTACCTCTGTTAGAGAGACATAGAATAAGAGAGACCTACAGAAATAAAGTTTTAGAGTTTCTTAACTGTTCTTGAGCGTAGTACTAGAGTTGCTTACATTTTTGGTCATCGTAGTACTAGTTTCTTATAAACCAGTTTCTTATAAAAAAATGTGTACATGGGTTTATTAGGAGCATGTGTGGTTTCGTGTTCGTTTCTCCTTCGCAGCCCCACCTTACTAGCTTACGCCCCGCAGAGTAATTATATTCTTTTAATGCTGACAGTCCACTGAATAGACTTTCAAATCTAGACAGTTACCTCGTGCGTGCTCTCTCGAAAAAGTGTCTAAACACGTTGGAAACAACGGACGGTATAGTGAAAAAAGGGAAAATATTTTTTTAAATGAAATACTTTTTGAATGAAACATATTTTGAACAACTGTAATATGGGCTTCCTGTGGCCTGAAAAATAAAAACGCTGTGTCGTCCTGGGAACAGTTTGAACACTGAGAGCCCAAGAATGATTAGCAAACTCTTAAAATAAATAGCTCTAAGATAAATTAAAGTAAATCGCATGAAAAAGCACTGCGCAGGAAACTGCAAAGGACTTGCGAAGGCTTCCTGCGCAGTTTCCTACGCAGCTCTTTTTCAGGTGATTTATTTTAATTTATTTTAGAGTTATTGATAAGACTTTGCTAATTATTCCTGGGCTCCCTGTGGTTTGAAACCTATTTCATAACAAACGACCACAAGCAAAGCCAGAGAGCAAGCCCACACAAATCTTGTCCACAATACCTATTCTGAAATTTTAAAGGGGCGCCGTCGTCAAAATGTAAACAAAACGATGATTTTTGCAGTTTTTTTAAAGGTGATATCACCCAGAATTTTCGTATTTTTTTCAAAATGAAAGTTGCTGTTTGGGCATTAATCATTGTACTTCACTAAGGAACAAACCAAACATTCATATCTTCTACGATTGCTCGGATATAAGTGGATTTTTAATGGTCGCTTTTTGGTGGCTTGGGTGAAGCCACCAAACAAACTGCAGAGAACAATGGATGAACAATGGATAATCGGCGACACGTGCAAGTTTACGGATTTGTTTACTGTTTGACGACGGAGCCCTTTTACGGCCCCGTTCACACTGCTCCGTATTCATATGAAAACGGATAAAAAAGTATCCGTTTTCGCCTTGCGTTCACACTACTCCACCATGAAAACGGAAACTTTTGAAAACGCACTTTGAAAACGGAGACTTTTGAAAACGCAAAAACGCAATGTGAACACGGAAAGCGCAAAAACCGATACCTTTGAAAACGCCTGACTCACCACAGGGAATCCACTACTAAGATTGCCTTCTAAAAGTAAACTTCGTTTCTTTCCTAAAACTTCGTTTCTTTCCAAAATGATATGATCGCTTTCGAAATTTTCTTTGTCTTCCCTCTGCGATGCCGCGGTGAGGAGGAATTGGAAGTGCGGAGGAGAACGAACAGAGGAGGAGAACGAACGGAGGAGAGGACAAAGAAAATTTCAAAAGCGATCATATCATTTTGGAAAGAAACGAAGTTTACTTTTAGAAGGCAATAATAGTAGTGGATTTCCTTGACTCACTCGAAGTAAGTTTAATGCTTGGAGTGTAATGCTTTGTAATGCTTTGGCACCAAAACTTCCAATTTCAAAGAGAGGCGGTGGTCTTGTTTTCATGGCATTTTCTATTTTATCTGAAGCAGAGCAATGTAAACGCTTCATCATTTTCGTTGCGTCTTCATATCAACCCAGAGCAATGTGAACAGGTAAAACGAATCAATATGAAAGTGGATAAAAACGAATACGGAGCAGTGTGAACATAGCCTAAAATCATGCAATATCCTACGAGGAATGAAAGTAGGCCGAGAGGGCAGTAAGGGGCCACATCATTCCAGGCCCTGAACCTCAGAGGGGCTTTCAAAACAACGAAGTTGCCCGAGAGAAAGAGCCTTTGCGTTTTCCGAGTAAAAAACCTTTTAAGTATCATTGAGAAAAAATAAAGTCCTCCCTTTCTTGAATTTCTGTTTCTCCAAGGGCACCAGTTTGTCTTTGCCCCAGCCAATAAATCTACATCTTAAATTAAAAACACCCAAAGGAATTAATTGATTTGATGAACCATAGGGCCAAATTTTGTTTCTACGTGGTGGGATTTATGTCTTCTTTCGATATGAGTCTGCAAAAGAGACTTGGATATAAATATAGCTCAAGTCATGTATCATAAACGTTTTTTGAAAGACATAGAAAGCTGATTTTGCAAAATAAACTAAGATGGCAAGGAAAGAAATAACCAATACGCCTGGGCAGCGACATCGTAGTTGGTTTAAAAAGTGAAACGACTTTTGATATAATCAATCTTACCTTTGGATCCATGGTAACCCCAACTCGAGGCTGCAAGGAAAAGGACCAACATTTAGATGAATTATATTGCATTCTACTCTAACTGTATTCACAGCTGCATTCACAACACTGATACAATTAAACCAGATTTACCTACACCGATCTTAAATTCTATCCAATAAAATGTACTGGATTTATTGGATTGACTGGTCAGTAGGCCCAATTCGATAACCTTGTTTAGTTTAAGCTGGTTTGATTTAATACCTTCATTCACTTCACACTGACGCAGTTCAACCAGCTTCATCTAAACAGCTTTATCCAATCAGTACACAAGATGTGATAACCTGGCCTGGTTTAGTTGCTGGTTTAACCTGCAGTGTGAATGGGGCATAATTCAATGAGGTAAAAAGTATAGCTTTTCTCTTTACCTTTTTGGAGTTGATGTTGTAAACATATTTTCTTTCTGTAAGAAATTCTCAACCTCGTACCCAGTGGCAATGAAGGTTTTCCGTAAAATGCAACGACTACAAACTCCTTCATTGACCCTGGAGCCTGTTAGGGTATTCTGCAATTTGATTGGCTCTTTTCGAAACAAGAGAAGTTTCTCACCTTAAAAACTAGACTTATGACTGTTCGTCCCTTTTTCTCTGCGTTCTTTGATTTGCTGATATCACTTGGTAACAGGGACTCACACCATTACTCTTATAAAGTGGGTCCCCTTTAGGCCCATATGGAGTGGTTCCGTAGTGACAAATCAAATTGCTAGATTTTAGTTTTCGACCAATAAGGAGGCGCTATTTAGACAGTTGTTGTTGTTGCATACAAAAAACGGTTGATACGGCCTAGAGTTCTCGTAGCTGCGATGGATGTATTTCGTTTCTAAAGAGGAAGATTACTGCTTGAAAGGTATGAATTTTGCTATGAGTAGGTCAGAAAAACATTATTCTTCGTACTAAAATTTTGCTTTTCAATGTTGAAGCTCTTTGAACCAGATTTTGAAGCGATTTTGTTGAGTGTATGAGAACTCCCGCTACTTTAGGCCATTTTGAAACAGGGGGCCCATTTTATAAGAGTAATGGTGTGAGTCCCTATTGGGCAAGTGATATCAGCAAATCAAAGAATGCAGGGAAAAAAGGGACGAAAAGTCGTAAGTCTACAACAGAACCACAACTCAACTCAGCAGACTTGTCACATCAACTGGAGCGATAACAACAACAACAACAGCGAAAGTTAGAGGGACTTATGTAATGAGTCTATAAGAAACTCTCAATCACTAAAAATGTAAAAAAAGCTAGAAAACTGACACAAAGTTATTTTCTCCTTCGTTTTCCGAAGCATATTTTCCCTTTATAGTAATTTTGTCATGTATTTCATTTCTCGGAAGGTACTTGAATGTAGCCTGCGTGCAGACCAAGTGCAGACTCTTGGACAGGACGGGACAGGACGGGACAGGACGGGACAGGACGGGACAGGACGGGGGACAGGACAGTCTGCACGCAGGCTACTGGAATGGGGCTTGAATGACTGATATTCTACAAGATAGTGGCATGGCTTTATAAAGCTTCGTTGTGAAATGTTCAAGAGGATGTAGACAACGAGAATCAATGAAACTTCCAAGAAACCCTTGTTAAACTTGGATGCTCAAACTTTAGAAATTTTAAGGAACTTTTAATGCTGCGTGAAATTCGTGGTTTCTTGTTTCAAAAATGACATGCGATTCGAACTGAATCCTTGCACAAAAGTCCATATCGCTATTAAGACTCATTGCCTGAGCCACATTTTCTTCATTCCTCCTTGATTTCATAACACAATGATGCTGGTCTCTTTTTTGAAGAGCGATAACTGAGGCTCACCGAAATCAATCTAACTCCAGTTACAAAATATCTGAAAATGCTTTAAACAGGAGTCACCTTTGTGTCTTTTGATAAATGTGGGCAGGCCTTGATAAATTTCAAATCAAATATATTGAAAGTCCACGCAAATATTTATGCATGGTGAGCCTATCTGCGGTTGATCACGGGGGGGGGGGGGGGTTCTTTCATAGTAAAGGTACCTGGGGATGTGCCGCGAGCAAGGGCATACTTTTTCGGACTTCTAGTCTAGCCAAGGGTATACTTTTTTGCAATTTTGGCCAGCAACGGTCTAGCCAAGGGTATCATTTTTGACAATAATTGGTCTAGCGAACGGTCATGATATCTTATTTGGCACAAATTTGACAATATTGGTCGAGGAAATGGTCAAAATTGGTCTAGCCAAGGGTACCATTTTCGTAAAAATTGGTTCAGACAATGGTCAAATTGGTCTAGCCAAGGGTACCATTTTCGTAAAAATTAGTCTAGCCAATGGTAACCTCTTGAAGATGCTCGCGGCAGACCCCTACCCAAAATTTGGTCAAGAACCCCCCCCCCTGGGTTGATACAATTAAACAGACTTTACTTGACAAATTCTTTCCTAAAAAGTACTCGGTAATAATCTGGGTTGATACGGATAGCTTGGCTTTTTTAGAGTTGGCTCTTTCTCTCTTATCGCTGGCTTCAAAATTAATCTTGGCTTATGGGCTTAATATTGGCTTCTCTGGTAGGATTTGTTAAATTTTCCTTGAAATGACGTCAAGCTGGACTGGATTCGATGATTTATGAAAGAAAGCCACAAAGACTTTCGTTGTAACAATAGTATAGGTTCCAAATCTTTAAATCGGCATAAAAAGGTGGGTGTAAAATTTTATGACCTATTTCTTCTAATTGAATGGTTTTAAAGAAACTCTAGCTACTTACCTATAATTCTACCGTTGGGCTTTTCAGAAATCTCGTACATTTTTGACTCACGGTAGTGAAGTCATAAGGGTGGTGGGCATTTTCCTGTTTACAAAATCTTTTATGTCATGGGGTGAAGGACGTGATGAAGTCCACATCAAGCCTTGCAACAACGCGAGGTCAAAGCTTGTCGTTCAGCGGAGGCCCTCCTGAGGTGTATGACATCTCAAAGGTCAAACGCTCCAGCGGTTTGAGCACGCGCGGCCACTCTACGGAAAGAACGAATCATGGTCGCGGAGCCTGCGCGCTCAAAATGCTGGAAAAAGGTACGTCTCTCATCTTTGATCAAGAAGTTTATCAACTTACTTTTTCGTAGCTGCTTAAAATCAATTTTCAATTCAAGCCTTGCATTTTTTAACATTCTGTGCATTTTATTTGAATCATAGCCGATTTTGCTTCAAAAGTAGGCCTAGGCCTAGACTTTTAATTTGTTCAGCAATAGTCTGAATTCAATGTTTTGTTCGGACTAGACCTCTAAGTTGACTTGTGCAAAGCACATTGATCTTGAGGTTTGCGCTAAATTGTGAATAATAAACTTCTGGAAAATAGAGGGACTGCAGCTGAGAACAGGCCGAGATTGGAAAATATAATGTGTGTGGCATGGCAGCCACCTTGCTCGCCTGTGTTGATGTTGATGCATCATTTCACAGAATGAGATTGGTTGCTCCAACAAAATGAACTCTTTGAGTGCAGTAATTAGCTTAATGACGTTCCCATCAAAATTATTTCAAAAAGCTCTTTGTTAGCATTTTTCAAGATTATTGTTAGTTTTCTAAGAACTTTTAGGCAGCTGATCAGTCAAGTAGAACAACAATCGAAGAGTTTTCAAGAAACCAATAAATTTTCCCACCCAGTGCTAAAAGCCTCTTTTAGCTTTCAGTAAACAGTTGAAACTAGCTGTTAACATAGTTAAGTGAGTGCAGCTCAGAATGTTGTCCATAATGCAATTGCCTGTCAGTGGCAGCACTTGGGGGGGGGGGCAAGGGGTGCGATCGACCTTTTAGCTATTCTGAAAAGAATCAGAATCGAACGATATGTTGATACCATTTGTAGAATTTTCAAATGTGCACAACAGTGATAAAAGCTCTAACGGCACTCGATCGAACCTCTCGTATAAAAATGTATAAAAATAACGCTCGTTCCAGGCTCTTTTGTAGAATAGCTAAAAGGTCTATTGTTGGCTAGAACAAAGGGCTTTTGTTCGAAAAAATCGAAATAAACAATGCTTTTTAACTGAAAAAATATATCTTTGCCCCCCCCCTCAATATTTGGCAAGTTGCCTGTAAATCCTTTGAGTGTAAAACAATGCAAAAATATGACATATTTGGACATTTCAAGACATTTGCAGTAGCATAACTACAGTATTCATCACAAAAAATTCAGATAGAATTAATTTATGTTCATTGTTGAAAAGTTCTCCTGGACTTCGTGTACCTCACATGGCCAGATCAATGTTTACATGCACTCTTGAAGGAGAAATAGACAAATTTCCAAAAGATTGTTCATTTATTGCTTCCAATTGCATTGATCGGCATCAGAGGTACTGCTAATAGTATGGTCATTATAAACTGTTCAATTTTCCATAGTATAACAGATGTTTTCACTGTCATCAGCAAAAATAGCCAAATAGCTGCATCATCACAACAAGCTGGTGAATGTTCTATTCAATAGGGAACACAACAGGCTTTGCATGAATAAAAACAGCTTTGTTCGAAGACTTCCTCGGTGCACTATCTGTGGTCTCAACAATTGTTCATCGGTCCATTATCAATTCAATGAAGGTGACAATGTGTGAATAATGTCACAGGCAAATAACAATGCTGATCCAATGCTGGTCTTTGTTTACAAGAATGTAACTTGTTTAGTAATGATGATCCAAAGCTGGTTTTTACAGTAATGTCACAAGTCAACTGGCCTTCTACTCCTGCAGCAAATAGAAAAATTGGATAAATAACAAACAAATGTTTGCATTTTGTGAAAATTAATTGGCGCAAAATAACATGTCACTTGAGATTTCACCTACAATGGTTGTAAGCCAATGAATCTAATGCCATAAAAGCGCATTGCCTTCCGAGGGGGGGAGGAGGGGTACATAAGTTGCGGATGGACTGAGTCTGTGGCCCGGTTTTCAGAAAGGTACCCTCTTCTGATTGCCAAAACTTAAACTATTCTTGCAAATTTCAGCCAAGCCCGGCCCATGCTTATGGAAAATCTGCCATAAGGACCCTTGTTTAAAGAATTTTGGGCCCAAAATCCCATCCAGATGGGTGGCACATACCCGTTCCCTGAACATGTTATGTACCGCCCCGGGTGCCTTCCATTCCAGGAGATTCTTCATTAAAATATGCATCCCCTTGGTGCAGGATTCCTGTTGCAGACATCTCCAGACAAGAGCAAAAAGAAAAACACGGAAAATCTTATTACACTAACATAGATGCTATGTGGCCTAACCTCAACATTCCTTGCGATTATTCGTCTTAATTTCGAACATTGTTCCTTGATCCATTCACTGAAACGGTTATACCCAGCATATTTCTGTTTGTTGTGCAAGGACAAGCAACAACAAGGGCTAGTTGGCCCGCAACAACAAGGCAACATTTCGTTTTCAATAGACCGAGAAGTTTGTTTTGATTTGGGGATTGACCAATCAGATCACGCAATTTTCAAAGATGGCGGCCCGCTGTAAACAAAGAAACCTTCGAAAAACGGCTAGAACCTATCTTTGTTTTTGTTCCACGGATTTGCGGTTTTCAAATATTTTCAAACAATAACAACGAATTTCTTAAATATGAATTCTGATGCACACTTCCAATGTGCATTTTCCCGATATTCGGCCTAAATCGAGGTTAGTTGCGGGGCCAGGCCTCCAAAGATCCGGTGTTTGACCTCACTCGACCGAGGCTAATTTCAGTCACCGAACGGAAACTGTATAAAGGCTCGCGGCTAGGCTACTCACCAAATTGATTATGAAGCTATTTAAACATCTTGACAATAAGACTGAATATGAAATATCAAAAGTAGATAGAGCCTTCAGCCTTCTTATACGCAGCCAATACAGTGAATTCTGTTTATAAAATGCCCTTGTTCATCGGCGTAGGGGGAGATAAAATTTGGGGGGACTGCCCGATAAAAAGTCCATCTTTTGAAAAAAAACGGATTTCTGCCCGATTATGGCTGATTTTTGCAAATTTTTCTAACGTTGGGGGGCTGCAGCCCCCCTGTCCCCCGAAAAGAGCTTTTGATGCTTCCTAGTAGTGTCGCTCTAAGATTTGCTAGGAGATTTTCCTCCACATTTTACCCTGCACGCAATAAACGAAAAGTCGGAGGAAAATCTCCTAGCCAATCTTAGAACGACACTGCTAGGAAGCATCAAATGCTTTTACGAACAAGGGCATTTTACAGAATTCACTGAAGGGAGAAAAATCCTTGCTCTGACATCTCCGATTTTTCGGTCATTCGACTTATCAGAATTATTAGAGGCTGAGCATCCACTTATGGTGCTGCTGTACGACAGAGGATAGTCAGACAAGAAACTACAATTGCAAGCATGGCACCCTTCCCTGAATTTTGAAGAAGAGAAAGTGGCGTGGCCATGGGGGGTATGGGGGGGGGGGGGCAGTTTCCCCCTCCCCACTTTTGTCGAAAGTTGGTTCTCGAGATTCCTTTAAACCGAAGAGAAAATAGCTGGGTATAGGTTGGGTAATGTTGTGTTGGTTGGGTCGAGCCGATATGAGACGAAGAAGAATACCACAAAGTTGACGTTTTCTCTTTATATATCAAGCAGCAACTAAACAGTAACGATTATGACTATAATAAATGGTAAATAAAGATAAATGGATGCAGTGAATTTGAATTGAACGCCTTTATGCGAACTTTTGTCTGTTACCAAAAACTCTTCGACCTTATTGCCGAATGATCACATGTTTTTCTTATGTCTGCACTCTACGTGCTCTTAACTCGAACTAACAGTTACAGAGGCACGACCAGAAGTCTGGGTCCGAGAAGGAAGTCACAACATCACGCAAGGGCACGGTGCCAAACAAATGAATGAGTTGTCATTTCCTTCACAATAGGTAAGAATTTTCCGAGAATGTCAAATCTTCCATTTTAGCACTGGCAACATGATATTGGGAGATGCATGCAACCAAATTAAAGGATCTTTCTTCAAAATGTTCCTGGTGCGCTGATTTATAGCATAACTGTCACCAAACGATCAAGGTTTCCTTGTCGCTCATGATATTGGGAGATGCTAAGCCAGGGCGTTCCCAAAAGTTTTCCTGGTGCTTTAATTCATAGCATAACTTCACCAAACGATCAAGGTTTCCTTGTTAAAGGCAAGCATGATATTGGGAGATGCATTCTAAGCCAAAGTAAAAGGCGTGGTCCCAAAAGTTTTCCTGGTGCTTTAATTCATAGGATAACGGTCACAAAACTATCAAAGTTTTCTTGTCGCAATAAGAGGGTGTTGAAACTAACGAAAAAATCGCACGGTTTCAGACCATACCCTCGCCATTACTTGTTCAAATAATTTGTAGGAAAATTACTTGGAAATTAAAACATGCCCGAAAAGATTATTTTACAAGTCATTCCACTTTGAAATTGACAAATAAAAATAGATCTTTAGTCCTAATGAGTTAAAGTCATGTCAAAGGGGTTGACTGCTTCGTCTATCGAAAGTGTAGATTTCCAGGAAGTTGCTATTTTATGTTAAGGGTCATAGAGCTTTAGAATAATAGATCTTTAGTCCTAATGAGTTAAAGTCATGTCAAAGGGGTTGACTGCTTCGTCTATCGAAAGTGTAGATTTCCAGGAAGTTGCTATTTTATGTTAAGGGTCATAGAGCCAGAACCATATCAGTTTGACATTTGCGACGAACTGAAATGGCAAGCGCTTTGCAAAAACAATGTTACATAAAAATAAAACTATCAAAGCTAAACTTTAACTGAACTAAGATGGGCAATTCTTACAACCATTGCTCTGGCATATCAGATTGGCACCATCTCAAGATTCTGTCCTCCAGCATCAGCGCCCTTTGACCTTTTTTTTGCCTCCAACCCAACGAATTCATCTGGCACTGTTCCATCGTTATCGTCATCTCGTTGTCCTATCAAGATATCATCGTCTTTAGTGAGTTGGAAGCCACATTAAAAATTGATGAGTTTGCCTTCATCGCCATTGTTACCATCTCCCACTCAAGAATTCGCAACAAATAGGGCACTCGCTGACTGCTGGCAAAATGCATTCTGAATCTGTGTGAAATGAGTGGCCACAACCATGAAAGATTCACTAGCAGGACTCATCACATAATATCCGGGTTTGTCATATTTTCTGTGAGATGCAAGGTAGTATTCTTAAAGTTTAGAAAGCCTTGAGAGCTATAGCTACAACAGACATGCAGTCGAATGTACAGAAACAAGGACGGGTAAGTTTTACATTTACTTTGATGAAAGTTTTTTCGTTATAGTTGACAAAACTGTCCCATTTATGGTAAACAATTTTAAAATCGCAGTTAAAAGTACACCAAATCAGCAGAGTGGAGGACGCAATAAGAATTATATTTCGTTGAATCAAAGTTGTTGAACCAATTTGCATTCCAAGGGCCACATTCGCAACGAAATTTGTATAAAAAAAAGGTTGAACTAAAATTTACAACTAGAATATCTAAAGGGTATATACGCGTATCGTTTTGATGCAAGAAACTGCTTGTGAGAATCTGCAGGCTTTGTTTGTTTTTTGAAACATTATGAAACCAAACTACACACTCCAATTCAAAAAGCTACGAACGATTTCAATTTGAAGTTAAAATTTTCCTAGGTCACCTGAACAAATTTTGGTACTGTGCAGTACCGAAATGTTTCTGAATATTTTTAGTGCAATTTCTGTTAATACTTGCTTTTGAATTTAATCATAAGGTACTCCCAAGACATAAAGAGACTAGCCACAAACTTTTCGAGTAAAATGGCCTAAAATTTAAGAAACTGGCTAAAAAATTTGTGTAACCGCTCATAGTGTGCTGTGATCAACGATTTTAATCAAACAAGCCATTATGGTGATCACGATGAAATTTTACAAACCGGATCAACCAACTTGGTCATTGCTCTCGTTGAAGTTTGACCATCTTTTGCCAATTTCTTGAACACGTTCAGTTGCTTTTGAAGGCCATTAGATTTGATGTTAACAATCTCCGTTTCTGTATCATTCTTTATTCACACTTCATGTAAGGGAAAGGGATTCCCACATTTCTGTGAAAATCCTCCAGGCATCTCGCGAACTTTTCCCGTAAACACAGGCATACTTCAGCCTACAACATTAGGCCAAAATTTAGCCGGCACAAGAACTAAGATTTTCCCGCCAAAACTTTCCCGCCGAAACATTCCAATAAAATTTCGCCCCCTTGGAGAGCTGAGCTGAACAGTGAAGGGGTATGTGAAGAGTGAAAAAACGCACTTTGGTTCTTAAGAGATGGAGTCCCCTTGTCAGAACATGTTTTCCAAAATGTTAGATAGGCTAGAGATACCCTGTTTCTATAAGCAATAAAAAGCCACTTGACCTTTGTGGGCTCCTTCACAAGTTGGGATTAAAAAATAAATTTGAAAGTGTCAATTTCAAGGTCGTATGACTTGTAAAATAATCTTTTGGGGTTTGTTTTGATTTCCAAGTAATTTTCCTGCAAATTATTTGAACAAGTAATGGCGAGGGTGTGGTCTGAAACCGTGCGATTTTTTCGTTAGTTTCAACACCCTGTTACTCTTGATTTAGGCCGAATATCGGGAAAATGCTCATTGGAAGTGTGCATCAGAATTCATGTTTAAGAAATTCGTTGTCATTGTTTGAGAATATTCGAAAACCGCAAATCCGTGGAACAAAAACAAAGATAGGTTTTAGCCCTTTTTCGGAGGTTTGCTTGTTTACAGCGAGCCGCCATCTTTGAAAATAGCGTGATCTGATTGGTCAATCCCCAAATCAAAACAAACTTCTCAGTCTATTGAAAACGAAATGTTGCCCTGTTGCCCGCAACAGCCTCCCGTCTCTGAAACATTTCAGCTGGACAACCAATTCCATGAATGGTAAAAGAACAGAGAGGATAAAAAGAAAGCCTCTCTACTTACCAAAGTTTGTAAAATCGACTTCTTCCTCTTGACCTCCAAAGCCAGCTTCTTTCTTTTTCAAAAGTTGAAGGTTGCAAAGCAAGTAGCAGAACCGACGTGTTAAACAAAGGCCTTCCTTATGCCACGTAGCTAGTTGTTGTTGTTGGTAGCAACAACAGCAACGAGAAAGAGTCATGGCTATTGTCCCTCTGTTTCCTTTGTTTACAAAGTCCCCCGTATATTCTGGAATTAATCTCATCTAAATGTCAGCTTCGCTACGCTCGCTGCAATTAGCAGATCATGGGTACCAAAGGTTTTTGCAGTTTCTCCGCATCCTTCTTAAATGTTCGTTGTATTCATTGATAGGTAACTTCCCAAGCATTTCGTGAGTTTTACCAGAATACAGCGCCAGTCAGGGGCGTCGCCAGCCCAAACAATCTGGGGTGGAAAAGTAGGAGAGGGTATGGGTATGTGGCCCCCAGAAAATTTTCCCTGACCACGCCTTTCAGGCCCTCGGAAAACGCGGGAAACGCCCTTTTTATTATTTTCATCTATTTCGATATTTTTGGAAAAGCAACCATCTCAAGCAGCATTTTTCGTAAGAGCGGGCATTTTTGCACAACGAAAACAGAAAAGTACACGATATATCAATTTACCAGGAAGGAAAATATATCAATTGAAAGTTAAGAGTTTTCTCGAAATGTTCAATAACGAAATTCAGAATTCAAGAGGAAAACCAGTTATCACAATAATTCCAAGTCAATAAAAATCTACCCCCTCCCCCAAAGTTTTTTGACGGATTTCGAGAAATTAAAAAATCGAACTCTCGGAAAACTGGGGTGGACATGTCCACCCCAGTCCACCCCGTGGCGACGCCACTGGCGCCAGTATGCGAATTACCTTCTCAGACAAAATAAACAAGTTTCTTGAGCAATATCCAAGTTCTCAGTCGAGGTTCTTACTGGTTTAGTTCTTAGTTGAATTCTTGAAAAGAGTTCCTTATTAACAATAGCACTGTTTAATCATGCTGAAAACGGATTACACGTTTTTTTTATAAGAAACTGGTTTATAAGAAACTAGTACTACGGTGACCAAAATTTAAGAAACTCTAGTACTACGCTCAAGAACAGTTAAGAAACTCTAAAACGTTATATCTGTATGTCTCTCTTATTCTATGTCTTTCTAACAAAGGTGCCTTCGTCTTTTCTTGACTTTTAACTGCAAAATTGGTAAATTTTTGCCTTGATGTGCATGGCTTCTTCTTGATGACAATGTCAATGCAAAATGGAAGCCCTTTCTCGAGAAGAAGGCTCACTTCGAACAATACCGCAATTTTAGGCCCAAAAAAAGAAACTAATTAAGAAGCTTTTACTACTAAAACACCGAAATTTTCATGCGAAATTAAGAAACTTTTAGTACTAAGTGCTGATCCAAGTTTCTTATAATAAAAAAACGTGTATTTCGTGATTAATTTGATTGCTTGTGTGTTTAATTAGATTGTTTGTTCTCCACTGAAAAATCTTCCAGCAAAGACTAAACATTTCCTGCACGCCAATTTTTGATGGTTGCTTCCTCAGACTGCATTCTGTAACGTAACATTACAGCATATTTACTCATATTTCGAGGAAGGTGCAATAAAATTGCACTGATCTTCCTTTGCATTCTCATGGCATAATTTGGAAAATTTCACAATAAAAATCATTAAGCCCGTGAGTCACTTCTAAGGTCCTTTGATTCTAAACTACAGCGCATTTTATATTCTACCTCATTTGAGGATGTGACGTCATCAAATTTCTAAATCATAAATCAGAAGAGTGACAGACTTTTGCTTGATTCCATAATGTAGACATTCATAAACTATGGTTTTCTTGGAAATTATTTCATGTTGCAGCAAACAGTTTAGAAATTACGATGGTTTTAAGTTTTTTTGAAAAAATTTATTGAGTTCTTGAAAGAGAAGAAAAACACTCTATATCTGAAAATATCGAATATTTTTGAAAATTCCAACGGTAGAATTGTAGCAAAATAGCTGAAGTTTCTTTGAAGCCATTCGGTTCAAAGAAATAGGTCATTAAATTTTACACCGACCTTTTTAAAGATATGGAACCTATGCTTGTAACAACTTGTAATTTCTGCGATGGCTGCAGTCAAGGTTCTTGTCACATGAAACACACAGGATTAGGACTAAATTATGGTTTACTAACTTAATCCAGGGATCCAGGGTTTGCTAATCGGCGAGGGGCATTTCACTCTTAAAAATCTCGTACACTTTTGGCAAAAATCCTTTTGTTTCAAGAAAAATCCATCAAAAATCCTTTAAAGTCCCTTTGTTCCGAAAAGATCTCGTACGCTTTTCCAAGGAGTGAAATGCCCCTCGCTAATCGGTGTATTAAAGGGAATAGACATACCATGGGTAGTTAGACACTGCTGGTGTGCTTCTATGGAGAAGAGCTGGATAATATGTATCTGCGGGGGACATTTTTTATAGTACTGCGGAGGAGATATCTGCGGGGGAAATTTTTTATAGTACTGCGGAGGAGATATCTGCGGGGGAAATTTTTATAGTACTGCGGAGGAGATATAATAGTTTAATTAATATTTTCGTCCTTTCGATATCTCCTCCGCAGTACTACAAAAAATTTCCCCCGCAGATACATATCATCAAGCGCTCCTCCATAGAAGCACACCAGCAGTGTCTAACTACCCATGGACATACCTATATCGACAAGCTGCTATAAATAGGCTGAAGAAGCGCCCACAAACCCATTGTTTCCTTCACCACACAATGAAACGGCAGGCAGGCGCCAAAGATTATATTTCTAACTTGGCCCGGGCAAGCTTAGACTTATGATATTTCGTCCTTGTTTTCGCTCCATTACCCCCTCCCCCCACACTACCCATTCCGCTTCAACGAAGGACTCATAATCAAACATACATTATTTTGAGACTAATTCCTGCAAGCCAGCTGCTCCACGCGAAAAGGTGGAATCTAGAATGGCATAAGTGAAAAGCCGGACTACCGGAATACGACAATGGATATGAAGCAGTGCACTTACTACATTTGTTGTACTTTCATTCATTGCCAGAGTGACTCGAGAATCGACTTCAACTGAATTCAATAAATGGAGTGGAGACCGGGACTAAAGTAGTTAATATACTGAACTTTTTGGCTTTGGCTTTTCAAGTGAGAATATCAGAACGATCACACAACACAGCAAGCTTTGCTCTACCCAAGACACTCAACTGTTGCTTTGGTCTTTGGTTACCATCGTTAATTAATTGTCAGGTAAGTGTCATGGGATCCTTTAGGATCTCATTCAATACGTTTTTCCTTCGTGACTCGTCTATGACTGCGAATGGAGCTGCTAACAGTCTGTTAGGCCTAAATTCACTCAAAGAAAATAAGAAGGCACCACACCACACTGACTGACTTGAAACTATGTGTGAACCAGGGGCGACCTTGAGGGGGGAGTTGATTTTTGAACTTTTTTAAAGTGTGTGTGGGTTTACAGAGTGTTTTCAGGGACACTTCTTGCCAGACAGTGTGCTACTTGTACTTCAAAAGTTCCAGCTGCAGTGACAGGATGACTGTTGCCAATGTTGTGAAATAGTGAAATTTTGCTTTCATGCAGGCTGTGAAATTAACATTTGAGGGTCGACTTTAGTTAGCAGCTTCTTATGAAAGAAACACATCCTATCACATAATTTTTGATTTGCCAACAGGTGTATTACAATTACAGTATATACCTGAAGTGAAGGAGGTGGAAGACTATAGGATCTCTGAAGTACAGTAATGCAGATGCAAAAAGAAAGAATACAGAGAAGATGCTTTTTATAAAAAAAATTTAATGGAGCCAAGTGAGGTAATCTGTAAATAGAACAAATCATATGCACTGTAGTGGACATCATCAAATATGTAAATAGTTAATAGTTGATAATAGATATGAGTAAAATGGGGCAGCTTGGGGTCAAAGGGGTAAAGCAAAAATGTGAATAAATTTGTAATAATCTCCACATATCTTCAAATTTTCTCCAGCTACATCTGTTATCATCACCTACCATTTTTTGGCAAACAAAATTACCTCTGAACTCTGATACTAACACCTATTGAAAATGGGTTTTTTCTGCAAAGTATGATCCACAAATGCTCTTGGGGGATTATTTAATTTTCAGAAATTTGCAATATTTCATTGTTTTGTTATCATCAAATTTAATTTTTAATCCCCCCTTTGTGTAGTTGTGAATGCTCTACTGGTAGCAGTTCTGGGTTTTTAGATATATTCCATCTTGTTGTCTGCAAAATTATGTTGATACTCATTGCTAATGAACCAGTGGCGGACACTTGGGGGGGCCAGGGGGTGCGATCGCCCCCCAATGTTGGCTAGAACAAAGGTCTTTTGTTCGAAGACAATATAAATAAACAATGCTTTTTAACTGAAACAATAGCTTCGCCCCCCCAATATTTAGCAAAGTGTCCGCCACTGTAATGAACGCATTTTATGTGAACCAACCTTCACTGGACATTTATCTTTCATTTGACTTGATAATATTGCTTATAAGGTACTGTATGAAATACTAAGAGCCTGAAAACTGTTTTTTTCCTGTTGTCTTCCGCATTCTGCAAAGTGATATTTGATAAGTATTGCCATGCTGCAAAAAATAATCCCCATGGGGAGAAAATTCTGGCTACATGGTATTTTGAGCATAAACACACAGTAAATAGGCAAAGGCAGTTTTCTTTTCAAGATTCAAAAATTGTCCCAAAATGGGAGGAGGTGGGGGTGACATAACAACAGAAATCATGATGCAAGTCTGAAGTTGAATCCTATTTCTCCCCAATTTGTGTTTTTACTCTTTGAAACATGGCAGATATCTTAAGATACTAATTCAAAATATTTGAAGCCTGGCAATACCGTCATAACAAGTTGATGATGTCAAAATACTGTAAAATGTCCCTTGCTTTGTTTTGATTCTAAATATATATGTTTACATATATATTTGTACAATTTCAACTCCTAAAATTCAATTTAAGGCCATGTTATTCAAGAGAGCCATTAATAAAGAATCTCCAAAAAATCACAAAAAAATTACTATCAATTTATGTTATTGATCTTCAAATTTTCTCTGTTAGTTATTTGTGGCAGGGACCAAAAAATTTGCTAGAAAAGTTCTACTTCTAAAATTCAATTTAAGGCCATGTTATTCAAGACAGCCATTAATAGAGAATCTCCAAAAAATCATACAAAATTACTGTCAATTTATGTTATTGATCTTCAAAGTTTATTCGTGGCAGGGACCAAAAAATTTGCTAAAAAAAGTACACCATGATACTATTATGCTTCTGTCCATTCTTCAGGAGAGAAGTGATGAAAATTGTTTGTGGCATGAATAATCAAAAGCTACATCTTGTGATAGTCCTACTTTATTGTATGAAATATTGTTCAAGGCATCCTCCCTCAGATGATTTAGGGTTAACTCTTTTTCTTTTACTGTAAATTTTTAACAATATTGTAAATAGGAGTTTAGGTTGTGAAGTACGATGTGGCAACATAGTTTTTAATGTAATGATTTGGCAGTTTAGTTTTGTAATTCATTTTATGGGAGGGCCCCATGAAAGCCAGCACTTGTGCTGAAGGGCTACTTAGTTAAATATATATTAAATATGACACACACATGCAGCACAGGTTTTTCATAAGAAACTGTCAGAAGTACTGAAAGTTTTTCAAAATTATCAGATTTTGAGTATCCAAGAGTTTCGTACAAGTTTCTCAAAGTTTCACAATGATCTTTGTGTTACCTGTGCCAAAGTAATAATTTCAAAACAAGTTTTGAAGCCTTTTCTAATTTTCAGAATTCACTCAAGTACCTTTTTGGTTAATATGATGCAGCAGGCAACAAGTGAAAATGTAGTAAAAATATGCAAATGATTTTGCGATGATCAGTGATCTGACAGTTTTTGAGTTTCTTACTGTTTATGTGGTTTGTTTAAAAATGCCTGTACCTGTATAACCAACTGAAGTTTGAGTTGGGGGGGGGGGGGTAAAAACTCAATATGATAATTACTGCACATGATACTGAAGATCCTTTCTTGTGGCTTTCAAATATCATTTAAAAAACTTTTCCAAATTATCCTTGATAATTTCAATTATTTCCTGGCATACCAATTCTTATATTTTGATGTAAACAAATTTTTTTCATTGCAAAAATCTGTTTTAAGAAAAATGATTTGGTTAGAGTAGCATTTTAGAAATAAGGATTTAAAAGAGTCCTAAATTTTCGCATCAAAGACATCCAGAAAGTCAAAGAAGCTGTTGGTAAACAAACTTCTCCCAAAATTTAAGAAAATTGGTAACAACCATGGAACTAGTTTCTTGATAACAATTCGTAGCAACTGTCACATAAATGCAAAAAGAATCATTGAAGTATCTCAAAGGCAACATGGACAATTGGCTGCAAAATGGAGTTAAAAATGGTTTCTTACTGTAGCGAACTTTTGACTACTGTATTAAATAAAATTGCACAACATACCACCAGTGGGAACACCAGAAGAAACACACACCGTTAGCCTTGTCAGTAGCTGATCCTGCAGAAATTGCTCCAACATAAGACTTTCGAGAGGAGAACACTTTGAAAACAGTGACGAACTGACCAGATTTGCTTCAGATCACCTCCTGACTTCTGTCGAAGGCTCTCGATTACAATGCAGTATAACGACGAACATAACGGTTTCAAAACGAACCTCCGACAGCAAAGCAAAGCACAACATGGTTTGCCAGAGAGCAAGTCCATCCTAAAGCCTTCGTTTTGCATCAATTTCAGCTACAGCATGCCTCTAAAACGACGTGCTTCGACGAAATCCTTCCTCCGCAGCTTCGGCGACTTGGTCGGCCATTTTCAAATCTTCGCGCGAAGCCTTGGAGACTCCGGACCACAACAAATTTGATGGTCAATTTTTTGCAATCATAACGTAAAAATGTCGTTACAACAATTTTTAACCAATCATGTCGCGCAAATCCGCGAAAAACCGAAAAGACGCAATTTGATTGGCGGCTCAAAAAGTTGAGCAGAATTCAAAAATTAGTCTCAAAACAATGTATGGATGATTATGAGTCTAAGTTTTAGCGGAATGACTATAACAGTAAAAAATAATTCAATTCAATGGAGCAAAACTTAGACGAATATCATCAGTCTAGGGCAAGCTTTTAAAGGGGCTGGGTCACGCACAGGTAACGGGGAAAAATTTGTATAAAAGTAACAGCAGGCAAGTACCTCCATCTATACTTCAGTGTTTACCAAATTTGCTAATTTTGTCTAGATTCGTTTAGGCCAACCACGACACAAAGAGTTTCGGTTTCCACTCAAATTGAGTGGAAACCGGAACTCTTTGGATCACAAACATTGTCGTGGTTGGCCTAAACGAATCAAGACAAATTGGAAAATTTGGTAAACACTGAAGTATAGATGGAGGTACTTGTTACTTTTATACAAATTTTTCCCCGTTACCTGTGGGTCACGTAACCGTAAACAAATCTGTTATCTTTATAATCTATATTGTTGCCCGCATGCGCCCATTGTGTTCTGCACAGATTTTGGTGGATGGAGTGAATCCACAATAAAGTTACTTCTGAAAATCCATCAATATCTTTGCAATCTTATAACGTATGGTTGTTTCGATTGTTTCTCTCTGAAGTTCAAGAGTTCATCTTCAAAATAGCACTTTCATTTTGAGAAAAATAGTGGAAAATCTGTGTGATATGGCCAACCAAAAAAACTGCAAAATCGTAGTTTGGAAAGAAGTTTGTTTACTTTACGTGACCCAGCCCCTTTAACTATGTCCATTCCCTTTAAGGAGCGTTGTTGATAACGTTTGATTAATTCAAAAAAGTTACGTAAAAATTCACATTCGAACACGAACAGCATCAAATGGCTTCGTCTGTATTCTGCAATGGCTTCATGCTACGCCTTTGCCAATCCAAACGAGGCCTTCATCATCAATTGATAATGAAGTCCAAACTTCGCTTGAAACAACTCAAGAAAGAAACCTCTCCTCTTCGTAAAGAGTGCTAAACATTGCGTTAATGTGGTAGGAAATTATTTGTTTTCTTGCTGAAGCCTTTCAGGTCTTCTATGAACCATATAACTGGAGTTAACTGCCATATTTTGTCCACAACTTCTCCCACTGCAACTCAAGCGCGTGAAAGACAATGGAATTTTGCGTTGAAATGTGTCATGGCCGCCATGGAGCCCTCAAGCTGCGACGAAATGCTCTGCAGCTTCCGTCGTGTTGCACGCGGTACTTTCTCCTAACAAGCCAAAACAACAATTTTTTCAAAGACAAATGGCTATTCTAAATTTCTACCGCTTCCATCTTTAAATTTCCCCCTAATACCGGAGATATGGCCGGCTAAATTCGGCTTAATTCCTCCCCCAGCCTCCCGTGTGACCATATAAACATAAAGTTTGACTTCATCACAGTTGAGGGTAAAAAATCCAGTATGGAATGTAAGTTTTCCGTGCACCGGACAACAAAATTGTCAATGATCGGTGTGCACCAATTGGTGTACACTGGGTGGCCCAGCCACTCACATGCACCTGCGTGCGCCGGAGGTGCATCAATCTAGGGGGGGTCCGGGGGCATGATCTCCCGGAAAAATTTGGATTTATAACATTTAAAATAATGTAGAACACAACCAAATTTTGCTTTTCTTTGGTTTTTGGCATGGCCAGTATAAACAAATCGGGGGGGGGGGCAAAAATGAAGGGGTCTGGGGACGAAGTCCCCAGGAAATTTTTGAGGAAACACCCTCTACTTGGGCTTAGAACACTTCTGGTGATCTCATATTTGCTGGTGCTAAAATAGAACCTTGACCATTTCTAATTACACTATTTTTAAAGATCAGTATCCCCAGGAAAATTTTTGAGTAAGCATCTCTTTCGTTGGCTTTTACTTTTAGAGTGCCTTTCCATTCCATTATATCTTTACCAGAGACAAATTGAAAACTTGACATTTCTGACAACACTGCACAAAAAGACCACAAGGAGATGAGCAAGATGCTATTCAGACAAAATTCATTGGTAGTATCATTGTTGAAGCAGTTGAAACCCAAAAGATTCCTAACAGATAAGTGCACCAAAGGAATAAAATCATAGACTTGTGCACCACAAGGTTTTTACACCATTTTGTGCACTAGATTGTGCACCAGTTGACCACTCTGTGCACCGGACATGTCCGGTGCACATCACTTTCTTTCCATACTGGTAAAAAATCACTCCAAAATCAACACTTACCCGCCATTTTACTGCTCCCAGTCCATTTTTATCAGTCTTCACAGGTTCACCACCAAAACAAACATCCTTTGTCAACCTTCTTCGCAATTTACATGCACATTTTGCAACCAAAACACTGGAGAACATCGAGCTATCAATTTGCTGCAAACACTCCACTGTTCACTTACTTTCGTGTCCCAAGAACAAGATTCGCATTCAGATTTAGAATCATATTCAAATTCATAATCAGATTCAATAAATGAAGGAAACATGGCCCCCATCACCCCCATATGTTACAAGATATCAAACCCAAACCTAAAATACAAACAAGCAATGGTATCCAGCTACAGTTTAGAGCACTTTCCAAAATTTCTCCAAAGGGGGCTTTGTGCAAATTTTGCTTTGGGCTGTCCATACTCATACTTGCAAATAGACAAAGGTATGAAACATTGCCCCCATGTTAAAAGATATCAAGCCCAAACCTAAAATACAAGTAAGCTATGATATCCAGCCACAGTTTAGAGCACTTTCCAACAATCCCCCCCCCCAGGGGCCTGTGTGCAAATTTTTGCTTTGGGCTGTCCATAATCATACTTGCAAATAGACAAAGGTCTGAAACATTGCCCCCATGTTAAAAGATATCAAGCCCAAACCTAAAATACAAGTAAGCTATAGCACTTTCCAAAAATTTCCCCCAAGGGGGCTTTGTGCAAATTTTGCTTTTGGCTGTCTGTACTAATATTGGCTATAAGACCTCATAGGAAATCTTGGCCCATCTTGCCTTCTTTTAGCATTAGATCTTTTGAGTAGTTTTCTCACATTGAATTATTTTATCTTTAATCAATGTTAATCAATGCGTCATTTTTGGTTGATCTTTCCTGGATCTGTCCCTGGCATCTTTATTCTTTCCTTTTTATTACTGAATACTCGCGAATGAAATGAAACTTGTGCAAGAAAGATCCTTTAGCAGTAGAAGATACGACTTGACACAATTCCTTCATTCTCAGACAGTTGTGCAATGAACAATTAAGGTGTAACTGCATCCTTCCCCACATTTTCTGTGATTAATGGAGTCAATAAACTTTTAAGAATAGAAATCTTAATCTAAGATAAGACAGAAGATTAATTAATCTCTGATTAATCTAAGATAGAAATCTGACTCCAAACTTCAGTGCCTTCAAAGTATGATTGGATAGTACAGCTAAATAGCTATCAGTCTTAGTATGCCTTAGAAATTGTGTCTATTTAAATGAATGAATGTGTTTATACACAGCCGATTTGGACATAGAAGGTTGCAAATTGAAACAACGCTCCTCCACAGGACCTGTTCCAACATTTATCCATTTTTGGGACAGCCGGTAGCCTGTAGATGTCTACATGCTGTAAAAATGATAGAGCTACTGCAAACCAGCAAATATCATTGCTTTTTCTTGTATATGCTTTAACTTAATGAATATTTTTACTCTAGGACCACAAGGAAACGTTGGTATAGAGTAAGCTTGGCGGGCAGTGAAAGTCAAAGATTAGCACCAAGCCCCCCAGAGAAATTTTTTTCAAAAAAGCAAAACTTTAGCTGGATAGTATAGCTGGTTTGTATTTTGGGTTTGGGCTTGATATTTTACAACAGGGGATAACAGGGGCAATCTTTCGGACATTTGTCTCATGGCAAGTATGTACAGGACCTCCGAGAGGGGGGGGTAGCCGGGGCAACTGCCCCGGGGCCCGGGCCCCGCCAGGGGCCCGTAAAAATGAAGCTTTGTTTTTCCATTGTATGTTGCAATTATATCATCTAGCTGGGCCCCGCAAGGGGCCCCGGCAAAATCAAATTTTCTGCTTGTCCATTGCACTTTCAAGTTCAAATAATATCACGGGCCTCAGTTCATTTCAATTGCAATAAACTTTGTGTTGTGTTGTAAGTTTCTCTGGCCGAATGTGAACAACAACAAAAATGTACAGAAATTGAACGGGTCTACATCTCCTCGCTGCCATCAACGTTGTTTCGTTAAATCGTATTGAGAATACGCTACTGAAAGTATTGCTCATGCCATTACTGGTGTTTTCGAATAAATAAACTCTGTCAGAAATTTTATTACTTTTCTATCTACGTTCTTCAGGCCCGTCGGAAGATCTGTAATTTTTTTATATTATGCAATTCAAAAATAATCTACCGGGAGCGCGAAAATAAACTATGCACGTTTGGCAGGCCACAATAAATCGTACACTAAACCGATTTTGAAGATTTATTACTTAATCTTTAGCAAAAAGCCTGGATTAGATCCTAGGACTTTTTGCAAATTTTTCCGTTTCCAATTTTTAGAGCTAGAAGCAAGTTTCTTAAAATGTTCGTTTTCGAGAACATTGAAAACGATCAAAAAACGTTGATAAAATTTTAAAAGATTCAACATGAATGAATAAAGAGAAAACGTTTTCAGGGGCATTGTGGGGTTTAGTACGAACTTTCGTACAGCAAATTACAATCATTCGATTTCCAAATCGCAACTCACCACGAACAAGTTCTCTCTTTGCCCATTTATGTCGATTCTTTAGAAAAATTGGTCGATGATTTTTGATTGTTTTTCAGTGTTTTCGAAAACTAACATTTTAGGAAACTCGCTTCTAGCTCTAAAAACTGAAAATGAAAAATTTGCAAAAAATCCCAGTATTTCATTCAAGCTTTCTGCAAATGATTTAGTCATAAATCTGCAAAATCGGTCCAGTGTACGATTTATTCTGGCCTGTCAAACGTGCGTAGTTTATTTTGGCGGACCCGGTATATCCTCGTGAAATTGATTGAGGTCCTATTTTCAAAATTTCCCGGAAAAACCTCCATCAGTCATGATCCTTTGCCTCTTTAAATGGCAGATTTTACAAAAATGATGCATTTTCCAGCGATCTAAAGGGCGTGGTCATGAAAAATTTTCCCGGGGGCGAGCCCCCGGACCCCATTTTTGCTCGCTGCGCTCACATCTAGTTCTAGCCTCCCAAAATAGAATTTCATTCCGACATGCCTAGTTCTTACCGTGGATCATTTTGCTGCTAGAAATTGATGAGGATTAGACATTGCATTGAACTTTAGTCACAAAATCCGACATGAAAATTCACGATTTTCATGTTTTGGAATTTGCGAAATTTTCCCAACTGTGCACCCGTAGTAGACTCATTCCAAAAGTCTCTTGTTTCACCCCCTCCCTCTGTTGACTTGCTGCTACAAAAGGAGTGATAACAACAACAACATAACACAAAAGTTAGAGGGCCATAGAGGGACCTATTGCCAGTGCCAAGCAAGGGGCCCGCATCCACTAGTTGCCCCGGGGCCCGCCCTCGCTCTCGGCGGCCCTGAGTATGTAAGGACAGCCAAAAGCAAAATTTGCACAAAGCCCCCTTTGTGGAAATTTTGGAAATTGCTCTAAACTGTAGCTGGATACCATAGCTTGTTTGTATTTTAGGTTTGGGTTTGATATCTTGTAACATATGGGGGTGATGGGGGCCATGTTTCCTTCATTTATTGAATCTGATTATGAATTTGAATATGATTCTAAATCTGAATGCGAATCTTGTTCTTGGGACACGAAAGTAAGTGAACAGTGGAGTGTTTGCAGTTGCAGCAAGTTGATACCTCGATGCTCTCCAGTGTTTTGGTTGCAAAATGTGCATGTAAATTGCGAAGAAGGTTGACAAAGAATGTTTGTTTTGATGGTGAACCTGTGAAGACTGATAAAAATGGACTGGGAGCAGTAAAATGGCGGGTAAGTGTTGATTTTGGAGTGATTTTTTACCCTCAACTGTGATGAAGTCAAACTTTATGTTTATATGGTCACACGGGAGGCTGGGGGAGGAATTAAGCCGAATTTAGCCGGCCATATCTCCGGTATTAGGGGGAAATTTAAAGATGGAAGCGGTAGAAATTTAGAATAGCCATTTGTCTTTGAAAAAATTGTTGTTTTGGCTTGTTAGGAGAAAGTACCGCGTGCAACACGACGGAAGCTGCAGAGCATTTCGTCGCAGCTTGAGGGCTCCATGGCGGCCATGACACATTTCAACGCAAAATTCCATTGTCTTTCACGCGCTTTGATTGGCTAATGGCAGATATCAACAGAACCGCTGATTGGCTAAAAACATTATTCATCCTTGCTCTGCAACTCTAGTTCAGCATCGCAGAGGAGAAGATTCCCTCGTATCCAGGGAGAATCCGCCATCTTCCAGAAAAGTGCATTTAGTCTCTTGTAGAGCTGCTGCTAAGTTTTTTCTTTTTGAAATAATATATCCGAGCCCTAATCGGGCTATGAGCAACGCAGTGTAATCGGAGGTTAGATTTAAATCGTGGGTTATGCAGTTTAATCTAAGATTAGCCCTAATCGTAGGTTTGAACAACCGGGCCCTGTTCCACAACTACGCATAAATGTTATGCTGTACCGGCTGTACCCCATGCGTTTTAACGAAATGAACAACGCGGAAAGAGACTCAAATGTATGTTGCCAGCGGAAACTGGAAGGTTTTTTAGATATTGCGTACAAATCAGAATATAAATCTGCTAAATTTAGAGTCTTATTGTACAAAAATAGCATGCACAGAAAAGACTTTATTGGATATTTGTTTGTTTAGAAAAGGGTTTGCTTGATGTTGTTGGGCCGACCATTACTTGCCGCTGGGCAAGCAAGGGCAGACCATTAAAAGGGCAGACGCCTATTTTCTATGTCTATTATATCATTCTATTCAAGAAAGCTTTCAGGGGGTTCTAGTAGGGCACACAGTAAAAACCAGACCCTAGGACCCTAGGACCATTAAGTACCAATGCGTGAAACACCGGAGGGTCATCACCTCTCAAGAGAGAACAGAATATCGCTATTTCCTCATACGATACTACTATTTCCGCTGTTTTTATTACATCAGATGACGTCAAGAGTGCATTTAGAGAATTTTTTCTGTACTACTATGTGTGAATTTATTACATAATAATAATCATAATTCCACATGGATGTTTTACTCCACCCAGTTACCAAACGAATGGTTTCTATCCAAACGACAAAAAAGTTTTATTTTTTCAGCCTTTCACAAGGGAACTGGGTCGAGTTTGAATTGTTTATACAGTTTGGAAAGCATTTTAAAGAAAGCTATGTGAACTCTCCTGTGATTTGGCAGGTATTCGTATTTCAGAAGTAAAAGAAAAGAAATACTCCAACTCCAAAAGGTTGCTTGGAATTCTCTATTTGTTTTCTGGGGTTCCTTCATAAAAGAAACCCTAGAAAACCAAATCAGGTTTCTAGGGAACTTTTTGAAGTTGAAATAACACTCTTTCAAAGAAGAATTCCACGTCAATGCAGCAAAGCGGCAATAGAACTTCATTGAAATTTAGAACAGAGAGCAATGATGGCATCATTCCTCCGTAAAGAATCATTTGTTTTCTTCAGTATGAATACCATGGAGGGAGACCAGAGGTTTGTCCATGATGAGCAATGAAAAGGGTGGAAACGTTTCACTGATGAAAAGAACTGTAAAATATGAAACCTTCCTTTCCATGTAATAAATTCACACAAGATAGAAAAATTCTTTAAATCTACTCTTGACGTCATCTGATGTAATAAAAACAGCAGAAATGGTAGTATCATATGAGGAGATATTGATATTCTGTTCTCTCTTGAGGGTGATGACCCTCTGGTGTTAAGGGTCCTTTCACACATTGGTACTTAATGGTCCTAGGGTTCTAGGGTCTGGTTTTCACTGTATGCCGTAGCAACAATCAATAGACGGTTGCACTGAAGATGACGTCATTCGAATCATTTTTGAAACGCAAAGGATCATGGTAACAATTCCTGGTGCTATCTTCAGAGCAATCGTGCAGGACAGTGCAATCAAATTAATTTTGGAAATCCCAGATACCTTTCCCCTTCAAAAACATCGTATTGCAGAAATTTTTTTGCGATGAACTTGTACAAAAAAATTGTACAAAGCAATATGAAAGCTGGCATCAAGGGTATGGCACCCTCTAAGCGCCTGTTGACACGATCCGGCCTTGCCGGGATATGTCGCTTCGCCGTCAATGCGATAATGATCTTTTGTTATGGTAGTCAATGAACCCAATAAGCGTGGAAAATTGCTATGCCTCTATACGCAAACAGAAAAAACATCCTGGCTGTTAGGCGAGATATCCCTGCAAGGAGCTTGGCGAGCCCGGGGGCCTGGGAGGACTTTACTTAACTTCATACGGAGTATGCCCACGAAATTACATACTTCTTTTACCCTGCTCCAGAATTTTTAGCTCCAAACGATAACCGATTCTGGAAAAGATTGATGAAAAGTATACTCCAAAACAAGAAAATTGGACCAAAAAACGACCCAATCTCACAAAATATCCCCTTTTGACATATTTGACAACTTGCTCTGAAAAATTGCCTCATTTTGATACCCTGTGCTAGAAACGATACCCAGAAAAACGGCACATCCCTGTCGACGGATCAATATACTAAGTACACCCCCCGGGGGGTCATTTCAATAGGCGGATGACCAGTGGCGGACACTTGGGGGGCGAGGGGGTGCGATCACCCCCAATGTTGGTTAGAACAAAGATCTTTTGTTTGAAAACACTAGAAATAAACAATGCATTTTTGCTAAAACAATAGCTTCGCCCCCCCAATATTTGGCAAAGTGTCTGCCACCGCGGAGACGGGGGTGTGCCATTTTAGATTGTAAAATCATACCCTAAAATTTATGAATTTTTCAAAAACTATACCCCAAAATTTACGGGCCATTCAAAATAGAAAAAAATAGATACCCTAAAATTGTGACCAAAATTCGAAGTTCTATCCAAGTATCTGAAATTAGACCAAATTCAATACCCTGAAGGGGTTTTCTTCCAAAATGACACCCTAAAATTTATGCTCATTTGTAATGTTACCAAAAATGACACCCTAAGATTTATTTTCAGCCTGAAAAAAGGTACCCCAAAAAATGGCACATTCCGTACTGGTACATACGGTAGTGACCCCCCGGGACATCCACCCGGGACATCCCCCGGGTAGGCGAGGCAAGGCGAGATATCCCGGCAAGGCAGGCAGGGGCGGATGCCGGATCCTCTACTGGGAACTGCTGAAGCAGCCCCTGAAGCAGTAGAGTAGTCAGATTTTCAAATCCTTGTATCTAGTTATTAAGGTTCACACCCTTTTTCGAATAAACTCACCTTGGCAGCAGTCAGGAAATATTTGGTCGAAACAAGGCAAAACAATAGAAATAGGAAAGCGCAGAAAAGCGCCAAGTTTCTTCCCGCCGCCAACGCTTCTTTCTTGCAAGTAAACACAGTGACGAATTGTTAAGGATTTGGCAGTAATCCAGCTTGTTCATAATCAATAATTCAAAAAATCCTAGACGACAGGTATCTGTCCTCGGTCCATGAGATCAGAAAGAAACGATATTTGTCCAGCCACAGTTTCTGATATTCAATGTTATGCTCAATCGTGGCAAATTTGATCATTGAGTCAAACACTGATGAGAAATTCTTAAGAAGTAAAGTAAACTCTGGTAAAATTTATCGCAATGCTACTACGGTAGACCAGTTTCCAAATTTCGAAACAAATATCTTGAGATTTTTGGTGAAATTACTGCTAGATAAAATTTGCTTTTTACGGCAGTAGTTTCAAGTTCCTTTTGATTTGTGTAAAAAACCTGGTAAGACTAACTGCCATCAGCAGGAGGCACAATGCAATGACAATCTAAGAGTTTGTTGAAAATAAATAAAGGCACGAAAACGAGAAGAAAATGCTTGACATCATAAAGAAATATCGTTAAAATAATCTTACCAACATGTATTTGTGCGAAGAAGCAGGCTGCAAACGACAGGACAACGCAAAGGAGTGACTCCATCTTGTTCAGTCTTTGGATAGAATGCACGTGGGGTGACAAGGTGGCAGCTCTATTCTCCTCCAAGCAACGTATGAACAAGAGACAAACTTTTTAGATTGTTGACTACTTATAGGGAAAGAATGGGAACTCCCTAATGGCTCTACAAAAGAGGCTTTAATTTTTTCTTTAGTTTAGTTCTTTAGTCACACAGTCAATAGTATTTTGTTTCAAGGGAACGGTTCTGAATAATGCACGGGGGTCGAACTCAAAATCAATTCATCGGATAATCTGTGACAAGGGGGTCAAAAGTCACAGGTGTCATCGCCCTAGGAGGCATCTGACTGAGGGATTTACGATGATTGTTCCCCCCTTCTGGCAACTGCACCACAAGCCCACAAGAAAAATTGGATTACATTAGACGGAGGTTGGCTACCGTTTACATAGTGATCCAGAATGCAAAAATAGAGGAAGAAAATACAAAATATCTCAAAAATCAAATTTAATAAAAACTATTGTAATGATATATGGTCACACAGGGGGGCATTCCCCAGGGGGGCATTCCCCCTCTCAGACTTTGCTGCACTACGCTAAAACGACAAGAGATATAACCATCAGTTTTGGTGATTTTTACTCAAATTTCATAGGCAATTAAATTCATAACATTTCATTGTTCTACCTCTGATCATGTGACCACAGTAATGACATATTTGGAGAGTAGTCAACAAAAAAAGCCTAAAATGTCCACTGTTTCTGTGCCGTTTGTCCGATCGATCTCAAACATGCACCATTCGATTGCATTTGATGAGTACTTTCATTTCATATATACATTTTCATATTTGCTGACGTCAGCAAAATTTGATATCTTTGACGTCATTCACATTTATGACGTCATTTGTCTAATAAAGAAGTGTAAAATATAAAAAAATTTGTCTAATTTGCTTCATCTTATTAATTTGATTCATACTGAGTCTCTTACCAGATAAAAGGACAGGACTTGTAAAAACCTGCGATGAAAATAATTGCATGCAAGAAAAAGCTACTTTGAAGTTAATTGTGCTAAAAATAGAAGCTAAAAAATTTTGAAAAGTATATATTTTGGAACTATGACATGTTTCCTACTATTTGAAATAATGGAGAAAATCAGTTGCGCGGTTGATTAAATAGAATTTTTCTGGTTTAAGAAGGTATAAATGTGTCAATTTTCCTTAGTTTTTCGGTTGCCTAGCAACGAATCACGTGACTAATTAATTATCATTGTTACATTTGAATATCCAATTGTTTAAAGAACAATAGGAGTAGGTCTTATGTTACATCTTTTGTAGTTTTGGAGAAAAGAGGGGGGCGAAAAACGCCCCCCAGTACAAATACCTAAAAAATTGCCCAGTACATTCCAATAAGGGTAACTAATAGACTTGCCCCAAGTCTATCTCTTCCGTCCGTCTACCGTTCCCTTTACGGTAGTTCCTGGATCCGCCATTTCCTGGATCCGCCATTCCAACACTCTATCCAGAGAGCTCGAGGTCTAGGTAACTAATGATTATGACATCACAAGAAAATAGCTCAGGTAATAATAATAATAATTAGAATTAGCCGCTTCCAAATTTGGAAGCAATTGGCAATCATTGACTATTACAGTGTCACTGTTTCAGTTGATCTTTCATCAAGAGTTACTTTTTTCATCCTTTCTTGAAGCAGTCAGACAGGAATTGTCCTTTAATTACGTTACTGGACAATATGGTTTTTTCTAGTATACACTTACCTCACATAAGTATTGCACCACCTTACACAAAATGGCGCCCAAAAGTGTCTTTCAGGCCAATCAACAAAATTTGCATAACAAAAGCACCCGGGGGGGGGGGGTACATAACATATTTCAGGCACGGGTATGTGCCGCCCATATGGGTGGGTTTTTGAGCCCAGAATTCTCTAAACAAGGGTCCTTTTTCGGCAGATTTTCCATAAACATGGGTGTAGTTTCGCTGAAATTCGCAAAAAATGGTTAAAATTGGCAGTTTTCCGCCAAAATTAATCATAAAAGTGGGTATCAAAAGCAAGTTTCGGTAATTAGAAGAGGGTAGCTCTCTGAAAACCGGGCGGCAGACCCCCGTCCATCCTCAAGTCATGTACCCCCCCCCCCGGGCAAAAGCATCAGCATTTAAAGGTTTCTCTACCGGGTGTTTTGGCCGGAAAATAATTGTTAATTCGTTTGCTTTTCATCCATAAGTAAAATGAAACGTTATTTTGTTGATTTCTTTGATAAATTAGCAAAAACCTCCGGACAACGCTGCACAAGATTTTGGGAGCGTAGCTGGAGGAGTAGGCCAAAACAAAATGAGAAACGGATAGATATCTGGGGGCAAAGATAACAATATTTTAGCGTTTTCAAATTAGGATTCTACAAACTTTATCGCTATGATAAAAGTTTTCCACTCAAATGTGACAAAAGAAGAAAATTCAAATAAATAGCAAAGCCATCATTCAATGCAACTGAACTTAAATTTGTCTAAAAAGGAGTCAGGTTTAAGAAAACACGCTCCAGTCACTTGTTAAATTTCAAATTACCTTCAAACTAAATTAAACCGTAGCGATTTCGTTAAGCACATCAAAATCCATATATTTAAGTGTCAACCACCTGCCTAAAGTCTTCCAGGAAGCAAAATTAATTTTAATGCGATAAAAATGATATCAAGGATATTCTTACCTTGGAATGGTTTCTTTCCGTTTTCTCTTTGTGTTTATCCTTCTTGCCTTCCTCACGGAAAACTTTTGTCATAGCGATAAAGTTTGTAGAATCCTAATTTGAAAACGCTAAAATGTTGTTATCTTTGCCCCCAGATATCTATCCGTTTCTCATTTTGTTTTGGCCTACTCCTCCAGCTACGCTCCCAAAATCTTGTGCAGCGTTGTCCGGAGATTTTTGCTAATTGATCAAAGAAATCAACAAACTAACGTTTCATTTTACTTATGAATGAAAAGCAAACGAATTAACAATTTATTTTCCCACCAAAACACCCGGTAGAGAAACCTTTAAATGCTGATGCTTTTGTTATGCAAATTTTTTTTATTGGGCTGAAAGACAATTTTGGGCGCCATTTTGGGTAAGGTGGTGCAATACTTATCTGAGGCAAGTGTAGAAGGTACTTTTCGGCCTCTTCTTTTGATCTTGTTTGTGTCAGCATCTTACAGGAATGGTCGTTCTCTCTCAGGATGACATGTGCTACCCATTGTTTCTGTTGTTTTTCATAACAGGTGGTTATATCGACTCTGTATAAGTTATTTCGTAGAGTTTTTCGTTAGTTATTTTATATGACCAATCTATCTCTGTAGTATCTTCATCGTTATCATTACAATAGTCCTGCTTCGTAAGGCAAATCCCTAATCCTTCTAAACAAAAGAAACAGAGGCAAGGGGATTCCACTCATTGCATCTGATTCTGATGCCTTTCTGACGCAGGTGGGGATGTCTATTTCAATGCAGATAGTGACACGCAATCATAGAAATACACAAAATGACGCAACAGGGCCCAAGCGAATTCTTCCAAAAAGGGCCTAAATCTAAAGCTAGAGAATCTACCGCATGCCATTTAGAAGGAGAATGAGAATGATATTCAGACTGAGAATGGGATTGAGAATGAAATTGAAAAAGGGCCTAATTGCTGAATTTCAGTTTTACGTGATTTAACCAATATAAATACTACTTTACTACAATTATTAGCCTCGTATATGCTCTCTCTCTGCCGATTTTTAATTTTATTTCTCAGCATTTGCCACTATTAGCAAAAAACATAACAGAAAATTTTCGTTGTTGCTATCCCTTCTTTTTTGCAACATGCCATTCAGACGGAGATTCGACAAACACGCAATTTTCTCGTAAACGGCTTGTCCGATTTTCAAAATTCGAAAAAAGTAAAACAGTTCACGTAGTCCTTTACCAAAAACCATCGTTTCCCCTTTCTAAAAGTCACCTGGTTCTCCAAACGCGCTCCGAGAACTTCCAGCATGAGATTCAAAAAATTTAGGCCCATCTGGAAAGTCTCAGTCCTACAACGAGGCTAAACCATAGGGCATGGTGTTTTTAACTCTCTATTTTTAATAATTCTCTACGATTTTCCCCTTCAAGCATGCCATAACGTTCAGAAATTCCACTCAATCCATCATTGGTTAGCGAAGATATTGCCCAATTTGCCAGAGAATGCAATATGTATTTTTCTACCGGGTGAGTAAAAAAAAACGTGGGGTGTTTGGCGGACTGTGACGTTGCTTGTAGCCACCCGATCGTCGTGAAATAAATTTGTCCATGCAGCAAAAGGTCTAACTTAGATTATAAGCCTAACCTCATTAAAATCGGTCACTTGGTGCATTAGTTAAAACGTATTTTCTTTGTAAGGCCTTGTATGGGAGTCTTGCAAACTGATGGAATCTTTAGCCAAGGCCATTCAGCATTTTAGCCTTACCAAAGTTACAGATACATGTGGTATTATCAGGAGAGAAAACACTATTTCCTAACTATTTCATTCTCCTCTGATAATACCACGTGTATCTGTAACTTTGGCAAGGCTAAAATGCTGAATGGCCTTGCTGGCTAAAGATTCCATCAGTTTGCAAGACTCCCATACAAGGCCTTACGAAGAAAATACGTTTTAACTAATGCACCAAGTGACCAATTTTAATGGGGTTAGGCTTATAATCTAAGTTAGACCTTTGCTGCACGGACACATTTATTTCACGGCGATCGGGTGGCTACAAGCGACGTCACAGTCCGCCAAACACCCCACGTTTTTTTGACTCACCCGGTATAATTTATTTTCACGAAAATTCCTAATTTCTCACAATATGTTAGTGATTTTGATGCTTAGACAGCATTCTTATCTTGAAAAAATATTCCTTTAATTTCCTTAATCATTGAAACCTACAATGTCGTCTTTCTTTTGTTACTTCGAAGAGTCTTGGAAAGGAAAAAGGATATTTTGAAAAAATTACAATATTGAATTTTCGTTGTTGCTATCCCTTCTTTTTTCCAGACTGAGATTCAGACGGAGATTCGACAAAGACGCAATTTTCTCGTAAACGGCTTGTCCGATTTTCAAAATTCGAAAAAAGTAAAACAGTTCACGTAGTCCTTTACCAAAAACCATCGATTTCCCTTTGAAAATGTCGCCTGGTTCTCCAAGCGCGCTCCGAGAACTTCCAGCATGAGATTCAAAAAATTTAGGCCCATCTCGAAAATCTCGTTCCCATTACGAGGGAGACACAGGGTGGCGCTCCCTAGGCTTATGATTTTCTTCATGCTCCTCCTTTGCAATCGTCAAAATGGGCTTTAAGGGTTTGTTACACTGTTTTCAAATCATATGATCAATTTTTTGGTAAAACATCATTCTATTTCTCTAACATTTGTCGTGGCATTTGTCGTGACAACTTTTTTCGCATTATTCGTCAATGTAATTTTCTGAGGATCAACATCATCCTTTCATCCTTGCTGACAACTCGTGTTGACATATTCTTCCCTAACTTTATGAGATCATTATGAAATTTTTCTTTTGTTTGGAGAAAGGCCGTTTCTTTCTTGACGAGCTGGTAACTAACATTTATTAATATCATTATAATCTTCGTGTTTACTTCCTGCACCCCCGTGAACATCTAAAAACTAATTGTTAAGCCTTTCCAGAGTGCATCCGAATAACATAATAAGAAAAAAAATGAAAATTAGCAATCATAGAGCAGAGTTTCTTATGCAGGTTTTCATATATAAAAAACTAGTACTAGGATGGCGAAAAATTTAAGAAGCTCTAATACTATGCTTGAGAATTGCTAAGAAACTTTTAAAGCCAAGTACAAGGAATCATGGGAAAATTGTCGTTGAGTTTTATTTTTTACTATTATTCTGATAGATTTATGCTAAGAAGTTAAACTGTTGAAAATGGTGCATAACTTCAAATGTTTCATTCATGTATTTTTTTGTAAAAAGCTATTTAGTCTCTGTATCAAATCAGAGACTATCATTACCAAGGTGACGCTTAAACTTCAAGTTCCTATATTACTCTGTTATCGTTTGGCTATTGCAAATTTTTGCAATGTCTAAAATAAATTTACTAAGAATGTACCATTTATTAATTACAAGATAAAAGCAGAAGAAGGCCGAAGCGCCATCATCGACAAGTCAAAGAGCACGAGGAAACGAGTGACTCCAGGTAATAAGTCTAGGGAGCGCCACCCTGTGTCTCCCTCGTAATGGAAACGAGATTTTCGAGATGGGCCTAAATTTTTTGAATCTCATGCTGGAAGTTCTCGGAGCGCGTTTGGAGAACCAGGCGACGTTTTCAAAGGGAAATCGATGGTTTTTGGTAAAGGACTACGTGAACTGTTTTACTTTTTTCGAATTTTGAAAATCGGAAAGCCGTTTACGAGAAAATTGCGTGTTTGTCGAATCTCCTTCTGAATGGCATGTTGCAAAAAAGAAGGGATAGCAACAACGAATATTTTCTGTTATGTTTTTTGCTAATAGTGGCAAATGCTGAGAAATAAAATTAAAAATCGGCAGAGAGAGAGAGCATATACGAGGCTAATAATTGTAGTAAAGTAGTATTTATATTGGTTAAATCACGTAAAACTGAAATTCAGCAATTAGGCCCTTTTTCAATTTCATTCTCAATCCCATTCTCAGTCTGAATATCATTCTCGTTCTCCTTCTGAATGGCATGCGGTAGAGAATCTTACGAGGGAAATCCTCACGCCAAAATAAGCCTAATTACATAACGTCCAAAACGCAATTCGATATAACAATACGATATGAGCATATGAGTCAAATCTTTCAATAGGGCACAGGGAAACCCTCAAATCTTCCAATTTCACGCTTATAAGCCAATGATACCGTCGTATTCCGATCACATGACTGAAAATAAGGCTTTCAAGATAAATTTTCGAGTACCTTCACGAAAATAAAAATGGATATTCGAGTAATAACGATACAGAGCTGGTTTTACCACGAATCGATTCGAGAGGCCTCACTCCACATTTGTTTTTCTGCATTTGGTTAAAATCTCATCAGGGATCGGCGTTACATCGAATTTCATTCCTTCGAAAATTTGCCTATGTTCAATAATTCTTCAGGAACGCTACAAATAAGATATAGCTTTCAACATTTCATATGTTACGTGAATATGTCAAGGAATAACATGAAAATATTTGTTTTTGTGATTTTCGAAAATCCTAGACGAATTAAAGCTACTTGCTGCGAATAAAGCTAATGGGCCTACCTTCACCCGCAGCAGAATCCCAGTAATCGGCAGTAAATCACTCTTTTTCGCAATAATAACCAGCGGATATATTAACGAATAACTTCACCAAAAATTCAATTTCTTTCCACTATTTCATAATCGATAATTTCGATAAAATGTGACAAGACTTTACAGCCTCTGCAGCAAACCGTTCAACTACCGTCGATTCAAAGTTTTCTTGTTGAATTTTCTGACCCACCCAGTATAGGGCCTGAGTCCGGAAATTTCTAGATTTTGATTGTCTTTAAAGAAGCAATTTTTTCTCTACAGTTGTTAGAATTGTTAAACATTCAATAATTTCTAGTAAGCTTTGATCTCCTATAATAATGCAACCCTGTAATGATAGATTCTGGCACCACCAGGCCTAATCGGAGGCCCATAGTTATGGAAAAATTGAGTCCGTCCTTTCGCACCCATTAAAGGCTTACTGTATTCACGCCCTACGGGCCCTTTCGTAGCCATATAGCGCCGCCCTGGAAAAATAGTGCCAGTCCGCCCCTGTTTACGCAAGTCTTCCAGGGTGTTCGCAACAAGAAAACTTTGAATCGACGGTAGTTCGTCCTTTGGTTCTCTGGAAAAAAGTTTACTCAGATTTAGAATATCACTTTTTTCCTTATTACATGCATTATCAAATCAAGTTCTGTGACAAGGGGAACGATTTCGAGACCCCCTTTTTGTTTTGCATCACTTTGTCTGATGGTTGAAATTGTTGAAATTAACAATTTTGCCCGGGGGGTCTACCTTGGAGAAAAACAACGGGGATGTGCCTGCCAGAACAAAATTTTATGACCCTGTCCTGGAATAAAATTCTGAAAACATAATACCTATCCTGGAATAAGATCGGGGAAACTGATAGTTCTGAAGAAAATGAGAGTATACTTTTCGCTATTTGCTTTCGCTAGTAAAATTTTCATTTATTAATTTCAGAAATTGAAGTGTTTCTTTAAATGATTATGATAATCTGACCTGTCCTGGAAGAAGTAACTCTATTGGACATACCGGTCCCGGAATAAAAGTGCAAAAGGCATAATCCTGTCCCGGAATCTTCAGCCGAAAATGACACCCTATTGGCAGGCACATCCCCGGGTGGTCATTGTATTAAGTAGACCCCCCGGGCAATTTTGTGACTATACTACATGTATAACATAGACAAATGAACTTTTGTAAAATTCTACCCCACCCCAGGCAAAGATTTGCTCAGAATGCCTCTCGATCCAATACTTGCCAATGCAAAAATGGAAAATATTACAATTTTGTGATATTTCTTCTGTAAATTAACGTTAGTTAGAACATTTTTGGGACATCAGCCTTTACATTGGCTTGGAACGACCTTCCCTTGCCTTGCAAATTCAGACCCCGTTTACACTTTTCCGTTACGAAATGAATACGGCATGAAAGTGTGCCGCATTGGCCTCCCGTTTACACTATGCCGGCATAGTTTTCACTTTAATACCGCACGAAATGAATACGGCATACTAACTGGCTTCGTTGCTCAACCGGCATAGTGTAAACGGCGAATACAGCATCATTTCATGTCGGATTCACATCGAGGCGATAATCTGGCAAATGAGAGCATGCGCCTTGACAAAATCCTCGCTCTGCGCATGGTCAAAACCTATCGTATTCATTTTGTGACGGTATAGTGTAAATGGTGATTCCATTTCAACAGAGAAACCAATACGGCACAGTTTTATGCCGTATTCATTTCATACCGGCATAGTGTAAACGGGGTCTCAATTTCCTCATATTCTCATCTTATCAAATAACCAGGTTTGTGGGTGTGTAGTGTTTTTGCATCTCTGATTCCTCGTGTTTAGATCTTACCCCCACACACGGGGGAGGGGGGGGGTTCTTGGCCAGATTTCGGGTAGGGGTCTGCCGCGAGCATCTTCAAAAGGGTACTACTTTTACGAAAATGGTACCCTTGGCTAGACCAATTTGACCATTGTCTGAACCAATTTTTACGAAAATGGTACCCTTGGCTAGACCAAGTTTGACCATTTCCTCGACCAATATTGTCAAATTTGTGCCAACTTTGATATCATGACCGTTCGCAAGACCAATATTGTCAAAAATTATACCCTTGGCTAAACTAGAAGTCCGAAAAAGTATACCCTTGCTCGCGGCACATCCCCAGGTACCTTTACTATGGAAGAACCCCCCACCCCCCGTGCCCCCACAGTACCGCACAGAAATGTACAAGGGTGATTCAGTTTTGCCGTGAATGGCAGAGCATCAGTCGAAATCTTTGAAACAAATAAACTACGTTTTTGTTTAATCGCCTCATAATTTCATATCCATTGTCATCTTCTTGCTGCCGTTCCGTTCTGCATTTTTTAAGTACGGCTTAGCTGCCATCAATGCATCTCCAAATGACTGAACGAATTTCAACACAGGCATCAAAACCATCAGCGCGCCAAATATCGCCGTGCACGCGCCAACAAGTTTACCGAATGCCGTAAGCGGTACAGTATCGCCGTATCCGACAGTGGTACATGTGACAATAGCCCACCATATTGCATTGGGAATGCTGTCAATAAGGGATCTCGGCTCGCTGTTTTCCGCGTAGAACATGATGCTTGCCATGATCAGGATAAAGAACATTAAACATGCACCTAGAATCTGCAGGTCACATCTGCTTGTATATACAGTGTACAGTAACAGGCGTAGGCCGTAGAAATACCGTGTGAGTTTCAATATACGGAAAATGTTAGCCACACGAAACACGCGTAACAGGGCGATTGAACTTGCATCAAACGTCGCAATGAGTAACGCCAAGTAGTATATCACTAAAGTGAAAACATCGATAATTTCAACAGCGTTTCGAAAGAAGTAACGTTTGCTAGGTGAAGACCAAAATCGTAACAGGCACTCGATTGTAAACCAGGCGAAACAGAAGATCTCGTACGGGAACAGTGGGTTGTAAATTCCGATATTTTGATCATCACTCTTAGCCATCACTGCGAGAACAATCGAAACGACTGTAGCGAGAAACGACCATGCCGAAACTGCTCGTGCCAAACGGCTGCTATTCGGATCTGACATGATGCGGGCAATCTTCATCTTAAGGGTGTTGGATCGACTAAATGCATGAACAAACGGATCAAGGATGAACTCTTTCGCTTTTTCAGGAACGGATTGTTCTTTGATGCCGAAAAATTTCAATTCGTCTTGAAAAACCTCATAAGGGACATTATCGGGGCAAATAACCTTACCATCACTCTGGTAAAAGAAACATATTCCTTCAAAAGCGAGACGGTGCCGATCGAAGAAGTAAATCCCTTGTGATGGGTCCAAGTGTTGGCAGCGTTTCTTAGGATTACCAAGTAACGTATCGGGAAATCTTGCGACGTGCCATTCCCGCATTTCAAATACTTCCCCACTGACGACAATTGTTAATCGACTACTGTTGAACGACATTTCGGATGGTATTTTGCAAATTTGCATCTGGAACAAACCACAACAATCTACAGCCGATTAAATGCGCATCGAAAAACGATCATCGATTTACAGCTTCGTCCATTAAAGACTTGGTTGCTACAGGTTGTAAAATGGATCAGTAATTCAGTACCCGAAGATATCGTAAACCAGATTGCCTCTTATTTCTATCCAGACATTTGCAAATAGAGTATAAGCCAGATTGCTTCTTGTGATCGCGCTTCGAGAAACGATCATCGATTTACAACTTCGTCGATTAAAGACTTGGTTGCTGCAGACTGTGAAACAGATCGATAATTCAGTACCCAAAGATCGTAAACCATATTGCCTCTTATTTCTATCCAGACATTTGCGAAAAGAGTATAATCCAGATTGTTTCTTGTGATCGTGCTTCGAGAAACGATCATTGATTTACAACTTCGTCGATTAAAGACTTGGTTGCTGCAGATTGTAAAATGGATCAGTAATTCAGTACCCGAAGATATCGTAAACCAGATTGCCTCTTATTTCTATCCAGACATTTGCAAATAGAGTATAAGCCAGATTGCTTCTTGTGATCGTGCTTCGAGAAACGATCATTGATTTACACTTCGTCCATCAAAGACTTGGTTGCTGCAGATTGTAAAATAGATCAGTAATTCAGCATCCGAAGATCGTAAACCAGATTGCCTCTTATTTCTATCCAGACTTTTGCGAATAGAGTATAAGCCAGATTGCTTCTTGTGATCGTGCTTCGAGAAACGATCATCGATTTACAACGTCGTCGATTAAAGACTTGGTTGCTGCAGATTGTAAAATGGATCAGTAATTCAGCACCCGAAGATCGTAAACCAGATTGCCTCTTATTTCTATCCAGACTTTTGCGAATAGAGTATAAGCCAGATTGCTTCTTGCGATCGTGCTTCGAGAAACGATCATTGATTTACACTTCGTCCATCAAAGACTTGGTTGCTGCAGATTGTAAAATGGATCAGTAATTCAGTACCCGAAGATCGTAAACCAGATTGCCTCTTATTTCCATCCAGACTTTTGCGAATAGAGGATAAGCCAAATTGCTTCTTGTCATCGCGCTTCGAGAAACGATCCTCAATTTCAACTCCGTCGATTAAAGGCTTGCTCGCTTCGTATTGTAAAATCGATCGATATTTCAGTACTTGAAGATCGTAAACTGGTTTGTTTTTTATTTGTAATCCAGATATTTGTGACTAGAGTAAGCCAGATTGCTTCGTATGCTGGCGCATCGAGAAAACGATCCTCAATTTTCAACTTCGTCGATTAAAGGCTTGGTTGCTGCAGATTGTAAAATGGATGGATAGTTTACTTGGAAGATCGCAAACAAGTTTATCTTTTATTGTGATCCAGATTTTTGTGACGAGAGTAAGCCAGCTTGCTTTTTGAGATCGCGTATCGAAAAACGATCTTCAATTTCTGACTCAAGTCGATTAAAGACTTGGTTGTTTCAGATTGTAAAGTGGATCGAAAATTCAGCTCTTGAAGATTGTGAACCAGATCATCTTTGATCTCATCTGTCGAGATTCGTTGTAATCAGAGTAAGCCAGATTGCTTTTTGTGATCAGCGATCAAAGATTCTTCAAACTGTCGAGTAGAATAAGAAACAATAAAATATTCTGAAAATCTTGCACAGAAACGAGAATAGAACTATGCTGAATCAGATAAAGCCAGATCGCTATCGAGATTCTTGTAATCAGAGTAAGCCAGATTGCTTTTTGTGATCAGCGATCAAAGACTCTTCAAACTGTCGAGTAAAATAAGAAACAATAAAATATCTGAAAATCCTGCATAGGAACGAGAATAGAACTATGCTGAATCAGATAAAGCCAGATTGCTATCGAGTTTCTTGTAATTTGCGATCAAAGATACTACAGAATAGGACTGACACGATCATTGACCAGAATGTTCAGAGTCAGATTTAAGCAGACTGCTATCCATGGTCGTGTGATTAACAATGATAAGTTCTCTAACTTCTAAAATAAGCATAGGGCTCAAATCTTTCAAATCTTTAAAAAGGCTGGGTGTAAAATTCTATTCCACTTTTCTTTTCTTTGAATGGCTTCAAAGGAACTTATAGTACTTTGCTGTAAATCTGCCGTGGACATTTTTTGAAATCTTGATTTTTTTCAAAATGGCGGCAATTTAATGATTTTTGAAAAAATTGATGGAAAATTTTGAAAACATTTAAATCATCGTAAATCCTAAACCAAAGGAGGAAAAATGATATAATTTTCAAGAAAACCATATTTTATGAAGGCCTACAATATGGTGAAAAGCAGAAGTCAATATCTTTTCTGGTTTAGGATTTGGAAATTTGATGACGTCATAGCCTCAAATTTAATAAATGCCGCCATTTTGAAAATAATCAAGATATCAATAAATTTCCACGGCAGATTTACAGTAAAAATGTGAAATTCCTTCCAAGCCATTTAATTGTTAACCGTAATAGAATTTTACACCGACCTTTTTAAAGATTTGAGCCCTATGTTTCTAAAATAACAAGATCAACGATCAAGTCTTTGGAGATCCTGAATCTGAATCTGAATCCACATTTGGTGATCAGTGACCACAGTTCTTCCGATTGTGGGTTAACTGGGTTAACTCCAGGGAGCGTGGGTTAACACCAGGGAGGGTGGGTTAACACAATAAGTAATCCAATATTCTGAATATCCAGCGTTCTGGTTGCTATCCAGGTTCTTCATTTCCGATCTATCACATCAATTTTCAAGTCAGTCGACACAACTTGGATTCTTCAGATTGTATGATCAAAAGAACTTGAAAATAATCCAGGATTTTCAAGATTATTATATCAAACTGAAATTTAATGCCACCCCAGTTGTCTTTGTATTTGCTGAGAAGAATCCTATGAAAGCTTCACAGTTACTAAAGTAAAGTTCCAATCCTAAGACCGAAAGAGAAGAATATTTAGATCAAGCATAGCTCTGAGTAGAGCAGATTGTATCGATTCCACTTTGATATTTGAACTTTCAAATTCATTTGCAACTCAAAAAGAAGCCCAAAAATATCGTACGATTGCATCATTTTTAACTGCGATTTGCAGTTTTAAACTCTAGTGCATTGTTTGGGAAGCGTCAAATCTAAGTTACTTTTCAAATTAAAACACAATGCTTGCTATGAAATAAATTTTTCATATTTTTTGATAAGACAAGGGATATTGAACATGAGGACCCAAGGTCTTCATTACATGAAAACAACGCTCACTAATTTGTGTTAAAAACAATAAGGATTGTTCAAAACAAAAATTGATTCATAATGCTTAAATTACGATCGTTGAGTTTAATTGACACGAACAAACTTGCTGAAAAGATCTGCCGATCTCGATTCTACTGAAATATAAAACTGCTGCGCCCCAGTGCCGCAGCAATTGAATATAGCTATATGTACTCTAACCGTGATTATCATATGCTCTAGAATGAAGGATTACAAGTCCTTACATTCTTATCATCAAGTCAACACTGCCTATCGGATTGGGTAGTTGTGCTGATCTCGATTCTACTGAAATATAAAGCTGCTGGGCACCAGTGCCGTAGCAGTTGAATATACAAATATAGCTATATGTACTCTATCAGTGATTATCATACGCTCTAGAATGAAGAATTACAAGTCCTTACATTTTTATCATCAAGTCAACACTGCCTATCGGATCGGCTTGTTTTGCTGATCTCGATTATACTGAAATATAAACTTCATCCGCTTTAGCGTCGTACCAGTTAACTATAAATGTACGTACTCCATGCAGAATAATCATACATTGTAGAATGAGGAATCAAAAGTTTCTACATTTCCATGGTCAAGTCAGAGTCCATTCCACTGCTTATCAGATCAGCTTGGTTCGCCATTCTCGATCATTCTGAAATATATAACTCCTGCACACCAGTAACGCAGCAATCAAACTTAACAATATGTACTTCAATATAATTATCCCACGCTTTAGAATGAAGACTAAAAGTTCTTACACTTCCATCGTTACGTTAGAACAGAGTTCATTTTGCAGCTTCTTGCCACTTCTAGCGAAAACGAATAAACTCTGACTCTAGAAACATTATTGCAAAAGTTGCTTTCCGCCTAGAGACACCTCTACCTCCATTTGAATGAATTTTTTATGAGAGTTATTGAAGAAATATCTCCTTTAACTGTCTTATAATCAACGATGACCAACATTTCCCAAGATCTAATATTCCGCGATATACTTAAATTTTTAAAAGACAGAATTTCATAACAGAATTGATAAATGCTTCAGTAGAGGGTATAAGCTCATCAAATATGACAACTGTATGTGGCATGTTAAATGATACTTTGAAACAGAACTCATAATGCATATAAACGTTTTTTACAACTTTAATTGAGGATTATTTTTATAAAACGGATATGGATACCGAAATAATTACTTATGCCAGGCGAAAAATGAGCTTAAGTCTGTCAAAAAGCCCGCCAACTGGTTCTGAGCTCATCCGTTTAGGTCTGATGAATAAAATTTCAACTCAATAGGGTATTGCACGCAATAGATTAGGCCTGACGAAGAAAGTTTTATCAAAGCCGCCTTGTAGATTATGTCTTACAACCTACATCATGCTTTTACAAAATAATGGAATCTATTGATCTAGGGATAATAGTATGCCTCTATGTCCATGATTCCTATTTCTAGAATGCATCTAAGCTCATTTTGAAACGATGTCCCAGTTTTTCTTCAAAACACGCGCGGCGGAAATTCATAAGATCTTAGGCCAATTGCACTATTATTCATCAAATTATTAGGGCGGACATTTGCGATGACACAAAATTCCTTATCGAAAACTCTTCAATTGTTTTTATTCCCGAGTATTCTCACGTGACAAATAATTTGAGAAAAATGTTAGTCCTTTGAAATTGGCGTTGCCTAGCTTTATCAAACACAAGGCAAAAATCTATACCGGGTGTCCCCAAAAAAAGTATCCAGATTTGGTTGATTCCAGCGATGTGAATTTAGCTTTAGTCAATAGTTAATCACTCTCAAAATGTTCCTCGATAGTTAACTTGAACATAGATACCTCGTTTGTTGGTATTGGTGCTGTGAGAGCAGAAATATCAATCTTGAAAGCTCAAATTTGTGTCCACCTGCAAACAAGAGCTTTGGCTTTTTGGCCTAAGCAAGTTCCTGAAGCATATCGAAAATGAGAACTGAAATTAATGAAAAATTAAGAAACTGCCCAATGGGTGACTGGGGAATGACTTTTGGAAAACAGGATAATACAAGATATAATATTGTTCAAATTTTATCAAGGCTACCGTTGATTTATACGCTGTGCCTTAAGAAATTGCTTAGGCCAAAAGGCTAAAGCTCTGGTTTGCAGGAAGAGGCAAATTTGAGCTATCAAGATTAACATGTCTGCTCTCCGGTCTGCTCTCAAAGCACTTATACCAACATATACGAGGTATCTATGTTCAAGTTAACTATCTAGGGACATTTTGAGAGTGATTAGCCATTGATTAAAGCTAAATTCACATCGCTGGAGTCAACCAAATCTGTATACTTTTTTTTGGAACACTCGATATAAACTGAAAAAATGAAGGTTTGATCATTTCATTGAACTTATGATTTTGAGGCAATTTCTCGACAAAAAGAAATAACTTTTAGCTGGAAGATCTTTATTGACTTCTTTGCCTTCTGACATTTTGAGCAACCACCCATTTAGGCCAGGATCCACATGATGCGACAATAAATATTCCCCGCCAAAATTCTCAAGATTCGCAATGCATTATACCATGCTGCAATGCATCATGCAATATGAAATGCAAAAGTCCATATGAAATGCAAATTATCATCGAAATCTAAACTCCATATGAAATTGAAAAGGTCATAAGAAATACGAAAGGCCATATTGTGGGAATCAAAAAGTATGCACATTTGAAAACCTGTAGCTCTCGATTCAAATATCATATTCCTATAAACTGATGATACCTGAGTAGCGAACATATCAACTTAAATGAGAAAATTTCCTATTTCACAATCCGTCGTATCGTTGTCATATCACAAGCAATTTAAAAAAGACTCTACATCCCAATATGATGTGATCGTATCATACGAAATCTAAACGCCATACGAAGATGAAAAGGTCATACGAAATTGAAAAGACAAAATAGAGTGGTGTCGCCCATTATGCCCATGTCGTCGCTTAGAATCGAATTAGATCCTCAAGGAGGTTTTTATGAAAAAACCGAATGATCTGGTGATATCACCAACTAATTGAGAAAAATGTAAATGTGTGAAAGTTTCAATCAAATCAAACAAACAGAAAAAATGCAAAACGAGGCTGGCCGCGAGGCTTCCATCCATGGAAAGTTATGGCGGGCCGGGTTGGAGCCGCCTGTAGGCCCCAAGGTTTCTGGCCGCCGATCACCGCGTGCGTGCCAAAATTCATGCCAGATCTGGATCTAAACAGTCACATGGGAGGACGACGAAGCTGCCAGTGTGAAAATCCTTCAAAAATTGGCAGCTGCAGGCTCGGAAAACGTTTTGATTGCTGTTACCAATTGCTGTAACAATTGCCTGAAAATAGCAATTTTTTGAATTAATATTACGAGAAAACTGGTCCTGGCCTCTCGATCAAACTTTGTTGAAAGCACCTTCAAGATATGGCCAAGATGGTGGCACAGGTGAGTTATCTGGGAAAATTTGCCCAGTTTGGATTTAATTGTCGTGCTTACTGGAGGTCACGGCATCCAAATTTCTTGCGTTCGAAACGGCATTTCTTTAGCCTATGATTATTTCGCAACCATTGCGAATTTCTGTTTGATATATTGGCCCTAGAAAGTAAAAGTCATCCCTTTTCTTGTAAATCTAGTACCACAACCCTGGCTCTTCAGGATGGGAAAATATTTAAAGTTTTTGCAGAGGACCTATTTTGATGCCTTCTCATGAAGCTCAAAGTAACCGCTCTTTTGGTCTGTACCAACAAAAATTTCCACCTGGCCTCTCAACGAAACTTTGTAATCTTAAAATAAACATGTCATTCTTTGCTGCTCTGGTGTCCGATTATGTGGGAAAATTTGCCTGCTCCCGATATTTACATTTTTATAAATTGAAAATCTAGGCCTATTTTCTCCATTGTCGACCAGAAGTGATTGCATTCTTTACTAGGCCTAACTAAAGCCTACCAAGCTTGCACCTGTCCACAACAACACAAGTTCAAACAGAAATGAGGATTGACTGCAGAAAAACAACGGTGATGAAGGACTGAGTAATGATCATCAAGCCTGTTCCTTTTTAAGAATATTGATACATATAAATATAGTCTTTTCTATCAAATTTTTGAAGAATCAACAATTAGGCCTGAGTCCATCTATGTACCTAATAAATTTTCAAGTTTTGAATTTCCAAACATTTCTTAATACTTTGATGTTAGATGAATTATGAAATCAACCCTGCATACAGCTGACAAGTACTGTAATTCTGCATGTATCAATGCTATGATTTCTAAACTGTGCCATGTGCAAAATGGAATTTTTCATCAATTTTTTGCAGGTTTATCATCATCAGGATAATGGGCTCTGGCAACCAAATAGATCTGACAAGAAAAGTAAAGATAGCTCTTTGAACTGTTTTGACATTATTGTGATGGAGGTTGAAAGATGAACTCTGGACTTCTCCAAAGAAGAAGTAAAAAGGAAAGTCTATGATTCAACTATACACAACATATGTTTGTTGGGTTATTATTATCAAATGCATAGGAAATGCCTGTTGATAAAAATTTCATTTTCTCTTTTTATTATCTTGAAGTTTGCAGTACATGTATTTTTTATAAGAGACAGCTTTCTATAAGAAACAGTAGGCTCAATATTTCAAAAGTTAAGAAACAACCCTGTCAGAATTTAAAAAGCGAAGGCACTCTTTAGTAATTTGCAGTTTTAATTGTCCCAGTACACTCAAAAATGTTTTGACACTGTACTGTGTCGCAACTGTTTGGACATTATTTTGAGTGTGAATTATGTTTAATTATTTTGAGATCTTACCAAGTAATTTGGGAGCCCTCTTGAAAAAACTAAATTAACTCTTTACTTCTGGTGTTAAAAATATAAGAAACACACAAGAAACTTTTGGTAGCAAAATGGCCCAAAAATTTAAGAAACTGCCTACCAGCCCAGGGTCTTAATTTCTTGTGAAAAATACATGTATGTGATATTATACAATAAACTGATTTATTTAATTTTGATAAGATGTTGTTTTTATGAAATGTATAGCTAATTGATGCAAAAAATCTGTGGAGCTCCTAAGAAAAATATATCTTGTCTGTTGCTTTTGTTGTTTACTTTGAACTTGAAACAATGTCTGGAAATTGTACAGCATGAATTTTGTGAAGGGTGATACTCATAATGGATAAAGTATAGATACACATCAAAGGCATGGTTTAAAATGTCTCAAATTATGCCTTTAATTTTATTTCTCAACTTTTTGCAACTTCAAAATTCAGCATTGAATTGAACATTTTGGGATCCAGAGACGTAGGAACTGGGAGGCACTGAGGGCACAAGATTTTGCAATAAACAAAGAAGTGCCCTCCTTATTTTCAGGTAGTGCCCCCTTAGTTTAGTGCCCTTGTTCCTAGCTTAGTGCCCCCTTAGCTTATGAAAAGATACCCTTGAGGTGTTGTGCCCCCCAAGTTTGAGATCCTTCCTACGTCCCTGTTTAGTTTGGATCACAAGTGGAATTCAGGTGCACATATAGAGCTGAATTCATGCTTGCACTGTAATTTTCAATGCTTCCTGGATAAGTTTTCATGTATCACATTACTGAGCCAAACACAAGTCTTACTGTGCGAAGGGCAATAAGAAGGGTGCGTCAGGTGCCAATTCAGCTTTTGAGGGCAAAAATGGGGATGGCTGCTGGGTCTGCAAAATTTATTACCCACTTCAGGAAGATTGTGCCCCACCACAGCTAATAATTTGTTTTGCTAGCTTTTTTCATAAATTCCTTTTGGAAGTCCCACTTCTTTTGCAGCTATTTGAACAAATGTCATCCTGCATATGGGTACTCTGATCAGGAAGTGAAAAGTCAATGGGAATTTTTGGGTCAAAAGGGTTTTTTGAGATAGGTTAGATCTGATAAAGTTATCAGATCAACCCAAAAATACACTTTTCACTGTGCTTTCATTTCAATAAAGATCTATGGTGGCAATATTAAAAACAACAAGAAATTCCAGTGCTGGTCTTTTTAAATGTCTTTCTCATATATATATATAAATTACTAATTCAGCCTTTTGTAAAATGTTCCCAAATTCAACTAAATTTTTTAGCTTTCTCAAGGTTCAATTTTTTGATAGAAGTCCTTTTTCCATCAACAGATCCCAACTGCTAACTTTGTTAAGTGAACACAGAAATTTTCCTTTCCAAATGATTAACATTTGCACAAACAAGTTTTTAAAGTAATTGGTGATTTGTTTGTAAGCACTTAATATTTGCAAGATTTTCAAATCTTTATGCGTGAACTCTTGATTGTTAGTTTTCTTGAAAATTTAAAGTGTGCTTGGGATCTCTTCTATGCAGAAGACAAAGTTAGCAGTTTCAAAACAGATTGGAGCAAATGTTCTCTGAAATTCTGGAGGTGCTGGACTTTCATGGCAGTTCTTCACATATCCAGTCCAGATTAGGATAATCCCCTGCAAGAAGGCCTGTTCCAACATCATTTCCAAAGCTCTGCTTTATTGTGGCTTTAAACTTGACAAAGCTGCAGAAAGATTAGGCAATTCGGGATAATAAAATGTCTGCTCTGTCTTCAAAAAAAATTCTTCATAATTCGAAATTTTCAGTTGAATTCATTCCAATGTTCTTTGTTAATATTCTGGGTAAAAATCATATCACCAGTCACCACCGGCCTAAAAAGGGATAGATTGTTCTGCTTGCAAGTATTCTTGTGATCAGGGCATAGGAAAGAAGTGCCAGCATCTCTAACAAAGAATAGTTTCCACGATTTGCAAAAAGGCATTTGAAGTGCTCCCGAATTTATAATGGTCATCCGCTTCTCGCAGCTTTTTAGGCCATAGCCCTCCAGCCGGAAGCCGGAAATTTGATCGATTGCAAACGTGGCCTCGTTTTCGTTTTGCATTTTTTGTGTTTGTTATCAAATCAATCAACTCCACATAGGGATTTTTGAAGGTTTTGAAGATGGGGGTAAAAACGACCTTTTCGCTTGGCGCCGCCCATTATGGCCGCAGTTCAAAAAAGTTACGTCACTCTGCAGAGAAGAGTTAAACTAAGAAAAACAGCTTTAATTACAACTATTCATTCATCAATGAGCACATTATGCAAAAATTTCAATATGACTTTGCATTAAGTTTGGGATAACGGGTATTTTAGGAAGGCTGGTTTCACCTCGAAGGAATGTAAATGGAAACACAAAATTGACGAATACTTACAGAATCGATTACCCTGGGTGCCAGAGTCTCCTGAAATTCAATTTCTCTTACAAAGCGGCCAGAATGGGCGACCGGCCATAGTGGGCGACGCTATTCTATATATAGTACGGTCAAAATGGCAATGGACAACTGAGAATGAAATGTACAGTGCACCGTAAAATAGTCGTGCCCCGTTTCCGCTTGTGTAGCTGCGGTGGAGAATCTGTAACAACAGCTGTTCCGTTTCTTACATAGATGTAAAGGATAGGTTTCAACGTAGAGTCATGGGTTGTAGGATAAATTTAGGTTCCCGTGAATCAATTAAATTGGTTTCAAATAAATAATATAAATCACCTTGTATCCTTCTTGTGTTTATCCTTCTCGTTACCTTCTGGGGCAGCAAATGAGCTTCTTTCAGGTCTAATACTGCGACATTCACCTTGGCTAGGCCCAACTCGTTGTTGAGAATGAGCGCAAAAGTATAAAGTTTAAAAATCTCCTTCCTACCTACAATGCCACGCAGGGAAAGAAGTGGCGAATGAGAGAACCAAAGAACTCCTTCGCCTCTTCTGTCCCTGCGTGGCATTGTAGCTAGGAAGGAGATTTTGAAACTTGATACTTTCGCGCTCATTCCTAGCTAAGGTGAATGTAGCTTATTTGCTGCCACAGAAGGTAACGAGAAGGATAAACACAAGAAGGATAGAGGGTGATTTATATTATTTATTTGAAAACAATTTAATTCATTCACGGGAACCTAAATTTATCCTGCAACCCTGTTTGTTATTCTACATTGTTTATATGAGGCGGGCCAGCCCGCCTAACCGGGCTGGCTCGCCTAGGTGAGATCTGAGTGAACAAAGACATCCTTTGTTAAATAAAGTTGTGTTTATATGAGCAGCGGGCCAGCCCGGTCAGCCGAGATCTGTGAGTTGGGTAGGTGGGATCCCGGTGAAGCGAGCTCATATAGACAGCGTCAGGCGGGCTGGCCCGGTATAATTGATTGATTGATTTGCGTAACTGATTTGCGTAGGCGAGATTGCATTGTTTAATTTGAAAGTGTTAGTCTGGCCATTGTCTTTCAAAATCCTTTGATACGTCATAACATGCAGCACTATGAGGCCAACCCGTCTGGCCGGGATAGTTTTCACTCATATAAACACAAACTAAAATCATCCTGCCTAGACGAGCCAGCCCGGTCAGGCGGGCTGGCCCGCCTCATATAAACAGGCCCATAGACAGCGTCAGGCGGGCTGGCCCGGTATAATTGATTGATTGATTTGCGTAACTGATTTGCGTAGGCGAGATTGCATTGTTTAATTTGAAAGTGTTAGTCTGGCCATTGTCTTTCAAAATCCCTTGATACGTCATAACATACAGCATTACGAGGCCAGCCCGTCTGGCCGGGATAGTTTTCACTCATATAAACACAAACTAAAATCATCTCGCCTCATATAAACAGGCCTTTTTTGAGTTAATTTGACAACTGGTTGCTGATTTTTGACAAGGGAAGGCAAATAATTGGCTTCTTCAAAAACAGCACATCCTATGTTCTCAAGTAGATTTTGAAGAAAAAGTTTTTGCATTGCAATCAAAGATTTTCTACATTTGTAAAATGGGGAAAATTGCAAAGAAAATACTGTAGTTCTACAATTTGCGATAGACGATTGCGCTAAAGATGGCGGCGAGGATTTTTTTACCAAGATGCATCGCGTTCTAATTAAGATTCTTTGACGATTCTATAAGAATTCGATTAAAGAACGCAGTGCATCTTGGTAAAAAATTCCTCTCCGCCATCTTTAGCGCAATCGTCTATTCTTAGTTTCTTATAAAAAAAAGTGTAGATGAATCAACAGTGGTCTTTGCGTCTTTGATGGGGAGACGAGATACGCTTTGTCCGAGGAAACTTATGTATCCCCCCATGCAGTGGGTTAAGGCTCACGCGCCCGTCAGAGCTCCATCCCCAAAACGCTACTGTGCATGAGTTTTAACCCACTGCATGGGAGGGACACAAAGTTTCCTTGGAAAAAGCGTATCTCGTCTCGCCAACAAGTCTACTCCGTAAAACTTATGGTTAAAGTTTACCAAAATTTAGCAACTTCTTCATGAAAAAATCTACATAACCATATCAACAATCAGAGAAAAATTGATCTATTTCTGGAAAATTGTTTGATGAAATAATAAAAGAATTGTGTTAACAATATGAAATATTAAAGAAGAAAATTAAGAAATAGAAAAAACTGCTTGCTCAATACAAATAAGAAATGGATGTTTTTATCAATATGTTTGCTTAAGATCATATCGCTAAAAGTTCAGTCAAATTTCGATTTTTACTTCCTACCGCATTCATGAATTTCTAAATGGATGTTTTTATCAATATGTTTGGTTAACATCATATCGCTAAAAGTTCAGTCAAATTTCGATTTTTACTTCCTACCGCATTCATGAAATTTCTGATTGCTTCAAACTTTTAGGTAATGTATGTCAAAACCATTGGCCTAGGAATGATAATGGGCTTCAATCAGCTTTACAGTAAGTAGCTAGAAATACTTCCAGCCCACTCAAAATAAATTACTGAAAATATATAGATTCGATTATGTATGTCTGTTCTGGCTTTTGGCAACTGCAAAGTATTCCCACGTCTTAAATTAAATTTTTTTCGTTCATTCCAACGAAGAAATCTTTCATGAAGCTAGGGTTTTCATTTCTTTTAGTTTTAAAGATTTCAACCCACAAAACAACTGCAGATTCTTCTGATGAAGAGAGACAGAATCATTCCTTTCTGAGAGGGATTCGAAATTTGAGTAGAGCCCCATCACCCTGTTACGATCGATCACTGAAAAAGAAACCTTGAGTTACTTGGCCTAAGAAGATTTTATCGGGAAAGTTATTACAATTGAATTATTCCTAATTTCATAGTAAAGAGTATAGAAACCAGTTATTGTACCTTTAGCCACCTTCTTCCGTAAAACAGTTGTCGAAGAACACAGCGATAAAATCGCGATATCTTCATTCCATCGCCCTGTTCCGATCACGGACGTTCACGCACGAATTTCCAACAGCACCACCGCAGAAGGCTCAAGAAAGCACAGTTTCCAATTGAAAAGGATGCCATACACATAGCAGATAACGTTTAGCTCATGTTATTGTTTGATAAGTAACATTCTGCCTCTTTATTCGTTTTATAACACCATAAACATTTTACAATTGAAAATCACAGGCTTTTACAAGATAACTGGCAACACTCAAGCATAGCCCCCCTCCCATACTTCAATGTCCTCCTGGCATTCATCCAGACTCTACCTCAGGCGCATTCAAAATCAATGGGAACCCTTGGTGAGGTTTCTTTGTTTATTTCACCTTCCGCACCGTCTCTTTATTGAGGGAGAATCCATTCACTCCTCGTGATCGGAAGAGGGCGATCGATAGCCTATCTGACTACAGTTGAAACTTCACCCCCGGCTGGGAAGCAGGAGACATTATGATCGAGATTTTGTTGCAAATATCCGTAGAGAGTTCAGCAGAGGCGTACGCAGCACCTTATAAGGGAGGGGGTCTGGGGCGTAGCCCCAGAGAAAATTCTGTGACCACGCCCTTCAGACGCTCGGAAAATGAGGGAAACGCCCTTTTTACTTATATTTTGCATCGTAAACATGACTGCAATGAACACAAAATAGGCAGGATGTTTTGTTGAATTTGCATTGACAATTTATACCCAGCATATCAAGTACGAATTACAAAATCGCTTTTCTTCTTTACTGTAAAATTGATTTGGCGCTAGTTGTTGTTATGATATTCAGGAAATGCCTCTTGTCGCCACTTCATCGTTGTTTAGTCAGTCAGGAAAATTTTGAAAACAGACATTCTACTTTGGCTTAGAATGCCTCTCCCAACATCGTTCAAGCATTTCTTAGAAACGCAAAACATTGCTCCACCAAACCATAGACAAAACCATTCTCTCCCTGCTGTTCAAGAATGTCGAAGACCACCACCTGAAAGATCTGCCTGACCCCCCCCTGTGGTACAAATTTTATTGCATTTTTGTACAAATCTCGAGGACCATCTTTTTGGAAAGTGGGGGGGTCCGGACCCCCCCATTCCCCCCCCCCCCTTGGGTACGCCACTGGAGAGTTGGAGTAAAGGTTGAAGCGTTTTGACTGCGGTTCAGGTGAACAGTAGCAGAGAAACAAGAGAAAATATAATTGCTGCAAGGAACCACGAAGGGGAAAATCGAGGGGCGTATCACTCTGCAAAAATCTCGTACACCATTGTCAAAAATCCTTTTGTTTTCACGAAAAATCCGTGAAAAATCCCTAAAAATCCGATTGTTTTAAAAAATCTCGTACGCCTTTTCGGAAGAGTGATATACCCCTCGGGGAAAATGGCAACTACTTACAACTCCATCACAGGTGGGCCTTTTTCAGCTACCCATATCGCTGGATTTACACGCCAGAAAAGTAACAAACGCCTGAGCTTGAAGCTCATGCTGACAGCAAAGTATTTTTCGCGCGCTTTTTTAATTGTAGGACCCATTCTCTTCGTAAGCAAATATCGCGAGTTTGTACAAAAACAGCGCTTACAGCAGCCAGTGATCGGAACAGGGCGATGGGGCTCTAGCTATCTTTGTTTGAGATCCATATATTCTGAGAAAACTAATGTTATGTACACACGTATATTTTTATAAGGAACTGCCCATAAGAAACTCAACTCTCAGATTGCCAAAAAATTAAGAAACTCCAGTACTGGGAAAATATAAGCTAAGAAACTATTTATTTTGATAAAGGAAATTTTAAACATATTTTACTGTACACGTTTTTTTATAAGAAACTGGTTTATAAGAAACTAGTACTACGATGACCAAAAATTTAAGAAACTCTAGTACTACGCTCAAGAACAGTTAAGAAACTCTAAAAACTTTATTTCTGTATGTCTATGTCTCTCTAACAAAGGTACATTCGTCTTTTCTTGACTTTTAACTGCAAAATTGGTAAATTGTTGCCTTGATGTGCATGGCTTCTTCTTGATGACAATGTCAATGCAAAATGGAAGCCCTTTCTCGAGAACCTTCGAACAATACCGCAATTTTAGGCCCAAAATATAAGAAACTAATTAAGAAACTTTTACTACTAAAACACCGAAATTTTCATGCGAAATTAAGAAACTTTTAGTACTACGTGCTGATCCAAGTTTCTTATAAAAAAACGTGTATGTTCACTTGTTTCCATTTCATTCATTTCATTTCATTTTAAATTCTTTATACACGGTGGCCCCATCAACCAAGAGTGGCTGCTTTTCAGGGGGCCGTGGCAAAAACCTACTTACAATACTACCAAAATTAAAAATAAAAAGAATATTTACAATGTTAAATTAGAATAAATGAAAAATTAAAAGCTATTTACATTTCAGTCTACATTTAAAAGTAGACAGAGAGGGGGCTAGCTTGACTTCATGCTCCAACTCATTCCAAAGCTTTGATCCACGGAACGAAAATGCTTTTTGGCCATTGCTTGTTTTCATTCGTGGAGCAAGCAAGTCAGTCTCAGAATTTCTCAAATTTACAATCTCCCTTGTCGAGTTTCTCGTGAATAGAGTAGAGAGGTAAGTGGGCGCGAGACCACTTATTGATTTGAAAACAATGGTAGCCGTCTCTTGTTTGATCATGTCGTGGACTGTCGGCCATTTGAGCTCTTTTATCAAGTTTGCTGCTGGTGCATCATAGCTACTGTTGGTAACTATTCTCGCAGCACGATTTTGTAACTTTTGTAGCGCCAACAGGCGAGAGTCTCCACAGCTACCCCACACAGAGCAACAGTAGCGAAAATGGGGCTCAACGATACCTCTATACATTTGACTAAGGGTATGCTTTGGAAGCAATTTCTTAGCATATTTTAGGAAACCTAAAGAGCAAGATATCTTTGAACGTAAGGCCTTGGTATGCTCATCCCACACAAGATGTTTATCAAGTTGTACTCCCAAGTATTTCGCATTATCTACAACATCAATATGCGAATTGCCAATGGCGAAAGATGGGGTCGGTACTGATTTGTCTGATATCTTCTTGATATTAGGCCTAGAGCCTATAACCATTGCTTGTGTTCCTGTATTATATTACTCGTAAGGTACTTGGGTAGCTAATGCCTAAACATCGGAAAGTCTTGAAAACCTTGTTTTGAACTGTTCACCAGGGCACAAGTATTGAACACAAAGATTGCTATGGAACTTGTAAGAAACTCGCAAGAACCTTTAAGCACTCAAAATCTGATAATTTTAAGAAACATTCAGTACTGGCCCCAATTTTTAGTTTCTTATAAAAGAATACGTTGTTGTTGTTGTTCACTTATTTTATATCGATTATGTACATCTAGCTTACAATTTTATGTGTACAATCAAACTAATCCAAATCGATAAAAAACTAAATAGATAAATAAATTGTATTATTAGACAAATGTACATGAATAAAATATTTTTACAGTGTTTTAGTAATTAATAAGAATACACGAAAACTAACTTTCGGAGGCATATTGGCAAGCATTGCATTTACAGTTTGGGCCATTCCACATTTTTATCATGCGTTTGAAACTACTTAAGTTTTCGGCGGATTTTATTTCATTCGGCAGTCCATTCCAGATTTTAAGGTCCCAATGATTGTAGGCTATTAGAACCAAAGGTGACTTGATTTGGTCTATAATGTTGTAAATCATTTGGGTTTCGTGATGAGCATGTAGAGGATCTAACTTTGAAACTATCATGCATGAAAGATGGATAAAGTCTTAAGAATCTCAATGCAGAGAACTCTCAGACGGGAAACATACAGGGTGTCCCAGAAAAATTGTTCGACGATTGATTAAATGTTAAAAAATAACAATAAAATGTACAGGCTCCTGGTTAGATAACCCTGTTCCTAAGATTTTTAAATATATTTTTGATGCCAGAATCTTGCGAATCTGCAAAGAATTCACGGAGTTACAGTATTTGATTCTGCATCTTAGGAAATTTTGCGGGAATAAACTTTGAAATCTCGCGGAATAAACCTTTGCAAATTTCGGCCAAACACGTGAAAAACGCGAAAGCTTCTTCCCTTAAAGTACGTCTACAACAGACACGGAGGAGTGTGGATGGGACCGAAGGTACACTGCTTCCAATGAAGAATGCGTGAGAACATTTTCCAAAACTTTTTGTATCGTGGGATCGTACGGTTGGCGTACACGATAAGAAAAACCGCCACCCATGAATAGCAATAACTTATTTTCATAACATGCAAAAGAATTTTTTCAAGGAATGTCTTCTTTGGTTTTCATCTTGTTAGCGAATTTACTTATTTTTGCACACGGATGATACCACAATTGTTGCTCGCTTGATTGTGGTACTCACATGGCATGTTAGGTACGTTATAGTTTTAAATAAGTATGAGATTGGAATAACCCACATTTCTCAACAAATATGCCATAATAGACGGGGGCTGTATTTATTATTGGCAAGCATTGCATTTACAGTTTGGGCCATTCCACATTCTTATCATGCGTTTTAAACTACTTAAGTTTTCGGCGGATTTTATTTCATTCGGCAGTCCATTCCAGATTTGAGGTCCCAATGATTGTAGGCTATTAGAACCAAAGGTGACTTGATTTGGTCTATAATGTTGTAAATCATTGGGGTTTCGTGATGAGCATGTAGAGGATCTAACTTTGAAACTATCATGCATGAAAGATGGATAAAGTCTTAAGAATCTCAATGCAGAGAACTCTCAGACGGGAAACATACAGGGTGTCCCAGAAAAATTGTTCGACGTTTGATTAAATGTTAAAAAATAACAATAAAATGTACAGGCTCCTGCTTAGGTAACCCTGTTTCTAAGATTTTGAATTAATTTTAGACGCAAAAATTTTGCGATTCCGCTAAGAATTCACGGAGTTACATGCTCTTGAAGTTCAAATTTGTGCAAAAGCTAAAACCAGACGCCTCCAACTGACTTGTTTTCCAAAAATACGTCCTAAAATCGAGGTAAACGGAGACTGTGCAATGTGTTACCTCTCGTCGATATCAGAGCAAACCAAATAGGACTTCCAAAGATATTTCATTCTTGTAACAGTTGCCGAAATTTACAGAGGTTTTTAAGGGGTTTTAAGTGGGGAGGCAAATCCTAAAAAGGGGATATGTTAGTGTGATTGGCTAGACCGTAGGAGCGTTTTCAGATGGGGGGGGGGGGCACTAATTCGCACCGAAGGTATAAAGTGTTCGGTGGTCAGAATTTTTTTGGACAATGCCTTCTTTTCTTTTGGCAACGCCATTCTGTGCACTGCTGATGAAAGGGCATTTTATGCTCGGAGGTCCTGGAGAAAAATAGGAAATTTACGAATCCAAATATATATCAGACGGGCTAGCTAAAATCAAACTACAACAGGACAAGAATACTTTGTCAAGAGTGTTGTGTAAGACTTATTTGATATTTGACATATTTGATTTACAACACTTATCGCGAATTCTCGTGAGCAGCGGCGTGGCCAGAAATTTTAAGTTAGGTGAAACGAGGGGGTCTGGGGGCAAAGCCCCCAGGAAAATTTTCAGGGCCACACCCTTTACTTTGGCTCAGAATGGATCTCCCAATATCATGCTTGCCATTAGTGAAAAGGAAACTTTGATTGTTTTGTGACATTTCTCCTATGCGTGAGTAACATTTTTGAAGAAACATCCTTGACTTTGGCTGAAACATCCCGTCTCTGGTGGTAAACAGTCCTGTTGTCACATTCCATTCAGTTACACATGGCTTTTGCAGGTTGCCTACGCAGTGGTGGCGGCAATAGCTTACTTTCTCAAAATCACTTACTTGAAATAAGGGATAATTTTCTGGGGTCAAAAATCTCGACACTGGGGGGGCAAAGTCTAGGGATCGGGGGGCAATTGCCCCCTCAGTTCTAATGTTAAAAAAGGCCCTGGAAATTTACTTAAGACTTCAAGTATTTAAAAACACGGAATGAAAACTTAATCAATGAGAGATGGGGCAATTCTAAATTGTGCTGAACAGGATTCCTCCAAGCATCCATAACCTTGATTCAATGTTATAGAAAGCTAGTTGATCGAAAGTGATTTTCAAATTCCATTTGATTTGCTTTTAATAAACGAGATTCTACTTTCACTAAATATGAAATTTAGGGGCGTCTGGTTTCAGCTTTCGCACAAACTTGAACTTTAAACGCTCGTAATTCCGTGAATATTTAGCCGATTTGCTAGTTTCTGGTGTCTAAAATTAATTTAAGATCTCAGCAATATGGTTATGTTAACAGGGAATCCATTCACTATTTCGTTATTTTTTCATATTTAATCGGGCATGTTGTAAAAACCGGACCCTAAGACCCTAGGACCCCTGAGACCCCTAGGACCTTTAAGTACTAAAAATGAAAAGGACCCTTAACACCAGAGGGACATCACCACAGAAAAACAATAGACCAATGCTATCAAGCTGTCAAACAAGAGGCTACGTATCATATGAGCTTCCCCTCTTCCATCCTATGAACTTTCGCTCATTCAAACCAACGCCAGGACGCTGTTAATCACGCAGAAAGTTTTTTAAAATAGCACAATAGGAGATACTCAAAATAGTTCTTCTACATGGTATAAACTCTCTGCATGATTCCTGGCATTGATTTGAAAGAGTACAAGTTCATTGGATGGAAGAGGGGAAGTTAACGATACACAACTTCCTGATCATGACACTCTGGTGTTAAGGGTCCTTTCCATTTTTAGTACTTAAAGGTCCTAGGGGTCTCAAGGGTCCTAGGGTCTTAGGGTCCGGTTTTTACAACATGCCATTTAATCGAACGTCCAACAATTATTTTGAGACACCCTGTACGTGTATCACATCAATGTGTTGCAAACTTTGCGACTGTTACGAAGAATATCAGACACAAGATCATTGGGTAACTCAGATACTTTTATTGGGTTCAACGGCCGACGTCAGAAAAGAAGAAAAATGAAAGATAAGTTTAAAGATGATCTCCACAAAATCCAGGAAAGTCTGAAATAGGTTACTTGTGATTGATGTGTTCACAACGGCTGTCTCGACCAAGTGGTAGTGATAATCGATAATGAAATATCTAGCCATCTTACTTCGATAAAATCTAGTTCACAGACCTTTTTGCATCACTGTGCATAAGAAATTAGATTTCGTAAGGCCCAAAATCCTACCGAGAACAATTTAACTATCTCTTTTGTTGATGAGACAAACAATTTGTCACAAAAGGCCTATTAATACAGACTATGGATGTATCGCGCTGGGATTTTGAGACTGTCTCGTTTATTTATCAAAATAAATCAATTTTAAGACCTCGGCGAACATCGCAGAGGAAGGCCGACTCACAAAGCTATATTGCATCGAGCGGTCGCTATAAAGAGGCTAAAGAAAATGCCTACGCAGCCATTGTTTCTTTAGCCGAATGTGCCAAAGTTATCAAATGCACTAAGGTATATTCTTAACTTAGCCAGGGGCGGACAAGTACTGTAATATATTTGACCCCATGTTTGTCCAAAGAAATTGGAAAAAATAACCAGTTATTTTATCAAGCAGTGCGACTTTCCTGCTCGAAACAACCAGTTTTTGGGACAAAGGTGAAATTTGAATATCAATCTTACAATTCCATCAGTTTGTCACAAAAATCAAGAAGTTTTCTCTAACCTCCTGTCTCATCAGAATCATAAAGTTTACCTGTATAAGCTGGTTCTACCTTTGTCCGCCAAATTTAAGCACAAAAGACCAGTATCTCAAATTTTTGCATAACTGGTTCTATCTTTGTCCGCCAAATTTACCGAAAAAAGACAAGAAATTCCAATTTTTCACCAAAGCAGTTCTACATTTGTCCGGCAAATTTCCGGTAAAAAGACCAGGATTTCAAATTTTTCACCAAAGCAATCTTACCTTTGTCCGGCAACCGGTTTTGGGACACTTGTACTTTCATGGCTACAATTACCACTTGCTTTCGAAAACAGTAGTTGGTCGAAACTACCGGTTTTTTGGGACAAACATCGTGTCATTGATACATCATGTTAAAATTTTCCGTCAAATTGAAGAAACATAACAGCGGAAATTTGCCATAAAAAACGACCAGTTTTTGGGACAAAGGTGTTTCGGACAAAGGTAGGACCATGTTCCCAGTGTCACATGCCCGCCCTTGACTTAGCCCAGGCCACCTCTTAATCATGTCGATTCCCTCCCGGGGAGGCGAGTCTAGGGATGACGCGGTTGTGCCGCCAAACGTTTTAGGGGAAGACCCATATCTAAGGATTTTCGGTTGATTTACATACCCATTTTTAAGAATTTTAGGGTGAAAAGCCTGTTGAACTTCCCAGGAATCAAGTTTCATTTCACTTTAAAGGTACATTGATGGAAGATAACATTAGTAAAGAAATGAAGAATATGAACCTTGATGTCCTTGGAATAAGCGAAACGAGATGGACAGGAAGTGGAAAGATAAAAGAAGGAGACTTCACTATTGTATATTCTGGAGGTGAAAAACATCAATATGGCGTTAGAAATGAAAGAGGGAATAGATTAGTGGAATTCTGTAAAGGCAAAGAACTAATCATAATAAACACCATGTACATACATCATGTCAGAAACCTATACACATGGAAGAGCCCTGGGGACATAGTGCACAACCAGATAGATTACATCATGATTAACAACAGGCATAAAAATTCTGTATTAAATGTTAAGACATATCCTGGAGCCGATGCTGGATCAGATCACAACCCAGTAGTGATGAAAATCAGAGTGAAACTCAAACGTAAACCAAAGTCCAAGTACGAAGAGCAATACGATTGGAACATGCTGAAAGACGCACAGATTAGAGAAAAATATAATATCGAAGTTTACAACAGATTTCAAAGTCTTAATGTTGAAGAGCTGCAAAACCTAGAGGAAGAATGGAAAGGTGTGAAGACTGCTCTAACTGAAGCTGGGAAGAATACAGTGCCAGTTAAACAGAGAAAAGCAAAACAAAGTTGGATGACGAACGAAATTCTAGACATGATGGATAAGAGAAAGCAGGCGAAGAATAATGATGTGCTTTATGCAGAAATTGATCGTGATATCTCTAGAAAATGCAAACTAGCTAAAGAGAAATGGTGGAACAACAAATGCGATGATATAGAAAGACTGGGAGCAATGAACAGACATCAAGAAATGCATGACAAAATCAAAGAAATAACGGGCACCAAAAGGAAATCTAAAGGCAGTGAATGCATTAAAGATAAAGAAGGAAATATGCTCTTCAATGAAAACGACATCAAGAAAAGATGGCAGGAATATGTATCTGAATTATTTGACGACGACAGAGATGATACCTATGATATTATAACAAACGGAGAAGAAGCTGACATGTTAGAGTCAGAAATAACAAAATCCATACAATGCATGAAAACAAGCAAATCCCCTGGTGTGGATAAAATCAACACAGAGATGCTCAAAGCCTTAGATAAAGCTAACACCAAATCGCTCGCCAAGTTCTGCAATCAAGTATATAAAGTTGCAACAATACCTGGAGACATGAATGACTCCATATTTCTAAGAATTCCAAAAAAGTTAAAGGCCATCACATGCAAAGAGTTTAGAACAATTAGCCTTATGAGCCACATTCTGAAGCTTATACTACGAGTTATACTGGGAAGAAATAAACAACGAATAGAAAAGGAAGTAAGCGATACGCAGAGCGGTTTTATGAAAGGAAAAGGAACTCGTGAAGGGATATTCAATATGAGAACTATATGTGAGAGATACCTGGCAATGAACAAAAATGTATATGCATGCTTCAGAGACTATGAGAAAGCATTCGATAGAGTGAACCACCAGGGTATGATTGAAAACCTCATAAAGATTGCAATACCAGGAAGGGATATCAAATTCATAAGAAATCTGTACTGGACTCAAAAAGCCTTCGTGAGACTAATAGAAAATGGACTGTCTGATGAAGTGATGATAAAACGAGGAGTAAGACAGGGATGTGTACTGTCCCCTGCTCTCTTCAACCTCTACACAGAGATGATATTCAGAGCTATAGATGATATGGATGGTGTAAAGATAGGTGGACTTAACATCAACAACCTGAGATATGCTGATGATACGGTTCTTATTGCTGAAACACCTGAGCAATTGCAAGAAATAGTAAATAAAGTTAATGAGGAAGGGAAACTGTATGGAATGAAGATAAATGCTGAAAAAACCAAAACTATGTTGGTATCAAAAGTAATGCCAAGCGCCAAATTTCATATTACTGTTGACAACGACATAATTAAACAAGTAGATTCATTTGTATATTTAGGACAACTATTGACAGAGGATGCTAAATGCGATAAAGAAATCCTACGTCGTATTTCTATAGCCCGAGGAACATTTAATAAAATGAAGTCAACATTAATAAATAACCACATCAATCTTGAGACGAGAAAGAGAATTCTAAAATGCTATGTATGGAGTACCTTATTTTATGGAGTAGAGACATGGACTGTAACAACCACACTTGAGAAACGTCTTGATGGAAGATAAAGTTGCCACAAACCAATTTTCAGCACTAAGACGAAGAAAGACGAAGCAATATGGTTCTAATTCCAGTCATCTCAGTGTTACCTGTGGTGTTCCACAGGGTTCTGTCCTTGGTCCCCTTCTTTTATTGAATTACATAAATGATTTACCTCTTTCATCCTCAAAAGTAGATTTCTACTTATTTGCAGATGATACCAACATCTATTATGAAGCTGAAAGTCTTCATGATCTTCAAAATGTGGTTAATAAGGAATTGAAAAAAGTCAAGATATGGTTAGATGTTAACAAATTGTCACTCAACATTGACAAAACCAATTTCATAATTTTTAAGTCTCCTCAACATTCTGCTCCGGAAACCGTCAGTATAAAGATTGGAAACCTTCCTATCAAACAGACATGTTATGTCCAATTTCTTGGTGTTCTTTCAGATGAAAATCTTTCATGGAAATATCACCTTACAGAATTATCTAAAAAGCTGGCTAGAACTTGTGGGATGTTTTTCAAAGTAAGACACTTCTTACCGATCAGTGTTTTGGTATGCCTCTACAACTCTCTGTTTTCACCTTTCCTGCAATATGGAATTTTAGTTTGGGGCCTCACCTATGAGACTTATATAAAGCCAGTATTTCTATTACAGAAACGGGTTCTAAGGGCAATCTCATTTGAACATTATACTTCTCCTTCTACACCAATCTTCTCTGACTTAAAGATTTTAAAGCTGCATGATCTCTTTCAGTTAAAATTGCTTGGTTTTGTGTATGATTGTGTTAACAAGACTGCTCCTCCTTATTTTCATTCTTTCTTTGCATTGGTTGAATCTGTTCATCAATATGGTACTCGGCAAGCTTCCAAGACTGACATTTTTGTAACTCAGAAAAATACCCTTCAATATGGTCTCAGGTCTGTGCGCTACTTTGGAGCAAAGTGCTGGAATAGCATTCCTGTTGATCTTAAAGGTTCACCGTCTACTTTTAGCTTTCGTCGAAAACTCACAGCCTACTTTTTTGAGAATAACTACCAATCATAGCTGTCATACACCTGCATTGTGTATCTCTTTGAATGATACTAAAGCTAACTAACAATTGAAACGATTTTTAAATTTCATTAGTCATTTTCAAATCAGGGGGTGCTCTCTCCTCGATTAGCCTAGCTACTGAGAGAGCTCCTCAAGAAATTCCCTTGCATATAATTCTCGTTATTTGTATTCAATTGATTAGTATTGTTGTTGTATGTTAGTTAAGTTAAATTTAGTTATAATAGTTTTCTTTTGTGTTTAATGTATTAATTATTCCAATATTGTATGTTGGTGGAATTTTAAAATGATGAAGCTGAACTGAACTGAAGAAAATCCAACGATAAGAATAAAAACCTCCTAAAGTTTTATTACAATTCAAAAACTACCCATTTCTAGTGGAACAGTTACATTTTGAGACCTATATTTGGAGATTTCGGAGGTTCAAAGCCAATCCTTTTGGGTGGCATGTACCCGTTGCTGTACATATGGAGGTTACCCTCCCCCCCTGGGGATTCCCCTTGAATAAGCTATAACCAACTTACAACTGATAGAGTTTGTAGCGACGTAGCCTGCGCACAGACTTTACTGTTTTGTTCCTTTCCTCCTCCGCAAAACAGTAAAGTCTGTGCGCAGGCTAGTGGAGACGTTTACAACATCATCAAAGCAAAAGCAAGTTTCACACAGCTTTCTAGGATTAAATTTATGGTTTGCTTGCGAGAGAAAGGCTTATTCATGCAATGACTTCATTGCTTTAGGTCTGACTGGCAAGTGCTTGGCACTTATCCTTTGCCTACTCGCTATCGCGAGGGAGAATATAACAGCGATTTTAAACTATTTTTCCAATTTTCCTATACTGCCTATAGAAGAAGACCATCATTGTCTTGGATTCACCAGGGGTGATCATGTCCCTGTGGGGGCAGTGGCTCTAGGTCTGTCCCAAAAGTTGACCTTTTTCTCTGGAATCGGGCCAGCCCTGTCCCCAGAAGTTGGATTTCTGTGCTTTCAGGGAATTTGGCCTTTCCCCCCTGATATTTTTGGACAATTTGTCACTGAGCAAACAAGGGCAAATTTTGTAATACAATAGCAACAGCTGCATTTGATTGACACCTCAATTCAAAGCTCGATTAGCGTCTGCAGACAAAGGAAATTAAAGGTGGTTTTTAAGGAGGGTAAATCTAAAGTTCTGTCTGGTGGATTTTGTTTATTTGATTCAGAAGCCAAGCAGAAGGCATTGTAATTCTCTCGTATTTAGGGCTTAAATGAAACGATTACAAAACATCTCCTGAATCAAATAAACAAAATCCACCTGGCAGAACTTTAGATTTACCCTTCTTCTTTCGTTATAAGCACGTAACTTCTCTTAAAAACAACCTTTCGCTTGCACAAGGCGAGAGTTTGCCCTACTGGTTTCAGGGAAACTTTTGCAGCTTTGTTTGTTTTTAATGGCTGGTTGAGAGAATTTCCTTTGTCTGCAGACGCTAATCGCTTTGAATTGAGCTGTCAATCAAACGAAACTGTTGCTATTGTATTACAAAATCTGCCCTTGTTCCCCAAAACTGGTTGTACTGGCATCAGTCAGCATTGTCAGGCTGACAACGCTGACAGTCAGCGTTGAGTCTGCATTGTCTTTTTTTTACATTCAATCTAAAAACTTACAATACACATTACTTAATTACACTACTTACAAAATACTATACCCTACTACTATTACAATACCATTTGGAGCAAAAAACTATGACTACCTCATGGCAACATAAACAGGAAACACGAACATAGCACTACACGTAACGACGTGAAGAAGGGAATGGAAGGAAATGGAAGGAAACGGGACAATTTCTTGGTATAATATGAAAAATCATTAATCAAGGCGTTCTGTCTTGAGGATGTACGTAATAGTCAAAGTTAGAATTGATCTGTTTACCTCATAAGACTGACTCTCATCACCGTACAAAAGAAGTTGCAAAAAGCTGTTGCTCCAGACAGAATGCCCACTATTTTGAAGTACAACATTAACATCAGCGAGAAGATTGCATCTGTGTTCTTTAACCCTATTCGTACTGGGGGGGGGGGGGGGGAACGTTTTTCCCCCCCCCCCCTACTAGACTTTTCTGCGTTACACTAAAATGACATGAGCTATAACCACCAGGTTTGGTGACTTTTACTCAAATTTCATAGGCAATTAAATTCTTAACATTTCATTGTTCTACCTCTGATCATGTGACCACAGTAATACCATATTTGGGAGTAGTCAACAAAAAAAAGCTTAAAATGTCCGTAGTTTTCGTTTCGTTTTGTCTGATCGATCTCAAACATGCACCATTCGATTGCATTTGATGAGTACTTTCATTTGATATATAAATTTTCATATTTGCTTATGTCAGCAAAATTTAATATGTATGACGTCATACACATTTATGACGTCATTTACCTAATAAAGAAGTGTCAAATATAAATTTTTTTAGTCTAATTTGCTTCATCTTATTAATTTGATTCATTTTGAGTCTATATTTACCAGATAAAAGGGCAGGACTGGCAAAAACCTGCGATGAAAGTAAATGCATGCAACAAAAGGCTAATTTAAGGCTAACTGTGCTAAAAATAGAAACTAAAAAAATTTGCAAAGTATGTATTTTTAAACTAAGGCATGTTTCCTACTATTTGAAACAAATTTGGAGAAAATCAGTTGAGTGGTTGATTAAATAGAATTTTTTTGGTTAAGAAGGTATAAATCTGCCAATTTTCGTCAGTTTTTCGGTTGCCTAGCAACGAATCACGTGACTTATTAAGTGTCATTGTTATATTTGAATAGCCAATTGTCTAAAGAACAATAGGGGTGAGTCTTATTGTTATATCTTTTGTAGTTTTGGAGAAAAAGAGGGGGGGGGCGAAAAACGCCCCCCCCAGTACAAAAATACCTAAAAAATCGCCCAGTACAGATAGGGTTAAAAGAATCGCAAAGCAGCAAGAAGTGTTCCGTATACTGTACTCTATACCATCATTGATTGGACACATTGGACAGCATTGATTTTGTCTGCTCAATGGCAAGAAAAAGCTGAAATTACAATTGTTTAAAGACATTCTCTCGCTTATTTCTTCAAATCCCCGGAGAAAAGATTTGTGCCGTTGTTTCGAAATTTTTACCCAATTTTTTGGCTCTTTTGGATTAAATTATTGGACATCTGGCTTTTTTGGCTAAAGTCTTTGGGACAGAGGCATCACCCCTTTACATTCAATATTCAATATCTCATTTCACACGAACACTGGGTGAGTTTCTGCAATTATCTGGGACATATGTAGCACAGCTGTGTGTGAAATCTATCTATTTCTAGCTAATTGCAATGCAAAAACTGAGTGAGATTGCTGCAACAAAAATAACAGAGCTGACGATGCGTTAACTAAATTGTGTGTCAAACTTCTAACTGAAGCTCTAAAGCTCTAAGTTGGCCAGAAAATAAAGGAAGAATGCAGTCGGTACATTGCGAGAAGGTCCGTAGCTTGGTGGTGACCAGCTAAGTCCTCAAAACTTGGATTTTTCTAAGTTGTGTGACCATGAGCGATAGGACACCAAGTGTGTGAAAATTTTATTGGTAGCGAGCAACCTTACCAATTGTTTTTTGTGCGTTGTGGCTCACTACTGAAAATTTCAAAATGACGAAACAGCGATGAGGTGGCTCACTACCAAGTAAAAATTAGGTAAAAACGCACAAAAAATAATTGGTCAAGTTCGCTCGCTACCAATTAAATTTTCACACACTTGGTGTCCTATCGCTCATGGTGTGACATGGACCTTGGTTAAAGTCAGGTTGGTTTATTTTTGTTAGTTACCAATTCGTCAATTTTCTTATGAATGCTGAACCTTTACGAGTTCGTGTGAATGCAAGCGTTATCAACACACTTTCTTGCTCTCTAAAAGACGATTTTTACGACTGATAATTCCATCAAAATTATCTCTTGCATAGATACGATCTCCTCATATGAATTAAACAGTGGTCTGATAAGCAACACGCAGTGCGAACGTCTAAAGCTTAGAGAAATCTGATGTCAATTTTGCACAAAATATTTACCGTGTTATCATTGTAGCTATAAATGGACACGATTTTGTGCGTGAAAGAGCAAATTTAGGAAGATTTTAGAATTGATTTGGTCCTCGATGAAGACAACGAACGTCAACTAGTACCAAACGGAATAATTTTTGTCTGGCCTATTGCGTAAAAGGAAAATTCGTCGATTATAAGCGAAACAGATCCTGTGCGCAAACGAGTCAGTTTAAGTAGATTTAAGATTTGATTTTATGCGACAGATATTCAAAATTGAAATGTTTATCTACGAGTCAAAGGCTAAATTAGACGTGAAATCTTTGTTTGATAAAAGCACAGGGAAACTAGGAAATAATTGCTGCTCAAAATAAAAATCATCTTTTATTGTCCCCTGTGCTTTTGGTAATTTTTGTATCTGTGTTTCCTGCCTGTGTTTCCTGCGCAGAGAATTGCTACGCAACTAGAACACAAGGGACTAAGACACAAACATGACTAAGAGACTAAGGGCACAAAGAGAAATATTTTCCATTTCTACCGGGTGTCCCATAAAAAAGTATTCCTGTTTAAAAAATTACCAAAAATTGATTATCAAACCTTTGATAAAATGTTCTTTTTGATTTGTTTTTTCAAAGACTCAAACATATTCATAGATGATAAAATGTTTGCTTTTGATACAGCAAGGTAGAGAAATTATACGTTGAAAAACCTTATTTTGAGCTATGGTTTTTAAGGAATATACTCAATCTTGCCTAAGAGTCACATTTATCAGATTTTTTATCATCATTGAAGTCTCCAATGATTTGTGTAGTTATTTCTGTCATTTATGACCAAACTAAACGTTTTACATGCACAAAGAAATTGATCTGGCAATCATATCATCAGTGCTTTTGCAGTATGATTCAAAACCAGGTAGCCACAAAAAGAGCCAATTTCGCTCATTTTTAAACCAACTACAAGATCAACTATATCTTGGAAAATTATTTGGTCTTTGATCTACTTGACACAAAAAGAAAATCGAAGATCGGTTGTGTAATCAAATTTTGGTGATTTTTCAAACGGGATTATTTTTTGGGACACCCGGTAGCAAAAATCACTTCCTGCTTTCCCTGTGATAAAATCACTCATTACTTAGACCCAGAAATTTGGAAAATGCTGGTAAGGGGTTTGTATGTGAACGAGAATTCCACAGTCAGTTCAGGTCGGTGATTCAATTGCCATTGACATTTAAATTCAATACTATTGTCAGTTCTAGAATCGAACGTGGAATTCTCATTCCCCATACAAACTCCTTACCAGCATTTTCCTGATTTCTTGGTCAAAAGGTGAGTGATCTTACGAAACAAATTTTCACATTTAATTTAGCCTTTGACTGATAGATTAACATTTCTATTTTGAATATCGACCAACAAGGACAGATTTGGTAAGACAACAGCACGGGTTGGTTTTGAATATCGGCCGCATACTTTTTATAACACAGCCCGCTAAACATGCTAACTTACTTTACTCACCCGTTATACTGTGTAGACTCGTTACAGAAGTCTCAACATGGCCAAAAATCAGATTAAAAACGTTGAGCGAATACAAGAAATAAGTCGTAAGTCTATGTGCCGAAACTTACGCCTCTTGCAATTTTCAAACAGCACAGATATTTACGCTTCAAACGCGCGCTATTTTACGCGAAACGCGTGCCCTTTTACGCGAAACGCGCACCATTTTACCCCTGTTTTCAAACCACACAGCTATTTACGCTATCAAAAATGAAATTTCATCAAGCTGAGGACAGCGTAAACAGGTAAACATGCCTATAAAACCATGGGATCATGTTAAGTAAATACAATGAATTCTATCATCGAACGTGTATTTTGATTGCGAGAACATCTTTTTAATCTTCAAGTAAACATTTTCGTTTCTTCTTTTACAATCAAAACAGAGCAATTTGGGGTTTTGTCATCTTCGCAAAGGAATTGAGAGATCTATCTTATCAACAATTAAATTGCTATACCTGTTTATCAAAATTCCAATTGGATCAAGTTTCTGAACAGAATTTTTAAAATGCGCTCAGACCACGAAAATACCAGACTTGCTACCCAGGCAAAATGTCTGTCTGTTTGGTGACGTCGCAAAACATCACTTGACCGGCAGTATTGAGCAGAATTTCCTTGCCAATGTTAAAAATGTTTAATACTTTTCACTAGCAAACGACGTTTGTCAAGCAAAGTTTTGCGACTTCGTCAAACGGACAAAACAGTCGGCTTTGCATGCAAATTTCAAAAGCACAGGGTCTAAATCTTTAAAAAGGTTGGTGTAAAACTCTATAACATGTTTCTATGAAATGAATGGCTTCAAAGAAACTTCAGCTATTTGGCTATAATTTTACTGTTAGACTACAGTGTTTTTCTCTTTCTTTAAGGATTCAAGAAAATGTTGAAAAAAACCAAAACGATCGTAACTTATAAACTTTGCGAGGAAACATGAAATAATTTTCAGGAAAACCATAGATTGTGGATTTCTAAAATATGGCATCAAGCAACGGTCTGTCACTCTTCTGGTTTACGATTTAGAAATTTGACGATGTGATGTCCTCAGATTAGTTGAAGTATAAAATACACTGTAATTTGGAAAAATAATCAAGATCTCTGAAAATTTCAACGGTAGAGTTATAGCTAAAGTTTTTTCTTTCAAGCCATACATTTAAAATAAATAGGTCATAGAATTCTACACCCACCTTTTCACTGATTGAAAGATTTGGAACGTATGATAATTTCAAAACGGTGGCAAACGATGTTTGCTCGTAGTTGCTTTGATCTTTGGATAAGAGAATAACGTATATTTTATTCTTCGAAAATCGCAGTCTGATGACGAGTTTTATTATACGACAACTAGTTTCATATTTGTTGAGCAAGATGACGAATTGAAAAGACTTGGGCTAAACCAGTATATATTCTATGGCAGTTAGACGCTAGTTTAACTGGAGTTAATACCTCTCCGGAGGAGCGTGGTCGTTATTTTCTACCAGTATACTCTGCGATCTTTTTGGTTAGCCTTGGATCACGTGGTGCTCGAGGGCGTATATGCATGCTGGGTAGGCAGCATTTCCTCATACCGTTATTTTGATCCTACGTAGCAAGTTGGAAATTTCGCTATCGCTGTTTGAAGTTTGCTTATTTCCCCCACCATCCCAGTCCACCTTAGTTATCTTTTTCTTCTGTCTTTTACACTCTGCCTTAATTGTTTCATTCTTCCTATTTCCAAATAGGTGCATTGGTCCGTTGCCGAGAATTATTTTCCTATCCAATCACCGACCTTAAAATGTGTAATTCTTCAGGCAGTCGGGCTGACGTAACAAAGAGCCACTTCCTGGAAATGGCTACTGTATGGGTGGTTTAGCAAGGGCGCCTACCTTGTAGGAACTGTATTTATTCCCAGTACTGTAGAATAATTGGTGTCCTGTGACCCAGTACACAGAGTATCCCAGTACTGTACCGTGACCCAGTACACAGAGTCGGTCCTGTCAAGGTCAAGATGACGTGTGAATAACTTTGTGGTTTCAAATTCCGGTGTTGATGAAAAACGAGATCAACTGTTATACGAGCTGGCCACAGGGAACCAGACAGCGTGATTTTTGAATGGTCAACAGATTAACAGGACTGGGTCACAGGACACCAATTACTCTGTGTACTGGGTCACGGGTATAGTACTGGGATTAAACACACTTCTTACAAGGTAGGCGCTCTTGGTTTTAGGGGAGAGCATTTAATGTGTGTAATTCAAAAGCTCAAAGCTCAAATTCTGAAATACATAATATGCTCGAGACAGATGTTTAGAAATGTGAAGGTTTTCAAAGATTTGACGCCGATGCTATCCTTGCTGCGTCATAGACAAACGCTTCAAGTGCGAATCAGCTTCTGAGCTGAGAAAAGATATGGCAGCTGGTCATCAAAGCTACATTAAATAAATCTAGATTAGTTTTAGTTTCTTAATTGCATCTGTGTCTATTGAATGTAAATATTTCAAACACTGAGTTTTGTCTACAGCCTTTATGATTATATTCTATGACAAAGGCAAGAAATTGCTCTTTTAGGGTAGTAAAGGCTGTCTTTTAAAGTAGACACTGGCAGATTTAGTTTGTTTCAGGAGATGAATCAGAATGGTCGACCCCGTTTACTCTGTACTAGACTTGCCTCAAGTCTATTTCGTCAACTGTAATGTAATAAGGCTATCTGAAAGTATACTACTAACACTGTACCAGTACAGCTTTAGATCTGTAACGAAAGTGTATCGCGTCAACAAAGACAGATTTTGTAAGACAATAGCATGAGTTGCTTTCGTTGACACCTGAATTCAAAGCGATTTGCGCGTCAACAAAGACAGATTTTGTAAGACAATAGCATGAGTTGCTTTCGTTGACACCTGAATTCAAAGCGATTTGCGATCACAGACAAAGGAAATTCCCTCAACCAGTAATTCAAACAAACAAAGCCGCAAAAGTTTCTCTGAAACCCAGATAGCTAGCTCACTTGCTGTGCATTTCAGAAGTTGTTTTTAAGAGCAACTATGAGCATAAATCAAAAGAAGAAGGATGTATCTACACATCTACCTCGGGCATTTTATTTATTTGGTTCAAAAGCCGATTGGGAGGCGATTCAATCCTCTTATTTTTTTGGGTGTTATTAAAATACTTACTGCTCAGTTTCTGACCCAAATAAATAAAATGCCCGAGGTAGATGTGTAGATATATTTTTCTTCTTTCAATAAATGCTCATTTCTGCTCTAAAAAACAATTTCTGGAACGCACAACGATCGCGCTAGCTACCTGGGTTTCAGAGAAACTTTTGCGGCTTTGTTTGTTTTGAATTACTGGTTTGAGGGAACTTCCTTTGTCTGCAATCGCAAATCGCTTTGAATTCAGGTGTCAACAAAAGCAACTCAAGGTATTGTCTTACAAACTCTGTCTTTGTTTATCGCGCCAGCCTCCCGTTTATACTGTTCTTGCAAATCCGTGACACTTTTGCTTCTTCTATCTACCGGGTGAGCCAGAAAAAAGTTCTCACTTTTGAAAATTAATAGCATCATGAGTACTGGCTAGCTTCATCCGAATACAAACAATTAAATGCTTTCGATTCGTTGGATCGACCAATTAGAAGACCCCATTCAATAACTTAGTTTGGTTTGAACTGACTTCACCTGCAATTGTGACTGAGGTATAATGTAACGTTACTGTGCATGTGACGACTTGATCTATGGTCAGTCTCGAATTAGATGTCACGTAAAATTCCCACGAATAACAAAAATTGAAATGCTTTGCACAAACAATTTTGCCTTATTGCAAATTTCATGTGACATTAAATTGGAGACAGACTTCAGTTCAGGAAATAATTGACAGTAGCTAAAACAAATAATGCTCGACTTTGGAACTAGAATTAATAAAATGTCTATCCTGTCCTTCGAATAATCTATCACGTTTCCCTCCAGAGTTGTGCCGAGAAGAGACCTAAAGATCCCGTGATAAATCCCAGCAGAAGCACATTTTCATTTTCTATATATATTAGCCCACGCAAGTTAAATAATACTTCTTCTTTCCACGTATACTTAAGTAGTCTCTTAAAACCGTAATTTCACTTGCTCGGCCAGTGAGGTCTATATTCAAGCAATGAAAATGAATAGATAAAACCTTCAGCTGAAAGCTGTCATGAAAAGCATTTCAGGGTTTGTCATGATCTTTATATCTACAACTTGACTAGTCGGCTGTAGAAGTCCCTTTGTTTGCAATAATTCATAACTACACATTTGCGCAGGGCATAGACATGATGCAAGCGAGTTCTTGGTATTCATTGGCATTTATTGGAGATACAATCTTCAGCTGAGAACTACCAAATGAAGAGTGTTTCGGGACTTTAAGTAGACGTTTTAGTCATTCTACAAATAAGCCTGGATCGAGCATTATTTTCATACATTTTTATAGGCGAGGTTCGTTCAAGTGGCGTTGGAGCTTCATTATTGTGCACATTCGAAAATTCTACAAATGTAGCAAAATATCGTTGATTCTGATTCGTTTCAGAATAGCTAAAAGATCTATTTTACATTCACAACTTGACTAGTCGATCATAGACATCCTATTGTTTGCAATCATTTATCACTACACATTTGCACAGGTCATAAACATGCAGCTAGCAAGTTCTTGGCATTTACTGGAGAAATAATCTTCACCTGAGGATCACCATGAAGAGCGTTTCAGGGTATATGATCAGCAAGCTCCGATTTTTTTATATTCACAACTTGACTAGCCGATCATAGAAATCTCTTTGCCTGTGATCATTTATTACTACACATTTGCACAGGTCATAAACATGCAGCTAGCAAGTTCTTGGCATTTACTGGAGAAATAATCTTCATCTGAGGATCACCATGAAGAGCGTTTCGGGGTTTATGATCAACAAGCTCCGATTTTTTATATTCACAACTTGACTAGTCGATAATAGAAATCTCTTTGCCTGTGATCATTTATCACTGCACATTTGCGCAGGCATAGACATGATGCAAGTGAGTTTTTGGCATTTTTCGATATACAATCCTTAGCTAAGCACTACCATGACGAGCGTTTCTAAGTTTGTACTCAATAAAGGTCCGGTTTCTTATCATTACAACACAACTTGATTAATCGGCCAAACTTTTTTCATCATTTTTTCTTGTAAAATTGTGGTGACTTTCAACACGTTTCGCGTTCTTTGGCTCACCTGTTAGGTAGAGCCGTTTAAAATGTAACTTTTCTTAAAACCTCTTTTATTCATATCTACACCAAAAGCTTTACAAGAGCAGAAAAGTCAGAGCGGCTATCAATGAAAACAATACAATTTCTTCAAGGTAAAGTAATCTTGGTTTAAAAGAGCTTTCTGTTAACACTGCTTCTGCTGTGCCCAGACTCTAAAGGAAATTTCCGCATTAGAAAACGCATGGTTTAATTCACATCATCTTTGACCGTAATCTTACGCTAGCTAAAATATCAAACGTTTGGTTCACCAAGAATGAAAAGTACTTCTTGGATTAAAGGAGGTTCACGAACGCACAACTGTAAAAATAGCCATTGCAATTCCAAGTTATAATGTAGTATAACTCAAGAGGCCCTGCAAAAGCCGAGACCACCTCAGCAAGGCCCTTTTTACGTGGCGAAATCATCCCACCTTCCACGCTGTAAAGCTAAGGGGTGAGATCTCGCTGTCCTATATACGATCATAAGTTAATTTTCACCTTGGGTTTATATGGAAACGAGCAATCCCGGTCAGGCGAGATGCAATTCTACGAGAGGCCTCACTGAGGTGGGATGAAATTTTTCCATATAAACGCCGCAGAGGGGGATGAAATCGTCGGTTTGCGCATGCACCAATGTGACAACAACGTGAAACCTCATTATGACTGTGATTGTCTGAAATTATGAGCTGGGAAATGGGATGAAAAACTGGAAGCTGAGATAAAATTTTAGTTTTGCTCATATAGCAGGCCTTTTGTCGACGACCAGCACACATTCTTCAGCTCAAGGAAAGACTTCAACGCAGAAGGATCATCACATTGAATCATTTACAACGATTTCCTTCTGCAAAAATGTCCTTCTTAAAATATTGAATTAAGATTAAGGAAAGATATTAACCAAAGTCAGTCCCAAATCAGATATCAGGTAAAACTGCCCGCGAATAAAAGTAATTGAAATGTTTTGTGTGAGTAATTTTGCGTTTGTGTGAGTAATTTTGCGTTATCGCAAATCTCACCTGAAATCTAATTTGGGATGGACTTCAATTCAAAAACAAGCCGAAAAACTTACCAATTTAGCAGTGCGGCCGAGTCTCTGCAAAACACTTTCGGTAAAACTATAAGAATCTCCTTGCGCATTCTCTCGGCGTATTTGACTTAGCGGTTCTTAATAGCGTCTTCTCAATGAACAAAAAAACTGTTGTGCAGATGTGTCTGTCTTTCAATGGGAAGGAACTCGAAAAAGAGACCTGCTACAACACTATATTCTGCTTTATTCTTGAACAAACAAGTACAATTTTCGTCTACAGATTGCGAGCGATCAAAGTATTTGTCGACCATCGAGCAACCTGCTGTTGTTGTTCCCGACATTAACAATGTCAAAAGCAGCCCACTTGCCTGCAGCATGCCCACTTAACAGCCAAAGACATATATCTGAGATCTAATCAATGAACTGAGTTTTTTATCTTTGACAGGAAATCGTGGGTGGCTAAGACTGCATATTTCACCCCCCGTCAGAGTCGAGAGGAACTACTATACCAGTGTATATCTGCAGGAGGTATCAAATAAATTTCGCGTTCGTGCTTATGACAAAAACCTATGGGGGCTATAGCTTATCTTTTATATCTCAGCCCCGTCAGAGGATGTATGGTATAAATCAAGCTTTCGTGTATATTACAGACACCCTTAGGGGCGGGGGGCTACGCTTACCACTTACGCTACGCTTACCATTCCCGTTAGACCTGAAAAAGTCCTGCAAAAGTGCGATTCCACAGGAGGTATAGTATAAATCACGCTTTCGCGAACATTACACAGAAACTCTTGGGAGGCTACGCTTACCACTTTATAGTTCATCCCCCGGTCAGAGCTGAAAATCTACTGCAAAAGTGTAATCCCCCATAATTCTGCAGGAGGTATCAAATAAATCATGCCTTCATGTTTATTACAGAAACTCGAGGGTGGTTAAGATTAACAACTTTATATCTAACCCCCGTTAGACAAGCATCATTAATGTGCGCGAGCGGACAAATACCAGTACACCTTAGTTGCCGGGACCTTTATTGTACTTAGAGAGCTCCTGTCAGATAGGCATCATTAATGTGTGCGAGCGGACAAACTCCACTTGTAGGAATGAAATACCATTACACATTAGTTCCTAGGACAACGTCAGAGTGCTTTGACTGCATGCATGTTTTTCCCAGCCACTTGATCGCAGGCACAGAATATCTTTAATCAGGCCTGCCGTCAGAGTTGTGGAAATCTATTGCAAAATACAACGAGATCAGGGTTTTCCAAATCAGGCCTAAATTGTCACAATCCGGCCAGATGTTTACTTATAGTCTGACAACAGCAGTATAACTTTGTTTGGTGAAAGTAGCAGGGAACCCAGAATACAATTTATAGTATCTAGGCAAGAACTTGGTATGGCAAAAATATGTCCCCCCTGCAATATAAATCTGTTAGTTTCTATCTTATCCGACGATTTTAAGTGACAAACGTCAGATGAAAATATTCAGCATTTGGTTCTGTAATTCAAAGCTTCTATCCACTTCTGTATGCCAAGATATGTCAATAAAGGTCTTCCAAAAACTTCGACCTGGAGCTTAAGTTACCTTTTTGGACCTAAGAAACTTAACTGATTAATGTGAACAAATATGAAACATGCTGCAAAATAGAAATGGCTGTGAAACCACATCTCAGCTTTTCGTCTGACATCCTTCAGATGATGTAGCAACAGATAACAGCTTAAATATATTGGTTTCATGCCCCTGAGTAGCTTCCTTCTAATATCTAAGTTTTATTCAAGCATTTATCATGTGTTTTCGTCCCTAAGTTGGCTCTGGACGATACATTTTCCCAAAGCAATGATTTTGGATGACAATTCACATTTTCAAACGACGATAAAGAGGGAGGTATATTCTTTAGCATGCAATGGATGGTTGAAGACAAGCACATACCATTACTTACCCTGGGTAACAAGGACAGACTTTGTAAGACAATAGCATGAGTTGGCTTTTGATTGACACCGCAATTCAAAGCGATTAGCGATCGCAGACAAAGGAAATTCTCTCAACCAGTAATTCAAAACAAGCAAAGCCGCAAAAGTTTCTCTGAAACCCAGGTAGCTAGCTCACTCGTTATGCATTCCAGAAATTGTTTTTAAGAGCAAACATGAGCGTATATCAAAAGAAGAAGGATATTTCTAAACATCTACCTCGGGCATTTTATTTCTTTGGTTCAGAAGCTGAGCAGTAAGTGTTTTAAGTACACCCAAAAAAATAAGAGGATTGAATCGCCTCCCAATCGGCTTCTGAACCAAAGAAATAAAATGCCCGAGGCAGATGTGTAGATGTATCCTTCTTCTTTCGATATATGCTCCTGTTTGCTCTTAAGAACAATTTCTGGAATGCAAAACGAGCGCGCAAGCTACTTGGGTTTTAGAAAAACTTATACTGCTTTGTTTGTTTTGAATTTATGGTTGAGAGAAATTCCTTTGTCTGTAGTCGCTAATCGCTTTGAATTGCGGTATCAATCAAAAACAACTCGTGCTATTGTCTTACCAAATCTGTCTTTGTTCGTGCAGTGCATTTGATATGGATGGTTGAAGAGAAGCACACAGCATTACTTACCCTGGGTACAAGAGTCTCAAAAATATAAGGAAAGGAAAATTTGGGAAATTTTTCTTTTCATTGTTTCATATTTTGTTGGCTCTTGTACCCAGGGTAAGCATTAGTTTACAAACCAGAATAGATAGGAAGGGTAGAATCTTAATGAAAATGCATTTTAGAAGAAAACTCCAATTTTCTTCCACTAACAATATTATCGTTTGAAAATTTGAATTGCCATTTGAAACAATTGATTTGGGAAATTATATCGTACGGAGCCAACTTAGTAGCCAAAGTAGGACAAACGTGTGAACAGCAACCTAAAGTTTAGTAATAGATAAATCATTAGGACAACATGGTGTTGATTCTGCGCGGATCCATATGTTTCTAGGTCTATTATAGGTCTTTCTTGATGTTCACTTGGAATAAACAAGTCCGGCTAAAATCCGCCAAATCTATCTAAATCAAGCCGGAACCGGATTTCCAGAAAAACTGTCAAATCTAGGCAAATTATCCGGCTAGCCGGATATCCGGTACATCCCTAAAGCGCAATTCCCCGTAATACCGCAAAAGGTATCGAATAAATCGTGAAGTAGTGAGTCTACCGCGCGGTCGTATGCATGACCAACAGTCGTGACGGCCGAGAGTTACATAACAATAAACTCCCATTTTTTCTTCGAAAAAATGCTGCAAAATATATCTCAGCAGGAGATATTATCATCAATTCACACCACAACCAATGCTGCTAGCGGCATCCGTAAATAGTGCTACATGACCCCCGTGAAGTTTGCGTATACCCTTTTAAAAGTAGCATGAAACAAAACAAACCAGGGTTATCATCATCTGTCCTTTACCCATCTACTGACAAAACACACCTGCAGCCACTTTTCACTGTCCGGAAGGAAGAAGGCTAAATGAGTGGAGGGTTTAGTAATAAATATGCAAATTTGAAAACAAGATTTGTATAAATTCACTGCAGCTGGGAATTGGAAGTAAATTCCCTGATAAAACAATCGTTAATATTTTGTATTCATATTCTGATGAATTTTTCAAGGCAGTTTGACAAAGTTTGAATTGAATTAAATGGAAAGCAATTAAGGAATTTTAAGAAATGTTTAAAAACATCTAAAGTCATAGTATCGTCTGAGACAGAAAGTATTCCGAAACATGTGACCGTGTTTTTCCACCTCCACCCATATCAACAAAAGCTTCCGAGTGAGTCAGAGTTCTCCCTCGTTATCAAATTTCAAATTAAAACTAAAGGAAGGTTTATAACAACCAATTTCACGAGTTCTTTTATGTAGCAATGTTATTATCTTATCTTTTGATAGGATTTTTTCAATAGGTTTTCTTTTGTTGTTAATTAACAGTGTATTAAGTAGTATTCGATGTTTTTCCTTTCTATTTTAGCAGGGCACATTGTAAAACAGTTTTTGTTAACTGAATGTTTTCACCCTGTAGAAAGAATTCAAAATAATAATAATAATAATAATAATAATAATAATAATAATAATAATAATAATAATAATAATGAACAAAACCACCATAATAACAGAAAATAAATATAATAATAATGATAATAATAATGATAATAATAATAATAACAGAAAAACTAACGCCGTTTGAAAGGTTACTGTTCTCTTAAAGAGCCATTGTCGAGGATGGTGACAGGTAAAACTACCACAGTACCACAGTGGCCCAGTACCTGGTACCAAAATGTCCAGTACCATTAAGGTTAGTACCAGGGACCATCGGAGCATTGATCAGGAGATTTTTCAGAATACAAATTTCAATGAAAATTGTTTTCAAATTACGCATGGATGTAGCCATCTGTCTCAGGCTACCTCAGAAATTTTTTTTAAGTGAATTACTCTGCGAGTACAAATCCGATGTGACCATGCAACGTTGCAAAATCTAAGTTGAGATCTCATCTATACCATAAACTGAAAATAAATTCTTTTGAAACAAAGGCTCCTTCGCAGGAACTGCTCAAATGCTTATATTTTTGGGACACCCGGTACATATTCGTTTTACTCGTCCAGTAACAAATCAAAGTCGGACTCAAATTAGATGCCATGTGAGATTTGCGACAACGCAAAATCAGTCATGCAAAACACTTCAAATGTTTTCCTTCGCGGGCACTTTCACGTGACATCTAGTTTGAGACAGCCTTAATATGTGATATAAAAGTTACTTCAGAAAATTTGCCATACTGGTCATACCGTCCTCAGTTCGTGCAAATTTTGCTTGTAGGAGGAATGTCTTTGAAATGTTGATAAATTGTTATTCAGCTTCAGTACAATGATGATATAATGCCATCCTATCGGGAGGAAAGTAGATAATGAGTATGTATTTCATCATAGTCATAAGATGTCATCCATCTAAAGGCCAGTTTCCAGTCAGTGGAATTTTCCGAGCGGACGCAAATTCTTTTGTTTACAAGAGAAAATGTCTCTCTGTAATTGAATAGAAATTCAGGGTTGAATGACTTTTCATTGTGTAAAATTCCGCCCGCGCGGAAAATTTCACTGACTGGAAACTGGCCTTAAAGGCTGATTTCCAGTCGGTGAAATTTTCCGAGCGGGCGGAATTTCTATTGTATTCGAGAGAAAATGTCGCTCTGGCATTGAATAGAAAGTTACGGCTGAGCGACCTTTTATTGTCTAAAACTCCGCCCGCTCGGAGAATTCCACTGACTGGAAATTAGTCTTAACACTGGGTTAAGGCTGATTTCCAGTCAATGGAATTTTCCGAGCGGGCGGAATTTCTATTGTATTCGAGAGAAAATATCGCTCTGACATTGAATAGAAAGTTACGGTTGAGCGACCTTTTATTGTCTAAAATTCCGCCCGCTCGGAAAATTTCACTGACTGGAAATTAGCCTTAAGCAACAAAAAAACGCACGACTTTTGAAACAATTTTGCTCCCTAAATATCAAGGCTGGTGAAGATTGTCTTGTTTCACAGCCAGTATGTCAAACTAGGGTTAGAAATTCACCCGGCTTTAATCGGTCATCCTTCTCGTCGCTATAGCAGATTTTCCCAACAAAGCCCCTTTCAAAACCTGCAGAAACGAGTGAAAACGACGAGCAAATTTCCGAGGCTTTCATTCTTAGCAATGATGACATTTACATGTATTCTTATAGTCCTTATATACTGTATTTTGTCCTCCTGGAAGAATGAAATCCCTCTGAACAAGTTCTTCATATCAGGGGGAAGACTTCTTCATCCTCCCAAGAGGATAGCAGGGGCTAAAGCGTGTTTAAGTCATTGCGGTAAGATAGAAATATTTAGGAAACTTGCCGGTGATCTTAGCACGTTTTCTTAAGTTTTCTCGAAGGAACTTCCTTGAGAAAGTTCCCTGTAAAATCTGAAGGGAGTGACCGACATCAGCCAGAAAAATTTTAAAAATAATTGAACATGTTGGCTTGTCAGAAATTGCTAAATATTATTGCTTATATTCATAGGGAGCACTAAACTTTCAAAGGCGTGCATTTTTCTGACAAACGTATCAAATCTAATTTAAAAAACAACAGCCCTACCTGAGACTTGCAGTGACAAAAACAGGCCCCTAACCACCTACTTAACTGAAGTCCGTGCAGATTTTCTTACAACATATCCCATAAAATGAACCGACCCTGTTAAAATGAAGTTAAGTGAACAGATGGGATAACATAGAATATCGTAGCTGGTCACGGAATACAATACAAATTAGTTGCATGCTGGATAATACATTGAAGGACTTTTCATGATTACATTTCTTGATCTATTTTGGCCTCAAGAGAGTCAAAACAATCATAAAGTCTTTAGATAATTTGATCCCTGTAGGATTGATGTTCAAAACAACATTGCTGTTGATCAGAAATTTGAGTTGCTTCGTCAAGTAACGTGTTTATCTTTTCACATACACACGAGAGTTATAAAATATTTCCAATGTTTGCCGACAGCCACTGGGTTGATCAAACATTTCTTTACAACGAGGGCAGGACAGGCATCAAACCTTAAAAAAATTAGTTTATGAATGGTTATTACATCAGCCCATTTGTCTAATCGCTTGAAAGGAACTTTAGGTACTTTGCTAAACACGGACAGATTTTGTATTACGATAGCATCAGTTGCTTTTGATTGGAACCTCAATTCAAAGCCATTAGCGATTGTAGACAAAGGAAATTCTCTCAACCAAGGCCGCAAAAGCTGCCCTGAAAGCAGTAGCCTAGGGCAAACTCTCGCCTTGTGCATGCGAGAGATGGTTTTTAAGAGAAGTTATGTGCTTATAACGAAAGAAGACAGGCAAATCTAAAGTTCTGCCTGATGGATTTTGTTTATTTGATTCACAAGCCAAGCAGAAGGCATTGTAACTCTCGCATATCTAGGACTTAAATGAAACAATTACCACAAACCTCCTGAATCATATAAACAAAATCCGCCAAGTAAATCTTTGGATTTACCCTTCTTTTTCATTTTAAGCACATTCTCTTAAAAGCCAAATTTCGCGAGCACAAGGTGAGAGTTTGCCCCATTGGTTTCCGGGCAACTTTTCCGGCCTTGTTTGTTTTGAATTACTGGTTGAGAAATTTCCTTTGTCTACAATCGCTAATCGCTTTGAATTGAGGTGTCAATCAAAAGCAACTAATGCTATTGTATTACAAAATCTGCCCTTGTTACTTTGCAATCATTGTTCATTGGAGATGTTTGATGGCGGAGGAAAATTTATCTATTTCTGCAGAGGAGGTATCGAAGTAGTTAAAAGAGAATTGTTTCTTTCTTTCGATGTCTTACGCTAGTTCCTCCGTAGTAGTAAATAATCTTTTCCTCCGCAAAATAACCAAGCTGCGGCAATCAAGGATGACTGCGGCGTCTAACTAGACTTACTACATGAATCTGTGTTTTCGCTCCATTCCTCCCAACAACTTAATGGAGCGAAACTTAAACGAATATCATCAGTCTAGCGTCTAACCATCCATGGTAAGGATTCAGCGAATTCGAATGTATTTCATTTGCTTCATGACCAGCAGAAGGTCAGCCATATGAAGATATCTTTCTAGAAATTAATCATGAATCTATTTTTAAATCGTTTGAATTCTTGCGTTATCAGATTTAGTATTTGGAATAATCAGAATCTTACATTCTTAATTCCATGAAAGCTCTTGCGAATTTAAAATTTGGTGTGCGGTTTTGATCTCCGCGATCAAAAATTCACCAATAAATCTACATTTCTTTGAAAATAGCAAACGCGTACTGGGCTTCGGATGAGTGCAGAAGAAAACTACAGGTAGGCTTTGCAGGAAAGAGGAAGATTTTGCAAATGCTGGTAGAAAGGTGCAGCAATTGAAACACCAAAATCCTATCCGCTGTTATTTCGTTAAAAATTGATGCTGGTTGGAAAAAATTTAGCATAGGAAAATTCTAATGATATGAAGGTTTGTGAAGGATTCGACTCAGATTAACCAACTGCAAAAAGTCAAAAGCATGCCGCTTTTGTTGCAACTAACTGCAGCAGCTTTGAAACCTCAAGAAGATCGCTGATAGTATTTAGTATTCAGTCCGTCCATGAACGATAGGACACCAAGTGTGTATCAGAGCGAAATTTTACCAGTAGCGAGCCTCCTTAACCACTTGTTTTGTGTGTGTTTTTGAACTTCTTTCTACTTGGTAGTGAGCCACCTTATTGCTGTTTCATGATTCTGAAATTTTCGGTAGTGAGCCATCTCCAATTTCTACCATATCCAACATTATTATAAAGTTACTAAGTAATAATAATGATTTTATCAGCTTCACATAAATTTCTTACATGAAACCAAAACGTTCTGTAATTCTGATAAATCAAGCACCCATGCCAACATCAGGGTGTCGGCGGTGGTAATCGGACGCTTAAAGGCAAACCAATTTTTTTCGTAAGAACAATTTACCAAAGACAAAAACCAAAATTACCATGTGAATGGACAGGTATTTGGACATATTTTCCCAAAGTGTTTTGGGGTTTTTGACTTTGCTTGCTTTCCTTTGCCAACGATGCGTTTGAGACTTTGGCGGTGGTTTGCGGACAGTGGCAGTGGTTTTCGGACAGTGGGTTCACAATGCAGAAAGTGCAATGAAATATACTTTGTGTGTATACTTGGCAGGTATTCCGTCTATAGACTCTTCTGCTTCATTTTGTTTGTCTCGTTTTCCTATTCTCGAATGCGAAAACGATTGTTCGACTATCGGTTCTCGTAACGACGTTCTGTTAGGTGCTCTCAGTACATACAGCCCAATCTATCAACTAGAAGATGCATGAGAAAAATGCTGTTTTTGATCTCATGTGCAACTTTCAATTGATCAATGCAAAGGACTTTATGAAAGAAATATGAAAATCCCAATCGCATTTCAGATCTGAAATGTATTCATTGTCCAAAACAACTGATATATTCGGTGTCCGAAAACCACCGCCATGAACTTTTAAGACTATTCGATATAGCATCCGCGGTCCTCCCTTAAGCGAAACTGTTTTAAAGGCACTGAGTCCGCATAAATAGCGTGCTCATGACCAATATCAACTTCTTTTCAATCATGAAACAAAAGTTGGGATTCCATTGCTGTTGAAATTAAACCAAAGAAGTTCCTGAGGACAATGCAATGATTAAGAAGCCTTTGGTCTCCACTGCTAATGACTTTAGCACTATTGTGCGAAAACAAAGGGCCGTCAGCAGTTTGTCAGCAAAATTCAGAATAGCGTTAACGCTCAGCTATCTATATGAACCCAATGCCTTAAAGTCTTTGGCACATTCCTGCGTGCTATTCACATGCTTTAAGCATCCAATTTCTTTGATTGTTTAAGTATTTTGCTTCGTTTGGCAACGGAATCAGAGTTTCGAATCCCGCCGTCCGATTACCACCGCCGACACCCTACCGAGTGATTAAAGGGAATGTAAGCATATAAAAGTGGCTCAAGCCACATGGGATCAAACTCTAGCCAATCACATATCGGTATTTTCTGTTGTCTTTGGTAAGCTACCCAAATATGGTGGGGCACGTGCCACGGCCTATTATTTATGGACGCCTAGTTTTATCAAAGGCTGATATATGCATAGACTCCCTTTAAGATAAAATTTGCGACGTTTGAAAAATCGGCATAATTTAGTTTTGCTGTTAACCCAACACCAAAAGCGCTCTGTTCACTAATTAAATCTGTTAAATTTAATTCAAATTACCAAAAACAGGAATTAGGTGATCAACAGTAAAGTGTTTATGTAGACTGATTATATGTTCGTAGGTTATCGCTATTGATAGGCTGATGGACGCTATAACTACGACTCATGGACTTACGCTTCCAGAAACGGACATGGCCTAAATCACCTGCTAGTTTTTCTTGAAACCACCGACCCTAAATCGCCGCAAAAAGTGGTTTTCCTGAAGTACTACACTGCAAAACAAGCTATCAGTACTTAGATGAATGTTTCTTCAAGCTATTAAAGCAAAAAAATCCTACCCATAAGTGATATTTTGGTTGTTTGGGGACGCAAAAGATCTCGTAAATTCGTTCGCTACTTTGAGATTTTGATCGTTGCAGCAGTTCAGTCGAACGCGTTGTTCGAATGCTTTTGTTTCCTTTGGCGGGAAGTTTGAATTGAAGAAGAATCAGCCAATCCCATCAAGTTATTTCAAGTCTTGCATCCTGATTGGTCCAGGAACAAATTTGTTCCTGGCGAGAATTTTTTTGCCGTTTTGAGAAGAGTTAGTCCATAAGGCCCTCAACTGGAGCGACAACAGCAACATTAATTCACTTCAATTAGATGAGCGTAAGTTGAGGGTCCTTATGTAAAGGGGCTGTGCTGCGGGACAACGCGCGTGGCAAAAATTTTGAAGACGTGAAAGTTGTTTGGGTGAAACACCAACTTATCAATGGAAGATTTGTATTGTGAAATAGTGCTTCGAAATATCCGCTCGCATCGACCACAGAATGGAGTTTTTTGGTGCATTTCTTGGTGCAAATATTACAGAAAGGATTTATCAATATATTTACTATACTATTTTGGATGAAGTCGGATGGAATTACCAGAGAAAATGATAATGATTTGGACGACTGCGGCAGCCATTGGACAGAAACTTTACCATAAGGTTTGGCAAAATCTCGCCACGGAATCTGCCTCAGAGACAGGATTTTATTAGCAGTGGTATTCTTCTAGATTGGCAGAACTGTTTCGAAATGATTCTGAGTTATCTCCTTTCCGTATTTCATTGGAATTCATCCGGAGAGAGGTATGCTTTTGAACAATTTTCGGCCATATTTGGTAACAACTTTAGGCCATATAGTATAGACTATGTGTTGACTGTTATGGTTGTTGGGCCTACAGCGGGGTGGTTTTGCTTTGAGATGTTACGACATAGAATACTCTACGAAAAGCATTAGATTGCCAGTTCAACTCAACACATATTTGTCCTAACTGGAATTATTTGCAAAGCCAGCTTTCAAAACATCAAACATCCCAGCAAAATACCCCAAAGCAAAACTACTTTTTGGGCCTAACATAAACACTGCACTTACAAACCATTCCACCCCCACATATAAAACTATGCAATGTTATTATGCCTGTTCTGTTGTGATGAATTTGCTTGCCAGCCTTCTTTATTTTGTATCAAAACCTGGTTTAATTTTCCTGCTTTCAGTCCAGTCTGCATTCTTTGTAGTGCACGGGGAAGATCTTCCCCGTGCCACTTTGACTGCTTCTAGCCGCACCCGCACCTTAACTCTGTAAAATGGGCCACCATTGGCAGTTTGTTTAGAAGAAGCTTCCCCGCTTCAATATCAAAGAATGCAATCTGGCTGTCAGTCAGTGCTATGTGTGGTGAGCTCTCAGTCTCGGTTCTTTCCCGAAAACTATAATAAAGTTTCCTTTTTACAAATCATGTGTATTCAATAACACTTTCTGCCCTTCCTTCCTCTATTTTCATAAAAGTAACACACAATGATCGTTCTTGTCTCAAAATAGTCTAGGCTTTATCAACAACTGAGCTCTTAAGACTATTACACCTTTTTTCTGTAGATTTAACTTGAAGAAACCAAGAAGTGCTGCCAGTAGAGGAGGCAATAGAGAGGAAGACAAAGGTATGTTTTATGATCTGCTTGTGGATAAAAATGTTAATTACAGTACAGGAAAATACACCTTTTGAAATTTTCTGGACTTATAATGGTACTCTTGAAAGGAAACTAAATTTTTGATATTTCACTATACACCATACTTCTTGTGTGCTGCTTAATTAAACCTTCCCCTCTCCCTCAGGGGAAGACTTGCCAATCAATCTGTTGTGAGAAATGTTCTGAAAATGTTTCTTCCAAACCCCTACCTCCCAACCAAGAAATTTTCATGCCCAATCATTAACACCTCAAACAGTTTTTTGCACATTTGAATTCTGTCTCAATTGATATAAAAACGGAAAACCGACCCTTGCGTTATCAGAGTATGAATGAGAATTGATAAAGGAAAAGTTATACCCCATTTACACTTGCAATTTAATATGGTTTATACAAAGTTGGTGTATCTCTGTCAGGTCTCCTTTTTTTTACTTTTTGATCGCTTACTTTTTGAATTATTTACTTTGTAGGGCAGCAAGATGTGTCAGCACCAACAAAGAGCAAAAACATTTACCAATAAGGCCATACATGGGGTGGCTGCAATGCTGAAAAAGCAAATGAAGAAACAACAAAACTTGTTGATGTTGAGAACATTTCTGAATGTTTGATATTTAACTCATCACATTACAAGCTTGTTCTTGTTTTTCATCCTCCTCTTTTAGGACTCTCATTTGATGATGGAAGATGTCTCTTTCAATTTCTACCCTGGCCATCCCCCACTGGGATACCCCTAGATATTTGCTCAAAATATATTCCCCACCATGCCCTTTGTATTTGAAGTAAATTTTTCGTGGTTCTGGGGTATTTGACAACATCAGGATCTAATTATGCAGTTCAAGGTTAAACTGTAACTGAGAATATGGCATGTTAGAGCATTGGGCATTCACCAAAAAATTTCCTGCCTACCTCTGGTATTTGTTCAAACAGTTCTGTTAACGCCCAGGATGTCTGGGGGAGGTCTCAGGCAGGAATTGAAGGAGACATTAGAAACACTTTTAAAGTAAATTTATTTTTGGAACAATCAGGTCTACACACATTTTTTTGTTAGAAACTCAACTCTCAGATCACCAAAAAGTAAGGAACTCCAGTACTGGGAAAATATAACTTGAGAAACTATTCATTTTGTTAAAGGAAATCCTTAACATTGTTTTACTTTTCGTTCCCTTGTTTCCTGTACTATATTACTTGGGAAGTACTTGAGTAATGTCTAAACATTGGAAAGGCTTTAAACAATTTTAATTTTGAGATGTTTGTTGATAGGGGCACAACAGGAAGTAAACATGAAGACTTGTGGAAACTATAAGAAACTCTTGAGGGGCTCTTGAGTCCTCAAAACCTGATAATGTTAAGAAACCTTCAGTACTGACCCAAATTCTTTGTTTGTTAGAAAAGAATATGTGTATGGTCTATAGGTTGTCAGCCTCAAAAAACTCAAATGGGCATATGAAAGGCCGTAAATGATTCAACATGACCAATATTTTTTCAACAAAAATTAGCCCATTTCCAGGCCAGGCCTGGGCATGAAACTTTTAGCAGGGGAGCAGTAAATTGTTCCTCCTGGTAATTTTCAAGTGAACTTTTCCTAATTGAATCGATAGAAGCTAAAGAACAATGATATCAAACAGAGCAATTTTTCTCTTTGAACAGTTCAGAAGAGCGACTTTACAGCTCCCCTCTTGCATTTGAGGGGAGCCTCTGGAGGGAAGCAAGAGCTATGGCTCCCCTTGAATGGCCAGACCTGAAGTTCTCCAGAAGATTTCCCTGTAAAACAGGCACAGGCAAAAGGTCTGCCTCCCAGATCAAACTTTCAACAATACTTGATGCTCCCTCCTTGCCGTGCACCCTGAGAGAGCCTACGTAATTTAGGCCCATTTATCCCAAATTCTGCAAACGGCTCTACGGAAAACGAAGCGTCGTTCTCATCTTCTGTTTCACTTGAATCAAGTTTTTTATCTTCGTCAAGACCAACGACATCGTACTAAATATCATCCATGACAAATAAGAAACCGCAAAATCCAATAACCACTCTAATTGAAATCTGCTTCGAGCTTCGAAGCTGCATGACAACAGTCCGCCATTGATCATTGGTGTCATTTGATACGAAGCGCGCATTGTCCCGCAAACTTGGTTTGTTTACAAAAATATGGCACAGCCCCTTTATGTAGTGAGGCTAGTGTTTATGTACCTGTAAAATCGTTTGCTTTTTACACCACACCTAAGAATTATTTACAAATCGCTCAGCAGATAGGCATGTTTGACGTCAATCATGACCTGCAATGGCTAAATTTAAACATAACCCGGAAAAGATACGCATCCCAGCGCGTGCCTGTTTATGGGCCGTAGCTTACAGGATAAGGTGAAGTTGCATCTTTCAGGGCCAAGCGCTGAAATCGCAGAAATAAATGATATATGATAAATAAATAAATAATATACGATTTATTTACAGTTGGCAACAGGAAAAAATAGCTAAAAACAGCTAATTAAGGCCAACTATTTACCTATTTACATAATACCATATACAAAAGAAAATTATGAAATCAACTATAGATACCCCAAATCTGCAATATATATTTGACAAAGTCGACAGTCACAGTCTAGTTTCCAGTTTTTTATTTTTCTTTTGAATATTGCAAGATTATCCGATTGTTTTAAACTTTCAGGCAATGCATGCCAAAGCCGTTGTCCCCAAAACGATGCAGATTCGATTCCGTATGTTGTTGCTCTGGCTTTTGGCAACTGGAAGAGCAGACCTAATCAAGTCCGCGAAATGCTGAAATTTTCAAGTGCTTCAAAGAATGAATCAAAAAACAAAACTGATCAATATCTTGAGGGAAAGGAAACTAAGTTATTTTGGGAATTTGAGAAGGCAAAATAACATTTACAGAAGGCTGCTAGAAGGATATATAGATGGAAAGAGAGGCAGAGGTCGGCCAAGGATAAGTTGGCATGCCAACATCAAGGAGTGGACTGTGTCATCCAACGTCGAAAGATAAGATAAAGGAACACGAGAAGAAGAAGCAACTCTTGCAGGTAATGGCTTCATGTAAGAAAATAATCTTATGAAGTCCTGTAATCAGGAATAGGGATGTACCGGATATCCGGCTAGCCGGTTAATCCGGCCGGATTTTACCGTTTTGCCGGAAATCCGGTTCCGGCCGGATCTCAGATAGATTTGCCGGTCTTTTGCCAGATTTTTCTATTTCAAGTTAGCGTCAAGAAAGACATAATATGACTTAGAAACATATGTATGGATCTGTTTTGGCTACGAAGTTGGTTCCGTACGCTATATGGAAGCAATGGTTTTTAATGACAAGTTAAATTTTTATCCCTATCCCTTTGTCCATTCATGTGGAGTCGAGTCATTTTGAAAACTTGATTGATGTTTGATGGTTTTCAGTATCTGCGAAAACGAAAATTTTAAGAAACTCACATATAGCTCTAGAAACTAGAAGTAAAAATAGTGCAAAAACCCCAGAATCTAATTCAAGGCTCTTTGCTAGAAATTAAGTTATACATCTTCGAAACTGGTCCAATGTATGATTTATCGTGACCTGTCAAAAATGGATAGCTTTTTTGGTGCACCCGTTTGTAGAAGAAAATTGAATTTTCCTACATTAAACTTAAACATGTTCCTTTAAACTTTTATGTCGTCGAAAGTAGGTGCAAAACAAAGATCTTCAGGCTGTTATCTGTTATTGCATCCTCCGAAGGATGTCTGACAAAAAGCTGTTAAGGTTCTGCAGTAATTTCTATTTTGCAGCAAGTTTCAAATTTTTTTACATCGAACAATATTTGGAAAATAAATTTCCAAACTTTAAAAGACCGTTTGTTTCACAAAGACATTTCCGTTCAAGACCTTTATTTTGAGATATCTTGGCATAGAGAAGTGGACGGCAGCTTTGAGTAACAGAACCAATTGCTAAATATTTTCATCTGACATTGGTCATGTTGAATCATCAGATCAAATGGAAACCAATAGATCTATCTTATAGGGATGCACGAAATGGACTTTTTGCCATACTAACTCCTTCCCTGGGTACTTTGAATGATATTCTGCGATTCCTTACTGCTTTTATCAGCCATAAAATTATACAGCTGTTGCTAAACTAAATGTAAAATCCGGCAGGATTTTGACAATTTTGGCCGGAAAATTCGGTTCCGGCCGGATTATGAAAACCCCGATCCGGTACACCCCTAATCAGGAAACTCCAAAAATAGTTTTAGTTGCATGAAAAATTGGTTGATATATTGCATTTTAATCAAGTCAATTGACCATGCATGCAATGCTGTTTTTGCTATGTGACAAGAAGCTTTTAATATGATACTTTCAACATTGCGCATGCGCTAATGTATGTGGTGACTGCAATGATATCATTTGACAGCCACGATAAGGTCTTCAAAAACTGTCGTAAACAGGCAGACAAGCAGCATACGAGTCAAATCTTTCAATAGGGCACAGGGAAACCTGCAAATCTTCCAGTTTCACGCTTATGAGCCAATGATATCGTCGTATTCCGATCACATGACTGAAAATAAGGCTTTCGAGATAAATTTTCGAGTACCTTCACGAAAATAAAAATGGATATTCGAGTAATAAAGATATAGAGCTGGTTTTACCACGAATCGATTCGAGAGGCCCCACTCCACATTTGTTTTTCTGCATTTGGTTAAAATCTCGTCAGGGATCGGCGTTACATCGAATTTCATTCCTTCGAAAATTGGCCTATGTTCAAAAATTCTTCAGGAACGCTACAAATAAGATATAGCTTTCAAAATTTCACATGTTACGTGAATTATGTCCAGGAATAACATGAAAGTAGTTGTTTGTGTGATTTTCGAAAATCCTAGACGAATAAAAGCTATTTGCTGCGAATAAAGCTAATGGGCCTACCTTCACCCGCAGCAGAATCCCAGTAATCGGCATTAAATCACTCTTTTTCGCAATAATAACCAGCGGATACATTAACGAATAACTTCACCACAAATTCAATTTCTTTCCACCATTTTATCATCGATAATTTCGATAAAATGTGACAAGACTTTACAGCCTCTGCAGCAAACTGTCCAACTACCGTCGATTCAAAGTTTTCTTGTTGCAAACACCAGGAAAGCTTGCATAAAACAAAAGGTTGTGCAAGGCTCAGATCTCCCATATGACACAGCAAAATGTTACCATTGATAATAGATTGTACACCTTTGAGAATAAATTGCAGGGGAAATTTCTTTGCACAAATTATGTACTTTTCCGATGTGACAAAGAAATTTGCAATCTTTGAGAAATGTTTTATTTTCTCTTTATTTTGCAACGATAGAAAGACTTTAGGAGTGTGCAATCTATTCTCAAAGGTATCATTTTGCTGTGTCATATGGGAGACCTAAGTCTTGCAAAACCTTTTGTTTTATGCAAGTCTTGCAAGACTTCCAACGTGTTTGCAACAAGAAAACTTTGAATCGAGGGTAGTTGGACGGTTTGCTGCAGAAGCTGTAAAGTCTTGTCACATTTTATCGAAATTATCGATTATTAAATGGCGGAAAGAAATTGGATTTGTGGTGAAGTTATTCGTTAATGTATCCGCTGGTTATTATTGCGAAAAGGAGTGGTTTAATGCCGATTACTGGGATTCTGCTGCGGGTGAAGGTAGGCCCATTAGCTTTCTTCGCAGCAAATAGCTTTAATTCGTCTAGGATTTTCGAAAGTCACACAAACAACTACTTTCATGTTATTCCTGGACATAATTCACGTAACATGTGAAGTTTTGAAAGCTATATCTTATTTGTAGCGTTCCTGAAGAATTCTTGAACATAGGCCAATTTTCGAAGGAATGAAACTCGATGTAACGCCGATCCCTGACGAGATTTTAACCAAATGCAGAAAAACAAATGTGGAGTGGGGCCTCTCGAATCGATTCGTGGTAAAACCAGCTCTGTATCTTTATTACTCGAATATCCATTTTTATTTTCGTGAAGGTACTCGAAAATTTATCTCGAAAGCCTTATTTTCAGTCATGTGATCGGAATACGACGATATCATTGGCTTATAAGCGTGAAATTGGAAGATTTGCGGGTTTCCCTGTGCCCTATTGAAAGATTTGACTCATATGCTCAGACAAGCACACAAACAAACAGAATCCATTGCCAAAGCTGTTGGACAAGAACACTGTGCTTCGTAGCAATCACCGGGGTCCTATGAAAGTATCCGGGTTTCAACAGTTTGGTAACCACACTTGAGTGGCACTGCGGCGCTCAATCTGCCACGTGCGGTGTCGTATGCAATTCTGCATGGTCACCATATCTGCGTGGCTGGCTATCAGAAAAGACCTTTCAGCTATTCAACAAAATAGCCTGGATCGAGCGTCATTTTTATACGCGAGGATAAATAAAATTCTTCATAATGTAGCAAAATATCGTTCGATTCTGAGTCTTTTCAGAATAGTTAAAAGTTCTGTTGCCAATTAGTAAATCAGAAACGAAACGATGAAGTAAAAGACTTGATGCAGCATAAATCTTATTCTAAATACAGAGTTTCCCGCGGCCACAGCCTGTGCGGTTACAATGGAGGATAATCTTAAAAAATTTACCGTTACCTATTTTTAAAACAAGCTGCACCTTAGACTTTTTCATCTTGCTGTTTGAGATCAACGAAATTCTATCTGAGATATGGCCAATGAAAGCAAAAGAAGATTGGTTTAATGAAAACGTAAGTACCTTTTTCTTGAATCTCATCTTTGGGCATGCAGACTTAAGACTCCAATCCTCTTCCAGTGATAGTAAACATTGCAAACCGACCAGTGGCCTAGAAATTATGAACGAATTTACAATTCAGACTGTTCTGAGAATTCAGTACAATTCAATCAGCTATGGAGGCAGTCAAAATAACACGTTGCACACAGGACTTGACACAAGAAACACACTTTATATGAGTAAACTATATGTTTCTTTTTGCGGATGGTATCAGTAGCATAGGTTCCAAATCTTTAAAAAGGCCGGTGTAAAATTGAATGACCTATTTCTTTGAACTGAATGACTTCAAAGAAACTTTAGCTAATTCCCTATAATTCTACCGTTGGACTTTTCGGAATTCTTCGATACTTTCAGAATTAGAGTGTTTTTCTTCTTTTTCAAGAATTCAACAAAAATTTTCAAAAAAACTTAAAACCATCGTAATTTCTAAACAGTTTGACGTAACATGAAATAATTTCGAAGGAAACCATAGTTCATAAATGCCTACAATATGGTGCCAAACAAAAGTCTGTCACTCATCTGGTTTTTGATTTAGAAATTTGATGACGTCACATCCTCAAATGAGTTGAAATGTAAGATACGCTGTAATTTCCAAAAATGTTCAAAATTTCTTAAAAGTCCAACGGTAGATTTATAGATAAGTATCTAAAGTTTCTTTCAAGCCATTCGATCAGAAGAAATAGGTCATTGAATTTTACACCCACCTTTTTACGCCGCGATAAAGATTTGGAACCTATGCTGGTATCAGTAGTATAAATGGTTCTGTTTCAAATTAGACGCCAGGTGAAAATGTCCACGAATAAAAACAAATAAATTTTTCTGCATGAATAAGTTTCCTTTATCGCAAATCTCACTTGACATCCAATTTAAGATAGATTTCAGTGATTGTTCAAGCATATGTGGGAAGGTGCAAACAAAGTATTTTCCCTAAACTTCATCATGTTTCATGTATCATGTTTAATGGTAGAAATGGCATCAAAAACTAGCTATCATCGCAAAAAATTACAACCAAAACTGGATCTTCGAAACAAAAAACCTGGAACTTTAGCTATTTCTTAAAATTCTAGTTTTCGAAAACACTGAAAACGATAAAAAAAAACATCGATCAAGTTTTCTAAAGAATTGACATAAATGGACAAAGAGAGAACTTGTTCGTGGTGATTTGAGATTTAGAAATCTACCAATTGTAATCTGCTGTACGAAAGTTCGTACTAAACCCCCAAATCCCCCTGAAAACGTTTTCTCTTTGTTCATTCATGCTGAATCTTTTAAAATTTGATCAACGTTTTTTGATCGTTTTCAATGTTTTGGAAAAAGAGTATTTTGAAAAATTCGCTTCTAGCTCACAAAATTTAAAACGGAAAATTTGCAAAAAGTCCTAGAATCTAATTCAGGCTTTCTGCTAACGATTAAGCAATAAATCTTCAAAATCCGTCCAGTGTAACAAGAGCAGATTTTGTAATACAATAGCAACAGTTGCGTTTGATTGACACCTCAATTCAAAGCGATTAGCGGCTGCAGACAAAGGAAATTCTCTCAACCAGTAATTCAAAACAAACAAAGCCGCAAAAGTTTCCCCAAAACTGGTAGGGTAAACTCTCGCCTTGTGCAAGCGAAAGATGGTTTTTAAGGGAAGTTATGTGCTTATAGCGAAAGAAGAAGGGTAAATCTAAAGTTCTGTCGCTTAGATTATGTCTATTTGATTTAGGAGCTGTTTTGTAATCGTTTCATTTTAAGCCCTAAAGACGCGAGAATTACAATGCCTTCTGCTCCGCTCCTGAATCAAATAAATATAATCTAAGCGACAGAACTTTAGATTTATCCTTCTTCTTTCGCTATAAGCACATAACTTCCCTTAAAAACCATCTTTCGCTTGCACAAGGCGAGAGTTTACCCTACCAGTTTTGGGGAAACTTTTGCGGCTTTGTTTGTTTTGAATCATTGGTTGAGAGAATTTCCTTTGTCTGCAGCCGCTAATCGCTTTGAATTGAGGTGTCAATCAAACGCAACTTTTGCTATTGTATTACAAAATCTGCTCTTGTTGTCCAGTGTACGATTTGTTATGGCCTGCCAAACGTGCATAGTTTATCTTGGCGCACCCGGTAGATCTAGTGATTTAGCGACTTAGTGATTGCTGGTGACTTGAACTTTCATGTCAATAATGACAACAATGCTGAGGCAACTCAATTCAATGAAATTCTGTCTACATATAATTTAACACAGCTTGTTCAAGATCCCACACATGAGAATGGCTATACATTAGATCTGGTCATTACAAGGGCTTTGTCAAACTTTGTGAGGAATGTAACAGTGGGGCAGAAAATCTCTGATCACTTTGCAATTAAATGTCAACTAGCCCTCAAGAAGCCTGGCATTGAAAAGAAGGAAGTTACTTTCAGAAAGCTGAATCAGATTGATTTTGACAAGTTTAATTCAGAGCTTTGTGAAAAGTTTAAAGGTTTTGACCAGTTATGTGATATAAATGACCTCACTGCTTCATATAACAGCACTTTGCGTGAAGTACTTGACAAACATGCCCCTGAGCAAACAAAAGTTATTACTTTGCGTAACAAGCATCAAGGTTTTTCTCTTGACATCAGAAATGAAAAGAAAAAAAGGAGACAGCTTGAGAGACGCTGGAGAAGAAGTAAGTCTGCTATTGACAGAGAGGAGTTTGTGAAGCAAAAGGAAAAGGTGAAGCAAATGTTGGAAGATTCGGACACGGAGTTTTACTCGAATTTGGTCATGGAAAATTTAGGCAATTCAAAAAGATTATTCAATACTCTCAACAAAATGCTAAGAAAGAAAATTGAGTCCCAGTTGCCACAGCATGACTCGGCCTTGCAGCTAGCTGATGAATTTATGGAATATTTTATAGCAAAAATAGAGAAAATTCAGGACTTCATCGACCAAACTATTGCTGCTAATGATCATGATTGTAACAATGTGGAAGAACTGAAATATAAGACTCCTATGTCAGCCTTCAGTATGCTTTCTGAGGCAAATGTTAATGATCTCATAATAAAGTCACCAGCAACATTTTGTGATTTAGATCCAGTTCCAACATGGATTCTAGGTCGTTGCCAAGACATTGTTATAAAAGTCATGACTCAGATCATTAACAAATCACTGCTATTAGCAGTTATGCCTGAAGATTTTAAATTGGCATTACTAATTCCATTATTAAAGAAGATTGGACTTGAAATCATAAAGCCTAATTTTCGACCTGTCTCAAATTTACCTTATGCTTCTAAAATGATTGAAAGGGCAGTTGCAAATCAAATGGTTGAGCACATGAAACAGAACGACTTATTTGAACCTTTGCAATCAGCATACCAGGAAGGTCATAGTACTGAGACTGCTTTATTAAAAGTCCAAAATGATTTACTTGTGGCTATGGACAATCAAAGGGTTTCCATTCTTGTATTACTCGACCTTTCAGCTGCTTTTGATACTGTAAATCATCGTTTGCTCCTGAAACGACTTAATGAAAGATGCGGTGTAGTGGGAGATGCGTTAAAATGGTTTGAGTCTTATCTAACAGATCGTTCTCAAACTGTTAAAGTAAAAAATGTAACATCGAAGAAAATGACTCTGTCCTGTGGTGTTCCTCAAGGTTCAGTATTGGGACCATTGTTGTTTCTGGTTTATACATTGCCATTAGGAGACATTATGCGTAAAAAAGGACTTCAGTTTCACATTTATGCTGATGATACACAAATTTACATGTCATTCGCACCTAATATTGACTGCATAAGTTTCTCTATATCAAGAATTGAAGAGTGTATCAAAGATATTGAAGCGTGGATGCTGATAAACAGGCTTAAGCTTAATGGTGACAAAACTGAAATGCTGATTGTTGGCACCCATAAACAATGCAAGAAACTCTCAAACATATACATTAATGTTGGAGGTAGTGTCATTGAAGCCAGTGAAAAAGCGAGAAATCTTGGCGCTGTTTTTGATACGAATTTGACACTGAAATCACACGTGAACGCATTGTGCAAATCAGCTAGATATCATCTGCACAACATTAGCCTTGCTCGAAGATACCTTACCAAGGAGGCTGCGGAGAAAGCTATTCACGCCTTTGTCATGTCAAGACTTGACTGTAACAATTCTTTGTTATATGGATTACCATCATGCGAATTACAAAAGCTGCAGAAGATCCAGAATGCTGCTGCAAGAATGTTAACGGGCGAACGCAAACGCTGTCACATAACACCGGTGTTGAAGCAACTTCATTGGTTGCCTGTCACAAGTAGAATACAATACAAAATACTAATGTTAACCTTTAAATGTTTAAAAGATCTAGCACCAAAATATCTTAAAGAATTATTGAAATTGCGTAAGGCTTCTCGTTGCACTAGATCTGCATGTGATGAACTATTACTAGAAGTAGGGAAGACCAGATTAGCAACGGCTGGTGATCGTGCTTTTGTAAATGTTGCCCCCTTCCTTTGGAACAGACTCCCCTATTCGGTTAGAGCTTGTAACACAGTTGAAACTTTTAAATCTCGTTTGAAGACCCATTTATTTGAACAGTATTTTATTGAATGAATTGTTTAACTTGGATTTTTAATGAAACTTTGTAAGCTTTTGTATTTTTAATCATATTTTAATTAGTCTTAGTGTTTTTGATTGTAATGCGCCTATGAGCCCTGCGGATATATGGCGCAATATAAGTGCTTTTATTATTATTATTATTATGCTGAATTTCCTTGATTTGCGTCCAAGTGTGTTTCAACTCTTCAAGGCAGTCAAAGAAATTTTCATACCTGTCTATTTGATTTTGTAAGAACTGCACGACAAAGTTTCGAACCAGAACCTTGGTTTTCAATTGGTTCGAAGTATAATCTTTTGTGCGGCACCATTTTCCACGATTTTCCCAAAGCTGGTTTGTAATCTAGTCTTGACTCCGGTTCTCGGTCCATTACTACGCCGTTTACTACCTGTAAAATGAAAGAAAGAAATAAAACCTCAATGAAAGCAAACATGTACGGCGTCTTTTTAACGTCGAATTTACCTGCAAACAACTAACAGTATAAATAATCGAACTTTGAACAGATTTCTATTTTGTACGACGTTTCGGGCTTAAACCCATTATCAAGACAAGTCAAAGTTGCCTTGATAATGGGTTTAAGCCCGAAACGTCGTACAAAATAAAACTCTGTTCAAAGCTCGATTATTTATACTGTTATTTGTTTGTATTTAATGAAGCATCGTGCAACACGCGTACAAGAAGTTTGTTTTTGTCGAATTTACCTCATAGCTAAATTGAAATGACAATACATTGCTTCAAAGGAGAATACAACTGGATCTGTCATAAAATTTGGTACGACTTGTATGTATGTCCCATCAATTGGACCAACTCATCAACATTAAACGTACGCTGATATTCTCGGAATTTTTCAATTGTCCGCAAGATTTAGAGTCCGAAATTTCTTGTGGTCTGAACTATTTCGTCTCCGAAAAGTCTGCAGTAATGAAAATTAAAAGAAAACATTCTTACTATTTTCCATTATGTCTTGCTTATAGAAAAGGATCGTTGTTGAGAAAGCTATTGTGTCAAAACATTCTCTTGGAAATTGTTCTTATTATCCTCAACAATAATTATTGAATCAAAATTTCTGACAAGGAACTCTTTGAAAATTCTTAAGAGGTAAATTTTAGCATTTCTATCATAAGAGAAAATATCTATAGAAATCGCTACAAATGAGATATACAGATAAGAATTTCAGCAATTATGCATACTGACCTCAGCAATAACCCAAACTCCTTTACTGCTATCATATCTCAAAAGTGCAGGCAATTTCTAATGATTTCTGGTAGAGATATCATTTGGGCCTAAGCTTTTCCTCGCTTAAAACTCATTCCATTGCACTTAAAAAGTAATGGTAAAATTCTAGAGCTGAATAATGCACTTACCCATGACTCAGGCACCAGTTTTACTTCGTTTGCCTTTTTTACATTAGCAAATTTTTATAAGAAACGACCAGTTGTGGGTGAACTGCAAAAACTTTCCTCAGTCCATATTTTTCTCTACACAGATTCTCCGCTTCAAACAACAAACAGTGAACTTTGACATTGTATCATAAAAGTCTTGCATCACAGAACATTCCTTTTGAAGGATTCCATGCGCTTTAGCGAGGCACTCGTGAATTGTATTCACGCATTTGTTCTTGTCGTTCTTATTTCAATCAATACAAAACATAAAAAGAACAAAACATTGTTTTGGGTTCGCAAAAAAAGATACCTGGTTTTGCACTTTTGTTTGTTTGCATTGACTGATTGAACCAAATGCGTGAAAACAATTCACGAGTGCCTCGCTAAGGCGCATGGAATCGTTCTATAGGAATGTTTTGTGATGCAAGACTTTTATGATACAAAGTTCATTGTTTGTTGTTTGAAGCGGATAGACTGTGCAGATAAAAATATGGACCGAGGAAAGTTTTTGCAGTTCTCCCACAACTGGTCATTTCTTATAAAAATTTGCTAATGTAAAAAAGGCAAACGAAGTAAAACTGGTGCCTGAGTCATGGGTAAGTGCATTATTCAGCTCTAGAATTTTACCATTACTTTTTAAGTGCAATGGAATGAGTTTTAAGCGAGGACAAGCTTAGGCCCAAATGATATCTCTACCAGAAATCATTAGAAATTGCCTGCAATTTTGATATATGATAGCAGTAAAGGAGTTTGGGTTATTGCTGAGGTCAGTATGCATAATTGCTGAAATTCTTATCTGTATATCTCATTTGTAGCGATTTCTATAGATATTTCAACGAAGGTCAATATTCTTCGACCGGAAAATGAACGCAGCTCCGGCCCCAAACAAGCTATGTGCCTAAACATGTAAACAACTCTGGACGGACATCCCCACAACTGATTTATCAAAAAAAAATTGCGAATAACTGAAGTATTCTAGCATCCATTTCAGTTTTAGTGAGGGTACTAGAAAATTTACCTCAAACTACCGATTTTGTCTCCAGGGGCTAGAAAGCGGTGATCCCATTGGCTGACAAGCATGAAATTGGATGATTTCCGCATGCTCTGACAACCAGTAAGGATTTGAGCCTCATCTTCGAGTGGCCTATGTGGGCCAAGATTTTGGTCAATAAGTCATGAGTCCAGTGAGAGCAATTGATGTTCAGTTCAATATGTTGTTGTTGTTGTTGTAACAATTCAGTTCAATATGTTGCTGTTTTTGTGATGACTGGGAGCATAGGTTCCAAATCTTTAAAAAGGCTGGTGTAAAATTGAGTGACCTATTTCTTTTAACTGAATGACTTCAAAGAAACTTTAGCCAATTCATTAAAATTCTACCGTTGGAATTTTCTGAAATCTTCGATATTTTCAGGATTAGGGTGTTTTTCTTCTTTTTCAAGAATTCACAAAAAAACTTAAAACTATCGTAATTTCTAAACTGTTTGACGTAACATGAAGTAATTTCGAAGAAAGCCATGGTTTATGGATGTGTCTACAATATGGTATCAAGCAAAAGTCTGTCACTCATCTGGTTTATGATTTAGAAATTTGATGACGTCACATCCCCAAATGAGTTGAAATGTAAGATACACCATAATTTCCAAAAATATTCAAAATTTCTGAAAAGTCCAACGGTAGAATTATAGATAAGTATGTAAAGTTTCTTTCAAGCCATTCAATCAGAAGAAATAGGTCATTTAATTTTACACTTTGCTTGGATTTTCATTCATTCAAAATTCTAAAAACTCTAAATTACACCTTGCCTAAAGAAATTAAATCAAATCAAATCAAATCGCATGATCGTTCTTTCACTTACCACTGTGACAATATTATGTTCAAGGGCTAATCGCTTGAGAATTCTTCCAATTTCCATCATCAACATATGTCCCTGTGTTTGCCCTCCTCCCAGTATAGGTGATATCAACGGTGTTATTGAATCTAGTATCAGCAGTTTCATTTGGCAGTAGAAATACTCCATCTAAACAGAAAGGAAAATTCAGAAAATGTGCGGCAAACTACTGTTCACCAGTTTGAAAATTTGTTCTTCTGATTTGGCTAAATTTTCTCTGCCAAGTCTATTGGGTGAGTAAAAACTACGTTAAAACGTTTACAAATGATTCGTGGTACAAAATTTAAAAATAGCCTTAAATAACGGACTCATCATATTAAACCCATAAACGCAACAAAAACACCGAAATCAGTAGAAAGAAGACTATTAACTCCTGTAAAAGAAACAATAACCAAAATAAGCCCGTGACAAGAGAAAAACTGTTAAATCCTGTAAGACAAAACCGAATTAACCTTAAAACCTGAAAGGAAAGAAATAAGTTAAATAAGAAATAAGTAAATAAGTATTTGGTGATTTCACGTTTATCTTTTCAGCAGTTACTGGTGAGTTATTAACTTATTTCTTTCCTTTCAGGTTTTAAGGTTAATTCGGTTTTGTCTTACAGGATTTAACAGTTTTTCTCTTGTTACAGGCTTATTTTGGTTATTGTTTCTTTTACAGGAGTTAATAGTCTTCTTTCTACTGATTTCGGTGTTTTTGTTGCGTTTATGGGTTTAATATGATGAGTCCGTTATTTAAGGCTATTGTTAAAACGTTTGCAAGCCTGTAGTTGTTGTAGTTGTAGTTGTAGTTGTAGTTGTAGTTGTAGTTGTAGTTGTTGCCTATTCATCAGATTCCTTATAATTAAGTAGGTAAAATGTCCACTTAGATAGGAACATTTAGCTGATTTAAATCAGATATATTGCTCTGAAGTTACAAGTTATTTTTGTACGGCCACAAAAAAGTTGCCATTTGAAGTAAATCACTTTATCCTAAAATCGACTATCTTATATATTTCAAGAACGGAACGCTTCGTATGGTAACTTGGTCCTTTTCATTGAATATCCCTAAATCTTGTGCCAGACCTACTTATTTGTAATTTTCCTATTTAAAGTATCTGTATTCATTGACATATTAATTATATGTATGTGTAGCAGTTTGTAGTTGTAAGCTTAGTTGCATGTCTTTATTTAATGGCCATGGGGCTGCCATTGTATTTTGCTCCTCATGGTATCATCCAAGTATGTTGCATAGTAATTAGAAAGTATGGTAGAATGTAAATTGTATTGTGATATTCTATACGGATATAAAACAAATGATTTTATAAAAATTTTCAAATTCAGAAATCAAAACAGGCCTAGAGTTCTTGATCAAATTAGCAAATAATTCGGCATGACGATACTGAAAACTATCTGAAAACGGCAATTAGACATTCACTCATTACTAAAAAGAACTTATGCGCGCGATGACGTCATAATGCACAAATCGCTTATTTGAATAGGTAATTTCGGGAGGAAAATACGAAAAAAGGTGGAATAGAGTAAGATACAGCATTTTTAGCAGTGTAATCTTGTATCCTTCCGTCAATCATACCAACCCTGGACTTGTCTTTTAAATGGTGAAAAATTTGATCCAGAAGTTTAAGCCCTTTTTGGAGGATTTTGAGAAAACGCGCTTTCATAAAATCCCTTGCAAATAGAACAAATATGGCCGACTTTAACCAAAGAAATTTATCATGAGCTAAGCTGACATTTTACCCGAAAAATGACAATAAGTTGTAAGGAATCTGATGAGTAGCTAGGTAACTACAGGCTTGCAAACTTTTCAGCTTTTTTTACTCATACGGTACAGCCCAACCTCGATTTTCAATTTCAATCTAAATCTCAAATAGCCTGCCATAACACTACGGTTATACAGTTCAACAGCTAGACGAGATACTAACTAAACATAACAGATCAAAACAATTACAATAAACATAGTTATAAACAAAAGTAGTTAAAAGCTGCATCGGTATGTATGTGTCTCATTTATATGATCATAGCTGGTGAGCAAGCTCAATTCTATAAACTTACATATTTGAGGACTTGATTCTGATCTGTTTTGAATCAAATATACAAACTTGTCTTTAGAATGCATAAATATGAAGCTGTGTTTTGATTTATGATCTCGTCAAAAAGGACATCGCGGCTTGTCGCATTGATCTGACAAGATACAAGACAATGAATTTCATCTTGGGTTACTTTGCACACAGGGCAAATACGGTCTTTTGGATCAACTATAGGTCTTATGTATCTTCTAGTTTCTATTGCTAGTCGATGATCAGAGAGTCAACCTCGTCCCCAGGGCCTGTTTGATATGACAAAAGGTCCTGGGGACGAGGCTGGGTGCAGCCCAAGCAAAACAAGCTATTTCTGCCTATTTTTAAAACGTTATAATCGTCGTCAACTTAAACATTGCAACCGTCAATTAAAGGGGCAACTGTCGAAGGCAGTCTGTCACGCATTTGATTGGGTGATAAGGGCAATACAAAGAATAGGAGAATGGAATGGCGACTGATCCTTTTACAACTGCAGAAAGTGATAACGATCAGCCTTCCTTTATTCCAAATACACAGATTCACAGCGACATCCGTTTTGTGTTAAGCTCTAACTTTGTTGTGGCCAATAAGACACGTGACAGACTGCCTTAAATTAGCTACGGGTATATAGGTTCCTATGAAAGTGGACAATGCTTGGGGGGAATCATCGGAGGGCTGTATCACTCTTCCGAAACGCCTGTCCTGGAGACGGTTCTTTTGTACTGGATATTAAAAGGAGAATAAGAGAACGTTAGTGTCCTCAGAGGAGATGCTATTTTTACCAGCTACCTGATGGGGATGTGGCAGTTTGGCCAAAAAATTAGTATCCATAATTCTGTACATTTTTTGACAACTTTAGGGTCATGATTCCACAAATTTAATGAAAGTCTTAATTGGCCATAATTCTGCAAAATATAAACAAGTTCCTGTAATTTCTATGTTTCTGCAACTTTCCTCCACAACAGGACCCGTAATTCCATGACATTGCTGAAGATGATGGCCATAACTCCGCAAATGTCTCAAAATGATACTCATAATTCCGGGACTCAGAGACTCGTAACTCCGGGCCCGAAAATGGCAGATTCTCGTACCACCAACATATCAAAATACCTCTCCCCAAGTTGATTAGACTGAATACATGTTCGTAGTTCTTGCTATTGATAGGCTGATGGGCGCAAACAATATGTTGTTGTTGTTGTCATTGCTGTTGTTGCGATGACTGGTACTGTTTCGTGAGTCTACAAGTTGATGACAAAATTAAAGCTTACCTGACAAACCAGCTTTTGTTCCACTCTCTTCAATTCCGCCAACAGACTCATTGCATCAAAGAGTCGTAGATGTTGTATTCTTGATAAGGCAGTCTGCAAAAACTAATGGAAATGCAGCAGATAAGGTAGTGCGCATTTGTTTGTACAAATTTGTTTTCTAACCGAGTAAGTATGAAAATTCGTTGAGCTATGAAATTTTATTAACTACCAGGTGAGTCAGAAAAATATATCCACAGTTTGAAAAATCATACAGGAAAAGCTATGCAACTAATCTAAAAAAAGTTCTCATTCCAATAAAAATTTACAATACATATTACGAGCTACACTACACTACTTACATAATTACTCTACAATGCTACTACCGCGTGTCCCAAAAAAAGGTAACAGATTTAGTCGGAGCTAGTCAGAGCAAATAAGATACAAAAAACATTATTGACAGGAAAAGTAGAAGGCAAAAGGGGAAGAGGTCGTCCAAGGAGAACATGGGTCAATGACATCACACAGTGGACACAGAGAAGCATGACGCAATGCGTGCGAGAAGCTAACAACAGAGAACAGTGGAGATATCTATCCGTAAATCTACCACAGGTAGTCGCAACCAACAGGTGACAGGTAACAGGGATAAGAATCTAAGTCCAATCGATCCTAATAAGTTTTGAAGTACTCTTCGATAGTTAACTTGATGCCATCTTTAGCACATTCGTCTGTTGTGGTAGCCAACTCATTCGTTAATTTCACGGAGATATGGCCAGATTCAAATGCCGCCGTGGGTTGAGTAAAAAAAGTTAAAACCTTCGGCCATATGGTGAATTAAGAGGAAAAAGCTGACAATTAAAAACTGAATGTTAAGCCTATCGGTCAAAGATCGTCTTAGATTTGAAGATTTTTGGGTAAAATCGGTCAACTTAAAGGAACTCTGTAACCTTGATGAATGAAAAAATCGATAAAGATCTCTGTTGAATATTCCACAAATTTACGCTAATTTCCTATATTCAACAAGGGCGAGGTCATTCATGAAATTTCGCATGAATAAATTTGTTTTCTTTGGAAGAGCTAAATTATCGAGGGGACAGACTGCCTTTATACCTAAAGTCTGTCTCAAATTGGATGTCACGTGAGATTTGCGTTAACGCAAAATCGTTGACCCAGAGCACTTCAATAGTTATAATTCGCGGTCACTTGCACGCGACATCTAAAGACAGACTGTAGAAATAAGTAAAGGTTAGAAGCTCATTTGTACGGGAAGGAGAAGGGCCTCAGAATTTTTTCAGATCTTTCAGCTATTCTCCAAAAGAGCCTGGAACGAACGATATTTTTATATATTTTTATACGTGAAGTTCGATTGAGTGGCGTTAGAGCTTCTATCACTTTTGTGCACATTCGAAAATTCTACAAAAAGTATCCAAATATCGTTTGATTCGGATGCCATTTTAGAATACAGTATTACCCCGCCACTAAGAAACTGACTTGCAAGAAACTGCAGCCTGCAAGATGGCACCATAGACATTGTCCAATATTTGGTTTAATATAACATTTATATGATATTTTTAAGAAACCAAGCAGCCTGGTTGTACAAAATGAGTTTCTTAGTGGCGGGGTAATACTGTAGCTAAAAGGTCTATTCAATTTGTCTCTCATTGATCATTCCAAGTTGCAAATTTGATTAACGAATAGCTTCTTAATTAGTTGAACTTAACATCTTTTGGAAAATCACAAAACTTTGATGATGTCTCCAATCGACAGAGCAGAAATTGCGCACGCATGCGCGAAGATTCGTTAGTTATAGTCCCCCTAGCTCTCTGCAACAGATCCCAAAATTAGGCAACACTTGATACTTTCTTCCTTGGGCCTTAAACTCTTGATTTATCATTTCAAAAAGCTTATATATCTTCACACTTCCCTAAATCACATTGCTTGATGACGTCATTTTACGCAGTTTCTGCTATATCTCTCCAATCTCAAAAATTTCATTTGGTTCATTTGCGTCCAGTTTTAAATCAATGTACCAGATATTGCAAATTCTCTTTTCAATTCAGCGCTTGTTGGAAGTCGTGCTTTTGAGAGCTACAAGGTTTTGATGCATACTCTAAAACTCAAAAAGTTGTTAATAAAATTGTATTTTTGTTCCAGCCTACCATT